>CAJQUW010015840.1:0-1366640 GCA_907163375.1 Prostheceraeus crozeri | reverse complement strand
ATAAGCAGATAGAACTTTATTCTTAACTTGTAAACTTAAACAGATAAAACTTTATTCTTAACATGCGCACTATTGAAACATTAGTTTTAACTTGCAAACTATTGAAACTTTATTTTTAACTTGCTAACGGTTGAAACTTTGTTTTATTTCTAACATACAAACAGATAGAACTTTATTCTTAACTTGTAAACTGATGAAACTTTATTCTTTACTTGTAAACTGATGAAACTTCATTTTATTTCTAACATATAAACAGATAGAACTTTATTCTTAACTTGTAAACGGTTGAAACTTCATTCTATTTCTAACATATAAACAGATAGAACTTTATTCTTAACTTGTAAACTGGTGAAACTTCATTCTATTTCTAACATATAGACAGATAGAACTTTATTCTTAACTTGTAAACTGATGAAACTTCATTCTATTTCTACCATATAAACAGATAGAAGTTTATTCTTAACTTGCCAACTGGTGAAACTTCATTCTATTTCTAACATACAAACAGATAAAACTTTATTCTTAACATACACAATATTGAAACTTTATTCTTAACTTGTAAACTATTGAAACTTTATTTTTAACTTGTAAACGGTTGAAACTTTGTTTTATTTCTATCATACAAACAGATAGAACTTTATTCTTAACTTGTAAACTGATGAAACTTCATTTTATTTCTAACATATAAACAGATAGAACTTTATTCTTAACTTGTAAACGGTTGAAACTTCATTCTATTTCTAACATATAAACAGATAGAAGTTTATTCTTAACTTGCCAACTGGTGAAACTTCATTCTATTTCTAACATACAAACAGATAAAACTTTATTCTTAACATACACAATATTGAAACTTTATTCTTAACTTGTAAACTATTGAAACTTTATTTTTAACTTGTTAACGGTTGAAACTTTGTTTTATTTCTAACATACAAGCAGATAGAACTTTATTCTTAACTTGTAAACTGGTGAACCTTCATTTTATTTCTAACTTGTAAACTCTTGAAACTTTATTTTGATATACAAACAGCTAAAACTTTATTTCTAACGTATACACCATTGAAACTTAATTTCAAACTTGTAAACTCTTGAAACAGTTATAATTTTATTTTTAACTTGTAGACTGTTGAAATTTTATTTCTAACTGGTAAACTGTTGAAATGATATCTTTCATTTACAAATAGTAGAACACTTTGTCCAACTTGTAAACTAGTAAATCTTGTTCGTCATCGAATCTAGCTATTTAAATCTTCATCATGGAAATCAATGTTCCACAGTCGGAGTAAAAGTTTGAGATGATACACTCCTGGCAAACTAACTCATGAAGTAGCTTTGCTGTGATACATTTCTATCTGTAAACATATGATAATGTTAAAGTGAATCTAAAACTTTTCAGCTTATTAATTGTTCATCGTTGCATCAACGCATTAACACGTGAACAGTTATAATTTATTTTTAATTTACACTTAGTCTAACTTGTAAACTAGTAAATCTTACGATCTTATTTTTACAAACAGTTACACCTTTATTTCTAACATACACAGTGTTGAAACTTTATTTCTAACTTGTAAACTCTTGAAACTTTATTTTGATATACAAACAGCTAAGACTTTATTTCTAACGCATACACTATTGAAACTTTATTTCTAACTTGTAAAGTCTTGAAACTTTATTTTGATATACAAACATCTAAAACTTTATTTCTAACGTACACATTATTGAAACTTTAGTTTTTATCTTTTAAACTCTTGAAACTTTATTTTGATATACAAACAGCTAAAACTTTATTTCTAACGTATACACCATTGAAACTTAATTTCAAACTTGTAAACTCTTGAAACAGTTATAATTTTATTTTTAACTTGTAGACTGCTGAAACTTTATTTCTAACTGGTAAACTGTTGAAATGATATCTTTCATTTACAAATAGTAGAACACTTTGTCCAACTTGTAAACTAGTAAATCTTGTTCGTCATCGAATCTAACTATTTAAATCTTCATCATGGAAATCAATGTTCCACAGTCGGAGTAAAAGTTTGAGATGATACACTCCTGGCAAACTAACTCATGAAGTAGCTTTGCCGTGATACATTTCTATCTGTAAACATATGATAATGTTAAAGTGAATCTAAAACTTTTCAGCTTATTAATTGTTCATCGTTGCATCAACGCTTTAACACGTGAACAGTTATAATTTATTTTTAATTTACACTTAGTCTAACTTGTAAACTAGTAAATCTTGCGATCTTATTTTTACAAACAGTTACACCTTTATTTCTAACATATACACAGTGTTGAAACTTTATTTCTAACTTGTAAACTCTTGAAACTTTATTTTGATATACAAACAGCTAAGACTTTATTTCTAACGCATACACTATTGAAACTTTATTTCTAACTTGTAAAGTGGTGAAACTTTACTTTTTATCTTGTAAACTTTATTTTGTTTCTAACATACAAACAGATAAAGCTTTATTTCTAACGCACACACTATTGAAACTTTATTTTCAATCTGTAAACTGTTGAAACTATATCTTTCATTTACAAATAGTAGAACGCTTAGTCTAACTTGTAAATCTTATGACACTTCATATGGGTGATGATGGTAGATGAAATAGTGTTAAATAAAATTTAGATAGCTTACATGATACAGGGATAGCAATCGACTGCGATCCATGTGTAAAGAGCTTGTTAGACTACGGATGGGCTTAAGTGGGTGATTTAACCATGTATACTTTATTCATTTGGAAATAGTAGCACGCTTAGTCTAACTTGTAAATCTTAAAACATTTCATATGGGCGATGATGGTAGATGAAATAGTATCAAATAAAATTAAGATAGCTTACATGATACAGGGATAGCAATCGACTGCGATCCATGTGTAAAGAGCTTGTTAGACTGTGGAAGAGAGAAGTGTGTTATGTTGCGTGTGGCGCGTGAGTGTCCTCCCATTTCATTCCATTCATCAATTCGTCTCATTGATAGAGACAGTTAGAACTCATGGTTCTCATAATGTATGCAATGGATAGTTTTAGGCAACCTTCGACAGTTGGCTAAATGTCGCCCTGGCGCGAATGCATACTACGTTGAGACAGAGGCAATCACTTGCAAACATGACGCAGAGAGGTTTAACAAGATTGACCATTGCCGAATGTCCCTTGCGGTATACATAGCTACGGGTTTCACCGCCGCCCTTTACAGGAACGCCCGTCGAAAGGAAGTATTACACCGAACTTCATTTGCAACGTTCAAGTTGACTGATAGCAGATTCAACTTAATGATAGTATTCGCCAGTCCGAAGACTGCCCAGGGCAAACCGCGTGGAGGTTCTATCATGTCTTGCCCCATGGTGGCCCTTAAGAGAGCCGGTGGTTCGTTCTCGGGAGTAACGTCATCTTACACCCTACCAATTCTGCTGAGAGAGTCTTTGACTCTCTCTTTGGTAGCAGTGTCGACTTCCACACTAATTGGCACATGGCTAAAAAGTGGAATGTCGCGCCATTCCGTTGGATTGACAACAGTTGCTGTCATCGGATTGCCAATCCGAGCAAGATTATTGTGGACTCTGTCTTGCTCCTCTAGCCTGACAAACTCCTCAAATAAATTTCGCCGCCTTAACTGCGGTCCGCGAGGAGAGCTGACTTGACTGTTCGGCGTCTGCATGATTGAAATGAAATGAAATGAGAGGCAGTGGTTTATATACCCTCTAACGCGACGCAACGTTCAAGTTGACTGATAACAGATTCAACTTAATGATAGTATTCGCCAGTCTAAAGACTGCCCAGGGCAAACCGCGTGGAGGCTCTATCATGTCTTGCCCCATAGTGGACGATTATACGGTAGTGTGTTAGTAGATTTCAATCATTGAAAAGGGAAGATGAGAATCATTTCATTTGTCTCATCAGCGTTTATCATGGGAGCAATCATTGAAGGGACATCTAATGAATTACATTTCACTCTACTCCATATCATAAAGACTAACCTTTGTCGAATGGCTGAAGTACTCTGACCTGGCGAGAGAAAGCGTCACGTTGAGTATGAAGTCGAACGCCCAACATGAGCAACGGCTCAGAGGTTTCGGTCTAACAAACGACGAACAACCCGTGCAACACAATCCCTCTACGGCAGTACCCGCCGTCCCGAAGGAACGCTCGAGCAAAGGAGGTATTACAGCGATGATGTGCTTTATGAGCAGAAGTGAATCTCTTGATAGCAAGAGACTATTCAACTAGATAGCAAGTCAAAAATAACCTGATAGCAGGATAAATGCATAGTCAGTAATTTACACTTAGTGAGGAATGATAGATTTGAGTGTAGTGAGTGGCACTCGATCCCGTCGACAGCCCGAAGGCCTTGTACTGATCACTAGGGAAGTGAGAGATCTTCCCCGATACCCGCTCTTTACAGCTGAAGACATCATTGTCACTGCCCCGAAGTGGTAACAGGAATGCCGAGTCAAAGGTAGTGATCAGTAGCTGGGATCTAACCCCTCAAAGCTGCCTTAGACTTAGTTAAATTTGAAATCTGATAGCAGATTTGAACTTAGCATACTTGAAAACCTTGAGGAAACATCCCAAGTTATTGCTTTGATCAGCTTGATAGCAAGCCGTAGAGAGCTTGATTCACCAGCGTTTTGCAATGGAGATGTTTAGAGGCCACCCATGACAAGATAGCTAAGATTCAACCGATTGGCGTTCAAAGTGCTACGTTGAGAACTGTGTCAAATGCCCAACATGAGACATGAGTTGTCCCAGCGGTTACGGTCTAAACTATGACACACTCCCTTGCCACACTTATCACTACGGCATCGTCCGCCGTCCCGAAGGAACACCCTGTCAGTGGAATATTACAGCAAAACTCTCCGTGTCTTGCTCGCTTTCAGTGAAAAGCCGCTTATAGCATGAGAAGACTGGCTCAGACATCATTAAAAATGCTTTCATTGACTTCAGCAGGGTCGAAAACCCCAGAAAACCTCCAAAACTAGTGAATTTAAATTTTTCAACTTTTTAGCACTACTTATGAAATTTTATAAGTAGTCTATCACTTAGGGCAGGTCAATAGCGACCGAACCTTTTTTGAATCAAGTCAAACGGACTTGTAGAAGCAAAGTTACAAGCCTTTAAAGTTTTGGAGTCCTTTATGGCCTGGAGACGAAGGCCATCTCCTGGCGAACCTCTAAGTCTGACGCCTTAGCTGATATCAGCAATGAAATTTTCTAAGTCGGTTTCTTATAGAAACTCGGGATTTGGAATGTCCGAAGCTATCATCGGAGCTCAGAGAGACGACTTACCGTTGGCAATCTCTCGTCTGAATGACAAGTCTCCGTCGGTTCCCAGCTTATATAGTGTGTGACGATCAGCTGATGACGTAATACCCATCATTCAAACACTAAAAATCCCGTCTATCTCCGCTTCTAGTGCTCCGATTGAGCTGGAAATACGCCATTTCCATGTAGAATTTGACGCTGAATCCGAATCTGGCCTCCGTTTTCCCATCCGATGCTTCGTTTTGGCTCTACAGGAGGCAGCCATCGCAAAAATTCTAACTCGTTTTTCCGAAAAATGTTGAAAATTTTTCTCTCCGATTGACTTGAAACTCTCCGATTGACATGAAACTCATCATACAGATAGAGAATTTCACGCTGATTCCAAATCTGAAATCCGTTTTCCAATCCGATGCTTCGTTTTGAAGCTAGAGCCCAAAACGTCCCAAATTCTAACTCTGTCGTTTTTCGCCAATGTCCCAAAATCTTAAATGGTGTCTCACATCTAAACGAAGACAGATAGGAATAAGCCGATTCTTTCACTGAATTTGTCTCACTCTTAGCTTTCAAACGAGCTATGGCACGACAAAATCCGTCCACTGGAAGCCAAAATCCAAGCGAGCTGTCCAGAGGGGGGGGGGACGTCAGCAAAATTTTTTCTCTCCGATTGACTTGAAACTCACCATACAGATAGAGAATTTCACGCTGATTCCAAATCTGAAATCCGTTTTCCAATCCGATGCTTCGTTTTGAAGCTACAGCCCAAAACGTCCCAAATTCTAACTCTGTCGTTTTTCGCCAATGTCCCAAAATCTTAAATGGCGTCTCACATCTAAACGGAGACAGATAGGAACAAGCCGATTCTTTCAGTGAATTTGTCTCACTCTTAGCTTTCAAACGAGCTATGGCACGACAAAATCCGTCCACTGGAAGCCAAAATCCAAGCGAGCTGTCCAGAGGGGGGGGGGACGTCAGCGAAAATTTTTTCTCTCCGATTGACTTGAAACTCACCATACAGATAGAGAATTTCAAGCTGATTCCAAATCTGAAATCCGTTTTCCCATCCGATGCTTCGTTTTGAAGCTAGAGCCCAAAACGTCCCAAATTCTAACTCTGTCGTTTTTCGCCAATGTCCCAAAATCTTAAATGGCGTCTCACATCTAAACGAAGACAGATAGGAATAAGCCGATTCTTTCAGTGAATTTGTCTCACTCTTAGCTTTCAAACGAGCTATGGCACGACAAAATCCGTCCACTGGAAGCCAAAATCCAAGCGAGCTGTCCAGAGGGGGGGGGACGTCAGCAAAATTTTTTCTCTCCGATGGCGTTCAAATTCACCATACCGATGCAGAATTTCACGCTGAATCCGAATCTGGCCTCCGTTTTCTCATCCGATGGTTCGTTTTGGCGCTACACACCAAAACGTCCCAAATTCTAACTCTGTCGTTTTTTCGAAAAATGTTGAAAATTTTTCTCTCCGATTGACATGAAACTCATCATACAGATAGAGAATTTCACGCTGATTCCAAATCTGAAATCCGTTTTCCAATCCGATGCTTCGTTTTGAAGCTAGAGCCCAAAACGTCCCAAATTCTAACTCTGTCGTTTTTCGCCAATGTCCCAAAATCTTAAATGGTGTCTCACATCTAAACGAAGACAGATAGGAATAAGCCGATTCTTTCAGTGAATTTGTCTCACTCTTAGCTTTCAAACGAGCTATGGCACGACAAAATCCGTCCACTGGAAGCCAAAATCCAAGCGAGCTGTCCAGAGGGGGGGGACGTCAGCGAAAATTTTTTCTCTCCGATTGACTTGAAACTCACCATACAGATAGAGAATTTCAAGCTGATTCCAAATCTGAAATCCGTTTTCCCATCCGATGCTTCGTTTTGAAGCTAGAGCCCAAAACGTCCCAAATTCTAACTCTGTCGTTTTTCGCCAATGTCCCAAAATCTTAAATGGCGTCTCACATCTAAACGGAGACAGATAGGAACAAGCCGATTCTTTCAGTGAATTTGTCTCACTCTTAGCTTTCAAACGAGCTATGGCACGACAAAATCCGTCCAGTAGAAGCCAAAATCCAAGCGAGCTGTGCAGAGGGGGGGGACGCCAGCAAAAATTTTTTTTTCTCTCCGATGGCGTTCAAATTCACCATACCGATGCAGAATTTCACGCTGAATCCGAATCTGGCCTCCGTTTTCTCATCCGATGGTTCGTTTTGGCGCTACACACCAAAACGTCCCAAATTCTAACTCTGTCGTTTTTTCGAAAAATGTTGAACATTTTTTCTCTCCGATTGACTTGAAACTCACCATACAGATAGAGAATTTCACGCTGATTCCAAATCTGAAATCCGTTTTCCAATCCGATGCTTCGTTTTGAAGCTACAGCTCAAAACGTCCCAAATTCTAACTCTGTCGTTTTTCGCCAATGTCCCAAAATCTTAAATGGCGTCTCACATGTAAACGAAGACAGATAGGAACAAGCCGATTCTTTCAGTGAATTTGTCTCACTCTTAGCTTTCAAACGAGCCATGGCACGACAAAATCCGTCCACTGGAAGCCAAAATCGAAGCAAGCTGTCCAGAGGGGGGGGGAAGTCAGCGAAAATTTTTTCTCTCCGATTGACTTGAAACTCACCATATCGATGCAGAATTTCACGCTGAATCCGAATCTAGCCTCCGTTTTCTCATCCGATGCTTCGTTTGGGCGCTACACACCAAAACATCCCAAATTCTAACTCTGTTAAAATTTTGAAGAAAAATTTTTTCTCGCCGATTGAGCTGGAAATCACACCACAGATGCAGAATTTTACGCTGAATCCGAATCTGGCAGCCATTTCACCATCCACGACAACCTAGACGGTCGCCTACGTCAACCTAGACGGTCGCCCACGTCAACCCAGACGGTCGCCCACGTCAACCCAGACGGTCGCCCACGTCAACCTGGACGGTCGCCCACGTCAACCAGGCGGTCGGACCAACTCACCCGAGTCTCACACTCTGTCGTTCCAGAGGGGGGGGGAGTCAGACCCGAAGCATCACGGCGGCCGACCGCGACACTCTGTCGTTCCAGAGGGCGCGCTGTGTTTATTATGGACCTTTTATTACTACTGTCGTGATACCTGTCGACTTCAAATGAAAATACAGGAGTACAGTGACGTTAAAGTCCAATAAATGCCATAGCGAAAAAAATTATACATATATTAATGGCGATTTCATTTGTTGAGGGTTTCACTTTTCAGGTTTCCATTTCTTCCGTATTTCAGATATGACAATAGTTAATTTTTTTGAGTGTAGTGTTGTCTCAAATATCAAGATTTGAATTTCAGAAAACTTTGAAATATTTATTTAATTGCTAGAAAAACGTTGATATAGATCAAGTGTCGTTTGAAAAGAGTAGGCTTTATGCAACAACTCAGGATAAAGTATGGAGAATCCCTCAATTAAGAGAATAGCAAATAATAAAAAGTATTAATATGTCAATGACCTGTAATTAAAACGAAAGTAATTTTTGATGATATAATGAAATTAAATTGAATTCAAAAATAGCTGATGCTGTTGTTGTTAAATATCTCGTCTGTAACACAAACCACGTCAGGGGAGAAGGGAGTTAGAAGTGCCTGTAATTTTAAAAAATAACAAATAATCTTTATTAATTATATACTTTATAGTATACAAAAGCAGAAATAGAAATGGGTAAAGTAAAGCAGAAACAGAAATGGATGAGGTAAGTAGGCCCCTATTCACCGGTATAATCCTGACATATCTGATATCGTGAGATAAATGTTCAAAATCTTCTACGAGTATCAAAATCTATCTTTCTCCGAGCCGAAGGCGAGGTGAATGTATTGACTTCTGATACATCTACATAGAATCAGTGGGATAAAACATATTACCGCATTTCCTCTAATAAGCGCCGCAGCTTGGGGTCAGCTTTTTAATGAACGCCGTCCTCTAATAAACGCCGCACCACTGATAGTAGAAATTCCCATTATTCTATATGTAATCATTCTATACAACTGCTCACGGTGGGGTTTTAACAAATTTAGTGCAAAATAATTCTCCATGAGGTCATTCAGTAATACATTTTATGATTTTACAGATCAAAATTAAAATCTTCTATCGAGCTGTTTTTGAATAAATTGCGTACCTCCATGTTCATCAGAGTATGGCTGTAATGAAAAGGAGCATTTCTTTTATCGTGAATTTGTGGCCGTGGTGGCTGGAAAATGCCTCTAACATGTTTCCAACCAACGTCATCTTCAAAAGTGTGTTATATCCATTTTAGCAGTTCAGATATCCTTAAGATACAACGGCAGCTGGTCCACGCGGGAACCATTCACTGTGCATTTAGAGCGCACGCTTTTTCATCTACGACGATGCCGATGCATAGCATTTTCCGTTGTATTCATCATCGAAAGAGAAGATTAAGGGTAAAGATCTTCAGCTAGGAGCTAATCATCTCAAAATCCGCATAGCATATATGTACATATAGATCATGATGATTATCGAATAAAACTACTTGTTTAAGAAATCTAATTTCGTTGTTATCTTTAGAGGAGATTATCTTTTTCGTCAAAATGAAAAGAAATGATAATCGATAATAGTTCAACAAATTCTCATAGAAATCGATATAAAGCGATAAATGAAAACAAAATGGCCATTACTGTATCGTCACACAAGATCAACTTCTGGCTCTACATGTGTCTCGAGTTCCTCGTCACTGTTTCTCTTTGATTTCCTCCCTTTCGCATTCCGACTCATCAACAATGTACACAATGCCTGCATCTATTTACTAAAATATCAGAAGATCAAACACTGACTCAAAAGTTTATATGCAATATAACTGTGATTATACAGTATAACCATGAAATGCTATTTGCAGATTACAGTAGACTGCGAGCGACAATCATCAAAATGAGAACTTGCCAAAACTCATAACTAAACATGTCTCTGCCGAAGTAGGCCCAGAACTGGAACCAACCATTTGCTTTAGCAATAAAGGTAGCCATAGCTCATCAATATGTATTTACTGAATTTTAGCAATGACAAAAGTCAGCTTGAAGAAAATAAGTAGAAAGTTTCGGTTTGTTTTCATGTTTTTCCTCGAGTGTAAGCTTGGCTGTTCCTTTTATTTGGATTAATCTGGAGCATCCATTGATGCTTTTTAATGGTGGTTCGCAGTGTTTGGGGCTAGTCCGGAGTAACAGCATCAATTCTGAATTTTTAAAAAGACTTAGATTGTTAATAAATTTTTGAATTGAATTCTTAATTTCTAGGGTTATCTTTTAGTTTTGGGGCTAGTTCTGAGTTTTGGTTAGTTATGGTTGCATGCTCATTAGCATGATCATTACCTTCTCATCCGGCAACCGGCACTGGTAAATCATCAAATCAAGCCAAATTTATATTCCATAACATTTTACGATGACATTGTACATACTACTGTTAAAATTTTGAAAGCACATGATATTTCTGAATGATGTGCGAAATAACATGCACTACAAAATTGGTAGAATTCATTTTTCTATCGCAAGCTTGATGAAGCATTCTTTTAGAGATGCTCACTAGAAGTTGCCATGTTCTTGTATGAGTATGTGACTAATTGAAACAATTATCAAATCTATCGGCGGATAAGAACCACATGACAGCAATTGAGACTACTAAGGGCCCTTTTACGAGCATGCTCCTGTACCTTCAGTCATTCTACTCTTTCATTAGCAAAGATTAATTTATGTGTTAATTGTATCATGTTTCATCATTGCAAGGTGTCTGATTTATGAATGAAAAAATATAGTCTGTGAAAGACATAGTGTTTCCATGAAAATTTTCATTTTATTTGTGTTCCCATGAAAATGTGATAAACAAAGAACTATGTTGTGCAACAGAAATCAGTTACACAATCAAACGACCTCATATATGAATAAAAGAATCTAACTTGAGAAAGCTCGTCTATTTTAAACATAGCAGTAAAGCACACTATAGTTTTACAAACACAATCATGTGATTACATGTTAAAAATACATACTCAGCTCAAAATACACGCACAGTTTGCTTTGCGATTATCGAGAATACAGTTAACGAAAACAAACGAATCTCTCAAGCTGTGACGCATGCCAGGAAAAAAATATACAAGCATAGAAAAAGAATAATGTGGGTTGTCGTCGAGCCAAGAAATACCTGACGCACGTTTTTTGCGTAGCAATTTGATCTAGCGTATATTTATTTCATATCATTGTAAAAATTGCCATCGGAGCTACATGTACATTTATCACTCTAGCAACCACTCTCACTCAGCATCGGTTATACAATAGGCACAAAATTGTTCGGAACAAGCTGAAAATATGATAATTTTGTTTTAGAAAGAAATAAAAACGAAAATTACGTCTCAAAAATGTTTTATCAATAATTTTGTTTTAATTAGAAATATGAGCTTGTAAATAGGTGGAGAGGTCAAGTGTGACTGTCACACTTTATTTGTTGAAAGAAAAACGAAATTCAAATAGATGATAATACAGAGGATGTAAGATAAATGATATATAATACTAGCTCTATGAAATTAGAAAACATTGAATAGGAATGAATTTATAGACTTCAACGTTGAATCATTGATGAATGCTCTTCTTCGTTTCTACGAAGACTTTAATTGATGCTGCATAATCAATCAAATATTCACATTATTTTGGATGGATTGCGGTTCGTTGGTTTCTGTGGTTGACTCAGGGATATCTATTCCCTGGGTTGACTCTCGTTAGCCTAATCAATACATCTAATGATTCACTCACTGCACGTTTGTACACGAACCTTTGTGAGTGATGAATTGGCCTTAAGCAGTTGACAATTTAACTCATGTTTACCCATTTGATATGCGTGTGTATATTTCTTGAGGAATTAGCGCCGCTACAAATGATATTCAGGCATGTCACGTATTGATTTAACGGTAGAAGGGAAAGTTTCACCAAAAAATTGCACCAATGTTCGGTGTGAGTAAGCAATGCCTAACAATTTAAAAACAGAAAGTGGAAAATGAAAGCGCTATCAGCTTGAGATATGTCTGAGCTGTGGAATAAGAAAGGTTACATAATTCCAAAACCGTGCATATGTAGGCCTACACATAGTCTACTGCAAATTCCATGTTAACAGCAAGAAATGATCGCTAGCAACGGAAGTCAAAATTTTGTGCTCGCACGGATATAAAAGTCTGAATAAGCTTGGATGCAGGTTAAACCAGTTAGAAAAGCTGTCAATTAAGAGAAAGCATAATTAGGACTTGAAGTAAATTTGTCGATAACTCCATAGAGACCGCATCATGAACTGCAGGTATGTATCAGAGATCTGAAAGCAAAGCAGCGTGAAAATTTGATCGCAGCTTATAAGCATTTCAAAACAGATGGTGACAACATGCTATATTTTTTCATTTTTCTTCAACATTTTTTCATAATTTCTGATAATTGATGTCACATATATCTCACTCGGATTGTGTTTCTTCCTTCACCTTTATCTGTAAGTGTATGTATTGTATAAGATAGCACCGCATGGCCGTGCTAAAAAATGCTGGGAAAAAATGCTAAACCATGCTAAGAAAGCACAGAAGCTCTCCTCAAGTGAACGTGCTCATGCATTTTACTTACTCTACTCAATATGATTTTGTCCAAAGTAATTTTTGCGCCAACTGAAGGCAAGTATACAAGTAGTAATAAAACGGCGAACACCCGACCGGCGCGCCCCCTCCCCCTCCCCTCCCCGCTCTGGAACGGCAGAGTGTCGTGGTCGGCCGCCGTGGTGCTTCGAGTCTGACTCCCCCCTCCTCTGGAACGCCAGAGTGTCGTGGTGGTCTTGGGCGACCGCCAGGATTTGTCTTGAGGCTATAGTGTGTGATGTTTTTCGTGCTGAATGTTGGGTTGTAAAATGGGCTGTAGCGCCAAAACGAAGCATCGGAGAGCAAAACGGATTTCAGATTTGGAATCAGCGTGAAATTCTGCATCTGAATGGTGAGTTTCAAGTCAATCGGAGAGAAAAAATGTTCAACATTTCTCGAAAAAACGACAGAGTTAGAATTTGGGACGTTTTGGGCTGTAGCTTCAAAACGAAGCATCGGATTGGAAAACGGATTTCAGATTTGGAATCAGCGTGAAATTCTGCATCTGTATGGTGAGTTTCAAGGCAATCGGCGAGAAAAAATTTTCAACATTTTTCGAAAAAACGACAGAGTTAGAATTTGGGACGTTTTGGTGTGTAGCGCCCAAACGAACCATCGGATGTGAAAACGGAGGCCAGATTCGGATTCAGCGTGAAATTCTGCATCGGTATGGTGAATTTGAACGCAATCGGAGAGAAAAAATTTTCGCTGACGTCTCCCCCCTCTGGACAGCTCGCTTCGATTTTGGCTTCCAGTGGACGGATTTTGTCGTGCCATAGCTCGTTTGAAAGCTAAGAGTGAGAAAAATTCAGTGAAACAAACGGCTTGTTCATATCTGTCTTCGTTTAGATGTGAGACGCCATTTAAGATTTTGGGACATTGGCGAAAAACGTCAGAGTTAGAATTTGGGACGTTTTGGGCTGTAGCTTCAAAACGAAGCATCGGATTGGAAAACGGATTTCAGATTTGGAATCAGCTTGATGTTATTGTCCAATGAGGATCATCATCCAATGAGAATCAAGCATTTCTGTATAAATAGCGAGCCTTCCACTGTGAGAATCATTCCATCGTTGAATCACACGAGTGACGGACGCACATTTTCTGTCTCTCTAGTTCCCTATTCTATTATCCAACTAAAATGGTAAGTCGCTACTTTCCTCCCTCTCCTCCCTTGAACGTAAACTTAATACAATCTTTTCCATTTTCAGGCATCTACTCCATCTGCTGCACTAGTAGGACAAAATGGCGGTCAAACGTTACAAGGTTCGCTACGATCAGATCTACAACTGAGGCCAGTGGAAAAAACAACCAAAGTACATAATCCTACACCGCTACAGCGTAAATTTAAACAAGTCTTGCGTTATGACGATCATAGCGTAGTACTCCAAACGGGAATGCTCCCTTCCACGGATGTCAAGATAATGCGCAATCAGTATGGGGACTACATACTGATCCCCGTGAGTCCGTACATTCGCCACCAACTTGATATTATTGAGGAGTACGTGACATTAAATATGGACATTCCTACTCCTCTTGCTCGAGAGTGGAAGGCGAGAGATGACAAGGATACTCCCTATAGAAAGATTTGGGATGGTAATCACATTTGCCTACCAGTATCACATTGGTGTACTTACTATAAGAAGGAGGGAGATCATTCAATACCCATCAGATGTGATGAGCTCGGAGAAGGTACTTGGGATATCCTTTTCAAAGTGAATGGGCTATATTATGGTCGGCACAAGGATAATAAAATAGCCTCTCTCTCCATACATATGGAATCCATCCTATATATTCCAAAACCACCCAACGTGGATGACATAATTGATCAAATCCTTAACAGCAGTGGTACGAAGCGCAAGTCGGAGAAGAATGCTGCATCAAAACGCAAATCAAAGAAGGAGAAATACTAGTCCTTTCCTAACTCTACCCTATGACAATTCGCTTATGTGCTTTGAGTGTCGTAGACGTGGTCTTATTAGATACATTTTACTTCTTCGTTGCCATCATATCATTTGTGTATTTTGTCGTGAAAAGCATCGATGTAATTCTTCATTTTGTAATATGTTATAGAACGTTTCCTTAGATGTGTAATTTTCGTTTTAGGCTTCTATCATCATTTTTATGGATTGTGAGGGTGAACCTGTACAGGAGCTCAGTGCTATTGCTATGAACAATTGGACATATCAGATTGTTATTGTCTATCATCAACACGCCAACTGCGATCTCAATGTTGATCAATGGGCGAGAAAACACATTCATGGACTTAATCTGAAATATTTGCAAGACTATGGCTTTTCTTGTGAGAGTGCTCTTCTTATTGACTTTAAACGATGGTTAGCTGCTTTCAATGTTATACGCATCTTTTGTAATAATCCTGGTAAGGAGAGGAAAGTATTTCCCAATCTAATCATTGATGATATTTTGCTCCCGCCTTGGGATAGTAGAGTGAATCAACACTATCATGAAGTCACGAAACGTTTCAAGGATTTGTCTGTTCCTATTTTGTCGTTTCGTTGTAGTAGCTACATTCATAACCAATGCTTCCTTCCTCCTTACCTCAACACTGCCAAAGTCCTGTATGGTTATCATTGCTCGCTGTATGATAGTTACCAGCTGTATCTATTTTATCTCTTTCAAACCATTGATTTATAATGCATGCTTGTTACCGTTATTCAATAAATGTTACTATGAGAAGAGTTGTTGTTTTCATGCAATGGATGGGTTAGATAAAGGGCGATCATGTATTTCTCAAACGACTGCGGAACATTACATTTTCATAGGCAAAGTTTTAAAGGAGCTGTTCAAGATTATGTGATAAATTTTCATAAAGATGAGACCGACATCGAAGCAGTGGTCGATGATGCTAGCACTCTATTTCTAGAGTTAATGAATACATTCTCTGATAGCATTATCATGGCGCGATTAGTTGCGAAAATTAAGTTTAGTCATTTTGGAAAGGAAGAGGTGGAAAGTCGCTCTTTCCATTTTCTTATTATTCAATGGAAGTGGTAGATCACCCCGTGTGTCTATACATGTGTCTATTATTTAGAGAAGGCTAGCAAATTCATATCTTTAAAAAGACTTGCTATAGACATCAGTAACGGTGAAACTTATGTTTTGTGATGTATGTAAGCGAAAGGATGGAAATGAAAAGCGCATCTTCAAGAGATGTAAGCATGCTTTTTGTCAACGCTGTTTCATACGTAATTGCATTCAACTTTGCAAATGTAACCACTGTGATATTGCTCATTTCGAGTGTCACTTATGTCGCAATAGTTAGTACCTATGCAAATGTGGTAAAGATAGGTTTTAGCAAAGACTAACACGGAAAATGGCGAAACGTAAAAGTCAAAAGTCTTCAAAGTTTTCTTCAGCCATTCAAGCTCTCCGACGAATGAAAGCAAATCAGCGATACAATGCTATACGACATGCTAACGATAAATTCATTTGTGAAATTATTTCTCATGTGAGGAAGTTGAGGACGAAGAAATTAGCGCCAAAACAACGAAATTTACTTAAGCGATATGCTACGAAATTGCGTTTCATCTCCAATCTAAAAGTCACCCTTCAAAGAAAGAGGAAAACTCTAACACAAAAGGGCGGTTTCCTTTCAGCAATACTTCCAATGTTAGCTCCTGCCGTGGGCAACCTATTGGGTAATATCTTTGGCTCTAAGCGTTAATTATGCAAATGTTGAATCTCAAAGTAATAAAATGGATTTCAGTCTTCAATGTGATAAAGTTCTGACTGTATCAGGTCCATCTCATGCAGGTAAAACTGTTTTCACGCTGAATTTATTGGATAAAAGAAGGGAGTTGTTTAAGGAACCTATCAATCGAGTGATTTGGTGTTATGGTATTTATCAACCGTCGCTGTTTCAGGATTTGCAAAGTCGCAACTTTATTCGACATGAAGGAATTATTCCAGTGGATAAACTTCAGTCTAATGATGTTGTTGTATTGGATGATTTATTAAAAGAAAGTAAGAATTCAAAAGATGTTACAGATATGTTCACTCGTGCAGCACACCATAAAAGGTG
Source organism: Prostheceraeus crozeri (assembly GCA_907163375.1). NCBI lineage: Eukaryota > Metazoa > Platyhelminthes > Polycladida > Euryleptidae > Prostheceraeus > Prostheceraeus crozeri. The sequence goes on along the minus strand of CAJQUW010015840.1, from coordinate 1,349,701 downwards.
CTTTATCATCTATATCACACAAAATTTGCTTCCTGATGGAAAAGAAGCTCGTACAAGAAACCTGAATACACACTATTATGCTATTTTCAAGAATCCGCGAGATAAAAGTCAATTTGAAATTTTAGCGCAACAAGTTGCACCAAGAGGTTCAAAAGCCTTAATTGAAATTTTTCAAGCAGCTACTGAAAAACCATACGGTTACTTATTCATTGACTTTACGCAAGAGTGTCCAGAAGAATTTAGATTTCGAAGTGATATTTTGAAAACTCCCATGATTATCTACAAACTATGAGTTCTTATTCTCGCATGATTGTTATTCCTCAGGATGAATATGTACAATTGACTGCCATGCAGCAAGTAAAGCAACCTCTTGCAAATCAAATGTATAGGAAAGAAATAGATTATCAGCAAAATGTTCACATCAAAGATCCACATCGTGCTGTATTATTACAATCGGAAACTTTTGAGCAATTGAAAAACTTGAAGAATAAGATGCGTGACTCTGTATCGACTGCTACACCTTTAGCATTTCGCGCACATGCCATATCTCTTTTCAACAGTATTGAACCCCATCTCAATGTAAATGATAGAGGAGAAATCATTACAGATGAAAATAAAGTGATTGATGCTTCACGTTATGAAGACTTGATTCAGTATGCAACACGTAGAAAGCGCCGTCATGGCTATGTTCCACCTGGTTGGTCATACTTTCTTAAACTATTGAAAAAGCATAATGTACCAAAATTTGCTTTGAATAATGAGACATTGAAAGAACTTGATTCAACAGTGTCTACTGCTCCAATGCTTCAGACGATGAAAATGCCAACAAATTGGTTTAAGGCGTCACCTGCTACATCCCCTCCCACACTCACTAAGCAAACAAGAGGAAGAACTCGACGTAGATCTACATCGCCACTAAAACTAGTAAAAGGAAAACGTAAAACAGCTCCTCCCAGGAAATACATGTTCTCAGACTATTAATATGAAGCAGATGTGTTGCTTGCCATGTAATGAGCCGCCAGAGGTGAATGTCGTTGTCACTTGCACTTGCTGCGCCAGCTCTCACAATGAAACCCCTAAGCAATGTGAACACGATCGCAAAACCGCTAAAGCTAAATGCTGCAGTTGTTGTAAATGTAGAAAGGCAAGAAAACAAAAAGATGAGAAGGAGGAAAAAGAGTCAGTTGTCATCGACTGAACGTTTGAAGTCAATCTATTATGATGTAAATCATCCGGCAGGATTTGCATCTATCAAGAAATTATCAAAAGCGAGTGGTCTTCCACAATCACAAGTGAAACGATGGTTAAAGGGTCAGGCTACCTATACACTCCACAAACAAGCGAAAAAGAAGTACGGCACCCGCCATTATATTGTTCATGACATCGATGAACAGTGGCAAGCAGATTTGTGCGATGTCGCCTCCATTTCAAAACATAACTCGGGCAATAATTTTATTTTAACCGTCATTGATATTTTCTCGCGTTATGCGTGGGCTCAACCTTTAAAAACTAAAGAAGGGAAAGGAGTAGCAAAAGCATTCCAAACAATTTTTCGAGGTCGCATTCCAAAAAGAATTCAGAGTGATCAAGGAAAAGAGTTTGAAAATCAGCATGTGAGAAGATTATTTGAGAGGCATGACATTGAGTTGTTTAGTGTAAAGAGTGCTTATAAAGCTGCACTCGTTGAACGTTTTAATCGCACATTAAAAAATCGCTTGTGGCGACATTTTACTGCCAACTTGACACAAAATTGGACAAAGGTTCTACAAGATACACTCCATGCCTACAATCACTCTATCCATCGTTCTATTGGACTCAGACCAGTAGATGTAAATGCCAGTAGATAAAGTGCGCGAATCATTCCAACGTAAACGTACTCATGTGAAAAGTGATGTGAAAATTGGCGATAAAGTTCGTATCTCAAAAGTGAAAAGTGTTTTTGCTAAAGGGTACCTTCCGAATTGGACAGAGGAGGTATTTACAGTATCAAGGATTAATCAAAAAGACTCTCCAACCACCTACAAGTTGAAAGATTACGATAATGAAGAAATTGAGGGTAGCTTTTACCGCGATGAGATTGAGGTAGTCACTGAAAGTGAAACATATTTGGTAGAGAAAATCATTCGATGTAAAAAACGGCAAGGTGAAGAATGGTGTCTTGTTAAATGGACTGGTTATCCTTCAAGTATGAACTCTTGGATGCGTCGTGCCGACATCTTTCATCTAAGTGATCGACAGTGATTCATGCAAAGTTGTAACTAACAATGTTTAGGGTTTGAGCTATGAATCCAACTGCCTTATTTTATTCACGACCCTCCTATGTAAGTAGTGGAGGACAAATTTACATCGGCGCTCGCCGCCAACGTGGAGGTAGCATACTTGGTGCACTGAAATCTGTTGTAGCACCTCTCATATCCAATGTCGGTAGATCTTTAAAACGAAATGTTTTAAGTAATGCCGTTGGCTTTGCTGGTGATGTTGCTAGTGATCTTTCCAGAGGTAGAAGTTTTAAGAGCAGTTTGTTGAATCGTGGGAAGGAACGCGCTTTAAAAACATTGAAGCAGACCTTTGCTGGTGTTACTCAAGGAAAGAAATCACCTAAACGAATGAATAAAGGAAGGAGGAAACATCGCGGAGCTGGTAAGGTGCGATCTTCAGTCAAAAGGCATTCACGCAAACGTCGTAGAGGCTCTAATCATTCATCAGGCGCTAAACGACGACGCTGCTATAACTTCTAATCATGGAGTGTAAAACTTCCGGTTTTTGTTTGTTCGATCAACAAGCCATACAGACAGATATTCTTAGTTCAAGTATTGTAGATTATCATCCTCGAACAGCTGAGAATGCTGGCCCCATTGAATTTGTTATTCCTGGTGGTAGTGATGACTACATAGATTTGAGTTATGCGATGCTTGATTTGAGGTTTAGAATTCAGCAAGCAGATGGAACTGCTATTGACGATGCACATAAAGTTGGACTGAACAATTTACCATTGACTACATTACTTCGCGATGTTTCTCTAACGATTGGAGAGCAGCAGGTGGAAGGTGGTCAAAGCGATTATCCCTATAAATCATATTTCAATCATGTATCACAGTTTCATCCAGCAGCACAAAAAAGTCATATGGAAGCCATGGGATTGTACAGAGATGAAGCAGGAAACTTTGATGTTGAAAGAAACAGTGGCTTTGTAAAGCGATCTGCTATGATTAAAGATAGTAAAGTATGTCAGCTATATGGCCCGCTGAATTTAGACTTCTTTAGACAGTCAAAGTTTTTACTCTGTAATACCAGCATGCGACTCAAGCTGACATTGAATAAGCCTGAATTTGCGCTGAATGCATTTGCTAAAGTTGACAATTTTAGAATTCATGTGGAAGATATTGCACTTTACATTCGTCGAGTAGTACCGAATCCAAGTGTCATTAGAGGGCATGCTGAAGGCCTTAACCGCCAAAATGCCATTTACCCCGTTCAGCATACAAAGCTTCTCACCTTTACAATTCCGAAAGATCAAAAGAGTTTCATGAAAGATGGCCTCTTTCCATCGGAAGCACCGAAGCTCCGCATGGTGGCAATGGTTGAAAATGATGCATTTAATGGTAATATAAAGAAGAATACTTTCAATTTTAAACACAATCAGTTAAGTGAAATTGCTTTACGTGTAAATGGTGTGAGTCATCCTGGTCCACCCTACAAACCAGATTTTGCTTCGGATAAATTTATGCGCAGTTATGTTGATTTTATGGATGTCTTTCGCTTTTACAATACGGATGACACCAACGGACTGACTATGAAAGAGTTTAAGAGTGGATATACTATTTATGCATTTGATTTGACTGCTGACAGCGATATTAGTGCCCCCTATCGTCAAGCGAGCGTGCCTCATAATATTCGTTTGGATTTGACGTTCAAAAGAACACTACCTGAGACGATCAATGTATTAATTTATGCAGTCTTCGATTCAAATATTGAAATTACAAAGTATCGTGACGTGATTCTTCAGTATAATCGTTAATGAGTTGGTTGACTGCTGACGATATTAAGACTAAAGTGCAGCGTAATGCAGACGAAGCGACGTTGAAAGCTTTCGATAATGTCTATTCACTCGATACCTTACCACCTGCAGTAAATCACTATCCCATCTTTATTGTGCTAAACACTCATTCGCAGAATTTAGGCGGTGAGCATTGGAAAGCGATCTTTATTGGCGAAGACCGACGTGGTGAACTATTTGACTCTCTTGCTCAACCTCCAAATATACCAACACAGCAGTGGTTGAGAAAACATACGCGTCAATATCAGCGAAATGAACGCATACTACAACATCCACTTTCATCAACGTGTGGTGCTTTTGTACTGTACTTCATCTTAAAACGTTTACATGTATCTCGATTTGCATCTGTTATTCAAAACTTTTCATGTAATCCATCCTCTAATGAAAAAATGATTTGTAAGTTCTATCATGATTTGAAATAAAAACATCATGTTGGAAAAATTGTTTTTTATTTTACAATCCGCTGGGTACGTACATACTCGATGAGATAGTCTAGGATCACATTTGCTTGTACATGAGATTTTAGTCCAGTAATGATCACTTTACTATTATGAAAGATTGCCACATGCACAGGTAACCAACAACTAATGAGAGCTGCAGGAAAAAGTTCGGGTTCATAACACAAATTGTAACTGCTGGTACGAATCTTCAAAAATGATACACTTTCACTCAATTGAGTAGAGATCACCATATTGTCCACAGTCAGATTCGACATCACACACCTCTCCCTCTTCCATATCCGACGTAGTAGTCTTTGTAGCTCTAAGCGCATTGACTGCGCCGATGAATGAGAAAGGGCGCCGAGAATCTGTACAGTCCCATTTGGGAAGAGTTGAAGATTCCGTGAATTGTTCATCTTCACCACTAACATTTGAGGTCGGCCCGGGTAATACTTGCTGTTTGGAAGGTGTTGGTGTAATGTTGTGAGATCGATTTTGGTGTAGAGTCTGAAGCGACGGAGAATGTTGACGATGGTGTAGCGATGGCGCTTCATGATGAAAGAATGAGTAAATTGAGCGATGTACCTTCCTTTTATACTTCTCCCAACTACCTTGATGAAATGTGAAGTTAGTATGAAGTTGGGAATGATAGAGTTGAATTCGCGAATGTTGACGCGCAACCAGATGCGATTTCCAATACGTGAATGTCTTTTCATATAGAAGTATTTCACATCCTTCATGATATGATGTAGAGATTGAAAATGACGATAAGATAAAGCAAACTCTCTTCTCACATTTCCAGTTGAATCTTTGAAATAGACGTTTCGATCATGATCCGTTTCAATACGTTGTAGGGAATCTAATTTCCAACTCATGGTGCGTGGTAGTCATGTCTGATTAAGATTTGCATAGTAGGGCGATGAACTCACGACGAATAAATGTCATGATGGATCGATGTATGTATCTTCTATACTTCTCCCAATTGTATTTACGAAATGAGAAACAGTTTGCGGAATGAGAATGGCAGATTTGAATTTCATTGTTGCGACGTTGAAGCCAAACTTGATCACCCAAGGAGATGAATCTTAATGTTTCAAAATATTCCAAATCCCTCATGATATCATTGAGGTTGACAAATTGTCGCCATGTTAATGTAATACCTCTTGATGTATGACCATGAGAATTTTTGAAATGCACGTTTCCATCACGATCAACTCTGATATATTGTAGAGAGTCCAAAATCCAAGTCTTCATGATGTTATGCAAAGCCGCAGATCAGCAATATAAAAATGTCGTTTTATCATATTTTGCTTAGCAATGCGGCTACAAAGAGATTTGCTAGTAATCGAGCCGCACTCTTTTCTACTCCCATTGATCATGCACAACAGCTAAATGGAAATTGGGAAGTGGGTGTCACTCAACTTGTTTATAGCAACTGTGTCTATACTTTTGATCATGAGGTGATGACTATTAATATGAGACGTACAGCTGCTTACCAATGTGAAAAGGGGTGCCGAGTATACATTCCACAGTGGCCAAAGAAAGATCTCTTATCATGTAAAAAGTTTATATGATTTCCTGAATAAAGCGTGTAAACATAGTCCAATTTACTCCGCACAATGATGATCATAATTATGTACATCATGTAGTTGAGAAAGATTGGATTGTTGGTTTAAGTCCAAGTTTAAGAAATGATTTAGGTTACCTCGCTAGCGCCTTAACAAGCTATGATAATTTTAACGTTAATTACCACATAAGTGGTCATAAACAGTTAATATATCGAGAGGAAGCTTATTATGCAGATCTTATTCCAAAAAATGAGAAGACGTTGGTGAAGAAGATTGTGATTAAGCCAAGAAAGACAAACATGACCTCCTTCGAGTTGATGGTAAACAAGTGGCAACATTGACTCATATCAAATCATCTAATCATATTGCAATAAGTAAATTAAATGATGATGATCTAGTATTAGTTTGTTCAAAAGATTTTCATCAGTTCTTACGACATCGTTCTGCAGCTGTTCATGGAAAATCTGATATGCAACATTTACCATGTGAAAGGCCAAATCAATTTGATACAGAATGGACCGTATCTTTATACAGAAAGTATGTAGAGCCTTTAGGTGGTATCTTACATGAAACAAGAGTGTTGATGCCTCGCATTATTACTTCGGTTAAATTGGTTGTAGATTATTTAAATGAAGTGATTAATGACCAACATATTTCATTTTCTGAAAAAGAAGGTACTTTGTCTCTCACTATAAGTGGAAAAGGTATTGAACTAATTATGGATAAAAATCTAATGGACATTTTGGGTTTTGATCAAATATCTTTAAAAGTGGTACTGTAACCAAAGCTAGCGCAGACATGTCGCTATCGCGTCGTATTAACTATTTTCAGATATATTCCAATATTGGTGAAGATGTACGTGTGGGAGATGTTGAAGCTCCATTGCTAGCAATGATACCATACCAGCCAAAAAGCTGCAGTATTTTATCTGAGCATACTTTCAAGAAAGTGCATTATACAAAGCTGAAATCAAACTACATCCCACAAATTGATATTGCCATTTATGACGATGCTGGTGCGTTGATTCCTTTTCATACAGATGCTGTGACAAGTATCACACTCCATTTCCGAATGAAGAGTTAATGCAAAAGTATGCTAATATATTTTTTCCAATGTGAATAATATGGAAAGTGAAAATAAGGACTCGTTTCTAATCTACTTGCCCAGTAATGCTTCTATGAATAAATTTCCCAAAAATAAACCATCAGACTATCGAGTAGAATTAAATCGCCCACTACATTTAGAAGGTGAATGGGAGGTTGGGGTTTCTAGTATTTGCTATGATAGCAATATTCAGAATGTGAATGATTTGGAAGAAATGATATTGACTCCTCGCACCCATGATGGAATAACGATGAATAATGCATTCCAGTTCCCATACAATTTAACATCAGATGGAAAGTGGAACTATGAATGGATTCAGATAAAATCAGATTCTTATGAACCATTTGGGAATGAGAAAATTATTAAGGCGTTCAATAGTGGTAATACTTCCATCATGAAGAATAAGGATCAGAAAGTTTATGAGTTTACTATCTATCATTGGAGTGGGAGACAGTTCCTTCGCTTTCATTCTTTTACTAAAGGTCTTACACTGAGGTTGGATAATGAATTCTATCCGCATCTCGGTTTTGGCCATGGACTACATCTAACATCAATTGCTACTGCTGTCTATATCATACAGTTGAAAGCTTCATTCATGTAGTAAATCCTTATATACAACAGAAGTTGAAGCATGTGATGAAAAGTAAATATGATGTAAAGACACACCACATTTCGTTTTCAATTGAAAATCAACGCGTTGTTCTGAGACTGGGTGATGACATTCAATGTCAATTGAGTAAAAATTTGAAAAAACTCTTTGGTTTTTCAATGCTACAAACTGTGTTTACTGCTGCGCATACGATTGGTATAGAAACACCAATGACACTTTATAAACATGAACAGCACCTTTACATTCAAAGTGATTTGATTCTACCTATTTCTGTTGGTGAGAAAAAAGAATACATTTTACGTGATTTCATTCATGATAAAGACGCTTCATATGGAATAGTCGAGAAGATTTTTGAATCTATTTTCTATCATCCCGTCGTCAAACAAACTATATCCTCTATTTCTATCAAAATTACCAATGGTTTACAAGAGTGCATCCATGTGAAAGATACTAAATCCCTCGTAACTTTAGTGTTTCGGAAAACAAAGTGAAGTCATTGTAAAATTTAATTGAAATAAAAATGTGTATATGGAAAAGTCTTTTCACAGATATAGGGGGAATGGGCTGACTGTAGGCATATATTCACAAGGAAGTGCAATCTAAAGCGATACATAAAACAGCAGTGTTTATCTACAGAAATCAACATGAAAATACTAAGTTAAGGATGATTATGCTAAGACGTCTCCTGAATGTGGTAGTGTGAGTTTAATTCTTTTGGGTGGTGGTATGCCTGTATCAGGATGTCCATGTGGAAGAGATATGTTATGTTCTAACCAGCACCTCTTATCCTCCCATGCTGAAAGCGCCCGTTTCCTAAAAGTATGAGTTTTGATCTCATGCGACTTAGATTTTAAGATTGTCATATTGACAAACGTTATATTTTTATTTCTATAGGCTTTCCTGAAATTTTTATGTTTCATGTTAGAGACCAATGATCTTGATATGCCTTTAGCACGCTTAATACTATCGTCGCTATCCTTTAATTTCATACTGTACATTTTTGGACGGAGGAGAATCATTTCATCTATTTCCTTCCCTGCTGTCTCATCCTTAAAGCAGCCAAGTTTTGCCTTATTTTTGATGGAGTAGAGTGGGTGATCAGTAGGATAATTTGATGTATCAAAATATCTTTCTAAAGATTTTCCTACTTCATTGAAATTTAAATCTTTTTTGAGTGGTAATACCTAAGAAGAAACTATCTGTATCACCACCCAACAAACGAACCTCTTTTACGAGAGGACATGGTTTTAGTATTTTATAAAAGAGTTGGTACATTTCAAGCTTAGAGTAATCTAGTACAGCTTGACCAATATAGATGGGCTTGCAGAACTCAACTTCAGATTTTATCATTTTAACACCTATAAGGTCCTCATCGATAATATCTCTATCGATGAATAGAGGTGAAGAGACCAATTTCTTAAATTTTGTAACATCAATGACTAGTTTATAATTTACACGTTTTCTAACATCCTCCATCGTCTTACCAAATAGACCACTGTATTATTCTTATACTTATAAAAATCTTTTTCAAAATTATTTTGGGCTAGTGCACGTTTCTGGCTGTTGCTATCAATATATGGTTTGAGGAAGGCTTTCTGTCTAAATTTAATAATGCGGTGAACTCTTTTTAAAATCATGCCCATTTCTAAATAAAATTTTAAGATGCTAAAGTGAACTAAATAGTTTTCCTTATCATACTGGGTGAGTAAAAGTTTGCGGCAAGGCTTATAGTCGGGTTGACCGCATGATTCTAAATCTTTATGAAATTGTTTCATAAAGTCGGAAAACATATCTTTGGTCACTTCACCTGATTCGGGTGCGAGTGGAAAATCTACGGTTTTATGTTTAATATTATTTGGATAGATTAGATCTATCTCAAAATAATATCCCCAATCACCTTCATCTGGGATTGCTAGTATGTTAGAAGGGTTGGAGAGATGCTGAATTTCACTATCATGTAACCAGCTAACCTCAGAGTGAGGGAGTGGTTTGGATAGTGAACTACCATATAAATTATTTTGGTCATAATACTTAAGATGAGTCTGATCATCGCCTACTAATTTTGATTTTAACCTATGTTTATTTACAAATGTGAGACCACCGCGAATTCCTCGCTCAAATAAATTATACATCTCTGGATCTTGTAAGAGATGAATGGTCTCACCAGTCATTTTAAAAGCAGACTTAAATGACATGGCTGGCAGACTGACAAAGTGGACGGGATCTAACTTATCTTCTTCTAATGCCACTCGTCGAAACTCCTGAAATACATCAGCCAGCAAAAATACATCTAACTTAAGATAGGCAATCATATATTCGCCAAATGTATGGCAGTCAAATTTTATCCATGCATCTTGTGCATGATCATAATCTTCGGTCTTACATTCTGCACCGCTCAAATCATTTTTAAATTTATCTATGGGCGGAAGAGAAGTCTCGCCGAGTTTACTAATCGCATCAAAATATGCATATGGAAAGACTCCTTTCCGTGTGATGACTTCATCGGTTAGATTTGGATATTGTTTCTTAAGATTTTGTGTTAGTGGAAGAGACTTTAGATTTTGTACGAGAGAGGCCAGTGATGCAGTCATAAATTGGTAGGAATCTAAAAATTTTATATCAAAATAGACCGTCTTATTTTCTTTAGTTTTATCGACAGGCACTTTTGCTGTCATGGCCATAAACTTCTCTCTCGTTTGTGCTATTACATCAAGCTTCCACTCTTTCATTTGACCTAAACCTCCTTTTATTATCATATGGCTGTCGTAGCCCTTGAAATTATGGAAAATAACGGGTAATGTACGCCGTTTCATCCTAAGTGAAAAATTGCATTTTGAACATAGTGCGTTTCTAAATTTACCAGTGATGTGATCATGGTCGCGCACTTTCTTAATCTTATCATCATCAAATGTTTTCCTACATTTGAGGCAAACGTTGCAACTATCAAATTTTGCTTGATCATCTGCTGTCATATGCAATGATCTGCGATAGAGTTCACCATCATACTTTTGTTGAAATTTTACAGCCTGTTCGAGGAATTGTAGGAATTGGTAAATACAATCCTCACCTTGCCAGACGTGCATTTTATTTTTTCTATTTTGGAAATGGTCATGCCATACTTCATAGCAGGAAATGGCTGCTGGCTTGTGGATGATATCATCGATATAGCATTCGATGTCAGCATAGATGACACGAAGAGGACTTAGTTCATCGCCATTCTCTCTATATGAAAACTCCTTATCTTTGGGCATGCGCTCCATTTGTAGTTTACCTCGCTTACACCATTCGTAATGAGTTTCAAATTTGTTTTTACTCCTAAAGTTCCGAATGCATCTATCACAGTAATAAATCTCTGATGAGCTAGAATTTCTTAGGTGGTGGTATAAGCGAGAAATTTTGGGAATACCGCAGTAGTGCCATTCCTCACTATCATCCTGTCTTACTAATAAAAGGTTGACAACGTGGTCATAACAACTCGAACGCGAGTTGTAGCGGACACCCCTCAATCCCTTTTCCCAAACATGGAGAACTATTTTGATGTTGTTCAATTTTTCAAATTTTTCTATATCTTTAATTTTCATATCTTCATTATTGCAGTCATCAAACTTTAATTCATTCTCCCACTGTTGATACTTACTCTTGCGGTATCGGCTATTCTGTAAATCATTATAGTGGAGAATGGAGAGGACGGCATACTTAAAACATTGCGATTCGCAATCTACAAAAATGACTACTGCTTTATTTCTTAAACTTCGGAAGTTTGAAGGAGCCTCGTCCAGAGTAGTTCTCCAATAAAGTGATTTTAATCATGGCGGTCTCAATACCATCAAAAACGAGACCACTATCACGCTCGTTAAATTTATCTATGTTTAATTTTAACCCTTGGATATGAAAATTTATCCAAGACTCGCAGTCTACAACTTCGGTTGCGGGAGAGGAGGGTATGTGAAACTCCAACCTCTCTACTATTTGACCAGTATGGTGGTCGATTTTTGCATATTTTATTTTGAGATAGATGAGCGCCTTCATTCTAAAATTGACTAAATTGTTGAAGAGCGCACCAATCAAAGATGAATTTTGATGAAACCATTCTTCAAAGTCAGTAATGGTTTCTGAGGATTCCATCTGGTAGTTCCTCACTAAATTATTTATCGACACTTCAGAGAGTCGGATAGAGGAGGTGCTGTTAGTATAACTATCGTCACTGTGTGTATGTCGAAGTCTATGTGAAGATAGTTCAAAATGTGACTCAAAAGACTGAATGCATAAATCGAGGAGAAAGGAGACATCGTTAACAGAATCATCCCCACCTTCGGAGATTGATGCTGACTTAGGTCTACAAACACCTCGCTTGATGTGTCGGGCGAGATCACGCTTTCTCGTGAAGATGTGTCCACAGTCAGCACATTCCCGATCGTTGCATTCCCGCGACAGCGTTGACATGGAGTCGCTGTTGTTATCCAACTCGCTCGAGATGGGACTGGTATCACCTGAAAGAGAAATCATTCTATCATCTCTGTTAAAGTCTCAGTGTATTGTTACAACCTACCTTGACTCAACAACTCTAAACTCTCCTCGAGAAGGGAGGGCGTTGGTGATGAAGTTGATGCCTGAAATTGAGGAAGATGCTATTAGCCACACGTTTGAGGGAGATGAATGAAGAAATTTTCAACTTACCATTTCAACGAAATCAAGTTTAAGGTTGATACTTCAACAAGATAGAGACTTCACTCAAATTTGGAATTCACGAGAGAGCAGTTCACTTGAACGCCTCAAATATAGAATTCGCCAGAGAACACTTCACTTATATGTCACAAAGACAGAGTGAAATGACACGAATGTCACTTTACATATATACTTTCGTATTCATCATTCATTGGCTGTTCATTCTGATTGGTTGCTTGTTGATACTTAAGAATTAGAAAACATTTCAAAGTTATTATTCACAGTCAACATGACAAGCCCTCCAACAACACCAAACACAAAATTCTCTTCTCCATCCTCAACACCAAAGGCGCTCGTTGCACCAAACGCTCCAATGAAGGGGAAGGTAGAGAAGGTGTACCGACTGGACAATATCAGAAAGTTGTCATTACCAGTAGACAACGAAGAGAGTGTATGTGAGAAGGAGTGTCCCGACTTAACAGGCGTGAGGTGGAAGTATCTCCAGTACGATACTGACGATGTGATGGAGATCACCAGCACGAAATTCCTCCACCAATTATGGGAGTGGTACACCCCTAACTCCCAGCCACGAACTATGACGGAGTGGGAGTATATTGACAAAGTGAGGCTCGCAGTGGAAGAACGATTGAAACAAGTGAACTGTTTTTGTGATCTATGTGAAGCCAGACTCTGGGACGATATTGACGATGAAGACCTTTTGAAATACATGCCATAATAAATTTTTATTTCATATTATCTTCGCTTTCATACTGACTTACTTGACTGGGGCTTCAGTGGATGATTTAACCATGTATACATTTTCATTTGGAAATAGTAACACGCTTAGTAAACTTGTAAATCTTATAACATTTCATATGGGCGATGATGGTAGATGAAATAGTGTTAAATAAAATTAAGATAGCTTACACTTCTGATACAGGGATAGCAATCGACTGCGATCCATGTGTAAAGAGCTTGTTAGACTATGGAAGAGAGAAGTGTGTTATCTTGCGTGTGGAGCGTGAGTGTCCTCCCATTTCATTCCATTCATCAATTCGTCTCATTGATAGAGACAGGTAGAACTCATGGTTCTCATAACGTATGCAATGGAAAGTTTTAGGCAACCTTCGACAGCTGGCTAAATGTCGCCCTGGCGCGAATGCATACTACGTTGAGACAGAGGCAATCACTTGCAAACATGACGCAGAGAGGTTTAACAAGATTGACCATTGCCAAATGTCCCTTGCGGTATACATAGCTACGGGTTTCACCGCCGCCCTTTACAGGAACGCCCGTCGAAAGGAAGTATTACACCGAACTTCATTTGCAACGTTCAAGTTGACTGATAGCAGATTCAACTTAATGATAGTATTCGCCAGTCCGAAGACTGCCCAGGGCAAACCGCGTGGAGGTTCTATCATGTCTTGCCCCATGGTGGCCCTTAAGAGAGCCGGTCGTTCGTTCTCGGGGTGTGTGGTAGGGACTCAGGCTTGCTGTTTCGACTGCGGCTCCGGCAACGGGGCGGGTGGTCGCTTCTCTAGGATGTCTGTAAAGAAAGAAGTAGTGAGTTATCATCTTGCATTTTAATTTAGTCATTTTTATTTACAGATCTTCTCGGACGCTTCCTCATAAAGGAAATTCGAGATCGGATCACGATGATCGAAGGTGAAGTGTAGACACTCCACCCCTTTCTTCACCCGAGAGTAGCATTTCTCCCCTCTTCCACGCTCGTACAAGAGGAGTTTCTGCTACTCTCCCCTTTCTAATAGGGATGTGCAGACGGCTGGAACGCACCCTTCGATCGCGATCCACCAGCTGCGCCGAACGGTGCAGCTCGTGGTTCGTCTCGACCACCTTAGCCATCTGCACACGGAGTCTCTCCACTTCCTCCTTCAACCTTCGTATCTCCTTCTCCCTACTTTCCCTCTCTGCTAGCAAAGCCTCTTCTCTGGCTTTCCCCTCGGGAGTCTTGAGCCTCTCCTGCTCCAACTCGCCATCCCGCTCGCTTAATCTCTCCTTCACCTTCTTCATCTCTCCGGCCACGTTCTTTAGGTCCTTATACTTTGACTTGTATGAGAAGGCCTCCTCCTTCAACTTCTCCACCTCTTTCTTTAGTCTATCCCGTTCGGCGATCACCGGCGGGCGCTTGACAAAATTGCGACATTGTGTTGCAATTCCACTCGCAGTCACGGCTGTAGGGGTCTCGCGATCGAGGTCGACGTCCTCGATAGGTTGCGACTGTAGCTCTCCCTCCTCCTCCTCCTCCTCCTCCTCCTCACTATCGCTGCTGGACAGCGAGCTCTCGCTACTAAGCGAGGATACAGCGGCAATCGCTTCAATGGCGGATTGTAGCTCAGTGGCCTCAGTGGTGAAGAGTGAACTCCGTTCTTACTCGTTGGCAGATTGTAGCTCCAAAGAACGGAGCTCAGTGGCGAAGAGTGAACTCCGTTATTCTCCGCCTGTTTGACACTCGCTGTGTTGTGAGTGCCAATCCTTCAGCCGCTCACTTAAGCGACTGACTTTGTGGGCTCCGCAATAGTAGCGACCGACCCCTATCTGTTTCTTGTTAGTGCAAGCGTGTTTCTTGTAGGCGTCAGCCCGGAATACCTTCCGGCATTGACATAGTTTGAAACTGGTCTTCATATTATTGTATTTCGGCATTTCTGAAGCGAAAAACGGAAAACAATGATTTTACACTTAGTGAGGAATGATAGATTTGAGTATAGTGAGTGGCACTCGATCCCGTCGACAGCCCGAAGGCCTTGTACTGATCACTAGGGAAGTGAGAGATCTTCCCCGATACCCGCTCTTTACAGCTGAAGACATCATTGTCACTGCCCCGAAGTGGTAACAGGAATGCCGAGTCAAAGGTAGTGATCAGTAGCTGGGATCTAACCCCTCAAAGCTGCCTTAGACTTAGTTAAATTTGAAATCTGATAGCACATTTGAACTTAGCATACTTGAAAACCTTTAGGAAACATCCCAAGTTATTGCTTTGATCAGCTTGATAGCAAGCCGTAGAGAGCTTGATTCACCAGCGTTTTGCAATGGAGATGTTTAGAGGCTACCCATGACAAGATAGCTAAGATTCAACCGATTGGCGTTCAAAGTGCTACGTTGAGAACTGTGTCAAATGCCCAACATGAGACATGAGTTGTCCCAGCGGTTACGGTCTAAACTATGACACACTCCCTTGCCACACTTATCACTACGGCATCGTCCGCCGTCCCGAAGGAACACCCTGTCAGTGGAATATTACAGCAAAACTCTCCGTGTCTTGCTCGCTTTCAGTGAAAAGCCGCTTATACCATGAGAAGACTGGCTCAGACATCATTAAAAATGCTTTCATTGACTTCAGCAGGGTCGAAAACCCCAGAAAACCTCCAAAACTAGTGAATTTAAATTTTTCAACTTTTTAGCACTACTTATGAAATTTTATAAGTAGTCTATCACTTAGGACAGGTCAATAGCGACCGAACCTTTTTTGAATCAAGTCAAACGGACTTGTAGAAGCAAAGTTACAAGCCTTTAAAGTTTTGGAGTCTTTTATGGCCTGGAGACGAAGGCCATCTCCTGGCGAACCTCTAAGTCTGACGCCTTAGCTGATATCAGCAATGAAATTTTCTAAGTCGGTCTCTTACAGAAACTCGGAATTTGGAATGTCCGATGCTATCATCGGAGCTCAGAGAGACGACTTACCGTTGGCAATCTCTCGCTGTCGGTTCCCAGCTTATATAGTGTGTGGTGATCAGCTGATGACGTAATACCCATCATCCAAACACTCAAAACCCGTCTATCTCCGGTTCTAGTGCTCCGATTGAGCTGGAGATACACCATTTCCATGTAGAATTTGACGCTGAATCCGAATCTGGCCTCCGTTTTCCCATCCGATGCTTCGTTTTGGCTCTACAGTAGGCAGCCATCGAAAAATGTTAAAAATTTTTCTCTGATTGACTTGAAACTCACCATACAGATAGAGAATTTCACGCTGATTCCAAATCTGAAATCCGTTTTCCAATCCGATGCTTCGTTTTGAAGCTACAGCCCAAAACGTCCCAAATTCTAACTCTGTCGTTTTTCGCCAATGTCCCAAAATCTTAAATGGCGTCTCACATCTAAACGAAGACAGATATGAACAAGCCGATTCTTTCAGTGAATTTGTCTCACTCTTACCTTTCAAACGAGCTATGGCACGACAAAAATCCGTCCCCTAGAAGCCAAAATCGAAGCGAGCTGTCCAGAGGGGGGGACGTCAGCGAAAATTTTTTCTCTCCGATTGCGTTCAAATTCACCATACCGATGCAGAATTTTACGCTGAATCCGAATCTGGCCTCCGTTTTCACATCCGATGGTTCGTTTGGGCGCTACACACCAAAACGTCCCAAATTCTAACTCTGTCGTTTTTTCGAAAAATGTTGAACATTTTTCTCTCCGATTGACTTGAAACTCACCATACAGATAGAGAATTTCACGCTGATTCCAAATCTGAAATCCGTTTTTCTCTCCGATGCTTCGTTTTGGCGCTACAGCCCATTTTACAACCCAACATTCAGCACGAAAAACATCACACACTATAGCCTCAAGACAAATCCTGGCGGTCGCCCAAGACCACCACGACACTCTGGCGTTCCAGAGGGGGGGGGAGTCAGACTCGAAGCACCACGGCGGCCGACCACGACACTCTGCCGTTCCAGAGCGGGGAGGGGGAGGGGAGGTGGGCGCGCCGGTCGGGTGTTCGCCGTTTTATTACTACTTAGACAATTTGCGCGATACTAATAGTTTTCACTTTTGATGCACCACTGGTAAAACAAATCATATTTCTTTCTCTATAGTTATGTGTAGGGTAATTCAATCCTACTTATTAGATTTTTAAGCATACTTTTCAATTTGCTTTTCAATAAAATCTTTTAAGCAAGGAGCTTTTAAGTAATTCCAAAAGAAAACGTTGTCTTTCTACTCCTATGTCCAATGATAAATGCTGAGTTCCCCCCAATAGTCTTTCAAGTCTACTAGTCAGTAGCAGAATATTTAAGAAAGAAATTCATTTGGTTTATGTTTTGCTGGACACACGCAGACCGTCATACATCTTGAGTTATGATAGATAAACTGAATATAGATGTATGCTAGATCAAATTGCTTTGCAGAAAATGTGCGCCTGTCATAACTGGAATCCACCTGCACCCACGTTATCAATCATAAACATAAGAATGTACCTCTTTTTCGTTTGTCTAAAGGCAAGTTCTTCACCCCATAGCTATATATTTCCGGTAAAATAAATCAAAAAATCAATTTTCCCCCAACTTTCTGAGTTTCAAACTCATCGAGCTAAACGAGATCGGTGTGATGAGTTTGAAACTCGAAATGTTAGGCGTACGCATATTTTTTAGCCATTTTCTTCTTGGTTGGAAAATTTATGAAAAAATATTGTTTTCACGGTCTTTCTAGGCTTAAAAATAAATAAATTATATCAAAAAATATTTCGCCTATCTGGCTTTATGGATTGAGATAGTAATTAAGTAAAAGGCTAGATTTTGATATATCTATGAATTCTTGTGCGTAGGAAGACTGAAAAAATATTATTTCATTACATGTAATTTCAACTTATAGGAAAATGATATCAAAGTCTTTCTTTACCAGATCAACAGAAATTTCTAAAAATTATTTTTCACCGACAATATAAAACTGTGTGAGTGAACCTGTCGTTTCACAAACGGAAGTTCAGAGACAGCCTCATGCACATGCGAAAATGTGTAGACAGTAATTTTGCATTCGTAAATCATAGTATATATTATAATATCGATAAAAGCTCCTATAATAAGTAAAAAAATTATTGCAATAATTATGTATGATGAATTAAATATTTCATACTTTTAAAATGGTAGATAATAGTAGGGGACTATATAATGCACGTATATAACAAACATCGAATTTACTATATGCGGAAATTGTGTTCATGATCTAAAATTTAAAATAGAACAATTATTATCTTAGATTATAATCAGTGCTGCAGTAGGCATTTATAACACATATAATTATTATTATATTCAAGTATAGGCCTATGAGATAAATTAAATTTTACATCGCAGAATCACACGGAACATTGAGACGATCCTTAATATACAAAATCTGTTGACACATGTGCAATGTGTACATGTGAAAATGTGTGGACAGTAATTTTGCAATAATAAATCATGGTATTTATAATGATATCGATGAAACCTCCCATCAATAGCATAAAATTTATTGAAAAAATTGCGCATGATAAATCAGATATTTCTAAAATTTCTAAAAAATTTTCTAAAATCCTAAATAAGGATGTATAATGCACGCATGAACATCGAATTTATTACATAGCTACGCAAATTATGTATCATAGCATGTATTACAGTACTCTATCATTTTCATGATACCAAGCTAACAAAAGGAAACACAGGCAGAAAAATTCTAGAGACTTCCTTCATGACATATGAATTGAAAAACATTCTGATGAATCTTATATTTCTCAATGTAAATCAGAAATAAATGAAAACCAGTAATGCTTTATTCTGTATACCAGTAATTCTGTATAAATTTCATATTTCGATACATTTTTCGATGTACCGACATCATGATGTTTCATATGTTCTCAGTTCAAACAACACCTTATATATCGCACTACCCCCAGGTGAATGGATATCTTGTCTATGTCATATCGTAATTGAAGATGTTAAATTTAATATTTATATTGGCGTGGATGTCATGTGATAACCTGATAACATCACCTTCATTGCTTTGACTCAACCTTGATTGAGCTAACCCACTGGAAACGAAAATATGGGAGCCATGTGGCCTCCATATGCGTATGTGGGATGGATCTGGACGAAATTTCCAAAGTGTAATTTTCGTGATAAAATGAAGCGGAAGTCATTCATCTAGAAGGAAATGATACATAAACAAGTCATGTGCAAGTTAATGACCAGTTATTTGATCAAAAAGTAGCAAAATAACATGTGGTATGGTGCGTGGCCACTCCATATGTACAGCATATGGGATTTTCCAGATGTAACCCAGATAGTAAGAAATATCGATTGACAGTCACTCATTGCATTACACATTGCGAGGTACATGTTTTCTTATTATTATTTTACATCTTTTAGGCTTTGGCACTGATATATTCCATTTTTTACTGAGTTCTTCAACATGTTGATGTGTGATGATTGTTCAGTTATTTCTGCCAATTTGGTGACATATGGCGATGCAAGGAAAATACTGAATTTAGCAGATTAATCAAAGGAGTTTTGCTCTTCTTTATGCAATAGCATGCATGAATAGCGCTGAACACAGCAGAAAGAAACCAAGATTTTTAGATTTTAACTTGTTTGTCTGAGGTATTAAATTTAGTACAACTATAATTCACATGGTTTGATTTTTCGATAAACAGCTGCTACAAGTTAAAGTTACCCTTGCGGATCGAGCTTAAGTCGCTGCTAATTCTAGCAGAAATATAAAGACATTCGATTCAATCATGTCCCTTCGAATCAAGAACAAGAGTCAAGCTTTTTAAGATTTGACCAACATCTCAAGAGAAATGGGTGAGATCATCCAAGGATTCATTTGCATCGCTTCGTGTAGAGGCTTTTATTCCTACCCTTTTTCGATCTACACGACATTGCGGAGATGGTCGTGTGTGTTTCATCTGCTGTTGTAAAAAAACTAATACGCTGCATTAAAGATGACAGGAAAATGCACTTTGTTTCAAGAGAACCGTGATAGGAATTTTTCTTGACATAAAAAATGATGGCGGACAGGCCTGATGTATATAGACACGTAGACTGCCTCTCAGCAGTACAGCGAATGTACTGCCGCTTAGTGGTCCGCTTAGAGTACCTTTTCACTCGACCGAGGTCATATCAATTAGATGCATACAACATGCAACTAAGGCATTCATTTCGGAGCGGAATCGGTTGAAACCCGTGGCCAGTCGATTCGAGTCGGGCAGAATTCTCACATGTAGGACAATTGGAAATCAAAACGTGTACACGACAATTTTTTAAAAATTAGGCCTATCGCTTTTCTTAATTAACATAAGAACAAGGGCAGCAATCATTCAGTATTAGAAAGTTGATTGGCCTATAAAAATAACAGCACGAGATTTTTATTCAGTGTATTTGTTGCAGTCATTTATTGTCATATGTCTACTGGTCTCTCCGAAGTCAGAGAAGGCATCTACTCATGTCAATAACTATAGGCGTTAGTGGAGTTTGCATGTATGTACCTACATTCTAGCATCACGCTATGTGCGTTGTCTATAGTACTCTTGTAGAATACCACTTCATACCATCTACCAACTGTAGTACCAATGTGAGTGTTGCATAATAATGACCACTACGCTTCTTATATTACACTAATATATTAACTCTTTGCTGTCAGCAATCTCAGTCTTTTTGCTAACTGATAATGAAATGCAGACTACATTAATAAGTAAAATATCAGGTCCGCATTGCATTTGACGGAAGCAGTTTTCCTGAGCTGTTGTCTGAGACAGCAGCGCAAATGGTTTATGATTTAAGTGCCAGCATAATTTGTTTTTTCACTGTTTGTATTTGTTAACTACACTGCAAAAGGTCAACTAACTTGCGAAGATAACAGAAGTTGGCATTGGGCAAGCAGACAACTGTTATATTTTTGCAGCCTTCAACGGCTGATTCAGGAGATATAACTTGTATATGCATATATTATAAATATTATCACAATGTAAAATTATATATCAATATAACTAGCATATAATTGAATATTTTCGTCAAGCCTAGTCGAGTCGGTCGGGTACACGAGCGGCAAAACTCAAGTCGAGTCGAGTGTTTGCCTCAACTCGACATTTTTGACTACTCGCAGGCTCCTACCATGTACATGTATGATACTAAAACTTATCTTCATCTTGTGTTAGCTTGATGATCATAGCTAATGCACAAATTTTTGATATACCACTTTGGACACGAAGATGATCGTGAAGTGCACGTGGCAAACGGTCGTCTCGGGTTTATCAATTGAGCCAACATTGGGGATGTCTCATAAGTTTGACAACATGAACACCGCCAGTGCGTCAAATGATTCGATATTTTGCTGCAGCATCCTTTTGGATCTATGATGTGAATTCCCGTCACGAGAAGTACACTATGCACAAGAGGCAATGCACAATAGTTAGTAAGTTCTATGGTTGCATGTCATGGGGATGGGATCTTAGGCACTTAAGCAAATATGCATTACCACATACCACATTGTAATGCAGCCTATCATCAAAGAGTTGTCTACGGCTAATAAACACGCTATGATTCTACCGTATATTTTGATAAACATTCATGTGTAGTTCAAGTTATCATAGCACGAAGAATGCTAAAATTTCTCATTTTTTGCAAACTCAAACCAATCATTTTCACATTCTTCGAGAGAAGAAGTAAGTGCTGAATACAATTCATAATACAACACATTGTATATGAGAGCAACATTTCTAGTGATTCTCTAATAACATTTCTGGCAGCTTGTCTATTTACCGTCTCAAGGTTATTGCATTAGTCTGCAGAATGTCCGTCTCCTTTAAACTTTATCGAATAACCGCCTTTAAACACTGTTTTTTAACAAGTGATATTGAACTCACTTGGATTCACTCAGCAACAGCTGGATGTACATGGTCAATTCAAGTGCCAGCGGTCATTTATCTGATTATCCCAATGCTTCCGAAGAACCATCTGCAGTAAGAGTTTGTTCAAATGGTCAGTTATTCTGCGAGAATATTACTGAAGGGGGAATGGATTTCTTTTCTTCTCATGTCAATTATGATAGATTCGGTAAGTTGGAAATGCAGTTCTAAGTATGGAATCTTCCTAAAAATTGAGTCTCATCAATTTTGATTTTCGATCATGATCAAGCATATAGTGATATATATATTTTTTTTTCAGAAATAAAAGCGCTTCACGACAATCTAGGTATTATTATTAACCAAAACAAGTTAAAATAATAAAAGTACAAATTTTCAAACTGTAACTACAATCCGTCATCAGGTAAAAGGATGATGCCAAGGAATGATCCTGCATCCTCCTTTCCCTGCATGACATGTGTTGCCCCACTTCCAGTCAGCAAACACACAGGTATCTGTGGGAAGGAGTTCAAAGCTAAGCCCTTAAGTTCAAAGCTATGCCGATTTTCCAGCTTTTTTTGCATGCCGCTTAATACATAAGAGAGGCTAGAAGAAGCTACTTCATTTCTAAATTTAAATCTTTGTTGAACTCCATGTGATTTCTTAATGCGCTTTGGTGATTTTACCATTAAGAATATCTAAAGAAATCAAAGGATAATTTACGTCACATGGGGAGAGGAGCTTTTTCACTCTTTTTCGTTCTATGCGACATTACAAATAGATTAGTGTGTCCAATATCTGCTGTAGCAAATGTCTATAAAGCAACGTAAAGGATAACAAGAAACAGTGCACATTGTTTTAAGAGGAGCATGATAGGAATTCTTCTTGACTGAAAGAAAGATGATATACAGTCGAATGTGTATAGACACAGACTGTCTCTCAGTGGAACAGCAAGTGCTCTGATGTTTAGTGCATCGATTAGAGATATTCTTCACTCATCCAAAGTCACATCAATTCGGTGCATGTGTTAAAGACATTCGTCGTTGTGATCTCGAAGTTTTTTTTTAACTGCAAGTGTAATCGGGAACAGTGTAAACTGAAAATTAGAACATTCATACAAATTAAAAGGAATCGATCAGGAATAAGCGAAAATAGTTCTCTTATCGAGATGTTCGGCTTGAGGGAGTCTGCACATCCTTTAAGAAGCTTAGTCAAATAATTCGAAATAATGTCATCTGATGTTTCATTGATTACCGCATTGATTTTGAAGGATTCTACTATACAATTAATCATGAGAGATAGGCCTGTCAAATTTTAAGATGTCCTTGTTTTGCAGTGCTGACCCGCCTCGATGTCTCATTTAACTGTATGAAATCTCAAAGAATCTGTGCTGTATGTATACGTCCTGTCTAATTTACAGTTATTCTTTCCATCCAGTCGAAGAGACATTGGAAAGTTTGGCAACGTAAAATCTAATGCTACATCATTCATGAATATGCCGAACTATGTAAATTTATCAAACTCAGGAGCCTTATCAAATTCCTCACATTTTTTGGTGCACGAAGCTCGGAGTTAGATTCAGAGTCCCTTCAAAATTTGCTGCCTCCAAAACCGTGACTTTGATTGTAGTGAGGTTATGTGATCGATTCTAAGAAATTCAGTTTTGCATGAGTTGTGAGTTCCATTCACATGAAGAAATGTAGGGAATTGCCTTATCATCGTTAATGTGAGTATTAGCCTACGTATCCATCAGATTCCTAAATTAATGACGTTAGTTCAATTGATGTTTTGAGTCGGTAATGATTGCTAGTACATGTACGTGTAGGTACATTGGGATTGCATGGAGATTCGATTCCAAGGTCGCTAAGCACAACAGGCATGAGAGGTCATCAATCAGGAGTAGGGATCTGCGGATCTTTGAGATTCGATTCGAGAAAAATTCGAATCGGTTTACGTCGATTGGTCAACAATTATTTCAACAGCCTCCTTTCGTTCGTTAATGGTTGAAAATGATGTTGCAATATGCTTGAGATGTTGGATTCTCACTGATAGTGGCGAAAACTACGAGGTTGGTGAACTACGTCATTACCCTATGTGCTGCATGTTGCTCAGATTAGGGCTTCGGACTCGGTCGATCTTAACTGGACCGAGTCTGATATACTTTACAATTAACAAGGGCCTAACAGATTTAAAGCAGAATTGTAAATGGCCCATTTTCAGATTCGTTAGCTTCTATCTTACAGGGCTGTAAGACATTCTTTTCAGACTGTTCTTAGTCAGGACTCTTAAGTCGAACACGTAGCTTAATAAACCAGTGAACTATACTACATCCTAAAACACGAACTCTTGCTAAAAGTAGGCCATGCCGTAAGGAAGCAAAACTCAAACAGGATATCTAATAAATAAGAAAATATTGCTTTATGCATGACTATAGTGCCATCCGTACTTTTTGCAGTGCTCCTCATACTTCTTTTGATGAGACCCCTCAAATGACTTTTCTAAATGAGATTTATGAACTTAACAAAAGCCTACAGAAGGCCTACAGAAGCGTTAAGGCAAAGGGGATATTTTATCTGGATATATAAGGCCAAATCTCATCCAGAAAAACTCTAGTCAGCGCACCAAATTTCGATTGTCGTTTAAAAAGTGAAGTTTGTTCATTTGGTGCGCTGACTAGATTCTCTTTACTGCTGAGATTTGGTCTGTGGTTGATAGATATAAATGTTCTTCATATCCTGAATCATCTGCATCTCAGATAGGAAATTAATCAGGCGGCGTCTAGACAAAGTTAAAATGAGCTTGAGTACAAGATATGGTTTGTTATCGATTTATGGTCTTTGATTTACAGATTTTCCCATAGGCTGCGGCAAGCGACTGGATTTTCTTACTTCACTGATTTTCCATTTGAAAGCTGACAGGTCCAAGACTACTATAATTAGTCATGCATCAAAGTGTTCAATGTTGTCTGTAATGCTTTGGTCATATGAGTTTGAGTGAAAATTTGCGTCGGAGTCTACATAACTGTCTACTAATTTATTTTGAATTCTTCCTGATTATCGTAGATAGTCATCACGGACTGCGATAGCATGGGATGTTGTAGGTATCAATAGATTGTTACCGAAATTCAATGATCGTTTCCTGATCTGAAAATTGCGATAAAAATTATATAATCTACTGATTTTTTGTTTATGAAAATTGGTACTTTCCCGCGCTCAGGATTTGAGTACAGGCGCGATTGACGGTGGCTACATTTCCAGTCTCGCGTGAAATTCAAAGAGCTTTGTTCTATACACCTGAGGTTACAAACCTAGTGCCTATCATTAAGCTACCTACGGGAAATTTGGCATAACAGAGCCAATGGGCATTTAAAGACATGTTGCCAAACCAGCATCCATCTAACTGATGCTCTAGCGTCAATGTTCATTCGAAAGAGGTTGTAGCTACAAAGCGTAGTAGATTTTGATTTTCTCAGAAAAATAGATGGGCCTAGACTTTAATTTGACCGCTTATTTCTTTATGAGTGCCAACGTGTCACTGCATCTTTCAAAAGTCATGTAAAATGCATAACTACTAGGTCTAATTTGATAGGCCCATCTTCTTGAAGGCTATCGATGTAGTAGCTGACTAAGTGAATCGTACACAGTAATAAGTTCGTGTAGGCACATTTAAGTTTTTCATGATTCGATTCGATTCGCAAATCACGGCCCTATTGGATTCGACTCAAATTTGGCGATGCGCGGGTCCCTAATCAAGAGGCTACAGGATCCGCAGATCACATGGAATTATGGGCCTAAATGTGAATAAATACTGATGAATTCTTCATTGCTTATTCTCAGCTGTCCCCATTTTTATCCCATGTTAGAAGGCATTCACGATTAGCTTCTCCAAATCTGTGATGCCCAGCATCGAGTTTCCATAGATTTGATCATTATGAATTCGCATGACGTTATATCTGCAGCAAGAGCAAGCCATGTCATCGCCTGAGGTCTGCATGCATCCGAAAGATGTGAAATCAGCAAATGTATTGAATCAAACGTTCACTCAAAAATTTCACGACTTTTAGGCCATTGAATGAGGATAAAATTCTATTACTTTCAGACATCGCCTGTTTGAATCGATATCTATGATATTTAGTCCCTTATATTTTTTGATGTGGTGCTATTTGAGCATTCAATGTGCTGTTAATGTTGGTGAATTAAAATGTAAAACTGACTGAGCATTGTAGGTTGGCCTTTTTGAGATGTAGATTAAATTGCTCAACTATACTAATTACAAAAACATATTTAGGTTTCACTCAGTAAGCAAGTCAGGCCTCTCACTTCATGTCCGTTCATAAAATAGTGAGACGCTAGGAATCAATTTCAGATTATGATACCGTGCAATTTATATTTTGTGTTACAGTTATGATTATAGCTTAAGGAGATTAATACTGTTTTTATCGAATCTACAGAATAAGTGAGTCATATGAAACTCACTGTGACTTTTAGAATTATATTTGCAAAGATTTTAATTTTGATTGGAAGAAGATGCAGTGATGTCCCTTCTGCACAAGTATAATCATTTTTACGTGGAAATGTCCACTGTATACTATGCAATTTTGCTAGAGTTTCTTATATAATAACAGCGTGTCCCCTGTTGCCCTGCCGAATAGGCTTACTCATCCCTCATATTCTAACTCGAATTACAATAACTACGTTTAGCTATGAAAAACGCATTTCTTTTCCTTCTTTGTCCATCTGATGCTTGATACAGTTTCATAACATTTGTAGAAAATTAAGTAAAAAATAATGATTTGTACATGGTTGTTTTGTGCAACTTTTATCATAGTTGCATAACCTCGTATTATTTCGTCGCATATTTTATTTTTCAGAAAGTGCTGATGATTATGATTCCACAGCATGTCGTACCGTGAGGACATGGACGATGACCGTATTCATTATCAAACGCACAATTTTATAGGTGATAGCACACTTGTTGTGTACATCATGTTCTACGGACGAGGAAATTGAGATGGAAAATCTGGTTCCCTGACATTGGAGCACGAATTGAAGAGGTGTTGAAGTCGTAAGTCTGACATTGTTAGCTTAAAAAATTTCCGTTAGTTGTTTTCTTATTTTAAGATTAATAATTGCTTCGAAAAAGTGCTTTCCATCTCACTTATAGTGAGATATTCTAAGTAGGCATGCTCATGATATATAAGTTATTTTTCCCTCAGTTTAACCACTTTATACGAATATCAAGGATGGAATCTCAGTGCGACCGATACTTTATCCAGTAGTTTTACACAAATATTTTTTTCGAACTTCGTTATCCAATGTCTATTCACCGAACTTGCTCAGCTTAAATGTCCAATGTCAGCATCTCCCACAATCATCTGACGGAAACCGTTATGCTAGACCATGGATTCATCAACAGTAACCTCAGAAACAAGAGCGTGGAAGATGAACTAATAAATGTATATCCTAAATGCACATCCTATCGCGCTCATTTTCAGCCTTGAAAATGAAATAAATAAAAATATTCTTATTGGATATGAGTCATTGATGTTATTGGATGAATTGAGATGCTATATGGTGGTACATACGTCAACCATTTAAATGTCTCAATCGAAATCATATCGTGTTGGGTGACATTCGGGATTCTTCTTCACCTACAGACATGTCAGTACGATTGTTTCTAATGAATTCTGTTCACAGATAAGGATCATACAAACATTTTCAAAAGTCAAAGATAGATCAAAATATAAGAAGATGTTTGGACCTCACACCTTTCATCTCTATTATTCAGAGTAGGCGCCTAGGCCTTATTGATTTTATATAGATGGTATATATAGCTTCTCTGAAACGCAAATTGATGGCATTGGAGTCAGAAGCGTTTTAATTGCGCTTTTCTTATCAGGTTGGAAATGCAGGTTTTCTCCCAAGGCACTAACTTTCATTTAGCAAAGTATATTTTATTCTTATTAAATTTCTTATCGCTATTGTGCTGCTACATAATACACATGACATAAAGAAAAACAAAGTCTAGATAACAAATTGAATTTCTTAAATTTTCGGAAAAGCAAGGAGCTTTGAAAGAAGGAATGAAAAATTTAAATTTATTAAAAAAAACATCAAAAGGGAGAAGGACTGTTTAGAAAACATCACTGCCCTACGAAAATGACGACAATTTATTGCTCTTAAGCAGCCATGAAAAGTCGACAATAGTGAACATTCACAATATCGATAAATTTAATGATGACGCCTCTTTAAATTATCTTTCAAACTGAAGGGAAAAGTAATAAAATCCTTGTCATTTAGCCCAGCTCTCGCGCGTTATAGCGTACATGTATGAGACAGCTAGTAGAGAGGTCAGCAATCAGCACACGCCTGGTGTCAATTTTTATGACGTGATGTTCCACAGGCTTAAACTACTGGTGAGTGTTATTATAGGCCTATAAATAAACAAGTAGCCTACGATCCCTACATGCACAATTGTAACCTGCATATAGGTCTGATTCTGTGCCGCGTTTTTACCGAATTTTTAGAATACGCCTCTACAACTAAGCATATAAAATTACAAATGTCATAATATGGGCATTTTCTAATTTATGTATTGATATTTCCAATAATTTACACCAATCTCCAATACACGCCGCAGGTGCAAGGTCAACACATTAATAAACGTGAGGCCTAGATTTGATATAAAAGAATGTACATGTCGGTGAATGACTTTGCATGGGTATGGGACAATCTTTTTATGAGGAGATGGCGCAACCTATTTTTGGGGGTTAACACTGTTACTAGAAATAGGCCTGCCTAGCGTAGCATAATAGCTGCCTGCTGTCAATGATGACTCAGAGACAGACTTCTCATCCTATTTCTGGCGGTTGCTGTAACTGTATCGTCGAGATGAGACACATATCATGGCTCATGACGATAAAGTTTTTGGTATGCTCCACCTTGAAGTGATCATTGGAAGGTTGCAACGTTGCAATTGCAATAGACAATAGGCCCTACTTCTTTCTCTATCTTGAACTCAAAATCAAATTTACTAGTATTTGAAAATTTTTGGACAACCAACGCATAACTGACCAACATTGTTCGGAAAATCGATGTAGTTGTAATTGTGTAATTAAATACAACCTTGTAAGTAATTGTAATTGCAAATTCACACATGTAATTGTAATTGAATAAGTCAATAAATGTTTATTTCCAAATACATTGGAAAACATGGAAGATGCATGTGAACAAAAACATTTGTATTTAAAACATAACTATAAAAACTCAGACGTCAAATAGTACATTTCAGGCGTGCGGTCAATTTCAAGAACAAAAAAATCATGTTCAGGAAGGAGAGGAGAAAAATTTGCTTCTAAATGTCATTTAGTTTGTGTTTAGCCTTTTGAAGGAATTTAGCAATACTTTTAAGATTTTTTGGAATGTGCGTGTTAATCAACTTGTAAAACTCAATTGTACTTTCGCAGTGGCATACTATCGGTGCTAGCTCCTGTCGTGTGAATAAAAGTCGTGTAATTGTAATTGAAGATTTTGATTTTAAAGTAATTGTAATCATAATCGTAATTGTAAAAGTTCAACTGTGATTGTAATTGTAATTGAAAAAAATTGTGTAATTGCTCCAATCCTGCAGTTGATGTTTATATTGAATGTATGTCATATTAGCTGCTTTTGACGGGAGGTAATTATTCACAACGATTGTTAAAACAAGTTATTCTGCTCCCTGTACTTTTATTTCAGGATGAGATAATGTAGTTAAAAATAACAAGTGAGTATCAGTCACTTGCTTGTTTATTTTTTAACTACATTATCTCATCCTGCAATAAAAGTACAGGGAGCAGAATAACTTGTTTTAACAATCGCTATGAATATTTGTTCTGCACAATTAGCTTCACTAGCTGTTCACCGCATAACTTCGCAAAGATCTTTCTCAACCCCCAAGATATTTGACTGTATTTTAACTTTTTGACCTAATGACATATTTTGAATTTATAATTTTTTACTCCCAGTAGACAGTTGATATTAAAGATAATTTGTCCACTGTATCAAGTTTGAGTCCTGATTGAATTACCTCACTTGCAAAATTTGATTTCATTTACTTTTGAAAGCGCTAGTGATTACGGTTCAGAATAGTGAAGTACTTTGTATCTGTCTGATCAATCGTGGCATTACAAGGCGAGTGATTGTCGAGAGATGTAAATTACTGTCATTTCTGGTCGTAGCTCTACAGTGTTAGCATATGGGAAGTCTTGGACAAAGCTTTGATGACTCATCGCATCTCGCGTCCAATCATGGATTCCTTTATAGTAGTGGCCGGGATGGGAAACTTGAAATTAGGGAAATACGGAAGAAGGGTCACTACCGCTCGCTCGCTTAAGGTGTGGATGGTAGCACGCAGTTAATATTTGACATGCATAAGTACCTAATCGCCTTTGTTTTTAGTAATCATGTGCACTGTCTACCTTGAGAGAGCAAGCACATTGTTCGCATCACTGCCTTTATATTATCAATACCACGAATATAATAACTAAAAATTCATAGCTAATAGTTTATTAGCATTAAATGGACCTTCATCTCAAGAGGATAAACGTGTCTAAATTTTGCAGGATCAATTTCAAATTATAATAGTAATACATTCTTTTATCTTTGACTATCGATAAAAATGAAAACAATCAGAATCATAAAATAAATCGCTTAGTGAATTGAAAAAGTGAATCCAACACAACGGAATTGACAATTGATATGTCATGCAAAGTTAACTATTATCAGTGTTGTCAACTGACTTTTTCAAGAAACTCAGTTAAAACTAAGTTAATCTAGTTTACCAGAAATTAACCAAGTTAAGTTAAACTCGGTATACTGAGTTTTTCGAAAAAAACTCGGTTATAACTCAGTAAAATAATTCGCTAAAACTCAGTTAACTCAGTTACATAAAAATCCATGTAAAACTGTCAGTATAGGCATAGGCCGTCTGAATTTGATTCTGAAAAATTGCATGTTATAAGCGCTCCAGTCAATAACTTTTTCATGAAAGTTTGGGCGTATTCACAGGCAGTTGTAGTCTAAGTATAAAAGCAAAATAATAAGATACGCAATAGGTAGATGAAGTAAAGATGGAAACTTAGAAAATGAAAGCATTATTTTGCTAGGTTTAAGAACGTAGCAAAAGAGCTGATCTAAATTCGCACAAAAATATAAGACTAGAATGACTGCTACTTATAAAAGTAACCAATGTGTAGACTTTCTATGGAAGGATGAGTCTGTATGTTTATACAAAAAAGATCTGTTTTAGCAGGCACAAGCCTGCTACAGCCTATATACCTAAACTAAGCTGTATAGCTTCAAAGTTGCGGTACATGATTTTGTCTATAATTGAGATCTAAACTTCATTACTTGTTGTAGCTAAGTTACAGCATCTTCCAGTATAAGCAAAATTATCTTGATAATATCTAAAAGGGACATTCTGCACCTGATTGCTCAGCTTATCTCAACTTTGGTCTCGCGCATTTTTTACTCATCCCTGCCCAACCCAAGGCACGAAGCCATGATGGAAGCTAGGGATAGGACAGCGCGGCCCTTAGCCAACTGAGCTATCCCACCACCTTAGTATGAACAATACACAAGCTAAAATAATCCTACGAAATGCACCAATATAAATGAAGATCCTTTAAAAAATAAATTAGACTAAAAAAATAATTCGACAAAACCATTTTCTATTCTTCTTCTGTTTCCTACCATGGCAGTTCCTAAAATCCGTATTCATACATCCAAGTGATTACATTTGCATCACTGCTATAACTGTTTATCAGAGAAGCGGTTTTTCTTTATATTTAGACTGCGAAGCAAGCATAATATCATATAGAAAAACAATACAAATGTCACGCATTAGTATTACTTTGAACTGTGACATAAATCATCAATTACGCTTCCATGATAATGCGATCGAAGCAAGAGCACATTTATCACAACAAATACCTTCAAAAACAAAAGCCGGATAGAACAAATAAGGAAGTTCAGAAGAAAGTTTTATTGTGTCGCAACATGACAGATGCCTCCAATAATTCCAACTTTAATGCACCTCTTCGAGCTTCGGAAGATGCCACAGACACACCCTCATATTCATTGCATTACTTTTGTTGTGCAAAAATATATTTAATTCATGCCTAGAAAATTTTTTAAAAAACATTTTATGCGGTACGTAAATTGTGACAAGTTTCACAAAATCAAGTTAATGTAGCCTAAATATTTATAACCAGCGAACTCATTTCGCCTTGTTCGAATATTACCTTGTTGCTGTTTTCTTGAATTGTTAGAATACTCGCGTTCAATAATGAAGTCGTCGTTTCTAAAACGTTTGGAGCACAAAAAAGCATTCTTTGCTTTATCCCGCGTGAATCCGTCATCTTGATGACGTACTCTCCGGTACAATTCATCAAAAACCTCGTTCTTTCGAAGTTTATGAAGTTGAAGAGAAACTCCAGGAGACTGATGTCGCAGAACACTTTTATAAAAAAATTGCAATTCGGAGCTGAGCACAGTTAGGCGTCGTCAAACCTTCACATACGCGAAGTATAAAATGTAACTAAGGAAAGGAAGGCATGTAAACGTATATCTTATCGACTTTTCGTCTTATAATTCCTGATGAAGTTAAAGCTTTCAACCGTAATGTGTTGTAGAACGGGAACATTGTTTATTTATTTTGCTTGTTCCTCCCTTTGATTTGGCCACTGACCAACAGGCTGTAGGTTTCAATGTTCATCACTTGGTCAGAGGTTCTGTCTGTTTCGCGATAACGCACAGGTTTGAGGGAAAATCTGCTTCTCCAAAAGTGACCCTTCTTCCGTATAGCCGCGATGAGAGAAATTTCACAGTTTCCCATCCCGGCCACTACTATTAAGGAATCCATGGTCCAATGCATAGGTGTTCGGGCGGATGTTGTTAACAAGATGCATGTGATTTGGATATGAAAGCAAAATAGACAACGTTACGTCATGGTTTACATGATAATATGAAGTGGCACTTGCTTTGCATCAAAGAAAATTGGATACAAGAGGGACAGGCGAATAACCGAGCATGACTCACGTCGCGACTAAAACCGATGAAAATGCTTAGGTACACTGTGAAACAGCTAAAGTATTTCACTTGTCTTCATTCAATGTGCGATCCTCTGATGACTAATCACAGCAACAGTCACAGACCATGGATTCCTTCATAGTTATAGCTATAGTTAAGGAATCCATGCACAGACCTATCACATATCTAAGGCAGCACTTGTCTTCCGAGTTTCCACGGGATGCATGATGCATTAGAAATATTAGAATTGAAAATTAAACGGTGATTAATTTTATAGCAATTTTTAACGATGATAAAATTTTTTATTTTCAAGTATAATACTGTTTATGTCCTATGCGATCAATAACACAGAAATTAGTCATGAGATCGACGCGATAGATGTTTTGGATGTACGATAAAAGCCTCTCCACTCCATACATGAAATTCTCATTAACCATTTTCTTATGATTTTTGTACGTGGGTTTGAATTACTTCCATGCTGAACCACACTTTCACTTAAGAAATATATGAAATCACAGCACTGGACTTGAATATTTGATTTGCGATTCATTTTCAACTCTGAAGTCACCTGGTTCACTTAATGTGATGTAACGTAATGTAATCTGACACAGGCTGTTGTGCAGCAGTTGAGCAGCACGTCCTGAATAAAGTCTTGTGTACGAATCTACAGAATCGTCGTTTCCAGATGCTACACCTGAGTTATGTAGATAAATGTAGATGCTATGTATAAATATAATATAATATATAACAATAATATATAAATATCGGTGCTAAATGATATTGAATTGGCGCGCAATATATTGTAATAGTGTATGTAAATGCCGAAGTATCTCTAAAATCGAAGGTGCGAATTCGTCTACATGTAAGATTGCTTGTATTTCATAGTGGGTAGCTGGCATTAACCTCCTGCTTTCCAGGAACTCATTTCCCTCTATCTGTCTTGTTTTTATTATATTTTAGAGGTGATACCAGACCATGAAGGCTTGTGGTAATAGGTGGACCATAGAGAAGCAGATACAAAAATCTACATACACCGTAATCAATGACAAATTGAGATTCCTGGCAATGGTGGCGGAACAAACGGGCTGTAAATGAAATATGTAAGTGATTTTTCTATAGCGTTTTTGAAAACACGAACTGTGATGTGACGCTTTATTTGACGTACACGTGATAGGCCAATATATTGCAGCATCAATCCTCCTTCGAACTTGCGGCTGAACTGAAGCCACATGTCAGTATTACCCTCTTTAGAAAAAAATATGTTAAATTAAATATCATATTGAGGTATGGTGTCAGGGTGGCATCTGGCGATCTCATCCTGCTCAAACCCTGTTTTTCGTGTTTAAACCCTGGTTAAACTTGTTCAAACCTTCATATAAAGCCTAGTTAAATCCTGGTTTGAACTATAACGCTCTCTGATATCCGGTAAATTAATCTAATGTTATTAATGTTAACTTAATGAACTTGCTTAAAGCATTGATCAAAACACAAGCTCTTCTTCATAAATGCATTTTCATATCAATCCTCGACAGTCAAGGCTTCACCAAAATCAGTGCAGAATTGGGAATGATGCAATATCTATTTATAATGTAATTACAAAATGGCTACATTTCGAAATAATTTCATGATAGCGGTTATAGATTTCGTAATAAGGATGAAAGCACATGTACCAATAGCCCCATTCAATATGACTCGGATTTCATATTAAATTACATACCAGTGTCCATCAAAACAGTTTAACCTTTGTCCCTTTGTGCACACATTTTAATTAGTACGACATTATGATAATCATACTTTATTATTATAATAGCCGCATTATTATGCACATTATTATACAATTGTGACACTTAAAGCACACCGTATGTTTGCTGATGCCATTGTCAGATAGAAATGCCGGAATAGCTCTCCACACAAAGTAGATTGGCGAAATATGATTTATGAAAAACAAAGAACCACATGCTCAAAAACCACACTCATACTCATCACATCCAAGTCCCATGGATATGTATGTGATACGAGACATCGGGTACTTTTTTTGCTTTATCGTAGACCATGTTATTTCACCAACAGAAATTGTTGGAGAGCAATTCTAGTATTTTCTGTCATTTGATATCTTTCATTTAGACAAATAAATATTTGAGCAGTAATTTGACACACAACAGAGATAGTTATTACGGCACATGCAAGTACAGGATGTAGTAATAGCAACTGTACATCTCAAAATTCAATAGTATCCACTAAAATACCGCACTTTACTATGTACATTATAGCAAATTATATCATGGAAAGATAGAAATCTTCATTGTCATCATGAGACGCGGAAGTAACTGCAGCACTGGCTCGAAGCGACTTCTCCATTAGCCTATAGGATCTCCCAGTCTATTTCTTAGTACGGTATGGTTGATTACCGCCTACTGAATTTACGATTAACAGCCGCATTATACGATGTAGGACAGCTTGTAATTTTTAGCATTACATCAGCAAACTGCCTTGTTGCGTCCTTTCGTGTGCGAGTGTGTGTCGGACGTAACGCTATTCGCCAAAAGTTCCGGGCTAATAAGTTTCGTATCCGCGCTAATCAAGATTTGCACAGCATGATATTAAATTCGATGATATTAAAATACGTGACCTGTTTAAACTGGTGAGTTTTACCTATACTTCCACACCTGTTTCAACAGGGTGTTTAAACCATATGCCACCCTGTATTATATCATTTAATCTCTTCGAATGCACTACAATGTTGACATGTTATATATACCATCTGAAAGGCTATTCTTTTAGTTTTGGATGAGGAAGGGTCAAAGTTTTGTTGATGTAATGATTTAATTAAATAGTGATGTAATTACTTTCGGTTGCCATTCGGCATTTATCAAGATTTAATTGGATCACATTAGCAATCACTTAATTACAATTAACTGCAGTTTTTATCACTGCCAAATCCATAAGAAGATAGCTTTCTAATTCGAATATCTTTTGTCCACATGCAAAATGTTTACATGATTGACAAATGCTTAGAAAGTAATATTCTTAATTCGCACTGTACATACGCAACATGTAGGTCTACGGAGATGCATTAAAACACTTACAGAACTTTACCTACAATAACAAACATTAATTTTCTGCATTATTATGTCTGCTGAACTAACTTGCATTAAGAAAACATAAGTGTATAAATGCACTGATGACAATATCGTGCAATGTGCAAAGACTTGAAAATTAAGATATTTATCATTTCTCCTCCACTTTACTAGTGCAATATTTTGTAGCTCAGACAGTGAAACACTACACATTCCGGCCATCGCGTTGGTATGTGTTTCATTACGTCTGGCAAAATGTGAATTGATCTATGATAATCAAAATCACACATAGTTGGAGACTTTTCAGCTAAAATTTGAATGAATACTGTAGTAAAAATTGTCTTCTCCTTAAATAGGCCTACGAGTATGAAATATCATATCATCCACTGTGTGTCTTATAAAATAATCGCTTATTTGAATTGTGAATAATTGCAATTAATTGGAATATTTGGTGCCTGATCCAAACAATTAATTGAATTGAAGAAAGTCTATCAATCAATTAATTCTTTGCATACCCTGGTCGACTCATCGCACAGCAGCTTAAGTCAGCGAGTTGTAGGGTCGTAGGAAGGTTGCTGTTGATTCATTCTCATTGGGTTTTACGGTTTGACGATGCGGTTTGAGTGACTTTCAGTGGACTGATTCAAGCAGTTAGAGTCAAACCTTCGATCATATACAATAAAATTGAAAAATATTGAAACGGCCGGAGTACACCTTTAGGTTATCAAATTGTCTCAAAAACTTAAATTTTGCAACGAATCACTGTCAACACGAAAATAAAACACGAGCACGAATGACAAGGCTCAACACAACACGAAATACGATTGTGTTCGTGTCAAGAACGCAGACTTCCAATTGACATCCTAGTGTAAAATTCTTCTAAATTTCTCTTCTCTATCATTTTCAGTGGAATCAGAGGTTTCATGACTTACTATCAAATAATGTAACGAGTAGTGCAATAAGTCATATAGAAGAGGAAATGATAATTGAAAACGATTTGTTTCATCTGGTGATGTAAGTTAGTGAATGTCTTTTAATGAACGGCAAAACAGTTAGCGAAATTGTGTAGTGTAATGTCTTTCTTAACATTTGCAGCAGCACGCTCACTCATATCAACATCAGCATAAAATATAAACGTAAGCATACTATCAGTCGGGCTAGTATCATTATAATGCACAATAATTTTTTTGTATTATGACATTACATACTGCTTATTTGTTTCTTGTGGACAGTATGCCACTTGCAAATGTTAAAATAATTAAGTCAATATAATGAAATCAAGTAAAAAGATTTTACCTTATGCACAAGTGCTTTGATGCTAATGCTGTGTCATTGTCAAGCGAAAGTGATTGTATCTTTCAACATTTGAAATTACGTATAAAAATACGCAATAAAAATTGCATCTATAAATGTCTACAGTCAAAGGACATGTATATTATGAAGATATCCAAAAAGATAATTATGAATAAAAGAGATTATTAAATAAATTGTAAGGTCATTGGTCACATATTGTGTTTTTCGACTATGATGCCAAATTTGATGCAAATATGTGCTTTTGTCAAGACTTGCATTTCTGATGGACCATATATTTTATTTTAGTCTTTTTATACTCTGTATAGTTCATATGGACCATATGATTATTCTATCTTGTTGGATATCTTTGCAGCACACATTTCCCTTTGCGCTTGATATGTATAGATACAGTGTATAATTTTTATTGTAGACATTTCAAATGTTAAAAGACAATCACTATTATGTCGAAAGAACTTGCGCAAAAGATAGAATCTTTTTATTTGATTGAATTATGTTAACTTTTATAAGCAGTTTCCTGTCCGCAAGAAATAAATAAGTGAAATGACCACTTTCATGAAATGCCTACAATGTACAGAAGTATATTAACATCTATAAATCTTGGAAGAACGAATCAATTAGACATGCTAAAACCGAAACGAATCTGATTTTCTAAAATATTAAATACCAAATGATAATTATTCATTAAAAATGTTAGGAAAGTGAAAAGCTGTATTGAATTTATGAGTGTGTGAGTGCTCACTCACATCGAAGCGCTTGAATGCACATCTATATTACACTTAGCAAATCTTAGGAAAAAGTGACAGGGTGATCTTTTGGCATGTGATCCTTTAGATAGCAGATCATATTACGCAGCAGAATACTGAAAACACTGTGTACATTTCAGTCCGATGAGTAAAAGTAAGCACGTACAAAAATATTTCATCGGCCTGTTGGAGAGATGGGAAATGTGTCTTCTTGCACATAATGGTGGTAGATGCCTAAATGGTGCCTGATTGTTTCAAGCAGATGTAATCCATAAGAGATTTTTGAGTGAGAAAGCATTAGGCTTCTGTTCCTGTTGTGTAAAATTCTCCTAAATTTTACTTCTCTATCATTTTCAGTGGGTTTGGAATTTTCGTGACTTACTATCAAATAAAGGTATAAGTAGTACGATGAGTCATGCATAACGCATAACAGTAGATAAAAATGGAAAAAGATGCGTATAGATTATTGAATTCATACGGTATTGGCATAGGTACAATGGCTACTTTTCGACTTTGTTGACAGGGTAGGAATCACTTGCGGAAGTACCTAACACGGACCCTTTATATCTTGAACTCCTAGAATTGAAACCATTAACGCTATAACAACATGAACTCGCATCTTGCTGACTGGCAGAGGTTTTATGGAATGCCTAAACGAGATTTCCCATGCTTTCATGTTGGCACCGGCTTTTATGACGTAGGCTATTATTTGATATTACTACAGGTGGTAGGCCATAGTGCTATAAGACAATAATGCTTTCTGAGCATTGTATTGCGATGACATTCAATCATTCAAATTTCAAAAAAAGACATTGTCGAAATGTTCGAAGCATAGCAAATCCCTGAAGAAAAATTTAAGCAATCTCGTAATACCATAATAGTGACCAAATATACTAGTGTGTGAAGATATTAGCCACGAACAGAAGACCTGTCATCATGTAAATTGCCGACAGTCGAAAAGTAAAACTTATTCTTTAGGATATATCAAAGTAAGTATATATATTTAAACACTTTGGGATATATTGGCTAATAAAGTTATCATCAATAAAGTCACAAGACGCCCAACAACGTGAACGCGCACGTTCACGCTTTGTCAAGCGGGGCTGCTGGCAAAAAGAAGATCTGAGGCGCAACTTACGATGAGACTTATATACATTTAGTGCTTGTGTGCGTGTCTGTTCAGAGATCACGTACAGTCTTCATGTTTGCGGTTAATTCCAGGCGACATACTTAAGATGGATTGAGCTTCGCTCAAGCGAGTGTCTACTGAATTACTTTTCTTCAGCTAAATCATCAATAGATGTGATGTCACGCATGCATTCGTGGTCAGTCAGAGCGTTGCTGACGTTATTGTTATAATGGAATGCCTGTGTTTCATGCATAGCGTAATTAAAAGGCTGACTATACTGCTCATTGTGGAAATTAACACAAGCCTTGCAAATAAATTTTTACAGCAGACATTTGTTCATATAATGATCTGTTTCGGTAGTAGGCTAATGCATACATAGTACAATATTGTCGTGTTGATTATCCGTAGATCTAAATAAAGTTAGGACAATGACATAGTTTCTTATTCGGAGATTCTAAAATAAAGTGATGGGTAATTCCGGAATTCGCATTAGCGAAATCTCGCGACTACTTCTATCTATTGTTCACGTACTTTGTTTCTACTTTGAAACGCGCCGTTAGTTTAGAATATATGTTCCTGGAATTTTTTGGTCCATTATTCTTTTGCCGTGGTGATTGGTATCAGAACTGCATCTTTTTTGGACATGGTCTGCTGTGTTCTTAATGCAATTACTATTGACGTAACTCGATGCATAGCTACTTTTTCGCATCTTTTCGAACCTGAATGGAATGATTTCTCGTAGCAACTGTAATTAATTCCGTTTTGAAATTTTAAATTTATGTCATTGAAATTTAGAATTCCACTGTCTAATATTTCAACAGTGAATTGAATGTCAGGGGACTGAAATGTAATCTCATAGGACATTCCTTGATTTATGTATCAACTTGAGTATGTGCCTGTTCAATGTACATGAAAAAGCAAACTTTCATTTCTTGATTATCCTAAAATCTTAATCAAACATATTCTTGGACTTTTTTCTTATCTTTCAGATGGACATGATGTGAGAGGGAAATCAGTGCTCAATTTCAGAAAAGCAGTCTAATGGAGATTTTCAGAATTAAAATCATATTTCAATTAGATGCTCGCCATATGAGTCTTTGGCGTCAATGCACTAAACTTGGGATTTGCACGGTGCTGAAGTAGTCAGAGTTTAGCTGGAGAGTTGTAACACTTTCGCTCCGGATGTCCTTCCTACTGACTTCCAATGGTGTCCTTCCTATTCTCTCGACCACACGGCCAAGCGAATATCCATAGCGCTGTGGCAGAGAGACCATGATTTATACTCGCCATATTACCGATAACTGATCACATTGCTGCAAATTCGTTCATCACTGTTTAAATGATGCTAAAAGCTTTTTGATACTTCTTAGCGCGCTTGTCTTCTTTGTGCAGTTCATTGTTGTGTTTTCTATTGACTTGTGTGGCTTCTAAAATTATAATCATGAACGTTGGATGTCAGACTCTGTATATGGTTGTGCAAGGAATATGATATGATTTCTGAGCATTACAAAGGTGGGCTTACCTATTCATTATCTTCATCACAGTGCAAAAAACTCAGAATTTCTGCTACTGTCAATGAGCTGTTGTGCGCCTGTGTCTACTCTAAGTGTTTAAATTTGTATACATTTATTTGCTTTGCAACTACATGTCAACAGGTTTTACAACTGAATGTGGATGCCAATCGTTGTCAAAAGCTGCACAAGCAAAATTTCTCATTGATTTGTTGGATCGTTGTAAATAAATGTCATTCATGTACTGTTACAAATTGCTTTTTGTGTTTATTTAAGTGAGCTTCATGTTTTTATATGATCTGTATAAATAGTCTTGAATTTGTGCATGTAACACGTATTACTGCGTTTGTGCTGTGATTTTGGCCATTTGATCAAATAAATTGTTAAGTCAATCTATTATGAAGTTTTATGTTAAAAAGGTTGTCTGGCGATGCAATGAACAGATTTTTTCACGAAGATTTTTACGTAGTACCGTTACCAAAAGCGAATTCTGCACTTTTTTCTAAAACGTTGAATGAGGCTGAAAGTCACTTTATTATCAAGTGTGCATCATTATCTACTGCACATGTCTGCAATATGTCTCGAAACGACAGCGTAATTAAAAATTAAGAGAGCTTCTTCTGAGGGAAGCAATTCTAGAAACAGGAGCGGAGAATTTTTAACGCGGGGGAAATATACGGTGTATCAATACTATTGTTCAATTTTAATTTATGAGTAGTATGTGGTTGAAGTAATTTTGCATTAGAGCGTGTAGGCATGCATGTGGGATTTAGCTGGTAAGATCGGGAACCTTGTACATATGGTATCCATATGCAAAATGCATATGGGACCCATATATCTTTTCCCAGTGGGAATGTCAAACGAAAATTGAAGAGAGATGAAATGAGAAAGAATTAATTTAGCCGCATTTTTAGGCTCAACAATCTAATGCCGAGCAATTAGGCTTTGCAGATTATTTTTCAGGTTACATATAGCTATATAATTTTGCATTACTGTGCTAATTTGTATTGTGTGTGTCGGCATCGTTCCATTTCATTACAGGGTCGAATTCGATTGGTGTCGATCGGAAAGTTAGTGTGACAGGGATGGAAGAGTCAAAATTAAGGAAAATACGAACGAATGAACTTGTGGAATCTGTATGGAATCTTGTGGAAACTGTGGATGAACTTCCGTCAGCTTGACTGACGATCTGTGCGTACATTTGATTTCAAAATATACTGTGGTACAGTATCTCAGATGTTTTGCATGCAATGAAATTTGGGCTACGTAAGACAAGAATTAGGTAAATCAGATTGGGAATGAATGGTAGGTGGGCCTACTACCAGAAATAGTAGCAGGCCCTACCGCGAAGTTGGGTAGGGAGTGGTACCAGAAATAGCAGTTGTGCCAACCACTTTGCGGCGGAGCAAGATAGTAGTGGATACGACTACCAGAAATAGTGGTTGTCCCAACTACTTTTTTTCCACTGGGATTACACCTAAACTTTTCGGTATTGAAGTCAATCGAATGCATGAAAATGAGAGACTGCAAGAACTAGAAATAAGAGAAATTCTATTAATTAGTATGTATAATTCCTTTCGTGATCCATCACGCTGCTAAAAATGTTTGTAAAAGTAGTCAAAATACGGAATATCACGCCAGATAATTCAACTGTCACTTGGCTAGCAAATGGTCAGACAAATGACTGTACATTAACTGACATCGGAACGTCAACTAGTGAAGGATGACAAAAGCCTACTTTATATTTTAGGACGCTGCCATCTTTGTGAGAGGAGCAAAGACCGAAAAACAAAACAAATATGTGATCTGTGCGAGAATTTTGTTTGCTGCCAGCATTCGTATGTTGTCTGTTTTCATTGCGTTCGTCATGAATGACTGGACTTTTGCGATAATTATGGGAGCTTGTGTTTGATATAGGCCTGTATCTTTGATTGGAATGATGATTAATATACATTGTTATTCAAATTCAGCTGTAACGGCAGTGTATTCGGAATTTTGGCCGTGTATTTCACTCTGAATATTGTGTTGGGGTCCATTGGACCCCATGACCTTAAAAGGGTTATTTTTTCGTTCATCCGCGGGGGCAATTGAGTTGTCAGAACGGCCGTGTCTGCAAATTGATGGTTGTGGTTCGAGATCAGAGGACCGCCTGGCTAGTTTAGATATTTTCAGTGTTATTGCACATACCAGGGAGTTTCTTAACATTAAACCATGTTTATATAGACTGTGATACCGGGCTCGTTTTATTCTAGTCCCCGTCAGGTTGCTCACACAAAAATATCACAGAATGTACAAACATCGAATTAGGAAAATATTGACGGAACGTGTGCGTTGAATCTGTATTTCGGTCACCTGTGCGATATAACGGACATCCATAATCGCACATCCGTGGATGAACTAACTGGCTATTCTTAATTTTCGCCATATTTGCAACTTCTTGACTAGTGCTGAGGTAAGTGCCACCAAGGTAAAATTCACTCGGTTCAGGTAGTTATGACTATTACGCGGAAACGCATGAGAAATTGTTGATTAGATATTGTCATATGGTGGCCATTTTCTTGTACTTCAGAGAACATTCCTTCTCCAACAAGTGGGAGCCCTTAAATACAATAATCAGTTCACAAAATCACACAAGACGCATTTAAAACGACACAGTGCACGTTCAATACTTTAATTGTTATGGACGCAGAGGAGGTATGACACGCGTCATTGGGCGGTCCCCCAAGTGTAACGCACAAAGGATTGCGAGACCTCTGGCTATGCACGGCACCGCAACAAGGAACGAAGGGATATCTGTCCTTCTTGTCTTTAATGCGAGCATTCACCCGCGTCGGAGAACAAGGTGTATTATTACAAATTTTTGTCGGTATTCAATAATTACAATGAAGCGGCGACAGCGAATCCGTTCGCTGCCCGCAGCTTTCATTTATGGATTTGTATAAAATGGGACTGTACAGGATTGACCAAGCGTCAAACACGCTTAAAAACGCGATGTGAGAAGACGGCTAAAAGCCGCAGCGCTTTCGAGTTCTCAAGAACCAAAGTATACAGTGAGATGGCTGGGCACAGGTGAGTCACTTTCTGATATATATGTACACATGCCGACATTGTGATATAACACAACTCAG
This sequence comes from Prostheceraeus crozeri, assembly GCA_907163375.1. Classification (NCBI taxonomy): domain Eukaryota; kingdom Metazoa; phylum Platyhelminthes; order Polycladida; family Euryleptidae; genus Prostheceraeus; species Prostheceraeus crozeri. Next base: position 1,305,676 of record CAJQUW010015840.1, on the reverse strand, counting down.
TGCTGCTCATGTCGTGTGAATTCATCGTCTAACATATCGAAGTTGAGAAGAAAGACTTAATGATTCCGATTCAAATATCCGATTGGTATTGTTCACTGAAATCTGTGCGGCTTATCTTCCATCCAGCATTGCGGGTAAATCCTCTTTGATTTGTTAATTTAAAAACAACTTCGACATTTCAAGAATAAGGCTTTTCCAAGTGATTCTGTACATGATATTCAATTTTAACGAAATCATATTGCTGCAACAGTGGTTTGTCGACTTCTTTACACATGAAAAACTATATTCAACCATGAGATCTAAAGCTTGGTATCTGTTGGAAGGAGAACATTCGGACGTAATGGATTTAGAATCAAATGAACGACAAGCTTTCAACAACTGTAGCACTTTCACAAGCTATGCTCTACGAGGTCGGGGTCCAAATCCATTACGAGAAGGACCACTTGGTCCACCAGATACGATAGGTTGACGAGGTCCACGATTTCCATTTGGCTTTTTCTCCTCAACATTCAAACGATGACTGTCAATATAGATGGGCTAAAAATAGAAGGACATATGTAAGCATATGAAAATAAGTACATCAGTCAATAACAAGTACATATCTACTCAGATAGCATATTTCTTCAAATTGATAATGTAGCTATTTGGAAAGACGGCAACTTCCCACCACATTAGCATCGGACGCAAATTACTTCATCATTGATCGTTCATGTCATGAAATACACGGTACAAAATAAAAAGCAATTTTGATTGGTCGCTTTCACTGATGACAAAAATATTAAATGAATTATCACTAATTAGCTTTAACAGATCAGACCCTGCTTCTTTACGACATACTCATAACGCTGTTTTTGAATGTATTATCACGTTGCATTTTACTGTGCAGGAAAACACTAATTTTCAGTTGGCCAAATTAAACTTGAGGTAAAATTATTTTTGTTTTTGGGTGTATTACTGGTGTGCTTAATTTAGCTACAACTTTGCACGAATTTTTGATTTGAGTAAATGCTTGAAAAATCGCACGATGAGTACATACGCAAACATGTACTCGTAGCTTTTACGTGTACATGGATATGTTGATTCAAAACTCAAATTGATCTAATTATCAAATTCTTGCTAGGGTGTCCTGCCACTGAGAATGTCAACAATTTTGGCTTTCTGAAAATAGAATTCTTAAAACATTTGATCTTCATTTATATGCAATAAACCCACCAAGGTCCAATTCAATTCAAATAACCAAAAGACAGCGTGTAGGTCATAGGCCCATACAAAGATGGATTAAATCAAGTGACAGTCAATTTACCCACATTGCTAACATTTTTAACATTGTTATTTCCCTTGGTGCGCGTCTCTAATTCCTCTTCCATTACATAGTTACCTGATGCTAATAAGCAGATAAAGCCTCATCAACACTTGAGGAGTGACAGTTATTTCAGGCACTTGGCGGCACTCAGAAGCATTGTTGAGGCTCGACTTTTGTCGATAATTAGTGGTGAGGCTATAGTAGTCTCAGTGGTATAGGCTATATAGTCACCTTATACCTGATGATTTGCGGACAACAAGCGTTATGCGTACTAAGAATAGGCTTTTAACTTCGCGTTTGAAGTGGACCGCCCACCAAATAAAGACAGCCCTGTATAGAGGTAATAAAAGGTTAATACATTGCTGAGTTACATCCCGTATCTAAAAAAAATGACCGTCCACGAAGCTGCGTAAATTTAATAATGGGATGAGCCAAAGATAAGTCGCATTTTTATCGTGAAACTGAAGCCTAAAGCCAGCAATATTGTAGAGGTTCATATTTGATTTTTAGAGCTCATGTTCCAAAAACTCTTTATAACTAAATTTCAGGGATGCGAACGACTAATTTTATATTCAATGATAAATGACTTACTCTCTTAGTCAATACTGTCTGAACAGTCTCAGGAGCTTTGAAAATGACGAACCCGAAATTCGGTAGTCTTCCATTACTTTTACTGACATTAATTCGAACATCTACCACCTCTCCGAAAGAATTGAAAAAATCCTTCAATGTTTCACTCTTCATATTGATAGGGATGTTACCCACAAATACTTGCACATTATCAGGAAACTTTGTTTTTTCAGCAGACAGACTACCAGGGGAACTGTTTGTGTCTCCGAAATTTGCATTTGGAGTGGATTCCCTTTGAGCCTTAGGTGGCCGATTCGTTTCAACAGGTGCAGTGACAGCAGGTGTGATCAATGCATCAGGTACGTTATTTACGGGTGCCGGTTGTACCCGAACTTGAGGAGTAGCTGTAGGGGTGCTGACGGGGCGTGTCCGACTACCTGGCGCATTTGGTGATTTTGGAGCGACAGTGGATGGTATACCTTGACTAACAAGGTTAGCCCAACTTCTTCCACCTTGACTTTGACTGTTAATCCGCCCATTTTCGACAACATTGACTCCATCCATAGTGACACTTGAGTCTTCGTGCGCATCCGATTCATCAACCTTTTCATCATCAAGCTCTGCCTCATCATCTTGTTTAGAATCAACGACATCATCCACCTTACTTGGGGACATTTCCACAATGTCGGTGTCCATGACCTCATAAGCTTTAGGTATATCTGAGTCATCATTCATGGCGCCTAAATGCACGTTGGCTGTATCATCGATAATTTGAAGAGGTTCATTCGCAATCTCAAGACAACTATCTTCGTCACCACTTGCGACCGCAATTGTAGATTGGGAAGTAAGATTATCAGAAATGGGAACTTCATTTAATGTTGGCTCCGAGACAGTAGTTGTTTCCGAAACACCAGTATTGTTTAAATCACTCACGCTCGAATCTGAAAACAATAAGATTTTTCAATCATGGAAACTAAGCCGAAGTTCAGAAAATGAACATCAATGCTGATCAACAAATTATATTTTTAACGCATCCGTTTGCACGCCTACTGAGTATAAAAAATTGTGCATTCATCTCGACGTCGAAGTGGTTTTTGTATGTAGTCCGGCAGCCAGAGCGAGTTCCTGCAGGGAACGAGGCCGAAAGTGAGACTTCCACAGAATGTTGTACGCCCTATGCCTACTACGAATCGTCTGCCGAGTTCTAGTGAGTTCCTCTTCTTGTCAGACAGAATCAAAGAAAAACACATGTAAATTCAATGGGACGCAGATTGCAGTTTTTGGCTAAAATGAAATTTTCTGTGTTTTCTCTGATTAAGCGAAAAGTACTAGGTCTAGGGTCATAATTTTTGGCATGGAATATCTTCAGGTCATTTCCTATGATGGGCATGTGCTTTTATCATGCATCTAATCGGAAATATATATGAGAATGTGGTTGAATGTGGATAAAGTTGCTCAAAATGCTTGTGTTTGATGACATTAAGAGGCTCTCCAAATCTGAATGTGTTTAGCTTCATAGACAATTGCATGAACATGAAAGGAAATGACCTGAAGACATTCCATGCCATAAATTATGACTCTAGACCTAGTACTTTTCGCTTAATCAGAGAAAGCATAGAACATTTCATTTTAGACAAAAACTGCAATCTGCGTCCCATTGGATTTACATGCGTTTTTCTTTGATTCTGTCTGACAAGAAGAGGAACTCACTAGGACTCGGCAGACGTGACGATTCGTAGTAGGCATAGGGTGTACAACATTCTGTGAAAGTCTCACTTTCGGCCTCGTTCACTGCAGAAACTCGTTCTGGCTGCCGGACTATATACTGCAGTGGCGAATCCTGCGTTCACACAATAGGCATGCGCCGTCTAAATATGCATGCACATAAACCAACATGCATAACATAAACCATTGACCCTATGATACTTTCATTTAAATGCCCCATACTTGATTATTTTCATCATGTTAGTCACCAATATGGGCTATACTCCACACTGAGTTTTTTCATCATAGTTTATGATGCTAATATTATCATCATCAATATTTCACAATTTTATTAGTACGATGATACTAAACTCGGGTTGATGAACAAAATTAATATCTTTGCAATTAATTCATATAATAGCCTATACACTGTACACTACATATGCGCATAAACGGTATATGTAAATGAATAAAAACCATATTCACAACTCAAAATGATTATATTCTAAAACAGAAGATCATTTCAAGACTAGCACGACCGTTTTTTTCCAAATATTATTCACAATTTCAAAAGATTGTCACTTCTCTAACGATACAAAAAATCAACCCTCCTGTTTTTCTTTACAAAGTTCTCAATTACATTATCGAAAAAGGCAGGCTTCTTTTGAAGCAAAACTAAGAAGCTTTTCTCAATAGCCATTAAACTCAAAGAAGAAAGTCTGTTTTGTTTCTGGGTGCTCCGGCAGTATGTATGGATTCGTTTTAAAGCCGAGAAAGATCGCTCCGCACTTGCACTTGAAGACGGGATGGAGACGACCAATTTCGCTAATTTGAACAGTTCAGGCATACCAAGGTACAATTTCTGCTCATGCATGCTTTTCAGAATGTCAAGCACTGACTTTTGATTGAAGTCAGACATGCAATAAATTGCAATCAACTCATTTTTCAGACGAATTACATCGAAGAATCGGCCATAATGCTTATCTAGCGATTTCAATGCCGTTTCTGGAAATTGTTTATTGTGCTTTGAAAAGAAACTAGAATTAAGTAAATTAAAGAATTCCAATTCAGAAATCGTTTTGAACCTGCTTGTCAGCTGTGTCAGAATATTATCCGTTATTTCCTGAAAAAGATGTTTGTAAAGATCCGGTGTTTCAGTTCTACGCATTTCGAAAGACGCATCAGTAAAGACAAAGGATTCTTGAAAAAAAAGTTCGAAATCACTCTCTTTAATTTTTTTGACATTTTCTATCAATTCCTGGATCCTTTGTCCACAATACAAGATATCCATACCTTTTGATTGCAAAATTTCAAATAATGTATCTGTCAGTGAAAAAATACGAGAAAATACGGTTATCAAAAAGCGAGTCTGGAACTATCAAAAAAGCAATATATCCAAGACATCTGTCAATGCAATCATCTTCCCAGTTTTGGGAATTTTCCAATACATGCTGAAAAAATGTCTTCAAATTTTCATAATTTTCCATAACAGTGTTTACCAGTCTTGAGGTGAAGTTCCATCTAGTTGGACAACTCGAGCAATCTTTTTTGAACAAAATCTTGAAGAGCGTCAGTCTTAAAGGCGATCGAGAAAAGAAAGAAGCCATCGAAGACAGGGTTTGGAAAAAATGATGTACATTTAGGGATCAATTGGCTGATTGTTGAATGTCAAATTCAGTTGATGGCTGTAACAATGAACAAATATTGCACTTGGCTCAACGTCTCTGACCTTTTTATTTAATCCGTTTTGGTGGCCAGCCATCACCGCAGCACCATCATAGGTTTGGGCAACAAGTTTACCTTCCATGTGAAAGTTCATCAACAATTGCTTCACGTGTTGTAGTAGTCCATCAGATGACCGATCAGAACTCATATCAGTGAAATGAAGAAATCTTTCTTGAACTTCACAATTCTCATCAACGTATCGTACAACAGTTGAGAGCTGAGACTTATTAACTATATCGGATGTTTCATCTAGAATGAGAGACACAAATTCTGAGTTTTTTAAATCTTGTTTGATGTGATCAGTTAATAACGAACTGATCGCCTCGATCAAATCATTCTGAATAGCCGACGAAGTCCCTCTAAAAATGGTTGACTCGTTCAAGTGGGTTGCTAATGTTGCATCGTAATGACTTATTAAATCGAGAGTCTCTAAATAATTACCCTTATTGGCCGAAGTTTTTGCTTCATCATGGCCTCGGAAAGGAAGCTCACGCTTGGCGATAGAGCAGACGACATCAATAAGGTGAGTCAATATTTCGCGATTTTTTTTAACTTTTTCATTATGCATCATGTCATTGATACGCCTCTGTTGATCAAGTTGGTGATCGATTCTATAGTTTTTCCCGAAGCTGTTTAATTGAAGAAAGCACTTGATGTGATTAAGTGATTTTTCATGGCGTGTTAGAGAAATGGATAGCGTATTGAGATTGTCAAACCCAGTTTTAGACCATGTGTTGTGGTCGCCTGAAAACAACAGGCATGGCCAACAAAATAATTTGTTCAGCTCACTCGAACCAGTCAACCAAAATGTATTATCATATTGGGAAGAATGAAAATGCCTTACAAATTCTTTATTTTTGTTCCTGTGAATGCGCGTGAGGTTTGGTAGTTCCGGCTTCGGTCTTCCATTCGAAATGATGTCATTTTTCTCGGCTATATGTCTCCTACTAAACGGAGTCTGAATCAAGGACGCGATTTGATCTTCAGCCATTTTAGTTTTGGGAGTCGGCGTAGGCTATACACAAGTAACCGTTCACACAAACTTACTAAAGTGACGAAGGAATGGCAGTAAATGTTTATTTCTCACACTCTCTGAAGAGGGAAAGCGTGCGCGCGAGACATGTCATCACTCGGTTTCTAAGCAGGCCATGCGATCAAATTGGAGCTACAATGTCGTCATTCCCATGGCGCCTTGTGATTGGTCATCAGCTCACGTGAGCGAGGGAATTCATTACTGATGTCAGGCAACGTGCTTGATGGCATTGATCCATCTTCAGATCATGTCAGCTCCTAGTCAGCTCTCTCGATGAGCGCATGCCGGGAAGATGCCTTCGGCAGCGATGCAAGTGTTACAGGGAACGATGCGATTCTATTTTCGGTAACAGATTTCTACAGTGGAAGCGGCAGCAGCAGCAGTGTAGTAGCTATTGCCTTTCCGCATGCTTTCATAGACAGCTGACAAGGTCTGATTTGCTACAGTCTGATCTTGAATCTCCTTAATAGTAACTCACAGTTAAAAGTGCTTCTAAAGCCGCAAATTGTGAGCATGCGCCGCATGCCTAGCATGCCCGGAGCATTCGCCACTGATATACTGGAAGATTTGAAAGGCATTTATCACAAAAATGGAATACATAAAATTGCTGTTGTTTTAACATGTCTAACAGAAAATTGTATATTGATAAACAGAAAGCAAAATGAGTTAACTTTCAGAGTGAATTTTAGGCGAATATAGCATAATTCGACTCTTTATATGAAAATGAGAAGCGTAGGTTGTCTCCAGAAACTGTAGCATGGAAATATACGAAGACAGTGGTCCAAATTCACAAGATAATGACCAGAGTGATGTTGCTTGTAGGTCCTAGTGGAAAGGATACCTCAGATGATTAAGGGTCGCGCTTCGGCAAAAGTGCAGAAGGTCCAGGGTTGGAGTCTAACCACCTCGGGAAGCGCCACCGCCCTCACTTGAGGTTGCTAACCCTAACACGGTGAGAGTTTCAAGTCCATGAAGACTGTCCCACCCCTAGCTTCTACTATGGCTTCGTGTCTTGGGTGGGGCACGAATAAGTAGAAAAAATACCTTTCGTTCACCAAGTCACTTAGTAAATTTGCCGAAAGAACTGCTGCGATATTCAACAATCATTAAAAAACCAATAGCATATTTAGATACTTCATAAAACATGTATAAAAACAAGCAAAAAATGTATCGGATACTTACCGTCTGTGCCATTGCAGAAAACTTGGTCCTGGAATCGGAAAATGTTGTTAACAACGTAGCACTTCTTAGCGTCGGTTCGTTTCAAGACGAATGATTCCATAAAGCGACGCATAGGACCACCATCATTTGTCAGTTCCCCACAAACCTGGAATGATGATTCGATAATTCAAACCTATGATGTTGATGCAGTAAAAAAATACACTGCCAAATGATAGCAACTGACATTTTGATAATTGGTACGAAACATCGCAATACACAAAAACCAAAACCCCTGCATCAGACATGCTTTCCTCGGCCTCGCTATCTATTCACGGTACATTTCCAAGAGTGACGGACTTAACATGGCAGGCATGTGTGCATGCCGGTCAACGTTATCACTATCGAACCGCTTCAACAGATTAACATCGTATCATTATCACATAATTGATAAACAATGCCTTTTAATTATTCTTTGGTATTACAGTAGAACCCACCTATAACGGACTCGGTTATAACGAACTCTCGGATATAACGCACTCCTCTTGCAGGCACGGACAAAAATTCCTATTATGTCTATATAAAATGCCTCGGTTATAACGTACTACTCGGATATAGCGAACTCTTTTCAAGGGTCCACAGAGCAAATTTTGATTTTCTACAACGTACTTAGGGATGAAAGTACTTAAGTATTCTGAATCATCGAAACGAAGCTGACACGATTCTACAATAACTTGCTGCGTTTGATGATGGAAACAACAGCTCTTGTCATTTGCTCGAAGGACAACTTTTGAGTGTCGAATCCGTCCAATGATCAATCGATAGAAGTGAACTGGAATGAAGACATTGTCTGTGATGGTGTCTTCTTAACGCGTCACTGCGCTGTTTACATTGTTTTTTAGTCATTCAGATTTTTAGATTCATGTTCAGAATATTGCATATTTTTTCTTACACAATAGAGAATTGTTAAGACACTGCTGTTTTCTCGAGTAGGCATGATCATACATGTAGGGCCAGGGCACACAAATAAATACACATTACATGTACATGTATTTATGGTGATGCATAGTGAGAATTAGCTGGTCATGATGGATAGGACCTTAATATTGCAATTGACAACTTAATTTGGTGCAGAAGTTGGCCTCAATACTTCTTATACAGCTTGTTCTTGCACACCTCGGATATAACGTACCAATTTTTTAGGTCCCTTGAAGTACGTTAGAAGTGGGTTCTACTGTATTTTTGTTAGATGTCAACAATTGATTTCGGCTATATTCCAAAGCCATTCTCAAGTAAAAAGAAATATATAAAAATGTACAACTTTCAAAAAATATGATGAAAGATTTCTTTGTGAGAGCTCATAGCATCCACCATGGCAAGAAATCGTTTTTCATGATTAATTGAAATAGACTGAATACAACACTACGTATTACATTGTACAACTTGAATAAAAATTGCGATGTCTGTTCATTTCTATAAATATTAAAACAATAGGGCCTGCTCCGACATTTAACAACGACCAGTAGACAGCACTTCATAACTGAAAAAACACTGGCTTAAGTTAATTCGGGAAAGATGAAACTGATCTTTTGTCAATTTCCTAATAGCAACTGAGCGATGTTCTCTCACATCCTATACGGCATTCAGAATAGTGGTACATTTGCTTCATAATTATTGAATGACATGCCTCCAAGGTAAAATATATACAATGCTTAAACAAAAGGCTTTTAAAAAATTGATTGCAAAAACAAATGATTCCATGCATAGAATTTTTTAAATTTGTAAAATTGATGTGTAATGTCATCTGCTGCATTGAGGATTTTAGGGTAGATAGTTTTGTTCTGATTGCATGTTTGATGTCTGTAGATAGATGAGTTGTTGCTGTGATGTTCTTTTATCTATTGTGATGATGGCGAACAGTGCTACCAGTGTAATGTTGATGGCATTGTTGACATTGACAATTACACATTATGTACTTGTGGAAGCATATGCCGGAATTGGATATCGGACAATTTTTCATTGAGCAATGATTTTGCGTTGGAATTTTCTTTGTTAGGCTGTGGAATATAGCCGAAATTAATTGATGACATCTAATGAAAATAAGACCAATTACTTGATTCTTCCAACAATGAATAATAATATCAATCAAGGCATATTTCATAAACTATTGCTTTTCAAGAACCAAGGGCATATTCCTACCATGGAAAATAAATCCAAAGGAGCAATGGAGTAATTCTAGGCACCGATTTCGCTGATCATATGAATCTTGCTCTTCTACCAACCTAGCAAATTCTTGTTTTTGAAAGAAGGGCTTGAAAACTTTCGGCTTGGAATGACACCAATGTAGGGACCCCATGTTAGCAAAAAAAAACAAAAAAAAACAAGGCAAGTAGGCCTATGCACCTATTTTTATAACATCACAATGGGTGTCAGAAGTAGTATTCGAAGGAAAATCGATCTACTCAAACATGCGTAACAATGAGTTGTGTTGCATGTTGGATATGTGGATGACGATATGATAGCCGATCGAACAAATATTCATGATCATAAAGATAGCATGGCGTCGGACGCAATCGCACCCCATTTTCTGAGGACACTGATGCGCTTAATTAATTACACGCAAGAAGTAAATGGAAATTTTAGTGGCTAAGTTAAAGAATATTTTGCATTTTTTCACGGTGTCGGACGTTAACATTTAGTGTCGGAAGTAGCATGTGCGAATCAACTTACAAAACACGACAGAAACGGAGTCTCCAATTCACATTTTCATGTTTTATGCACTCGATCTTTTGATTGCATTCATCCATTTTCAAATTTATATAGAACTATTTATATTATACTTCGCCATGGGTCTGTGTGAGGTGTAACATACATATAATGGGCCTACACAGGAAAAAACAATAGCATAATTATATGCAGCATTCTACTGAAGTAGAAGTTTACACCCGACTAGGAGTGTTACGGGACACTAATCAATATATATCTTTCAAATGATGCACAGAAAGTTGACATCAGAACAGTTTGAAAATCTGATGTCAAGGTTGACCTCTGCGTGGAATTACTGGCCCTAGGATAACATTTCACCTACATGGATACAAGCGCTTGAAACAGTTTCAATTCAGATGAAAGTCACATCCTTGCTCTTTGGGCAACCATTATATTTGATTCAACTTTTTGATATAACTCAGAAATACGCAAAAATAATTTGTGACAGTCAATCGGAACCCCAAAAATTCTAAATATATCGATGCCTTCATACCTGAATAGCGAGTAATTGGTGATCACCGGCCACTTTCTGAACATCGAAGTGCAAAACTTTGACCTTGGCATTCCGCAGATTTTCTTCCATCATCCGTGCATGTATTTCTTTTTGGCCGCGTGCCGGAATAAGAGGTTCAATTTCACCACCACTTCGTGTCAGCGTTATCTCTGAAGAACCCCGAGTCATCTGAGAATCTTCATCATAAAATCTGTGAATGTGACCAGTGTTTTTGGTCAAAATAGTATAATACTGCAAACAAAACTCTCGTCCTACGTGAAATTCTTCGGGTACGACTTCCTTTTCACCCAGCTCCCCATTGACAAGAGCCATAATCCTATCACTGCAAAAGAAAAACAGCAGTTCGTCAGCACTGAAGTAATAATCAATCATCACACAAGTGATTCCGCATCATGGAAACCAGTAACCTCGAACTTATGCGCATTAACTCGAACAACGGATAAAATCTTATGTTAGGAAGGCTGATAAGGAAACATAGAATATGCTAAGCATTGACATCTTCCAACACTTTTAAATATTATCTTTGTATATGACACATCATTTGGTAATACACACATTCTCTTTTTAATATCTTCCATCTGCAAGGTCTAGCGAGTTGGAACTTGTCTGCGATAGCAACTCATCCAGCCAAAGCTTGAATTAACTTACTGAATTATAGTTAATAGGATTACATTAGGCCGAGCTCCAATATTCACTTCAAGACTGCGCACAATTCGTTGTGCAGAATACGATTCATGTTAAGTTAACTAACTTGATCTAGATTTTCGATGTCAACAAAATGAGTACATGTCATTCGGTCAACAGAGTCAGAATTTTCTGACAATTCTCAGTACAACAGACATAATCATCATAAATCATACTCCAAACTAGTATGAGTCGAAATTTCATGACGATCGGATGAATATTTGAGGAGTAATAAAAGTTTAAAATCCGGCGGTTTACGTGCGCCACCCTCTATATTTTCTGATCTTATTAATCAGAAGGTTGACAAATATAAGCTTGTATATCTCGCATATAACAAAAAGTAGATACGAGTCCAATGACATGTATTTGCCGCACCCATGATCGAATTGAAGGATATGACTTCTGGTCGCAATAAGATCTAATACGGCCACCCAATTTCGAATTTATGATACACTGAATTATTAAAGGGGAAGTGAAGCACTTTTACAACTTGATCTTAGTTGATTCATTGATCATAACTTACAGCAGAACTACTATTCACGAGGTCAGATTCGACACCGTCTACGAATTACAGCGAGAAATGTCTTCCCGATAGATCAGCCAATGAAATCGCGAGGGAGACAATAGCGTCACTGTGCCGGGAATCCGGTTTCTTTCTCGTGTCGTGTCAAGCAGCTAATGTTATTATATCGATCTACTCGTTGAATTAACCTTGACTCCACGAGGCAGGCAGCAGCACCACACAGTTTATACATTTATTTCGTTGCATTTCGCCGACTTCTGACTGAGCAACCATGCCGCAGTGCAGTGCTTATGGGTGCCACGATGTGAATGGAGAATGTCTGGAACAAATCAGACCTATATCTCATCAACGATTTCCACCTGAACCAAGTATGCGACGTTCATGGATTTTAAAATTGAGCAGAAAGTCTGGACTCCATCACGCAACGTCGTTGTGTGTTCCGCTCATTTCCGTGATGGACTTTGAGACAGATATGTACTCGGCCACCGACTTCTGCTGATGTCAGACCATCGATGTGTGACAAGATGCAGACTAAGCGTCACACTAGCTTCCCCTCCGATTCTGAACCAAACATTGATATTGTAGATGATGATTCTACAAACGAAAACTCTGTCAAGACAGCTGATCGACGTAAGCCAAGATATTTCGTCGTTTCGATGGATAGTATTGAAACTCTGTTGAAATTCTGTCCCTTATGTGGATCGCCTGTCGACTCCCGATCATTGTCGGCGGAATGTTATGTGTTCAGATAGAATGCTTGAGTGGATGCCACTATACTTGGACATCGCAATCTTCTGTTAGTCGACATCGATTTCGAAGTGGGTCTGGAGATTTCGAATTGGTTGTTACCATAGTACTTTGTGGTGTAACATTCATTTTTGGAATCCATTTCTGAAACAATGGATTTGGCAACTATATCGAATTCTACTTTCTACAAAATTCAGCGCCATTTTACTTCACCAGCGGTTTTTAGTGCATGGTCGCTTCAGCGAAAGCATATCCACGAAGAGTTGAAGAACAAATCAGAAGTTTGATTAGCAGGAGACGCTCGGTGTGATTCACCGGGATTTTCAGCCAAATATTCTACTTATACTTTGATGGAATACGATACTAGACATATCGTCAGTGGTCGAGTAGTTCAGTTGGGTCAAGAGTCGACTTCCAGTGTTGGCATGGAAAAAGGAGGCTTGCAATCCTGCTTGAATGATGTTATCTGCAGTTTGCCAGTGACTGTTCTCGCTACTGACCGCAGTCCGTCTGTAATCAAATTCATGAAGTCCAATTATCCCCAAATCAATCATCAATATGACATTTGGCAGAATCGCTGAAGAGAAGGATTATGATTGCAAATAAAAGAAAATCTACATGCATCTTAGTTGACTGGCTGCGTAGTATTATCAATCATCTATACTTCTGTGCACAAACATGTAACGGAGATGCCGATAAGTGGCTTTCACTTTTAAACCATATTCGTGGAATTCATTGCTGGGAGGCAGGACCGAGATTCCACTGTGTGCTCTCCTGCTTTCATGACGATATTGATGCAGAGCTAGCATCAGAGGGCCTTGAAAAAGCCTACCTCCATTCGGATTCTGAGGCATTCTCTGTGCTGCGTGCTATCATTACTTCGAAGCCTATCCTGTCTGCACTGCATCATTGTACGCTCGCCCTCTCTACTTCTGAATTGGAAAACGTCCATAGTTTGATGTTAAAATGCGCACCGAAACGACTGCATTTCTCTTTCACGTCAATGAGCCTCCGGACTTGTCTAGCTTACCTAGATCACAACAGGAACATCCTCAGGGAAAAGAAAGCAAAGGCCTTCAAATACCAGTATTCAAAAGCAACGGGAAATTGGATTGTGCGACAGCAGTACTTTACAAAGGATTACACATGGAGGAAAGAACTTCTGCAAGACGCTGTAATGTTGCAACAATTTGGAATTCATCCACCCGATTGTGATCCACACTTTTCTGACATTCATATACCAAAAAATATTGCTCCGGTACCTATGCCTGAGAAAGGACAGTTACTCACTTCACTCAGAGAAAATACGAGGCACATTCACTAGTTCTGTTGGGCAAGCAATTTCTGTAATATTAGAGATCATTTTCTATATATGCATCATACATGTTTTTTTAATTTGAATTGCAATATTCTTAGGTAATCATGAAACATAACGGTACTAATTAGGGATTCAATTACATATGTCTACATTTTAAGAGGGATATCAATAATTAATAAACAACAGCGGTGTTTTAAGTGATTTGAAGAAATGAAATGATAACGATTATCAAACATGCCTAAGTAAGATAATGTGCTAAGTATAGCGAGTAACAGTTAAATAAAAAAAGTACGTATTTTTTCAGCGAAAGTATGTAGGCCTACATGTATGTACCGGTGTATTCAAATACATGTTCCATTGCTTATCACGAGGTCATTGTAGCTGAAGTAAAAACACAGATATTGACGAGCAGAGTTTTAATAGGCTTGTAATAACTACAGTATCTGGTATAGGTGTTTAGTCTGTGGCTATTGTGGTCTCTCTCTCCTACTCTTCCCTATGCGTTTATGTTTTCCACATTGTGTCACTGCTCGCTAGCGGACAAAAACATCTCACCAGCGCGACACACACTCACGTACCTACGGAAATATACAGACTCAACTCGCGTATTTTGGTATTCTCCACAAATTGGTGAGCCCGATGGAAGAATCTGCATCCGCTGTTCATCTTATCAGTGTTAAGTCTCCAATATTTTCTACTGAGACCGCGTCGTCCTGGTTTCAAATACTCGAAGCGCGGTTTCATATAGCACACATTTCTAACTCGGGTACTCGCTATTTCCATGCCCTCGCTGCTCTTCCTCCAGATCTCATCGCTACTCTTTCACCCGAAGTACTCAATTCCAAAGACTTCAATATTCTCAAGTCAGCTATTCTCGCCGAACACGAACGTACAAAACCCGAACTGTTCGAGAAACTTATTTCGACGTCGACCTTACATGGCCGCCATTCAGTATTTCTTAACGAAATCTCGAGAACTGCTGGAAAACTTGGGATTGGAGACAACCTAGTCCGACATAAGTTCCAGCAAGCCCTCCCAGATAGCATTACACCTGTCATCGCGTCACAGAAATCTCTAAGTCTACAACAACTTGGTTCCCTAGCTGACGAGCTCATACCTCTCCTCAACAAGGAAACCGTTTTTGCCGTTCGGGGTAAGAAATCGTCAATTCGTCCTTATGGACATGACCATATGGGTGGAACTATTCGAAAGGAAGGAGTCCCGTTGAGTATTCTACCTTTTCATCCCGACCAACGCCCTCAAGTATGTCGTTCCCACTTATACTTCGGCCAACGTGCGAAGTACTGTAAGCCATGGTGTAAGTGGCCTAACAAATCTGGTTGTTCTCTCCAGAATTCTTCTCGCCCGGCTTCTCCGACACCGGGAAACTAGAAAGGCAGGTGTGTGTAGCGACCGATCATCTGCCGCCTATTCTTGAGGTCGCAGCTATTTTTCCTGCATCTCGCAAAGTTTCACTGCTAGTCGATAGCGGTGCCTCGGTTTCCCTCCTGCCTCTCAGGACTGTGACTCACGTTCGCCTTCATCCCTCTAAGGTGTGTCTTGCTACAGCAGATGGCACACACATTCACGCGCATGGTGAATTGAATATCCCATTTTCATTGCCAGCCTTACGTCGCTCCTACCGCTGACGTCTCACAACCGATCCTTGGCGCACGCTCCTTGACACTGTAACTTCGCTACGAGCGCGCATGCTTGACGCTCCTACTACCTCAATACGGACCATTTACGTCATCTCAATGGATATTCCCCGGCTGCCTGCTGCGATTCACAGAATCTTAGCAGACTACGTTACACGCCTGAGATCCGATCCTGTGGTTGACGCGCGCGCGCCTGTGACTCCAACATTACACGTGATCAACACAGATAATGCTCGCCCAGTCTTTTCTCGGCCGCGTCAGCTGAGCTTGGAAAAACTGCTGGTCACCAAGCGTGAATTCCAGACGCTTCTCAACGAAGGTATCCTTCGCCCCTCAAATAGTTCATGGGCCTCTCCTCTTCACCTCGTCCCGAAAAAAGACTGCTGACGAATGGAGACCGGTCGGTGACTATCGTGCGCTGAATTCGATAACTAAGCCGGATAGATATCCAATTCCCAATATCAACATGTTCAGTTTGAATCTACATGGCAAATCAGTGTTCTGTGTCATTGACTTGGTTCGCGCCTACAATCAAATACACCTTTCGCCTGCTGATATTCCTAAGACAGCCATCACCACACCATTCGGATACCATTTGGATTACGAAATGCTGCACAAACTTTTCAACGTTACATGGATAACCTTTTCCGCGAACTAGATTTTGTATTCATTTACATTGATGACATTTTAATTGCTTCTGAATCGGAGGAGCAGCATCGCAAACATCTTCAGACGGTTTTTGATATCCTCGCTCGAAATCGCATTCGTCAAATCCTCTGTTGATTTACTAGGCTTTGATATTTCTAAAGGTGTTTCTCCATTAACTGATCGATCGTCCGAGATACAGAACTACCCAACGCCTCAAAATTCAAACGCACTTCGCCGTTACCTTGGCATGATTGGATTTTATCGTCGATTCATTCCTAAATACGCCGAACTATCTGCTCCTCTCTTTGATCTGCTAACTATTTCTGAAGGTGATCCATCTAAATTTGAATGGACAGATGAACATCTAAAAGCCTTTACTGACACTTAAGACTCCTTCGCTTCGTCAGTATCACTTCGACACATCGATCCGCAATCTCACTACTTTCAGCTGGTCACCGATACTTCCCAAAACTCAGTTGGCGCCGCCTTGCACCAGATTCAGTCCGGTTCTCCTGTTCCAGTTGGATTTTTCTCCAAGAAATTGAATCCGACTCAGCAACGTTACTCAACCTATGATCGTGAACTCTTAGCTGCATACTTGGCAGTATATCATTTCAAACCGATCATTGAAGGTCGGCAGTGTGTTCTCTTCTCTGATTACAAGCCCCTTGTTACTGCATTTTCAAGTACTGTACCGGCCAAGAGCGACAGCTCTCCTTCCTCCTCGAATACGTCGAAAGTGTTGAATTCATCAGTGGTGCCGAAAATGTTGTCGCCGATGCCCTGTCACGCGTCAATGCTGTCCGCTCAGACATCTTTGATCTAGAAACGATCGCCCTTCATCAAAAGAACGACGCTGAAGCTTTTAGATAAACTTCTCTGAAGCCATACACTCTCGCGAGTGGAAACAACGTACTTTGTGATCTTTCAATGGTTGCTCCACGCCCGTTTCTGCCCGCACTCTGCCGAAAGCCTATATTCTATCAACTTCATCAACTTTCCCACCCTGGTATCGCAGCAACAAACCGCCTGATCAAAGCCCGCTACATGTGGCCTTTTATGGAGAAGGATATAAAAACTTAGTGCCGCGAATGTTTGTCCTGCCAACAAGCTAAAATACATAAGCATACTAAGACTGCCACCTCTCAATTCGAACTTCCTGCAACTTCTCGATTTGAAACAGTTCACATGGACATAGTCGGACCTCTTCAACCCTCCAAATCAGATTCAGACATGAGTACTCCACAGTATCGATATCTTGTCACTTTCATCATCGAGCTACACGTTGGCTCGAAGCTGCGCAATCGCTCAGACGTTCATGAACACTTGGGTTTCTCGCTTCGGGGGTTCCTCTGAACTTGATAACAGACCGGGGGCGTCAGTTTGAATCCGAACTTTTTCAAGAGCTGTCCACCCTCATTGGTTTCCATCGTATCCGGACAACAGCATACCGGCTTCAATCCAACGGCATGATTGAACGTGCTCATCGAAGTCTTAAATCTTCTCTCATAACTAGAAAGACTGGTTATCTTCACTTCCAATTGTTCTCCTGGCTTTTCATTGTTTGCCCTCAGAAGATGGGATTTCTCCATTCACTGCAATTACTGGCAATGTTTTACTGATGCCAAACAGAAGCAAGAATTTTCGCCTAAGTATGTTGAGACTCTTGCCCGTCACATGTCGCAGATAGACTTCAGCTCACTCGCTTACGGCCATCATCACCGATCTGTGAAACCGGCTATACCAACATCTTTAACTGATTGCTCTCATGTGTGGATTCGAATTGACCTGGTCCGCCGACCTTTAGAAGCACCTTATGCTGGTCCTTTTAAAGTCGTGCAGCGCCTTTCTCATTTCTTCGTGATCGAGAAGCCTGACGGGTCTACTGACCAAGTAGCCCTGGAAAGACTGAAACCTGCTGTGTTTCATCCTACGGCTCCACCTCCAAGGTTACCAAAAATTCCGCTTCAAAAATCTGCTACTACCAATGACGAACGAAATGCCGCATCTGATTTATCTTCTCTGACAGTAGGTCTACAACTCGTGTTTTGCGAAAACGTGTGACCTTCTCTTAGGCTCCGCCTTCTGAGGGGGGACTATTGTGGCTATTGTGGTCTCTTTCTCTCTATCTCCTACTCTTCCCTATGCGTTTATGTTTTCCCCATTGTGTCACTGCTCGCTAGCGGACGAAAACATCTCGCCAGCGAGACTGACACACACACGTACCTACGGAAATATACAGACGTCTTAACTCAACTCGCGTATTTTGGTTTTCTCCACAAATCAATCAGAATACGGTCGCTATCATGAGGTTGAAAGTCAGTGTAGATACCATCTACAGATGGAAACTCCTTGCGTATTGTATCGTAGACGTAACTACGAAGAAGTTTCCTAACTTCCTTCACCTATAGGTCCCTCATGAATCCAAAATACTAATTGAGAGTAGGCACTCCATCGTCGAGCGCTATTTTCGAAGACCTTTTCGATATCGTTTCCAGGAACATGAAAGAAGTATTTCACACCGTGACTGCAAAAGTGCACTTAGAGATCACAATCGTGTAGACCATCCGACTAAAGTGATGAGTATTAATGACTTTGACTGCAAAAAAATCAATAAACAACGCAATGCGATATCTACTGGGTTGGCTGAAGCTCGCTATATTTCAAAGAACATACCACAAATGAACAGATGTGAAGAGTTGTCCTACCTTTAACATCATATATTTAAGCACTCTTGGAGATGTACATAATCAACCCTTGAGACTGTCCTATCGCGACGAAACCGGTCGGGTGTATTTTATACAATTTTAGATTAAAATCCTCGTCATAACCTTGGGAGCGCTAAACCTTTTTTGATTTGCTAAACAAAAGTCGACGTGTCAGTAATACAATTACACGTAAAGTCCAATTTTCGTTTGATGAGCTAACTTTGTACACAACAGGCTCCGGGATACGTAGCAGAACTGGCTGCAGGACATTTCTGACACTGACAATCGTACTCCCTCTGTTCATTTCGTTCGATTGCCTCAAAACTATCAATGGATAAGGGTATGACCAGCTCAAACAAGTACGGCATCGCATTTGGAGAAATATCACTTTCAGGAATTCTATCATTCTCCACTATCGCTCATCATGAATGTTCAGGCGGTGAATCGAGTTGCACATTGACTGCATAGCAGGTATTGGGAAGAGTGAGAGAGCAACACTGCGGCTGGCACAACTACGTCAAGCGCTGTTCGCGATTTGATTGGCTAATGCTAGACAATAGCGACTCTGGCGGTAAATGACACATATCTCACTTCACAGGCATCGGATTAAACTCCCGTTTTCGATTTTCAATGCAGGAGGATTAAACTGGTGATTAGATGATAACATGCAAAAGTGCTTCATTTTCCCTTTAACTGTTTACCGTATTATCAAGCTCTAAAATATCTTATTTTGCAACATCTGAAAACTTCCTTGCCCTGCCAAAAGTTGCACTGGCGTGTCTGACAAAATGGAATTTCACTCATTCCATTGTACACTATCGACAAATTCGATGGTGACAGCAATTTGCAAGTCTACTCAGCGCTCTTTCCTGTAGGTACCTAAGCTACTTACTAATCATGATGTTCATAATATTTGTCAGTTTTGACATTTTAAGTACGCCAACGATACCCAAGAATATCCTAGCGTTTCTAAAATATTTCACATCGATTTAGCTTCGCAATTACAATTATTTTTGACAAAATCGTAGCCCATGAGTAGATCGCACTTATCATGCAAAGATAGTTCTAGAGATCGCGCAATCAGGTTCATTCATTGACCACTTGTATATAGCATAATCGCACTACTGTATGTATGAATGTATCACTGTCGTTGGAGTTGGCTTATGCCTGAATATGTTCTCTAGTAATGAATGAGTTTACTCGTAGTGCTTCAGTGTTATTGCAGGGGTGAGCCGCCACATTTGGATGTGTGACACATTTTGATATTCAAGATTTGTCACACATCGATGGGCGCTAATGTCACATTTTGTCACATGCCCATTGACATAAATATCACATTTCGCGACATGCTGATGGAGACATGTGTACAACTTTTGACACATGATAATGTGCAGGAAATTGGCAGCTTTCAAAATTGCCTTTTTTACTGCCCCTATCGATGAATGCATACCAAGAGCGCTATAATGGGACAAGATCGAGGAACTTACTCTTACTTACTCCACGTTAAACCCCACATGGGGCTGGACGGTTGATGCCTCTCCTCCATTCATCTCGGTTGGTAGCGAGTTCTTCGAGGATTCCTATTTTCTTCAGATCTTCTGAGACACATTGAAACCATGTTCTCTTTGGTCTCTCGACGGCTCGACGCCCTGGGACTTCCATGCTTTCCACTCTGCCCAAGAAGTTTCCCTCAGCTCTCTTTACATGACCGAATGATCTCAGACGCCCTCTCCTAACCCGATCTTCCAGCTCCTTCAGACCACACATTATTATTATTATTATTTAGTGTTTTCTGGATAATTCGCCACCTGGTTAATTCGCCATTTAGCTTATTTTGCCACATTTCCTATTCCCCGAATAAGTTTCACATGTTGCACATTGTAAAACGTACGGATAATTCGTAATTCTTCAATTTTCCCTCCCCAATTCGCAAATCTTCATATTAATCTCTACACCTAATTCGTCAAGAAACCTGAAAATCGCACACATTTCCATTTTAGCGCTATTACAAAATTCTCTCGTTAGCGGAAGTTTGTAAGGAGTTTTGGTATAGACAAAGCATTCAACGTTTGTATCAAAACATTTGCTTGGAACACGGAAAGATCATCTGCTAATCCAATGATTAAATTAACATTGTGGTATGAAAGCATTAATAATTGCAACAATTTACTGATGGAGATGACCATGAGACGACAATTTACTGATGGACCAATAGAAACGTATAATGAAATTTCAGATATTGCTTTTCATATTTTACTTCAATAGGGCCTGATTCATGGTAGATCTTGTGTGTAGTCTATGAAGACATAGACAAGGTTCGGGTCTGACCAGACCCATCTTGATCATTTACCTAGTATTTACAGAGAGGCTCGGTTAACCGTCAATAGACATTAGCTGTAGAAAACGGGAAAGAATCAGTTGCGAATACATGATACACAAATATACAAGTTTTGAAGATACTGATCACGGAAATACATTTATACTATTCATTCGTCATTTTTTGTATGTCCCAAAGGCTGACGAATTATCCAGAAAACACTACTAATTTTTGTGATTTAGGGAGTTTCATAGGAATTGCATTGAAGGTATCTAACAGTTGCCCCGAGATTTGTGACAACAGCGAAACAGACCATGGGAAAGACCGTGACACCTCTATTTTTGTTTTTAGTGAAAAATTACACTCAAACGTCTTATTTCAATCATGATTATTTCTACTGTCTTGAATTCATTTTGATGGCAAACAATAAGCACGCATTCGGAATAAATCCAACAAAATGATATCACAGACAATTTATATTCGTGCAAAAAAGAGCAGTTTTACTCGTAATTCTGTTTTCAGTGAAGAAGTATCACTGAGTCTTGTTAATACTATTATTCTTTGGATTGCGTGCTTATTATTATCGGAACTACAACTTCGCAAGGAATCCTGCGATCCGGAAATGACAATCGAAATACGTATGACCACATCGAATAAATCCTGCAATTGGGCCATCAAGCTCAAAGTCAACTTTAAACAAGCGAACTAGTAGCATCACGTTTTACCTGGTGGGAGTGCAAGTCGCTAATGGGAGTAGGGAGAAACATATCTATCTTACATATTCAGAGAACAAATCAAAATCATAGAATAAAGTTGTCGTTATTTCACACAGACGAAGTTGATGTTCCTCTGTGACTTTAAACCTCATTATACTATGTCATACTACCGAAAAAACGTTACTTCTGTCAAATTGAATGTCATGTGACAACAACAATGAAAAATACACATTATGTCACATTTTACTTTGAGATGAAAAAATGTCACATTGTCACATCGGCCCACCCCTGTTATTGCCAAATTTCAACGCATGTTGAATTGCAATTGCAATGAAAAATAGCTTAAAATGTGGTGCGCCCTTAATGAGATGACGGCTAACGGCAGCTTTCCCTATAAGAGGTTGCGAACCTGTGGCGATGAAAATCCCCACAATGCAGTCAAACTAGCTTTTTTAAATGGAGTGGGTTCTTTTAAACAAGAATTCTGTTGTCCAGACTTACAATCGCATCTATTGACTTGAAAATGTTCTGAACTACTTACGTGGAATTCTTAAACGTTCAAATTGTAAGATATTGCATTATGTTCATATTGCACTAACATGAGCACATAATTTCGTACAATTAATTTACAAGCTTTTACACAACAGTTGTTTCATATATAATTTTTCAATGCTGTCAAGAGTAAATGAGTAAATGATTGATGTGACGTTCTTACAAGTTAAATTGTTTAGGTTGTGTTCTTGTAAACACTGCATCTTATCAATCTTGTGTTCTTCGTTACATGCTATGTCTACCTTGCATTGAAGTAAGGCCTCCCAAAGGGCTCTCATCTCCGGCCTCGTGGCTATTCTTTTTATGGATAGACTACAACTACAAAAGATTTCTTCGAGACAAATATCTCTATATGTTCGATGTGTTGAGGTATTTATCATAACCAGTCAAGAAGAATTTTTATCCATTCACAGCTCTATCAGCAGTCACCAAAACATCAATTCTCAATTACAACTCTGCATTATCTATGCAACAGAATATATCTTGTTGCATGTCATAATTCCAAATCTGCATTGATTATTTGTAATACAAACCGAATTCTTCAAACTAATCACATATCACATTGTCAAATAATGCTATTTCATCACTCGTTGATAATTTCGTCGTTGATTCTACTAAGTGACGTAAGTCCATTTTTGGAGATTTTACTCTCAAAATCATCGATTGACACCAGTTTACAAAACTTTACACTGTGTCAAGTTCGTACTTTCAAATTCGAAGATATCGGTACAATGTCAGTTAGACTTTTCACTCTAAGTCACCATATATGATTTCACAAACTGACGTAAAATGAAAAGGGCTATGAATCTTCTTTGTCATGAATTTGGATTTCTTATCTCGTCAGAATGCAGTAATCTAATTGTAGGCCTATAAGATATCAGCTGTATCTATCACGCATAGAGTAAATTTCTATTAAGCACAGTCGAGTCACGAAATTAAGTAACAAGATGGCAAAAGGTGAGTTAATCAACAAGAGTAGCCGAAGGACCAGTGTTTCCTTCTTTCCTCTTATTTCTTCAATAAATGCCTGTTGTAATCGGAAGGCTTTACATGGACAAATCAGATACAGGGAACAAGGCCAACCAATGTACATGAATCTAACGAGGATGGAACAAGCGTGTTCGTTAACATCCATGTTCATCTGTCGATGACATCTTAGTCAGGCTTTGTCTACATAAGGTTGGGTCCCTATATAAGGTTCTCACTTGGTCGCTATGTTGTTAAGGCATAAATGGCGGCAATTCTTCAATTTCTTCAACGGTTATTTTACTGCCATTTCTTATTGGAGCAACAAGCCATGGACTCGTAATTGAAAGTGGAGTAGGACTTCATGTTCAAAAGCAGTAATTCGTAACTGGCAATCTGTGTTTTTAACATGGATATCTGAGAAGCTTTGCTTTAAAATTCTGACTATTGCATAATTTCTATGGAGATTTGACAGAATGCTTCTTCAGGACAATAATGCAGATGAACCAATACAATTTCAATGTAATTCAGCAGACAATAATGCCAACTACGGCATCATCTTCATCTTCATTGGGTTGAAATATTAATATTGTAAGAAGGAAAAAACGAAAATTGAGGAAATCTCCACTCTAATTGACTACACCGAGAATCACCACGAAACCACCACCTTTTAGAGACGGATGAGTATGCGGTAACGGGGGCCCCAGCGGAAATTCATGCTCTCGCGTCTGTCTGCGCAAATAGGAACGTCACATAAATCATTTACTCCCAGAACAGCATTGAAAAATTAATAGAAAAACAACAGAAGCATGTTCACAATGCACAGACAGACTGCCCCAACAAGCAGAACACACTGACAGTGCTGCAGACAGGAGTGGTCAAGTACAGCGTGCTGACAGTGCTGCAATAGGTGTACAACTTGGCAAAATCAGATGTCTATGACTACGCTGAAAGCTACAGCGAAATCAGCTGTTCAGAAATAAAGCCAATTGGATGAGTGATGTGCTTTTAAGATTTCAATTGTTGACATAGAAATGTCTTGAATCACTGCGCTTGCGGAGGAAGCATGCAGCGCCGAACAATGACTTAGAAGAGGGCAATAAGGGCATATTTATGGTAGAATCTTATTAACAACACGATCGCAGCTACATGGTGTCACGGACAACTGGCCGCTCCAATCAGCAATGCCGTCTAAGTCATTTATGTATGAGCGGATCTCGAAATTTCATCATACTTGATCAGTCAGTGATCTCAGATTCTACATTCCAACAATGTCTTCTCAATATGTATAATTGAGAATGGATTGTCTATTGAATTCAGTTTTATGCAAGGTTCATTAAATTGACATGCTTTTTATTATATCTGAACGAGTCGGACTAGATGCACAGAATACTCGCCAAGACGTGAGGAACTACAGAAACATCTACTAGAAACCGTTTATTCACAGAAAATACTTCATGTTCATTACTTTCTTCAAAAACTGATACTCCTAGCATATCGCAGTTTCAAGTCGCAGTTATCAACTAATTTTGCATGTCAACTAATCAGAAACACCATTTCAAAATAACTGCCCTAAGGGTGACTAAACTCACCCAGTGACTTGTGGCGAATCGGGATACATACCTCTGCCGTCGAATGGAAATACCACGTAAGTGAAAATTTTCGAAAATCGGGTTTTCGTATACTGCATACGCATCTCCATCTTATGTGTAAAGAAGAATCGCGTAACTGCAATATTCTCGGCGCCATAGTAGAAAAGTACTTACGTAGAATTGGAAATGAGCGGAAATCAGAGTTTTACGAAGAGACATAGCACGTAACTTTTTTCATGAATGGAAGAACCACGTAGCTGAACATTTACGCGGTTTTCCCTTGCCATTAGCAATTTATCTAGCATTCATACGATAATTACGTGATTTTACAAATTTGTTAATCATTCTTGTTACAGATTTTTGATCCCAAATGGAACACGAGAACTCAATATAATTGCTTCATGGAGATGTCTCGGGTCATCCGTGAGCGATCAGCAATGCCGAGCGAAATGGAAAATCAGAATACGACAGCCTGTCTGTTGCTTCCCGGACAGGACATTGAGTGAAACAGGACAAATTGACATTTTTCTTTAACGCATTGGTCCAAACTCATTGCTTCTTAATTTTACTCAATAACTTGACTTTTAAAAGATTTCACCATGTACAAGTTTCAAACACCACATTGAGCCTGTCTTTATAGCGTTCTCGTGTATTTATATATTAAAATAACTGCAAATTGATAACTAACGGATATCTCCTATTTCTGGTCTGCAACATACCCCCATATGATTGCATTTCAATCATTGATATGAACTTGAATTATATGTCTATGTTCTTATATATCTATGTTCTAGTATATCTAGTCTGTCATATTGCATGTACATCCATGTGCTATTTAAACTGACATAACATTATCCGAATTCAAATTTCAGATCAAACAAGCACTAACAACAAATCAATCAATTTCCAGTTGAGAGAATGGCGTATCTTATAAATGACAAGGTTGATGTGTGGTGGCGGTCGAAGTGGTGGAGTGGTGGGCACGTTGTAGCTGTTCATGAAAAGTCAGCAAGTGTGGTATTTGATGAAGCAATGTATGGAACAAAGTGGGCTCATCCTCAGAGATACAAGCTCGACAATCTCAGGTAAAGTCCTCATCCTCAGTATATTTGCTATCGATGTTGTGGTAATGTATAAGGAATTTCAGATCATGCAATACAAAAAAAGGTCAGTTTAGCAGACTTGTTCAATTGTTCATAATGTTATACTTGGATATTATTGTCATCAAAATTCTTTGTATTCAAATTATGTGAGTTATTATTAGCACATTAAAATATAACTGTATACAAACTGCAGATCGTGAATGCAGAAGTCGTTCAAAACATTTGAGCTGATAGGTCAAATAGGGATTTTTGATCTTTGATATTTTGATGACAAGTATGTTTGGGTGTCATGAGGCTCCCACTATTATTCGCATTTAAAAGTTATCGATGTAAACTGTGTCCCAAAATAAATGATATTTCGTCTGAGCTTCACCAGCGATTCAGTTATTCAGTACTGATGTATCACTTGTTTTGAGATACGGTGAATGTTAATGCTACAAAATATAAAACTAAGGGAAATTAAATTTGATCACTATTTTTTTCAGGTTATGAAACTCCAAAAGGTACAACTGAAAAAGCTCAAACCAGCACTGCATCCGATCCAGCTCAAAGACCTCAAACCAGCACCGCATCCGATCCAACTCAAAAGACCTCAAAGAAGCACCGTATCTGACCGACGTTATCGAATCGAGGATGAAAGTGATGATTCGGAGCCATTTGGAAGATCAGATTCTGACTCGTACCATCCAAGTCATGAATCTTGTATTTCGACTTCAACTGAGAATTCTGATGTTGCGATATCTTCCCATGATGAATACCCGGACGATGCTACACAGAACGAAGAACTACCTCCAAAGAAAAGAAGATTACTGTTGAAATCAGAAAGGACGGCTAGAGATGCAGAAAAATATGCTATTAAAGGCGCGACGTGTGCTAACAAATGCAATCGACGATGCAAAGAGAAGTTCCTTGAGGATCATCGGCGCAATATCAATAGTTCATTTTGGAAAATGAACTTCAGAGAACGACGAGTTTGGATTCGATCGATTGTGACAAAAAACAAGATAGTAAAGCCAAGACCGAATGCCAGGAAATCTAGGGAGGCAAGTTATACGTACAATCTTCGAACCTCGGAAGGTAAAATTCAACCTGTTTGCAAGCCTTTTTTCCTGACAACTTTGGGCTACAACGCTACAACTGATTCTGCCGTTAGCAGCATTGAAGGGTGGAACCTCATCTGATCTAATCCCTCCATCTGATCGTAGAGGATCTAGTACGCCTCCAAACAAGATTAATTGGGATATCATTCGTGATCATATAAACTCATACAAGGCAACGGCACCCCACTATCGACGTGTACACTGCCCAAATCGCCGATACTTGCCAACTGAGTTGAATGCTGCCGTTATGCACCGAAGTTTTATAGAAGAACATTTTCCAGTAAGTCTTCGAACGTATCAGAAAGTACTGAAAGAACTCAATGTAGGCTTCACACTTCTAGGACATGAAGAATGCGATCAATGCAGGATACATGATATTCACTCACGACTGGCTGGTAGAGACCATAAATATGGACATCAGGAGTGTGACGATTGCGCTTCATGGATGCAGCACAGAGAAAAGTATATCCGATCGAGGGAAGAATACAGAAAAGACGCACACAGACCATGGGATTCGGATGAGCTTTGTGCGAGCGTCGATATGAAAGTATTCATGCTGCCTAAACTGCCTCATAATATATGTTATTTTACACCTCGGCTTATTGTCATGAATGAGACATTCAGTGTGTTGAAAAGCTCTGAAAAAGAAATACGGCATGATCGACGACGAAGCTGTGCGATTCTATGGCACGAAGCGATTGCAGGCCGAGATTGCGGGGATGTCACCAGCACATATTGGATGTTTCTCGTGAAAAATAGACATCTGAAGAAGATAACATTCTTCACTGATAACTGCTGCGCCCAGAATAAAAGTTGACTGTTTTTCTGCACCATGCTTAAAGCAGTTAACGCCGATTTCTTCGAATGTGAAACAATCACAATAAAATACCTTGAGGTCGGACATACTTCAATGAGCGCAGACGCAGATCATCACACGATTGAGAAGGCTCTAAAAAAACAAACTCATATTCAAGACTTTCAGGACTTTGTTGACATCGTCGAATCAACTGGTATCCGAGTGCTTGAAATGTCAACCGACATGTTCTTGGATCTTGAAGACGGAGTGAGTCAGTTTAGGCTTCGTCTGCTGGGAGAAGACAGGGTGCAAGTTGAGTTCAGAGAGGTGAGATAATTTCTTTCATCAATGGACAGCAACTTTTAGAAGGTCGATCAGATCATCATTCTCCGGATGTATAAGGTATATAGTGTTTCTGTCAAGATTACAATACATCGGTGCATCAATTGCGGGATCGTTGGCTGCCGGCATGCATGAATATCAATTTGTTGCCGTTATAACCAATCTCAAGGCATTGCAACATCGTCAGTACGGTCAGTCTATTTAATAACGGAATTTTTTAGTGTGATTCCTTCCATATACAGACAAAGCCGGTTGAATGTGCCTGTCGCTAACTCGGTGATGAATGGGCGACTAGTTCACCCGAATTTCAAACCGATTTCGCAAACCCCATGACAATTTGACCAGTCAAATGTGACATGGCATATTACTTCTTGCATTAGTTCACATCCACGTACTTCAAATTTCTCCGTGAATTCACCTTCACGATTTCCATCGTTGTTACTTTTGGACCTCTGCAAGAGTTAATCAAATATTGTGTTTCCTTTACTTAGCCATGATTGTAAACCCTTACACAACTTACACGGAATTGGTTGTAAATGAATGATACTGAACTGAAAAAGATATGCCAATATCATAGAACACTTATTTTAAGTGATGCTAGCATTGTCAGCTGCTGCCAATATATCCGTTAATCATGTTATGAATTCTTACTTATACTTCATACATTTATGCTATGTTTATTGAAATCGACATGCTGTCTCTTAGATCTAAATGAGTCGAATTAGATGCACATAACATGAAGACGTGACAAGACATGTGACTTGGGAAAACATTACGAGAATCCGCAAGCTGTTGTTGTGAATACATCCGCGAATTTCTAAGAAAACAGGCTACGAGAAATCGTTTCACCACGGAAAATATTCCTTGTTAAATAATTCCCTTCAAAAAGACTCTTTGTTCACTCTTCTAGAACAGTTTACAGCACATACCGTACCTTCATCGATCCCTTAATTATATTGGAATATAAATAGTGTATAGCTAAGACGGATTGATCATCCCTCAATGCTCTGCATACGTGTTCCAATCAAATAACTTTGAGCACGATATCAAAAGCATGATGCTAAGCATGACTGATCATTCCGAGCTGTCAAATTCAATCCTCCGTGGTGTCTGACCTCTTTGGAGACAAATAAGGAGCAAGATAAAAGAGAGGACGCATCGATCTCAATTGTTCATGATGGCAGAAAGTTACATTTTTAGTCCGAAAGCGACACGCTCCTCAAGTGCACTCCTGATATAATTTTCAGTTAGTCATTAAAAGTTGTTTGTTGACGAAAGTCAGGGTATACTGGAGATGAGTTGTCAGAAAGTGCTAAATATAATAATGATGTTTTTCGTAATGCGAAGAGCGACATTTTAATTTCAAGGATGTTTGATACGCAGCTATGTGCAATATTAGCTAGATCATAGGGAACGAATCACCTAGCCTCACGATTTAGCACAACAACTAGTATTTCCTGAATCTAATGCAAAATCGCATCAGTCGAAATTACCTTGACTGGCATCAATCGCGAATTCAAGTTTCATTTTATCATAACTAAGCGGCGGGATGCAAGTAAGAAGGCCTCCTACAGCTGCAGCAAAAACAAGATAGAAAAAAATTCTGAGGCCCATTCCTTAAATTTGTGCCTCTACAAGAACTCTTGACGTTTAGTGTCATGGGTGACGGTCTAATTCAGACATACAATTTTGACTTCAGTGCATGCATTGACCTGGAAGCATTTAACGATCAACAGTGTTCGAGAATAACAAAGCACGTGCACATCGCACCATCCGCATGACTTGAAGATCATCTGTGAGGAATTGAGTGGAGAGTCATGACTTGAATCAGATAACCAATCTGAATTTTTCTGAAGGTTTCGATCTGAATTTTTAGGCATCCACAGCCGTCATATACCTAACAGTGCATGCATGCCAATCACCGGCCACATGAAATAAGTGCAAAACCAAGATACCCAGCAGTCATACAATAACTACTTGATGATCTAAGAGGTAAAACAAAAATCCCGAAACCGACACAGGAAATACAGAATCCGCCAAAAAATCTTGACTGGATCACGCCGAGGTCAATAAATGGTCGACAATAACAGTCAAAAATGACCCGATGGAATCAATGATTTAGAACAGAAAAACTCAACAAACAAACGCGCAAATTAGCCTAAAATTTACTCGTAATGAATATCATAGGGCTCACGGGCGGTTTATTCTAGAAAACTTACAACGACACGCCGTGCCCCACACCAACAAATATTTCAGATCAGAAAGTGACCCTTCCCGGAAAAGGCATTTGATGCATACAAACAACAAGTGAAAGTTCATTATTTTCATCGGATATTTTCTTCACAAATTGATTGTATGCCGATGTATTACACTTGTCAAACAGGATTTCATTCAATATTTTTCCGGTATTAGTGAATCACATATCTCTAGAGCTTCCTCGGTTGATGCAATGGCTATTTTGAACGAATTTTTTCATCTTTCTTCAGGAAAAATAATACTAATTCAGAGATTGCCAGAAACCCGCTCTTTCCTCACAAGTTGCGGATTCAGTGACAAGTGCATCATTTATTTTGAATAATCAGAATGTCAATGAACAATAGCTGCATTCGCCTACCAGTGAATCAAAACTAGAAATCGAACTTTTCACTCGACTTTAAGTTATAAAAACTAGAGTAGAAACATGTCCTCTTAGCTGATGTATTGCAAATACTGAACGAAATCATAGAGTAGGTCACGGAGTAAGTATATAAGGTTGAGTAGTAACTCCGCATTTATTAAATCCCCAATGTGTATACACCATAGAGTATATATCCCTATTCTATGGTATGCACTTTCGATTTTATCAAATGAAATCAAGGAACTCAAGGGAAATACAGATGAAATCAAGGAACTCAAGGGAAATACAGGTGGTATCAAAGATAATGTATTTGGATAATGTCTTTGGGTGGTATTGTCACCGAATGTGAGATATGCAAATCACAGAGTATCATGATTTCTCTAGCATCATCAATCTTCGCAGTTTTACTCATAGAGTAGGGATATATAGGTAGAGTGTCGACTCAAAAAGTTCAAAAAAGTATCTGTATACAGTGAAAATTTTTTGCATCAAAAGATTTCGTTTTTTGCGGAGAGATCACGCTCCCGTGGTCCAAAAAAATGTTTGAGAAGTTTCAAAAAAAGTCAAAATTTTGCAAATTTATATACTGTCGAGATGACGCACTCTTGTAAATATTATGAAAAAAGTCGGATAAAGGAATGAATATTTGCTAATTAGCATCGTAACTAAGCGGAAATCAAGTTTTCATGAGTAGCAGCAGAATTTCATGAGCAGCATTATAATGAAAGTCTTCATGAAAAAGTCGCGATATTATTCGTGCTTTCTTGGCTGAAATTTCAAATTTTATTTCAATTTTCACCAGCATGATTTTATGATTCGCTAAATTCATGTTTCATTTCTTGAATCTGAATCGTAATGTGGACCCATTTACATCTTTCAAAGTTAAATGAAGTCATTGTCTTTGATTATGTGATTTTGCTCTCTTGAGGTTCATCATGAAAACAATAGCAGGTCATCGAGTTGTCTAATTGACAAACAATTAACTATCCAAGGCTGTCAGGACACGAACGATCTGTAAAATAATATAATTTCCTTCTGCATTACTGTCATGATCAATCAATTCAACATCATGCAGCAAGCAGGTATAGAAAAAGGAAGTGAAAAATCAACACATAAAATAATGCGACAAAGCATCGGCTGCATTTTGACAATATGGAAAAATTCACTTGACTGGATGCAAGAGACATGGTAACACAAAGGATAGTATTACTTCATTAGGAAAAATGCAATGCAATGTGAATTATGAGTACAGTGAAACTTCTGTAAACCGGTCCCTCATAAAACCGGTTTTCCCTTCAAACCGGCCATTCAGAAAAGTCCCTGCCAATATGCATTGCTTTCAGTGAGCATTTTATTCAAAATACCGGCCACCCCTCTATACCGGATATCGGCCGATTTTCTATATTTCTTATTATATAAATCAAATGATTTTCACCTCATTATTCCGGCCGGTTCTTTTTGCACACAATAAAGATTTCTTCCTGTATGACAAAGTTGTCAAAACTTCAAGCAAAGATGAGTCTTTGAGTCAGTGGTTGGCAATCTCCTCCAAACAGAAGCCGACTTTACGCGCGCGGCTCATTAGACTTCCAAGAATCTATGAGGTCAGAAAAAATGAATAAGGATGCGTCAGTCATGTCTCGACCGGTGAAGCGACGACGTGTGGAACTATCTCTCAGTGATAAATTCAACTTAATAAAAGATCATGACACCATACCAAAACTCTCACAGAGGCAACTAGCAGAGAAATACAACGTGGGGAAGTCAACTGTTGGTGACATAATTAGGAAAAAAGACGCATATATCTACCAGTATGAAAAGAATGCTAACTTAACCAAACAAAGATTGCCAGGGATTTGCCAGGACATTGCAAAGATGTCCAGCTTGCCAGGGAACTCGGACTCAGGAACGCAGACCCCAGCTTCGATGACCATCTACCAACTGAAGATGACTCCGATGACTGGGAGAAGGAACTGATAGCCAGTCACACACAACAGCCAGACGCCGAAGAGAGTGACGAGGAAGACGTTACACCAGAGGCGACACCAGAGGAACACCTTTCACTTGAGGAAACACTAGCAGCAGTTAAGAAGATTCATCAGACTACAACCGTCAGTTCCATTCTACAGAAGACGCATACCATCATCACCGACCTTGAGCAGCTAGTCGTACAAAAACGTGTCCAGAAGAAGCAGACCATCATAGATAGCTTCTTACAGTAGTGATCTAAGGAACTCATATCTTAAGTGCTTCTTACAACAATTTTCTAACGATTTGTTTTTTATTGATTCGTTTATTATCGATTTGTTTTCTATCGACTCGTAATTGCAATAAAGGAAAATACATTTCTCTACCCTTTTTTATTACATGCAAGGTATTTACGTACAGTGTATAATGTACAGAAAAATACAACTTTGCATGAGTAAATACTACATGTACAAATATATACTCGCACAAATATCAATAAACAAACAAACATCCACATGTACAGTGCTATTTGTATACATGTCTGCAACGTCTTAAGAGAGTACTCAAGACACCTAAAGACTAAACCGGCCACCCCTCTAAACTGGCCATTATTTCCGGTACGGCCGGTGGCCGGTTTACAGAAGTTTCACTGTATATACATGTAGGTGTATCACAGAAAATTAATAATATGAACCGATAAGAATGAACTGACGTTATCACTGCAAATCTCCACAGTTTTCCAGTTCAATCAATTGGTGCTAATTCTCGGCTATCATTCATGTCATTGATTAGCAGTGGTGGAAGAAGTAAACGAAAATTATTAAGGATAATAAATACCCGCTATGATAGAGAGAGACCGAGAGAAATGTGTATATTTGTATATATGAATGAAAATCATAAATGACAAATTAAACATAGCAAAAATTATGTAAATCACCAAAAATTAACATTACGTTCGTGCATGAAGTAAACTGACATAAACATCATAAAAGAATTGAGGCGTCTAGATGTTCGGCACAATGGAACAATCAGTCTACCAGAACGTTCACTAACACTTGGGAAGATTGAATGTAACGGATGTAATGGGAAAGAGCACTTTCTGAAAAGTTTGGACGCTGAGTTCAGTCTTCCAACACTAAGAGGCTCCAAACAGCCACAAGAACATTCAAAACCACAGATGATTCTGTGGTTAGATAATACTAGTGAGTAGCAGTGGCGTCTTCTCTATACCTGCGAGGCCTTCGGCGCATCCTAAATAATAATTTACCAACATTTATAAAAATGAAAGTGTCATCATTCATTATAAATTCGATAGCTTCTCGTGGTAGCTGACCGTCTCAAAATCAGACGCTCAACCTTAGAGTGAACAGTTTTGCTGCGCTTGCACGAATCACAGCTGTTTTCTTCTAACGATTATAGACACACATGCTAGTTGTGTGTTCAGACGGAGCGAACGAGAGTTGTGTGCGTGTAAGGCAGCAAGCGCACGCGCCCGTACCAATATTAGTTTTCCCGATAGACATAATGCTTTGCCTTCTCCAATTTTTACAATGTAATTCTCCGTTATTCTTGATCGAGGCTCGGTACCTAAATATAGAAAGGGAAGCGCAACTCAATTGTTCCTGCCCTTCGATTTTCGTCGGAGAGGCCACTACGTCAACAATAGCAGCTGACTGACGTTCAGATAAGACTGTGATCAGATGATTAGCGTTCGCCAATGAGTGCAGTGTAATGCATCTGACTCGAACACCCATATTCCGTAGAATTGCATTTGTTTTTGCGTGATTGATGTGACGCTATGTTTAGTACTGTTGATGTGCTCATAATCACGCCTTCGTCCGAAGGGAATATACTGAAAAGATGACAGTCGTCAAGCAAGGTAGGCCAACACCTGACTCAAAAATTGAAAATACTCACAGAGAAAGAAATAAGAAATACACAAGATATTTTAACGCATCAAAGTTCAAACACATGAGTGGCTGACCAGCTGTGAGAAACGCAAGAAACTGTTTCCCTTCCTCCTTTTTCCTCGAGAAAATGTGGTCTGGACAGAGAGGGATTATAGTAATCTCAGCTCGTTGAGTAAGGCGGTTAAGCGACATGAGCAATCACTTCTCATGTGCACATTCAATTGACCTTAAAAACTGTTCGGAAAATTGTTATTAAAAATTCATCTTTTATGAAAATTAATGTTATAACATAAAAAAGTCTGGTATGGAAATAGTATTCCAATGCCGAGCAAAGGCCTGTACTCTGGGAGCACGCGACGCCACTGGTGACTCTTCTCAGCCTGATAAATCATCTGTGGATCGACGTGTGTGAAGTTAGCACCGCCACTCAGCACCGTCATCTTGAAAATGGAATGTGCCACTCAAATAAACCTAACAGATCCATGCATTTGGTGTGTGCCAGCATGTGCCACCCATTATTTTTAAAGAATTCCTCCTAGTTTAGGAGAAATCGCTGGTTGAAAGTTCGACATGGCGGTGATGTGAAGTTAGCACCGCCACTAACATTTTTTTTCCAAAATACACAATCAAAACATACGAAACGCGCACAACAGATAGAAGACCATCAAAAACATTGTGCCAGCAAGTTTCTTCTCCTAAGACGCCGTACTTCCGGAGAAATCAGTCCCCGAAACCACAAAATGGCGGTGATGTGAAGTTAGCACCGCCACAAAAATTTTTTTTTTCAAAAATACACAATCAAAACATATGAAACACGCACAACAGATAGAAGACCATCAAAAACATTGTGCCAGCAAGTTTCTTCTCCTAAGACGCCGTACTTCCGGAGAAATCAGTCCCCGAAACCACAAAATGGCGGTGATGTGAAGTTAGCATACCGCCACTGAAGTCTTTTTTAAAATACGCAAATAAAATAAGCGAGACAAGTACAACTGGGAGATGATCATCAAAAACATTGTGCCAGCAAGTTTCTTCTCCTAAGACGCCCTACTTGTGGAGAAATTAGCCCCCGAAAGCTCAATGCGCTGGCGTAGGTGTGAAGTTAGCACCGCCATCTTGAAAAATGCATGTGCCAGTCAAAACAACGATCAAAATCGATCTAGATGGAGTGTGCCAGCATGTGCCACTCACTATTTTGAAAGAATTCCGCTTAGTTTAGGAAAAATCGATGCTCGAAAGTTCGACATGGCGGTGATGTGAAGTTAGCACCGCCACTAACATTTTTTTTCCAAAATACACAATCAAAACATACGAAACGCGCACAACAGATAGAAGACCATCAAAAACATTGTGCCAGCAAGTTTCTTCTCCTAAGACGCCGTACTTCCGGAGAAATCAGTCCCCGAAACCACAAAATGGCGGTGATGTGAAGTTAGCACCGCCACTAACATTTTTTTCAAAAATACACAATCAAAACATACGAAACACTCACAACAGATAGATAACCATCAAAAACATTGTGCTAGCAAGTTTCAGCACCTAAATCCCCGTACTTCCGGAGAAATCAGTCCCCGAAATCACAAAATGGCGGTGATGTGAAGTTAGCATACCGCCACTGAAGTCTTTTTTTAAAATACGCAAATGAAACACGCGAGACAAGTACAACTGGGAGATGATCATCAAAAACATTGTGCCAGCAAGTTTCTTCTCCTAAGACGCCGTACTTGTGGAGAAATTAGCCCCCGAAAGCTCAATGCGCTGGCGGTGATGTGAAGTTGGCACCGCCATCTTGAAAAATGCATGTGCCAGTCAAACCAACGATCAGAATCGATCTAGATGCAGTGTGCCAGCATGTGCCACTCATTTATTTCACGAAAATCCAACCACAGTCGGTGGAAAACCAACGGCTGGAATTGATGCAGGTGAAGTGTTGCAATAGGCACTTACGATCGTTTTTTGTATGGACTTGTGCTTTTACTTTTTCCAAATGGAGGCTGAAAACAACGGTGGTTCCAAGGATGTTTACTTCAGTGAATGATGTAAAATATGGACGACACAAAATCGTTAATCGCCGCCAGTAGAAGAACGTCCGGGCGTAGGTCGTCGAACATCTGCTTCTGATTCTTTATCATAAGCACAGACCTGTAATGCTGCGCTCGGTCGCAATAGAAATTGATTCCCATGAGTCGATACCTGAAAAAGGATACATGAAATGCTGTTAGTTCGTTGATTGAATATAGTGGAAAAACCAAAGTACTTTGGGAAACACTTTTCCAAAAACACTTTGGGAAAAACAGATTTTCTGAAACTAATTTTCTTTGATTTGGCAAGATCATTGCAGGTGCCAAACCACCCGCATTTTTGGACGCGATAGGCGGAAGTCTAGTGGAGCAGGTGGTATCTCGGTTTCAGTATAAACAACCCTCACCAGAGCTTCAACCAGTTTTACCAAAACTGTTCAGATAATGTTTATCCACCGATGGATCTCAGTTGTTTTGGATCCAATTGCCAAGGAAAGTCGTGAATCATCTATGCCATCTAGATGAAGCACTGATAAATAAGCATCCTAACTTTGTTGAAACTCAGACTTCAGCATGAAATCTACCAATTAATTTAGACATTAATTATCACGAGAGCAGTGTGCGAAAAAGATGTAAACGAGTGCCTTTAAATTTGCGACAACTTTATCAGATTTCATTTTGGCTACTCAACAATCAGAGAGACTTCGTCATTCCAAGTCATGGCTCTCACAGTGAAAGAACGTGCGAAATGCGCAGTGTGGTTCGACTCAATGCAAAGCGCTGTTTCGGTGCAGAGGAAGTTTCGCGAGGAATTTTTCCGAGACAGATTGTTCGCAGAATTGATAAATTTATCAATTGCCAGGTTACTTTTCTAAACATGTAATGAGTAGCGCCTGCGTGAAGCGCCTCAATCTCGGACGCGGTATTAAGTGATTGCAGAAAGGAGTCCGCCCTCCACGTGCCTGCGTTAAAGCAGTGCCTTCCTGGCTAATTCACGTTCTCAACAGATGGTCCGGTGGCCTTGTGGTTAGAGGGTATGCTTGCACGTCCTCTAGCTCCAACGTCGCTGGTTCAAACCTACCCACGATTGATGAGGCTCAACAGGCCGAAACATATCTCGCGGTGGTTACATCTTTTGAGATTTGATATATATATATATAAAAGTATATATATATAAAGTATATATAAGTAATAAATTAGATATAAACTCAAGGAAAAGTCAAATGATATTCCAACTGGTTTCACTCCCTTCTATGGGAGCTACTCATGGAATGAAGATATATTATACAAAATAATACAGAAACCATATTAGCCAATAGAAATAAAAATACAAATCAGAGAGAATTCAAACTAGGCTTAAGCATAGAAATAAAGATTTGCTCCTGTCTCTCTCGGTCCATTTTAGTAGCATTTGGGCTTAGCTGGTAAATTGGAGCTGCTTCGAATTTCGGTGTTATTGATCTTGCACAAGAAGCTATGTGCTTGCTCACATTCAGTATGGCATAGTTGGAGTGCGCTATTTGTTGTCTATGCACAGTTAGCCTATTACTTACTGTGCATAGACAACAAAGTGATCAACAAAGTGAATCGGTGAGTGACCAAAAACTATTTTTAACTGCATTCTTTTGATTTAACCTGTTCATCTTCGTTGCTACCTGAAAGTGATATTGCAATGTGTTTGAGATGCTGGATTCTCACTGAAAGTGTTAAGAGCGTCGCTTGCTGAACAAAAGTCGAATCAGTTTCAGCACGTGCAACATCATTAATAACTGCATCTGCTATATAATGCTCGTGTTAGGGCTTCGGACTCGATCGATCTTTCTGACCGTGTCCTATATACTTCACAATAACTCATTTGAAGTAGATAGCGGCCTATTTAGATTTGCCAGTAGGCCATATGGTTGACAGAGAAGATATGCCCCTCTTATCCTGAATCATCTTTACCTTTGAAATGAAATTAATCGGGTGTCCGGAACAAGGGTTATATGAGCGTGTAGAAAACTTAGTTTTTAATCTTTAATAAGATTTTCCCATAGGCCACAGCTTATGATCTGAGTATAACGACATAAACCATAGAATCTGTAATATCACACTCTATGAGATATTACATATTTCTATTCTTTAACTTTGTTTGAATATGTTCATGGTTTGAATACACACTCAGTTTTCTTATGCGTGTACGCTGTGTTTTTAACCGAGAACCCATGTACCCTTTATATTGTGCATGCTAATGTGTATACTGATTAATGCAGCATACAGACCCGGCAAAAAGTTTAGCAACACCAATTTTGCAAACAACAGAATGTAGCGTTTGCTAAAAAGTATTTTAATAATGTTTATGCGTTCAAATTACAATGCAGAAGTATCAAGAAGCTTACCAACACTGAGAATATGCGATTGTCGAAAGCGAACGACTAATGAGTGTCACATCAATACTTTGTGTGATATCCTTTTGCTGCCAAACATGCTTGAATACGTTGGGGCTTTGACTCAACCAGTTTTCTGCAATAGGCAGGAGTGATCTCGGTGACCCACAAGCGTTTCACCTGTTCCGCTGGAGTACTATGAGAGGATATATGGCACCTCTGAAGCCTGTCCTTCAATGTTCTCCAGCAATTTTCTATGCAATTGAGATCTGGTGAATTACCGGGCCAGCCTTCTAGGATCTGAAAGTTCTGTTGGGCAATCCAATTCGACACCAGCCTTGCCTTATGCACCGGTGCTCCATCCTGCTGCAAAATTCTTGTTCCTCGAATATTCATGAAAGGCTCTACCTTCTGCTTCAATATTTCTAAGTAATTGATCGCCTTAACAGTTTCTGTCTTGCCAAAGACATGAAGTCCACATCTGCCTCTTGCAGAAATTCCTCCCCAAATCATTAGCTTTGGTGCAGATCGCACAGTGAGTGCTGTGTAAGATGAATTGAATCGTTCTCCTTTTGGTCTGCGAACATGGGGCTGGTAGCTACGGTGCTGCGACACAATCGTCTCATCCGTAAACATGACTTCACCCCATTCTTCAGCGCTCATGTTCTGGTAACGCTTGCAAAAGGCTAGCCTGTCACGTACGTTTTTCGCCGATAGCAGAGGCTTTTTAGCTGGCTTGTATGACTTCAAACCATATTTGTTTCGAAGACGGCTTCTGATAGTTGTCACTGATGGAACATGTGCAGATGGAGGCAGATGTGCTTGAATTTCTGTCGCTGCTGCAAACGGGTTTGCCTTGGAATAACGATGAATGAATCTGTCCGTTTGTGGTGAAGTAGCTGTAGGCCTACCGGAGCGGCGTTCACTGGCAAAAGATTTGGTATTTTTGATTCGCTTTAAAGTTCGAGACACGCAGGAAGTGGAGACGAATAACTGGGTCGAAATTTGACGCAAACTAAATCCATTGGAGTGCAATACCAAAATTTGAGCACGTTTTTCAGTCGACAAGTCTGGCTTTTTGCCCATTTTCGGGGAGCACAGAAAGGACAGTGACGATGAGATAAGTCACACAAGTATTCGAATGATCAAGGCTATCTCTTAACAGTTTGCTATATATGATGCAGAGCTAAAAATATAACTGTGGGAATCCCTGTGTTCTTAATTTATGTTTGTGCGTGTGTGGTGTGAGCGTTTTTTGGATTAAATCTTGGTATTTCAAACCTGGAGAAGAACACGATAATTTGCCTCTCACAAGACCAGCCCAATAATGCACCAGACATGCTAGACTACATTGGTGGACTATCTGGAAATGTACCTTAGATCATCTTATGCCAGTCCAGTGAAACACGCTTACATGCATTGGCGGTCAAGATGTTCTCTACTGTCATATTGCAGAACTCTCTTTGACTCAAAGACCTATCGTCCTCAAGTCTGTTTTACCAGAAATGATACAAGAGCAAAATTTAATGCGATATCTAGTCAATGACAACTGATTTTAAGGGTCAGTAAATTGTTTGACACGTCTACAAGGTATTTTGATGTAACAACATGTTCGAAATGCTTTCAGGTATTGATGCGATCTGACTGTCTTCAAAAACTGGGGTGTTGCTAAACTTTTTGCCGGGTCTGTAGAGTTGTCAAGATAGCAGCTTAGATTAGATTAGATCAGATGTTACAGAATCCAATTGTTTGTTCAAAGGACTTTTTCCTATAAAATTTGACAAAACGGAAAATGGGAAGTTTAAGGCATGTTTTCAAAGTAAACATTCATCTTATTAATGATCTAACGTCAATGTTAATCTGAAATATGCTGTATATACCGTCGTTACAAAGCCATTAGATTTCACTGATCTCAGAAAAATGGAGACACTTCAATTTGACGGCTTATTACATTATTAAAGTCCTACTTGAAGATGAACAAGGCCTATTTAAGTCCTCTATGATTCGATTCGTGAATCAAGACCTGATTCGATTTGACTAAAAATTCGCCGATTCTTAGGTCCCTACTTTTAATTTGTTGAATAGACACTCCGATTGTTTGGAAATCCATTCGGTCCCTGATGGGTTCGCTGGATACAAGCCAAATATTATCCTCCAAAACTATACAGCAGTGATATGAATAAACGAAAAATATTGATATTTATCCCCAAAAATTATTTCACTGTACGAGCATGCTCATGAAATTTGAAAAACGCAGATCTCATGCGCCAGACGTATCATGCAGCAGCCGCTTCATCAATGGCAAAAATCTATTAAATATGTGCTGACGTCAGCATTTTGTGAACTTAGGATTGGCATGTCAAAACCAGTATCAGCGAATCACAACTAAATGGACAACTGAAGTAGTAATAAAACGGCGAACACCCGACCGGCGCGCCCCCCTCTGGAACGTGAGAGGTTGCGGTCTGGCGTGGTGTGCCGGCCAGGTTGGCCGCTCCCATCGTTGACAGCAATCGGAGAGAAAGAATGGTCGCTGACGTCCCCCCTCGAAAACGACAGAGTGTGAGACTCGGCACTAGACGAAATGACTTACTTAATCTTATTAAGGAAATCTTACAAGTTCTGACCAGAAAGTACCAGTCGTGCTAAGTCTTATTAGCAAATATGATCAGATCTGATAAGATCTTATTTGTGATTTTTAGAAATCTTTTGAATAGAAAAAAGTCTTATATTTTGCGTTTCTCTACTGCACTGATGTTCCAGCAAGATCATTTAAGAACTAAAACCATTGACATCGTCTGATCTTCGCACTGTAATCGGACTTCAAGTTTTAAATTTCAGTTCACTTTTCTTAATTTCAATTATCAGCTGGTAAGATCTGAAAAGATCTTATTTTGCAAAATATAAGACTTAGTAAGTCTGGTACTTTCTGGTCAGGAAATGTAAGATCTTAAATAAAATAAGTTCTTATCAGACTTTGCAAGAATCTGATCAGACTTAGCAAGACTAAGCAAGTCATTTCGTCTAGTGGGGTGAGTTGCCCTCGGGTGGGTTGACGTGAGCGACCGTCTAGGTTGTCGTGGTGGAATGGTGAAACGGACTTTAGATTCGTGATCAGCGTAAAATTCTGCATCGGTATGGTGAATTTGAAAGCAATCGGCGAGAAAAAATTTTTCTTCAAAATTTTGGGCTGTAGCTTCAAAACGAAGCATCGGAGAGCAAAACTGGTTGTAGATTTGGAATCAGCGTAACATTCTGCATCTGTATGGTGAATTTGAAAGCAATCGGAGACAAAAATTTTCTTACCCCCCCCCTCGGGAGAGCTAGCTTCGATCTTGGCTTCCAGTAGACGGATGGAGACGTATGATAGCTCGTTTGAAAGCTGAGAGTGAGACGAATTCAGTGTTGAAATTTCTTGTCAATCGGTTTAGTCGTTTAGAAGTTAGAGCAGAAACAAGATTTACCAGATTTCGTGAATTGGCGAAAAAACGACAGAGTTAAAATTTTGGACGTTTTGGGCTGTAGCTTCAAAACGAAGCATCGGAGAGCAAAACGGTTTTAGATTTGGAATCAGCGTAACATTCTGCATCTGTATGGTGAATTTGAAAGCAATCGGAGATAAAAATTTTCTTACCCTCCCCCCCGGCACCGATTTTCCAATTTTGCTTCTAGAGATCGTAGAAAGTCGTGCAATAGCTCGTTTGAAAGCTAAGAGTGAGACAAATTCAGTGAAAGAAACGGCTTGTTCATATCTGTCTTCGTTTAGATGTGAGACGCCATTTAAGATTTGGGAGATTGGCGAAAAACGACAGAGTTAGAATTTCCCAAGAAACAGCTCCAGCGAGCGAACGGAGGTGAAATTTGGTAAACGGAGGCCAGATTTGGAATCAGCTTGATGTTATTGTCCAATGAGGATCATCATCCAATGAGAATCAAGCATTTCTATATAAATAGCGAGCCTTCCACAGTGAGAATCATTCCATCGTTGAATCACACGAGTGACGGACGCACATTTTCTCTCTCTCTCTCTATTCTATTATCCAACTAAAATGGTAAGTCACTACTTCCCTCCCTCTCCTCCTTTGAACGTTAACTTAATACAATCTTTTTCATTTTAAGGCATCTACTCCATCTGCTGCACTAGTAGGACAAAATGGCGGTCAAACGTTACAAGGTTCGCTACGATCAGATCATCTACAACTGAGGCCAGTGGAAAAAACAACCAAAGTACATAATCCTACACCGCTACAGCGTAAATTTAAACAAGTCTTGCGTTATGACGATCATAGCGTAGTACTCCAAACGGGAATGCTCCCTTCCACGGATGTCAAGATAATGCGCAATCAGTATGGGGACTACATACTGATCCCCGTGAGTCCGTACATTCGCCACCAACTTGATATTATTGAGGAGTACGTGACATTAAATATGGACATTCCTACTCCTCTTGCTCGAGAGTGGAAGGCGAGAGATGACAAGGATACTCCCTATAGAAAGATTTGGGATGGTAATCAAATTTGCCTACCGGTATCACATTGGTGCACTTACTATAAGAAGGAGGGAGATCATTCAACATCCATCACATGCGACGAGCTCGGAGAAGGTACTTGGGATATCCTTTTCAAAGTGAATGGGCTATATTATGGTCGGCACAAGGATAATAAAATAGCCTCGCTCTCCATGCATATGGAATCCATCCTATATATTCCAAAACCACCCAACGTGGATGACATTGTAGAGTTTGTGGGTAATGTCTATGATGATTGTAGTAAGGTAAATCACCAAAGTAAATTATTCTAGTCTCTAACAGCCCAGAGAGAGTTTTTAGAACACCGTCTTGTCTCGCAGTCAGAATAGTTGTGTTGTATTATCATCAGCATTACATTCGCCAAGTGACAGGATGGAAAGGTAATTAAGATAAGGCGAAGACTCGCCTGAGGAAGCAGCAGGTCTGCGATACGTCGCGATTAAACTACTAATTTGGCAGATTGGTTTTTATTTAAAAATTCGTGGATAACTTATGCGTCTGCCTCAACACGCCGTATCCGCTATTTCATAAGGCGAAGAGATTACAAGTGAAAAGTGAAGTAAAGAGAGGTGTTAAAATCAAGGAGAGCAGCAGCTGTGCACCATCTGTTAGCGTGCATCGCAACTAAGGCTGATTGATGAAACCGCTGCAGTACTCCCCTCCCAGCCTTTACGCCAG
Organism: Prostheceraeus crozeri; assembly: GCA_907163375.1. Taxonomy (NCBI): domain Eukaryota; kingdom Metazoa; phylum Platyhelminthes; order Polycladida; family Euryleptidae; genus Prostheceraeus; species Prostheceraeus crozeri. The sequence continues at coordinate 1,261,045 of CAJQUW010015840.1, read as the reverse complement.
TCAAGGCGATGCCGTAGTAGAATAAAGGTGTTCATCCTGGAACGTAACGAGCGGGAGATTGTATGTGCCGGCCAGAGCGCGTGGTCGGAGTAGGAGTGTCAGCACTTGATCTATCTAAGTGGGCGGGCTTGAGGCGGTCGATGGAAATTGTCTCTGAGCGGCCGTTTTTGGAGATACAGTAAAATTTATCGCTCCGACTGAGGATAAGATACGGCCCGTCGTACGTAGGTTGAAGCGGCTTGCGCACAGCATCGTGTCGGATGAAAACATGACTGCATGTTGCCAATTCGCTGGGAAAGAAAATTGGCTTGGACTGAGGGCGTGGAGACGGGGCTTTCAGCTCTCGCATGAATGACTGAAGTTTTGTGACGTAATCACAAGCGTCCGTTCCGTTCGCATCAGGCTGTGACTGGGAATGATCACTGCTGAGGAATTGACCAGGTAAACGCAATGTGGTGCCGAGAGTCAATTCAGCTGGGGAGCAATTAATGTCGGTTTTGACGGCTGACCGCAAACCGAGCATAACGATAGGCAAATTGTCTGTCCAATGCTGCGGCGAGGGTTGTGACTTGAGGGCGGTTTTGAGCTGGCGATGTAGACGCTCCACCATCCCGTTTGACATCGGATGATACGCCGTTGTTCGAATGCGAGTACATCCCAGAAGTTGAGTGAGGTCAGTAAATAAAGCAGACTCAAACTGTCGACCGCGATCAGTTGTGATGATCTCAGGAACGCCAAACATGGAGATCCAGCGCTCCACGAAAGCGCGTGCAACCGTTGATGCGGTGATGTCCTTTATAGGGATAGCTTGAGGCCATCGCGTGAAACGGTCGATGCAGGTTAAGATGTAAGTGTAACCGTTGGAGGGAGCAAACGGTCCGACAAGATCAATGTGGACATGACGAAAGCGAGCGTCCGGTGCTGAAAACGTGCCGATGGGAGCACGAGTATGGCGGTTGACCTTCGACCTTTGGCAGGGAATGCAGGCGCGAGTCCATTGTCAGATATCGCGTTTCATATCAGGCCAAACAAAGCGCTCGGATACCAGTTTGATGCTGGGCTTGATGCCAGGATGTGCGAGACCGTGAATAACGTCGAATATTCTTCTACGCAAGACAGTTGGGATAAAGGGGCGAGGTAAACCAGTAGAGAGGTCACAAGTCACTGATCGAGTAGATGAAGGAATGGGTATGTCTTGCAATTGTAGGCCAGTGTCATGCTTGTTGCGGTAGCCTTGCAGGTCGCTGTCTTGTCGTTGAGCGTTGGCGATTTCTTCATGAGTAGGGCAGGAAGGACGAGTGATGGCTGAGACTTCCACCCGTGACAAAGTATCAGCAACAATGTTATTCTTACCGCTGACATGTCGAATGTCACAAGAAAACTGCAAAATATAGTCTAGGTGTCGGACTTCTCGCGGGGAATGTCGATCAGCAGACGTGGCGACAGCGTAAGTGAGTGGCTTATGGTCAGTCAGTACGGTGAAGGTCCGACCTTCTAAGCAATGGCGAAAATGGCGAATTGCAAGGTAGATGGCCAGCAGCTCTCTGCCGAAAGTGCTGTACCGGGACTCTGTGTCGGATAGTTTCCGTGAAAAGAATGCAAGCGGTTGAAGTTCACTGTCTGTCAACTGTTGCAGAGACGCACCAACAGCGAAGTTAGACGCGTCGACGGCGAGTACCAACTGTGAAGATTGATCGGGAAAAGCCAGACAAGTAGCGCTGGTGAGGGCACGTTTGGCGTCGTTGAAGGATTGTTCAGCTTCGGAGGACCAACTCAGGGACTTGGATGCGCCTTTGAGCAGATTGGTTAGGGCTGTAGAAGACTTGCACATCGAGGGATAAAGCGGCGGTAAAAATTGATCATGCCGAGGAATCGACGGAGTTCAGCTATCGAGTTCGGCTGGGGAAAGTTCGAGATAGCAGTGACCTTGTCTTCGACGGGCGCTATTCCATGACAGTCGATCTTGTGTCCGAGAAAGGTAATTGATGAGACACCGAAAATACACTTAGACGGGTTCAGTATGAGTCCGTACTCATCAAGGCGTTGGAACAGCATTCTGAGATGGTACTGGTGCTCTTCCGGTGAGGAGCTAGCGACTAGCAGGTCATCAACGTAGGCAAATACGAAGTTAAAACCACGTAAAATTTCGTCGATGAAGCGTTGAAATGTCTGTGCTGCGTTGCGTAGACCGAAGGGCATCCTGGTAAACTCGAAAAGACCGAAAGGAGTTGTAACTGCAGTCTTCGCAATATCATCAGGTTCGACAGGAATCTGATGATAGGCACGAGTCAAGTCGATGGATGAGAACACAGTCTTGCCTTTGAGGTTGGACGAAAAGTCTTGGATGTGGGGAACTGGATACCGGTCAGGTACAGTCACATGGTTGAGAGCGCGGTAGTCACCGCAAGGGCGCCAATCGCCAGACTTCTTGGTGACCATGTGCAGAGGAGAGGCCCAAGCGCTATCGGACGGACGAACGATACCCATCTCAAGCATGTGCTGGAACTCCTCTTTAGCACAACGCAAACGGTCCGGTGCTAAACGGCGAGGGCGAGTGAAAACTGGAGGGCCTGTGGTGCGGATGTGGTGAGTCACATTGTGCTTGGCAGCGTCATCATGCAGGGAGTGATTCGTTAATCGAGGAAACTGGCGTAGGATAGTCAAATAAGGACATTGAGAGGGAGGCGCAGACGGATGAGTCAGGAGAGGACTGAGCTGCTGAACACCGTTGGCCGTGGTGCCAAGAACAAAAAGGCTTGTAAAGCTGTCCAGAAGGCGACGGTGGTTCAGGTCGATCAGGAGGTAGAAGTGGCTGAGGAAGTCAGCTCCGATGATAGGATGAGTGACATCAGCTATCACAAAAATCCACCGAAAGGTACGCCGTAGTCCCAAATTCAAAGTCAACGATCGCTGGCCGAAGGTTGAGATGATGGCGTGATTAGCTGCGAAGAGAGGTTCACCACGGAAGCCATTTCGACGATCAGCAGTCGTAGGAGGAAGGACACTGACCTCAGCACCACTGTCGATCAGGAACTTGGTGCCAGAGTAGCGGTCCCAAACAAAAAGTCGGCAGCTCGGAGATGAAGGGCCCGTGGCAGCCGCCACCTCTACTGCGGGGCCGAGGAGTTTCCCGATTGGAAGCTGCAGGGCTTAATGCACTTCTCAGCTGCAGTGCTGTATTTTCGGTGGTACCAGCACACATCAGGACGGTCGCCAACAGGACGATTAGAACGGTCCCGGGAATTAGAACGCTCACGTGAGTTCCTAGTAGTGCACAAGGAGGAGATGCGTTCAGCAAGTCGGTTCACTGTCTTCTCCAAGCGATCCAGTCGGTCGCTGAGACTGTCAGGGCGGTTGACTGAAGCGACCGCGGCGTGGAGAGGAACTGGAGCGTCGAGAATTCGATCAGCTATGTCTGCAACATCTTCAAGTGGCATGGAGTCCTTGGAGGCAGCGAGAATGGATTAAGCATGGAGGGGGAGTCTCTGAACGAAGAGTTGTCGCAGAAGTCCTTCATCGAAGTTGCGGTGACCCAGCAGGTGACGCATGCGGCGCAGGAGTTGCGAAGGCTTACGATCACCAAGCTCCTCCTCGCTGAGTAGCTGACGCAACCGTTTGTGTTCGGAGACTGAGGTTCGCTTGATGATGGCAGCCTTCAGCTCATCATACTGATCGGTCATCGGGCGAGAAACGATCAGGTCGCGAACTTCTTGAGCGATCTCTTGAGGGAGTGTGCGAATGATGTGGCCAAACATAGTTTCCTGCTTGGTAACTCGACAGACGTCGAATTCCGCCTCGCAGAGTGAGAACCACAGCTCGACGTCGGAGGACCAGAAGGAAGGTAGCTTCACACTTAGAGCGGCGAGTTGAGTTGGGTCGGTCATGATTTTTAGTTGGGCGCCAATTTGTAGAGGTTTTGGGTAATGTCTATGATGATTGTAGTAAGGTAAATCACCAAAGTAAATTATTCTAGTCTCTAACAGCCCGGAGAGAGTTTTTAGAACACCGTCTTGTCTCGCAGTCAGAATAGTTGTGTTGTATTATCATCAGCATTACATTCGCCAAGTGACAGGATGGAAAGGTAATTAAGATAAGGCGAAGAGATTACAAGTGGAAAGTGAAGTAAAGAGAGGTGTTAAAATCAAGGAGAGCAGCAGCTGTACACCATCTGTTAGCGTGCATCGCAACTAAGGCTGATTGATGACACCGCTGCAACATAATTGATCAAATCCTTAACAGCAGTGGTACGAAGCGCAAGTGGGAGAAGAATGCTGTCTCAAAACGCAAATCAAAGAAGGAGAATTACTAGTCCTTTCCCAACTCTACCCTATGACAATTCGCTTATGTGCTTTGAGTGTCGTAGACGTGGTCTTATTAGATACATTTTACTTCTTCGTTGCCATCATATCATTTGTGTATTTTGTCGTGAAAAGCATCGATGTAATTCTTCATTTTGTAATATGTTATAGAACGTTTCCTTAGATGTGTAAATTTCCGTTTTAGGCTTCTATCATCATTTTTATGGATTATGAGGGTGAACCTGTACAGGAGCTCAGTGCTATTGCTATGAACAATTGGACATATCAGATTGTTAGTGTCTATCATCAACATGCCAACTGCGATCCCAATGTTGATCAATGGGCGAGAAAACACATTCATGGAATTAATCTGAAATATTTGCAAGACTATGGCTTTTCTTGTGAGACTGCTCTTCTTATTGACTTTAAACGATGGTTAGCTGCTTTCAATGTTATACGCATCTTTTGTAATAATCCTGGTAAGGAGAGGAAAGTATTTCCCAATCTAATCATTGATGATATTTTGCTCCCGCCTTGGGATAGTAGAGTGAATCAACACTACCATGAAGTCACGAAACGTTTTAAGGATTTGTGTGTTCCTATTTTGTCTGTTCGTTGTAGTAGCTACGTTCATAAACAATGCTTCTTTCCTCCTTACCTCAACACTGCCAAAGTCCTGTATGGTTATCATTGCTCGCTGTATGATAGTTACCAGCTGTATCTATTTTATCTCTTTCAAACCATTGATTTATAATGCATGCTTGTTACCGTTATTCAATAAATGTTACTATGAGAAGAGTTGTTGTTTTCATGCAATGGATGGGTTAGATAAAAGGCGATCATGTCTTTCTCAAACGACTACGGAACATTGCATTTTCATAGGCAAAGTTTAAAAGGAGCTGTTCAAGATTATGTGATAAATTTTCATAAAGATGAGACCGACGAAGCAGTGGTCGATGATGCTAGCACTCTATTTCTAGAGTTAATGAATACATTCTCTGATAGCATTGTCATGGCGCGATTAGTTGCGAAAATTAAGTTTAGTCATTTTGGAAAGGAAGAGGTGGAAAGTCGCTCTTTCCATTTTCTTCTTATTCAATGGAAGTGGTAGATCACCCCGAAGAATTTTTTAAAAGACATATGATAAAAATTGCTGAACGTCTTAACGCATTTAACCATCATGGTAGCAGTCTAGTGATTGAAGCGATTTCAGATATTCACATTCAACTTTCTATAAAGAAAAATTGAAAATGCACTGGTACTTGATTGTAGCACAACTGGTTTTCGAGCTATGCCTGCTCACTCTCGAAGTATATTCCTTCTGTACATGTGTCTATTATTTAGAAAAGGCTAGCAAATTCATATCTTCAAAAAGACTTGCTATAGACATCAGTAACGGTGAAACTATGTGTTGCGATGTATGTAAGCGAAAGGATGAAAATGAAAAGCGCATCTTCAAGAGATGTAAGCATGCTTTTTGTCAACGCTGTTTCATACGTAATTGCATCCAACTTTGCAAATGTAACCACTGTGATATTACTCATTTCGAGTGTCACTTATGCCGCAATAGTTAGTACCTATGCAAATGTGGTAAAGACAGGTTTTAGCAAAGACTAACACAGAAAATGGCGAAACGTAAAAGTCAAAAGTCTTCAAAGCTTTCTTCAGCCATTCAAGCTCTCCGACGAATGAAAGCAAATCAGCGATACAATGCTATACGACATGCTAACGATAAATTCATTCGTGAAATTATTTCTCATGTGAGAAAGTTGAGGACGAAGAAATTAGCACCAAAACAACGAAAGTTACTTAAGCGATATGCTACAAAATTGCGCTTCATCTCCAATCCTAAAGTCACCCTTCAAAGAAAGAGGAAAACTCTAACACAAAAGGGCGGTTTCCTTCCAGCGTTACTACCAATGCTAGCTCCTATCGTGGGCAACGTATTGGGTAATATCTTTGGCTCTAGACGTTAATTATGCAAATGTTGAATCTCAAAGTATTATAATGGATTTCAGACTTCAATGTGATAAAGTTCTGACTGTATCAGGTCCATCTCATGCAGGTAAAACTGTTTTCACGCTGAATTTATTGGATAAAAGAAGGGAGTTGTTTAAGAAACCTATCAATCGAGTGATTTGGTGTTATGGTATTTATCAACCGTCAGGAACTGTTTCAGGAATTGCAAAGTCGCAACTTTATTCGTCATGAAGGAATTATTCCAGTGGTTAAACTTCAGTCTAATGTTGTTGTTGTATTGGATGATTTATTAAAAGAAAGTAAGAATTCAAAAGATGTTACAGATATGTTCACTCGCGCAGCACATCATAAAAGGTGCTTTATCATCTATATCACACAAAATTTGTTTCCTGATGGAAAAGAAGCTCGTACAAGAAACCTGAATACACACTATTATGCTATTTTCAAGAATCCGCGAGATAAAAGTCAATTTGAAATTTTAGCGCAACAAGTTGCACCAAGAGGATCAAAAGCCTTAATTGAAATTTTTCAAAAGCTACTGAAAAACCACACGGTTACTTATTCATTGACTTTACGCAAGAGTGTCCGGAAGAATTTAGATTTCGAAGTGATATTTTGAAAACTCCCATGATTATCTACAAACTATGAGTTCTTATTCTCGCATGATTGTTATTCCTCAGGATAAATATGTACAATTGACTGCCATGCAGCAAGTAAAGCAACCTCTTGCAAATCAAATGTATAGGAAAGAAATAGATTATCAGCAAAATGTTCACATCAAAGATCCACATCGTGCTGTATTATTACAATCGGAAACTGTTGAGCAATTGAAAAATTTGAAGAATAAGATGCGTGACTCTGTATCGACTGCTACACCTTTAGCATCTCGCGCACATGCCATATCTCTTTTCAACAGTATCGAACCCCATCTCAATGTAAATGATAGAGGAGAAATCGTTACAGATGAAAATAAAGTGATTGATGCTTCACGTTATAAAGACTTGATTCAGTATGCGACACGTAGAAAGCGCCGTCAGGGCTATGTTCCACCTGGTTGGACATACTTTCTTAAACTATTGAAAAAGCATAATGTGCCAAAATTTGCTTTGAATAATGAGACATTGAAAGAACTTGATTCAACAGTGGCTACTGCTCCAATGCTTCAGACGATGAAAATGCCAACAAATTGGTTTAAGACGTCACCTGCTACATCCCCTCCCACACTCACTAAGCAAACAAGAGGAAGAACTCGACGTAGATCTACGCCACCACTAAAACTAGTAAAAGGAAAAACGTAAAACAGCTCCTCCCAAGAAATACATGTTCTCAGACTATTAATATGAAGCAGATGTGTTGCTTGCCATGTAATAGAATAGAATAGAATAGAATTAGTTTATTGAAGAAGATAAACTTCTACAAATGGCAACACTGGTTGATGAACAACACTTATGTGAAGCCAGGAGAAAAACATGTACAATTATCCAAAAACTTTACAATAATGTGATAGGTTGAGCTGTCGTAGTCTGAATTTGAAAGAAGATAATGTGGGACTGGAAATTACATCAACAGGCAAGAATTCCAAATTTGAACAACACGATTACTAAAGAAGTATTTACGACAATCCGAATGTACACAACCAAGAGATCTTAATCTATAACAATGACCACGTGTACAGATGGTAGCTGTGTTATGAAAACTAAAAAAAAATTCGAAAGGTAAGTCAACAAGTTCATGAACAATTTTGTAAGTCAATGTCAAATCAAGTAGAATTCTACGGTATTCTAAGGACTGTATTTTTAGTTTTATCAAACGGTCATTATAACAATCAAATTCAATTGACGCTCGCAGACAAACCTGCTTTGTGAAATATTTTTGTACTCTTTCAACAATCCTTATATCTCCAATCAAATGAGGACTCCATACTTGGGAGCAGCACTCCAATATTGGGCGAACAAAGCAACAAAAAGCGCGAACAAGCAATTTGGGGTTGTCTGTAGTAAAACTTTTTAATACGAGGAATGCTCGACTGTAAGCTGTAGATGACACTTTGGCACAATGGTCAGAAAACTTCAAGTTCGATGTAAAAGTTACTCCTAAATCACAAACAATAGAATCACTCGGTAAAGCGTAATCTTCGATTGAATAAGATAAATCGGATCTACGAGAGTTTAAAGGAATATATTTACATTTTTCACAGGAAACAGGCAATTGCCAAATTTTTGACCATAGACAAATATCATTTAGCGAATGTACAAGAGAAGTATCATTTGACGCTCTGACAGAAAAGATTTTAATGTCGTCAGCAAAGAAACGAATCTGAGCTGGGGAATGCATGCATTGTACAATGTCATTCATAAAAATTTTGAATAACCAGGGTCCTAAATCCGAACCTTGAGGTACACCGCTAATCATTGTCACTTCCTCAGATTTACTCCTGCCAACCATAACTTGTTGAGTGCGATTTATGATGTACGACTTAATCCAATTGAACATTTCATAATTTATTCCAATAGCTCTTAATTTCAAAAGAAGTTTGGGATGACATATGGAGTCAAACGCTCGCATAAAGTCGATGTGAATAACGTCCACTGGGTAACCATTGTTTACAGCTGCCGAATAAAGATCGAGAGAATCAAGAAGTTGAGTGCATGTAGAGCGACCTCTTGCAAAACCATGTTGAGACAAGCTCAGTATGTTCGTCTTCTCACAATGTGTTGATATAGCTTCTACTATAAACGTTTCCATTACTTTGCATATTACAGACGTAAGTGCTATCGGACGATAGTTGCGGATCAATGTTGGCGAACCCTTTTTGAAGGATGGCACAATTATTGATTGTTTCCAATTAGATGGCAATATTCCGGAGGACAGCGAGCATTCAAAAAGAATTTGTAGAATTTTGTTGAGATAGGAAGATTTACACGAGGTAGTGAACCATTGTCAATAACGCATACAGATGCAAAGTAACTATTGAAGATGTTGGCTTTTACTATATTTTAACAGATAACCTCTCCATTACTATCGACCAAAGGAAGAGATCTGTAACCTTGTTTAAGTTTCTTTCTCACAAATGCACAAAATTTCTTTGTATTTCCACTGTCTATCAAGTCATTTTCTAATGTCTCGTTGAACTCTTTTACTTTAGCTTTGTAATTTTCACATGCCTCTTGATATTTTCGTCTTGATGATTCGTCATTAGCACGCTTTTTGTAGAGTCTTTGCTTTTTCAAACGGAGTTTATGTATATGTTTAGGATATCGAAAAACAGACATTTTCCTCTTTTTGGGTACAAGATTCGTATCAGAAATGACATTGTTAAGAACATCACAAAACACATCCCAAAAGGATTGAACATCTGATGATCGTAGATATAAATCAGTCAAATCAACACCACTTAGTAGATATCGTATCGAATTATAATCAGCTTCGTAAAAATTCGGATATAATTCTGAATCATCAGCACCATCAAAAGGAACATCAATGCGAAACGAAACACAATTATGATCGCATGACATGGAAAATGGGGGATCTACAACCACTCTAAAAATGTTATTAGGATGAGAGCACAATAATAGATCCAAAATGTGGTGGGATCTAGTTGGTATATTAACAAGTTGAGAGAGATTAAGTCGAGTACATTGACAAAGAAAACGTTGTTGAATTGCATTCACACTTTTTGGAATATCCCAGTCGATCAATGGAAAATTAAAGTCTCCAAGAAAGATTACAGGAAAACTAGTAGTACAACCATATTCAAGGAGAGAACAGAGATTTCTCACTACATTTTCTTGGATAGCAGAATCAGGAGGAAAGTAAATACAGAATATTCGATACACATAACTTTTTGACCATTTGACATCGATAGCTATACATTCAAGATTAGAAAACTGATTTGGCATGACAATACGATTAACAAGTAGCGAGTTCCTATAAAATATCACGCAACCACCACCTCTGTGGGACAACCGATCTTTTCGAAGCACATCATAATCAGAGTCATGAATCAAAAGTGAATCTGGTATTTTTTCGTCCAGCCAAGTTTCTGTAACAAATATCAAATCGAACTTACGAGAGTCCAGTAAGACATCCAAGTCATTCAATTTGTTACATAAAGAACGCGCATTAAATGAAATACATTTGATAGATTTTTGAATAGCTGAGTCATTGAATATCTGAGATTTGTGTGATACAGACCCATGATTTTCAGGCAAATTATACGACGTATGAAGGGATAACAGGAAAGGAGAGAGTAGTTGTTTACAATCGTAATGTAAATTCAAAAAACGGATATACGAATTCAATACATCATGAGACGATAGTTCATCGATTCGTAAAAGTCAAAAGAGCTGGTTAGAAAAATGAATTTGATCTATTACACAATTGTTGCGCATTAGTTTACCGGAATTTATATAAATCTTATCATTAGAGGGATTCATCGATTTCGCCTCATGCATGTGGTCTCTCAAACGCTTTTCTTCCTTTCTCATAATGAATGAGCTGTCCTTGTTGATGTAAATGTATTTCAATCGATCAACACTGGAATTACGAATAATTTTTTGATTCTTGAGAATCTCGTTGCGATGCTTTTGGTTGGTAAATGTGGCCTTGATTATACGAGGTTTGCCATACGTTTTTGAACCAAGTCTTTCTACAGTGATATCACTTTCATCAATATCAGGATCCACCAATTGACAGATATGAGCTATCTTCTCCCAATCATCATCCAATACCTCATCCTGATCAACTATCAAAGGACTTTCAGGCACTCCACTAAATATCAAATTATTCTTTCGTCTGGATTGTTCAAGCCGTTCAATGAACATTTGCTGTACTCCTATTACATCTTTTATAGATTTAATGTCTAGATCCACTTGGATCTGATGCGCTTGAACCTGTTCTAGTTTGTTCTCTATTCCAGAAACTCTGGCAATAACCTGATCAATCTTGCTACAAATGTTTGTTTCCATTTGTCTCATGAGATCACGGATTTCATTCATCGTATTATTATTGATAGAGTTGGCACGTGTTGTTCTGCCTGCTGGTGATGGCCTGTTCATCATGTGATGTTGTTGTCGTAGAAGTCACGTGAAAAAAATCAATAATTTGATGAATTTTTGACAAGGGTTGGTAAAGAGCGCCAACAGAGAACAGCTGATTAATTGTTAAGACTGACAGTACCAGCCCTACAGCATTCACAACAACAGCAAGAAATGGAAGAACAACTTGATGACGTGATATTTCCGACTATGACGATTCCAACTTGCCAAAGAAAGGACAATAATCACACAGCGATAAGCAGAATTCAGATCCACGATTTGCCAAATACACGATGAGGAATTCAACGCAAAGGAAGAAATTTCCACTAAAACCGATAAGATGAAGCGATTTATTAGATCCAGGGGATTCGAATCATCCAAAACTCAGAAAAATGGGACTGAAAATAACCACCACAGAGACAATAACACGATTGAATCAGACAACAGAGCACGCGACGACCAACCTACACCGTGACCATTAGAAGAGAGACCATAATGAACCACCAGAGGTGAATGTCGTTGTCACTTGCACTTGCTGCGCCAGCTCTCACAATGAAACCCCTAAGCAATGTGAACACGATCGCAAAACCGCTAAAGCTAAATGCTGCAGTTGTTGTAAATGTAGAAAGGCAAGAAAACAAAAAGATGAGAAGGAGGAAAAACAGTCAGTCGTCATCAACTGAGCGTTTGAAGTCAATCTATTATGATGTAAAACATCCGGCAGGATTTGCATCGATCAAGAAATTATCAAAAGTGAGTGGTCTTCCACAATCACAAGTGAAACGATGGTTAAAGGGTCAGGCTACCTATACACTCCACAAACAAGCGAAAAAGAAGTACGGCACCCGCCATTATATTGTTCATGGCATCGATGAACAGTGGCAAGCTGATTTGTGTGATGTTGTCTCCATTTCAAAACATAACTCGGGCAATAATTTTATTTTAACCGTCATTGATATTTTCTCGCGTTATGCGTGGGCTCAACCTTTAAAAACTAAAGAAGGGAAAGGAGTAGCAAAAGCATTCCAAACAATTTTTCGAGAAGGTCGCATACCAAAAAGAATTCAGAGTGATCAAGGAAAAGAGTTTGAAAATCAGCATGTGAGAAGATTATTTGAGAGGCATGACATTGAGTTGTTTAGTGTAAAGAGTGCTTATAAAGCTGCACTCGCTGAACGTTTTAATCGCACATTAAAAAATCGCTTGTGGCGACATTTTGCTGCCAACTTGACACAAAATTGGACAAAGGTTCTATAAGATACACTCCATGCCTACAATCACTCTATCCATCGTTCTATTGGACTCAAACCAGTAGATGTAAATGCTGACAATGTAGATAAAGTGCAAGAATCATTCCAACGTAAACGCAGTCAGGTGAAAAGTGATGTGAAAATTGGTGATAAAGTTCGTATCTCAAAAGTGAAGAGTGTTTTTGCTAAAGGGTACCTTCCGAATTGGACAGAGGAGGTATTTACAGTATCAAGGATTGATCAAAAAGACTCTCCAACCACCTACAAGTTGAAAGATTACGATAATGAAGAAATTGAGGGTAGCTTTTACCGCGATGAGATTGAGGTAGTCACTGAAAGTGAAACATATTTGGTAGAGAAAATCATTCGATGTAAAAACGACAAGGTGAAGAATGGTGTCTTGTTAAATGGACTGGTTGTCATTCAAGTATGAACTCTTGGATGCGTCGTGCCGACATCCTCCATCTAAGTGATCGACAGTGATTCATGCAAAGTTGTAACTAATAATGTTTAGGGTTTGAGCTATGAATCCAACTGCCTCATTTTATTCACGACCCTCCTATGTAAGTAGTGGAGGGCAAATTTACAGCGGCGCTCGCCGCCAACGTGGAGGTAGCATACTTGGTGCACTGAAATCTGTTGTAGCACCTCTCATATCCAATGTCGGAAGATCTTTAAAACGAAATGTTTTAAGTAATGCCGTTGGTTTTGCTTGTGATGTTGCTAGTGATCTTTCCAGAGGTAGAAGTTTTAAGAGCAGTTTGTTGAATCGTGGGAAGGAACGCTGTTTAAAAACATTGAAGCAGACCATTGCTGGTGTTACTCAAGGAAAGAAATCGCCTAAACGAATGAATAAAGGAAGAAGGAAACATCGCGGAGCTGGTAAGGTGCGATCTTCAGTCAAAAGGCATTCACGCAAACGTCGCAGAGGCTCTAATCATTCATCAGGCGCTAAACGACGACGCTGCCATAACTTCTAATCATGGAGTGTAAAACTTCCGGGTTTTGTTTGTTTGATCAACAAGCCATACAGACAGATATTCTTAGTTCAAGTATTGTAGATTATCATCCTCGAACAGCTGAGAATGCTGGCCCCATTGAATTTGTTATTCCTGGTGGTAGTGATGACTACATAGATTTGAGTTATGCGATGGTTGATTTGAGGTTTAGAATTCAGCAAGCAGATGGAACTGCTATTGACGATACACATAAAGTTGGACTGAACAATTTACCATTGACTACATTACTTCGCGATGTTTCTCTAACGATTGGAGAGCAGCAGGTGGAAGGTGGTCAAAGCGATTATCCCTATAAATCATATTTCAATCATGTATCACAGTTTCATCCAGCAGCACAAAAAAGTCATATGGAAGCCATGGGATGGTACAGAGATGAAGCAGGAAAATCTGATGCTGAAACAAACAGTGGCTTTGTAAAGCGATCTGCTATGATTAAAGATAGTAAAGTATGTCAGCTATATGGTCCGCTGAATTTAGACTTCTTTAGACAGTCAAAGTTTTTACTCTGTAATACCAGCATGCGACTCAAGCTGACATTGAATAAGCCTGAATTTTCGCTGAATGCATTTGCTAAAGTTGACAATTTTAGAATTCATGTGGAAGATATTGCACTTTACATTCGTCGAGTAGCACCGAATCCAAGTGTCATTAGAGGGCATGCTGAAGGTCTTAACCGCCAAAATGCCATTTACCCCGTTCAGCATACAAAGCTTCTCACCTTTACAATTCCGAAAGATCAAAAGAGTTTCATGAAAGATGGCCTCTTTCCATCGGAAGCACCGAAGCTCCTCATAGTGGCAATGGTTGAAAATGATGCATTTAATGGTAATATAAAGAAGAATCCTTTCAATTTTAAACACAATCAGTTAAGTGAAATTGCTTTACGTGTAAATGGTGTGAGTCATCCTGGTCCACCCTACAAACCAGATTTTGCTGCGGATCAATTTATGCGCAGTTATGTTGATTTTATGGATGTCTTTGGCTTTTACAATACGGATGACACCAACGGACTGACTATGAAAGAGTTTAAGAGTGGATATACTATTTATGCATTTGATTTGACTGCTGACAGCGATATTAGTGCACCCTATCGTCAAGCGAGCGTGCCTCATAATATTCGTTTGGATTTGACGTTCAAAAGAACACTACCTGAGACGATCAATGTATTAATTTATGCAGTCTTCGATTCAAATAATGAAATTACAAAGTATCGTGACGTGATTCTTCAGTATAATCGTTAATGAGTTGGTTGACTGCTGACGATATTAAAGCTAAAGTGCAGCGTAATGCAGACGAAGCGACGTTGAAAGCTTTCGATAATGTCTATTCGCTCGACACCTTACCACCTGCAGTAAATCACTATCCCATCTTTATTGTGCTAAACACTCATTCGCAGAATTTAGGCGGTGAGCATTGGAAAGCGATCTTTATTGGAGAAGACCGACGTGGTAAACTATTTGACTCTCTTGCTCAACCTCCAAATATACCAACACAACACAACAGTGGTTGAGAAAACATACGCGTCAATATCAGCGAAATGAACGCATACTACAACATCCACTTTCATCAACGTGTGGTGCTTTTGTACTGTACTTCATCTTAAAACGTTTACATGTATCTCGATTTGCATCTGTTATTCAAAACTTTTCATGTAATCCATCCTCTAATGAAAAAATGATTTGTAAGTTCTATCATGATTTGAAATAAAAACATCATGTTGGAAAATTGTTTTTTATTTTACAATCCGCTGGGTACGTACATACTCGATGAGATAGTCTAGGATCACATTTGCTTGTACATGAGATTTTAGTCCAGTAATGATCACTTTACTATTATGAAAGATTGCCACATGCACAGGTAACCAACAACTAATGAGAGCTGCAGGAAAAAGTTCGGGTTCATAACACAAATTGTAACTGCTGGTACGAATCTTCAAAAATGATACACTTTCACTCAATTGAGTAGAGATCACCATATTGTCCACAGTCAGATTCGACATCACACACCTCTCCCTCTTCCATATCCGACGTAGTAGTCTCTGTAGCTCTAAGCGCATTGACTGCGTCGATGAATGAAAAAGGGCGCCGAGAATCTGTACAGTCCCATTTGGGAAGAGTTGAAGATTCCGTGAATTGTTCATCTTCACCACTAACATTTGAGGTCGGCCCGGGTAATACTTGCTGTTTGGAAGGTGTTGGTGTAATGTTGTGAGATCGATTTTGGTGTAGAGTCTGAAGCGACGGAGAATGTTGGCGATGGTGTAGCGATGGCGCTTCATGATGAAAAAATGAGTAAATTGAGCGATGTACCTTCCTTTTATACTTCTCCCAACTACCTTGATGAAATGTGAAGTTAGTATGGAGTTGGGAATGATAGAGTGGAATTCGCCGTTTGTTGACGCGCAACCAGATGCGATTTCCAATACGTGAATGTCTTTTCATATAGAAGTATTTCAAATCCTTCATGATATGATGTAGAGATTGAAAATGACGATAAGATAAAGCAAACTCTCTTCTCACATTTCCAGTTGAATCTTTGAAATAGACGTTTCGATCATGATCCGTTTCAATACGTTGTAGGGAATCTAATTTCCAACTCATGGTGCGTGGTAGTCATGTCTGATTAAGATTTGCATAGTATGGCGATGAACTCACGACGAATAAATGTCATGATGGATCGATGTATGTATCTTCTATACTTCTCCCAATTGTATTTGCGAAATGAGAAACAGTTTGCGGAATGAGAATGGCAGATTTGAATTTCATTGTTGCGACGTTGAAGCCAAACTTGATCACCCAAGGAGATGAATCTTAATGTTTCAAAATATTCCAAATCCCTCATGATATCATTGAGGTTGACAAATTGTCGCCATGTTAATGTAATACCTCATGATGTATGACCATGAGAATTTTTGAAATGTACGTTTCCATCACGATCAACTCTGATATATTGTAGAGAGTCCAAAATCCAAGTCTTCATGATGTTATGCAAAGCCGCAGATCAGCAATATAAAAATGTCGTTTTATCATATTTTGCTTAGCAATGCGGCCGCAAATAGATTTGCTAGTAATCGAGCCGCACTCTTTTCTACTCCCATTGATCATACACAACAGCTAAATGGAAAGTGGGAAGTGGGTGTCACTCAACCTGTTCATAGCAACTGTGTCTATACTTTTGATCATGAGGTGATGACTATTAATATGAGACGCACAGCTGCTTACCAATGTGAAAAGGGCTGCCGAGTATACATTCCACAGTGGCCAAAGAAAGATCTCTTATCATGTAAAAAGTTTATATATGATTTCCTGAATAAAGTGTGTAAATATATTGTCCAATTTACTCCGCACAATGATGATCATAATTATGTACATCATGTAGTTGAGAAAGATTGGATTGTTGGTTTAAGTCCAAGTTTAAGAAATGATTTAGGTTACCTCGCTAGCGCCTTAACAAGCTATGATAATTATAACGTTAATTACCACCCAAGTGGTCATAAACAGTTAATATATCGAGAGGAAGCTTATTATGTAGATCTTATTCCAAAAAATGAGAAGACGTTGGTGAAAAAGATCGTGATTAAGCCAAGAAAGACAAACATGACTCCTGAAACATTATTGAAGAAATTTAAGTATCGCCTTCGAGTTGATGGTAAACAAGTGGCAACATTGACTTATATCAAATCATCTAATCATATTGCAATAAGTAAATTAAATGATGATGATCTAGTATTAGTTTGTTCAAAAGATTTTCATCAGTTCTTACGACATCGTTCTGCAGCTGTTCATGGAAAATTTGATATGCAACATTTACCATGTGAAAGGTCAAATCAATTTGATAGAGAATGGACCGTATCTTTATACAGAAAGTGTGTAGAGCCTTTACGTGGTATCTTACATGAAACAAGAGTGTTGATGCCTCGCATTATTACTTCAGTTAAATTGGTTGTAGATTATTTAAATGAAGTGATTAATGAGCAACAAATTTCATTTTCTGAAAAAGGTGTTTTGTCTCTCACTATAAGTGGAAAAGGTATTGAACTAATTATGGATAAAAATCTAATGGACATTTTGGATTTTGATCAAAATATCCTTAAAAGTGGTACTGTAACCAAAGCTAGCGCAGACATGTCGCTATCGCGTCGTATTAACTATTTTCAGATATATTCCAATATTGGTGAAGATGTACGTGTGGGAGATGTTGAAGCTCCATTGCTAGCAATGATACCATACCAGCCAAAAAGCTGCAGTATTTTATCTGAGCATACTTTCAAGAAAGTGCATTATACAAAGCTGAAATCAAACTACATCCCACAAATTGATATTGCAATTTATGACGATGCTGGTGCGTTGATTTCTTTTCATAAAGATGCTGTAACAAGTATCACACTCCATTTCCGAATGAAGAGTTAATGCAAAAGTATGCTAATATATTTTTCCAATGTGATTAGTATGGAAAGTGAAAATAAGGACTCGTTTCTAATCTACTTGCCCAGTAATGCTTCTATGAATAAATTTCCCAAAAATAAACCATCAGACTATCGAGTAGAATTAAATCGTCCACTACATTTAGAAGGTGAATGGGAGGTTGGCGTTTCTAGTATTTGCTATGATAGCAATATTCAGAATGTGAATGATGTGGAAGAAATGATATTGACTCCTCGCACCCATGATGGAATAACGATGAATAATGCATTCCAGTTCCCATACAATTTAACGTCAGATGGAAAGTGGAACTATGAATGGATTCAGATAAAATCAGATTATTATGCTCCGTTTGGGAATGAGAAAATTATTAAGGCGTTCAATAGTGGTAATACTTCCATCATGAAGAATACGGATCAGAAAGTTTATGAGTTTACTATCTGTCACTGGAGTGGGAGACAGTTCCTTCGCTTTCATTCTTTTACTAAAGGTCTTACACTGAGGTTGGATAATGAATTCTATCCACATCTCGGTTTTGGCCATGGACTACATCTAACGTCAATTGCTACCGCAAATGTTAAAAAAGTTTATTCAAATCGAATCAACAAATTTCATTATAAATTTAAAATATTTGATGAAGATGTTGTAGAATGTGAAGAACGCATCATTTTGAAAAAGCGTGGTGTTCAACCTTTATCACTTATTGAGTTAGTAAAACGATGGAATGAGACTGTGGGTAAGAAGTATGGAGAGAAAATTATGGCGAACAAAAATAAGTTGGTCATTTAGAATATAATGACAAACTTACAGTTTATTTCTCTCCAACCTTGCGTCATTTTGTAAGACATTATACACCTATTATTGGAAGCGGTCTGGTGTATGCTCCTCATGAATATCAATCACACTAAAACTGATTCAGTTAATGATGAATGGTGGGTGGACATCTATGGTGATCGCATCAAGAAAATTTACCAGTCTTATGAAGAATCTAAAGTTGCTATCAATATAATGCCGCGTCTATATCATACAGTTGAAAGCTTCATTCATGTAGTAAATCCTTATATACAACAGAAGTTGAAGCATGTGATGAAAAGTAAATATGATGTAAAGACATACCACATTTCGTTTTCAATTGAAAATCAACGCGTTGTTCTGAAACTGGGTGATGACATTCAATGTCAATTGAGTAAAAATTTGAAAAAACTCTTTGGTTTTTCAATGCTTATACGTTTCAATGCTTGCAATATGTTTACTGCTGCGCATACGATTGGTATAGAAACACCAATGACACTTGATAAACATGAACAACACCTTTACATTCAAAGTAATTTGATTCTACCTATTTCTGTTGGCGAGGAAAAAGAACACATTTTACGTGATTTCATTCATGATAAAGACGCTTCATATGGAATAGTCGAGAAGATGTTTGAATCTATTTTCTATCATCCCGTCGTCAAACAAACTATATCCTCTATTTCTATCAAAATTACCAATGGTTTACAAGAGTGCATCCATGTGAAAGATACTAAATCCCTCGTAACTTTAGTGTTTCGGAAAACAAAGTGAAGTCATTGTAAAATTTAATTGAAATAAAAATGTGTATATGGAAAAGTCTTTTCACAGATATAGGGGGAATGGGCTGACTGTAGGCATATATTCACAAGGAAGTGCAATCTAAAGCGATACATAAAACAGCAATGTTTATCTACAGAAATCAACATGAAAATACTAAGTTAAGGATGATTATGCTAAGACGTCTCCTGAATATGGTAGTGTGAGTTTAATTCTTTTGGGTGGTGGTATGTTTGTGTCAGGATGTCCATGTGGAAGAGATATGTTATGTTCTAACCAGCACCTCTTATCCTCCCATGCTGAAAGCGCCCGTTTCCTAAAAGTATGAGTTTTGATCTCATGCGACTTAGATTTTAAGATTGTCATATTGACAAACGTTATATTTTTATTTCTATAGGCTTCCCTGAAATTTTTATGTTTCATGTTAGAGACCAATGATCTTGATATGCCTTTAGCGGGCTTAATACTATCGTCGCTATCCTTTACTTTCATACTGTAAATTTTTGGGCGGAGAAGAATCATTTTATCTATTTCCTTCCCTGCTGTCTCATCCTTAAAGCAGCCAAGTTTTGCCTTATTTTTGATGGAGTAGAGTGGGTGATCAGTAGGATAATTTGATGTGTCAAAATATCTTTCTAAAGATTTTCCTACTTCATTGAAATTTAAATCTTTTTGAGTGGTAATACCTAAGAAGAAACTATCTGTATCACCACCCAACAAACGAACCTCTTTTACGAGAGGACATGGTTTTAGTATTTTATAAAAGAGTTGGTACATTTCAAGCTTAGAGTAATCTAGTACAGCTTGACCAATATAGATGGGCTTGCACAACTCAACTTCAGATTTTATCATTTTAACACGTACAAGGTCCTCATCGATAATGTCTCTATCGATGAATAGAGGTGATGAGACCAATTTCTTAATTTTTGTAACATCACTGACTAGTTTATAATTAACACGTTTTCTAACATCCTCCATCGTCTTACCAAATAGACTACTGTATTATTCTTATACTTATAAAAATCCTTTTCAAAATTATTTTGGGCTAGTGCACGTTTCTGGCTGTTGCTAATAATATATGGTTTGAGGAAGGCTTTCTGTCTAAATTTAATAATGCGGTGAACTCTTTTTAAAATCATGCCCATTTCTAAATAAAATTTTAAGATGCTAAAGTGAACTAGATAGTTTTCCTTATCATATTGGGTGAGTAAAAGTTTGCGGCAAGGCTTATAGTCGGGTTGACCGCATGATTCTAAATCTTTATGAAATTGTTTCATAAAGTCGGAAAACATATCTTTGGTCACTTCACCTGATTCGGGTGCGAGTGGAAAATCTACGGTTTTATGTTTAATATTATTTGGATAGATTAGATCTATCTCAAAATAATATCCCCAATCACCTTCATCTGGAATTGCTAGTATGTTAGAAGGGTTGGAGAGATGCTGAATTTCACTATCATCTAACCAGCTAAACTCAGAGTGAGGGAGTGGTTTGGATAGTGAACTACCATATAAATTATTTTGGTCATAATACTTAAGATGAGTCTGATCATTGCCTACTAATTTTGATTTTAACCTATGTTTATTTACAAATGTGAGACCACCGCGATTTCCTCGCTCAAATAAATTATACATCTCTGGATCTTGTAAGAGATGAATGGTCTCACCAGTCATTTTAAAAGCAGACTTAAATGACATGGCTGGCAGACTGACAAAGTGGACAGGATCTAACTTATCTTCTTCTAATGCCACTCGTCGAAACTCCTGAAATACATCAGCCAGCAAAAATACATCTAACTTAAGATAGGCAATCATATATTCGCCAAATGTATGGCAGTCAAATTTTATCCATGCATCTTGTGCATGATCATAATCTTCAGTCTTACATTCTGCGCCGGTCAAATCATTTTTAAATTTATCTATTGGTGGAAGAGAAGTCTCGCCGAGTTTACTAATCGCATCAAAATATGCATATGGAAAGACTCCTTTCCGTGTGATGACTTCATCGGTTAGATTTGGATATTGTTTCTTAAGATTTTGTGTTAGTGGAAGAGACTTTAGCTTTTGTACGAGAGAGGCCAGTGATGCAGTCATAAATTGGTAGGAATCTAAAAATTTTATATCAAAATAGACCGTCTTATTTTCTTTAGTTTTATCGACAGGCACTTTTGCTGTCATGGTCATAAACTTCTCTCTCGTTTGTGCTATTACATCAAGCTTCCACTCTTTCATTTGACCTAAACCTCCTTTTATTATCATATGGCTGTCGTAGCCCTTGAAATTATGGAAAATGACGGGTAATGTACGCCGTTTCATCCTAAGTGAAAAATTGCATTTTGAACATAGTGCGTTTCTAAATTTACCAGTGATGTGATCATGGTCGCGCACTTTCTTAATCTTATCATCATCAAATGTTTTACTACATTTGAGGCAAACGTTGCAACTATCAAATTTTGCTTGATCATCTGCTGTCATATGCAATGATCTGCGATAGAGTTCACCATCATACTTTTGTTGAAATTTTACAGCCTGTTCGAGGAATTGTAGGAATTGGTAAATACAATCCTCACCTTGCCAGACGTGCATTTTATTTTTTCTATTTTGGAAATGGTCATGCCATACTTCATAGCAGGAAATGGCTGCTGCTCGATGGGTGTTATCATCGATATAGCATTCGATGTCAGCATAGATGACACGAAGAGGACTTAGCTCATCGCCATTCTCTCTATATGAAAACTCCTTATCTTTGGGCATGCGCTCCATTTGTAGTTTACCTCGCTTACACCATTCGTAATGAGTTTCAAATCTATTTTTACTCCTTAAGTTGCGAATGCATCTGTCACAGTAATAAATCTCTGATAAGCTAGAATTTCTTAAGTGGTGGTATAAGCGAGAAATTTTGGGAATACCGCAGTAGTGCCATTCCTCACTATCATCCTGTCTTACTAATAAAAGGTTGACAACGTGATCATAACAACTCCTCGAACGCGAGTTGTAGCGGACACCCCTCAATCCCTTTTCCCAAACATGGAGAACTATTTTGATGTTGTTCAATTTTTCAAATTTTTCTATATCTTTAATTTTCATATCTTCATTATTGCAGTCATCAAACTTTAATTCATTCTCCCACTGTTGATACTTACTCTTGCGGTATCGGCTATTCTGTACATCATTATAGTGGAGAATGGAGAGGACGGCATACTTAAAACATTGCGATTCGCAATCTACAAAAATGACTACTGCTTTATTTCTTAAACTTCGGAAGTTTAAAGGAGCCTCGTCCAGAGTAGTTCTCCAATAAAGTGATTTTAATCATGGCGGTCTCAATACCATCAAAAACGAGACCACTATCACGCTCGTTAAATTTATCTATGTTTAATTTTAACCCTTGGATATGAAAATTTATCCAAGACTCGCAGTCTACAACTTCGGTTGCGGGAGAGGAGGGTATGTGAAACTCCAACCTCTCTACTATTTGACCAGTATGGTGGTCGATTTTTGCATATTTTATTTTGAGATAGATGAGCGCCTTCATTCTAAAATTGACTAAATTGTTGAAGAGCGCACCAATCAAAGATGAATTTTGATGAAACCATTCTTCAAAGTCAGTAATGGTTTCTGAGGATTCCATCTGGTAGTTCCTCACTAAATTATTTATCGACACTTCAGAGAGTCGGATAGAGGAGGTGCTGTTAGTATAACTATCGTCACTGTGTGTATGTCGAAGTCTATGTGAAGATAGTTCAAAATGTGACTCAAAAGACTGAATGCATAAATCGAGGAGAAAGGAGACATCGTTAACAGAATCATCCCCACCTTCGGAGATTGATGCTGACTTAGGTCTACAAACACCTCGCTTGATGTGTCGGGCGAGATCACGCTTCCTCGTGGAGATGTGTCCACAGTCAGCACATTCCCGATCGTTGCATTCCCGCGACAATGTTGACATGGAGTCGCTTTTGTTATCCGACTCGCTCGAGATGGGACTGGTATCACCTGAAAGAGAAATCATTCTATCATCTCTGTTAAAGTCTCAGTGTATTGTTACAACCTACCTTGACTCAACAACTCTAAACTCTCCTCGAGAAGGGAGGGCGTTGGTGATGAAGTTGATGCCTGAAATTGAGGAAGATGCTATTAGCCACACGTTTGAGGGAGATGAATGAAGAAATTTTCAACTTACCATTTCAACGAAATCAAGTTTAAGGTTGATACTTCAACAAGATAGAGACTTCACTCAAATAATACGTCTCAAATTTGGAATTCACGAGAGAGCAGTTCACTTGTACGCCTCAAATAATAACAGAATTCGCTAGAGAACACTTCACTTACACGTCTCAAAGACAGAGTGAAATTATACGAATGTCATTTTACATATATACTTTCATGCTCATCATTCATTGGCTGTTGATTTTGATTGGTTGCTTGTTTATACTTAAGAATTAGGAAACATTTCAAAGTCATTATTCACAGTCAACATGACAAGCCCTCCAAAAACATCGAACACAAAATTCTCTTCTCCATGCTCATCACCAAAGGCGCTCGTTGCACCAAACGCTCCAACGGAGGGGAAGGTAGAGAAGGTGTACCGACTCGACAACATTAGAAGGTTGACATTACCAGCGGACGACGAAAAGGAGAGTGTATGTGAGAAGGAGTGTCCCGACTTAACAGGCGTGAGGTGGAAGTATCTGCAGTACGATACTGATGATGTGATGGAGATCACCAGCACGAAATTCCTCCATCAATTATGGGAATGGTACACCCCTAACTCCCAGCCACGAACTATGGCGGAGTGGGAGTATATTGACAAAGTGAGGCTCGCAGTGGAAGAACGATTAAAGCAACTGAACTGTTTTTGTTATCTATGTGAAGCAAGACTCTGGGACGATATTGACGATGAAGACCTTTTGAAATACATGCCATAATAAATTTTATTTCGTATTATCTTTGCTTTCATACTGACTTACTTGAATGGGGTTTAAGTGGATGATTTAACCATGTATACTTTTTCATTTGGAAATAGTAGCACACTTAGTTTAACTTGCAAATCTTATAACATTTCATATGGGTGATAATGGTAGATGAAATAGTGTTCAATAAAATTAATATAGCTTACATGATTCTGGGATAGCGATCGACTGTGATCCATGTGTAAAGAGCTTGTTAGACTACGGAGGAGAGAAGTGTATTTTGTCGCGTTTTGTCGCGTGAGTGTCCTCCCATTTCATTCCATTTCATCAATTCGTCTTATTGATAGAGACAAGTAGAACTCGTGGTTCTCATAACGTATACAATGGAAAGTTTATAAGGCAACCTTCGACAGTTGGCTAAATGTCGCCCTGGCGCGAATTCATACTACGTTGAGACAGAGGCAATCACTTGAAAACATGACGCAGAGAGGTTTAACAAGATTGACCATTGCCGAATGTCCCTTGCGATATACATAGCTACGGGTTTCACCGCCGCCCTTTACAGGAACGCCCGTCGAAAGGAAGTATTACACCGAACTTCATTTGCAACGTTCAAGTTGACTGATAGCAGATTCAACTTAATGATAGTATTCGCCAGTCTGAAGACTGCCCAGGGCAAACCGCGAGGAGGTTCTATCAAATCTTGCCCCATAGTGGCCGGTGGTTCGTTCTCGTGACCGTCATCTCACTTCATACCGATTCTGCTGAGAGAGAGTCGAAACCGTTCAACCTCAGCAGTGTCGACTTACATGCTAGTTGGCATGTGAGTGTAGAGTGGAATGTAGCGCCATTCCATTGGATTGGTAACACTTGCTGTCATCGCATTGCCAATCCGAGCAAGATTGTTGTGGACTCTGTCTTGCTCCTCTATTCTAGCAAATTCATTAAACAAATTTCGCGGTCTTAACTGCGGTCCGCGAGGAGAGCTGACTGCAGCGTTTGGTGTCGCCATGATTGAAATGAAATGAAATGAGAGGTAGTGGTTTATATACCCCTCTAACGCGACGCAACGTTCAAGTTGACTGATAGCAGATTCAACTTAATGATAGTACTCACCAGACTAAAGACTGTCGTCAATCTAAAGACTGCCCAGGGCAAACCGCGTGGAGGTTCTATCATGTCTTGCCCCATGGTGGTCCCATAAGGACCATTTGTGGCGTTCTCGGGGTGTGGGATAGGGACTCAGGCTAGCCGTTTCGACTGCGGCTCCGGCAACGGGGCGGGTGGTCGCTTCTCTTGGATGTCTGTAAAGAAAGAAGTACGGAGTTATCATCTTACATTTTAATTTAGTCATTTTTACTTACAGATCTTCTCGGGCGCTTCCTCATAAAGGAAATTCGAGATCGGATCACGATGATCGAAGGTGAAGTGTAGACACTCCACCCCTTTCTTCACCCGAGAGTAGCATTTCTCCCCTCTTCCACGCTCGTACAAGAGAGGAGTTTCTGCTACTCTCCCCTTTCTAATAGGGATGTGCAGACGGCTGGAACGCACCCTTCGATCGCGCTCCACCAGCTGCGCCGAACGGTGCAGCTCGTGGTTCGTCTCGACCACCTTAGCCATCTGCACACGGAGTCTCTCCACTTCCTCCTTCAACCTTCGTATCTCCTTCTCCCTACTTTCCCTCTCTGCTAGCAAAGCCTCTTCTCTGGCTTTCCCCTCGAGAGTCTTGAGCCTCTCCTGCTCCAATTCGCCATCCCGCTCGCTTAATCTCTCCTTCACCTTCTTCATCACTCCGGCCACGTTCTTTAGGTCCTCATACTTTGACTTGTATGAGAAGGCCTCCTCCTTCAACTTCTCCACCTCTTTCTTTAGTTTCTTCCGTTCGGCGATCACCGGCGGGCGCTTGACAAAATTGCGACATTGCGTTGCAATTCCGCTCGCAGTCACGGCTGCAGGGGTCTCGCGATCGAGGTCGACGTCCTCGATAGGTTGCGGCTGTAGCTCTCCCTCCTCCTCCTCCTCACTATCGCTGCTGGACAGCGAGCTCTCGCTACTAAGCGAGGATACAGCGGCAATCGCTTCAATGGCGGATTGTAGCTCAGTGGCCTCAGTGGCGAGGAGTGAACTCCGTTCTTCTTCGCCTACTTCGCCTGTTTGACACTCGCTGTGTTGTGAGTGCCAATCCTCCAGCCGCTCACTTAAGCGACTGACTTTGTGGGCTCCGCAATAGTAGCGAGCGACCCCTATCTGTTTCTTGCTAGCGCAAGCGTGTTTCTTGAAGGCGTCAGCTCGGAATACCTTCCGGCATTGACACAGTTTGAAACTGGTCTTCACATTATTGTATTTCGGCATTTCTGAACGGAAAACAATGATTTAAAATTCAAATCATCATGTCATCAATACTTGAGGATAGACAAGCTAAGCTGATGAATCCGTTACAGGCATTACTCAGAGGGGATCTTATCCCAACTCCAAGGCCTCGGCCCACAAATCCAACCTCCGACGGACAGAGCGTGCGTCATATCACTGTGTTGGTATTCGGACCCCGATTTTGACATGAAAATCGGTGGAGTTATTTACATCAGGAAACAAGTCTCTAGCCGAAGCTCGCCTCGTACAACATTATAAATGCCTTAGTTGAATTCAGCAGGGTCGAAAACCCCGAAAATGCATCAAAAATAACAAATTTAAACTTTTCAGCATTTTTGCACTACTTATGAAATTTTATAAGTAATCTATAAATATAGCTTTGATCAAGTGCTATTACATGCAACTTAAATCAAGTCAATCGGTGTACTAGAACCGAATATACACCGCTTGCAAGTTTCTGGCCTATTCG
Organism: Prostheceraeus crozeri; assembly: GCA_907163375.1. Classification (NCBI taxonomy): domain Eukaryota; kingdom Metazoa; phylum Platyhelminthes; order Polycladida; family Euryleptidae; genus Prostheceraeus; species Prostheceraeus crozeri. Next base: position 1,233,715 of record CAJQUW010015840.1, on the reverse strand, counting down.
ATCAAAGTAATCACCAGTCATATACTGGCTAACCTATAAGTCTGACACCTTAGCTGATATCAGCAATCGAAAAATCTAACCCGTATTCCATAGGAAAACGCGACTTGGAGCCGGAGCTCGGATCTGTTCACGTACCTCTAGCAAGTTATTAGTAAAAGTGATTTCTCAGTTGATGATCCGTGCTTTTATAGTCGGCCAATTGTCAAATCCTGAAAAATTCCTAAGTTAGAAAATGGGCAAATTGGCCTTTTACGGTTTTCAATGGCATCTCAACTCACAACCCTGACTCCCAACCGTCTCAAAATTTCGGATCTAGTACATTTCAGTGCGGTCTGTCCACTGAAATAGGTCCGAAGCCTTGAATCGATCTAGTTTTTCGGCAAAAAATAGCCAAAAATGCGAAAAATTCATCATTTCAAAAAATGTGCAATTTAATATCTGAAGTGGTGTTTTCAATGAACTCCAAATCAAAAAGTCTGACTCCAATCAGTCTCAAAATTTCAGATCTAGCACATCTCAGTGCGGTCTGTCCACTGAAATAGGTCCGAAGCCTTGAATCGATCTAGTTTTTAGGCAAAAAATAGCCAAAAATGCAAAAAAATCGTCATCTTGAAAAAATTTGAAAAATTTTTTCCTCAAAACATGATGGACACACTCTTCCTAGGGTGAATAAATGACGCTGATTCCAAATCTGAAATCCGTTTTCCAATCCGATGCTTCGTTTTGAAGCTACAGCCCAAAACGTCCCAAATTCTAACTCTGTCGTTTTTTCGCCAATGTCCCAAAATCTTAAATGGCGTCTCACATCTAAACGAAGACAGATATGAATAAGCCGATTCTTTCAGTGAATTTGTCTCACTCTTAGCTTTCAAACGAGCTATGGCACGACTTTCTACGATCACTAGAAGCAAAATTGGAAGATTGGTGCCGCGGGGGGGGACGTCAGCGAATATTTTTTCTCTCCGATGGAGCTGGAAATACACCATTTCCATGTAGAATTTTACGCTGAATCCGAATCTGGCCTCCATTTTCCCATCCGATGCTTCGTTTTGGCTCTACAGCCCACAGCCATCGCAAAAATTCTAACTCTGTCGCTTTTCGGAAAAATGAAGAAAAATTTTTTCTCGCCGATTGACTTGAAACTCACCATGTTGATAGAGAATTTGACGCTGATTCCAAATCTGAAATCCGTTTTCCCATCCGATGCTTCGTTTTGGCGCTACAGCCCAAAACGTCCAAAATTCTAACTCTGTCGTTTTTCGCCAATCTCCCAAAATCTTAAATGGCGTCTCACATCTAAACGAAGACAGATATGAACAAGCCGTTTCTTTCACTGAATTTGTCTCACTCTTAGCTTTCAAACGAGCTATTGCACGATTTTCTACGATCTCTAGAAGCAAAATTGGAAGATCGGTGCCGGGGGGGGGGGGAGGGTAAGAAAATTTTTATCTCCGATTGCTTTCAAATTCACCATACAGATGCAGAATGTTACGCTGATTCCAAATCTAAAACCGTTTTGATCTCCGATGCTTCGTTTTGAAGCTACAGCCCAAAACGTCCAAAATTTTAACTCTGTCAAAACTTTTCGCCAATTCACGAAATCTGGTAAATCTTGTTTCTGCTCTAACTTCTAAACGACTAAACCGATTGACAAGAAATTTCAACACTGAATTCGTCTCACTCTCAGCTTTCAAACGAGCTATCATACGTCTCCATCCGTCTACTGGAAGCCAAGATCGAAGCTAGCTCTCCCGAGGGGGGGGGTAAGAAAATTTTTGTCTCCGATTGCTTTCAAATTCACCATACAGATGCAGAATTTTACGCTGATCACGAATCTAAAGTCCGTTTCACCATTCCACCACGACAACCTAGACGGTCGCTCACGTCAACCCACCCGAGGCCAACTCACCCGAGTCTCACACTCTGTCGTTTTCGAGGGGGGGGGCGTCAGCGACCATTCTTTCTCTCCGATTGCTGTCAACGATGGGAGCGTCCAACCTGGCCGGCACACCACGCCAGCCTGGCCGGCACACCACGCCAGACCGCAACCTCTCACGTTCCAGAGGGGGGCGCGCCGGTCGGGTGTTCGCCGTTTTATTACTACTAACTGAAGCCGGCTCTATTCTGTCGTCACAAACAGGCATCATGGTCGATAAATGATCGATAATTCACAAAATCGCTTTTTTTATCATCAATTGCCATATCATTATCAAATTTCTGGCATAGACACTCCAGATATAGCTAGATATAATCACAAGTAAAGTAGATGCAAATCGCACTAGGTGGGAAATCTGACGACAATACCTTACCGGTGATCAAAAAATTCTATCTCAAGAAACACTGATAAATGGTACATATTGATCAACCTGCATCCGTCAGAAAAATTTAGCTGATACATTATCAGTATATCACTTTTCAAATTGGTTATATAAATAGCTGATAATGCGGTGACTGAGAAGAGTTAGTGGAATAGTGGTTTCTGCTATTCACACATATACATTCATTCGACCTCACGTTTTTTTATATATTTAAAAAATCGGGCAATCAGCAGCACACACAAACGATAAGCATTTAAAAAAATGAGTTTGTGAAAGTTGTAAAACTGAAGTGCAATGCACGTGAAAAATTTTATAACCTAATAATGAAGATTTCTTAATATGAGATAATGCAGTAAAACACACACACCTGTGGAATTTTTAAAATTCTTGCAATTTTGTGCGGATCGAGAGAAAAGATAAAATTTTTCCAGACAATTAATTGTGTTATAAAACCAGCCCTTCGACTGATGTTTTTCGAAACCTCGATGGGCATCCATCCTCAAGAATACTGGGATTTCCTCAATTTTATAAGAATCTGTTTCCACTGTAGGTTAGAACCTACTCTATGGTTTGAACGATGTAGTTTGATAATTCCTTTCCAAAAATATTGCGCACTTTGGAAAGCATAGAGTGAGTATATTAGGATATCCCATATATCCCTACTCTATGTCCGAAAGCACCACAAACTCAATTGAGCATCATGCTTCTTCGATGAAGCAGTCTGACAACGCTGGAAATATGCCCTTCGATCTCCTAATGCTATTGTTTCAATTGTTCATCAAGATCATCAAATGTGATAAAGATGTACGCACATCATGACAGTAATAATGATGATTGTAGATATTGCCAACATTGTTTTCTATCAATGTTTCAATTGACTTCAAGAATTTCTGATTCACTGGATGTGCAAGCATACTCAAAATTGAAGGGATATTGAGACTCATATACTTCATATGATCTAGCTGGAAGTCACAAAATCTAATCTATTTCTAGGGTATTTTCATTATTTCATAAACTCATTTATTTAATCATTCTTGTTTTAAGTTGTACAGGCTGTAATTAATCGCATGCCGTGAATATATTTTCCACGGCAAACAAATGAAAATGTTTATCGATATATTGATCATATGGTAACCGAAATCTGACCAATCATGGGACGTCGTTAGTCCTAAAATGAAAAATTCAAACCATTGCCAATAGCTTTGCCGTTGGAAGTCGCGAACTGTCCTTCATGCGGGGAAACATAAACAAATTGCATGCTATTCATCAATGGCCTTTAATAAGAAAGTAAGTCTTCCTAGCTATGTCATTGCATACACTCGTCAAATGCCTTCACTGTCTTACAGAGTTTTGAACAAACTAATAGCTTCAGCTTTCTGTCAACAGTTCAGGCACATGACGGTATTCACCTGTCGAGATATTCGTATTCGCATTGACATCTGTATAGCCAGTAAGCAAACGGTTTAATGTTCAAGTGGAAAATTTTACAATACCTCCATTGAGTGATCCCAATTTTGGAAAAAACATTCAGTGGCGATGCCAACTTCACATCACCGCCATTGAGCTTTCGTGTTGGTTTTCCACCGACTGAGGTGGGATTTTTCTGAAATCATGCTGGCACACTCCATCTAGATCGATTCTGACCGTCGGTTTGACTGACACATGCATTTTTCAAGACGGCGGTGCTAACTTCACATCACCGCCAAATAGTGATTTCGGTGACTGATTTCTCAGCAAGCACGGTGAGTTGGGAGTAGAAATTTGCTGGCACAATGTTTTTGATGATCATCTCCCAGTTGTACTTGTCTCGCGTGTTTTATTTGCGTATTTTAAAAAAGACTTCAGAGGCGGTATGCTAACTTCACATCACCGCCATTTTGTGATTTCGGGGACTGATTTCTCCGGAAGTACGGCGTCTTAGGAGAAGAAACTTGCTGGCACAATGTTTTTGATGGTTATCTATCTGTGTTGCGTGTTTCGTATGTTTTGATTGTGTATTTTGGAAAAAAATCTTTGTGGCGGTGCTAACTTCACATCACCGCCATTTTGTGGTTTCGGGGCTGATTTCTCCGGAAGTACGGCATCTTAGGAGAAGAAACTTGCTGGCACAATGTTTTTGATGGTTATCTATCTGTTGTGCGCGTTTCGCATGTTTTGATTGTGTATTCTGGAAAAAAATGTTAGTGGCGGTGCTAACTTCACATCACCACCATGTCGAACTTTCGAGCATCGATTTTTCCTAAACTAAGCGGAATTCTTTCAAAATAGTGAGTGGCACATGCTGGCACACTCCATCTAGATCGATTTTGATCGTTGTTTTGACTGGCACATGCATTTTTCAAGATGGCGGTGCCAACTTCACATCACCGCCAGCGCATTGAGCTTTCGGGGGCTAATTTCTCCACAAGTACGGCGTCTTAGGAGAAGAAACTTGCTGGCACAATGTTTTTGATGATCATCTCCCAGTTGTACTTGTCTCGCGTGTTTTATTTGCGTATTTTAAAAAAGACTTCAGTGGCGGTAATTTAACTTCACATCACCGCCATTTTGTGGTTTCGGGGACTGATTTCTCCGGAAGTACGGGGATTTAGGTGCTGAAACTTGCTGGCACAATGTTTTTGATGGTCTTCTATCTGTTGTGCGTGTTTCGCATGTTTTGATTGTGTATTTTGGAAAAAAAATCTTTGTGGCGGTGCTAACTTCACATCACCGCCATTTTGTGGTTTCGGGGACTGATTTCTCCGGAAGTACGGGGATTTAGGTGCTGAAACTTGCTGGCACAATGTTTTTGATGGTCTTCTATCTGTTGTGCGTGTTTCGTATGTTTTGATTGTGTATTTTGGAAAAAAAATTTTTGTGGCGGTGCTAACTTCACATCACCGCCATTTTTTGGTTTCGGGGACTGATTTCTCCGGAAGTACGGGGATTTAGGTGCTGAAACTTGCTGGCACAATGTTTTTGATGGTCTTCTATCTGTGTTGTGCATGTTTCGTATGTTTTGATTATGTATTTTGGAAAAAAAATGTCAGTGGCCGTAATTTAACTTCACATCATCTTCATTTTGTGATTTCGGGGACTGATTTCTCCGGAAGTACGGGGATTTAGGTGCTGAAACTTGCTGGCACAATGTTTTTGATGGTCTTCTATCTGTTGTGCGCGTTTCGCATGTTTTGATTGTGTATTTTGGAAAAAAAATCTTTGTGGCGGTGCTAACTTCACATCACCGCCATTTTGTGGTTTGGGGACTGATTTCTCCGGAAGTACGGGGATTTAGGTGCCGAAACTTGCTGGCACAATGTTTTTGATGGTTATCTATCTGTTGTGCGTGTTTCGTATGTTTTGATTGTGTATTTTGGAAAAAAATGTTAGTGGCGGTGCTAACTTCACATCACCACCATGTCGAACTTTCGAGCATCGATTTTTCCTAAACTAAGCGGAATTCTTTCAAAATAGTGAGTGGCACATGCTGGCACACTCCATCTAGATCGATTTTGATCGTTGTTTTGACTGGCACATGCATTTTTCAAGATGGCGGTGCCAACTTCACATCATCGCCATTGAGCTTTCGGGTTGGCTTTCCACCGGATCTTGTGGGATTTTCGTGAAATAAATGAGTGGCACATGCTGGCACACTGCATCTAGATCGATTCTGATCGTTGGTTTGACTGGCACATGCATTTTTCAAGATGGCGGTGCCAACTTCACATGACCGCCAGCGCATTGAGCTTTCGGGGGCTAATTTCTCCACAAGTACGGCGTATTAGGAGAAGAAACTTGCTGGCACAATGTTTTTGATGATCATCTCCCAGTTGTACTTGTCTCGCGTGTTTTATTTGCGTATTTTAAAAAAAGACTTCAGTGGCGGTATGCTAACTTCACATCACCGCCATTTTGTGATTTCGGGGACTGATTTCTCCGGAAGTACGGGGATTTAGGTGCTGAAACTTGCTGGCACAATGTTTTTGATGGTTATCTGTCTGTTGTGCGTGTTTCGTATGCTTTGATTGTGTATTTTGGAAAAAAAATGTTAGTGGCGGTGCTAACTTCACATCACCACCATGTCGAACTTTCGAGCATCGATTTTTCCTAAACTAAGCGGAATTCTTTCAGAATAGTGAGTGGCACATGCTGGCACACTCCATCTAGATCGATTTTGATCGTTGTTTTGACTGGCACATGCATTTTTCAAGATGGCGGTGCCAACTTCACATCTACGCCAGCGCATTGAGCTTTCGGGGGCTAATTTCTCCACAAGTACGGCGTCTTAGGAGAAGAAACTTGCTGGCACAATGTTTTTGATGATCATCTCCCAGTTGTACTTGTCTCGCGTGTTTTATTTGCGTATTTTAAAAAAAGACTTCAGTGGCGGTAATTTAACTTCACATCACCGCCATTTTGTGATTTCGGGGACTGATTTCTCCGGAAGTACGGGGATTTAGGTGCTGAAACTTGCTGGCACAATGTTTTTGATGGTTATCTGTCTGTTGTGCGTGTTTCGTATGCTTTGATTGTGTATTCTGGAAAAAAAATTTTTGTGGCGGTGCTAACTTCACATCACCGCCATGTTGAACTTTCGAGCATCGATTTTTCCTAAACTAAGCGGAATTCTTTCAAAATAGTGAGTGGCACATGCTGGCACACTCCATCTAGATCGATTTTGATCGCTGTTTTGACTGGCACATGCATTTTTCAAGACAGCGATGCCAACTTCACATCTACGCCAGCGCATTGAGCTTTCGGGGGCTAATTTCTCCGGAAGTACAGCGTCTTAGGAGAAGAAACTTGCTGGCACAATGTTTTTGATGATCATCTCCCAGTTGTACTTGTCTCGCATGTTTTATTTGCGTATTTAAAAAAAAGACTTTAGTGGCGGTATGCTAACTTCACATCACCGCCATTTTGTGATTTCGGGGACTGATTTCTCCGGAAGTACGGGGATTTAGGTGCTGAAACTTGCTGGCACAATGTTTTTGATGGTTATCTGTCTGTTGTGGGTGTTTCGTATGCTTTGATTGTGTATTCTGGAAAAAAAATCTTTGTGGCGGTGCTAACTTCACATCACCGCCATGTTGAACTTTCGAGCATCGATTTTTCCTAAACTAAGCGGAATTCTTTCAAAATAGTGAGTGGCACATGCTGGCACACTCCATCTAGATCGATTTTGATCGTTGTTTTGACTGGCACATGCATTTTTCAAGACAGCGACGCCAACTTCACATCACCGCCAGCGCATTGAGCTTTCGGGGGCTAATTTCTCCACAAGTACGGCGTCTTAGGAGAAGAAACTTGCTGGCACAATGTTTTTGATGATCATCTCCCAGTTGTACTTGTCTCGCGTGTTTTATTTGCGTATTTTAAAAAAGACTTCAGTGGCGGTAATTTAACTTCACATCACCGCCATTTTGTGATTTCGGGGACTGATTTCTCCGGAAGTACGGGGATTTAGGTGCTGAAACTTGCTGGCACAATGTTTTTGATGGTCTTCTATCTGTTGTGCGTGTTTCGCATGTTTTGATTGTGTATTTTGGAAAAAAAATCTTTGTGGCGGTGCTAACTTCACATCACCGCCATTTTTTGGTTTCGGGGACTGATTTCTCCGGAAGTACGGGGATTTAGGTGCTGAAACTTGCTGGCACAATGTTTTTGATGGTCTTCTATCTGTTGTGCGTGTTTCGTATGTTTTGATTGTGTATTTTGGAAAAAAATCTTTGTGGCGCTGCTAACTTCACATCACCGCCATTTTTTGGTTTCGGGGACTGATTTCTCCGGAAGTACGGGGATTTAGGTGCCGAAACTTGCTGGCACAATGTTTTTGATGGTCTTCTATCTGTGTTGTGCATGTTTCGTATGTTTTGATTATGTATTTTGGAAAAAAAATGTTAGTGGCGGTAATTTAACTTCACATCACCTTCATTTTGTGATTTCGGGGACTGATTTCTCCGGAAGTACGGGGATTTAGGTGCTGAAACTTGCTGGCACAATGTTTTTGATGGTCTTCTATCTGTTGTGCGTGTTTCGCATGTTTTGATTGTGTATTTTGGAAAAAAAATCTTTGTGGCGGTGCTAACTTCACATCACCGCCATTTTGTGGTTTGGGGACTGATTTCTCCGGAAGTAGGGGGATTTAGGTGCCGAAAGTTGCTGGCACAATGTTTTTGATGGTTATCTATCTGTTGTGCGTGTTTCGTATGTTTTGATTGTGTATTTTGGAAAAAATATCTTTGTGGCGGTGCTAACTTCACATCACCACCATGTCGAACTTTCGAGCATCGATTTTTCCTAAACTAAGCGGAATTCTTTCAAAATAGTGAGTGGCACATGCTGGCACACTCCATCTAGATCGATTTTGATCGTTGTTTTGACTGGCACATGCATTTTTCAAGATGGCGGTGCCAACTTCACATCATCGCCATTGAGCTTTCGGGTTGGCTTTCCACCGGATCTTGTGGGATTTTCGTGAAATAAATGAGTGGCACATGCTGGCACACTCCATCTAGATCGATTCTGATCGTTGGTTTGACTGGCACATACATTTTTCAAGATGGCGGTGCCAACTTCACATGACCGCCAGCGCATTGAGCTTTCGGGGGCTGATTTCTCCACAAGTACGGCGTCTTAGGAGAAGAAACTTGCTGGCACAATGTTTTTGATGATCATCTCCCAGTTGTACTTGTCTCGCGTGTTTTATTTGCGTATTTTAAAAAAGACTTCAGTGGCGGTAATTTAACTTCACATCACCGCCATTTTGTGGTTTCGGTGACTGATTTCTCCGGAAGTACGGGGATTTAGGTGCTGAAACTTGCTGGCACAATGTTTTTGATGGTCTTCTATCTGTTGTGCGTGTTTCGCATGTTTTGATTGTGTATTTTGGAAAAAAAATCTTTGTGGCGGTGCTAACTTCACATCACCGCCATTTTGTGGTTTGGGGACTGATTTCTCCGGAAGTACGGGGATTTAGGTGCTGAAACTTGCTGGCACAATGTTTTTGATGGTCTTCTATCTGTTGTGCGTGTTTCGTATGTTTTGATTATGTATTCTGGAAAAAATATCTTTGTGGCGGTGCTAACTTCACATCACCGCCATGTTGAACTTTCGAGCATCGATTTTTCCTAAACTAAGCGGAATTCTTTCAAAATAGTGAGTGGCACATGCTGGCACACTCCATCTAGATCGATTTTGATCGTTGTTTTGACTGGCACATGCATTTTTCAAGATGGCGGTGCCAACTTCACATCTACGCCAGCGCATTGAGCTTTCGGGGGCTAATTTCTCCACAAGTACGGCGTCTTAGGAGAAGAAACTTGCTGGCACAATGTTTTTGATGATCATCTCCCAGTTGTACTTGTCTCGCATGTTTTATTTGCGTATTTAAAAAAAAGACTTTAGTGGCGGTGCTAACTTCACATCACCTTCATTTTGTGATTTCGGGGACTGATTTCTCCGGAAGTACGGGGATTTAGGTGCTGAAACTTGCTGGCACAATGTTTTTGATGGTTATCTATCTGTTGTGCGTGTTTCGCATGTTTTGATTGTGTATTTTGGAAAAAAAATCTTTGTGGCGGTGCTAACTTCACATCACCGCCATTTTTTGGTTTCGGGGACTGATTTCTCCGGAAGTACGGGGATTTAGGTGCTGAAACTTGCTGGAACAATGTTTTTGATGGTTATCTATCTGTTGTGCGTGTTTCGCATGTTTTGATTGTGTATTTTGGAAAAAAAATCTTTGTGGCGGTAATTTAACTTCACATCACCGCCATTTTGTGGTTTCGGGGACTGATTTCTCCGGAAGTACGGGGATTTAGGTGCTGAAACTTGCTGGCACAATGTTTTTGATGGTCTTCTATCTGTGTTGTGCGTGTTTCGTATGTTTTGATTATGTATTTTGGAAAAAAAATGTTAGTGGCGGTGCTAACTTCACATCACCGCTATTTTGTGGTTTCGGGGACTGATTTCTCCGGAAGTACGGGGATTTAGGTGCTGAAACTTGCTGGCACAATGTTTTTGATGGTCTTCTATCTGTTGTGCGTGTTTCGTATGTTTTGATTGTGTATTTTGGAAAAAAAATGTTAGTGGCGGTGCTAACTTCACATCACCGCCATTTTGTGGTTTCGGGGACTGATTTCTCCGGAAGTACGGGGATTTAGGTGCTGAAACTTGCTGGCACAATGTTTTTGATGGTCTTCTATCTGTTGTGCGTGTTTCGTATGTTTTGATTGTGTATTTTGGAAAAAAAATGTTGGTGGCGGTGCTAACTTCACATCACCGCCATGTCGAACTTTCGAGCATCGATTTTTCCTAAACTAAGCGGAATTCTTTCAAAATAGTGAGTGGCACATGCTGGCACACTCCATCTAGATCGATTTTGATCGTTGTTTTGACTGGCACATGCATTTTTCAAGATGGCGGTGCCAACTTCACATCATCGCCATTGAGCTTATTTTCGTGAAATAATTGAGTGGCACATGCTGGCACACTGCATCTAGATCGATTCTGATCGTTGGTTTGACTGGCACATACATTTTTCAAGATGGCGGTGCCAACTTCACATGACCGCCAGCGCATTGAGCTTTCGGGGGCTGATTTCTCCACAAGTACGGCGTCTTAGGAGAAGAAACTTGCTGGCACAATGTTTTTGATGATCAACTCCCAGTTGTACTTGTCTCGCGTGTTTTATTTGCGTATTTTAAAAAAAGACTTCAGTGGCGGTAATTTAACTTCACATCACCGCCATGTTTTTGTTTCGGTGACTGATTTCTCCGGAAGTACGGGGATTTAGGTGCTGAAACTTGCTGGCACAATGTTTTTGATGGTCTTCTATCTGTTGTGCGTGTTTCGCATGTTTTGATTGTGTATTTTGGAAAAAAAATCTTTGTGGCGGTGCTAACTTCACATCACCGCCATTTTGTGGTTCCGGGACTGATTTCTCCGGAAGTACGGGGATTTAGGTGCTGAAACTTGCTGGCACAATGTTTTTGATGGTCTTCTATCTGTTGTGCGTGTTTCGTATGTTTTGATTATGTATTCTGGAAAAAAAATTTTTGTGGCGGTGCTAAATTCACATCACCGCCATGTTGAACTTTCGAGCATCGATTTTTCCTAAACTAAGCGGAATTCTTTCAAAATAGTGAGTGGCACATGCTGGCACACTCCATCTAGATCGATTTTGATCGTTGTTTTGACTGGCACATGCATTTTTCAAGATGGCGGTGCCAACTTCACATCTACGCCAGCGCATTGAGCTTTCGGGGGCTAATTTCTCCACAAGTACGGCGTCTTAGGAGAAGAAACTTGCTGGCACAATGTTTTTGATGATCATCTCCCAGTTGTACTTGTCTCGCATGTTTTATTTGCGTATTTAAAAAAAAGACTTTAGTGGCGGTATGCTAACTTCACATCACCTTCATTTTGTGATTTCGGGGACTGATTTCTCCGGAAGTACGGGGATTTAGGTGCTGAAACTTGCTGGCACAATGTTTTTGATGGTTATCTGTCTGTTGTGCGCGTTTCGCATGTTTTGATTGTGTATTTTGGAAAAAAAATGTTAGAGGCGGTGCTAACTTCACATCACCGCCATTTTTTGGTTTCGGGGACTGATTTCTCCGGAAGTACGGGGATTTAGGTGCTGAAACTTGCTGGAACAATGTTTTTGATGGTCTTCTATCTGTTGTGCGTGTTTCGCATGTTTTGATTGTGTATTTTGGAAAAAAAATCTTTGTGGCGGTAATTTAACTTCACATCACCGCCATTTTGTGGTTTCGGGGACTGATTTCTCCGGAAGTACGGGGATTTAGGTGCTGAAACTTGCTGGCACAATGTTTTTGATGGTCTTCTATCTGTGTTGTGCGTGTTTCGTATGTTTTGATTATGTATTTTGGAAAAAAAATGTTAGTGGCGGTGCTAACTTCACATCACCGCTATTTTGTGGTTTCGGGGACTGATTTCTCCGGAAGTACGGGGATTTAGGTGCTGAAACTTGCTGGCACAATGTTTTTGATGGTCTTCTATCTGTGTTGCGTGTTTCGTATGTTTTGATTGTGTATTTTGGAAAAAAAATGTTAGTGGCGGTGCTAACTTCACATCACCGCCATTTTGTGGTTTCGGGGACTGATTTCTCCGGAAGTACGGGGATTTAGGTGCTGAAACTTGCTGGCACAATGTTTTTGATGGTCTTCTATCTGTTGTGCGTGTTTCGTATGTTTTGATTGTGTATTTTGGAAAAAAAATGTTGGTGGCGGTGCTAACTTCACATCACCGCCATGTCGAACTTTCGAGCATCGATTTTTCCTAAACTAAGCGGAATTCTTTCAAAATAGTGAGTGGCACATGCTGGCACACTCCATCTAGATCGATTTTGATCGTTGTTTTGACTGGCACATGCATTTTTCAAGATGGCGGTGCCAACTTTACATCATCGCCATTGAGCTTTCGGGTTGATTTTCCACCGGATCTTGTGGGATTTACGTGAAATAAATGAGTGGCACATGCTGGCACACTGCATCTAGATCGATTCTGATCGTTGGTTTGACTGGCACATGCATTTTTCAAGATGGCGGTGGCAACTTCACATCTACGCCAGCGCATTGAGGTTTCGGGGGCTAATTTCTCCACAAGTACGGCGTCTTAGGAGAAGAAACTTGCTGGCACAATGTTTTTGATGGTCTTCTATCTGTTGTGCGTGTTTCGGATGTTTTGATTGTGTATTTTGGAAAAAAATTTTTTGTGGCGGTGCTAACTTCACATCACCGCCATTTTGTGGTTTGGGGACTGATTTCTCCGAAGTACGGGGATTTAGGTGCTGAAACTTGCTGGCACAATGTTTTTGATGGTCTTCTATCTGTTGTGCGTGTTTCGTATGTTTTGATTGTCTATTCTGGAAAAAAAATGTTAGTGGCGGTGCTAACTTCACATCACCACCATGTCGAACTTTCGAGCATCGATTTTTCCTAAACTAAGCGGAATTCTTTCAGAATAGTGAGTGGCACATGCTGGCACACTCCATCTAGATCGATTTTGATCGTTGTTTTGACTGGCACATGCATTTTTCAAGATGGCGGTGCCAACTTCACATCATCGCCAGCGCATTGAACCTTCGGGGGCTGATTTCTCCACAAGTACGGCGTCTTAGGAGAAGAAACTTGCTGGCACAATGTTTTTGATGATCATCTCCCAGTTGTACTTGTCTCGCGTGTTTTATTTGCGTATTTTAAAAAAAAACTTCAGTGGCGGTAATTTAACTTCACATCACCGCCATTTTGTGATTTCGGGGACTGATTTCTCCGGAAGTACGGGGATTTAGGTGCTGAAACTTGCTGGCACAATGTTTTTGATGGTCTTCTATCTGTTGTGCGTGTTTCGCATGTTTTGATTGTGTATTTTGGAAAAAAATCTTTGTGGCGCTGCTAACTTCACATCACCGCCATTTTGTGGTTTCGGGGACTGATTTCTCCGGAAGTACGGGGATTTAGGTGCTGAAACTTGCTGGCACAATGTTTTTGATGGTCTTCTATCTGTTGTGCGTGTTTCGTATGTTTTGATTCTGTATTCTGGAAAAAATTTTTTGTGGCGGTGCTAACTTCACATCACCGCCATGTTGAACTTTCGAGCATCGATTTTTCCTAAACTAAGCGGAATTCTTTCAAAATAGTGAGTGGCACATGCTGGCACACTCCATCTAGATCGATTTTGATCGTTGTTTTGACTGGCACATGCATTTTTCAAGACAGCGATGCCAACTTGACATCACCGCCAGCGCATTGAGGTTTCGGGGGCTAATTTCTCCACAAGTACGGCGTCTTAGGAGAAGAAACTTGCTGGCACAATGTTTTTGATGATCATCTCCCAGTTGTACTTGTCTCGCGTGTTTTATTTGCGAATTTTAAAAAAGACTTCAGTGGCGGTAATTTAACTTCACATCACCGCTATTTTGTGGTTTCGGTGACTGATTTCTCCGGAAGTACGGGGATTTAGGTGCTGAAACTTGCTGGCACAATGTTTTTGATGGTCTTCTATCTGTTGTGCGTGTTTCGCATGTTTTGATTGTGTATTTTGGAAAAAAAATCTTTGTGGCGGTGCTAACTTCACATCACCGCCATTTTTTGGTTTCGGGGACTGATTTCTCCGGAAGTACGGGGATTTAGGTGCTGAAACTTGCTGGCACAATGTTTTTGATGGTCTTCTATCTGTGTTGTGCGTGTTTCGTATGTTTTGATTATGTATTTTGGAAAAAAAATGTTAGTGGCGGTGCTAACTTCACATCACCGCTATTTTGTGGTTTCGGGGACTGATTTCTCCGGAAGTACGGGGATTTAGGTGCTGAAACTTGCTGGCACAATGTTTTTGATGGTCTTCTATCTGTGTTGCGTGTTTCGTATGTTTTGATTGTGTATTTTGGAAAAGAAATGTTAGTGGCGGTGCTAACTTCACATCACCGCCATGTCGAACTTTCGAGCATCGATTTTTCCTAAACTAAGTGGAATTCTTTCAAGATAGTGAGTGGCACATGCTGGCACACTGCATCTAGATCGATTCTGATCGTTGGTTTGACTGGCACATGCATTTTTCAAGATGGCGGTGCCAACTTCACATCTACGCCAGCGCATTGAGCTTTCGGGGGCTAATTTCTCCACAAGTACGGCGTCTTAGGAGAAGAAACTTGCTGGCACAATGTTTTTGATGATCATCTCCCAGTTGTACTTGTCTCGCGTGTTTTATTTGCGAATTTTAAAAAAGACTTCAGTGGCGGTAATTTAACTTCACATCACCGCCATTTTGTGGTTTCGGGGACTGATTTCTCCGGAAGTACGGGGATTTAGGTGCTGAAACTTGCTGGCACAATGTTTTTGATGGTCTTCTATCTGTTGTGCGTGTTTCGTATGTTTTGATTGTGTATTTTGGAAAAGAAATGTTAGTGGCGGTGCTAACTTCACATCACCGCCATGTCGAACTTTCGAGAATCGATTTTTCCTAAACTAAGTGGAATTCTTTCAAGATAGTGAGTGGCACATGCTGGCACACTCCATCTAGATCGATTTTGATCGTTGTTTTGACTGGCGCATGCATTTTTCAAGATGGCGGTGCCAACTTCACATCATCGCCATTGAGCTTTCGGGTTGGTTTTCCACCGGATCTTGTGGGATTTTCGTGAAATAAATGAGTGGCACATGCTGGCACACTGCATCTAGATCGATTCTGATCGTTGGTTTGACTGGCACATGCATTTTTCAAGATGGCGGTGCCAGCTTGACATCACCGCCAGCGCATTGAGCTTTCGGGGGCTAATTTCTCCACAAGTACGGCGTCTTAGGAGAAGAAACTTGCTGGCACAATGTTTTTGATGATCATCTCCCAGTTGTACTTGTCTCGCGTGTTTTATTTGCGTATTTTAAAAAAAGACTTCAGTGGCGGTAATTTAACTTCACATCACCGCCATTTTGTGATTTCGGGGACTGATTTCTCCGGAAGTACGGGGATTTAGGTGCTGAAACTTGCTGGCACAATGTTTTTGATGGTCTTCTATCTGTTGTGCGTGTTTCGCATGTTTTGATTGTGTATTTTGGAAAAAAAATCTTCGTGGCGGTGCTAACTTCACATCACCGACATTTTGTGGTTTGGGGACTGATTTCTCCGGAAGTACGGGGATTTAGGTGCTGAAACTTGCTGGAACAATGTTTTTGATGGTTATCTATCTGTTGTGCGTGTTTCGTATGTTTTGATTATGTATTTTGGAAAAAATATCTTTGTGGCGGCGGTGCTAAATTCACATCACCGCCATGTCGAACTTTCGAGCATCGATTTTTCCTAAACTAAGCGGAATTCTTTCAAAATAGTGAGTGGCACATGCTGGCACACTCCATCTAGATCGATTTTGATCGTTGTTTTGACTGGCACATGCATTTTTCAAGATAGCGGTGCCAACTTCACATCATCGCCATTGAGCTTTCGGGTTGGCTTTCCACCGGATCTTGTGGGATTTTCGTGAAATAAATGAGTGGCACATGCTGGCACACTGCATCTAGATCGATTCTGATCGTTGGTTTGACTGGCACATGCATTTTTCAAGATGGCGGTGCCAACTTCACATCTACGCCAGCGCATTGAGCTTTCGGGGGCTAATTTCTCCACAAGTACGGCGTCTTAGGAGAAGAAACTTGCTGGCACAATGTTTTTGATGATCATCTCCCAGTTGTACTTGTCTCGCGTGTTTTATTTGCGTATTTTAAAAAAGACTTCAGTGGCGGTAATTTAACTTCACATCACCGCCATTTTGTGGTTTCGGGGACTGATTTCTCCGGAAGTACGGGGATTTAGGTGCTGAAACTTGCTGGCACAATGTTTTTGATGGTCTTCTATCTGTTGTGCGTGTTTCGCATGTTTTGATTGTGTATTCTTGAAAAAAATTTTTTGTGGCGGTGCTAACTTCACATCACCGCCATGTTGTGGTTTGGGGACTGATTTCTCCGGAAGTACGGGGATTTAGGTGCCGAAACTTGCTGGCACAATGTTTTTGATGGTTATCTATCTGTTGTGCGTGTTTCGCATGTTTTGATTGTGTATTTTGGAAAAAAAATCTTCGTGGCGGTGCTAACTTCACATCACCGACATTTTGTGGTTTGGGGACTGATTTCTCCGGAAGTACGGGGATTTAGGTGCTGAAACTTGCTGGAACAATGTTTTTGATGGTCTTCTATCTGTTGTGCGTGTTTCGTATGTTTTGATTATGTATTTTGGAAAAAATATCTTTGTGGCGGCGGTGCTAAATTCACATCACCGCCATGTCGAACTTTCGAGCATCGATTTTTCCTAAACTAAGCGGAATTCTTTCAAAATAGTGAGTGGCACATGCTGGCACACTCCATCTAGATCGATTTTGATCGTTGTTTTGACTGGCACATGCATTTTTCAAGATGGCGGTGCCAACTTCACATCACCGCTAGCGCATTGAACCTTCGGGGGCTGATTTCTCCACAAGTACGGCGTCTTAGGAGAAGAAACTTGCTGGCACAATGTTTTTGATGATCATCTCCCAGTTGTACTTGTCTCGCGTGTTTTATTTGCGTATTTTAAAAAAAAACTTCAGTGGCGGTAATTTAACTTCACATCACCGCCATTTTGTGATTTCGGGGACTGATTTCTCCGGAAGTACGGGGATTTAGGTGCTGAAACTTGCTGGCACAATGTTTTTGATGGTCTTCTATCTGTTGTGCGTGTTTCGCATGTTTTGATTGTGTATTTTGGAAAAAAAATCTTTGTGGCGGTGCTAACTTCACATCACCGCCATGTCGAACTTTCGAGCATCGATTTTTCCTAAACTAAGCGGAATTCTTTCAAAATAGTGAGTGGCACATGCTGGCACACTCCATCTAGATCGATTTTGATCGTTGTTTTGACTGGCACATGCATTTTTCAAGATGGCGGTGCCAACTTCACATCATCGCCATTGAGCTTTCGGGTTGGTTTTCCACCGGATCTTGTGGGATTTTCGTGAAATAAATGAGTGGCACATGCTGGCACACTGCATCTAGATCGATTCTGATCGTTGGTTTGACTGGCACATGCATTTTTCAAGATGGCGGTGCCAACTTCACATCTACGCCAGCGCATTGAGCTTTCGGGGGCTAATTTCTCCACAAGTACGGCGTCTTAGGAGAAGAAACTTGCTGGCACAATGTTTTTGATGATCATCTCCCAGTTGTACTTGTCTCGCGTGTTTTATTTGCGTATTTTAAAAAAGACTTCAGTGGCGGTAATTTAACTTCACATCACCGCCATTTTGTGGTTTCGGGGACTGATTTCTCCGGAAGTACGGGGATTTAGGTGCTGAAACTTGCTGGCACAATGTTTTTGATGGTCTTCTATCTGTTGTGCGTGTTTCGCATGTTTTGATTGTGTATTTTGGAAAAAAAATCTTTGTGGCGGTGCTAACTTCACATCACCGCCATTTTGTGGCTTGGGGACTGATTTCTCCGGAAGTACGGGGATTTAGGTGCCGAAACTCGCTGGAACAATGTTTTTGATGGTTATCTATCTGTTGTGCGTGTTTCGTATGTTTTGATTGTGTATTCTGGAAAAAAAATGTTAGTGGCGGTGCTAACTTCACATCACCGCCATGTCGAACTTTCGAGCATCGATTTTTCCTAAACTAAGCGGAATTCTTTCAAAATAGTGAGTGGCACATGCTGGCACACTCCATCTAGATCGATTTTGATCGTTGTTTTGACTGGCACATGCATTTTTCAAGATGGCGGTGCCAACTTCACATCATCGCCATTGAGCTTTCGGGTTGGTTTTACACCGGATCTTGTGGGATTTTCGTGAAATAAATGAGTGGCACATGCTGGCACACTGCATCTAGATCGATTCTGATCGTTGGTTTGACTGGCACATGCATTTTTCAAGATGGCGGTGCCAACTTCACATCTACGCCAGCGCATTCAGCTTTCGGGGGCTAATTTCTCCACAAGTACGGCGTCTTAGGAGAAGAAACTTGCTGGCACAATGTTTTTGATGATCATCTCCCAGTTGTACTTGTCTCGCGTGTTTTATTTGCGTATTTTAAAAAAGACTTCAGTGGCGGTAATTTAACTTCACATCACCGCCATTTTGTGGTTTCGGGGACTGATTTCTCCGGAAGTACGGGGATTTAGGTGCTGAAACTTGCTGGCACAATGTTTTTGATGGTCTTCTATCTGTTGTGCGTGTTTCGCATGTTTTGATTGTGTATTTTGGAAAAAAAATCTTTGTGGCGGTGCTAACTTCACATCACCGCCATTTTGTGGTTTGGGGACTGATTTCTCCGGAAGTACGGGGATTTAGGTGCCGAAACTTGCTGGCACAATGTTTTTGATGGTCTTCTATCTGTTGTGCGTGTTTCGCATGTTTTGATTGTGTATTTTGGAAAAAAAATCTTTGTGGCGGTGCTAACTTCACATCACCGCCATTTTGTGGTTTGGGGACTGATTTCTCCGGAAGTACGGGGATTTAGGTGCCGAAACTTGCTGGCACAATGTTTTTGATGGTCTTCTATCTGTTGTGCGTGTTTCGTATGTTTTGATTGTATATTCTGGAAAAAAAATGTTAGTGGCGGTGCTAACTTCACTTCACAGCCATGTCGAACTTTCGAGCATCGATTTTTCCTAAACTAAGCGGAATTCTTTCAAAATAGTGAGTGGCACATGCTGGCACACTCCATCTAGATCGATTTTGATCGCTGTTTTGACTGGCACATGCATTTTTCAAGACAGCGATGACAACTTCACATCTACGCCAGCGCATTGAGCTTTCGGGGGCTAATTTCTCCACAAGTACGGCGTCTTAGGAGAAGAAACTTGCTGGCACAATGTTTTTGATGATCATCTCCCAGTTGTACTTGTCTCGCGTGTTTCATTTGCGTATTTTAAAAAAAGACTTCAGTGGCGGTAATTTAACTTCACATCACCGCCATTTTGTGATTTCGGGGACTGATTTCTCCGGAAGTACGGGGATTTAGGTGCTGAAACTTGCTGGCACAATGTTTTTGATGGTTATCTGTCTGTTGTGCGCGTTTCGCATGTTTTGATTGTGTATTTTGGAAAAAAAATCTTTGTGGCGGTGCTAACTTCACATCACCGCCATTTTGTGGTTTGGGGACTGATTTCTCCGGAAGTACGGGGATTTAGGTGCTGAAACTTGCTGGAACAATGTTTTTGATGGTCTTCTATCTGTTGTGCGTGTTTCGTATGTTTTGATTATGTATTTTGGAAAAAAATATCTTTGTGGCGGTGCTAACTTCACATCACCGCCATGTCGAACTTTCGAGCATCGATTTTTCCTAAACTAAGCGGAATTCTTTCAAAATAGTGAGTGGCACATGCTGGCACACTCCATCTAGATCGATTTTGATCGTTGTTTTGACTGGCACATGCATTTTTCAAGATGGCGGTGCCAACTTCACATCATCGCCATTGAGCTTTCGGGTTGGCTTTCCACCGGATCTTGTGGGATTTTCGTGAAATAAATGAGTGGCACATGCTGGCACACTGCATCTAGATCGATTCTGATCGTTGGTTTGACTGGCACATGCATTTTTCAAGATGGCGGTGCCAACTTCACATCTACGCCAGCGCATTGAGCTTTCGGGGGCTAATTTCTCCACAAGTACGGCGTCTTAGGAGAAGAAACTTGCTGGCACAATGTTTTTGATGATCATCTCCCAGTTGTACTTGTCTCGCGTGTTTTATTTGCGTATTTTAAAAAAGACTTCAGTGGCGGTAATTTAACTTCACATCACCGCCATTTTGTGGTTTCGGGGACTGATTTCTCCGGAAGTACGGGGATTTAGGTGCTGAAACTTGCTGGCACAATGTTTTTGATGGTCTTCTATCTGTTGTGCGTGTTTCGTATGTTTTGATTGTGTATTTTGGAAAAAAAATCTTTGTGGCGGTGCTAACTTCACATCACCGCCATGTTTTGGTTTGGGGACTGATTTCTCCGGAAGTACGGGGATTTAGGTGCTGAAACTTGCTGGCACAATGTTTTTGATGGTCTTCTACCTGTTGTGCGTGTTTCGTATGTTTTGATTGTGTATTTTGGAAAAAAAATGTTAGTGGCGGTGCTAACTTCACATCACCGCCATGTCGAACTTTCGAGCATCGATTTTTCCTAAACTAAGCGGAATTCTTTCAAAATAGTGAGTGGCACATGCTGGCACACTCCATCTAGATCGATTTTGATCGTTGTTTTGACTGGCACATGCATTTTTCAAGATGGCGGTGCCAACTTCACATCTACGCCAGCGCATTGAGCTTTCGGGGGCTAATTTCTCCACAAGTACGGCGTCTTAGGAGAAGAAACTTGCTGGCACAATGTTTTTGATGATCATCTCCCAGTTGTACTTGTCTCGCGTGTTTTATTTGCGTATTTTAAAAAAAGACTTCAGTGGCGGTAATTTAACTTCACATCACCGCCATTTTGTGGTTTCGGGGACTGATTTCTCCGGAAGTACGGGGATTTAGGTGCTGAAACTTGCTGGCACAATGTTTTTGATGGTCTTCTATCTGTTGTGCGTGTTTCGCATGTTTTGATTGTGTATTTTGGAAAAAAAATCTTTGTGGCGGTGCTAACTTCACATCACCGCCATTTTGTGGTTTGGGGACTGATTTCTCCGGAAGTACGGGGATTTAGGTGCTGAAACTTGCTGGCACAATGTTTTTGATGGTCTTCTATCTGTTGTGCGTGTTTCGTATGTTTTGATTGTGTATTCTGGAAAAAATATCTTTGTGGCGGTGCTAACTTCACATCACATCCATGTCGAACTTTCGAGCATCGATTTTTCCTAAACTAAGCGGAATTCTTTCAAAATAGTGAGTGGCACATGCTGGCACACTGCATCTAGATCGATTTTGATCGTTGTTTTGACTGGCACATGCATTTTTCAAGATAGCGGTGCCAACTTCACATCTGCGCCAGCGCATTGAACTTTCGGGGGCTAATTTCTCCACAAGTACGGCGTCTTAGGAGAAGAAACTTGCTGGCACAATGTTTTTGATGATCATCTCCCAGTTGTACTTGTCTCGCGTGTTTCATTTGCGTATTTTAAAAAAAGACTTCAGTGGCGGTAATTTAACTTCACATCACCGCCATTTTGTGATTTCGGGGACTGATTTCTCCGGAAGTACGGGGATTTAGGTGCTGAAACTTGCTGGCACAATGTTTTTGATGGTTATCTGTCTGTTGTGCGCGTTTCGCATGTTTTGATTGTGTATTTTGGAAAAAAATCTTTGTGGCGGTGCTAACTTCACATCACCGCCATTTTGTGGTTTGGGGACTGATTTCTCCGGAAGTACGGGGATTTAGGTGCTGAAACTTGCTGGAACAATGTTTTTGATGGTCTTCTATCTGTTGTGCGTGTTTCGTATGTTTTGATTATGTATTTTGGAAAAAATATCTTTGTGGCGGTGCTAACTTCACATCACCGCCATGTCGAACTTTCGAGCATCGATTTTTCCTAAACTAAGCGGAATTCTTTCAAAATAGTGAGTGGCACATGCTGGCACACTCCATCTAGATCGATTTTGATCGTTGTTTTGACTGGCACATGCATTTTTCAAGATAGCGGTGCCAACTTCACATCATCGCCATTGAGCTTTCGGGTTGGTTTTCCACCGGATCTTGTGGGATTTTCGTGAAATAAATGAGTGGCACATGCTGGCACACTGCATCTAGATCGATTCTGATCGTTGGTTTGACTGGCACATGCATTTTTCAAGATGGCGATGCCAACTTCACATGAACGCCAGCGCATTGAGCTTTCGGGGGCTAATTTCTCCACAAGTACGGCGTCTTAGGAGAAGAAACTTGCTGGCACAATGTTTTTGATGATCATCTCCCAGTTGTACTTGTCTCGCGTGTTTTATTTGCGTATTTTAAAAAAAGACTTCAGTGGCGGTAATTTAACTTCACATCACCGCCATTTTGTGGTTTCGGGGACTGATTTCTCCGGAAGTACGGGGATTTAGGTGCTGAAACTTGCTGGCACAATGTTTTTGATGGTCTTCTATCTGTTGTGCGCGTTTCGCATGTTTTGATTGTGTATTTTGGAAAAAAAATCTTTATGGCGGTGCCAACTTCACATCACCGCCATGTTGTGGTTTCGGGGACTGATTTCTCCGGAAGTACGGGGATTTAGGTGCTGAAACTTGCTGGCACAATGTTTTTGATGGTCTTCTACCTGTTGTGCGTGTTTCGTATGTTTTGATTGTGTATTCTGGAAAAAAATGTTAGTGGCGGTGCTAACTTCACATCACCGCCATGTCGAACTTTCGAGCATCGATTTTTCCTAAACTAAGCGGAATTCTTTCAAAATAGTGAGTGGCACATGCTGGCACACTCCATCTAGATCGATTTTGATCGTTGTTTTGACTGGCACATGCATTTTTCAAGATAGCGGTGCCAACTTCACATCTACGCCAGCGCATTGAGCTTTCGGGGGCTAATTTCTCCACAAGTACGGCGTCTTAGGAGAAGAAACTTGCTGGCACAATGTTTTTGATGATCATCTCCCAGTTGTACTTGTCTCGCGTGTTTCATTTGCGTATTTTAAAAAAAGACTTCAGTGGCGGTAATTTAACTTCACATCACCGCCAGTTTGTGATTTCGGGGACTGATTTCTCCGGAAGTACGGGGATTTATGTGCTGAAACTTGCTGGAACAATGTTTTTGATGGTCTTCTATCTGTTGTGCGTGTTTCGTATGTTTTGATTATGTATTTTGGAAAAAAAATCTTTGTGGCGGTGCTAACTTCACATCACCGCCATGTCGAACTTTCGAGCATCGATTTTTCCTAAACTAAGCGGAATTCTTTCAAAATAGTGAGTGGCACATGCTGGCACACTGCATCTAGATCGATTCTGATCGTTGTTTTGACTGGCACATGCATTTTTCAAGATGGCGATGCCAACTTCACATGAACGCCAGCGCATTGAGCTTTCGGGGGCTAATTTCTCCACAAGTACGGCGTCTTAGGAGAAGAAACTTGCTGGCACAATGTTTTTGATGATCATCTCCCAGTTGTACTTGTCTCGCGTGTTTTATTTGCGTATTTTAAAAAAGACTTCAGTGGCGGTAATTTAACTTCACATCACCGCCATTTTGTGGTTTCGGGGACTGATTTCTCCGGAAGTACGGGGATTTAGGTGCTGAAACTTGCTGGCACAATGTTTTTGATGGTCTTCTATCTGTTGTGCGTGTTTCGCATGTTTTGATTGTGTATTTTGGAAAAAAAATCTTTGTGGCGGTGCTAACTTCACATCACCGCCATGTTGAACTTTCGAGCATCGATTTTTCCTAAACTAAGCGGAATTCTTTCAAAATAGTGAGTGGCACATGCTGGCACACTCCATCTAGATCGATTTTGATCGTTGTTTTGACTGGCACATGCATTTTTCAAGATAGCGGTGCCAACTTCACATCTACGCCAGCGCATTGAGCTTTCGGGGGCTAATTTCTCCACAAGTACGGCGTCTTAGGAGAAGAAACTTGCTGGCACAATGTTTTTGATGATCATCTCCCAGTTGTACTTGTCTCGCGTGTTTTATTTGCGTATTTTAAAAAAAGACTTCAGTGGCGGTAATTTAACTTCATATCACCGCCATTTTGTGGTTTCGGGGACTGATTTCTCCGGAAGTACGGGGATTTAGGTGCTGAAACTTGCTGGCACAATGTTTTTGATGGTCTTCTATCTGTTGTGCGTGTTTCGTATGTTTTGATTGTGTATTTTGGAAAAAATATCTTTGTGGCGGTGCTAACTTCACATCACCGCCATGTCGAACTTTCGAGCATCGATTTTTCCTAAACTAAGCGGAATTCTTTCAAAATAGTGAGTGGCACATGCTGGCACACTCCATCTAGATCGATTTTGATCGTTGTTTTGACTGGCACATGCATTTTTCAAGATGGCGGTGCCAACTTCACATCTACGCCAGCGCATTGAGCTTTCGGGGGCTAATTTCTCCACAAGTACGGCGTCTTAGGAGAAGAAACTTGCTGGCACAATGTTTTTGATGATCATCTCCCAGTTGTACTTGTCTCGCGTGTTTTATTTGCGTATTTTAAAAAAGACTTCAGTGGCGGTAATTTAACTTCACATCACCGCCATTTTGTGGTTTCGGGGACTGATTTCTCCGGAAGTACGGGGATTTAGGTGCTGAAACTTGCTGGCACAATGTTTTTGATGGTTATCTATCTGTTGTGCGTGTTTCGTATGTTTTGATTGTGTATTTTGGAAAAAAAATCTTTGTGGCGGTGCTAACTTCACATCACCGCCATTTTTTGGTTTCGGGGACTGATTTCTCCGGAAGTACGGGGATTTAGGTGCTGAAACTTGCTGGCACAATGTTTTTGATGGTCTTCTATCTGTGTTGCGTGTTTCGTATGTTTTGATTGTGTATTTTGGAAAAAAAATCTTTGTGGCGGTGCTAACTTCACATCACCGCCATGTCGAACTTTCGAGCATCGATTTTTCCTAAACTAAGCGGAATTCTTTCAAAATAGTGAGTGGCACATGCTGGCACACTCCATCTAGATCGATTTTGATCGTTGTTTTGACTGGCACATGCATTTTTCAAGATAGCGGTGCCAACTTCACATCTACGCCAGCGCATTGAGCTTTCGGGGGCTAATTTCTCCACAAGTACGGCGTCTTAGGAGAAGAAACTTGCTGGCACAATGTTTTTGATGATCATCTGTCTGTTGTGCGCATTTCGCATGTTTTGATTGTGTATTTTGGAAAAAAAATGTTAGTGGCGGTGCCAACTTCACATCACCGCCATGTTGTGGTTTCGGGGACTGATTTCTCCGGAAGTACGGGGATTTAGGTGCTGAAACTTGCTGGCACAATGTTTTTGATGGTCTTCTACCTGTTGGGCGTGTTTCGTATGTTTTGATTGTGTATTCTGGAAAAAATATCTTTGTGGCGGTGCTAACTTCACATCACATCCATGTCGAACTTTCGAGCATCGATTTTTCCTAAACTAAGCGGAATTCTTTCAAAATAGTGAGTGGCACATGCTGGCACACTCCATCTAGATCGATTTTGATCGTTGTTTTGACTGGCACATGCATTTTTCAAGATAGCGGTGCCAACTTCACATCTACGCCAGCGCATTGAGCTTTCGGGGGCTAATTTCTCCACAAGTACGGCGTCTTAGGAGAAGAAACTTGCTGGCACAATGTTTTTGATGATCATCTCCCAGTTGTACTTGTCTCGCGTGTTTTATTTGCGTATTTTAAAAAAGACTTCAGTGGCGGTAATTTAACTTCACATCACCGCCATTTTGTGGTTTCGGGGACTGATTTCTCCGGAAGTACGGGGATTTAGGTGCTGAAACTTGCTGGCACAATGTTTTTGATGGTCTTCTATCTGTTGTGCGTGTTTCGCATGTTTTGATTGTGTATTTTGGAAAAAAAATGTTAGTGGCGGTGCTAACTTCACATCACCGCCATTTTGTGGTTTGGGGACTGATTTCTCCGGAAGTACGGGGATTTAGGTGCTGAAACTTGCTGGAACAATGTTTTTGATGGTCTTCTATCTGTGTTGCGTGTTTCGTGTGTTTTGATTGTGTATTTTGGAAAAAATATCTTTGTGGCGGCGGTGCTAACTTCACATCACCGCCATGTCGAACTTTCGAGCATCGATTTTTCCTAAACTAAGCGGAATTCTTTCAAAATAGTGAGTGGCACATGCTGGCACACTCCATCTAGATCGATTTTGATCGTTGTTTTGACTGGCACATGCATTTTTCAAGATAGCGGTGCCAACTTCACATCTACGCCAGCGCATTGAGCTTTCGGGGGCTAATTTCTCCACAAGTACGGCGTCTTAGGAGAAGAAACTTGCTGGCACAATGTTTTTGATGATCATCTCCCAGTTGTACTTGTCTCGCGTGTTTTATTTGCGTATTTTAAAAAAGACTTCAGTGGCGGTAATTTAACTTCACATCACCGCCATGTTGTGATTTCGGGGACTGATTTCTCCGGAAGTACGGGGATTTAGGTGCTGAAACTTGCTGGCACAATTTTTTTGATGGTCTTCTATCTGTTGTGCGTGTTTCGCATGTTTTGATTGTGTATTTTGGAAAAAAAAATCTTAGTGGCGGTGCTAACTTCACATCACCGCCATGTTTTTGTTTCGGTGACTGATTTCTCCGGAAGTACGGGGATTTAGGTGCTGAAACTTGCTGGAACAATGTTTTTGATGGTCTTCTATCTGTTGTGCGTGTTTCGTATGTTTTGATTGTGTATTTTGGAAAAAAAATCTTTGTGGCGGTGCTAACTTCACATCACCGCCATTTTTTGGTTTCGGGGACTGATTTCTCCGGAAGTACGGGGATTTAGGTGCTGAAACTTGCTGGAACAATGTTTTTGATGGTCTTCTATCTGTTGTGCGTGTTTCGCATGTTTTGATTGTGTATTTTGGAAAAAATATCTTTGTGGCGGTGTTAACTTCACATCACCGCCATGTTGAACTTTCGAGCATCGATTTTTCCTAAACTAAGCGGAATTCTTTCAAAATAGTGAGTGGCACATGCTGGCACACTCCATCTAGATCGATTTTGATCGTTGTTTTGACTGGCACATGCATTTTTCAAGATAGCGGTGCCAACTTCACATCTACGCCAGCGCATTGAGCTTTCGGGGGCTAATTTCTCCACAAGTACGGCGTCTTAGGAGAAGAAACTTGCTGGCACAATGTTTTTGATGATCATCTCCCAGTTGTACTTGTCTCGCGTGTTTTATTTGCGTATTTTAAAAAAAGACTTCAGTGGCGGTAATTTAACTTCACATCACCGCCATTTTGTGATTTCGGGGACTGATTTCTCCGGAAGTACGGGGATTTAGGTGCTGAAACTTGCTGGCACAATGTTTTTGATGGTCTTCTATCTGTTGTGCGTGTTTCGTATGTTTTGATTGTGTATTTTGGAAAAAAAATCTTTGTGGCGGTGCTAACTTCACATCACCGCCATTTTGTGGTTTCGGGGACTGATTTCTCCGGAAGTACGGGGATTTAGGTGCTGAAACTTGCTGGAACAATGTTTTTGATGGTCTTCTACCTGTTGTGCGTGTATCGTATGTTTTGATTGTGTATTCTGGAAAAAATATCTTTGTGGCGGTGCTAACTTCACATCACATCCATGTCGAACTTTCGAGCATCGATTTTTCCTAAACTAAGCGGAATTCTTTCAAAATAGTGAGTGGCACATGCTGGCACACTCCATCTAGATCGATTTTGATCGTTGTTTTGACTGGCACATGCATTTTTCAAGATGGCGGTGCCAACTTCACATCTACGCCAGCGCATTGAGCTTTCGGGGGCTAATTTCTCCACAAGTACGGCGTCTTAGGAGAAGAAACTTGCTGGCACAATGTTTTTGATGATCATCTCCCAGTTGTACTTGTCTCGCGTGTTTTATTTGCGTATTTTAAAAAAAGACTTCAGTGGCGGTAATTTAACTTCACATCACCGCCATTTTGTGATTTCGGGGACTGATTTCTCCGGAAGTACGGGGATTTAGGTGCTGAAACTTGCTGGCACAATGTTTTTGATGGTCTTCTATCTGTTGTGCGTGTTTCGCATGTTTTGATTGTGTATTTTGGAAAAAAAATCTTTGTGGCGGTGCTAACTTCACATCACCGCCATTTTGTGGTTCGGGGACTGATTTCTCCGGAAGTACGGGGATTTAGGTGCTGAAACTTGCTGGAACAATGTTTTTGATGGTCTTCTATCTGTTGTGCGTGTTTCGTATGTTTTGATTATGTATTTTGGAAAAAAAATGTTAGTGGCGGTGCTAA
Source organism: Prostheceraeus crozeri (assembly GCA_907163375.1). Lineage (NCBI taxonomy): Eukaryota > Metazoa > Platyhelminthes > Polycladida > Euryleptidae > Prostheceraeus > Prostheceraeus crozeri. The sequence continues at coordinate 1,205,075 of CAJQUW010015840.1, read as the reverse complement.
CTTCACATCACCGCCATGTCGAACTTTCGAGCATCGATTTTTCCTAAACTAAGCGGAATTCTTTCAAAATAGTGAGTGGCACATGCTGGCACACTCCATCTAGATCGATTTTGATCGTTGTTTTGACTGGCACATGCATTTTTCAAGATAGCGGTGCCAACTTCACATCTGCGCCAGCGCATTGAGCTTTCGGGGGCTAATTTCTCCACAAGTACGGCGTCTTAGGAGAAGAAACTTGCTGGCACAATGTTTTTGATGATCATCTATCTGTTGTGCGCATTTCGCATGTTTTGATTGTGTATTTTGGAAAAAAAATGTTAGTGGCGGTGCCAACTTCACATCACCGCCATGTTGTGGTTTCGGGGACTGATTTCTCCGGAAGTACGGGGATTTAGGTGCTGAAACTTGCTGGCACAATGTTTTTGATGGTCTTCTACCTGTTGTGCGTGTTTCGTATGTTTTGATTGTGTATTTTGGAAAAAAAATCTTTGTGGCGGTGCTAACTTCACATCACATCCATGTCGAACTTTCGAGCATCGATTTTTCCTAAACTAAGCGGAATTCTTTCAAAATAGTGAGTGGCACATGCTGGCACACTCCATCTAGATCGATTTTGATCGTTGTTTTGACTGGCACATGCATTTTTCAAGATGGCGGTGCCAACTTCACATCTACGCCAGCGCATTGAGCTTTCGGGGGCTAATTTCTCCACAAGTACGGCGTCTTAGGAGAAGAAACTTGCTGGCACAATGTTTTTGATGATCATCTCCCAGTTGTACTTGTCTCGCGTGTTTTATTTGCGTATTTTAAAAAAGACTTCAGTGGCGGTAATTTAACTTCATATCACCGCCATTTTGTGGTTTCGGGGACTGATTTCTCCGGAAGTACGGGGATTTAGGTGCTGAAACTTGCTGGCACAATGTTTTTGATGGTCTTCTATCTGTTGTGCGTGTTTCGCATGTTTTGATTGTGTATTTTGGAAAAAAATGTTAGTGGCGGTGCTAACTTCACATCACCGCCATTTTGTGGTTTGGGGACTGATTTCTCCGGAAGTACGGGGATTTAGGTGCTGAAACTTGCTGGAACAATGTTTTTGATGGTCTTCTATCTGTTGTGCGTGTTTCGTATGTTTTGATTATGTATTTTGGAAAAAATATCTTTGTGGCGGCGGTGCTAACTTCACATCACCGCCATGTCGAACTTTCGAGCATCGATTTTTCCTAAACTAAGCGGAATTCTTTCAAAATAGTGAGTGGCACATGCTGGCACACTCCATCTAGATCGATTTTGATCGTTGTTTTGACTGGCACATGCATTTTTCAAGATAGCGGTGCCAACTTCACATCATCGCCAGCGCATTGAGCTTTCGGGGGCTAATTTCTCCACAAGTACGGCGTCTTAGGAGAAGAAACTTGCTGGCACAATGTTTTTGATGATCATCTCCCAGTTGTACTTGTCTCGCGTGTTTTATTTGCGTATTTTAAAAAAGACTTCAGTGGCGGAATGCTAACTTCACATCACCGCCATTTTGTGATTTCGGGGACTGATTTCTCCGGAAGTACGGGGATTTAGGTGCTGAAACTTGCTGGCACAATGTTTTTGATGGTCTTCTATCTGTTGTGCGTGTTTCGTATGTTTTGATTATGTATTTTGGAAAAAATATCTTTGTGGCGGCGGTGCTAACTTCACATCACCGCCATGTCGAACTTTCGAGCATCGATTTTTCCTAAACTAAGCGGAATTCTTTCAAAATAGTGAGTGGCACATGCTGGCACACTCCATCTAGATCGATTTTGATCGTTGTTTTGACTGGCACATGCATTTTTCAAGATAGCGGTGCCAACTTCACATCATCGCCAGCGCATTGAGCTTTCGGGGGCTAATTTCTCCACAAGTACGGCGTCTTAGGAGAAGAAACTTGCTGGCACAATGTTTTTGATGATCATCTCCCAGTTGTACTTGTCTCGCGTGTTTTATTTGCGTACTTTAAAAAAGACTTCAGTGGCGGAATGCTAACTTCACATCACCGCCATGTTGTGATTTCGGGGACTGATTTCTCCGGAAGTACGGGGATTTAGGTGCTGAAACTTGCTGGCACAATGTTTTTGATGGTCTTCTATCTGTGTTGTGCGTGTTTCGCATGTTTTGATTGTGTATTTTGGAAAAAAAATCTTTGTGGCGGTGCTAACTTCACATCACCGCCATTTTGTGGTTTCGGGGACTGATTTCTCCGGAAGTACGGGGATTTAGGTGCTGAAACTTGCCGGCACAATGTTTTTGATGGTCTCCTACCTGTTGTGCGTGTTTCGTATGTTTTGATTGTGTATTTTGGAAAAAAAATTTTTGTGGCGGTGCTAACTTCAGATCACCGCCATGTCGAACTTTCAACCAGCGATTTCTCCTAAACTAGGAGGAATTCTTTCAAAATAATGGGTGGCACATGCTGGCACACACCAAATGCATGGATCTGTTAGGTTTATTTGAGTGGCACATTCTATTTTCAGGATGACGGTGCTGAGTGGCGGTGCTAACTTTATACACGTTGTGGATCGACTGATCATTGTGTTGGTCAAAGAATCTTGAAGCCAATGGAAAAATTATCGCTTCCTATTATGATTCCTATATCGACTATCTATTATGATCACCATTTTCAACCAATGAACAAGACAACCGTCAATTTGATAAGGAGCGAAAACGTTGCAGCGAAAACGATTTCTGCAAGAGGGGCTTCCAAATTGTTTGTGACACCTTATCAAAAGAATGACATAATGAGAATGTCAGATATTAGAAAAAACATGGGCGCTCGCGGTTGGGGGTATAAAGGGGTTGAGGAACTTACCATCCGCACATGAGGGAATGAGACGAAATTTGCCTCAGCAGCGAAATGGTTATATGAAGGGACATACAGGTGGTATTGTCACCAAATGTGAAATATGCAAAGTCTTGCAGTTTTGCAGAAATTACAACGGAATTGATTGATCATAATAGTAATGCAGAAGGAATGATGGTATTTCACAGATTCTTATGACAGCCTTGGAGGTTTAATGCTTGTTAAATTAGCAATTCGATGGACTCCTATTACTCTCATGCTGAACCTCTAGAATATTTTCCTGAGGGTGATCATATCACAGGAAACCTGCCACTGGCACAGCAAAATCACATAATAAAAGACAATGACTTCATTTAACTTTGAAAGATGTAAATGGGTCCACATCACTATTCAGATTCAAGAAATGAAGCATGAATTTAGTGATCTAATCATAAAATCATGCCGGTGAAAATTGAATTGAAAACTTGAAATTTCAGCCAAGAAAGCACGAATAATGCCGCAATTTTTTTCATCAAGACTTCCATTATAATGCGGCTAATGAAATTCCCTTGCAAATTAGCTTAATTTCCTCTTAGCTAGGATGCTTATCAGCAGATATTCATTCCTTTTGATATCCAACTTGTTTCATAATATTTACAAGAGTGCGTCATCTCGACAGTATATAAATTTGCAAGATTTTGACTTTTTTAAAAGTGCTGAAATAATTCTTTAGACCACAGGAACGTAATCTCCGCAAAAACTGAATATTTTGATATAAAATTTTTCACTGCATACTGATACTTTTTAGTCGACACTCTACCTATATATCCCTACTCTATGGCCAGATTACTACTTATTGGTATTTACGTAACTCCTGGAATCACAAGTAACACATTTGCAAACTTCTGCGGGCGCTTCACATCCAAGGTGTATGATGTTCTTCTTCAGTTTCCACATTACCGTCTCATCGTCGCCGGTGACTTTAATCAGTATGATCCATAGAGTAGGGATATGTAGGTAGAGTGTCGACTCAAAAAAGTATCTGTATATGGTGAAGATTTTTATATCAAAGGATTCAGTTTTTTCGGAGATTACGTTCCCGTAGTCCAAAAAATTATTTGAACTGTTCTAAAAAAAGTAAAAATTTGCAAATTTACATACTACCGAGATGACTCCTCTATGCAAGTAGTATGCAACAAGTTGGATATCAAAAGGAATGAATATCTGCTAATGAGCATCCTAACTAAGCTGAAATTAAGCTGACTATCAAGGGAATTTCATGATCCGTTTTATGATGGACGTCTTCATGAAAATCGACATCTTATTGTGCTTTCTTGGCTGAAATTTCTTATTTCTAATTCATGAAAGCAATAGTAGGTCATCGAGTTGCCAATTTAACAAATATTACTTCTTCAAGGCTGTCATGACACGCACAATCTGTAAAATAAGATCATTTCCTTCTGCTATGCTATCATGATCAGTCAATTCCGTTGTAACTTCTTCAAAACTGCATAAATGTGCATATCTCACATTTAGAAACAATTCTTACTGTATCTCCCTTGAGTTCATTTAATAAAATCGAAAGTGTATACATATTGGGGATTTAATAAATGCGGAGTTACCACTCTACTTAACATACTTACTCTATGGTATGACCGATCTTTTTATCGTTGAAATTTTCTCTGAAAAATTGCGTTCACGAAGGCGTTTGAATTCGGTTGTCGATCAGATTTTCATTGACAAAGATATCGTCGAATGTTATCCTGAGTGACTCGTTGTAATTGGCCCTCATATAGCAGGTTCAGATCTCTATACCGTCTACGCTCAGTTCAGGGTTGAGATAAGAAGTAATCAATTGAGGAAGAAGATGTTTTATGATTTGAAGGAAGGCCACACAATTGAATTTGAAGCGCTCTTTTTTCAAACGACTTCAACATCTTTGATTCTGAAAACGATATTAACAGAAAATGTGAAATCTTCTATGAATAATGCTCTGCAAGCTATTCCAACAAGAATGCTTTTCTTCACACTCTGATGCTCTATGGATAACCCCATTAGTAAAGCATCTGATCAATCTTCGATGGGATGCCTTCCACACAAAGAACTGGTCCCCATACAGCTTCTTGAAGATAAAGTGAAGAAAGAAATATTGAAAGCTAGGCAGATGTATTTTCGCAAACTGAGCATTTCAGTCAAAGGTATTTGGTCGTATGTTCGGATGGAAAGAGGTCTTGGAGTATCCAGAATTTATCTCCCCGTATATCGATCAGTGATTCATGATGAGTTAAACGGATAAATATAATAAATATGAATATAATGGATTAATATAGGCCTAATTGATAATATAATGAATTCCTCGCGCAAAAAGCATGATTGAAGAGATCAAGAGAACAGTTTTAAATCAATACCCCCTTCTGACTTCTAGGGGTCCCTATAAGAAAATTTTTTATTATAAAATGAGCAACATAAATGAGTTTTTAAAATTATATGGAACACAAACAACAACTAATTTTGATCTAAAGAAAATCGCAAATCAATTGGGAATAAAGAATTTTCACATATTGATGAGAGACGAATTAAAATTCCTAAAAAATAAGCCAACAGGAACCTTCAGTTCGCGGAACAAAGTTCCAACTATAAATTTCATAACAAATCTTCATACGTCAGATCAAAAAGGTGTACATTGGTCTGCAGGTATGTCTAATAAAAATGGAGATAATTACTATTTCTACTCTTATGGACTTCCACCTACAAACGAAGTTAAAAAATTACTTGGCAATGGAACTTATAATACATTTCAAATTCAAAAACCAGGAACAACTTACTGTGGTCAATTATGTCTTTATGTTTTGTATAAATTTCAAAAAGGAGTACCATTTCTTGATATTATGTTAGAATTGAACAAGGGAATTTCATTCCCGAAACGTTAGTTCCAATAATAATGATAATGATAATTAAAAATCACTTCGTTGTAATTCATTTTGATAAAATCGGCCTCTGATATCTTCATCATCTATAAATCTTTAATAATAATAATAATAATAGACGTGTATATTTTGTTGTAAAGCCTCAATAATGGTAATCGTGAGGCATGACAAGCGGTTACAAATAGACAAAAATATTACATCACAATATGAAAAAAAAATTAAAGTTAAAGTTAATGATAACACAACCAAAGCACACATAACACGAAGAAAAGTAACTGTCAACGAACAAAGCCACAATTTGACAATTTTATCATTTTGACTAAGAATGATGAGCTTCTCATTGCTGTTAGACAGACAGGCATGGTGAACTTATTCGAATAAGCCAGACGCTGAGGACATAAATGGTGCAAAGGATGATTCTGATCTTGGGACAGAGATGAAAAAATGTCGAAACCGATCATGAGGTGACGATACTCAAGGGGCAAAAAGTTAGAGCAATCACATGTAGAGGAGCCACAAATAATTTTGTGAGCCCTATTCTGCACACGTTCCAAGGAAGAACTGTTAGAACTGCTGAAACCAACGAACATGGCAGCAGAGTATTCTAGTATACTTCTCACACAATTGTTGTATATTTGTACTAAACCTGAAGTAGGAAGGAAGGGCTTTAATTTTCGCAGAACGTGAAGTCTTGATGATGCCTTCTTAGAAATGTTATGCACATGCTGTCGGAAGTTCAAGTTGGAATCAAATGTTACACCAAGTATCTTTATGAACTTGCACACGGGAATCTGAGGGATAAAGAAGTCATCCATATCATAGTTGGAACGTAGCGTAACAAACATTTGGTGGCTTTTCGCTAATTTTATTGTCATCTTATTTTCGTCAGACCATCTCAGTATTTCGGAAAATGTCGATAGAAGTGGACTTTTTCGACAATCTAGCTTCACTTTACCAATGATAATGATATCGTCCGCGTACTTAAATAACATAACATCATCAGATACAGGGTATGGCATATCGGCACAATAGTAATTGAATACAAAGGGGCCAATACATGACCCTTGAGGTATTCCGCTGCAAACTGGTAAATAGTCACCATATGTAGACTGCCAACGAACTCTTTGTAAACGAGAACTCAAGTAATTAATCACAAAATTAAAGGTAAAATCACTGAAACCGTCTGATTTCATTTTGTCAATTAAGATGCGATGAGACAATTTGTCAAAGCCCTTTTCCATGTCAAGCACAAGCAAATGGCATGTAATAACATTATTTTCTTGTAAACTTGAGGAGATGAAGTTGTCGATGTCTAGAAGGGCACAGGTCGTGGAACTTTTTGGGCGATATGCAAATTGTTTGCGGTCATATCGGTCAATGAATTCACTCTTCATGTGTTTCAGCAACTGCTTTTCTAACAGACGTTCCGGAACTGGCAGCAGAGATATAGGTCTTACATTTTTTAAGTTAGGTGGATTCGTTTTAGGACACGGAATAATATCTGCACACTTCCAACTATGAGGCACGTTAGCTTGAGTTATGCATTTGTTGAATATCATGGCGATGGGTACCGAGAGCTCAAATGCAAATTTACTCCACACAATCGACGGAAAGCAATCTGATCCAGGAGAAGTGCTGGGTTTTACTTTGTTAAGGAGAGACTCCACAGTATCAGCATAGAAATATTGGATATCTGTACAAGACTGCGAATAAGATTGAACGACTGAGGAAGGATCGGAGATAAAATTTGAGACCAACGATGCATTAAGCTCGTTAATAATTTGCATTACCGATTTAGTCGGTTCACATTGTGGAAGCCAATTGTAATTTCTCTTATTATCGCTCATGACTGCTTTATACACATCCCATAAGGAATGACTGGACGAATTCAAAACAGCATCACCCCAGTGTTTCTTAGCATCAAATATTGCTGACTTCACTTTGCTTTGATAGTGATAATATAGGTCCCAATTCTTCTCATGGTATGCTTTATACCTTTTATTGATTAGCACCTTGATAACATTAGTGATCCAGGGTTTGTCAGATTGGCGTCTAATAATTAAATCACAAGGAATGTAACTCAAAGCACTTCGGAGACCACCGTAAAATCGTTCGCAAGATTCATCAAGACTCACATCCAACAAGACATTCTGCCAATCAAAAGATGACAGATAACTCTTGGCCACATTGCAATTCGAATCACGCAAATCCAAAACCGAAATATATTCGCGATCATACAGGAATTGAAGACAAGGCTTGAGTAAAATAACATTGTGGTCACATGTGCTCAGGGGAGGTATAATTGTAGGATCTGAATATTGAGACACATATTCATCCGGTATCAGTACAAGATCTAGAATTGCGTTTTTCCGAGTAGGCTGGTGAATCACATTTTCCAATCCAAATGAAATTTCGAACTGTGAGTGATCAACTAAATTGAAATCGCCAACGATATACACGACATGATCAGGAAAACGAGACAAGCAATCATCGATAATAGAGCACACATAATTTTCCAGAGTTTGCTTTTCAGCTAGATTTAGGGATCTGCCTTTGGGAAAGTAAATGACCGCAAGGATGCACTTAAACTGTCGATAGATAACTCGCAAGATGAGCAACTCCACATCGGTAAATGCAGATTTGCTAAATATGATCAGTGAGAAGAAACAATTTCTCAGCCAGCAGAGAATACCGCCACCCTTCTTACCGCTGGAACGATCAGCACGATAGACAGAATATTCTGGGATGGATACCACAGAGTCAGGAATTGAGGGATCTAACCAGGATTCGGTCACGCAAATAAAGTCAGGGGAATGTTCTCTCGAAAGAATCTGAATTTCGTCGATTTTGTTATTTACAGAACGGGAATTGAAGTAGCACAAAGATGGCAATTGTAGGCCATTACGCCGTCAGCAGGAAGTAGCTGCACCACGTTGAATACCAGGAGAGTTATCAGCGGCAATCGAGTTCTTGTGAGCTTGGGCCATGTTCCGACGACGTCTATGACTCTCCCTCTGAAGATAAGTGTAATCAGGATTCAAATAAACATTTCTGAAACGATAATCCTTTCTTAATAGTTTGGCGTTTTTAATACATTTCAACTTGTCTTCTTGCGAGAGCAAGCGGATGCGTAGAGGTCTTGACTTTTGACTAGTACGTTTGCCGACACGTCTACACCAAGATACCTGTTCAATGTCCACATCTGTTACACTCAGAATTTCTTCGATTTGCTTTAAGTCATCCTTATCCTCGTTCCCACTATCAGAAGGTTCTTCAAGACCAAATACCATTACATTGCATTTCTTTTCAGCTCTCATCTCGTGTTCCGATATGGCGTCATTAACAATTTTGCCAATATCGAATTCTAATTTTCAGTTCAGCTGTTGTCGAAGAGTAACCAATTCGCTTTCTATGGCAGCAAAGCGTTCATGAAAATCGCACATATTGAAAGATTTACACTTGTTGCATAGATATACGACATTTTCACTAGAGGAAATGGCTTTGGCAGTTGTTGCAGTGATATTAGCACAATCCTTTTTCAGATGAAACGAAGCTTTACAATTATTACATTGAATGCATTCACTGTCAATAGCCGCAACACATGTACCACACACAATAGTGTGCTTGGATACATCGCTGCCCTTCCGAAGAACCGACATGTCGCATTGAACAGAATTCACTACTGATGAGCACAAAATTGGATATAACTCCAAAAGTAATCGACAGTGACGGAAACGAAGAACACCAGACAACAGAGCTAAGAGAGACGAACGTTCACATATAAATCACACATAAATTGATGCAGGAATACCGACGATCCACGACACTACACTCAATGACGAAGACAGCAAGAGAGAGCGACCGACCGTCGTGCGCATGTCAATTAATTACTAATTTCATAAGTAATCGGATAAGTTTGATTTATTTTAGAAACTTCAAATATTTCTTTAGTCCAATAGCCAACGAAGCCTTTTTCGAATTTATTCTTATACTTAAATATTCTAACTCTATCTCCAATTTTAAATTTCGGCTTAAGTTTCTGCAAATTCGGATTACTCTCATTTGAATAATTATTTTCGAATATTTTCTTTCGGATTAAATCAGGGTCGTCAGAAGCATTCTTTGGGGTTTCTTCAATACCTAAATGAACTTTATTATTGTACTGCTCTACAATTCCTGGTAATATCTTCAACCATTTCTGATTTCTTTGCTCAGTAAATTTCTTGAATAATTTATTTTTTAACGTCCGATTGAATCTTTCTATCACTACGGCCTTCCCTGCATTTTCAGTTGAATAAACAGTTTCAAATAGTGGCTGAACGTTTCGGTTATAAAATTCCGACCCTTTATCAACAAACAATTTCCTTGGCTTTCTCTTACTTTCTTGAAAGATTTCTTCAAACGCATATTTAACTGACAGACCACTTTTGTTTTTTAAAGGCTTTACCCAAGCGTATCGTGTATATAAATCTATAACGGTCAATGCGTATTTATAATCAGAATCATTTGGCATATGAATAAGATCAGCACTCCAAATATCATCTTTATTAAATACTTTTACTTTCAATAAATATTTAGGCCTTCTGTATTCCTTGTGGATTTCGGACGCGTAGGTTCGAGCGTTGCTCTCAGACAGCTTTGCTGTCGTTTCATTTAAACCCTGACCGAATAATATTTTAGCTTGTAAAGCTTTCTTAACAAACATTCTTTCAATTTTTTCTCTAAATGTAGGATTTTGAATACTATCTAATTCTTGAATCATCTTCTTATCAGCTGCATGTCGAGAACTTAGATCATGATTTCGATAAGCTAAATCATGTCTATAAGCGGCGGCATCTACTCTATTTATTGGTTCTTCTCCTGGTTTCGGATTATTATTCTCATCTAGTCTTATATCTAATCGAGTTCCTGGACCGGTATATGAATGACCAGGAAGATGTTTTTCTTTCGAATATTTACTCCAAATAAATCCGGGAAAGTTTTCTAATGTTTTTTGTATGTCGTTACCTTCATAGATTTTACAATTTGAGTTTTTATTTTTGTTTAATAGATAATTTAATAAATCTAAATTAGAAATTTTTAATTTAATTAAATTTTCGGAATTTGTAGAATTCATTTTAAAAGATAAAAAAAATTTAAAAGATAAAATAAATGTTTACCGAATCATACTAGGACTTACATATATTCCAGAACCATCTTTAGTTTCTTTAATTTCAATTAAATCATCAACATTTCGGAGAATATTTTTAAGAACTCGTTTTCCTTCATCAACCAAATTTAATTTACTAATAAAATTATCTACTATTCCTTCACCCCTAGCAACTTTCTCTAACTCTCATTATGACGTTTTTGTTCTTCTAATGCTGCCTTCTCTGATTTATTTTATTTACTGCTTGGACAATACCAGCTGTCCCACCTGCAACACTTCCTGCTGCTGCTATACCCCCTATTATTAGAGGAATTAATGGGAGAATCCCGCCATTCTTTTCTTCTTGTAATTGAATATTCTCTATCATTGGTTTACTTAAGTAATACTTTTTTTGTTAATCGTAATAGTTTTAGGTGTATTTTTGTCAACAATATTGCGTAATTTTAATTCAACAGTTTTATTATTATTATTACTTTTCGCTTGCGACATTTTTAATAAAAAAATTTTAAGTTAGGAAAAATTTTAATCTATTCTAGTTATGAAAAAATTTTAAGTTACGAAAAATTTTTAATCTATTCTAGTTATGAAAAAATTTTAAGTTATCAAAAAATTTTAAGTTAAGAATTTTTAATCTGTTCTAGTTATGAAAAAATTTAAGTTATCAAAAATTTTAAGTTATGAAAAAATTTTAAGTTATCAAAAATTTTAATTAACTTATCGGAGCGAAGCTCCTCGAGGCTTCAGCCGATCGGACCAAGGGTCCTCAGGTTATTAACTTATCGGAGCGAAGCTCCTCTGGCTTTAGCCTATCCTAGCCATCTTTCCATTAAGAATTTCAATAGAATATTTTACATCTTCTAGCAATAAACCATAAGCCATCAATGAAGTTGTGGAATCTTTATTTTCAATATTAATTGTTACATCACAACCAGTCTTGATAATATCTTCAGATTGTGCACTTAAATCGAAACAGAAAACAGGATATAAATGTCTCCAATCTCCAGGAGTGAATTGTGGTTCAACTCCAAATTTTATACAAAGATTTCGATAAGAATCATATCCTTCCATAAATTGATTATTGGTATCATCGAATCTTAATGGATCAATTGGATATCGGGTTTGATTTAATGAAACTTGTAAACTTCGAATTGTATTAATATGAAAAAGATTGTTGTTCTTATCAAAACTTGGAGAATTATTTCTTTGAAAAGTTAGTAATAAATATCTTGGAGTATTCGCAGTTCTAGTAAAATGCCAGTTAAATCTTTGTTCGGAAAAAGTTACTGAACTAGCAGTACGCTTTAGAAAATTTACTGGAATTGGTTTGTTAGTATTTAATCTTTTTGCTATAGCTGTTTCAACCTCTAAACTAGGAGTAATATGCTTAATCCACCATTCAAGTCTATCAATTTTTAAATATGCTTTTTTCCAGTCTTGCCAAAAAGATTAATTCATTATTTGCTGTACGATGAATTATTAACTTCAATTTTAATTGATATGATATTTTGTCATAATCTAAATATCCGAATAATGGAGACAATGACCAATTTACTGTCTGTTTACTTTTCTTGTTAAATTCACGTCTTTCTTTGTATGCATCATTATTTGTTTTATTTAAATGTTTTGCAATATTCTCCACATCTTTCGCAATTCCTGCGGCATCTGTTCCAGCGTGAGTTAAATCATCAACAATTATACCATCATTAGTATCAGGAAACCAACCTTCGATTTCATACTTTTTATTATTTTCACCAATTGTTACAAATCTAAGCATTGTATCAATTACACCTGGAGAATCACTTATTGTTTCTATATTTTGAGTTGCAACATCTAAACGCATTTGTGTAAATATTTTTGGAAAAAAATTATTCTCTAATGCAATATTATCGGTATCTGGTAATGGTGTTGTAAAATTGGCATCACTATATAAAGAATATTCACAGTGTCAAAATGAATCAGGTAAATATAAATAACTTTGTTGATTATCAACTTCAAAAATTAAATCTCCTCCAGTATTTACTCTACTGGAAGATCCGGGATTCATAGCAATTCTTATATAGTCATTCTTTTTTTGATTGTAACTGACGAACGGAGGATCGTCTAATCTAAATTTATTTTCGATAAGCGAAAACATTTTTATAAAAAATAATTTGACTTTTTGTTTTTCTCACACACAGAAAAAATTTTACTAAAAAAATTTTGCTAAAATATAATTTTAGAATGTTGCTAGACCAGCTCCGCTACAGCTTTGCTGGTTAGACCGAAGGTTGCTGCTCACGCCATTACCTCTTATTTCTTCAATTGAACGTTTTATGGCTACGCCTGATTTCTTCTACTGTTTACTATCAGACGGAGCTCCGCTCCTCAAGGTTTCACCCCCCACAGCTATGTTAGCAATTTTGTTTTTTGTTTCCTCTGAAAGTTTTTTTAATTTTTTTAGCTCTTCAGAATCATTCCTAAGTTTACGAATAGCTTCTAGTTGTTTTAATTTGTTTTGAGACTTAACAGCATTTGATATTGCACTAGCTGTACTACCTATAGCAGCTGCTCCTTTTGCAGCAGATATAATCAAATCTTTATTATTTTTAATTAAGTTAACGATACTTCCAATACCAGAAAATATACCGGCTCCTTCTTTTTGAACTGTTTCTACACTGTCATAATGGTAAACAGATTTCATAGATGGTTCATGAGCAAGTTTTTGATTTGAAGCAAAATTTTTAAGATTGTGTTTATAAATTATAGGCATTTTTTAGGAATAAATTTGACTTTTGGGAAAAATATTTACGTTAGGATTTACGTTTGTGAATGTCCAACAACTTCGTGATAACTTTATTAATTTTCCGTTGCACTTTATCTATTGCGTCAAGTAGCGTGTGATGTACTATAATTTCTTTTCTATTAACATGCATTTTCTACTGGTTCATCTTCAACGCCGTTTTAAGAGCATTTAACTTAATTTTAAGAACATCTAATTGTCTTTTAACAGAATCTAACTGTTCTTTATTTTCTTTAGAGTTTTCTTGTAAATTTTTCTTTAATTCATTTTCTAAATTGATTTTAAGAGTTTTCATTTTATCAACTTTTTGATTAAGTTAGTTTACTTCATTTATTATTCTATTCATCTTTTTCATTTCTTGAGTAATTTTAGAACTTAATTCATCAACACTTTTTTGGAATGTAGTTTGTAACTGCTTTAAATTTTTTTTAATTCTTTCAGGTAGATTTTCTATTTCATCTTCTAATTGTTCTTTTAACATTTTTATCTGATGTTTATTTTTAATGACTGCAGATTTTAAATTTATAGAAAGTAATATTAAAATTTTTGATTGTTCTGAAATCTTTTTAAAAAGTTTTGCTATATCTACTTCTAGCTCTCTATCCTTTTTATCAAGTTTTAATAATTTTTCGTTTAATGATTTGTCATTAAGTTTTAGCAACTTTAATTCATTCATCAGTGGAACCAAAACATCGTTTATATATTTTTCTTTTAAGTCATTGATTTGTGCATCAACATATTGTTTATTTGTTAACTCTGTATTTTGTTGCGGAGGAATAGAAAGATGCAATGGACCAGATAAAACGTCTCCAGTTTTCATGATATAATTTTCTATTTCTATTTCTGATTCACGATTATTCGGGATATATGCACCTCCACCAACGTTTGGTAACATCATTTTTTAACAATAAAAAAATAAAATTTTTTATAGAATGAGAAAAAAAAATAAATTTTTTTCTACTAAAAATAAAAAAATAAAACTTTTTCTAATAAAAATAAAAAAATGGATAAAGCAAATTTAAAAAAATTATATTCGTCCGCATCATCCTGTTCTTCTTCTTATTCGACGAGATCAACGGGATTTGAAAATAAATGTTTTGATAATAATAATAATAATCCATGTATATATGTAAATATTTTATTCGAATTACAAGCAGAAATATTTAGAGAACAAACAAAAGGTTTACCTTCTATAGAAACTAATTATTGTATATTTCCAGGTGATCCATTTATTAAATTTATGGATATTGTAAGTAAGTATAATGATGTGGCTTATGTAGAATTAAATAAAGAAAATATGGTTATAATTGGTCATAATAATGTTTATGGTTTTATTAGAGCAGTATTACCAATTAGTAATACTGATTGGATAGAAACTAAAATTATTAATTATATCAATATTAAAGAATTAGTTAAAAAATTAAAATCTTTCTCAAAGGAAAAAATTAGATTATTTGTTGATGAACAAAACCAATATAATATTCACATCGAAAGTAAAAAACATAATGAAGAATTATTATGTCAAGTATATTATAGAGACACAATTTATAAACAAGAAATATTAGAAATGCCTCAAAGATATGATGATGATACATATATAGGATTGTATTCCAATTTAAATATTAATTTATTAAAATCTTACATAAATGGTTTAGCTCAACAAGAGAAAATTTATATGTGGACAACACCTTATACTATTAACAATGACGATAATCATAATCATAATATCTTTAAAGAATCCAATAATAATAAACGAACCGAAGGTTCTAGGGCTTTGCCCGATCTTAAAGAATCTCATCATAATAATAATGATAATAATATAGATGATGATAACATAAATGATGATTCTGAAACATCTGAAAAAGGTGTGAATGGTAACAAAGATTATAAAAATATTAGTAATTATAAAAATTTAAGTGAAGAAAAATTTATATCTCATACTGATGTACATGATATTAATACTACATATAATCAAAATTTATCTAAATTTCATTTTCTTACAATTGAAAATAATAATGATGGTATAGTTGAAGATACTGTTAGACAACTATGTGTCGGGTCTACAAAATTTAAATTAGGATTTACATCTAATCAATTTAAAATTTTATCATCTTTAATAAAAACTAAAAGTGATTCAGATTATGGTGGTGTTATTAAATTTTCTAATAAAGAATGAGAATGAGAATGAGAATGAACCATCTATATTGCCTCACATGAAAAATCGGTGAGCACATCACAATCAAATAAAATCATATGCAGTTTTAAAGTAAAAAGTAAAAATAAAAACACAAATTCAATTTCAATTTCACTGGCGCGTACAAAACTTTACAAAAGATTCACAAAAGCGTTTAGTCTTCATTACTGGTGGTCTCAGAGAGTTTGAATTTCTAGTTCTAAAACACTGTTTCTCCTCGAACATTTCCCGAAGTGGATGGTCCCTATTACACTCGATTTGTCTGAAAAACTTCTTACAAGACTTGTCACCAATACTTATCAAATTCTCATGGTGGAAATCACAACCAATTATGCGAAGAACACGTTTTTCGACACACAATAACTTATTCTGGAGAAAAATGGGTAAGTTACAGAACACTGGATATGCATATAATAAAACAGATCTTAAAAAAGCACCATAAGCACAAAAAATAAGCTCACTTGGGCAACCAGACCGTTTCAAGTTTCTGATCAGGAAGATTCTGCGAGACGCCTTGCTGACAGCATACTTAATGTGCAGGTTCCACTTTAGATTTGATGCAAAGATGATTCCCAGGATCTTAAGTTCTTCAACATTTGGTAATGGTGAACCGTCGGCGGTGATCACTGGAAGAGTCACTAGATCCTTCTTCGTGATGATATCAAGCACACGGCACTTTGAGATATTTAGTGGGAGCTGATTCTGTTCAGACCACGCTGTACAGTTCTGCCACTCAATCTGCAGCTTATCCTCCGATGAAGCACGAATAAAATGGAGAATAGTGATATCATCTGCGTATTTGACGGCGACAGAGTTCTGTTCCGAGGGTTCAAAGCTGTTCACCACCATGCCGAATAACGTTGGGCCTAAGACACTGCCCTGTGGCACACCGCTGGAGACATGGGTCCACTCAGAATATGTACCATTCCACCTCACTCGCTGAATTCGTCCTTGAAGAAAGCTCTTCAGCCAACAAATGATGTATTGTGGTAGCCCCAATTTCACAGCTGCGGATAGGATCACTTCATGTAAAAGTTTATCAAAAGCCTTGGCAAAGTCTAGTGTGAGAATTCGCACTGCTCCAGACGATGTGTCGAGGAATTGAAGGATACGGTGATTGATAAGAGTTAAAGCCGAAGTAGTTCCGGATACAGAAGAGTAGGCAAACTGCATCGGGTCCAGCCTTCTCTGAATTTGTGGCAGAATCAACTTCTTGCATATCAGTTTCTCGAGCACTTTCGAGAGAAGCGGAAGTAAAGAGATCTGACGATAGTCGGATGCCTTGGCAGGACGATTGCACTTAGGCACCGGAACGATGTTAGCACACTTGAAGCAAGATGGTACAACTCCAGCCATTAAACTTCCATTGAAAATCGATGTTATTGATGGTGAAAGTATGCTTGAGTAGTCCCGATAAATCCAGAACGGGAGCTCGTCAGGACCGCAACTTTTCCTTTTCAGACTCTTTAAGCTAGATTCAATCTCACCGATAGTAAAGGTAGGAATACATACACGCATAGCTGTGTCATGCTGAATAGCATTGTCCATTTCGTCAACAGGTATTCGATTCTGAAATAACGACTCGAAATAAGAATTGAAATCTTCAGCCGTGATCTGGGGTAAACTTGCTGTTGAAACTGGCTGTGTATACCGACCAACGTTCTTGATAGCCTTCCAGACATTCGATACATTCCCTGAGGTGACTGCCATCTTAAGGTACCGAGACTTCAGGAACCGAGTCTGTGAAATAACTTCCTCTCTGATACGGAAGTATTTCGGCCATTGCTTCAGCTGATAAGCCCTGTCTCGATAGTTTATCAGCAGTCTAAGACTACCAGTTACCCAAGGTGGGTCTGAAGGACGTATTCTTACTGTTCGCATTGGGAAACACAGGTCGTACAGATACTTCAAGGATTCTTGCAGATAAGTCGCGGCCTCCTCGACATCAGATGCAGAATTAACGAGAGCCAACCAATCAAATTGATGCATTAACTCAGCAAATCGGGCCTTCCTCGATCTGGTATGTATCCGTATCTGCTTTTTGACACTTGCACATTTCTTGTAAGACTGATGCCAGAGCACAATGCAATGATCTGAACGACCAATTGGAGGTAGGATGACAGGTGCAGAAGTGCAAGGTATGTTAGTGAAAATTTGGTCCAGAATATTGGATCCTCTTGTCGGAGCACAAACGATAGGATTGAGACCAGTTTTATGATGAATATCCGAATACTGGGATCTCAGACCATTAAAGTCTCCACAAAATATCGTCTTGAAGCGAGATGGGTCGACAGCAATATTCGCCAAGGTGTGATCGATAATACTTGTAACAGAAGCAATACACTCGTCGTCCTTTTGCGTATTATTCCAGAAAGGGTGATATATACACAGGAGGAGGATTGAGTTGTTGATAATAACTGACAGGATTTCGGAGTCCGAATGCGGAAAGTTAGGAAACGATGTCACGTCCAAAACAGTGAAATGCAACTTGTCCGCAATATAAATGATGATGCCTCCGCCTCTGGAATTCCTGTCCAATCTTGCAACTCTATATCCCTGGACAAGAACCGAATCATCCGATGACGTATAGTCCAGCCATGTCTCGGTGAATATACCAATGTCTGGTTTGTGCTTCCTCAGAGCCAAAGAAACTTCATCCAACTTATTAGATAACGATCGGATGTTCGTCAGAAATATAGAAGGAGTCAATGTAGTGTTGCAAGATTTACTCGGACGGACAGATGGCACAAATGGTATTTCTCTCAGAATACGTCTACGTACAGGTCTCACCAACTCATTCTCGAAGCATGAATATTGTTTAGAGCTTGTTACCACAGGGATATGTTGAACATACAACTTGTAATACACCAATCGACGTCTCACTGACCTCCTCAAACATACACATTTCTTCTCTCTCAATTGCAACAGGTCTTCGGAAGTGTACCGGTGAATTGTCTTCATACGCGCGCCAGCAAAAGCAGCAGCAACGACACGAGGTGTCGCTAGCTATCCGACCGCACAAGCTGACGCCAGCCGATCGAATGAATCGATCTTTTTTCTTTTTTTTTAAAGATCAAAAACCAGTATTTTTTCCATTATATTATTATCAAATCATAAATATAATTTAGAATTAGATATTCCAATAAGAGAATGGCATCCTATCAGGGAATGGCATCCTATGCCAAAAAGTGTAATTTATGATGTTGAAGAATCAATTTATGATGATGATCAAGAATCAATTGATGATGATCAAGAATCAATAGTTAGTGAAAATAAATTTAAATTATCTTTTAATAAAACGTTATATGATAAAACTTAATGTGATAAAGAAAATAAAATAACTTAGGAACGTGAAATATATAATAATATAAAATAACTCTCAAGACCTTGATATTAGAATGTTTATATCTAAAATTAAAACACAATTTTTTTTCTTTAAAAAATAAAAAAATGGAAAATACTAAGTTTTATTGTGTCTTATGTAAAAGACAGTTGCAAACAAAAAGAAGTTATCAATCTCATTTAAATAGTAAATTGCATTTACGAAATGTAGATCGAGTTGATGAAGGAAATATATTAAAATTAAATAATTATAAAAACTATCTAGAAACATTGCCTACTGATATAAAAGTTAAAAAAATGTTTGATGATTATTCACATTCGGAATATAATAAAGTTTTTAATAGTGAAGATGAACATGTACGAACCGAAGGTTCTAGGGCTTCGCCCGTACGAGATGGAAGATATTTATTTAGCGATACTGATGAATTTAACGAAATAGATGAATTTGATGAAACTAAAAAAACCGATGAAGCTGTACATGGGACATCGGAGATGTCTTCCAGGGCTTCGCCCGTGACAGATATAAAATATTTATTTAATGAATCGGTACACGGGACATCAAAGATGTCTTCCAGGGCTTCGTCCGTTGAACATAATGAAATCGATAAAACTTTTTCTGATATTCTATCCAACTTTTATAATATATTTAAGAAATCTTTCAGATGTTATATGAATGTAGAAGTACTTTATACAAAAAATGGACCTGATAGAATTCCTGAAGAAATAATACAAGGACATTTTACAAATTCACAAGAAATTCATAATATAAATGATATACAACCCATATTTGAATCGGTGATAAATAAATTAGAAAATTGTATAATTGAAGCCCAGTTACGTGAATCTGGTTGGAGATTTGTTAAAATACTATCTAAGAAAATAGTAATTGATAAATATAAAAATAATACTGGTGGTAGTTATGTTCCTTTACCTTTCAGTTCACCACAAATAATCAACATAAAAAATGAAGATGATTATTGTTTTCTGTGGAGTATTCTAGCACATTTACATCCTGCAGAATATCATAAAGAAAGACTAAGTCATTATAATAAAGAAGAATATATAAAGGAATTTGATCTTTCTGATGGCTTACATGAATTTCCATATGATTATAATAGGTTAAAAAAGTTTCATAAAAAGAATAAAAATTTAATAGAAGTAAATGTTTTTGAATTAAATGTGAATTATGTTTCTATTGGTAAAAGTATTCCACTTTACTCAGATTCAAAAAAATTTTATTTGAATAATAAAAATTTATGTCAATCAGAAATAGTATATAATGATAGAGGAAATTACATGCATCATAATATTTTTTACCAAGGAAATATAATATGTACTGAAAAATTTGAACTTGTTAAAACATTATCACCAATAATGATTAATCATAATAATTATAAAGGACGTAATGATGATTATAATTACAAATATTCATCTTTATCTTCAGAATATCAAGAAAAATTAGAAAATTTAAATAAAAGTTTACAAAAATGTAAAACAGATTATCAACAACAAACAAAAATATTAGTACAAGAATATGGCCATAAATATCAAAATAAGATAGAAACGATACAAAAATTAAATGAAGACAATAAAGAATTAAATAATGAAGAAAATGAAACCAATCAAAAAATAAATGAATGTTTAAAAAAATGTCAACAACAATATAAAGAACAATATGATAAAGAATATATTTATCAGCTACAAATATTAAATCAAAATTTTAATCGAAATACATTTAATCTTACAAAAGAAATTGATGAAACACATGAAATATATCAAGATAAATTTGAAAAATTAAAACAAACAAAGCAACCAGCACAAGCGAATATATTACATTGTCAGGGTCATTTTATATTGTGTAAAGATGTTTCTATATCTACAAAAACTTCAGATAATGCTAATTTTCCTTGTCTTCAATGTATGACAAGTTTTAGAACTTTAGAAGAAATGAATAGACATTTGGAGAATTGTCAACAAAATGAAGCAGTCAGAAACACATTTCCAAAAGATGATTATTTAGAATATAATATATGGTATTCTAAAAATAAAGTACCCTTTACTATTTATTGTGATTTTGAAGCATATAATTTTAATATGACACAAAGTCGAACCGAAGGTTCTAGGGCTTCGTCCGATTCTGAAAATGATAATTATGAAAAAAGTGCATCTGAACAAAGTAAAGAAAAATATTTATTTGAACAAAAACCATTATGTTGGGGAATGTACATTCATTCAAATTATCCTGAATTATTTAAATCAGAATATTATCAATACTATGGTGAAGATAGTTCAGAAATGTTTACAAAGAAAGTAGAAGAATTACCAAATTATTTTTCACAATTGCTTGAAACAAATATACCAATGATGCCATTAACAGAAAAAGAAAAATTAAATTTCATTAATGAAACAAAATGTTTTTACTGTGGAAAAGAATTTACAAAAAATTATAAAAATGGCAAAGGTAGATATCTTGATAAGGTAAAAGATCATGATCATCTAAATGGATTATATAGAGGTGCAGCACATAATTCTTGTAATCTTAATGCTAATAAATTTAAATATAACTTTGTTCCTTTATATTTCTACAATGGTTCTAAATATGATTTCCATTTAATAATGAAAGATTTATTTTCATCTGAAAAATTACAACAACAACAAATAAATGTACTATGTAAAACAGAAGAAGAATATTTTTCAATGCAATTAGGTTATATTAGAATTTTAGATGCATTTAGATTTTTTACTCCTTATTCATTAGATGTTATGAGAAAAACTTTGAAACCTGAACAATGTAAAATATTAAATAAATATAATTTAAAACCTTTAAAAGGAATATT
This sequence comes from Prostheceraeus crozeri, assembly GCA_907163375.1. NCBI lineage: Eukaryota > Metazoa > Platyhelminthes > Polycladida > Euryleptidae > Prostheceraeus > Prostheceraeus crozeri. The sequence continues at coordinate 1,183,038 of CAJQUW010015840.1, read as the reverse complement.
TCCGTATGAATATATAACTGAAGATTTTAATTCTGTGAAAAAATTATGGAAGAAAAACAACTTCCTCCAATAAATAAATTTAAATCAACATTAAAATAATCACAATTATCTGAAGAAGATTATGCAGAAGCTGAAAAAAATTGGAGAGAGTTAAATTGTAGAACAATGTATGATTATACAATGAAATATCTTCAGATAGATGTATTAATACTAGCTGATCTTTTCGAAAACTTTCGTGATATGTGTTTAGAATATTACGGAATAGAACCATGTTATTGTTATTCTACACCAGGTTTAGTATGGTTAGCAGGATTAAAACATACTGGTGTTCAAGCCGATGGCTCTAGGACAAAGTCCGTTAAACTTAAACATTATAAAGAAAATACATATGATAAATTATTATTTTTTGAATCTGGGATTGGAGGTGGAGTTTCATCAGTTTTAGGTAATAGATATGTTAAATGTTATAATAAGAAAGTAAATCCACAAGAATATGGAATAATGAAACCTTTATCTCCAGAAGAAAAAGAAAAAATATTAGAAATTTTTCGAACGAAACGAGAAGGAGTAGAACGTGAAAATGCAATTGATGAATTCATGAGAGAAAACTATTTGTTATATTATGATTTTAATAGCTTATATTCTTCTTGCATGATACAAGAATTACCAACAGGTGAAATGTCATGGTGTAATATTCTAGATTATCAAAAAACATATGAGGGAAATTATAATCATGGTTATATATATGAAGTTAATTTAGTATATCCTGATGAAATAAAAGATAAAACAAAATATTTTCCTTTCTGTCCCGAAAACAAAATTCCCAATATAGAAGATTTTTCAGATTATCAAAAATCTATAATTCCTAAGAAATACAGACCAACAAAAAAACTTATGTTAACACAAAGCAATAAAGGAAAGTATGTTGTTGAAGGAAGAATGCTAGATTGGTATTTAGATCATGGAATGATTCTCACAAAAATTCACCGGAAACTAGTGTATAGAAAATCTAGGTGGTTAAAAGATCATATAGAGTTCAATATTGAAAAACGTAAAATAGCTAAAAGAAATAAAGATGATTTTGGAAACGTGTTCTTCAAATTAATGAATAATGCATTTTATGGTAAGACTTTAGAAAATGTGCGTAATAGACAAAATATTGAAATAGTTTATGATAAAGATAGGTTTCAAAATTTAACAAGGAAACCTACATATAAAAGAACTACTAGATTTAGTGATGAACTATGTGCTGTACATTTACGTCGAATTAGCGTAAAACATGACAAGTTTAATTTTATAGGATTCACTATATTAGAATTAGCTAAACTATTTATGTATAAATTTATATATGATTATTTAGCACCTGCTTATGGCAAAAACTATAAATTACACTTTACAGACACCGATTCTGTTTTCTTAGAATTAACAATACCGTATAATTCTTCACTTGATGAAGAAATTAATAGAATAAAAGATAACATTCATCCTTCTGATTTATGTAAAGTAAAAGATGAATTAGAAGGAAATGAAGATTTCATAACAGAAGCTATATTTTTAAAATCTAAATGTTATTGTTATAACACAACTAATAATATTAAAACACATAAAACATTAAAAGGAATTTCAAAGGCATCAGTGGCTAATCAAATAACATTTCAAGATTATAAAAATGTATTATTTAATAATGAAATAAAAACAGCATGTAATTATAGACTTAATTCAAAAAAACATAAAATGTATTTAAAAGAAGAACATAAATTAGCATTAGATCCATTTGATGATAAAAGAAAAATTTTACCTGATGGAATAACTACTTCACCTTTTTAATTTTCTAATTTCTAAGATAGACAAATTTGATATATATATATATATATAAAATAAAATAATAAAATATTGTAACACTATATTTGTATATTTTTATCACTCGGTAAACAAATGTTCTATCGACTTTCAGTCAGAGAACAATTGTTCGATAACTCTATCATGAATTTTTTTATCAATATTAATTGTAATGAAGCCATAATCTTTTGACCAAGCATTGTTACACGATTGTTTAAATTCATCTTTATTTCTTACGCATAAATCTCTTAACAAATCACTTAAGTTTCTTGCATTTATTTCAAATAGTATAAATATATTTGCATTCTTTCTCATAACACTTCCATCTAATGAATACATACTTTGTGTTAAATAAAAAACACTACAGTTATTATGTCTACCTCTTGTGAAATAATTTCTCTGAACTGACTGATTTCTGTCATTAACACAATCATCAAAAATTACACAATGTTTCATTGTTTTATCTAGTTTACTGGGATCTTGCATATTACCACTATCATCTATTAATTGTATCTTTATATGCTTATTTTTATTGGATTCAACTAACTGATTATTTTTTGCTGCTTCTTCACACCACGAACTTATTTCTTCTTCATCTTCAGATTTTTCATATTCTTTGAATAATGAAGCAATTGCTGTTTTTTAAGATTATTTTCAAATCCATATTTTAAAAATTGATAGACGGGTTGTTCTGCTGTTGTTGTATAAATTATAAGATTGTTATAATCCAAAAAATTTGGAGTCGTTAAAATTTTAAATAATAGATATGTTTTTCCACATCCTGATCTTCCACAAATAACTGACAAAACTTTACTAGATAAATTTGGATGATGATTAAATTTAAGTTTTTTTTTATTTAATGGTAGTACTTCACTCATTTTTTAATAGAAAAATTTTATTTTTAATTTTTGTTTTTTAAAGAAAAAGAATAAGAATAATAATAATAATAATAATAAGAAGAAGAAAATTAAACTTCTCTAGCTTCGCGTGGGAGTTTATACCTCTCGAACGGGAGTTTACACCTCCCGAACGGGAGTTTATACCTCTCGAATTAAAAGATCTATCATAATCTCTTCACCTCCAAAATTTATTTCTTGTCCTTTTCATCAGTGATTCTCATGTTAATGTTGTTAATAGTTTTTCTTGTAATAGGGAAATATATTAATGCTTGTGGAATTACATTTAATCTATAACCAATGGGTAGAGTAAAAGCTGGAAAACTGAATATTAAATTTGACAATTTACCATTATATATCCTCCTTCAATAATGTCACAATGTACAACAATTGAATTTATTTCAGTTATTTTTGGAATCTTCTCACCTAAATGATAACCTTGACTATAGGTTTGTTTATTAAATCCTAATAGCTTTGACAATGATCTATCATGATTAAAATCAACTTGATGATTTTCGTCTAAAGTAAGAGAAAATTTATTAACTGCCGGTTCAACTGCAAATGTAATTGTTTCTTATCTTTAAATGGTATACCTTAATTTCTCTTAATTTCATTTGATATTGATTTAACTTCGTAAGAACCAGGAAGAAAAGTTAGTATTTTCCATGTTTTGCTTTTATCAGTAGAATATCTAAATTGATCATTCACATCTTTGATAACGTTTTGAATAGTGTTAAATGTGGAGAAACTAGTCAATGTAATTTGATAATTTTTATTTTGTTCCAAATGTAGAATGGGTTCTAAATTACAAGTGTGTGATGAAGTAGTTGTTATAATTTTTAACGTCGTACTAAATTTTGATGAATCCAAAATCTCTGTCAAATTTTCTAAATGATTATTAATTTTGTCTAAATCTGCTGAACACATTTTTTAGTTAAAATTTTGAATAAATATCTTTTATAAAAAAATTAAAAACAACAACATATTTCAGCTACGGGCGAAGTCCTGGAAGACATCTCCGATGTCCCGCTATACTTTTATAATCCTCTTCATTTAGAATCTTCTTTTCTAACAGTCTTTTCAATATAGCATGAATTTCATTGAAACTAGAATTATGTCCTTCTTTTATTGCCGATATTAAAATATTTAATCTATTTAGTAATTCTTGTGGATCATCTGGTAAGAATACAGTTGTTTCAGTTTTAAAACCTTTTTCTACTTTAACTCCCGTTGATAATAAATTTTCTAATTCTCTATAACGTCTAAGAGTTTTTCCTTATATTTTATGAGATCTTCTACAGCATAATTATTTAAATCTGCTCCTCTTAAAAGATCAACAAAATTTCTATCTAAATTAAAAGGATATTTATCTGGTGAAAAAATTAAACCTCGAAAAGGTTGTGGAAATATTTCTTTTTGTCCGAGATAAAATCTAGGTATTGTTTTTTCCGTCTATAAATGAAATAGAATGTTCAAATTGCATAGATTTTGGTAATTTCTTATTAATGTTTGATTCTAGTAATCCATAGTCATCTAATATAGTTTTGTGCTCTGGATCTGTTATATCAATTTGTTTATCATTATTTGTACTTTCTTATTCAAGAGTTTTAAATGGTTTCATAGTTTTCTCAAAATCAGTTTTTACTTGCTCGGTTTGCTGCATTTTTTCAAACATATCAGATTGAATACCAGCTTTTATCATTCTATGTTGAAGATGATTTTCTTTCATAATATTTGTTTGTTTTATTAACTATTCTAATTGTTTAATTCTTTTTTGATTATCAGCTCTAATTTTATCCATTTTTAAAATATAATATTTGAATTTTGTGGTAACATTGGAATACAACAAAAACATTTTACTGAACAAATTATTTTTTTATTGCTTTGTTGTCTGACATCTTTTCGTTTAAAGTTTTCTCGTTTTAAGTTTTGTTTAATAAAGTTTTGTTTAATAAAGTTTTGCTTAAATTTTCGCTTAAAGTTTTTAGCTCTTCTAAAAATATTTTATCATTTTCTTCATTAGAAATTTTACCATCACTCGAAATTTTGCCATCCTGTTTATTCTTATCATCAACTTTTTCTGACTGTAATTGAAATGATATTTGATTTACTTCATTAGCTATTTGATCAAATTTTTCAATCTCATCTAACGTAATAACATTATCATCACATACTCTTTGAAAGTAGTAATGCAATTTGTCATAGACTTCTTTAATATGTAAATGCTTAGTTTTTAATGATTTTCGTTTCTTAGTTATTAAAGATTTATCTAACATTGTAACAAGTAAAGTTGCAAAAACACCCGTACCTGTTAAAGCTGTAGCAACTACTGGAATTAATAAAACACCTGAAGATATAACAATTGTTAAAGCACCTAAACTTATTGTTAAGAATATGCCAATTCCTTGTGTTACATTCTTAACTTTAGTCCATCTCTTTCTTAATTTTTTATAATGCTCTAATCTTAATAATAATTGAGATTCCTTATCTTTCATATAACGTACTCTATCTTTATGTTTTTCTTTATTCATTTTTTCAATGTCCATTAAAGTAGAACTACGTTCATATGATAACGAAGGATATATTCTTGCGGTTTCTTCCATTTTTAAAGAAATATTATTAGACACGTAAGTTTAGACACATAATTTTAGTTATCTCATATTTTAAAACCTGAAAGATGGATAAAATTCATGAATTTGAAATTCTCAACTTTTATGATTTTCGGTGTCCTGGAACGGTCATGATTTTAAGGGCGGGTGAAAATTGTAATTCTCAAATTTTGAGATTCTCAACTTTTATGATTTTTTCGGTGTCCTGGAACGGTCATGATTTTAAGGGCGGGTGAAAAATTGTAATTCTCAAATTTGAGATTTTGAAAAAATTGAAAAATTGGGTATTTTTAAAAACGGTTTTTTTCTTCATAACCTGAGAAAATGACCAAAATTCATGAATTTAGTCGTTTTTAAAAATACTATTTTTTCAAAAAATGATACTTTTTAAATGGACTAAATTTATGAATTTAGGTCTTAAAAACCTGAAAAAGGGACAAAATTCATGAATTTATGTCGTTTTTAAAGATACTATTTTTTGAATTTTATGGTGTCCTGGAGCGGTCTGAATTCATGAATTTAGGTCTTAAAAACCTGAAATAATGACCTAAATTGATAAATTTACTCGTTTTTTAAAGATACTATTTTTTGAATTTTATGGTGTCCTGGAACGGTCTTTTGCCCATTACTGAAATACGCCCAATTAGTCCCCTCGTCAAAAGTCGCTGAGTACATAATTCTGACGAACATGAGGCCAAATTTGAACAGTTGTTTTGGAGACAATCAGTCTGTCATCCGGAAGCAGTCCCCTACGACACATATTTATTCTTATGAATTATTCTTAGAGGTGCTGAATCATCTTGGGCTCATGCAACAAGTGGGGTCGCCCAAGGGAGTGTCATTGGCCCTGTTCTATTTTGTCTGGTCATGAATTCATTGTCTACAGTGTGTTCCAATTCAATACTTCAGAAATATGCGGATGATTTAACATTTCTGCATTTCATCAGAGATCCGTCGGATGACTCTTTGCAGCTCGAAATGAATAATGTGATGCAATGGTCAAACAAACACGGTTTATGTCTAAATTTTTCTAAATGCAGTGTCATGAACATTATAACTAAAAAGTCTTTGGTTGTTGAACCAGTTCGCAATGTGATAATATTTATTTAGAGAATGTTAATTGTATGAACATTTTGGGCTGCATATTCACTTCAGACATGAAATGGAATTTGCATGTAGACCATCTTGTTAAGAAGGCCTCTAAACGGATTTATCTTATTCTGCATTTAAAAAGAGCTAATTGTCCGACTGATATATTATTTATGGCGTATGAGTTTTATTCGTCCAATTTTACTTTACGCATATCCTACTTTTTGTAAGGAACGGACTATTTGCAAGAGCGTCTTCTGCAGGTTGAAAAACGAATCTTTCGCATCATTGGTGATGTATGTGAATCCCTATTTACCTTTGGTGATCGTCTTTGTAAAAATTTACTTCGAGAAGTGACTTTGCATGCAACGCATCCTCTTCGTCAATTTTTTCTTGATCGTCAACGTGTGTCTAGACAACAATGCAGTTTAAAATGACCTAAGACTAAGACGAAACGTTTTGCTAATTCGTTTATCAAGTATTGTCCGTAGTTCTCATTTTTTGCATGATTTTATCTCTCTTTAAATTTTATACATATTTGACTTTTGTATTATTGTAATGCGCTCACCGCACTTGTGAAGCAAATAAAGATGATTTGAATTGAATTTGAATTTGAATGTTGTTATTTCAATACATGATGCCTTAACTAGTGGTTACCAGTTGATCCTTTAAGTGGTCTGCTCTATATTTGCATTTGATTTTTCCAAGGCATTCAATAAGTGTCATCATGATGCACTGATCAGCAAGGCTGTCGACTCTCACTTTCCTGGTGGATTTGTGGAATCATTAGAAAACTATATTTCCGGTCGTCAGCACCGAGTTCGGTATAATGGCTATAAAAGCATTCTGAGACAAGTGGGGTCCCCCAAGTATCATTACTAGGCCCTTACCTTTTCGGAATGTACATTGCCTCACTTCAGCCTCTGTTTAAATCTACGTCGATCGTGAAGTATGTGGATGACATTTCCTTTTTAGTGATTTGTATATTAGCAGTGTATTTATTTAGATTGTCATTTGAAGTTCAATAAAGACACCTCTCACGCGGCTGATATTGTGTGTGACATCTATGCCTATGACGATGGCTTACTCTGTTTTGCTTGCTTTTGTCGGAATTGTAGCCGAACAAAATAACCAGAATATCTCAAAGATATGTTATTACTACCTATACATACTATCTATACAACCATTGTGCATTCATATTTGAAGAGAATCACACGCAGCTCACGTTAGTGCAGACGAACAAAGTCAAAGTCACAGGATTTATACAGCAATAGGATTCCACAGTTTTATTAATCGGTCAAAACTTTCGCGGCAATCCTATATTTTATTTATATTCTTGCACAGGATGTCCCTTAACCTTTATAGGTTCAAAATGGAACATTTTCCTGCAGGCAGTTTTGAGGTGAGATTTTCAACAAAGTTTAATCCAATTTTCCACGATGTAAGCAAAAATATAGCTCTCCCTCAATTTGGACGATTTTTATATTTTTTAAGAATAAATAAAGTTCCCCGACGCGTTTCGTCACGGTGGATAGTATCAAGGGGAAAAATAAATTGAAAAATGCCTGTATTGTCTACGTTCGCCCCTCTTCTTGAATATCGCACACAAGTGCGGAACCCATTTCTAAAGAAAGATATCATTACTATTGAAAAAGTTCAAAAATGTTTCACAAGACATACGTATTTACAGGCGTGCCAAATTAAATTATAGTGACTATAATTCCAAACTGTCGTTGCTCGAAATGCTCACTCGAGAGAATAATAATAATTTTTTATCTTATCTTAGTCTGCAAAATGCATCATGATTTAACTGACGTAACTTTCAGTGACTTCTTTAATTTGCAGTCATGTGATCACTTAACTCGTGACCACAAACTAAAGCTTCGTGCTCGAGAATTTTCGAATTGCAATGTATCTGATCTTTTCTTCAGCAATAGAGTAGGAAATGTGTGGAGCTACCTACCAACATACATTGTGTCATCAAATTCACTTAACGACTTCAAAGAGCACTTATGTAATTTTGTTTTATGACCATATTGTAAAGTTTATTTTTTGATGTCTACAGTTTTTCAGGCAAATTATAAGTGCTGTCAACTGACAGCCAATTTTTCCTTTTGTAGATTTCTACGATAAAGATTCATTCTATTCAAAATTGAAACTGATTTGCATCATATCTGAATATCGGCATCAATTGACACTTTAACCAAAAAAATGAGCAACACTGCCTTCATTTTTATGAGCTAAACATAGGATAATGAACCTTAAGTGATTTTGATTAAAAGTGGGCTTTATTAGGGGCCGTTATGTAATTGAACGCATGTCTTACATATAAAGCATCAATCTCAGGTGAGCTCAACAGAAGGGAATGAATATGTTCAAGTCGCTTCACTGATCATGCCTGAGTTAAAAAGCGAGACGTGCTTCAATACTATGATTTGAAACGTGTCAACAAGTGTAAAATTAGAACGTGCTAAATTTCATAACAAAGGAAATAAAATCTAAAGAAATTTCTTTCGATTTTTGTTTTTTGTTTTGGAATTTCCAAATAGTGACATTCGATACAAGATTTACATTTGCAGGCTAATAAATATTGCGTCATAGCGTATTCCCAGCTTTCATTTCACAGGTATATTTTCAGTGTTAATAAGATCGATTCGATATAGTCACTATTTGCGCATTCATATGCAATAATGTTCAGCACTAGAGTCAGGCACGATTGCATCATGTTTCATTTTACTAAGATGAAGCTTCTGAATTGAATAATAGTATTTCCAATAGAGCAAAAGCAACAGTTTTGACGTTTTAACGTAATGTCTTATCTATTACAATTTTGTGAGACTGCTACAGTATAAGACCCGTTTGACATGACTTTAAAAAGAGGTGCTTTTTCTTCATTGCTTCAAGATCGTTTTTTAACCACACTTTTGAAAATTAGTGCTATGTAGACTTGTTGATAAGCTAATCATTCTATTGTTCCTATTCCCTTGATTGTTAATACAAGTGAACAAAAGGTTTGACTGTCTACTCTAGTGAGAGGAATGCAAAGGCTCACAGTGATTTCACGAAATTGAATAGTTGCCAACAAATTCAAATACTTTGACATAAACATTCAATTCAGTAATCTAAGGAATTACATATCATCAACATTCCATGTGATTTATTTCACACATTAAAGCAGCCTGTTGGTAGAATTACAGTGTACTCCGGATAAGCGGGACAGCTCCGGAGTGGAGCGCTTGTCACGCTTATCCGGAGTTCCCGCTTAAGCGGAGAAGTAATAATATTAGTAATTATAGCTCGGGAGAAGTTAATACTTATATATAGATGCTGATAAAATCTTGCCTAAACCACGCTTCAAGATCCGTACTTACAAACATCTTCATTTATAGCATTATAGATGTATTGACAAAATCTGATCCATGAATGCATATCATTTGCATATATAGTATGATGAGGTTTCGAATGTCTAAGCAAAAAATGAGTCTAGCAATGTTTGTTTCTTTCCTTTTGCTTCGGCGAAAAAGTGTGTTTCTATGGTAGCATCATGTGCAGTGAGTGAGCAGCGCTATTGCTGAAACAAGTGTCACTGGCTACGGCTTGCAAAATAATGTAGAATCGATAAGTTTGCCGTTAACTCATTGGCTGTCAAAGTAAACGAATCAAATCAGTCGTCAGTCAGTTTGCGTGTTGAGGAGGTTCTCATCCTGCAGGGGTGTGAGCGACACGAATTAAATACGTTCTTTGGCATGCACGAGTATGTATACCCAGAATAGAAAATTTTAGGACATAAAAAAGTACAAAAAATTCTCCCGCTTAAGCACAGTAACTTTGAAAACTGTCCCGCTTAACTGGAGCGATTCATACACTGTAAACCAGCACCTCCTAAAGCAAGCTGAATCACCTCCTAAAGCAAGACACTATTCGTAACTAATAAAAAAATCCTAAAGCATGCGCCTTTTAGAAGGCTAGCTTCTCGCCTCCTAAAACATTTTTTCATATTCTACTTTCCCTTATGACAATTCATACTACTATCTTTATTCAGCGATAGATGGGTTGCGCATTGAGATTTATTGCAGACAAAGCTCTCATTATATTTATTCAATATTCATCTCTTTCTTTACAAACAACCCTCTAAGGAAATAAGAACCCTTTGATCCAAGTGGTACTGTTATGCAAGAGAACATGTGTTGTACAATTCGAATACATAAGGCAAACTTTACTGAAATTCACTTGAAATTTGTAAAATTGACACCTGGCAGCAAAATGAATACAATCACAGGTCTATTGATGTAACAGATACAACGAAATCTCATGTATTCATGTACAATGAAAATTTTGACCTGACAACGCAATTTTCGGTGACAAAAATATAAGTGCTATATAATATAATCACTGTCGGGACAGTATAAAATGTCAGAATTTTTTATTACAGAATTATGTGGATAAAAGCATGTGTGAAATCGTAGATCAACAGTTGCAATAAAGATAAAGTAGCAAATAGAGTCTCAAGATCAAGACAAAAACAATCAAGTACTAGATAAGGAAATCAATACCTATTTTTGTTCAATTAAATTACGATCTTATCTCACAGAAATTGCAGCTCTAAAACATCATGGAAAAAATCAAGGAATAATTATAGAAAGACAGAAACTGAAGAATTCAAAGAAACTTATGTCACCAAAAAAATTCACAGATTTTTGCACTGATCTTGGTGAAGATGTGACGCACACGAAGAGGTCCTACCAGCAGTTTCTACGGTGGCCAAGTACTGTCGATTGTGTTGGAGATTATTCGTTAGAAAAAAGACTTCATGTTCCATGATGGTAGATGCTCCATCCGTCAAAGCACATATTTAATTTTTGGACACCACATATTTGTATTCACTGATATTCAAGTCGAAATGATTGCTGAAAAGAAAAAGGAATTTTAGTTACGAACTATGGAGTGAAGGGAAAGAAATAATTAACTTTAAGAGACAAGATGTTACATGTTACATGAAACAGGCTGAACAAATTATGATTTCTTCATAAATTCGAAGTTTTTTATTTGACAGATAATTGAAAACAAAAGAATTTCTTATAAACATGCATGCACAGAGCATATCTTGTCATTTAATTATTTTTATTACGCTATTTATTTTGATATGCGCCTACATAATATAATTTATCAATGCTGAATTGAATACATGCACCTGTACTTTGATAAAATAATTGAAACCTCTTGTTGCGGAAAATTGGCTCTATTCTTAGTTGTTTGATGTTCTACAGATTATGGAAATTCACGATTTTCATATCTCCAACAAATAGCAAATATTATGCTAATAATCCATATTCACAAGTACTAATTTTCGTTTGAAAGTTCTAATGCAATACTGCACATGTTTCTTATTGATTCTACCACATCAGACAGCACACACTGTCTTGTAAACTGCTATGTGTCGACAACAAGTAGCCGTACTTATTAATCAGGTGAAAACACTATGAGCGTCACAGGTCTCTACCAAACATGCATGAGCTAAGTTGACTTCAGAAATAATAACTGGCATGGATTATATGGCCCAAGATCGTCGTTAGAAATTTAATAAAAATGAAAAAACTGGAATATCTCCTTTTCTACTGTGATTTAATGGCCATTGTGAAGGCGTCTAAAACTGTTCAGCGTTAGAGGTTTTGGTTCTATGTGAGTATAGTTCGTTTGAGGAAACCAGCATGATATGTGATGATTTTATGAGAAAGAATAAAAAAAGTTCCACTCAAAAGGCGGACATTTTCTTGCTATCAGAAATACCGCATCATGTATTTTTACAGAATCGAAATATTCTATATAAGTTAATCAATCTTTCTTTTTTTGCGATGATGACTGTTTGGTCTTTCCTATTTGTGCTAGAGTCTATTTTTTGCCTTGATATTATGCTACGTTGAGAACTTAATAATAATGACTGATTTGAATAGAGTATGTGAGAGACTTTCATTGCTAAAATGGATTTACTTTTAAAAGTAGCCAACAGTATGGACTGAATATTTATAGAAGTCGAACACTTAACGCCGTGCATTAAAAATACGTTTGCATCCAATAGTGTCTAGACATTGTAGAAAAACCGCGGATATTTGAATACTGACAAAAAGGATAATTATTGGCAGAAGATTCTAGATAGAAGTACAGACGATTTAATTTTTTAGTAGTCTGTCAGCCCTAGTTCGACATCCGGAATTTCATATATTTTGATGAATATTTATTAAGCGAATTCGCCACTATGTGGCGGCAGAAATTTAACAAAATAGATAAAGAAGTTTAAAAGATTGAATGCGAAATTTTAAGCATAAGTTTACAAAAATATGTTTCTTCTTAAATGTCCGAATCAGGAAAGACTGAAGACAATTATACTACTGCATAATGGAAACGAATGTCCTTCAGTGTCGTCTATTGCATTTTTTCGATGTCTATATAGGTATCTGACTATAGATTATCATGACAGTTGGTGATAAATGCTTACATTAGCAGGTTGAATCCAAAACTTGATATGCCAATTCAATTAACCCTTCACATGCGTGTATTTTTCTGCCTTCGTTCGGAAGCCTTATTGGACACACCACTTAAAAAACAGTGAGTACTTTGAGCAGTTTCTATAAGTACGCATTTGCTTCTCAGAGGCTTTACCGTGCACATAAAACGCGACTGAATGCATAAAATTGACAAATGCAATGTATGCCTACCTCGAAAATTTGCAGCTTTTCCAATTTATAATTTGCATTATCCGCAAAAAAATTAATTTAGTCCCGTTAAAAAAAGTGACATTTTAACTACAGAAGTCTTAAACTTGATTTACATTAAAGTGCTATATAGCATGCATGTATTACAACTCTTTCGAATAGGCTATCAGAGCAACAGGAAACTCACCTCATTTTTCAGAGCTGCCGTTAGTTGATGAACCAGATTGATCAGTATATCTGTCACGATTGACAGTCACGAGAAAATGTAGAATGCAGATTTTCGGACATTTGGATTCAAGTCTTTTCAACTTATCTCGTATTTCGATCGACGTTGATGGGAAAGATGTAGTCTCCTGGTATGACACCATGATATCCATACATTTGCAATTTACTACTGCACAACTTCAACAGCTAATTTCAATAAACAATTTAATTGCAATATCACTGACGGAAAGTCAACTTGCCACTCGAAGTCAAAGTCGGCTACATAACCTCGGATAGATGAAGCGGAGAATGATTCACGTACATACAGCAGCGTGAACTTATGATGTCCTCAATAGCAGCTATTGTTATGCGACAACGTTCCTGCTGTCTGGCAAGCAGTGACTCACGCTCTCCTCTATGCAGCTGCTTACGTCTAAGGGCTATTGTTCTCTTCAGTATGCTCACCTACTAATTCAACATAGCCTTCTGAAATTTTAGTGTGTGGCGCTTTAGGATGTAGATTTCTTCCACTTTAGGAGGTGCCAGATTACAGTGTATAGTAATGGAAATGTTTCCTGAGTTTTCTCACGCTTAAGCGGAATTCCCGCTTATCCGGAGTACACTGTACTAAGATTTCCGGTTGAAAAGAGTGATAGAAAATACTAGAATAATAATAGAAGCAAAAAAACTAGAAAGAAGAAATATGATGCTATTTTACTTAACATGGTTGCAAGCATTTCCAAAGCATGCTTTTTTAAAAACTGATCACACCGATATTAACATGTATATGTAGAAGTGGATGTTCTGAGCTTTTTATTAATATTAAAACTGAATCATCTGAATATATAGAATATGGCCCTTGTATAGCACACTTATCTTATGCCGAGGACGATGCGAAATATTACGTCGAAAATCCTACAACACTAAGTTCGATAAATGCCTGCCATAGACTTCTGACCTTTGATTTGATATTTCGTCTTCAATAAAGCATGAAACATGGAACATCTGTGTCTTTAAGTGTCCTATAATCTTCAATAAATTCATTATTAAATACAGATTCAGATATCATCTTATGAACACATTGGCTGGTGTTAAAGGACTGTTTTCTACTTATCGAATTTGGAAATAATAGAAATTGTAGGCTTGTGTCATTTTCAGCGTTTGTCAAATACATGAACAAATCTCATAGTTTCAAGACAGGAAAATATATTGTCTCAACTCAACCATCAAAACCATAAAGATGCTGCTTGCTGCAAAGCTTGTTGTGAATGTACATGTAGCTGGTAAGCTCGTCATGTTTTAGACTCTGATCGCCCTACACCTATTAGTATTCACATTATTTGTAATGTAGTAAGGAAACTAGGTCTACTCAATGCGGGTCTACTTTTAAACTCAAGATTGAACTAAAATGTAATGCTGATGATGACTTGCATAAATCAAAATACAATATTATCAATGACGGTTTAGAAACGATCACAGCAATCCTATTAAATGCTGTTTTCCAGGTGGCCCATAGTATCAGTAGTAGTCAATCCAAGAGTTGCTGATTATATTGGCTCATGAATTGACTTAAAAATTCTTAAAATGTTCCTATTAACTAAAATTGTCAACAGTAACGTCGGTGATTATGTGAGTGTATATAAGCGTGTAAAATTATGCTTTCGAGCTACTTTGTTGATTGATGTTACCTTGTCAATTAATAAAAATCATAAATACTGGAAACTGATGGAATCTGCTGCATTTTTCATTACCAAAAAAGCTATAGCTAGCTACCCTATGTTTTTTCAAAACAAAGTCGCCACTTCTGAAAAACGGTTGAGTAATATAGAAAACTATTTCATCAGAAATACTTTTCTTTCGAAGTTTGTTTTCGAAAACAATTGAAAGAATTATTTAAAAGAGAAGGGAGGGTGCGGGATTTTCAACGAGGCATCCAGTGAAAAATGTATCAAAATCAGAAGAGCATACAAGCGTATGCCAGAGTCAACCACTTTTAAACATTAATTTCGAAATTTTTGCATTGCACTGACGATTCAATCTTACTTCAGGTGCACTTAACTCACCAACTTTAGGTCTGCTGATTGGTTAGCAATCCAAAGAAATTATGTTTCAAATGATCCGGAAGTACCTTCTTCAACGTTCATCTCGCTCAGAAAATTCGGAGACTTCTGTTTTACAAATTTGATCACCGAGGCGTTGTTTGTGAATTGTGGCGAACATGATGTTATTCAAATGATTTGCACATGTTCGTGCTGTGGTCCATAAAGGCGTCTCAAAGACCTAAAAGTGCGCTCTTCATTTGAAGAGTACTTGAGAATTGTCTGAACTTATACTCGTATGTTGATTTTTACTTATCCCTACACTTTGGAATGCAACATAATATCGGCAAGTAGCAGGTCGAAAAAATTCGTTTCGTTCAACACTCGTCACAGAAAAGGTTGTAATACAGTAACTCAGTATTTAATGAGCATAGTCAAGGAGTAGTTTCTCATGTGGACTCAAATGAAGGAGTTCTTTCAACACCAGTGGCGGCTCTATGGATTTCTGTTAGGTCATGCTCATCAATTTTTTCGCATCATGAGGAAAAAAGTATGTGTGACAGCTATCATACGAGGATTTTTAAACATGCAACTGATGTAGCATAATGTAGCTTAATATCATGCAACTTAAGAAACAGTTACGAATTCGATGAACAAAATTTTAATCTCATTCCATTTGCATTTGCCCTTTCCTAATTATAATTCAAACACGCAAGCCGCCTACTTTTCACATCAGGTAATCCAGTGAATATGGTGTAGGGCTATGCATAATTCTAATGATCTACATATTGTTATTGCGGAGAATCTTCTTCATGGCCTACATACAATCTTGCTATGACTTTTGTTTATCGGTGTGGGGTGCTTCCTGTCACATAACGAGAATTGAGAAACTCCAAAAGCTTGCAATCAGAGTTGTGCTTGATCGCCCAAAACGTGAAAGCTCCAAACCTTTATTCAAAGAAATGCACATTATGCCCATGAGCACTCGAGTCGACTTTAAGCAGACTCTACTTGTGTATAAAGCCCTAAATCAGTTAGCACCAACTTATTTACAACGCATGTTTTTACGCAAGGAACAAGAGAAAAAGACACGATCTGTAACACAAGGAGACCTGTGTATTCCCAAAGTTAGAACCAAACTAAGAAAGATGACGCTTGTGGTTCGAGGTGCAGAACTCTATAATTCCTGCAATCGTTGTGTCCGAGAGGCTGACAGTGTTTTGAAATTTAAGCGAAACTATATATGTGATTTCTTCAAAACCTTCTAATTGATGTTCATTCTCTTTTATCTACCTAATCATGTTTTTCTGTATGCTAGAGGACCATTGTAAATTAGCTATTGCTACCAGTGTTATCCTCTTAAAATAAAGATTTTATTATTATTATTATATTATTGTATCAGCCAAAATACGCTTAAAATAAAATTCCAGGCGTAGGCTACATGATTTGTATGTTTGAGTACATCCGATGATAATCTGATTTGCTATATTATACATTTTGCTCCTAGACATATCTACATATGCAAGCATGTAGAAGACCACGGCTAAATTTAATCACCAGATAATGTATATTAAATAACATTCAAGTTCTACACTGTAAATCGCTGGATACGAAAATTACATACAAACACATACCAAGTTTACATACAATTTGAAACCAACATTTGATACGAGATTCTGGCATATATAAAGAAATCTGGTATGTTTTTCAAACGAATGGCCGTTTACTTTCGTATGTGATTGGTATGTAAACGATACGAACTATGCTAACTGTGATTGGCTGTTTTACGTTGAAATACGAATTCTTGGTATGTTTTATATACGAGACCCGATGCAAATTGGTATGTGTTTCGTATGTCTTTCGTATGAATAGCTTTATGTCATATGGCAAAAAATATGTTATACTACATACTACTTACAAATAACTTTTTTCCAGTAATACCAGCCGTGAATATTTCTTTGTGAAAGTGTGGTATTTAACTAGATTAGATTTGTTGTGGAATTAAAGCCGCATGTCATCTTTGCAACTTGTCTTATAGCATTCATAAGACTCATAATTAGCTCATTTCCTTGAACTAAATTGATAAACATCATTTCAATAAAACGATAACTTTTCAGCAACCATGTTGACTTATATATCTCAAACATAACTATTTTTGCGTTCATGAATTATGATGTGCCTTTATTTTGGATTGATAATATGCTTAGCTCCAAAATTACATAATGCATAATTGTTGATGGTCAAATACTTATTGATTATTTATGAAATGCCTCGGACTTACATGTATTAAAATCGAATTCAGTATTGTTAGCTTGACTATAAAATGTCATTATCTCACTACTTACAAAGCAGTAGTAGCATTAGTGTGATCTTTATTGACAAAAAGCCTTAAATCAACATACTTTAGACATGATTGATGCTTTCTTTTAACATTGTACTGGTATGGCTTTAGTATGTAAAGCATACCACACTTGAAATAACATGCGAAAAGCATACAAATATATACCAAGATCATACAGAAATATACCAAAAAATATTTTGTTATGCATCCTTCGTATGTGATTGGCATTGATGCAATTCGTTCTTCCGTCTTATGATGGGGGAGCATCTCAAAAACCTTTGCTTTCAAATCATGATACTTATCATCAGAGTGGATCGTTTCGAGAAAATCTGAGAACTTTTTGATTCTCTCATGAACAAAATTAACATCTGCCAATTTGCTCTGCATCAAATTGAACAAAATAGTAGTGTGTTCAAAAACCCGGTTGAAAAACAAAGTCAAGAACAAAAAGCAAGTATCATTCAAGTACCCCAATAGGCCAGTCGCCTCCTTCACCGTAACATCATCCCAGTCGGAAGCATCTTCCAAAATCTTTAATAATGCTTGTATGATCGACTCATAATTTTTAGCGAGAACATGAATGATGCGTCCGTGGTATGACCAGCGCGTAGGAACTGTGGCTGGAAAGCACAATCCAGTTTGTTTTGTCATGAAGTTTTACGTTTGCTACTCGATCCAGTAAAAGAACTAAATGCACCAATGTTAGCAAAGTATATGCGAACATCACGAATTTTTGATGAGCAGTTTCGAATCACTAGGTTTAATTTGTGAGCATAGCAGTGTACGAACTTAGCATGAGGAAATGCCTCAGAACGTATCAAAGACTGAACACCATGAAACTTGCCACTCATTACTGCCGCACCATCGTATGTCTGAGAGACAATTTTATCAGTCAAATCACCGAAAGGTTTTAGAACTTCTATGATTGCATTTTTCAAGCCTTCGGCATTTCTCTTTTCACTGACGTCGTAGAATCCTAGGAATCTTTCTTGAACATCACGTACTTGATTAACGAAGCGTATGATAATTGAAAACTGTTCGCAAGTAGAAATGTCTGAAGTCTCATCAGCTTGAATACTAAGATATTTTGCCTTCGAGACTTCACTTATTATCTGATCCACAAGAACGCTATCAACTACATCAATCAAATCATTTTGCACAGTTTTCGATGTGCCTTTAAAACTTGACCTTGAATTATCTGTGCCATGTAGCTGCCGGTCAAACGCATAATCGAAGTTGGAAAATACCTCCAACAGCTCTCGATAGTTCCCACGATTGTTGCTACCTGTCGATTCGTCGTGTCCTCTGAAGGACATGGTTTGTTTACCAAGATACAAAGTTGCATGAAGTAAGTAAGGTACTTCCTATTCTGCTTCACGCGCTCGTTGTGTTGATCTATTTCTAGACTTTTCAACTCAGATATGGTATAATCAATCGTCGCTCTTTTTCCAAATTGCTTCCACAATTTATAAGAATCAAGATGGCCTTTACTTTGTGAATGCGAATCACTATCAACCAAAACCTGTCTAAAATTGGCGTAGCCAACACCAGTCCATGATGACTTTGGATTCAAATTAAACAGCAAACAAGGGAAGCAATACAAGCGCTTGCTTTCCTCGCAGCCACACAGCCAATCTTTTGCTGCGTACCAAGACGTTTGGAAATTTCTTCCTTTGTATTTTACACCACTCAAGTCAGGTTTTGGTCTACCTTCTTCGATGATGTCCTTCTTCTCTTCGAAGTTCCTGCGTGAAAATGGTCTATTGATTAAGTCTTGAAGTCCTCTGCTTTGATCGGCTGAGGCCATTACACAGGACGTAAAATATAAATGCACACTTCACAAGTTCACAGCTGATGTCGTAAACAACTGAGACTCGAGACATCTCATGATCTCACTACACCAATAAAATCAGCAGATTGCCGTCCAATCAGCTACCGTTAGTTGGTTGAAACGAGCTATACGTATCATTTGTGCTTCCCGTCCACGGCATGAGATGGAGTATGAAAATCGTCATCCGCAGATTTTGCTATTGTTCTCCCGTCAGATGATCCGGCCAATAAAAAATGAGGTATGCTCGAATTGACTTGCGTTCCCCTGAATTTTTTAGAACAAGTTAGCTACTTGATAAATCTTAATTGAGTATGACCTTAATGTCACAGCAACATGATCGGACATAGTAATCAAATGTTGTCAAAGCTTGAAAATGATGTTGGAAGTTTTTTTGTTGATTCAAAACTTTCCCTTTCTTGTGGTTGACATCGTTGATTTGTGTGGAGGAAAATTAGACAAAATACTTCGTCATGCTGAGCATGAAGGGCATGATCGCTAAAGCCGCCACTGTTCAACACCCCTCCCAGAAAAGGTTTGATGCATTTAGGTATAACTACAGGTCTTCTAGAACATCCTCAGGTATAGTTCATAAACTTAAATTGTGATGCCAGTAAATATCTACATGAGTTTTAAAAGTAGTACTTAAATACCTCTTATAGAATATGAGCAATGTGAAAAGTAAGCTACTTTTGAAAATTCAAATTTTAAGCTGTTTGCTTCAAACAATGGTGGTAGCAATGTTAATCTGTGGAATCCTCTGACTATAATCTTTCAGAATAAGTCAGCAGAAATTACATTTAATACTCAAATCAATCAGCAAATCCCTCTTAAAAAACACATCAAAATCTTCTCTTTTTGAAACTTTTCTCTCAAGAAATTTGGCTTATCCTTTATCTCTTTGATTGTTGAGGTGCATTACCTGCAATTCCAGTTCATGCATTTGTAGCACAGATCTTCAGGAATATTTCAAGCCCTCATTCAAGGAAATCGGCTCATTGGTTCAAATTCTAGAGCTGCTGAAAGACTACGTGCCACTGAGGCAAAAATGTCAATTGTGTGGTAGGAAGCATGATGTTTATTCGAGTTTTTAGACCAAAATACTCGTATTTTCAGATATCTGATTAGATGAATCATGCAAATTTGCATACTGCGCATTTTTCTTGTCGCTACCGACCCAATTACCCATCGATGAAAACATTTTACAAAAGAAAATAATGTACCTACACGTATATAAAATAAAGTTGAATTGAATTTCTAGAATACGTGGAAGGATGAATAGAGAATGAAAATGAAAACATGAAGTGATGGTCAGGCACAAATTTTCCTCCAATAAATCATTATAGGAGGTAGTCCACTGATTTTGGCATTCGGCTGAACTCATACTGCACATCCACACGCTTCAGTGCATGATCGGCATGAGCAGGTCAAAAGAGGACATGCACCTTTTCTGCAATGCCACACTGTCAATTCAAAAAGATCGATTTGAGCATGTTCTTTTGTCATTAATAATGGCCGCAGACTAGCGTTTCTCTATTCTTAAACTAGTGCTTCTGAACGTTTAGTATCCTGTGCTAGAAATTTTTCAATATTAGTGGCTAAAAATTTTTTGGCCAAGGCAGTTTCCTTCAGGACCTTCCTTAGAAATACAAAATTGAATTAATCAAATAATCTTGTTAAATCCATAAATCGAAAACTGCAATTATATAATAAAGCATATAGTGTCATTTTTGCATCCGATTGAGTACGGCATTTCGCAGCCTTTAGGTGCAAACTTTGTATGCATTAGTTATTATTAAAACTCAAAAATACTAAAACCTTTGGAACAAAATATAACATCAAATACATGTGCATCTCCCGCTTCACCACAAAGCACACTAGGAACATATGCCACTCAACAAAACTTGAAAGGTACAACTTCATGCACCAAAAAGCGCGATGTTTCTTAGAATTAATATTTACATACGAATGTGGTAAAAACCCAAACCGTAAAGAAGGTGAATGTGAAAAATGAATTACTTTTTTGACCATTGTAAAGAAAGCAAGTGCAACTTGAGTCTCAACAACTCCCTTGGTCTTGGTTCATTTTTGCATTTGTCCAAATCCAACGACTGGTTCAAATTTAATTGAAGCAAACCACCATGTTTAATATCCAACCAACTCCGTTTTTTTGTTGACACATCCTCAGCATGGGAAAATCCCATGACATGATCGTGGCCAACCAAGTCATGAGAGGAGGTTAAGTAATGTAACTTTGAGCTATTTGGTGCCAATTGTGATGTGTGAAGCCCTGCACAGATCCATTCAGATGCCTAAAGAAGATGTTTTTACTTTTCAATAAGGTATTTTATTTCACTTCAATGATCTCTTCTGCCATGAAAGGATATTCGGGATCAGTCGATGGGTCGAAGGCACTGAGGACTATCAACCATTGAGGTGGATTAAATTTCAAAATGTCATTCAAATGAAACAGCAAATTTTCTTTCAGACCAGCCAAATGCGTAATGCAAGAATGCGTTTCCAAGATGTAGAAAGAAGTTTCCAGAGATCGAGTTCTGCAACGAACCAACCACATGCTCAGACGAAAATTTAAATGATGTATCCCAGTTCGGTATCTGTTAAAGATATCTTAAACTCTGTAAATGAATGCAAAGTACTCAGGAATGAAACTAGCACGATTATGACAATTTCAGAAGATGATGATACAATGTTATGGATATATCGCAATGCAAAACTGATCAAGTCAGAAATTCAAAACTACAGTGGCATATTCATAAGATCCCTAGACATGGAAATTATCTCATATGCAATTTCTAGGTCGATCACACCATAAAAACTTTATTGCGATTCATTATCACTGATCAAGATTAGGAAGGAAAATGTTTCATTGTAGATGAATGCAGACGTTCTGTTGATAAACGACATATTTTGAGGATCGCATATAATTTCTAATACAACGAATGCCCGAGGAAAGATGCCAAAGCAAATGTAGATCTGAGTGCTGCGATTGACCACATGACTCGCTCAAAGGTTCTTATGCTTAATCGAATGTGACATATTGCAATTCCATTGATGACTTACTCATATTAGTCTTAGGAAGGAAACACTTGCAGAAGCTAATCTTCTCGGAGTGGTGGTCCCACCAAACATTTCACCAGGTTCACAACTGACAATATAGACAACATCATACATGCCAAGTCTCCCGCATTTCGCGGGAGTCTCCCGCATTTTTAGTCAATCTCCCGCTCACCCGCATAATTGCTTAAATCTCCCGCATCGTCATTTATTTACGCCGTATTTTAAAGTAGGCCAACAGTTTTATCCTTCTAGTGTGCTCTTTCCATCATTCAAATGTAACAGCAAGCGTTCGGACTGATTAGCCACTCACCGCTAGCCTATTCTTCGATTAGCCCTCCTCCATTCCCTCACAACCAATGAGAAGCATGCAATCATACGTTTATTGAAAAGATAGATCTTCGTTTGATTCACAAATTCTATCTTTTTTATTGGAAATGTGAGAAATTAATTGTCTTCAAAAATAAATATTCTCCATTTATTGAAGGAAATATAGGAAGTTGATAGGGCTTTTAAATATGATTTAATCTAATTTTACTATTTTTGTTTAAATAATGGATAATCTTTCTTTTTTTTAAATCACACTAACTTTCACATTTTACTTTTAATCACAGTTTTCATCATGTCGTCGTCTTCTTCCGATGATGAGAACCTACGACCTACCTGTAGCGTAAAGAAACGCAAGCACTGTGGCTCTTTTTCTTACAAAACCAAATTTGACCCTGCATGGGTTAATCGTCATTCTATGGCAAAAGATGTAATAATTGCTGCACCTGATGATGTTCATACATTTAAATGTTTGGTATGCAAGAAAGAAGTGTCTTGTGCTCACCAAGGTGAGGGTGATCTAAAACGACATATTAGAGGAAAAGATCATCAAAAAGCATTGACTGCAAAAGCTAATGTGAAACTAATATCTTCTTTTTTCATGAAGAATAATGGTGCAGAAGAATTATCTGTTCGAAGGGCTGAACTGAAATTCACTGGTTTCTTGGCTGAACACAATCTTCCTATAGCTGCAGCTGACCATCTTGGCCATTTGATCAGAAATTGTTTCCCTGACAGTAAGATTGCTCAAAATTATTCTTGCGCTCGAACAAAGGCATCTTGTCTGTTAAATGATGCAATTTCACCTGATCTCCTAGATGATTTAATCAAAGACATGAAAATAAATTTCTTCACTCTCTGCGTTGATGGCAGCAATGACCAAAATCTGCAGAAGATGAATCCGGTAACAGTAAGAATTTTTGATATTAATCAGCAAAAGGTTGTCTGCAAATTTTTGGACATGTGTCCAACCAAAGGATCCACCAAAGGGCCATTTTCAATTCCATTGACACTGCATTGCAGAAGCATGAATTATCATGGGATAAGTGCATCGGCTTCGGCGTGGACAACACCTCTGTCAATATTGGCAAAAACAACTCTATAATGACCAGAGTTCTGGCACAAAACAATTCTATTTATTTCATGGGCTGTCCATGTCACATCGCTCACAATGCCGCATGTTATGCATCAAAAGCATTTTGTTCCGATTTAAAATTGTCATATGGCATGATAAATTAAATCATGTTTGATTTGTTTATCTGTATTGTAAATGTTGCATGTCTGTGTGAAGATGTTTTGAAAAAATTACAGAACACTTTCTAACCGTGAAAACTGCACGCTTGTTTTCTTATTTACCTCGTAAAGGTCTTCTCCTAAGTCACAACATAAATGGCGACTGAGGATTAGCGAACGCACAGAAGTCTGTCTTCGTAAAGTAATATTTACAGCACCTTTATAAACTTACATATTTTGGTGCATAGGCTATATAACTTATTAAGCAATAAGTTAGGTTTAGCAGACAGACATGGCCGCGTCTTCTACACCGAATGTCATAACAGGCATACCTGCACCATCGCCTTTCTTAACTTCTCCAGGTGAACCTACCATCCCGTGGAATACGTGGATCAGAACTTTTGAGTACTTGTTGGCCGTAGGTTTGGACGCGAAGGTAGAGGAGGATAGGTGTAGGGCGTTATTGATCTCATGCCTTGGTAGTGAAGGACAGCGCATAGTGTACACGTTTGATAGCAGTGCTATTTCGTCTCTGAGTAAGCTCCAAGACAGTCTGCAGACGTATTTCGTGGGTTACACTTCAAAGTGGACACACAGAGTAAAGTTCCGAGAACGCAAGCAGAAGTCAAGCGAGTCCATAGAGAGTTTCACGGCAGATTTACGCCAAATCGCTTTACGGTGCGAATTTTACAAAGATGACAGATCCACTACACGAGGAATTGCTAGGGCAATTTATCATGGGCATTAAGGACGGCCGAGTTAGGGAGAAACTTCTACTGGAGGACGATGCGAAACTGAATTTCCAAAGAGCAGTGGAGATCGCTAAGGAATACGAAAGAGTGACAAAAGACAGCAACTTGATAAATCAGAAGACTAACCAGAGTTCAAATGCCAGTAGTTCAGTGTACCAAATGTCGTACAACAGAGGTCGTGATAGGAACCGCAGTCTAACACAGAAGCGAAACACAAGTAGGCCAAGTCAGGTTAGAAGTTCTAGCAGCGGCAATGTGAAGTGTTATAGGTGTGGTAGCGGCAACCATATAGGATCAGACCCGAATTGTACAGCACGAGACAAGCGATGCAACTTCTGCAAAAAGATAGGACACTACTCCAAAGTATGTCAGACGAAAAACCAAGAATCCAACTCAGGTGACAGGCATAGGCCTAGCCAAAGAAATCCAGACGGGAGGTCATCAGGAAAAACTGTCGTTAACGAGGTTAGTTCGACCGAAGACAGTGACCCCACAATTTGTCATGTGACTGTGTATGGAACTGAAAGAGAAACAGACGAGAAATTGAGATCCACTTTGTACTTAGATGGAAATGAACTGATAGGCGTGATTGACACAGGTGCCACAGTGAGCATTTTGCCAAGACATATTTTGCGTAACTTTTGGTCCAGTGAGAGAATACAGAAAAATCTGACGGTTTGCAGGTCACAAGTCACGACATACACAGGGGACAAACTGAAAATTTTAGGTAGGATTCAAGTTGATTGCTCTTCTCCAGACGGTTCAGAAAGTCACACGGTGAAATTTATTGTTGTTGAGGATAGGAAGGTGGTTCCTTTCGGTTTGGATATCATAAAGCTTTTCCACAGCATTGGCAGAGACATCGTTAGGATTTACGGCAGAGACATAGAAAGGATTTACTCTGAAACAGTCAATAAGCTGAGTGAAACGAGTGAAGTCAATGCATATCCAGAAGGCACGATATGTGCAATTAAGAATTTTGTTCACCAGGTCCGCATCAACAAAGACGTGAAACCCATAAGACAACCAATGAGACAGATACCTTTCGCCCTGAGGAGTAGAGTATCAGAAGAAATGCAAAGACTTTTGGATGAAGACATCATCGAGAGAATTGATGCGTCAGAGTGGGTGTCCAATCTAGTGCTTGTTCAGAAAGCTGATGGTAGGCTACGCGTTTGTGTTGACCTTAGAGCGGCGAATGAAGCGGTTGTGACAGACGGTTACCCCATTCCAAGGATCTCGGAATTACTGTATACCATGAAGGACGCAGTCATGTACACAAAGCTTGATCTATCAGAAGCATACCTTCAGTTACCACTTCACGAGGAGAGTAGGGACCTCACTGCGTTTGTAGTGCCAGATGGTCTTTTTCGATTCAAACGTTGTCCCTTCGGTCTAGCCTCGTGTCCTTCAGCGTTTCAGGCGGTAATGAGCAAAATTTTGGCAGGTCTGGAAGGTGTAGCTTGTTATCTTGACGATATTCTAATTTCTGGTCCAACACCGGAGTTGCATAATGCTAGACTTCAGGAAGCGTTGAAGCGACTTGCAGAACACAATGCGAAATTGAACAAGAAGAAGTGCATTTTTGGAGCTAGAAGCATATCATATCTTGGTCATCAGGTTGATGAGACAGGCATTCGACCATCCAAAGAGAAGGTCAAGGCACTTGTGGAAGCACCAGCACCAAAAAGTTTGACGGAACTTAGGACAGTGCTAGGCGCATTCGGATTCTATTCCCGACACATACCGAATTTTGCCACTTTAGTCGAGCCCTTGCGCAGATTGTTGAATGAGCAGAATTTTGAGTGGACATTAGCGGCTCAGAATGCTTTTTCCAATATGAAGTCAAGTATTAGGAATAGCTCCGCACTCGCCCCATTCGACGTCGCACTCCCAGTTGTAGTGTCCACAGATGCGTCCAACATAGGACTAGGTGCCACATTATCCGTAACCGACCCTGTCTTAGGAAAGCGCACAGTTGAGTTTGCCTCTAGAAAATTGACAGATGCCGAGCGAAAGTTTTCGACTACGGAAAAGGAAGCCCTGGCGTTGGTGTGGGCATGTGAAAAATGGAGAGCCTACTTAATCGGACGTAGATTTGTATTGGAAACTGATCATGAACCATTGCGGTTAATATTTTCAAAAAAGGCTTCGACAGAATGAGTTTGAGGTTGGCGAGATGGGCGACACGGTTAATGGCATTTAATTTCGAAGTCCGTTACAAACGTGGTATTGAGAACGTGATTCCAGATTTCTGTTCCCGATTTCCGGTTGAGGATGCAGTGTATTGTTTAGCTGCTGATGATGAAGAGGACACTGTCCTAGTCAACTCCTCAGACATTTCCAACTTCCATGAAGAATCTGAATTATGCACAGAATTACAACAACTTCGTAGTTTCATGAGAACTAGCTGGCCAAAGAAAGACAAAATTCCCGCTGATTTGAGGCCATATTGCCAAGTCAAGGATGAGTTGTCGATTCACAATGGACATGTGTTGAGAGGCCGTAGGCTGATTGTTCCAGTTTCACTGAGAAGTCATGTTATTAGTCTTGCACATGAGAGTCATCAAGGAATGCAGAGGACCAAGGCTAGGATTCGTTCGAGTTACTGGTGGCCAGGACTAGACAAGGATGTAGAGGAGGCTATCCGTTTGTGTCATTCATGCTCAGAAGCCACCAAGACATTTAAAGCTGGTCCAGCTCCAAGTACTGAACAGTTGCCTTTGCCGAATGGCCCTTGGGACCGAATTGCAATAGACATAAAAGGACCGATGAATCATCTGAGTCAAGATCAACGATTTGCAATAGTCGTAGTAGATTTATACAGCAAATGTCCAGAGGTTGCATTTTCACCGAGCGTAGAAGCGTCGAAGATTATCCAAGTTCTCAAACAGGTTATGAGTCGTAAAGGAGTTCCCAGGCAGATTTTGTCAGATAACGGAGTGCAGTTTACCTCGAAAGAGTTTCAGAGTTTTCTGAAGGAAAATTATATAGAGCACATCCGAACGCCACTGTATAACCCCGAGTCCAACGCTGTGGTAGAAAGATTCAACAGAACACTTGCTGAGCAGATTGAGATAGCTAATAGAGAACGAACTTCAGTGAAACCGTACATCCAGGCATTCCTGCAGAATTATAGAGCGACACAACATGCAGTTACCCACACTTCTCCTAGCTTACTGTTGCATGGCAGGGAAATGAGGACGAAACTTGAGTTGTTGAGTCAAGACCACTGTGTTAGAAAGAAGAAAGTGACGTTCCAAGAGAATCAGTTTAAGGTGGAAGACAGAGTCTGCATTAAGCATCCAAGAACTGGGAAAGTGCACAGAAACCATGTTGCGAGGAAGCTAGTAGGATCTAAGTCGGTTGTTCTAGATAATGGAGAAAAATGGCACTCTCGCAACATCTCGCGAGATTATTCTGAAGGTCGAGAGAGGACGGTCTCGGAACCAGATGATCTTCCAAGAATTGAGGACGAACGTAAAGTGACGAGAGGAGGAGAAGATGACGACTACACGGATGATCCAGGTTCGGACAAGGATCGAGAAGTGGAGAATCACCCCGAGTCAACCAGTGTACAGAACCGGCCCGAGCGAGCCAGGAGGGAGATTCGATCTGCGAGGCCCGAGCGAGCCACGAGGGAGAACCGATCGGCAGGATCCGTGGACGACGATTGGCTGGAGCCAATTGCAGCAGCATCTCCGAGTCAGACCAGAAGCGGAAGAAGTGTAGTGCAGCGGCACGATCCGGACTACTATTACTATTGACTGAACTGAGTGAAGCGGAAATGAGTGCAATTATCATTCCGTCAATTGTTTCATGAATTCACACATCCTTTGAGTGAATAACAGTGAATTGCTTCATGAAATCACACATCCTTTGAGTGAATAGCAGTGACGTTTCCTTGACGTGTGATGCTCAATTAAGCGATTGTCTTAAAGTGAATTCGGAATAAGGACAATCGTTGCTTTTCATATGGATAGACGTTTACATTTGCATTTACGTTTTTACACTGAGTGGTGTTACTCCCCAGAGCTTTAAAACTTTTAGAGGGAGGAGTGTCATATGGCATGATAAATTAAATCATGTTTGATTTGTTTATCTGCATTGTAAATGTTGCATGTCTGTGTGAAGATGTTTTGAAAAAATTACAGAACACTTTCTAACCGTGAAAACGGCACGCTTGTTTTTTTATTTACCTCGTAAAGGTCTTCTAAGTCACAACAAAAATGCTTTGATGTAGAAGAAATGCTTGTTGATGCGTACTTTTGGCTCGATTATTCGAGCAAAAGGAAAAATGCATATTCCGACTTTTGTCAATTTGTGGATTTAGAATACCGGCTAGTCCTTAAGTTCCTGTCTGTGAGGTGGCTGGGGATGCAGACCTGCCTCGAAAGGGTGCTGAAGCAATTTCCTGCCTTACAGTCGTACTTCAGGTTTGTTCTTTTAATTGCTGTGTATTTTTTTTTTGTATACCGCTTTACATGCACTCTTATTGTACTTCAGATCATCGGAAGATGCCCATGGAGAAAAAAACACACGTTTGAGAAGACTCATCACAGCTTTTGATAATGATATGACGGAGATTTACTGTTACTTCTTACATGCCTGCCTGCCAGCATACACGACTTTTAACCTATTGCTTCAGCGTCAGGATCCCGTAATCGTTTATCTCTATGAGGCGATCATGGATCTCCTCAGAGTCCTCATGGGGAGGATCCTGACAAAGGAATCAATCAATCGCTTTTTTCAAAAAGCTGAGAAAACTTTTCAAACAGAAATTGGGAATTTTAACAACCAGCAGTCCAATGACACCATGATGGTGGGTTTCGGAGTCAGAGGAAAAATCAACAGGAAGGTTGAGGAGGGGGATGTGGAGTCGAGTGAGCGAGAGAAATTCTTTGCTGCTGCTCGCTCATTTCACATAAAAGGCCTGATCTACGCGCTGAAATGGCTGCCACTCAATGACCCGGTGTTGGAAAATGCTGGTGTGTTTAGCTTCGACCACAAGCATAAGTACACTTTTGAAAGTGTGCTACTTCTGACCGAAAAATTCCAGAATTATCTAAAATTCACGGAAATGGAAATTGCTGTCTTGGAGCAAGAGTTTACGCGGTACCAATTGTTCGATTTTGAAAACTTTAGCCAAGAGGCAAAGGAGAAGGCGAAGATAAAAGTCGACGATGAACAGACGACGTACAGAGTAGATGTTTTGTGGCACTATCTGGAGAAGGAGAATCGCGTAGCTGGAGCGTCTCAAAGTCAATTCTACTTTTTGAGCAAAGTAGCCAAGCTGATTCTTACCTTGCCGCACAGCAATGCGGACGAAGAACGTGTTTTTTCGAGAATCCAGAAGAATTGTGCAAAGTTCCGCCGAATCTGTCGATTGATCGGACTGTGCCGTCGATCATTACCTTTCAAATGAATCGGGGCGATCAGTACTGCTACCAGTACTGCCCAAGTGATGAGGTGTGCAAGCGTGCCAAGAAGGTCACCTGGGAGTACAATAAAAAACATTCCAGTACTGGTTAATAGTAGTGTTATCATTACCATACTCCTGTAGTAGGCCTACATGTAGTTATTAGTATCTGCAGTTGCATATATATGTATATATAACTTTTCATATCTTATTAACGTTTATTTCGGTGAGCGGGAAAGACATTGGGAGCAGGTTCTTTTTACACCACACCACCATTTGATGTTGGGTCTCCCGCATTTTTTTTTTTGAAACCTTGGCATCTCTGCAACATATGCAGATAGATATCAACGTGGAAGCGCTTGATGGAAGCAAAGCGACGCATGTAACCAATATGGCATTATTTCGAGAAGGAGTGTTTGGATAAAGCCGAAGTGCTCAAGTGTAATGGACGAACCTATTATCATCTGCTTGCTCATTGGAGAGAATATCTCGAAATGGTTCTGGACTAGATTTCATCAAAGCAGAGAGATTAGTCTCTTCATTTGCCTTCAACTGCAGCCATGACACTGCATATCTTCTCCATTTGGTGAATTGGCTTATAGATATTCCAAGCAAATTACTGGATCATTATTCCTAAATGAATGAGACACCTTGATGTCGTTTTGATCGTTCGGTGCAACAAATCTTAATAAAAAATCAAGACAGGAGCAAACGTGGCACCTAAGACAGAATAGACTACAGCTCGTCATGCAGACGAAATCCGATACAAACACACCGATTCCTAAACACTTGTCAAATGCATTTCCGGCTCACATAATAAGTCCACCCTAAATGCTTTCTTGGCAGGAATGTCTAGCATATTAGACACAGAATATTTAAAAAACGAGCAAGAAATGTTCATGGATGGCGGATTCAAGAATCGCACGAAATACATCAGAGTGACAAAAGATTTAATATCATACTACGAAGAAGCTGATGCGAGGTTGAATTTACACGCAGAACATGCATTTAAAATATAATGAAGTAGTCATTATAACCAACACATTTCAGAAAGAATATAGTCGCCAATATAAATTTATTAAAATATGTTGACAGCGCGAGCACTTTCAAGGCCTCTAATCAAGCGATACGGCCGAATGAGCGTGCACCACCCTTTGTGTTCTTAAAGAGCTTTGTATATAGTTTATTGTTGCCCTGGGGCGACCGCGCGGAAACATCGCTAGATAGTGAGTCGCTAGTGACAGGCAAATTTCAATGAGTGAGTGATAGTGGTAAAGACTTGTTAGTATAGCAGTGTTTCTGTGCGGTCGCCACTGGTAGTCTAATAGTCTTTATTGTCAATATTCTTCTGCGCTATCTTTCCGTCCCTCTGTGGATTGAGTTTTAATAATGATAATAATAACAATAAATGTTTATATTATCCAAATAGATATTAAAATTACAAGTTATAAGTAATAAATTGGTACAAGTCATCAGCATATAACATTACTATTGTAAAAAGATACACAATAAACAACAAAAGCAGTTCTCCGCTGTGCACTTTTTGTAATGTTGAACAGAAGATTATTTGTTCGTGTCGATCTCTGCGGCAAAAGTCGATGCACTGCGTGTTTTGGAGAAAGGGTTGAACGAAATGGTTTCATTGTCTGCTTTTGTCGGCGCATCTGTTTGCGTTTATTCATTCAATCTAATCCGTGTACGCATGTAACTGTGACGTCACTTTTACTCAGCCGTGTCGCATGATTAGACGCCTCGAAAGCGCTCGCGATGTCAATATATTTTAGTAAATTTACATTGGCGACTCTATTCCTTCTGAAATGTGTGCATTGAAAAATTACAAAAGTATAATAATTCATAATAATTAATTTTATAATATATAAATAAAATAAATAAATAATAATTCAATTATCCCACTCGAGGTAGCGTTGTGTTGGACAAGTTTCTTATTCCAAAGAAACTCTTCTCTAAGTATAACTCATCTGTTTTTCATCCTCCGCTATCAAATAGTGATCGTAATATCTTTATCATGCATTCTGACCGTGCTTTCATTTTCCGTCAAATACTGTTCGAGTTATGGATTTGCGTGATTCAAATATCCTTAAAGCTGTTGAAATTCTCAATGCTGTTGATTGGAACCTCTTTCAATGTTTTGGACATCGATTCAGCTTGTGATTTCGTCTATTATGTTTTACATCGTGCTTTACAAACTATTCCTACAAACATTATTAAGACCACAACAAGAGATAAACCTTGAGTGTCATCTACTATAAATGTACTGATCAACAAAGAGATATTTAGCATATCGACAGAGTAATTGGGATTTGTATAATCATTGCAAACTGAAAGCTAGAAATGCAATTATAGCATCGAAACAGAACTGGGCAAGCAGAGAATTAAATGAAAACAAATCTATCTGGAGTGTATAGCCTATATAACACGCTCAAAGGAAGGGATCAGAATAATAATTGGTTACCAAACTTTGATCGGAATAAAAACACGGCTGAGATCCTGTACTATCTAAATGAATTGCATAGTTACAATTTTGATAATGATCCCTTTGTATCTGATCATCCTCCTTTATTGTACCTTTTGAGTTTTGTGAACATGAAGCTTTTGCCTGCTTGACGAGGGTCAACCCCAAAATATCACCTTGCTCCGATCTAATACCATCAATAATTTGGTCTGAGCTTGCTTGTGTGCTTTCTAAACCTTTGCGGCTGTTGTTCAATCGTTGTCTAGATAAAGCAAATTTTCCTGCTTTTTGGAAAAGAGCGGATGTAATTCCTCTTCCAAAGAGTACTTCGCCCATGTTAAGTAACACTCGTCCAATTTCATTATAGTGTGTTCCAGCTCGCATTCTAGAGCGGCGTATTGTACACTTATACGAAAAAAACATCACAAATCTTTTTGATGTATCTCAATTCGGTTACAGACCCAAATTTTCGACGCTGTATGGCTCAATTGAGATACAAGAATATGTAACTCGCACTCTGCAAGACTCCCATGTTTCTCCTGTTCATGTTTTGGCCATAGATCTTTTGAAAGGTTCTAACCGTGTTCCTCAACAACTGCTAATTAAAAAAATGTGTGACAGGAATGTTGGCAACTTTTTGCTTTCCTTTGTGACTAATTTCCTGTGCAATAGACAGCAAAGTGTAAGGTGAAAGACATTATGCAGTTCCTTCTTACCAGTTACGAGCGGTAAGCCTCAGGGCTCATCGTTGGGGCCTAGTCTTTCTGGTCTATTCATGAGTGATTAAATTTTGCTATTAGAAAAGTCTTTGTTAACTAAATATGCCGATGACATTACGACATGTTGTCCTGTCTCTTTTCGAGAAGCGACTTGCAACTTAATGACCACCTTGTATGAGCATGTGAGAGTATGGACGGATGAAATGGCATGATTATGAACACAGAACATACAATCAAACGTGCTTTTACCAACATTGGTAATTTTGACATGAGCTCATTTCTGGTAAATGATGTTCCTTATACTAAACTTTTTAAAGTACTCGGAGTAATCTTTGATCCTAGACTCTCTTGGCATTGTCATGTCTCTGAAATTTTGAAGAAAGCGTCCAGAAAGATTCACGTTTTGTGGCAACTGAAGAACGTTGTTTCTAAAGATTTTCTTATCGATATATATTTTTCGTGTATTAGAAACATTTTAGAGCATATTTTCGCCTCTTTTTTGTCTATTTACATGTCTCTTCTTCCAACTCGTTGGAACGTTTCCAAAACAGATGTCAGCGCATTATATGTAAACCGAAATGTGATTGTCCTAGGTTTGTCCCACTGAATTACCGACTACTGGTTTTAAGTTGTCGAATTTTCAGGAACATTTTGGATGAAGAGGAACATCTTCTTCATCAACATAGTCATCAGGTTATGTGTGTCATTAACAAATTTCGCTTGCCTATTTGTCGTACGATGATGCGAAGCAATAGCGTCTTTGTATACATGAGTAAATAGTCTAAAGATAGTTTTCACTCCGACGATGCCTGTCAACTTTTCCAGCGAGAGACTTCCTTTTCATTGACTTATGTGGTTTACTTTTCTTTGTTTTGTTTGCAATTTTGTGTAATATTTGTGTGATCTGTGCCACGATTCTCATTATTGGGACTAGCTCATCCAATAAACCTGATTTATTATTATTATTATTTATTATTCTCATGAGAGATGTTGCCGTACTCGGTAACTATCACTTCGAAGAATACCCTGCAATCAGCATTGAATGCAAATAGGTGTAAAAGTCAAAGCGAGATACATACACCCATGCTGGCAGTTGTTCAAAACCTGAGAACCTATCTATGTTCATTGCTGCCGGGTTTGCATGTATTGACAAATTGCGATGTCACCAGTACATGTTTTGGTCTTGAAACGGGAAAGTTTCTGACATTTCTGTAATAGCAAGCAAAAACGAACATCAGCACTGTCTTGTACAAGAAAGAGATGAAATCAAAATATGTGAAGCCACAAAAAATGAGTGTGAATCCTTCATGTTCAATTTGTTCAATTTGTGCAATTTGTTCAATTTGCCGTGGGTATGGGGATTCTGTGGGGATATCCATGGGTATGGGTACCCATGGGTATGGGGTGGGTATGAGGATTGAGGCCATCCCCACAACTCCCATACGGTTTCTATGGGGATTCTGTGGGGATTCTCAAGATTTTTGACTTTCACTAGAAACAATCGGAATTTGCATCATATCACACAATCAACTTCGATGTTGAATTACGAAGTATTCACGCAGCCTACTCATCTCACCACTTAAAATGCATGAAATATCAATGCTGATCATCATTAGAAACACACGTTCAATAATTTTGAATGACTTATAACGATAGTTCCAGGGGTGTCAAGGACGTCTGAAGTGGAAGAATTCTGCAAGTCTCCTTTGCTGCAGAGCCGAATGGAGACTTACAAATTTTTGCTCTAATAGTATAAATAGCTGATAAAATTATTTGTGATTTAATTAAACTTGCGTGATCAATGCGATTGATCATTTTAACCTAGATTTTAAACTAATTACGATACAGAAGACCTGTTGGGTCCAACCCACAAAGCAAGACACATGAAAATGTTGAATGATTTTCGTCGGATACATGAACAGTGTGATAAAGATTTCTCACACCAAATCATTCAAGTGAAAGCCATCTACTCGCATTGCAGTCATAATTACAGTAAAAATTACATTAAAAAAGGTAGCAATTTAAAAAAACACATTAAATTCAAAATTTATCAAATTTCTATTGACTATCAACGCATGATAATAGCTACCCTAGGTATTCAAAGTGACCACCGTCGACATCGAAGCATTTTTAAGTCTTCCA
Source organism: Prostheceraeus crozeri (assembly GCA_907163375.1). Taxonomy (NCBI): domain Eukaryota; kingdom Metazoa; phylum Platyhelminthes; order Polycladida; family Euryleptidae; genus Prostheceraeus; species Prostheceraeus crozeri. The sequence continues at coordinate 1,147,343 of CAJQUW010015840.1, read as the reverse complement.
ATCCAAGAGTTTGCAGCTCTTTTTACCGTATCCATAGGGATGGCATCCCAAGAAGCAACAAGACAAGTTTTCTGATCATCAATGTTCTGAATTTCAGTTCGGTTTCTTTGCACTTCTGATAGGAGTAAAGACCAGATGCAGTAGTCCATCACATTCAAATCATGACTTTTCGCTGGCCAAAGATCAGGGGAAATGAATTTAGGGCAATTTTCATCTAACCATTGAATTGTTCTGCGTGCTGTATGAGCCTTCGCCCCATCCTGCTGCCAGCACCATGAATCACCATTCATCACCATTCGTCACATGATTAATGTCGTCGAACATTTGAGGCAACATCTCTTGCGTGTAAGTCTCTTGATTCACGGTTTTCTTTTTTCTTCGATATGCAGGTAAATGCTCTTGTCCTTCTGCATAACCTTCGGCGAAACGAATTTCTGTCTTCCCGCACCAGGACATCGCACCGTAACACATAATCGTTTGTTGCTGCTTGTCTGACTCCACAACGAGATCTTCAGGAGGAATGTTTGTTTTGCAGGTGACAGATCGGTATATTCTTTCATTTTGATTGTTTACAGCAGGATGCAAAGAAAAACTGGCTTCATCTGAGAACCAAACACTATAGTCCTTGAGCCAGACCCCGAAATTTCGAATTTGAGTATCAAAACCGTGAACAGAATCGGTGTTGATTTTCAGTTAGACTGATGTCTTGGGAGTCCCAAAAGGCAATCTGGACGTTTCAGATCGGTAGCTTTGTGCTCAAACGGCAGCCATTTTGAATTTCAAAATTAGAATTTATAAAAAGCCATGTAACTTCTGAAATGTTGTTCTGAGAGCTTAGGTATCTATTACACACCAATAGGAAGTCGCATATGGGGAATCGTTTGGTACCAAAAGATTTGACCTACAACCTCGGGTGAATTTTGAAAATTTTTAAAATTTCAAAAAAACGTCTATAACTTTTTTAAATAATGCTCAGACAGCTTAGTATGTATTAAACACTAATAGGATTTGACGTACGACCTCGGGGTCAAGGTCAACAAGACATTGATCTTCGGAAAGTCTGAAAGGTGTGCTATCAAAAAATCAGTGTAACTTCTGAAATGTTGTTCTGAGAGCTTAGGTATCTATTACACACCAATAGGAAGTCGCATATGGGGAATCGTTTGGTACCAACAGATTTGACCTACGACCTCGGGGTCAAGGTCAACCAGTCATTGATTTTTGAATTTTGAATAAAATATTTCAAAAAACGTCTTATAACTTTTTAAATAATGCTCAGACAGCTTAGGTATGTATTAAACACTAATAGGAAGTCTCACATGGGGAATCGTTTGGTACCAAAAGATTTGACGTACGACCTCGGGGTCAAGGTCAACGAGACATTGATCTTCGGAAAGTGTGAAAGGTGTGTTATCAAAAAAAGTGTAACTTCTGAAACAAAGGATCTATTTTATTGAGTTACAGAAATTTTGACTTACTTATCTAAAGAAACCATTTCCTGTCAAAGTTCATTAATCTTCATCACTATCAAGGTCACAATCATCATTCTCCTGCACTGGGTCGCTGTCATCATTTGATATGTTAGTACAGTTCTGAAGTTTGCATGCTGGGGTACAGGGTAATCCAACCTCGATGCAGGTGCGCCTATCTCTAGCACAAACACGTAGACAATTGCAAGCAGTAAGGGAGAGAACAATCTCAGGTGCTGGAGGTACAGTCAACCATGTGATTTCCATATTACCATCACTCAGATGCCATCCATGACTGTCGGTTGGTTCAGGAAGTTCCAGTTTTGTCTGAAGGCTGCGTCGCCATATTGCTGCCTGATAGTTGGCCCGTCTTGTATGCTGAAACAATGCATCCTGACAAGGTGGAAGCTGCCCAGATGATACATCACCCTTTTTTGAACAGAACATGTCGTACCGTAATTCATTCACGTTTTTTGCTTTAGTTCTGCGGCAATACATGTTACAGGTGAACTCTTGTATGGAATCAAATAGCTCGTCCGATACGATCAATTCCTGGCCTAGAAGAATGAAAGTATCCCTGAATTTTGCATTCTTTCGGATCATGTTGAAGGCTTTTACCTTACCTTTCCCAACAAAGGAGCTGACTGAATCGCAACCAGTCCAGGCATGGACACCAATCAGTGCCTGACAAACCCGATCACCTAGTAAAATACCCATGTTGTTGATGTCAATCAGCCTTATCTGATTTTTCTTTCCTCTTCTTAACAGTATACGTTTACCAATTTCAGAATTCATCGCGAGTAGAATAACAAAAACATCAGTATCCTCTGAAATCACAATCACTGTAGGGAACACTTTTGCGGCATGCTTGGCATGTATGGCTAGTCGTGTATCTGCTTCCTCATGTCCAGTCACAGTTAGTTCTCTCACCTCCTTCACTTCATTTTGTGTAATTTGAAAGCAGTATTCTTAGTATGTTACCATCAACATCGTGTTTCCCAGAAGCTCTCTTTTCTTTTCTTCTTTCCAGCTATCTACCAGAAATGTCGTTAATTTAGCTTTACTCTCGATACTGGATAGCAGTCGTTTGTAGTTCGTGATGCGGTGACCAGGTTTGATTTGCTTGAAAACAATTCCTTGATTTGAACCACGATTGACCCGTTCTGCTGTCTTTATTGACTGACTTCGGTAAATATCGAACACCACGACGATTCTCTCACTTCCTCTTCCATCCGTAAGAATTTGCTTTAGTATTCGATGAGACAGTTCATCAAATGTCAAGTGCTCACCGTGTACCTTTTGCACAATGCCCATTGCATCAACGATAGTTGCTCTTTGCCCAGATACCACGTCAGTGTTACATGTAGCCATTTCCTTCTCAATTTGTTTACCCAGCAATGATTTTCCTGTTTTCTTCATCGTTCCATCTACGTTCGCTAATGCCCATGGCATTCGCCCTAAGGGGTAACTCAAAACTTCTGGCATGTCTAGCATTCTACTCTGTGCAATGAGAAGCATATGGCCAAATGCTCGATTGTCTGCCTTCAAAACTATTTCTTTATTTTTTCCTTTTACCTCTGCGTACTTCCTCATATCGGCGAATGTCTTTAACCGCAACTTCTTTATAGGATCATAGAATCCAGAGCCATTTTCCAAACGTTCTGCTTGCAGCTCGAATGCTTCCTCTCCCTTTTCGTGAGAGTTAAGAAGATCATTACACACATCAACTGATGCTGCTGCACCTGTGGAAATGCAGATCAGATCATTGGGCTCATTGCGAAAAGGGTTAACCCAACTGTTTTCAAGCAGTTCAATTATAGATGCTACGTCAGCTTCGTCTTTTGTTATCCGACAACTCTGTACGTCAGCATGACTAATTCCAGTATTCGATGACGAGAACGAGACGAGGCCTCTAAGCTGTCTTAGAGCATTTGCCCTATGCTCAGCCGTTAGATAATATCGAGATAGAGCACCTTGATTTAGACTAAAACCCTTCGTGCCACCAGGCGTCTGTGTGTCCTTATTGATAGTCTCTTCAAGGGTTTGGTCGACAGCTATTCTGCCAAACGGATTGCTCTGTCGAAGCTGAATCGAAAATCCTCCGTCAAGAAAGTGCTTTTTTAGCTCTGGGCATTTTATATCTAGCTCACTCATTTGCGCATAATAAACCGGGAGATATCGCGCATAATTTGTCCGGTCCATTGCGAAACACCACGGTATCATCGCCCTGATACTTGCCAAATGCAACTGCCAGTTTCCAGTACGGTCTGCACGAATTAATCCACGCAATATTTCCACCAGATCAATATACATAATCCAGTAGGCAGACAACTGACCATTTTTACTACGTAGACCATCCAAGAAAACAGCAAATAATTCGAGAATCCTGTGTGTTGAACAATCATTTAAAGTCGATTCGAATGTTTTTCCGCGAGTGTCATCTTGCAAATCAGTAACTAAACAGACCACTTTATTTAGATGTTGGAGTTCCTTCTCATGATTTGTTTCCAGCCATTCAGTAAACGACGTCCAGGCAAGGCGCATCAGGGCTTCATAAGTGAGTTTGTGTAGACGCACACCCCTGTTGTATTGGCTACCACTCAACACCTTATCAATAGAACCCTCAGCAATCACTCCTGATTCAACAGAAAGGTCCCTAAGTCCCCCGTCACGGAACATTTTACCAATAATTGACAAAAGATTGCAAACGATACGGAAGTTTCCCATCATCAGAATAATCTTATCAAATTCTAAACTATGTTTCCATGACACTTCTGTTGCTTTTGCGTAGAGGGCCTGATCCATAACAGCAGCAATTTTCTGCAGCTGGAGACTCCGTCGAATCGCTTCAGACTGGCGCAGGATCTCATGGACTGTTGAAAGTGAAGTCGCAGGAGCGTTCAAGGTCGGTAAGTATCCCACCACATCGGCAGAAACTGTCACCAAATCATTGATCTTGATGTTGACCCCTGTCCAGGAAGATACGTTTTGCTTCATATTGGCATACAAGCGAGTGATAATCCACAGAGTGTTATATTGTCTAGCAAGTGTGACAGTATCAACATGAGATAGAGAAAGTTCGGCAAGTTTCAGCGGAGGTGGAAGTTCCTTTCTAGAGGAGATATACGCTGGTAAAATCAGGTCAGTAGGCGTTACTGTTCTGAGCCTGTCGCTCTTGCCAACTTTTTGCGCTCGTCTGGATGGTAAACAAGTCATAGACGTAGGTTGGACTATGATACCATTAATGCGATGCGATGTTCCCCCGCCACTCAATGTCTCCTCAGTTCTGTCAATATTGTCAAACGCAAGCACAGTTGGGACACCTGGATGTATGTCAGCTGGTAACGCTGGCATACCCTCACTACCGGAGTTCATCTTCTCAATGCATAGGGCAGTGTCAATCTCCTCCAGTTGAGTATACGAACATGCATGTCCTAAGCGATTCAATATACGGATGAGTTCAACATTTCCCGTCAAGGTCTTGATCACCCATGGCAAAAGAACGTGTTTGGAAGTATGCATCTGAGCATTTGTCACAGCAGTAATAATATCCTGAGCAATTGACCATGATAGTCTTCCTAACCTGTCAGAACTCACGGGTTCCTTACCACCAAGCAAAACTTTCAAGAACAAGAGAATGCAATCTGGAGGCTTGATGTATGATCCAGTCAGTTGTTCGGGTTTTGGTGGCCAGGCCTGTTCCACGACACCATCCTTAATTTCGTCTCGTATTATAAGAGCTACATTCTCGATTAACATTTCACATTGTTGTTGCTGCTGCGTGAAAGCTTCCAATTTGTCCTTGAGATTTACATAATCACGTGCAATAGATTCAATTGAAAGATTGTGAGGTCGAATATACACTTTTCGATTAACTGAAAAAAAGTGTAAAGTGTCACCAAACTCCAGTTCTAAGTTTCTACGCAGGTTCTTCTTTGTTGATTCTTTGACAGCTTCGCCCAATTCATTCAACCAAGTCACAATCTTTGAGGTAAGATCAAACATAGACACTATCCGCGGATTTGAAAATATGTCGGCGCGAATGTACTCAAAAAGTCTTTGGATTACTTTTTTCTGTGCTAGATGATTACTATCCGTGGATTCAATTTCGGTAAGTTCATTTGCATTGGACGTCGTGCGATCACGTGTGTAAAGTTTATAACATGATACATGGTAATGTGCTTCTGCTGCCACAATATCGCGTGAAGTAATGGCTAGAAGTCTTGTGTCAGACTTTGCAATTGCTGTATCACGTACGGTTCTATCAGCTCTGAGGTCCACTGCTTGAACCAGCAGCTCTCGACTGCGTGTTTTCTTTAAGTACTTTGTATTTTTTTCACAAAAAATGCAAACTTTGTCATATACACGTGAGTTCGAAGAGCCTTGTTGACGTAGAGACAATCTTCCCGGTGATTCTTCCTGAACTGAATGGATATCCCTAGTCTCTTGAATCTTTTCCAATTGCTTCCAATACAACACGTCTGGGATGGCGTCGCTATCATCACATAGATTAATTATTGCATCAAAATGCTTGATTCTTGCTGTTTCATAAAGTCGCTGCAGGAGGGAAGGTCCCGCGGTTGTACCAGATTACACCTTTGAGATTGTTCTCTACATATAATGCAATAACCAGTGCCCAGTTTGGAATTCTGTCTATCGTATCCCTCAGCCATCTCAAAAGGTTTGACTCTTGTCTTACTGTAACTTCGTGCAAAGGAGGAAAAAGTACATGCAAGAAAAATACATACCATAGCAGATTAATTCCATAGCACATTCACAACAGGGCATGTTAAAAGCAAAGCACATTTACGACATGGCACATAATTATCATAGCACATTCATAGCATGGCACATTTTTATAGCATAACACATTTATAGCATGGCACATTTTTATAGCATGGCACATTTTTATAGCACGGCACATTTATAGCATTGGCAGGTTAACAATTCAACAATTCATGATTACAGATTGTTTCATAAAAAATGGATCACCCTTAAACATCGCCTTAACTTCAACTTTGTATAACTCCGCCAAACTTGAACGAATTTCTCTGAAATTTGGAAGATATGTTAGTTGTGCTTATTAATATCATTGTTGGAAATTTCAAGCATGAATATTGAGTTGTTTTCCTGTTATAGATAAAAAAGGAGTAGATAATTTGATCTTCATTTAGCAATGTTACACAAAATCATACCTCACTCTTATAAAATTACATTTGTTTCCTTTGTTATGTAATATGTTGTTCTACAAGCCAAAAGCTATCAAGCAAAACAAAAATAAAGAAAATCGGTCAATCAGAGCCAGTATAGCACCATTATTCATCAACAAAAATGTAACTGCTACATGTGATTAACTGGACTTCATGTTCCATAGCTTCCTGACTTCGTTGCGGTGGTGTTGGCAGCACTCCAGATTGCTTTCAGCTAGAAATCTATCTCTTACCGGTTGAAAACAATACAAAGCACAAATGAACAATAACGAGATCGCATTCACAAAAGGCAAAGTGTCAGCCTTGCTAGAACTAGGGTTTTCTTTGCGAGCTACAAGCAAGCGACTAAATGTCCCTTACACAAATGTGCATCGATGGCATAATGATGATTTTCGACTCTGTCGTAAAGAGGGCTCTGGCCGTCCACGCAAAACATCCAAACGTAGAGACCGCCTAATTTTGAGATTTGTTAAAGTTGATCCAAGTCTCTCGTTAACTCAGATGGCTGCACTAGACTCTTTTATTTCTAAGTCCACTATTCGTAGAAGACTTATTGAGTCGAATTTCAAGAGCTGTAAGAGGCCCTCTCAGATCGAATTATCAGATCAGCATACAAAAAGACGTCTCAGATGGGCAATGAGTCATTGTCACTGGCGAAATCAATGGGATCGGGTTGTCTGGTCTGATGAGGCATCAGTCCGTCTGAAGGATAGTGATGGTCGATTGAGATTATGGATAAAATCTGATCAGGAAATTCCGAGACATTTACATCGTCCCCGGGTACAAGGTGGTGCGACTCTACTGATTTGGGCTGGCATTTGGACCAATGGCCGCTCTGAACTTCACATACACCAAGGAACCATGAATTCTGAACGCTATGTGAATGTTTTACGAATGAACATTGGCCAAATGACAGATCAACTTGGTGATCCATCGACTTGGTTATTTATGGATGATAATGCTACGTGTCACAGGAGTAGTAGAGTCAACTTATGCAAGTCTCAATTAGGGCCTAGGACATTATCTTGCCAGCTCGTTCTCCTGATATGAATCCCATAGAAAATGTATGGAGTATTCTAAAACGTAACGTTCGTCGTTCACTGCTACCTACAGATGGCGTATCACAACTTACGTCACTGTTAAAAAGAGAGTGGAGAAAGTTAGATCAGTCAAAAATCAACGATATCATCGAATCAATGCCTAGACGAATTGGTAATGTCATTGCCAATAAGGGTAGAGCCACAAAATATTAGCTTCTTAAGAACCGTTATTGTATCATAGTTTATCAGATTATATAAGGACATTTAAATATATTAGGGACATGAAATAACATGCAAAATGCTTTCTCTATTATACTTATGTTTTATTTAGTAAAATTTTAGGATGATCCACTTTTTATGAAACGGACTGTAGTTGACCCGTAACCCCGAAGTCTTAGATCAAGTATGTTAGTACCAAACGATTCCCCATATGCGACTTCCTATTGGTGTGTAATGGATACCTAAGCTCTCAGAACAACATTTCAGAAGTTACACTGATTTTTTGATAGCACACCTTTCAGACTTTTCGAAGATCAATGTCTCGTTGCCCTTGACCCCGAGGTCGTACGTCAAATCTTTTGGTACCAAACGATTCCCCATGTGAGACTTCCTATTAGTGTTTAATACATACCTAAGCCGTCTGAGCATTATTTAAAAAGTTATAAGACGTTTTTTGAAATATTTTATTCAAAATTCAAAAATCAATGACTGGTTGACCTTGACCCCGAGGTTGTAGGTCAAATCTGTTGGTACCAAACGATTCCCCATATGCGACTTCCTATTGGTGTGTAATAGATACCTAAGCTCTCAGAACAACATTTCAGAAGTTACATGGCTTTTTATAAATTCTAATTTTGAAATTCAAAATGGCTGCCGTTTGAGCACAAAGCTACCGATCTGAAACGTCCAGATTGCCTTTTGGGACTCCCAAGACATCAGTCTAACTGAAAATCAACACCGATTCTGTTCACGGTTTTGATACTCATTTTCGGTCTGGCTCATGGACTACTATGCCATTGGCCTTCGAAGCGATTTATCAACAACATTGACTTCTGCTTTCTGGCACTTCTGTTCGTCTCGGTTAACCCTTGACACTGAACACGCTTATAGCATTTCAAAGGAGATTCATCGAGTACGTCAAAAACTGTACTTTTCGAAATGTTCAGTTCATTGGCAATTTGTCGCTGACTGAAATGTCTTCTGCTTTTATCTGGTGCAACTTAGGAAGCACTTCAGAGCATTTTGTTAAGCCCCATGTCGGATTTTCTTCTTTAAACAACACTATTACTTTGCGCTGGAAGTCTGTTAGCTGTTGCATTATTGCGAATTCGACTATCAATGATTTCTAGAACTTCAGTTCGCTGCTATAAATTTCAATACTTATCAGTTCTCTGTTTATTGTGTCGTCATAGGCCTAATGGTTTGATGGATATCTATAGTGACAAATTATTGAAAAATTTGAATGCACGAGAAATGCGTCGTTACTTGGTTGGATATCTATGATAGTAGCAATTCAATCACGCTTTCAATACACGAGAAGTGCGTTTAGACCATAGTTTTGCATTTGGTAAGTCCGAGATTGTACACAATAGTGATTTTGAATGAGTCAAGGACACTAGAAAGTTATGTTGATAAGTAAAAGCAAATTGTTACCTTTTTTAGTGGGCACCCTGTATAATGAAAGCTCAGATTTTCACTTGTCCACGACGTGTCAGAACTTTCACTTTCATCTGATAGGCACCCTTAACTGCACACTTAAGTGTACCTCAATAAATGGTTCATTGTGCTGCATTTCATCATCAGACACAAATGGATCAACATCCTCTCAATTCTTGTGCAATAATTCGATGACATGAGTGGTTGAGAATATCAGGATGATTTTTGTCGACTCTTTATTTACTCGTATAATAGTAGATCAGATTGATTCAAAGTTTTTTCAACATTACGTGTAGGCCTATATAGTCGAAATAATAAATATCTACTAATAATAAAAATATCTACTGCGAAACAATTCTAGACTTGAGATGCATAAAGGCCAAACTCACTTTTACATTTTACTTCTTTATCGGCATTAATGGAGATAGAATTATCAATGATTGCTAAATTATATCAATTAACGAATATTAAACGTGAGTATTCACACATATGAACATGGCATGATCCACTGAGCAAGAAACGATGGTTATAATACACATTGGTAGACCGCAAACATAGGCCTATAATGAAGGCCTACATAAGAATTTTTTGACAGGTGACTTTTTTGTGATAGGGTGAGCATTTTGAAGTACTGGCAGTGTAGCAACATATGAATGCTCTTTATTTATGTTCAACCCTGTCTTTGTATGTTGATGAACAGCACCACTATAAGCAACCAAACGAATGAAAAACTCACATTGGGAACCCCAAATGCCAACTTACAGGACAGCCCAGGATTATATTCTCACAAATGGAATATGTGAAATTCGTATATAATCTATCAAAACAGCCAAATGCATCCACTTAACATTCTTTGCAGCAAAAATCGAGTCTTCACGAAAAGAAGCTGACTAAAAATATTGTGGGAACATTAAGGTCCTTCAAGACCTAAACTAACAGCTAAAATGTCAATAGATACTCGAATATTGATAAATATTCATGCTTGGTTTTGTGAAACATGTTGTACTTAATCACGATTGTCTACATCGAGGAATGTAAGTATAGTTCTTTTGAAAGGAGTGTGTGTATATCTCATGAGAATGCTTCGCATAACATGATGTATTAAGCTTCGGTTTGATTTTACTTGATGCAGACTGGTTGCTTAGTGTTATAACAGTGAACGGTAAATGGCGAATATAAGAAACATCGAAAATCTAAATAGCGTACTATGCAATGCTCGAGTGTTGTGCAGAACTAAGTACATACTCGCATTAATATTTAATCCCAACATTTTAATAAGGCCATGTTTCCTTTAGTCTACATGTATAGTTGTTGAATTTTTATACAAATGTGTCTCCTTTAAGGGAGCAGCAATACAAAAATTGTGCCCTTAAAATAATCCTGTAGCAAAATGAAGTAGGATCGACATGGTCAATAACTAGGTTAAGTGAACCAAAAATCCAAAGTGAGTAAAAGATGAAGTTTGAAAAGCACAAGCTGATCAATAACCGATTTGTTATAAAAGAAAAGAAATAAAGACAATGTCGTCATACTTTTAAAAGGAAACATTTCGAGATAGAATTGCGTCTACGGCAAACTACGTTATGGCGGCTTATGGCGGAAAAAGGGTGTCATGTCTCATGAATCATTAAAGAATTAAGAGCGGATTGAGAAGAACCTATGTAAACTGTACGTGTAAGCTGGCAGCAGACGACAAAAACTTACGAATCAGTAGAGATAGATAAAGAACACTTATCTGCTAATGCAACCAAATGATTCAAGCAAATGTAAATTTGTGAGTCAAATACATGTACGTGTGTATTGAACGAGCATCTAGTTGAATTTTCGGTACAATAATTTCTAGATGGCAAGTCAGAATCATGGCTCAATAATGATAGAAAATGGGCTACTACAATTTCAAAGAGCAATAGGCCTATACCGAAGATAGAAAAGAAAAGTCATAAAAGTTACAACATGCAGTCGGTGACTTTCTTCAAGGACTCCCATTCCACATCTCTGGAGTCAAATAAGGCCTTCGGATCGTTGAATGATGTGCAGAAGTTCCACTGAGATGGAGATATTGGACATCAATCATTCTATACGAACATGAGCAACATATAAATCAGGAGCCTATCCTGTGAGGGCGTGGGGATTGTGCGCGGATACCCACAGGTTTTTCTGTGGGCATGGGGTGGGGTGGGGATTCAAATATCAATCCCTACTGCAACCCAGGGCGATGATGCATTAAAAAATCTTAATCAACTTACATGTACATGTAGGTATTGACTGTTTTCCCAAATGGTCAAAGAAATGAAAATTTGCCACCGACCGTTGATTGCTTTTAACTACACATTGAACGTGTAAATTAACAAATTCATGCATGAGATCAGACTTGTCGGCTTTCCCTAATTTGCCATCACCGATCGAAAATGGATGGATTATTTCAGAGAATGGTTTACAGCCACTATCAATGACAAAAGAACATGCTCAAATCGATCTTTTTGAATTGACAGTGTGGCATTGCAGAAAAGGTGCATGTCCTCTTTTGACCTGCTCATGCCGATCATGCACTGAAGCGTGTGGATGTGCAGTATGAGTTCAGCCGAATGCCAAAATCAGTGGACTACCTCCTATAATGATTTATTGAAGGAAAATTTGTGCCTGACCATCACTTCATGTTTTCATTTTCATTCTCTATTCATCCTTCCACATATTCTAGAAATTCAATTCAACTTTATTTTATATACGTGTAGGTACATTATTTTCTTTTGTAAAATGTTTTCATCGATGGGTAATTGGGTCGGTAGCGACAAAAAAATGCGCAGTATGCAAATTTGCATGATTCATCTAATCAGATATCTGAAAATACGAGTATTTTGGTCTAAAAACTCGAATAAACATCATGCTTCCTACCACACAATTGACATTTTTGCCTCAGTGGCACGTAGTCTTTCAGCAGCTCTAGAATTTGAACCAATGAGCCGATTTCCTTGAATGAGGGCTTGAAATATTCCTGAAGATCTGTGCTACAAATGCATGAATTGGAATTGCAGGTAATGCACCTCAACAATCAAAGAGATAAAGGATAAGCCAAATTTCTTGAGAGAAAAGTTTCAAAAAGAGAAGATTTTGATGTGTTTTTTAAGAGGGATTTGCTGATTGATTTGAGTATTAAATGTAATTTCTGCTGACTTATTCTGAAAGATTATAGTCAGAGGATTCCATAGATTAACATTGCTACCACCATTGTTTGAAGCAAACAGCTTAAAATTTGAATTTTCAAAAGTAGCTTACTTTTCACATTGCTCATATTCTATAAGAGGTATTTAAGTACTACTTTTAAAACTCATGTAGATATTTACTGGCATCACAATTTAAGTTTACGAACTATACCTGAGGATGTTCTAGAAGACCTGTAGTAATACCTAAATGCATCAAACCTTTTCTGGGAGGGGTGTTGAACGAACTCCTTTATTTGAGCCCGCATGAGAAACTGCTCCTTGACTATACTCATTAAATATTAAGTTGCTGAGTATCAAAAATCATTTCCTCGTGACCACATGCTCGTAACTTTCTGAATTCCCTGGCGCTACGCTTTCATATCACAACTCAGGAATTAGCAGCAGCGCCAAGTCACTTGCGATTAGATTACATCGTAAACCAATCCCAATTTTATTGATGCTGGTTATGTAACGATGTTCCCAATATCCTCACGTTCAAGTTGTTGACAACTCAAATGCCATTGAACATTATCCCGCGAATGTAAGATCAGTGTAAGATTTCTTTTGAACTTCAATTCATTATATTTCCAACATGATTGGAAGGAATATATTATTTTCATGGACATTTCTTGTCACATCTTTCCTATATCAATTTCAGTCAACTTCAGCGATCACTATTTATGCTGGTAAGTGATTTTGGAAAGTATTGATCGTTGCCTCTCATGATTTTGCAAAAATTCAAAAGGATAATTTTTTGCCCTTTTTCTCGAATGAGCAATCTCAAGATTGGGACTACACCTATGTATCTAAAATAGCTGCATCTGGAATACTTTGTAATGTCAATTAGTTGTTGACAGTGCTATGAAACCTGTAGCAGAACGCACATTCAATATGACGCACATCATTTTATAGCCAACTGTCGTTTTCGCCCAAGTGGACGCAACAATTAGTCCTCTGCAGGACTGCTGAAAGTTATTTTCTATGTGCAAGTAATTGCTATATTTTTCTTCGCACATAATTGAACTTTTATCGACATCAATTATGCTTTAATTAATTACTGTTATATAATCATTGTTATGTAATATGCTAATATATCATAAATGATTTGATATATCATTAAGATATTATTAGGCAATGAGTGTTCGTCGATAAAAGTTTATAATCAAAGTTTAAGACATTGTATACCGACTTTTCTGCTCAGTTGTGAAAATCAAGCAAAAAGCAAGTCAATGGCAATAGCGAACACGTTGTATATAGGTGTGAAATTTAAAATATTGGATAAATTTAATCAATGTCGTTTTCCATAAACACCTTGTTTAAAAAAAACAAATTTTTTATAGGCCCTGATGACGTTGACCGGTGCTCAATAAAATACGTATCGAAGATGAGCATAATCTGTCTAATTTCTGTCTTTTTTCCATATTTTCTATCAAAATAAATACTTGGCCTATTCACACATTTCCTAATTCTTTTATACTGGACGGTCAAGGCACTTTTTATACAAAATTATGAAAAAATCACATTGACTTTTTCATTAAGTAACCTCTTCTGTATGCACAAGGTCCACTATAACAATCTGCTCTGTAGTTTTAGTAGAGGTAGGCCTAAAAATGTGCTGTTAATCAGATTTCATCAAAGACAACAGAAGTTTTGGATTTCATAGTCCCTGACTGCATAAAAATTGATTTGTCTCAGCTCTGTGTTCTGTTGCTATATTCATATTCAGCAATAGTTACGTCGACACTATACTTTTTGATAGATGTAAAGCTCATTAGCGCTCGGTCAACGTTTTCAATGTCGCATCGCGATCTAAAATGTTGAACAAATAAAAAATACATTCAGCAATTTAACATTGTGCTTGATTTAGCTGTGGTAGGCTATACAATGTGGCAAAAAGAAAGCAGCAAGGTATTTCGCTTCTAATGGACAAATACTTATGCTGTTAAGTTTAGACGAAGAGCTAATCTACGACTGCGACAAACCTACATGCATTCAAAGATTTGTCAATGAATTCACAATAACGCAGTCGGAGCCTCAGGTTGGAACCGGCCGACGGCGATATTCTCCCCCACCCCCTCATTGCTGACCTGAAACAGTATATCAGAAAACCGATATTACTTAATTTCCCACTCGGAAAAAGAGAGAAAAGTGTAAACTTAATAAAGTCTGCTAGAAGCCACAAGCCTCGATATCTACGTATTACGTATTATAACTTCAGTTCAAAGAAGGGGAAAATGAATAGCACGGAAACTAAGAGTCAGCTTCCAAAGAAAGTAACTAACCGAGAGTTATCTGGTAGATTCCGAGTGCGAACATAAAAAACATGCCTATTGCAGACTACCTATAAAATTACCGGATCACAGGCTTTGAAAACCGGATCGGATCCGGATCATACCACTGATCTGATATGACTGATCCAGTAGGAGTCATAAATCCAGCCTAAACCTGGACAAATTCTAATCTCTTGAGATAATTCTATCTATTTCTTTCAAGAATCAATAAATAAGTTCAGATCATTAACCAGTGGAAGTTGCTTATAGGCTATAGAGAGGCTTGGTGGAAGACAGCAATGCATTTCTAAATTAGGATTTCTATCTATTTACCATATCACTATTTAATATGACGCACAAAAAAATAAAAAAACAAAAAACAATTCGAGACACTTTTGAATACGTGCGGATTCTCAATCAGATTGTTTTCAAATATCCTATATCGCATTCATCTCACAAATTGGTGCATGCTAAAGAAAATATGTTCAAAATTGCTTTCTTTAAATACTGCTAATACTTCAAATATTCAATGATATTATACACTTCCATTAGTATTTAATTCAGTACACTAATGCTATTCAAATGGCAATTAAATAGGTAAAAAATTGCTAAGTTAACACAAGTTGATAAAAGTATAACTTTTGCTTTTCCAACGATTTTCTCAATTATTAAGAATCCTTCGCTCATTTCTGTCAAAATTTGTAAACTCATCCGCCTAAATTTTGATATTTCAAATACACGTATTGTTTTAAATATCTACTTCAAATTTTACTATCAACTTTCCCTGCATTGAATTTTAGCATAATGCTTTACTAAATGCACATCTACGTGTTATAACTGCGGTACCTCTAGACTTTCACATTCAAGGATGAACAATTTAATTTAGTCTGTAAATTAATAATTTTGCCTTGGAAACTTCTGAAAATGGCAAGGCTTGTTAAAAACTTTCTAGACAAGTTTTGTACTTTTACGTAGAATTTCCCCAAATTTGAATAATTCTGATTCACTTCATGAATCCACTTCGGAAAAGTTTTTCTGAATGCTGATTTTCAAGATTGTTGAAAATACAAAACTTTGAAAGCGACATCACATATAAACTCTATCAGAAACAAAGACATTTATCTCGGGGGAAAGAATTTCACCCCTATTGTCTGAACCCGGCCGACCGACATTAAAAGATTAATTCAGCAAAATTATTGAATATCCAGCTTTTAAAAAGCTGTTTACATACAATTCTCATTGCAAAGAGGTAAAATATTGATAAAAGACCGAACGTTTCAATTTCAGCGGTCATTGTGGACACAGGTCGAAGCGACATCATCGATGCTGTAAATAAAGCTGCTGCTGACATCAATAACGATACTAGTGTCTTAAATGGACACACGTTGGTACTCAACATTTTCAACACTTCTGGTTCTGACCGGTTTTCCATTATCAAATCAAGTGAGTTCAATTGATGCAATTTTAAACTTATAATTAATGATGAGCACTGCCGAGCTAATCATGTTTTTCAGAGCTTTGACCTATATTTACCAGATTTCGTGCCTATATAACCAGGGCAAATCAGAAATTAATTGGAATTAAACTGGGCCATGTAATCAATCAGTTTTTATTGCAGCATGCAGTAATCAGTAAATTGAAATTATTTCATAATAACAATCAATTGATTACGAACGTTTGCGATAATATACATAATTGCAAACGTGCTAAGAAGATAAATTGTTCACCAACTTGTGGTTTCAACAATACCTTAATATTTTTCACAAAGGCGTTGTCGATTATACAATAATTTTTATGAAAGGTGTCACCAACCTGATCATCCGCTGTATGATATTACTACTCATTATACATGTGCCAACAAAGACCGCATTCCTGCAATATTTTCTGAAACGGAACACCGAATCAATTGCTTTACTGTTTTGTAAACAATAATTTACAATAGCAAAATTATGTGAGCTTATGTGATGCAATTATTTTATCATGCTATTTTTGATTCCCATTAAACGGAAAATATTATTACATGGAAATATAAACTTTATTCACCCTTTCTCTCTCTCTCTAAATCACAATTTGAATGAACTTATTTTATATGTTGGACTTTTGACTTTGATATTTAAGCGGATTATAGGTTACATGCAGCTTTTCAAGTCGCATGATAGTTTAATATTAGTTTGTGAAGAACTAGGCAATGAGCTGAGATATTGAATGAAACACATAATTCTTAGTTAGACGTGATTCCTCATGAATTTAATTGCGGATGTAAATTCGTGTATCACAATTATCGTGATACAATCATATTTGAAAGAAATTACTGAAAAGTCACAAGAACCTGTAAAACAGAACCTAAAGTAAAATTTTAATTGGTATAGTAATAGTGTTGTGTTTTGTAAGATTATGATAATAGATTTTGCACCAAAAATGCCTGTTTGTGTATATACAAGTCTGGATGCTATCGATGTCTGTGATAAGATTTGAGTAGCAATATCACAAAAATTATTGCTGAACCTGCTATACAGTAGTGAGTGGTGACGACATTGCAACTGAGCAGTCAGAACGCAATTATCATTGCTAATCAATCAATCAAATCAATTCCAATTATTCGATCACAGCAATTCAATTAATGCTTGATAGTCCTTGTCTATGAAGCATAGTAGCTCATTAAGTCTCATAGTAATTCATAGGCCCATTTTACGGTCAGTTATTAATGTTTGTTTATCTGTTCATAATCTTTTCAAAATAGAATGACATTGAATGTTTTTGTTTTTCAGTGTGCCTTGCCAGTCCAGCCGTTAATTACGACGCAGTTATTGATGTCACTTCAACTCCAGGAAGATGTGCTTCTTTGAGTATAGCTCAACATTACGATGCTGCCTTCATGTCGTCGATGGGAGAACGATGCTTCGCCACCGATGTTCCGTCTGTGCGTTTTGCCGATGACTTCTATTTCAGAGCTCTCGCTCTCATCGCTTTGAGACAGAATGCAACTCGTGATGGACTCACGATTTTTTACGATGATAGTTTTGGTGAGGTTAAATCCCATCTTTGATTTTCAAAGACAAATTTGAAAAAGCTAATTTACAGGTCGATAACAAAATGAGGAAAGATTGTCTGTGTTCATGAGAATTATGTACTGCATTTATTATAAGAATTATCAGGCAACTTGATATACGAGTATATGTATTCAAATCTTTCCTCAATCTTAAGTTCAGGGAAATGTTTTCTGATGAATTGGAAGTAATTGTGCTCAGGGTCTAGACTCATGTTTGTCTAAAACAGTTTCTTTTCAAGCGATAAATGATAATGGTTTAAACCGATAAATTATAATGCAACCATGCTATGTTGCAATGCAATCAATTGAGCTTAGAGGGCAAAGAGCCTAATTTTTTTTCGATCCGGTTTGATGACAGACCGAGACAATGCAATTAACTACATTCAGCTCTTAATTGACTAGTCGAAGCGAATGGCAAATCTAAATGAAAATTAAAGCTTTTTCACACTTGTTGGAATAATGTAGTCCATTTAGTTATGCTTGACCACAATTAGCAAAATGAAGCACAATTAATTTCGATTGAATATCCATGGTCAATTTTAAGTGAAACACCTTTGTATTTATGTGTCAGTGGGTTCGTTGCACAGCTACCAAATTATCAAAGTCATTTTATCAAAGTTACTTTAGTGAATGTATTCATTTCCTTTGATCAGTTCATGGTACAGAATAAGTGAGAATCCACACCATGACTAATAATGAATTATTTGTAAGATAAACCTATAATCTAGATCTAGTGGAAACTGTAAATTCATAGCGTCAATAGCCGATGCAGAACATCTGTAGTCGCAAATGCACCATAGTCTCTAAACAGTAGACATGGTCCATTTTTTCTTTCCTTTCATATTTGATAATGCATGCATGAAATCAAAAAAAACGAATTTGGTTCAGTGGAATAGAGAAAATATGTAGAATTGAAAAACCAGTCAACGCGTGGCAAGATTTTTTACGAAAAACTCGAAAAATAAAGAACATTAATACAATAATAATAATTACTATTATCTGTCATAATTCAAAAAATACATAATTATTGTTAAATGAGGATATTTGCATTTACTTTCGCATGTGTATATCAATGATATTACCTTCTGTAAAAGCAAAATGTTATCTATTTGAAATATGAATCATTGATTGTTGCAACTTTTGTCAGCCGTTATGATAAAAAATGCATCAACTATCATCACAGGCAATATATTTGAAAACTATAATTGAGTCAGTGGAGTACACAACTGCTTTCTACATGTATAATATAAAAGTCCTGATTCTTACACAAGCTTCATAATGAGCAAATAACACAAGAGAAACTCACAGGGCTTTAACTCTTCAGCAAATTTTGCAGCAGATCAAACTGATCCAAGTCTATGATTGCGTGTGATAACTTATTTCATATTGAAAAATTGATGTCTGAATTGTTTATTGGAATAAAAGTCGAATGAAAGTCTATACTGTAATTGTTGGTTTAATCGTCGAGGAAAGTCCGTTACTCTTGGTTCGGCTTGAAATGGACGAGTAACATTGGCCTCTTCTCAAAGACATTGTAAGTGGGCGGCGCGAAATTGAAGTCTCTCAGAAGTCTTTGCGCAGCAGTCGATGGTTCAATGTTTTTTATCCAAACTTCAAGGCCCATATTTGAGTTAGGATTCTTCATCCACTGATGCAATACTTCTGTCATTGAGAGTGAATACCACTGACCGATATGCAGCTCCTTCGGGCGGACTTGTTTAGAAGAAATGTGCCTCATCTCATCTCCATTCAAAACCTTGAAAAGAGATAATCCAATGATTTCTTGCCCGTTAGGATCGACTGCATTTTGAATGGGAACTCGATAGAGTCGCACGAAAGCTGCCTTGATGTTGTATCCCTTGAAGAGTCCTCGAATATCGAAATATATCGGCAACTTCTTAGTGTGGGTCATCGATTCGAATGGGCTTGAGCAACCGGCAGACCGACGATTTCGTACCAGATCCAAAATATCGAGGGGATTGGACACTGGCCCCGTTGCTGGGATCATGATGGTGTGTTCGTCTAAATGAGTCCATTGCGGCGGATCTTTCAACCTGTTGACAAGCGAGTCCGTGCAACATAAAAGAGCCAAGAGGAGAGTGGCAAGACAAGTGTGCATCGCGAAGTCGAGGTCTTATGATGTGTCGATAATCTGCTGAAAGCAGTGTATATAAGTCAGAAACGGTTCCTTTCTCACACGTTGGGCGTGAATCGTTTGTTTGTCTTGTCTAAACGTGTTTTAACAATAACAAAGGCTAAAATTTGGGTGGGAAAAGCGTTCCGCATCAGCTTAAAGAGGAACTAAATGAAGAAACCCAGCAGATTCCATTAACAAAATAAACAGACAAGCCGGAGCAATTCGAAACTAAGATCCTATTATTTTTCAGAAACGAAAATTTGTCAATTTTGTGAAGAATTGCAACCTATCATCTGCTACTGGAATTTGAACTAATTTATCAATATTTATTTTGTCAAAACTTTCATGTGCCTAGATGTTCCTATTCCAAGAATATTTGTCTAAATGCAATGAAAAGCAGAGTGCTATCACCAAAATAATCAATCGATGTATTTTGATAAAATAACTGTGATCACTGTGGGAATTGAAGTCGTTATAGAAATTGTGTAATACTATGCTTATCAAGCAGCTTCTGGCTCCTATAAGATTAAATCAAGACCAATACAAGGGAAAATAGTGCAACAGACAATTTATTACATGAAGAAGCATTAAATAGACACAGATGATTTTACTTCAAATAATTGAGATTATTCTTTTGATTTTACTGACTCAGTGATTTATCGAAACTAGGCACAAATTTTCTCTCCTAAATTTTGTATACAGCTGTCGAAGCATTTGTGGAAATACAATGGCTAATACGGTAGCTATTAGCCTTCATCTGTCTCATAAATTTGTAATGAATAGGAAATAAAATACTATTCTTCCATTCATCAGTAGTCTTCCGTAAGGCCTTTTGATTCTTATCAAAGGAAAACGTCGGAATACATTTGATGCATGAATACTGCACTTAATAAAGTCACAAAATCACAAAATCAACAAGCAAATAAATTCCACGGTAAAATCACGTTTACATTTGCTAGGAGTCGGCGAAAGATCCTACGGAAGACTGATCATGAGCGGAATGCTTGATTTTTCTTTCCTGTTGATTACTAATTTGATTCCGGCCCGAAAATTGCTTTAATCATAAATTTTTGAAATGCATGTTCTAAATGAATTACTGTAGTAACTATAAAACTTTAATAGCTATAAATTATTATTTTGATAGCAAAACATTTGGAATTGACGTCAGCAAGTGACTACTCAAAGCCAGTGTGAATAAAAATGCTTCATTTTCCAAAATATATTATATCTTGACGGTGTTGGACTTATCACGCTCATTATATTTTGCTTGCAATAGAAATGTTAGAAAAATTTAAATATTCACATTCCTTTTAAATGCATGATTACTTGTGAAAGTGTTGAGTAATTGAAAGTGATTTGTTTTAAACAAAATTATCAAAATGATCTAATCTATCAGACGCTCATGTCAGTTGGATTGTTCTCACGTTATTCCATTCGAAACTAGATATCTATAGACTATTGACAAACTTATTAAATTGCTTTCATACTCATTTCAACAATCCTACATTGAAGCTGATTATCAATTAAAATTCTGCCGGAAAACAATTTAATCGGCTTAATTTTCTACCGCAGAATTTTAGTTAATGAACAGTCCTATCATTATGTATGATGTCTGTGAGGACATAGCAGGACAAAAATGCCGCAATGAAAGTAGGGTGGACGCAGATTAATCAGAATATGCGTCCACTGTTGCTGAGTCATTTCAAATCAACTATTTTATTCTCAACCTTTGTGAAAGTATTATCCTTTTAGAAAAAAGAACATAACTGTGCTTCAGCAGTTATTATGAAATTGTGTTATATGCGTACAGTCTTCCCATAGTTTATTATTGACATGTCATTATAACTAGCGCGTGCGAATGTTTGTGAACCAACTGAGGAAGTTTTATCTGAATGAAAGCTCACTAGAGAGACAACAAGAAATAGCTGATATAAAATAAACATAGTTAAAGACGGTGCACCACCACTGGCTTATTCTGAGATAATTTTGCTTTGAAGAAAAAAATCATGCTTCCAAAATCATCTACAAAAAGCAAAAAGCAAAACAATAATTATGCGATTCATTTTTTCCTCAACGACAGTAAAATCACAATATAGATATTATGACGTCATTTTCATTGTCCGCGTCAAGGACATTAATTCAGAATATAAGTAAAACATGGCTGATCATCATTTAGTATTTAGTATTTTCTCTTCATTATTTGGTCATTCAATTGTCTAAGTTCTCTGTCAGCCTTTGACCATTTTATTTAAGCTTTTGCCAATCCATTTACATGCATGCATGCAAGGCCTAGAATTGGAAGAGGTGAATAATCATAGGTTGGGTCACATCTCGAACAGGCAAATCTTCATCTGAAGCATTTTAATTGCAAATCGTTCATTGATTCGTTAAAAATCATTCATTGAGGAAATAGACTACAACTTGGGAATGATTCCATTTTGCAACTTGACTTTTCAAGTACATTTTGTAATATTTTCTCACTTATAGTTTTGCTTTCATTGACATGAGAAGGAATAGCCAAAAAGGTAAGAAGTTTGAATCGGGGGAGTTTTTTTTGTGTTGAGACTATTAAATGCAACACCGAAATGTGGCATGTCTTATACATGTAATATTGTAAGAAATGGATGTGATAGACAATTATAAATATCTTGGTACGAAAGTTGGACGAGCCATAATTTATGTAATCCAACAATAATATGCAAAACTGTGCCTTAATTCAACGAGAAATCTTAGCTCCGTCTGGGAACAAAATATGCTATAAAATGAAAAAGGTACCTCTGCAAGCAATATTCCGAGATGCCTTTATAGTGCAAGTGTGGAACATTTACACGCTCTTTTATGCAACCAAAATTGAAATTTCATTCTTCACGTGAAGCTATGACAAACTCAATTATTTTGCTTTTTCTAAACATATCCCTCAGTCTATTTATTTGATTACTTTTTGTGCAACACAGCTGTGACCACAAAGTCATGTTATTAATCCATTTTATTTGATACAGAGAAAATCAATTACCTAACTTTCTAAAAATCATCTCACTCGATTCAATAGACAGCTGACTACTGTTGTCATTCCCTACCGAAAATAATTTACTGTGTTATTGTATCAACGGAAAAAAGGTCACAATCAGTCACGAATTTTTTAATAATTGAAGTCACGACGTTTCGGAAGACACTGCTTCCTTTGTCAAGTGAAATATGTAATATTTATACATATTGGTGCTTTTTTTGTTACTGTGGCAGGAGCCTAAAAACTTTTGATGGTCAGCTCAATATCTTTATTTGCCCGAGTACTTTCACAATACGACGTACTGCATTGTCAAGGGCCTGACAAAAAATAACTTTGTTCAGGCACTTGAGAATGCAGTACGTCGTATTGTGAAAGTACTCGGGAAAATAAAGATATTGAGTTGAAAATTTTGACTGGAGCGAGTGGGAGAGAACCTGTTGACAAAGTTTCTCAAGTTTTGGCTCACGGAATGTTAGGTTAATTATTTTGATGAGATGTTATAGATGGATTAAGTCTTGTTTTCGTACTACCGAGTACTTATGCATCGTTCCTTGCATCTTATACAAAATTATTCTTATCAAATTTATCAAATTTTTCTGATACAAAATTATCATTTCAAAAATACAAGAAAAATTCTGCCTACAGAAAACTACAATTTATTAATTATT
The DNA here is from genome assembly GCA_907163375.1 of Prostheceraeus crozeri. Lineage (NCBI taxonomy): Eukaryota > Metazoa > Platyhelminthes > Polycladida > Euryleptidae > Prostheceraeus > Prostheceraeus crozeri. The sequence goes on along the minus strand of CAJQUW010015840.1, from coordinate 1,123,637 downwards.
ATTCATGCTTATATCAGTATGAGCGAGCATCGTTACCTGATAGCATCGTATTGTTACCTAGTATGAGGCTGCAAATGAATGAATTTTCTGATTGTCACACATATTTGCGGTTACTCTTCAGGTGAGTCACTAAGTTATTATCACATGATAAGTGTAGAATCACTATTAATGCTAATGTGCAATCCGCTTTCGAAGTATAGTTCAATTATAATCATTATTTATTTAAAATCATTCATGATTATCGGCCATAATTCGTATTTAAAATTCGACAAGCATAAGGCTAATATTTTGCAGTTAAGCATATTATCAGAGTGGAAGTCAGTCATAATTTACAGTAGTCAAACAACCTAAAAAGTTCAAGGAAATCGTTTTATCTATGATATGGTAAATTAATAGGATTTAGTTTAAGTGAAGCGGAGTGGCTAGGTATGAAAAAATGACTGGAGCGGAGCGAAAGCGAAGTGTAATCGGAGCGGAGCGGTAAAATTGTACCGCTCCACATCCTTGCCTACCACAGTAACAAAAAATGTCCAGCCCATCTTCATGATTTCAAAAAAATAGTGTTTTTGTACTACGGGATGCCGGATCCTCCGTAATCCCCGTGGTTAATTACATCAAAGATTCAATTTCTAATTTGGGAAGACCGAGGTGAAAAGATGGATCACTTTGAAGCTCACGATATATCTAGTGAAGTATTCGCCTGGCGATGTAAAAACGATACTTCACGAAATGTATCGCGAGCTTCAAAGTGATCAATCTTTTCATCTCGGTCTTCCCAAAATTAGAAAGAATGATTGACGACCGCAGCCTTTTCAAACATCAAAGATTCAAAATGCTCGTAGTTAAATCATCCATATAGCCGTGGAGTCCTAGGGAGACTGGAGTGAGCATTGGAGAACAATAGCGCTCTAGTGGTTTGCTTCGGGCGTCTCTCAACTTTGATGATCGAATCTTGGTGATGACCGCCGCCCTCCCCATCACACGATGAGAAGCAAATATTGGCGACATTTGGAGGGGCGGCGACAATGACTGAATGAAGGGTTTACTTAGCAACCTCAGAAATTTCCGTTGGATGTCTGTTTTGTTAATGATTATGTTAATGGTAGCGAGTTCAAAGCTGACACCTTCACATAATATGTGCTGAATAATAATTTCACGAAACAGCGCGTCTGTCCAGTTCTCTGTATAGAAACTTTGATTCACAACCAGGATCACTAAATTTTCCATTGAAAATCGATGCACAGAATCCGTGAATAACATGTTTGTCAAAACAATTCAATGATAGGTTTTAAGAAATCAAAAATGTCCAATCTATCGTTTTAATTTTTATATAATTGCTTGCAACCACCATATGTCTCATACCCTGTGAAAAATACATTGGCTCATTGTAAATAATTCGAAAGTAAGGGAATGCCAAGTAAACTTATATTAGTATAACAACAAATTATTTTTCAATTAATTGATGTATTCTTCACGGAGCCTTCTTCAGGGAACTTAAATATAATATTTTTTGAATTGTCTCATTTACATTTACGTTTATTCATGGCTAAAGTTTCAGACAGGTTTTATGTATGACAATGAGAATGTGCATAGTTCGCTTATTTATGCACATTGATACGATGCTGGTGATCTGAATTGATTGTGTTAGAAGAATCACGACATTTGACCATACATTGCATAAAGGCTTTGTTAAAAGAGCCAAAATATCAGAAAATGTTATTATGACGAATGCATGTAGGCATATCAATTTCTGTGCATTTGATTTTCAGTGAGAATTCGTGGCAAAGTTGCTTAACCACATGTTTTGGGATGCCTTCAATTATTTTTTGAAAAAACGTTTGATGACATGATGCCAGGCCATTTGCATTAATTCATGTTCAAGATCTTCTATTCCATTTATGCAATTTGTGACTTGTGCTTTGATCAATCCAAAAAATTCAAACGTCTTCTACTTCCAGTGTCTCTGTTATCATCTTATTGTCATCTCTTGTCAGTCATCCTTACATTTCATGAAATTATTTCATGTGTACATACTTCATCGTATAACGTAAATGAAGAATATCTCCTTTGCAAAAGCCATTGCCATGTATGATTTCATCCTCGTGTTCTCCTTTTTGAGACATAAGCAATTTGACATTTTGATATTTAAACCACCATAGTAACCACTTTGTAGTACATATATGTACATAGATGAACATTTTCGTAAACAGGCAAGATTAGCTAAGCGGGATGAAAATGTCCGTAAATAAAATATTGTGCTTCGTTTCTGTACAGACTATAAAAGACAGCAAAATTAATTTGAACTTTCAATTGGAGTGGAAATTCACTTTTTGAAACTCTGTACAGTGGTCAAATTGATATTTTTTTACTTTATATATTTCATATAGGTATCTTTTTAATATCAGTTTCCTTCAGCTAAATTGATATCTAGATTACTCGCTTTGCAACTGTTGGAGAGCACCATTAATAACCTATTTAGTAACTGACCGAGTTGCATTTGTCCTTCATATTTCAGATATTGGAACAATGCTACCAATGGAAGATGTTGACTGGTATGTTCCTTCGTACATGTTCAAAATTCCCTCAACATCAACAGAAATGAATACATTAATGGCGAAAGTGAAGAAAGATACAGAATCATCAGAATTTATTATCGCTGCTACTGCTGCCAATGCGGCGGCCTTGTTAACTTCTGCTAACAGTCAAAGCATGATTTCATCTATTAACCACTGGTTTGTTGTTACCCGAGATTTGGATTCATTTTCATGTTCTGCTTGTGGAACGAATGAAGTCATTTGGGTGACACACAAAATACTCGATTCCTCTTTGCAGTCACAACTTTCAGCAGCTTTGAGTTCAACATGGTCAACGTTATCGTACAGACGAGTAAGTTCATGTGATGAACGATGGTGTGCATGACCAGAGCGATTTTAATGATGTGCTGTTGTCATCTCCAATAATGTTTTTACACTTAAAATTCTTGATTCAAATAGCTTTTGCATCATTCGTTATACACTGCATAATATTATGCCTAAAACTCAGTGAGACATCATTATGGAAATTTCCTTTCATGTAAAAATGAATTGCTTCAAAAAATGGCCTTGACTTCGTAACCTTCATGTAATTCAATCAAACCTCGAGAGAAGAAAAATGTTTGATAGTGTCTCTATCATAAATAAATTCAAAAATAAGTTACATTGCTAAATATTTCCAAAATTAACATTTTGTCATCATACGTCATCTTGAAAACTTCCACATTGTTGAACAATACTGAGAAGGTTCACAGGATGTCTACTATCCAATCTGATTATGATTAAATATCAAATTTAAGAAAATAAAAAAGTCGAGGATTTCGTTATTTTATACGTAGAATAATTCCTTCGTAGTTTTGCATTATCTTTGGGATTCGGGAATATAGTGATAACGAAAATAAGTTCTTCGTATCGAGTTTGTGTTAAAAAATTGAAGTTTCTCTTTGTGACTAACTAGATATAAACTGGATTCGAAGAACTTGTTTTCTTGATCAGTAGAATAATAATTGAAGATGTACGCATCTATATTAATTGACTGCTAGAGAAATTTTCTCAAATTTCAGCATATTGAATTGAACTAACGCAATTTGTCCGCAACTTTAACGCAACTTGTCGCGTGCACATTACAGGGAATCACAAATATAAAAAATGAAGATGACAAAAGTTATACGCAGCATGAGCCAGTAAAAAAAGAACGTGTGGTGCGTTCAAACTGCGCACGAGCGAACCACGATTCCTTATACATGTATTACGGGAAGTGCTCTTCGCCAAAGGACAACGGAGGGGATGAATCGGAGGTGAAAAAGTGGATGACATGAGGTTTTCGCACATACATGTAAACTGTAGAGTCTGCGGTCTCGATGACAGTCGATGAAATTTCAAAATTTCATCCATTATTATATCAAATAACCACACCAACAATTTTTCACACATCAGTTGAGCGTTGCAGTATCAGTCAGGCATGTGTTTGCAGTGTAAGTAAATCTGGAAATTTCAGGCAGCAGTGGTATTTTTATTGATCCGTCTCAGGTTTTATGCTCGTACGTCATTGAGTGCAGGCATTAAGTGCTCACCAAGACCCGGAACATTGTGATATTCAAAAAGGTTCAGTGTGCCTCAGCCTTATCATTAACAATTCTGAAAACTTTGAATGCTCAATCAATCTGCGGCAATGCTATTTCCTTTTGGCACCAAATTTCACCGTTTAAACGAAACATACATATGCGAGCATGTCACAGAATTCAATGTAAATTCAGATATACATTTATATAAATTAGCTAAGCTATGTAAAAAGTGCCTTTCTTATCAAACATGAAGAGAAATTTTGCTTTACAAAAAGTTTTGATTTGAAATAGGTTTTCAAGCTACAATTTGCCATCTTCATTTGAACTTAGATTACTTGGAGCAATTCTTCTACGATATTTCTAGATAATCGTTCTGGCACATCTGGTTACTTCAGTGATGCTAAACATTGATAACCTAGGAGATACAGAATGATGACATTGACATAGCTTCACTGCAGCCAACGTGGGGAGGCGTTGAGCATTGTCATCGGTCTCCGAAATTATCAGGACGGAATAAATTTTCACTTTCTTTATGCATTACGCATGAAATACACAGAACAATAATTTGTTTGCGAATATAAAGACGAGCTTTGAATTCAATTGAATCAGCTCATGTAGTTAGAATTTTAAGAAACCCAATTTAAAGCTACTCACTTTCTCCGAGACACAATTTGATAGCAGACTTGTCAAATCTTTTTAGTACCTTTACTTCAGTTTTTCTTGTCAACATCATAATGGATTTTCGCTTCCTTTCAGCTTGATGCTATCTACGCCTACGAAGCAGTAAGAAGTATTTCAAAGACCATTAATGGAATGGTCGGAACCGCAGCTTTTAATTCAACACCATCATTTCAATGTTATACGGCGTCAAATGCTACTCTGAGCCGATATAATAACTTTATTACAAATTTGAAAAGTGTGAGTTTAGCAATCAACAGCTTTGTAATCACTGCATTATCATGTGATTGACGAAAATTGAGTAGATGGTACAGGTAGTGATCAGTTACAGTCGTAGGATTCAGCAAAAAGGACATACATTGATTTCACGTTGTCACATTTATTCAATTCATACAGTTTGTCATTAATAATCCTAGAAAAATCACTGATATAATTTATTGGTCGGTAGGAGTATACTTAGATGCTTTCTTTCAATTTTACCATAAATATGAGTGGAAAAGAAAAGACGGAATCGAAGGACCGAAAGGACTTGAGTAACTTTAATTCCTGTAATTGAAATCATGTACTAGAAAAGTCATATCAATTTAATTCAAGTTTTTCTGTTTGAAGCAAAATACTCGTATATGCGCAAAGATACATGATGATGCTAGTCAAGACCACGAACTGGTTTCAATTGTCAATGTTTTGATAATGATCGTCAGTGGCGGTCGAATGGCCTCGGATAAACGTTCTTGAAATCGCATATTTCGTGCTTTATTTGGATTTCACGTAAATCAAAAATTGTAGAACCCCTCACCACATGATGCTCATTATGTACATTATAGAATTATGCATGATACCAGCATCTTGAATCACGTTATGCTTAGCTCGAATGTAGCCCTTGCATCCCATAATGTTCACTAAATTGCAATCCCGGATTTTAGCTATGAGGATATTTTATTTAGGAGTACATTGGAAAAGCTAGACAATAGACATTGCTTCGTATATAAATTGCAGTATTGGAAATTGGTATTTTTAGTACCTGTTCGCAAAAATTTATTATAATCAAAATAAAAGTGCATTTAAGTCACTCGTGATTATCAACCTCAATCAATTATCTCTCCTTTCATGCAATCATTGCACACAAATTCTTTTGACAAAATCGAATGCTAGTGCATTTGTAAACTTTCGTGCAATGGGCACAGTCAACTAGCATAACGGTCTCAATAAAACATAATGGTACAATTAATCGATTTTTGAAGAATGATAATTTCCGCTATCTGAATTTCATGGTTCAAGTTCATACGAATTCAATCCCATTTCAGAAAATCAAAATGTCTTCATCCGTGTGATGATTGTCTGTTGCTTTGTTGTTTGGTGATTCGTGCATTGTGCTATTGTTGAATGATTTAGTGTTTGCAATGTTTGATTGTCAAGGCATGATTACTGTTCGATGCGTGTCTGTTGCGAGTTAATGCGTATTGCGCACAGTACAGTCTTCACACCGCATGTTGCTTTGGTCTCGATACGTGACTAATTGACTCTATGCTACACATAGAAATAAACTGTTTATCTGAAGCTCGCTAGAATGGAAATTGACTCAAGGTCGCGGCAAATCCGGGGGAACTAAGTTGGGGCATGAAGAGCCAATTAAAAGCTTCGATTTACTCATGTGACTGATTCTAACCCAATGATACAGACGTTGGCAGGTGCATCTAAGTGAAAATGCGTGCGATTTATGTGCCGTTATTGTGTATTGCATGAAGCTTAAGTTCCATTCTAGAGGTTTTATTGTTGTCAATTTCTATGATGCTACATGACAATTTACAATTTCTGTTGTACATGTTCTGCGTACGTTATATTTGATATTTGAATATAACAAGCTTACATTACTTGGATTTTCTTGATCACTATCTCAACAATCCGTTACGAATTCACTTTAGCAGCAATGCGATGTTCTTCATGATAAATGCAGGAATGTCTGTCGCGAAATTTCTAACTTTGTTGCCTTCTAGTAAATATAATGCTACAATGTTCGTGCCATCGCAAAAATTCATGTATTTTCAGCTAACAAGCTATAACAGTGTGGTCAGTGCCATCAATTTCAATGGAAAGATATTGAACAATCAATTGACTCTTGGAATTTACCAATGTACTTCCTCTGGATGTACAGATACAGTAAGTTTACAGTTCTGTTGAAGTTGAAATTGTTGCTAAATCAGTGAAGTTGCACTATCAACATTCAAAGTGACAGTGTTTTTCGTTTTCGGAAGTCAATAACGTGTCTCAAAATTTCAACTGACATTAATTAGACTTAAAGCATATACCTCAAAATATCACTTATCGATATCAAATAGATAGCAGTAATTATAAGACGTATGTGATAATGTCATTTTTTCAATATTCGATTTAATGGACTTGATTTTATATTTTTTAAGTTTAGCTATGATTCACTTAATTCTTTTTCCTTTACTTATACACTTGTATTCAGATAGTGCATTTATTCCCCAAAATTTTGTTTCAGGGTGCCACATATTCGTCATTAACGAATTCAATATCGGGAGGAACATTTTCTTTTACATACAGAACGACTTTGATGCTCGATGTGATCGCTATTCACGTGAGTTGAGGTTTCATTTATAGTCGACAATTGATGTGAATAAGAAACAATGTGATGTTTCATTTATTAATCATTCGATTATTTACAACAATTTAATGTCTATCAGAACTTTTGCTAGTTTGCAGGTATTGCTGAGTTTCAGGTTAAAATTACTGAAGAGTAGAATTCTACATTAGGCTGCTCGCTCGTCTATGTTGTAATACTTGGAAAATTAAAACCTGTCAATACAAGACAAAGTACACTACATTTTAGTAATCCACGCAAAATACGTCTCAATAATCAAAGAAGGGCGGCATTCGTCATTGTATTAACCCTTAGATTGCCCTCTTTGCATCTATACTTCCCTATTTTGAAAAGCTAAAATCCATCGTTTGGTCATAGTGCATAACTTATGCAGATTTCGGCATTGTTTTGCTGGTTTGACCAAAGATGTAACAACAACCATTTGGTAGAAAATCCGTCATTCCTGCATTTGTTTATAGTGGAAGGAGAGCTCAAATAGAGTTGCGTCACTTCTCTTGACTCCAACACCTAAACATTGTTAAGTTTAATCTGTGAAAGTGATAAGTGAAGTTAGAATTTAGCTAATGGTTATGACGATGCTCTCATGAAATGTGAAAACTCTTAATATCTTTTGATTATGATGAAGCGATCGAAGTCGTTATTTAACCATTTTAACAGGTTTCCGTGAGGCAGACAGCCTTTGCTACCCTTGAAGACGAAAGTTATTATTCAGAAAACTTCATAGTCGGCAAATGAATGCAAGTAGATGCGAAAGTGATTAAAATTCATGTTTTTTAGATGTTTATGAAATAGACAAATTATACATTTACATTGTAGATGCATGTGTTTAAAAATATATTCAATTAAATATTGAAATATTTCTGTCCATTATTCATTGATTCGGCCTTCAAACTAGTCACTGTGATATATTCTCAAGTAAGACCTTCAAGCTCATGAAATACATGCATCATGTTTGTATGCCCTTACAAGTATTTGTCTCCTTTCATTTCAAGTTTCCTTGATGTATAACTAGCAAAATTGTAGGCTGTGCATTTTGTCAAAATGACAGGAGAATATTGTTACAATCATAAGAATCTCAAAATACATCTGAAGATCTCAACATTCTTCAGCGAAGAGTGAGGTTGAGAATATAGCTTGCCCCTTTAAGAAATAGGTTTTGTCTTATTTCTGAACAACAAAACATGAATTTTTAGCATGAAAATGTGAAGTCTCGATTGATATGAGACGCTCAGAAAATTAATTTCCTCCAATTTTACTTCTTCTTTCACATTGAATTTATAGCAAACTCGTGCTGTAATTCATACAATTTGGCAGTACATAAGATAAAGCTTTAAGCAGATTTACAGATTGACTACATACTGTATATTTATGTATTTACATGCATGTGAATAATTACTGTATAGTATTTGCTATGCAATAATTGTTATATGTTACATATCATAATCGATGCATCTATCCATGAACTCAATAAATTTTAAGTTATGAGGCGTTTCTATTTCTACAAAATTTAACAAAATTTTCATGAAAACAACATTTAGTTCTTGTTACGAATTCGATTCTCCAGGAGCCGCCATTCGTGTACAAGAATTCTGATGGAACGTACGAAGGATACAGTGTTGCAACATTAAATTATATCGCCAAGGCTCTCAATTTCAACTATACGATCAGAGATCCTACAGATGCATCGTATGGAACGCTGGGATCTGACGGAACGTGGTCGGGCATGATCGGAGAAGTTGCTAGAGGCGTAAGTTATTGAGAAGTAAAACAAACCTTCTTATGACATTGTGTTTAATGAAATTTAAAGAAAGCATGCGAGGCGCAATCAAATGACAAAATTTCTGACTCATTTTGAATATAGTGCCCGCAGAGTACGTGTTAATTACTGTTTACTGTTGATCAACTCATCTGAATTACGTTTGTACAACTTGTCCGTGGCAATGCGGTAGTATGAATAAATAATAATCGCTTAAGGTGTTGTGTAAATATTTATGGAATGAAAGACATCGACAGTTGATCAATAGCCGATCGTGGTGACCTTGGCAACTATTATGTTATGACAAAATATGTCCCATTTACCTGAAAGTAAGTAATGGAATCACCTGTTCGAGAATAATTGTCTGAGTGATGCACTGATCAATTCGAACACACGATAACCTAATTCTGTACTAAAAACACACGTTATCTCTGCAACTGCACCATCTCATAGCCAGCAACTTTCGAGTCTACTGAAATGAGTCATGTTTTACTTCACAATAATCAAGAAACAGCATGTATTTGGAGTAGAAATAATATTAAATATAATTTTACATATTTCATGTCATAAGTATTGCATTTATTCTATTCAACTTGAATTATGTGTGTGAATATTTTCAAGTATCGCCTTCTGTATTCATTCACATTATGAATGTGTCCGTTATCATCCTTACCTTTCTCATTTTAATCACCAGAGATGTGCACTGCAGTCAGAACGCAGTCAGTCATCTTCAAAGACAGACTGCGCTACAGAATTAGATTGTTTAATCGCATCACTTTGCTAGAAGTGCAAACTGATTCAAACAGATGGCACATGCAGCAACTTAATAAGTGAGCAAAAAGAAATTTTTAATACCTTGCAGAGATAGGAAAAATAGTCATGCGTCGCTTGCGGATTGCTCTGAATTCCTTCAAAATGCTCCGATCGTCACGATTCCTTCAGATTCGAAGAATTCAGATCACTGCGCGAAAGTTTTCTCGATAATGTTGTAATCGTAATAAATGTCCCTCCGATCATTTTAAAAAAGTTAGCAGGCGCATGAAAAAACGTTCACAAACTTCTGTGTAGAACTTGACATCGATTGTGTTTCTTTGCTGCGTGATCCGGTGATAAGTCACAGAAAATTCGCACAATTTGGCGTGTTTAATGTTGAATTGGCTGCTCATTGTTCGATTGCTATGGTATTTAGTCAGGAGATTGTGCCATTTCATCAGCGTTACATGTTCCAATGTTTTCTTTCTAGACAAACAGAGGAAGAGGCGAACTGTCTAATTCTGTGGACTGCACATTAATGTCAATTCTCTATTTTGTTCCATCTGCAGTAGGCCTATGTAGCCTGGAAAATCGACAGTCCAAATGAGAGGTAACGCACCGGACTGAAGGCAGCGTAGGCCCACATCGGCATATTGGCGAATTGGTTGATTGACACATATTGCGAAATGCCATAATGAATAAGACCAAAGCAAATTCAATAAAAGTAAATCTAAAAAGTCGAAAACGTAATGAAGAAAGCAAAACACATCAAAGAATGATTACAGAATCGTATTCATGAAATTGAGCTACTGTGATCTACATGGTATGCCTAAGGATTTGGTGCCAAAACTTTTTATACACAAGTATAGCGAGTGTTTGAAATTGAATGGATGTTTTTATTCAAATACGCACATCTGCATCACTATCATGAATGTTGCTGTTTATGACCGATAAAACGTCGTTTTTATAAGCTTTCATGTCACTGAAAATAGCAATTTGATTGAAAAAGTTGTCGAAACGCAATCATGCGGAGATATGCACGCATATCACTGAATGCATTCAATGACCATCAGATAGATCAAATTATCGAAATAACGAAAGCTGACAACTTGTCATAAATTTGATTTTATCTGTAAGTCGAGGTGAAGCTGAAACATGACCTGCCTTGATATTTTGATTTGAATATTATGTGTATACGCATCTGATGACCTCAGTTTTGATGTCTATCCACATACTTTCAGGTGAAATAGTCGTTGATCTGCACCTTTTCTATTCTAATGATAGATATCAGAATTTCAGCTTTCTATTATGACATAATTTTTTCAGTATGATCGTCATAATTCAATTTTAAAAAAATCACAAATTAATTCAATTCAAATGTAAATAATTTTTTGTAATTTGAGAATACAGTTCTATAATGCATAATTATATAAGAAATGCATAATTATTGTACAATTTTTCAATATGGTAGAAAGTCAAGAAATTCAATGAAGCGAATAATTCGGGTTGTAAAATAATTTCCGAGTTTTCTTGAGTCTAATTTGTCGTATATGATAAAATCAACTCAACATCGAATGACGGAGTGAATGCTGTTCAACAGCAATAAAGAACGAGACATCACACAAGAAATTTCAGTCTAACCTGCGAAGGCTATGCAAAGTCGACGAGGTTCGGAACATCGTCAACCTAACGTGTCTAGTATTTCCTAAATTTGCAAGTAATTTGACTTTCCAAGTAAGATAATTTGCATCATCATCCTATTGATTGACTTGATACATGCCGGTTGCTCGATGACATGCATATATTGCATATTTCTTAATGGATATTCTGTTCCCTACCTTTTAATAACATGCTGTAAAGTGTTCTGGGATTCCACATATTAATAAAACATTTAATAAAACCATTCAGTTTATATATAGGTCTTCGCTAAAGTGGCTGTAATTATTATATTGCTTCTGCTTCGTGATTTAACTTCAGTCATTGAAATACATGAACTGTTGATTGTCCTCTCATCCTAGCACTTCATCGCCCATAATTTTAATTTTCCATGACACATGAACATACATCATTTGGATATATCGTTCCATGCTATTTTCTCATGTGCTCTACACATTGTAGTAACGTATTTTTATTAAATAATTTCATTGTCAAACATTTTATCACCCAAGAAGTGTGCTTTCAGTTTGAAAATAAACTTTCTGATATTCTGATGGAATTAACGGCTTCTGCTGTACATAATATATTACCTTCATGAAGGCAAGAGAAACTTTTGAAGGTCTGGTGACATGCATTATTGCTCGTTGACATATTACTAACTTCAAGGTTGTGATTTTTAAAGTAAAACATCAGAAGAAGGGACCCTAGAAATACAGTATCATTCTTTCTTATTCTTCGCAAAATTTCGCAAAATTTAATAATAATAATAATAATAATCTATATTGAATCACTGCGTACAGAATCGGTGATCATTACAAGAAGAAGAGAGCATAGGTTACCACAATCCAACGAGGAAATATAACAGTGAATAATCCCAACTATTTACAAAAGTTAATAAATGATCTCTTAAAAGGGCTAGTTTTGGCAGGTGGTGGAAGTAGCTCACAAGAACGACAAGTAGTACAATTGCGCGTAGGGCGTACGCAAAACAATTCACGAAGTGGATGACATTGGCTTTCAACTATACACTTGACCAGCTTGCGACAGGACTTATCAGCAGCCTGCAAAATGTTGTTATCATTATTAAGATTAATGCCAATTATCTTAGACTCTTCGCTCCACACGTAAAATGTCATTTTTCAAATACTCTGCAGCATTGCAAAAGTAAGCAAACGAATACAGCAAAACTGAGCGGATGAATGGAACATAGCAATTATACATGATTTTGGGATCACAACCAGCTCTTCTAAGGTTACGGATGATGAAGATACGACGGTTACGAGAGTGAAGAATGAATTAAGGGAGATGGTAAACAAACAAAGGAAGAAGCTATTTCAAACTACTGTTTTTGCACCAGCTTTGACGCCAACAAGATTTCCGGTGGTTGTGGAACGTCATCGAAATAATCGATTGATAAAGTGCTGTGCTTCAGTGTCTTGCATCTGCATAAGATAGCCTTGACATAATAAAGCTATACTGATGGCCAGGACAACATTCCAATCAACAGAAGGCTAAAAATAACAAAATAACAATCAAATAGTGTATTGAAGCGGAATGTACCCAAGCATGCTCCGTGATACCGAACGAGTGATGAATGGACCATAAGAAAGTGAGATACTACATGCATCTGCTAAATGCTGTGGTAGTTGGCCTTCAAAGTCTCGATCTCCATGTGAAAGTGCGTTGTTGTTGAAGGCGCACATTTTGAACATTTTTGCGATAACCACAGCTTGAATGATGAATATGATTGAAGATCTTAAATGTCTTGACTTTCTGTCGTGGACCCTGACAATTTATGCAACACAACCATCAGAAAAAAATATTTGCAATCATTACTAATTTCAGACAGTTGAGAAAACGATTTATGAATTTGAAGAAGAATTTGATATTTCACAGCAATACGAATTAATCAATTAATGTTGTAAATTTACATTTAGATTTCACTTTTACAATTTTGACTCAGACTAGAGCATTTGAATTAGTGAATTAATCACAAATAGTCCAGCAGTGTCTTCGGCAGTATTTCAGACTGTGTCAGCTGTAATTCAGAAACATGTTTTTTATAATAAGCGAGCGATGTTCCCTTCTTCATGTTCCGAAAACAGCAAATTCAATTCAAAAATTAAACTATCATGTAGTCATCCCAACAAAATTTAAATTATGACGCACATGTGCCAATTTCCAGGTCTCAAAGCCGCTGAGTCTCTCAGTCTTCAGTATAAATTCTGATCTCTGCAGCCATAGAAGTCCGATTGCTAGATATCTATGCTATCTAGAGCAGGGAATATTCCAAGTTACATTTACAACAGAAACATTATCAATGCGATAAATGTGTCGCGATGAAATGTCATTACAGTTTGCATTGTAGTTTCCAAATTTAGTAGTCATTGGAAGGAGAGCCTTCAATAATTAATATTTACGTACAGTGCAATTACGCAACGACAATATATAACTTCTTGTAACCACATCACTCATTAGCACATCATCGTATCAATGAATTGTAACTGAAAAAGATATCCTGCAGTGTTGATTGAGGCCAATTAATTATGAAAAGTCTAATGAATAGAGCAGAAAAATCTTGATAAACCGGTAAACAATGTATATGAGTGCTTAATAGCATGAGCATATTATTTTCTATGAACCTGAAAGATAATACATCATTCACGTTATTTCACAACGATTGTCAATTTTTGAAAAGAATTACCGATAAAGGTCAAATCACAAAATCGCCTGTAGAATCGTTTAGAGGCATGTTGGAATGTCACTCTGTTCAGGATCGTTTGCAATGGATCATGAAGACCAATCATGCAAAAATGAGAACAAGCCTGTCGTCAGAGTAGTCCAGACTGTTGCCATTCTTCTATAGACATAGAAGACAGAGGCACGATCTCTATGTCTGCAGCCGAGTGGGAATGACTTGAAATCATTAAAAATATTTGCTTAAATGTCTTCTGAAAAATGAAGAAGAATTGCTACTACGAGTACTTTTGTCCCATTTTAGTTTTATCATTTTCTCTACTTCAGCATGCTGACGTGGCTTTGGGTGCATTTACCATCACTGCAGAAAGGGATGCAGTTGTTGATTTCACGATTCCGTATTATGATTACGCCGGATTACAAATTCTGATGAAGAATAACGCCGGTGGCACCTCTACAAGTATGTTCTATTTCCTCACAGTGTTCACCGGTTGGGTCTGGTTGTGTGTAGGAGCTACTTTGGTTATCACTGGCATCCTGGTGACAGTATTCGACAAGATTTCTCCATACAGCTATCAGAATCGATTGGAAGAATTAGAAGAGGGGGAACCGGAGGGTAAAGTCTTCAATTTCAAGGAATCTATGTGGTTCGTTCTAGGAGCTTACACCCAGGCTGGTGAGTCAACCTTGGCTTTGACTTTGGATTTTTATTTGCATTCACTATCTGTTATTCTGTGCAGATTTATGTAAATTCGACGCACCCTTGTATCCTACGATGAAACCGTTGTTTTATCTTTTTTGCCAAAAGAAACATTGTTTGCTTTTACATGAGAACTTGTGATCCAGATTTTTCTTTTCACTTTTACACAAATATTCATTATTTTTGATGCAGAGTATCATTTTCAGCAGATCTTGTATGAAAATTAGTACTTCTACAATCTAATGAAGTTCAACAAAAAAACACTTATACATTTCAGAGCACTATTTACGGTGACAAGATGAACTCAAAAATACAAAATGAATGACTCCAAGGGAAAGAGCATACAAAAAAGTGACGCAATTCTTTATTGAAGAAGTTGCCATAAATCTAACAAAAGTGTGAACTTGAATTTAAAGACGTTATATACAATAACAAGCTCAACTTGCTCATAATGATTGTCATTATCGGAGAATGAATATTCGAATTGTGCATCCTTCTTTTGCATGGAATTCAATGTGTTTGTGGAGAGTTAAATGGGGACGACCCTTCCCTCTCACTAAGAATACAAAGCTAAGGAAAATATGTGCAAATAGTCAGACAAACCATAGTCAGTTATTGTCTTATCAAATTTTTGCTCTTGACGAAAGGAAAATTATTTTCTACTGTTGTTTTTGCTGATAATGGCAACATTTCGTGATGATGATAAACCATTTTTTAATTTGGCAGGGATTTCGAATTCTGGACGTTGATACCTATTGATCCTGATGATCAAAGTCAAACATTTCAGCGAAACACAACAATTTGCAGAATATATTGAGCTGGAGGAACAATAATAAGAAGTGGCACATTAAAATTTATATGGCCAGTGAGAATAAGGGACGAGATAATAAGCTAACACCTCTGTTTCTCATTTTGGTGGTGCCTTTCAAAGTTCTCACCGACTTTGAAATGAAATATCTAGTCGAAGCCACTCCAATCCAGAAACAAATATAAGTTTCTGAATGCACTTATTAATTTCACTGAAGCAATGATTATCTATATAACACATGTGATAAAACTATGTACGTACAGGCAGACATTTCGGAGTTCGGCTGTCGTCAGCATGATCACGAAAGGAAATGGTTTATGAAAAACAATCCGATCACTCAGCACTGTTCATGCTTCCTCTTCAATTCAAAACAAAATGATTTTCATATTTCGAACTTTCTAGTTGAACTGGGATGAAGTTCTGATCAAGAAAATCAATATAGAATTCTGTATACTGAGGAGAACCAATGTAAATAAAATAACATAATACAGAGGTGCATCCTCAGTTAAAAAAATGTGAACAGACCTGAAAAGCTGCCATTATATCCCATTTCAGTAATCATCAGCAGGCCTACCATTGGAAATACACAAGATTCGTGCTTATACCCGGTTTTCTCTAGGAGTACTCAATGTTCAAGTTTTATACTTTACAGACAAAACTTATGGGTATTTTACATTTGTATGCAAAAAGTCAGCTCAATCGAATGGAAATTGACAAAGTTATATGCGTTTAGTTTTCATCACTTTTTTTGGGAATTTCTTTTCTGAACTGCTAATATTTCAGTCATGGTTGATATGAAATTGGACAAAAATATCATCCAGACAATATTTGGACATGACTTTTGGGATTGTTCACTAAGATTTCAAGGTCGTCACACATCTAGTTCCATGCTGCCATTGACAGAATCTGTGATGCAGAATAGAAATGGCTAAGTCGGAAATGATAAATATGTTCAGCAAATGATTGCTTTCTAAAAGTTTCACAGGAGATTTAAGGAATGGGATATCATCCATGATTGGTTCAGCATTTGAATATCCACTTGTTTGTTCAATAAACTCATTAGGTTCTTCAATTTAAGTTGAGCATATATTCATGTCCATAAAGGTTATCGTTCTCATTTTACTTAATTAAATTTTAATTTCCTTTTCCAGCAATAATCATAGTGGAAGTATGAAAAGTTAGCTTCAGTCTCCGGAATGCAGAACGATTTCTCGTACTCCACTCTCTCCTCTAATTCTCTCAATTCTATTTTCTTGAAGTCATGACCCGTTACAACAAAGTTATACATCCATTGTTATTTTCGGAAAACAGTTTGGCGGAAACTCAATGGACTCAATAAACGTAAATAATATGATGACAACGTCAAGCGAGTTTCGATTAGCTTGTCATCTTAGTCAACAACACAAAATGATATTTTGATGGAATGATGTTTCGTTTTTTAGTCATCTTTGCAATTTACATTATTGATTTTATTAAATGGCATTTTTCAAAATTGACTGTTGTCCACATGTATTTAGCAACATCATTGTTATTACAGGTGAAAGTTTTGATCCTCGTGCTACTTCTACGCGTATGCTGGTTGCTGGTTTTTGGATATTCTCTTGCATTATGATGGCAATGTACACCGCCAATCTGGCTGCCTTTTTAACAGTATCAAAGCTCTCAACATCAATCACCTCAATCAGTGGTTTAACTGCGCAGACTGACATCAAGGTACATTTCGTTTTTCATAATCACATCGAAATGTATTTTATCAATTGTACTCAATAAGAAACAGAATCCTCTGCTATCGGTATTTAGCAGAATCTTATTTATTCAGCAGTGAATGCGAAATATCATTATGCAGTTTGCTTCTGCTTCTTTCTGTACTTTACAATTATCTGACAACTCAACAGAAGCACTGAGGTAGCAATCTGACCTCTTTCATAAAGTGATAAACCCCACAAAGCAATGGCAATAAGTAGAGTTTTGTGGAGAAACAGGACAATGCACAGCAATGCGCAGCGTTGAGAGGACTCGAACGAACCATTCATTTGGAAATCTCAACGAAGCATGTGATACCTATGTATTATGCTTCGTCTGGTGGAGCTCTATTCAATTGTAACGATAGACTTTGGATTCCGGAGCTTTGAGTTCAAATCTGCTGAGAAATTATAATTCCATGATGTCTTGTATTAAAATTATTTTATTTACAATTTCTTTCTCATAGAGAAAAGGTCTTTTGCCATTAGTTATTTGCGTTAGGAAAACACCAGTGTATGAACCAGTTCCAAGAGAAATCATTGTATATTGCTATTCATTATCATGATATGGGTCCTTACTACGAGTACATGCTTGTCCTAATTACATAAATAGTATTTGGAAATGATGTATTATGCAGTGATGACCTTTGCAACGGCATAATGTAGAAAATGAATAAAAGAACCACGGAATTCGCTTGCCTCTGATTACACTGAAGTGGTTGCAACTATCTTTCTTATTTGCGTTGCTGATCATGGTGTTGATGCCATTCATGTTTCAAAAAGTCCACATTTATGAGACATGAAGAAACTATGAAATAAAAGATTATAAAGGAACACGAGATATCGGAAGAAAAACAAGTGTCAAAATGAGTGTCTTGTTCGTCGTGTCAATGACATTCTGAAGTCGATTCATGGATGATGCTTTCAAGATAAATGCTTGAATGAAATTCCATCAAAACTTCACCGAAGTTGAGAAGAAAGCATTTCAACTTGACATCATCGATGTCCAATCTCAATCTGATGATGGCCGTCTGCATCAGACAGAAAGTCAATTTACCGATGAAGATGGAGCGTAGTCTGGCGTTTTCCGTGATTTGCATACTTGCATTATGGGCAAACATTAAAGTTTACACCCTCGGATGTGGTAAAATTGCATGGTTTTGACACAGACAGAATGTACTTTTTATGAAACAGAATTCAAGCATTTTTTAGATTCAGTTATTCTCAATGCTTTTTATGGCACATCAACAGCTACTAAGATTCACGCATATGAATGATGAAATCTGTACTTCTTTCATTGATTAGACAGTAAACATGGCTACAAATCAAACCTATGCATGGATTTCTACAGATTGTATGAAATTACGCGGAAAATAATCTTCAGATCAACACATACAGGGTGAGTCAAATTAAATGGCCCTATTTTATTAAGTGATCAGTGAAAATTTGACTCACCCTGTATGAATTGAATATCAAAAAAAATCCATAACATTCAATTCCGAAGGTGTTGTTGTGCAGAAGTATAGCTCTAAATGAAATGGATTATATTTATTTTTGCGTGATTCATTGAAAGCAAAATGTTCAAAATGTTTGTCATTACGAGCCCGAATGTCAAGCATCAATTCATTGATTAAAAGGTTAAGTGAAGTTACTTTTGAAGCTAAGATGTTTGTTTCAAGTCGTCATTTGACAATCCAATTCATTAAATATTCACAAATCCACCGAAAAGAGCTGCACATCGCAAGACATTTACACTTTCAGGAAATTGTGTTTCTAGAAGAGTTCATCTGAATACATTATGCTATTTCCGCTTTATAAAATAATTTACAATTCATCCAAACGTGCCGTGAACATGATCAAAGACATTCACCTTCGATTAAAGTCTCTTGGGACTACAGATAGTCTCGGAAGGCAATTTATAGTAGATCTAAAACAGATAAAACATCTGATTTAATTACCATTTTAATTTTGCCTTCACAAGAGATAGAACTAATTCAACGGAAGAAATTTAAGTTTTATTAGTGATGGCAAATTTATTATGTTTTAACAAATAATAGTAAGCAAATATTGAAGCCTTCTTCATAAAGCAATTTGTATTTGACCCTCATCAGAATTCAAAATGTAGACATCTAAGTGTTGTATCGATGCTTTGTTGTTGATTGAATATCATTAAAACATCATAAAAATGATAAAATCATAACAAGAATCATGTTGACTTACAAGTCATCAACAAATTTCCCAGGACATATTTTCAGAAATTTCATAGCATGACATTATATCCTCATCGCGCCGGCTGTGTAACGAAGAAAATCAGACAAAACCAACTGAATCATATGAACACTGGTCTTCAGCACACCTCGGTTCACACCCTTACCTGAAATTAACTGTCAGTGACGACAATAGTACAAGAGAGTGCTTCTCTCTCACCGCATTTAGATGGCCTGCTGCAAATCAGAGAGACAATATAAGTTGATAAAGCACACAGTTAAGGTAAAACTCCCCGCCGTTTGATATTTACCGATTTAATGAAATTAAGTTATTTTGAAGAAAAGTTGGCATGCCTTCGGCGTCCATCGTCTACTGCGTGGATCTCTTCTGCGCCTTCGATAGTTGGTCTCACAGTAAGGAATGACCATCGGATAATGCTATGTAGAAGGCCTGTCAAGTTGTACTTGCCTAGCATTTAATTTTTCTTTGACCAATAAACATATTATTTCGAGTCAAGTACTTTCAACTTACTTACTTCAGATATACATGGCGTGACTCGCAAACTCAATTACAAGTCAGTAGATCTCTATTGATGATGATGGTGATGTACGTTTATTGAAACAATGAGTTTTTGAGGTATCAGATTTGGAAGAGGACAGTTCGCCGAAACTTGACTTAATTAAAGTCCAATGAGAACTTTTTACAATATCTTGTGGCATGTTTACATCTATTGGTGGTTACATCTACATAGATAGTAAATCTATAGGTTTACAACAAAATTTTAATTTTGAAAAAAGCCGTAAGTTTAGAAAAATGAAACTGAATCAGAAAATAGTGTGTAAAATTAAAGAAATCAGTTGAAGTTAACCGGGAAGAATCCAAAGTAAGCTTACAAAATTATAAAATTAGATAAACACTGCTCAGGGATTTTCTAACTACTTCCAAAATAACTTTTAATATGGAAATAAAAGAAGATGAATGCAACATAAAATTTACACATTATTATCAGGTGCAGCAGCAATAAATGTACACTCAAGACAGGTTAAAAATTCGTGATTGTTCATCGACGTAAGCATATTTCATTCATTGACTATTCTGCGTCTGATATCGTATAAATGGTGATGGATAATTTAAAGCAATAATGTAACATTCCGGTAGGAACATAGCCTGACATCCGTAGACCCTACATGTTTCATCATGTAAAATGAAGCTAATGGTAGGAGATGATGCTCACCCATAGTACAAAGCTATAGCTGAGAAAGGCTACGATTGTGACGACAATAACTTTGTTCGCATACTAATTACAATAATTTCGAAACCTCTTCACCTGCAACAATTAGAATAATAGCAACAATCAGAATTCCGTCTGAAAATCCAACAGAATAATTCCACTCGTTTAGCGATAGCAGTTTGAGCTCACAAGTCTCCACAAAAATATGAGATGAAACAGCGGTGATCGTTGTAACGAAGGAGTATCAATTATTGTCGAAGAAACGCTTGTTACAATATGACGATGAGTTTTACTTCAATATCACTGACATCTTAACAGTAAGGTTTAATTTCATCTTTTCAAACCTTCCCATGAAATAGCCATTTTACTGAAAGCTTTCATCATAAATTTTAATTAGCCCACAACATAATATCGTCAGATTGAAACTGAAATGAAGCTTTTTCCTTACAACACCTTCAAGGTTTTGGTGAAAGTTTTAATGAAAACCATTTCAATAATAGTTAAACTTTTGATAATCTATGTTAAAGGAGTCATTGATGCTAAAGTGCAATCTACATCAGAAAAGCCTAAAAGAGTGCAATCTGCATCAGAAAAGTCTAAAAGACAGACCTTTGTTGGATGTTTCTGTCAAAACTTCAATGGTATTCATAATATTCATTCCTTCCCTAAATATTCATATATGAAATTACATCAACTTGATAACATTGCTTCCTACTTTATTACAGTATACCGTCACTCAAAATACAGCTGCGCAGACATTCTTTCAAAGAATGAAAACTATTGAATCCAAATTTTTTGATGTCTGGAAGGATATCAGTATTGGAACTGAATACACTGTTGGTGAGTTGAGGAAGACGAATAATCTGAAAATTTGATATTTGATTGAATTGACAAAATGAATTTACAGATTAGAGTCTACATGCAATTTTTTTCGTTATGAAATACAAGTGAAAATTGAACCTTCTAAAAGTTTAATTGTTTACATCAAGTGAGAATAATTTTTCAAAATTTGATTTTCCATTTTGTTTTTCTTCAATTTTTTTTTATGATGAGTGATGAAGCCAGTGTGCTTGATAAGTGCCGATAATATTTCAACTATGCAATCACGCATTGTCTAAGATCAATAAGTTATCTTTTGCCCCACTATTTTTGTTATTAATTTGAGTACTTCCTTAGATAATGCAAATCAAATCAGAAAAACCTTAGTAAATATCTGTTTAGAATAAAACCGATTGAATTTTCCGTTGTTTTGTGGTAGCCCATAATACAATCGGTTAAAATGCAAGAAATTACATTTGATGATACTTTTGAATCTAAAAGTTTGACTTTACATGTGAATATATCAAATTTATTCGTAAGTCAACACAATATTTTGCCAGAACCAATATTATTTGAAAGAAAAGACTATGTCATACAACATCACTTCGCATGCTGCTTTTTGATCATTTGATCATTCTCATTTTCAAAGAAGTGAAACAAGCGACGAAACTAAAGCATTCAAATTCAAGCCATTTTCAGCCATTGAGGAAGACCTCACTGCGTCTCAAAGAAACTATTGATGATGATAGACGTGGGATTAAGAGATAATTAAGTAATAGAGTTATTTAACAATTCCTCGAATTGTGCACCATTAAAAAAATAATATAAGTGCAATGCAGCCGAGTTGTCATTTATTCCACTCTTATTCTTTTTGTGCTGACTGTTTACCAAGAATGCAGAGTGTAGCTATTTTGAAAGTCTCAAGTTTAACCCGACCAAGGTTTGAACCAAGGTGTCCCGGACGCAGAGCGAGCACTCTACCACAAGGCCACAGCACCGGTCCCCAATTCTCTCAATAAAATACATGCTTTGTCTCCTTGAGATAATCAGGTTTCAAAATAACAGACATAGAAATAGGACGTACTTATGTTTCAATTTTATGCTGTTAGCAAAAACGCTGATATACAGAAGAAATGCACTTTTTGTTTGGACGCAAGTCACTGACGGGAAGTTGCTTGATTTCATTCTAAAGGTCAATTTATATCGTCTCCCTAATCAAAGGTTAGCTTCTTATTTACACTTTATTGCTAAAAACGTATTTGCATACGAGCTTTCGAGAGCCGGCTCGCATTCTCAAGGATCGGCCTGCGACTTACAGAGGCAATCATGATTCAGCGCCATAATCCTGCCATCAATAATAAGTTAGAATGCAAGGAACATAAGTGCTTCGTGATTGTCTACAACCCTTCTTTTACTTTATCTTTTATAATCTCCTGATTATGTCGTGATCTAAGGGATTTTATGAATGCTTTATACATTTTAAAAGATAATTCATGATAATGCTTATAACTCTGTAATTAAATGTCAAGTCAGATCAATGTTTTGCAATCAGCACCATATAAGCCAGTTATATCTGTCTCATGACTGTGATCGGCGGTAAATCCGACCCAGTCTTTTTATTTACAGAAGCATTCACAGGCTTTTGCCGCAAAATCGTATTCCTGTGAATTTTACAAAGCCACAGCCAAGTGCTACGAGTATTTTTTTGTATCTTCACCTTTTCAAATTTTGAGCTCATTTTGTTAAATAGCTAATATTTCTTTTCATGATTTGTGCCCTGATGACAACGACGCTCAGTTGTTGAAATATATTGCATTGAAAAAACATTTGGCTTCAAAAATAGCAATAATAACACCATTGCTTCAATTTCCTACTTACAATTATGAATGTCAATTATACAATTATGTCTTCAATGCAATTATGTCTTGAAGAACGCTGAAACCTGATATGAAGAATCAACATTCTTGAAAACTACATTGCTTGCAATGGAATTCTCATGAAATGTAATGAAATTTTGTGCAGTTTAGAAGAAGTATAACTTTAAGAGAACAAGAGACGCTTTGAGAGAGCATTAAGAATTGTTTTCCTTCATCAGTGCGGCTATATTATGCATGAGATGGATGACAACTATGTTTATCGGTGTAATAATTCGTTAACGGTAAACAGAAAAACGTTCTTATGATTGTTTTGATTGTTACGAGGATTGTTGCGATTCCTTAGCTAATATAACCAAGATCATTCTGCAGATGAGCTAGTACAAAATAATCGACTGCACTTGAATAGATAGCTGAGACATTCTCATTCAGTTCTTCCGACTATATATATTTATAGTGAAATATTATAAGTTTTTGACTTGATTGTAATTAAGATAAGTGCATGTGTTTACTCGTATTATTGAATGTAAATCAATCGTTTCATGAATGAGTCGCTGTAGAAGAAATAAATAATGGCAATTAACGAAAATTACGCTCCATTTCAGCGTCAATGGAGTTGCTGCACTGCCCTTCTACGATTTCCAAAGAATTTTGTTTGACGTCATTTTATCCTTCCATCCTTGTCATAATGAAATTATACCCCTAGCATCTGACAAGATCAAAATACTACTTCGTATATGCAAAACATCAAGCATTAGAAAAATATATCATTTTCATCCATTGAAAGCATATGGAAAACACACCCTAAGAAATATTCTCACACTTCATCATTCATTACAGAGCAAGTGTCACATTTCACTGTTTGGGAATATCCTATTGAAGAACGCTACACTGATATGTATGATCGAATGACGAACTGGGGATTTGCTTCAAGTACTTCAGATGCTCTGGCGAAAATTCGCGATGGATGGGCAGTCTTCATGGAAACACCAATGATAAAATACTACATTGCAAAGAATTGTGATCTTTCAAGCACGGGCGAAATTCTTGGCTCCAGGCCATACGGAATAGTGCTCCCCAATAAGTCTCCTTTGACCAGGCCGTTTAGCATGATGTGAGTACAATGCTATATGATTGTGTACTTAAATACAACAGAGAACCGAAAAAAAAGAATGATCAAAACAAATATTATGTTGCAAAAAAGACTAACTGCGCATAAGAAGTTTGATTGGAGGCTACAGTAGTGCAATTTGAATACATCCGGAAAGAAACTGTAATCAAATGTGTGATATGTAATGCACATGTATGCAACATGAAACATGTACTGAAATGAATTACTTTTCTGCTGCTACATTCGAAAAAATAATTAGCAATAATGTTATCTACGAATATTGAACTTCTGCTTTTTTTACTTCAGATCAATTAAAAATTGACTTAAAAATAGTACTGTACAAAGGGCAACATCAATGAATTTGCTCAATCTGAAAAGGCGTTTTTTCAGAGCTGTCAAAGGCACATCTGATATACTGTGGTTTTTTCTGATGTTTCAGATTAATTTGTCTTTCAAAATAAGCCTTTATGCAATGCATTTTAACCAGCTGAATTAATATTTGTAAACAAATATTTAAAAAATATCCAAATAAAAAACAAAAATCAGTTGGGTTAAAAAATATCATTGACATTAAATGAGATTGCAAACAATTTCAAAATGACTTACTTATGCGAATCTTTAAATTATATCAAATATTTCTGTGAAAGCAATAGAGCACATCCTTTCATGTATCAAACACCGAATGTTTATTCTAATATTGACACTTTCTTTCAGCATTCTAGAAATGCAAAGAGATCGCATCATGGAAACTTATAAGGTATATTGGTGGAATAAAGAGAAAGTTTCATGTCCGACTGTTGATACAAGCTCAGGTAATATTTCATTTTGTGAATTCATTTCTTTAGCTATCTCCATTTGTACTTAGGCGTTGCATGGGGATTTGGAAGCTATCCAAATTGATTCCTGCACAAGTTTCTTGACCACTGATAATCTAAAGCAATGCCTTGAATTATAATTTTCGATATAAAAAATTGCGCGTCCAAATATTCTACAATCTCTATAGAATTACTGTTTATTGTGACAAGTTTGGTCATCCTGGAAGGAAGGATTTACAGCGAGACATAATCCAAATGTCATATACAGGTAACAACATAGAATGATATCTCTACACAAATTTGCACTGTGACGTCTAGTCCGTTTTGATGGCACAATCAAGGATCATGTTGGCTACAAAAAGCAGGAACCACTGAAACCTACCCAAAATCCACTCACAGAAAGTGTGCGAAGGCTGCTTGTTTTTCTATTATTGATTGTTTTTCTATGATTACTGGTGGCTTAATTATTTGAACAAATCGCTTACATGAGCGACAAGTGAGGAAAAGCAATGCCATCCATCAGTGCTTCAGAAGAAGAAAAGCTTCACTTGCAAGTAAAAATGCTTGTTTTCTCAATAATCCTAATGTGTTGTTGCAAAAGTGTTTATCAAATTACTTGCAGTACGTCTGCAGATTGCTTTGATGAAGAATTGAAATGGGTAAACGTAAATTACGTATAGAAAGTCATTTCCAAATTCAACAAACTTTATATGATTAGAAAGCTCATGTTCTGAAATTGCTCGTGTGAAAATTTCATGACTACATACTAAATATAGCAGTCATTAGACGAAATAATGTTTCAATCTTTTGCAATTTGTTTGGAATTCAATTCTCATTTTCATCGCTAACCAGAAAGCATGACTCATCACTCTCACCTTACTATGTGGCTGTTGATCGGTGCATGTGTATTGTCTAGACTGCTTTTTTAGACAGAGGAGAACAATGCTGTGTAATCGAAAGTCATCGAATTCATTCATTTCATTCGTTTTGTGTCTCTCAATAACATTCGAACTGCTGTACTGAAGGCTTACCAGAAAGGCTATCTTAGGGGTCAAGCTGAGACTTTGATCAGAAGTGGCCGGCCAGTTGACACGGTGTCGCAACAATTAATGGTCCCCAAAAGTACTATTTACTTTTGGTTGCGAAGAGGCTGTCAGCGGCCTGATGGAAGGTCTTCTGACCGACCAAGGCTGACTTCTCGCAGGTCCAATCGCTACATGATCAGCGTGGTCGATAGTGATCCCTCTATCTCTTTATCTGAGCTTTCAGCAGGTTCAAATCTTTCCAGGACAACTGTTTGGAGACGACTTAAGGAGTTGAACTACTCCAGCTGTAAGAGACCATCGAAGCTGAATCTGTTCGAGCGACATAAGAAACTGAGACTACAGTGGTCAGTGAAACTTTGCCACTGACGAAATCAGTGGTCACGTGTTGTTTGGTCGGATGAGGCAGCTGTCCGATTAAAATTCAAAGATGGACGTCTGCGCCTTTGGCTGAAGTCTGGGCAAGACGTTCCTGATCGCTTTTTTACATCGAGGAGTCAAGACGATTGCAGAAAATTCTGGGGAGCCATTTGGAGTGATGGTCGCAGTTCACTGCATGTTATGAGGGAAAACATGAACTCCGAACTGTACGTTCGAGTGCTCGAAGAACATGTTTATCCTTTAGGAATAACATGGAAATATCTATCAGGTAATTCCAGCTCAATACTGGATCAAGCACCAACGTGATTTTAGCAACAATTACAGCAATATCTGTGAAAAATATGGCATCGGACAGAGACAATCGCAAGAAGAATATGCGACCACAGATCGCTGATAAAGGAGAACAAGAATTCTTCGCATACTTCCTGTGCATGCACATGTGCAAGCAAAGCATCTGCATGTAAGCTCACCAGCAGAGGCCTAACCAGCAGAATCTTCGATTTTGTCGACAATTCGGAAACGACATAATGGTAGTCAAACTCCTTCCTTTTCATCTAACTCTATGATTTTCATCATTATGGTAGGGGATTTCATTCTATATTCCCCTCTGTGTCCTAATGTTATCAAGGTGCAATATGACAGCAATATTTTTGGAAAGGATAGAATAATTGTCATCCTTAAAAACCAATATCAAGTAAAAAGACTTAATTGACACTTGTTAAAAATTGAAAATCCCAGTATCATATTAACTATATAAAGAAATAACATATTTAGGCACATTTTGTAAAATATCTTTAAAAATTGATTATCCAGTAATAGGACCTACATCGGATTAAGTTCGCGAATAGATTGCGTAAGTACGGTTATCATCAAATTCAGATAGGCCTATTGGCGATGCAGCTGTTAAAATTCGATGTCCATCAATTTATATTTTGAATATTTCCAATGAAGTGCATAATTAATTTATCCACAGGAATCAAATTGGAAACTCTCGGTGGAGTGTTCATTTTCCTCGCTAGTGGTATCGGATTGGGTCTTGTCATGTTGTTGATCGAAATTATCATCTCGAGAACAATTGGTACTGAACGTTTCAAACCGGTAAGTCAATACTGTTATAATTTGAGGTAAGATGAAGGTTCTTTCGCTGACAACGTAGTCCCACAATAATTACTCTAGTAAGTACGTAATTATTATAGTTCAACACAAATAATCTGCCAATTTTGAATGAAAATGCTTGGTTTTATCCATAGACTAATAATATTAGGTAGAGTGTCGACTTAAAAAACCCTCACCATACAGTGAGAATTTCCACATCAAAAGATTTAGTCCTTTGCTCCTGCGGCTAGAAAATATTTGATCAATTTTGAAGAAGCTAAATTTTTGCAAATTATTCCTGTGTTTATGTACTAGAGATTTGGTACCTTTATCTAAGTAGTATGAAGCTTATTGGAAATCAAAATGATTGAAAATTATTACTAACACGTATCTTAATCAAAGGAAATTAAACTGATTATCAAGGAAATTTCATGGGCCGCATTATAATGCAAGTCTTCATGGAAAAGTTGAGATCCTTTTGTGCTTCTTGGCGGACTATTCAGGATTTTAATACAATTTTCATCGGATTCATTTCTTGAATCTGAATAATATTGCGGACCCATTTACATCTTTTAAAGTTAATTATGATAATTGTCCTTAATTATGATGCTTTGCGCTTTCAGTGGCAGGTAGTTTGTGGTGTGATCACGCTTAAGAAAATGCTCTTATTGATGAGGCTGAGCATGAAATTCGTCACCTATCGAATTGCTTATTAACAAACTTTATCTTTCCAAGGTTGTCATGACACGGAAGATTTGTAAAATACTACGAGTATTACTTCTTCAGTTTCGCTATCATGATCAGTCAATTCCGTTGCAATTTCTTCAAAATCTCACATTTGGTTGTTCTGGGTCTCAACTCGAGTCCATTTAATAAAATCGAAACTGCAAACACATTGGGGATTTATTTGATACTAAGTAGCTACTCAACCTAAGATACTTACTCTATGGTTTTATCCTTTTCAGACGGATGTTGCCATCGGAGCTCGACCAGCAAGTGCATTTAATCGATCGCAACTCAGTATTCGAATGCACAGTCCTCGTCCTTTGTCTTCTCGACTAACAGTCCGAAACGACGTGATTCAAGTGCAAGAAATTACACATACTGATATAGAGTCAAATAATTTGAAACGTGTTCAAGAGCAGGATATTGATGACCTCATAAATGCAACCATCACCGAATATGAAAAGAAAGATAAATATGCGCAAAAGCGAAATACTAATTGGAACTGACTTGTAAATATTTCTCAAAAACAGCCAAGTTGTGTTTTATGTTTTGTAAATATCCGTCCAAATGTTGTTTCTGTATTTTATTTTCAATATCAATATCCCGTAATAACACCTGTTTGACATTGGAACTCGCATAAAAGTGTAAATGAAGATTAGCACTACTTGAGGGCATTTTGAACCATATGCCTCACGCTTCTACTTTCTGTCCCTTCGCATACATGTTGATCGGTCAAGAAGCTTTGATATAGACCAGTGGTGGGCAACCAAGTTGGGGTAGTTGGGGCGCAACCAAGGAGGGCTCGCGGGCCTCCAATTTTAAAAGGAAGAAATATTTTCGAATTCCTTTATTGCTTAATTTTAAGGACTGCAACTGTACTATACATGTACATTGTGGTAGTACATGGCATAATTACAGCAGTGGCAGCATTGTATTCAACTGAGCTGTTGTCTTTAAGGAAATGTATTTTACATTCTAAAATCCATATGAATAATGAAAATTCGCCTATGCCGTACAATATGAAGTGCATAACATTTATATAAATATTTATAAGCTGATTGCAACGTTCCCATTACGTGCTGAAACATGCTCTACAACGTATCGAACTGCATGTGACTTTGTGGCAATTTATGGCAATGTCGCTTACCTTAAGATAGTCAAAGCGGACGGAACACGGTTTGAGCATTCGAATGAAAATTTTTATACCATCATATTGGTCACTAAGTCATTAATTAGTTAATGCTTTTACAAATTCTAAAGAAGATCAACCTCAACTTAAGAGGTCAAAGTCAGAGTAGGCCATTTTCACATCACCGATTCAAATAATGTCCGCGGGCCACTTTGGCAATTGAGAATCGGTGGCGTTCCACCCAATATGCGTCGGTGGGCCCACGGGCCACGCGTTGCCACCACTGATATTGGTCTCTGTACAAATACAAAGCGAGCTAGATAACGCATGCCCGGCAAATACCTTCTTGGATGAATGGTGAGATGCGTAATGTAAGCTATATACTGCATAATATTGACAAAGATATTTATAATATTGATAAGATGATAAATAATTAGTCTTAACTGTATGTCAACATGTAATGTGAGAATGCAATGAAAATTTGCATCTAAATTTCTTTCAACTTGATTGAGCTACCATAACTGTCACAAACCAGTCCCGAATACTGTGAACGATTCAAATAAAGAAAGCTCACATTCGTAGAACTGCTTCTTCCACAAAACAAATTTGATGCATTTCATTTCTTCGGTAGTAGGAAACAGAAAGAATTTCCCATCAAAATATTCCACACCTTCGAACCAGTCGAAATCTCTGGGAACCAGCCCCAATCATTGCGAAGTACCCAAAATATGAATCTTTACATCAAACTTCATCAGAAAAGTACAAAATATCTTGTCAAATGCATGCTGATTGCTGACATAAGAAAAGCAGAAAACATAACATCTGAATTTCACACAGTCGTGAAATTTGACTTGCAACCGTTTAGAACAAACCCAAATAATGAGAACTATCCCAAATTTGAACCTAAGTTCATAACTTTATGTAAAGTAACAGAAAATCTTATTTCGTATTGCTTCTATCGACAAGAACAACGAGAAAATTCATTACCGTCGTCATCTCATCGCCTCAGAATGACAGTCTTAGCATGTGCTAACCACAACGAGAGGCTACATGTACTATGCATCCAATGATTGGAAATATTTTGCAGACAACAGAAATAAAAAGTCTTTATCAAAAATGATCTATTAATGGCTTATAAGTCAATTGATGCTACTGTGATCATTGACGTGAATGTGTTCACCATGTCATTGCCAACATGCAAAGATATGCATCAAATACATCAATATAGAGACCAATTTTTTCTACTCAGATACGTAAAACATCGACTAGAATTGGACAGAATGTAAAAGAAAAGATGGTAAGAAAGTTCTGTGATATATAGTTTATTCACAAATTATTTCCATTTTTTCTTAAATTTGTTTAAAATAAATCGATATTTGCAAATTATGTTCTTGCTGGAAATTTTATGCACCTGGGCATGAAACGCGAAAAATAGAAACCTTCTAAGTACCGGTATACGCAATTTATAAGTTGTGCGCAATCGTTGATGTAAAATATCTTTTACTTTTCAGCTACGTCTTTAGATAGAGATGAAATCTCTTCTTAATTTTTGATGCATAATGTGTGATTAATTTGGTTATTAAGAAATTTCATTACATTCTTTAAAGAATTATGTGGTGACTTGAAGTCACCAGCTGCAGATGTCTATCACGTGAATGTACCGCTATGATTAAGGGCTTTGATGTTTTAAATTAACAATGCATTGCCTGTGTGATTTGCAAACTTGGAAGCTGGACAGATTCTTGGATTTGCGGTCTCATGGATTGAAAGACAAGGACCCTGCCTCGAAATAGCCAACTTTTTATACCTACAACCACCCATAGCAATTTTTATTCTACGAATTACAGCATGCACCGCCGATGGTGACGGTATCTTTATCTACCTACCAGTCTGCTGAACGCCAAATTTCACTGCTAGAGCCTATATCTTTTCATTTGTGGTCTCATGATACATGACATTGGAACCCAGGCAAAAAGCATTGGGCCTGAAAGCATGTCAGTCATAGCTTATATTTGGAACATTTAAATACTGCCTTTTATTCTGCCTGAAACGGTGGGCCCCAAAGCTGACGCAGCAATCCATGTATGGCATATATTGCAATGTACACTGTTGGAGCTGGAAATTATGGAGAACAATTTTCGCAAGAATTCTCGGTCAAAGCTGAGGTCTGTAGGAATTTGCACCATTTCACCAAAGAGGGCTTTGGTTCGAAATGAGACTCTTGGATTTAGGATTGCTCCGGTCATGCATGTCTCACGAGTTATAATTCATTGAAGGTCGGTTTTTTGGTGTACATGACAAAAAATTGCTCTTCGCAAAAAAATGCTATTTTTTTCATTGAGAAAGAACTGCTAATTTGTAATTACTTCATCATCTACTTATGATTATTTGTAATGTCATGATTTTCATTCTATTTTGAAATATACACCTACTTACTTACTTAGGGCCATGAGGTGAGGGACAGGGTGGAGCAAGGGTGGACAATCTGCATCTGCATCCGCGCGGATGCGGATACGAAAATTTCAGAATGGAGGTGTAGTCCGCTGTTTGCTGGCGGTTGTTAACAATGATCAATAACGCTGAAGCAAGAACATGATTGATTTGATTAAATAATTGCGTAATTCAATACCATTATGGGTGACTTCACAGTTATTTAACACAATTACTTAGCAAATTCTCATGCCTGGGACATCCGGGCAGCCAAACATGCATTGGCAAAACCAAACTTCGACTTCAACAGAGGATCGAGGAACATTGCAAAACAGACACTGCCATCAAACAGCATATCTGTATATGTAATTTCTCTACGTATGATATAAAAAATCAGTTCGGCGTAAAATATAAGGGTACAAGTAACTATGAAATCAGTATTGTAGAAGCATTAATGATAAAAGAGCATCAGCCAAAAATTAATCACTCTGCTGAATATAACGGAATGTCGTATTTGCTAAAGGTATTTAATTAATTTCTTTGTCTTGTGCTAAATAACTGTAAAGTCAGCCATAATGGTATTGAATTACGCAATTGTTTAATTAAATCAATCATGTTCATGCTTCAGCGTTATTGATCAATGCGAAAATTTTTTTTTGCGAATGCGGATCGAACACTTGAACTTTGTGGATGAGCAGATTGAACAGGACTTCATGGACAAATTGAACTATCCACGTTTTGTTTCCACACAATAAAAGCTCCATAAATCTATTTTGCCAACACGGTGCCGATGGGGACTTGAGTAAATTAAGCCTCAGCCACACTGAAAGCAAAGCAAGCACGAGCGTCCCGAGCAAACGTATGTCCGCAAGCTATTAATTGCTCTGGTTTGCTTTGCTCGCAGTGTCGCAGTCTACAACTGCTGCAATGATGACTTTATATTTGCTGCAAAACGCTTTGCTTGAAAGCGCTTGGAAAAGCCCCCAGTGTGGCTAAGACCTTAGACTTGAGTTTTGAGAAATTTCCATATCAGTGCGGTGCCTGCTGTGGACCACGCTGTGACACGGATGACTTGGAGGTTGTAGTCAACCAATATAACACTTAGACTGTTTGATGCAGATAGTACTTTATTTCGGTTATAAAGATAGCACTTTGTAGGGTTGTCATTTCGGCGTTATAAAACTAGGCTTAGTATGAGCTTTCGGGTACACTCAATCACGATTCAGACTTCATTGAAATTGGAATAGATTCTTTATTCTAAGAATTGCTGATTTTATCAGGTGCTGCTTACGAATTTGACAGCAGCGCTAATCTAGTGCACTGATCCATAGAATCCTTCATTCCTTAGATTGACAATGCTCTAGTTCTACTCAGCAATGGTCTGCAATCGTCAATCTCAGCATGATTCAGTACCAGCGGCAAATCCTTTCTAGGACTTCTAATTCATACATGTACATACTGTTTACAAACATTTTGAATAAGTACATGAATACCAAAAATAATAAAATAGTTGAATAAAGCAATAGTTGTTGGAGCTATCTACAAGCACATAGCCAAGAGTGACTAAATGAGAATATTGATATCAAGTGTGCTACCCTGCCCGTCGTGATATAAACCAAGTGAGTCGAGGCCTGAATTCAGTCTGCTCAGGAAATTACTTGTGGCTGTGAGTGTATGCTGCGTGTACAGCAAGCTTGTTAACATATAAAATTTCGATTTTAACAGATAAGTCCTGGCCTTTATGCGAATATTAATGACTTAATTTGCTTAAATAGGCTCGTTTATGGACAGATAAAACAAATCATCCGCAGAAATCTGGTCCATAAAGATAGTGGGTTAGCCTACATTGCTAGTAGGTCCTATACATAGCAGCTTTTCTAAACTTACTATTAGTAGTTTGCATGGGCTGAACCTAGGCAACATTATCTGTTAGTTCATTGACCTTTACAGCCTAAAGGATAGGCCTATAGATGCAGAATCCACAAAAACACAATTTTTCCTGTTAAGTTAATCTGAACGAGTTACAGAATAATTTCGAAGAAGTTCTTGTGACCAACACATTTCAGAAGGAATAGAGTCGCCAATGTAAATTTCGAAAGCGCTCGCGATGTCTACATGTTTTAATAATTACATTGGCGACTATATTCCTTCTGTAATTTCGAAGACTTTCACTATTGCGGATTCGGTGCGGATACAGCGCGTATGCAGAGGCAGACAGAAAGTGTAGAATTTTTGCGGATGCGGATTGCAGATTTCGGACTTTGCGGATGCGGATCTGAAAAATTAAGTTTTGTCCACCTTTGGCGATGAGAATGCGTTGCATTTCAGCTGTATATTCGACATTTTTCAATTGCGGTTGAACTGGTTTTCTTCAGAAACAGATAGCTGGGCATACGCAATCAAAGCGACGCTTTCATTTCCGTAGTAATGTATTTCTGAAACAAAACCTGACAATCTGTTGATGGTGCGTCAACTATGCGTACATGTAGGCTATAAATCATGTAAACACAGAATAAAACCACTTGAACAAGCCACAAATAAGTCACTTGAATTAATACATAAGATGGCGGCTAACAGATGAATAGCATTGAACTGCGTGTCTACAGATACATAAGGATGAATTACGAGTTGATGAATTACATGTAAGAAGCCAACGAGGTGAATGTTCTTTAATTCTAGCATCCAGGTTCCTATCTGTTCGGCCGATGTAGCTGTTTCCGCAGTTACAGGTAAAATTATAGATCCCATGCGACCTCTTCGGAAAAGGAAGCGCACAGGAATACGCGCTGTAGCATAAGTGTACACCGGTCTGCACGAAGGGTAAGCCTGTTTCGTGGCTTAAAAATGCGTTTACGAATCAGCCCTGACAAAGAATCACCGACAATTGGCAAACGGATATAAACGTCTTTACATTTGGGACCAATCATCGGTTCAACATCAGAAATACAGCTGTAGCTACTTATTTATAAAATCCTTAGGAAAACCGCTGTCACATTAAGTCACAAATAGCATGGACTTTTCATCTGCCAAAGTTGACAATGACAGATTTTCTGAGCTTGTTTATACGGAACGTACAATACCTGACCTGTATTGCTGTGGAACATAACTATGAAAATTAAGATACAAACCAGTCCATGAGGCCTTCATGAAGACATTATATGACAGGCTTCCGTACATGATCACCCTTCACCAAAACATCTGAAAAGGGTAAGCTACCATCAGTAGACTCGTTTTCAAAAGTGAATTTTAGATTGTTGTGAGCACAAGCACAATTAAAAGCAGTCAGCAACTGTTGAGAGTCCCTCTACAATTATGAAAGCGTCATCTACATTATCTTTGATAATGTATATCATTGATATGTATATCATTGATAGAATTTTTCAAAATATTGCATTCAAGATACCCGAAAAAATGTTAGATAGGATATGTCCTAAAGGGCTACCCATGGCGATGCCATCAATCTGACGGTATAACTTTTCATCAAAAGAAAACTGGACATCACGCGCACAAATGAAAATTAAATCGCAAAAGTCTTCTATAGGCATTGGTAATGTTAAATCATGAAATTGAATGACTTGTTTTATAATGTTAAGAAAGAAACATTCATAAAAAGAGATTCAGCATCAAAAGATACCATATCCATATTTTGTAAATCAAAGTTACGAATCCTCTCTGCAAATTCAAATGAGTCGCCAACACAGAAAGCCAGAACACAAGGTTTAAAGTGGTTTTAACCAGGGATGGTCCCGGAGTCCTATCATTTTTGGTGGAGTCGGAGTCCTATCAAATGATAGGATTCCGAACTCCGGCCTATAACCAGGCCAGAAACACAATACAAACAAATTATTTGTCCTCGTGCATAACTGTCACTGTCTTGATGTCAACTTTCTCTGTCAAACAAAAGTACAGAGACACTGCTGCATGCAAAGCTTGTAATTGCTGATGGAATGAACTGTGATAGTAAAAAAGGATTGTCTTTTCACTCGGTGATTTAGTAGAGAGGACAAGCCTTCCTACGGCGATCACACCTATGCACCAAAGGTTACATCATAGACAAAAATGAAATGCTAGTTTGTCTGAGAACATTACCTCTTACCTTCACGTTAATCATGTGTGATGTCTCCTCCAAAGCGCATACTGAAATCGAAAGTGTACTCATATTTTTTGAAGAAAGATGGGATTTTCCTGCCTGGTAGACTGGAGAAAAACCGTGTAGGGCACACATCAACAAGATGGGCGGAGCCGAGTCGCATGCATCCAACTTAAAGTGACATTTGGTCAACTTTCATCGAAAATGATTGATAATTGATGCAGCAATGATCGCTAAAGATAGGTTCAGGTAAGCCTATATTGATCTATGATGCAGGTTACCAGTTTTTTCAAAAAACTAGGCTGTATGTACTTGCCACTCGGGGTCGGAGTCCTATCAAAATGATAGGACTCCGCATCCCTGGTTTTAACAAGTCTGTGAGCCATCGAGCTAGACTGTGAGTTGGTGAACCAGTCATAGACAAAATAGGTCGTAAAGGAATATTGTCTTTGTGGATTTTGGCAATCCATAAAGCTTAGGAATTACAGATCCAATAGGCTTTAATTGAGAGAAGATGGTATCGGACATTAAACCTCAATTACAAAGTTTCTTGAGCTTATCAATTACAGCTTTCTCAAGCTTATCAGTCATGTCTTTATCTGCATTGTCGAGTGAAAATTTAGAATCATCAGATAGGATGGATTGCATTTTATCTACATAATTAGAACGATCAAAAATGACAATATTAATACCTTTGTCGGGCTTGCAGGTCTTTGTTCTGCTTCAAGGTCTTCAGTCAAGTGTTCACGTGGTAGCACAACAGGTGGCTTCCAGTGACGAAAATCTTTACAGACACAAGTTCAGCTTTCAACTGGGTCGCAGAATCTGGATCCGAATCATCTATTTGTAGACACGCAGATCAATACTATTCATTTGTTATCGATACGTTTTCATCACATTCTTCGATTTTGTGTTCTTCCAGTCAAAGTGTTAAGCTACGTATTCTGAAAGCTTTGTACATTCTTGGTCGCAAACCTGGTCTTTGTGTCAAAAAAGGGGTTCTTTTACATTTTGTTGTTACCGTGGTGATTGGCAGTTCGTTAGTTCCTTTTTTAGTTGTGTTCCCAGTTTTCCCGTGTTGTTGCATTTCATTTCACTTGGTCGTTGCACATGAATAGAGATCACGAAAGCGCTCGTGCATTAGGTTATTATTACATTGTTTTGATTTTGGTGTTTTTTGTGTATTTGGTATTTGATGGTTTATTGTGTATATTGTGTTATTGAGCATTGTTTTGGATTAATGAATTGGGCGACTATCTTCACTTTCAAATGCATTGACCATCGCAACCAATAAAATCAAAAGATTTTATCTACTGTCATGCCATGCAGAGTATATTACAAAAAGAAAAGGGTTTCGGAGCTGTGGCCCAGTACCACGGCTCCTGCTCCGATCCAAGGCCCTTCGACATATAGTCAGGCAGTTAACACGAGACCGAAAATGAGACTTACACAGAATGATGTGCAGCCTAGGTACTACGAAACTGCACATCTGTCAAGGTCTACCCGGTACTTCTTCTTATCAGACAAGATCAAAGAAAGCACATATAAATCCAATGCGAAGCAGATTGAGGTTTTCAGTAAAATGACATCTGTCTGTGTTTTGTGTTAGAAGTTCTAGGGTGCGTGTAGAACCATCTCTGGGTCACGCAATTATAATACCGTTTAAGAGACTTGACACATATATATTTAGATTTATCAAACCGCTATTTTTTATCCCCAGACACGACATCCTGATTCATTTTGGCTGAAACTTATTGCCTTTAAGCACGCTTTCTCATGCATCACCAATCGGAGGCATAAACACATGAAGGATGGAAAATAACCTCAAGATATTCCATGCTAAAAATTATGAATGATGCCTCAGCTGGTGATTCCCACTTTCTTGTGAAGCATGATTCGCAGAGGGAGCCATGAAAATTTTCTCTATATTTGAGGGGACTGATTGAAGTCTCTGATTTAGTCCCAACCGCGACCGCTCTTAGCGCTTAACCGGAGACGAGCACAAAAATTTCATTCTTCCAGAATGACACATTATTAGTAAAAAAATAGGTATTTCAGTCAGGCACATCGGCCACAGTGAAAGGGTTTTCAAGAGCTTCAATCCGCATCCACAAGTATTTACATGTGTATTCTTTTGATTATGTCTGATAATAGTCCGGGAGCTAGCGTGAAGTTGTGCAGGGAACGAGGTAGTACATAAAACTTTCACATAGCATAGTACACCTCTAACCTACTGCAAAACTTCGCGTCTGCCGGATCAGATCATTTGCTTTTCAGAAATAGAGAGGATAACAAAATCCTATGTATTTCCAATGGCAAAATTGTGACATTTAAGGTTTTGACTCCATTTTTTCGAATTTTTGCTCATAAAAGTTACACAAATTGGTATTTTGTTGAACTGGTTATTATAGAAATCATCTACAGATCATGATCTTTCAAATGAGTTATCATTCAGTGACAGAGGATGAAGTAAAGTGTACAAATAGACACTTTTCGTTAAAATATATCAACAATTTTCCTGAAATTTCTATGTTAAAATTTGCAGTTACACCAACGAAAAGTGTCTGTTTGTACACTTTACTTAATCCTCTGTCACTGAATGATAACTCATTTGAAAGATCATGATCTGTAGATGATTTCTATAATAACCAGTTCAACAAAATACCAATTTGTGTAACTTTAGTAGTAAGTAAAACTCCACTTCTGGACCGCGCAAGATGGCCGCCGTCGCTGACGTCCCCCCCCTCTGGAACGGCAGAGTGTCGTGGTCGGCCGCCGTGGTGCTTTGAGTCTGACGTCCCCCCCCCTCTGGAACGACAGAGTGTCGTGGTGTGCCGGCCAAGTGCGTCCGCCAGGTTCGCTGACGTCCCCCCCCTCTGGCCGACCGTCGTATAGCGCGCGGTGATGTGGTGTCTAGGTTGGCGTGGTGTGCCGGCCAGGTTGGCGTGGTGTGCCGGCCAGGTTGGGAGGGTGGTCTGTCGTAGCTCACCTGAAAAAATCCTAAGTGTCAGAGTGGCTTTGTATGGGTAAAATTTTGAAAATTTTCCAAAGTGTGGAATTTCGACCTGGGACCTTCACCAAAACATTTTTCATCAAATTTCACTGACCCCCCCCCCCGACAGCAATCTTCTAACTTTGGTTCTAGTGAACGGATTTTGTCTTACAGCTACTCGTTTGAAAGAGGAGAAAAAACTGCTCGACGCCATTTTTGCCGTGAGTCAATCGGACCAGCCGTTCAAAAGTTAGAGCTGTTACAAGATTTTAGGTCGGAGCTCGCTCACCTGAAAAAATCCTAAGTGTCAGAGTGGCTTTGTATGGGTAAAATTTTGAAAATTTTCCAAAGTGTGGAATTTCGACCTGGGACCTTCACCAAAACATTTTTCATCAAATTTCTCTGAACGAGGGGGGGTCCGTGAAATTTGATGAAAAATGTTTTGGTAAAGGTACCAGGTCGAAATTCGGAAGTTTTAAATTTTTCAAAATTTTCACCACACTGGAGCTCTCACACTTAGGAATTTTTTCACTTGTGGCATGTTACATGGACATGTGCTGATGGACCAACTTCCCGTGGTCATATGAGAATGGTTCAGGTGTCATATGATAGAGAATGATGAGACAAATCGTTTGCAACAAACCGCATGTCGCTAAGATGAATACTTTCGGAGATAGAGCCATTTTAAGTTTTCTTCCGAGCATATATAAACCCCCGACAACGTAAGTCTGATCACTTCATCGAAAGACGAGGTAAGCGACGGTCGTCGCTCTGAGCTCCCGATATCGGGTGTTTCAAAGGACTCTATCTTTTGAAGTAGGCAAGCTATCTTCTTACTTCAAAGTTTGTATGATATAGTTTGATAGTGTCTTTACTACTGATAAAATTTTTAAAAGTAGTATGAGTAGTAAAATGCGGAATTTTTTAAAAATTCTTAATTTTCAGTTTTTTCAAAGTTTTAACATGTAGACTAAGGTTTTCAAGTATGCTGAGTTCAAATCTGCTATCAGATTTGAAATTTAACTAAGTCTAAGGCAGCTTTGAGGGGTTAGATTCCAGCTACTGATCACTACCTTTGACTCGGCGTTCCTGTTACCACTTCGGGGCAGTGACAATGATGTCTTCAGCTGTAAAGAGCGGGTATCGGGGAAGATCTCTCACTTCCCTAGTGATCAGTACAAGGCCTTCGGGCTGTCGACGGGATCGAGTGCCACTCACTACACTCAAATCTATCATTCCTGACTAAGTGTAATACTTTAGGAATATGACTGTACTACATGATTCCAAACTTATACAAATTTCATTATCTTGCAGTTAACAATAAAATCAGGCATGTCTAATGACAGGAACCGCAAATTCCATATTAAAATGTGCACATGTGGGCGAATCAATCGCAGTGCGGACGCCAAGGCTCATGTCAAGAAGGCGGGCACCGACCACATGATTATCCTGAATAGGGTTGCGTGTGTGAAGTGTAGAGTGATGAAGGGTGTTGAGGATGAGGCGCGTTTCTATAGAGTGCATGCTGACTGTAGTGGAGGTTTGGTGAATGACGTGCGATTCACGCAGTTGATTGTTAAAGAGAGGGAGCGAATGTTGGCGATCGAGCGAGAGGGTAAGGTTGA
This sequence comes from Prostheceraeus crozeri, assembly GCA_907163375.1. Classification (NCBI taxonomy): domain Eukaryota; kingdom Metazoa; phylum Platyhelminthes; order Polycladida; family Euryleptidae; genus Prostheceraeus; species Prostheceraeus crozeri. Next base: position 1,082,559 of record CAJQUW010015840.1, on the reverse strand, counting down.
GAATGTTGTTGAGAATGTTGTTGAGAATGATGAGTTGGCGAGAGCAGTTGCGTCGTTGGAGGCTGAGATTGAGCGAAAGAGAGTGCTTGAGAGTGATGATGAGGATGATGTGGATTTAGATAGGGAGCGTGTGAGGAAGCGTGTGAGGAAGTTGAGCTCTTCGTCGTCGGAGGTGTCAAACATTGTCATCACCGACCCCCCGAAGAGCTCATCTTCCCCAAAAGTGAAGAGTGGTGAGATTCGTATGCAGTCGGCGAGGTGGTTGAAGGATGAAGAGAAGAGGCATGTTTCGCAGCAGATGGCGCATGATTTGTTGGTGAATAAGTATGAGAGTTTGAAGAAGGTGAAGGATGAAGTTGTGAAGGAGTTGGATGAGTTGAAAAAGAAGGAACTGAAGTCGAAGGAGGTAGCGGATGAGAATATTAGAATGAGGCGTAGTGTGACTGATTTGAAGAGTAAGACGCGAGAGTTGGAAGAGAAGAATGATGAGTGTGAGAAGAGGGCGAGTGCTGCGGAGAGAAGAATGAGAGATGCAGAAGCGAAGTTTGAGGAGATGATGAAGGAGATGAGTGTGTTGAGAGCGAGGAATGTTGAGTTGGAGAGGACTGTGGCTCGGCGGGGTGATGACAGGCAGGCGTATGAGAAGTTGGAGCGCATGAGGGATGAGTGGAATCGTGTGAATGAGGATCGTTTGTTTCAGTTTCACATCCCTATTCGGGATAATCATTTGGAAGGCGAAGTACTCGTAAACCAGAATTTAGACGAGTCAATAATTTGTTACAACGGCCATCCGACCAAGAAATGTCTGCATGCCAGCCTAAGAATGCGCGGCCATCTGTATAAATTCTCGATTCGGAAGCGCGCGAGACTGCCAAAGGATGGCTAACTTGGTAAGTGAAAAGTAAATAAGATAGTATATCCTATTCTAATACATATCATTTTCATTGCAGATCTTTGCCCGCCTTCACCACCCCATCACGACACTCCCGAGAACGAACCATCGGCTCTCTTAAGGGCCACCTAGCGGCAAGACATGATAGAACCTCCACGCGGTTTGCCCTGGGCAGTCTTCGGACTGGCGAATACTATCATTAAGTTGAATCTGCTATCAGTCAACTTGAACGTTGCGTCGCGTTAGAGGGGTATATAAACCACTGCCTCTCATTTCATTTCATTTCAATCATGCAGACGCCGAACAGTCAAGTCAGCTCTCCTCGCGGACCGCAGTTAAGGCCGCGAAATTTATTTGAGGAGTTTGTCAGGCTAGAGGAGCAAGACAGAGTCCACAATAATCCCTCTCGGATTGGCAATCCGATGACAGCAACTGCTGTCAATCCAACGGAATGGCGCTACATTCCACTTTTTAGCCATGTACCAGTTAGTGTGGAAGTCGACACTGCTACCAAAGAGAAAGTCAAAGACTCTCTCAGCAGAATTGGTAGGGTGTAAGATGACGTTACTCCCGAGAACGAACCACCGGCTCTCTTAAGGGCCACCATGGGGCAAGATTTGATAGAACCTCCTCGCGGTTTGCCCTGGGCAGTCTTCGGACTGGCGAATACTATCATTAAGTTGAATCTGCTATCAGTCAACTTGAACGTTATGCAGTCGATTGCTATCCCTGAAGCATTCTGATTCGCTGTTGAGCAATTCATTGTTGAAAACCCTACATAAGCCAGAAGATTGTAGCGCTTCTCATTCAATTTCAAGTCACGATGGAAGCGACATCTGAACAGCATTCCCGTCTTCATCGATGAAGACAACGCCATTCCCGAGTTCGTCATCCTCGACGAGTGGGATGAAGAGGATGATAAGGGGAAGATCAAGAGGATCGTTTGGACGGATGAGGTGTGAACTCCGAATACCACTCGCATCCGAAAGGTGCCAGATGCACCAGCACGACCTCGGCGGTATAGGGTCTATGACAACCTAACCGTCATACCCATTGACTATTCCAGCCAATAGTCAACTTAAATTCACACCCCGAGAACGAACCATCGGCTCTCTTAAGGGCCACCATGGGGCAAGACATGATAGAACCTCCACGCGGTTTGCCCTGGGCAGTCTTCGGACTGGCGAATACTATCATTAAGTTGAATCTGCTATCAGTCAACTTGAACGTTGCAAATGAAGTTCGGTGTAATACTTCCTTTCGACGGGCGTTCCTGTAAAGGGCGGCGGTGAAACCGTAGCTATGTATACCGCAAGGGATATTCGGCAATGGTCAATCTTGTTTAACCTCTCTGCGTCATGTTTGCAAGTGATTGCCTCTGTCTCAACGTAGTATGCATTCGCGCCAGGGCGATATTAAGCCAACTGTCGAAGGTTGCCTAAAACTTTCCATTGCATACGTTATGAGAACCATGAGTTCTACCTGTCTCTATCAATGAGACGAATTGATGAATGAAATGAAATGGGAGGACACTCACGTGCCACACGCAACATAACGCACTTCTCTCTTCCGTAGTCTAACAAGCTCTTTACACATGGATCGCAGTCGATTGCTATCCCAGAATCATGTAAGCTATCTTAATTTTATTTGACACTATTTCATCTACCATCATCGTCCATATGAAATGTTTTAAGATTTACAAGTTAGACTAAGCGTGCTACTATTTCCAAATGAAAAAGTATACATGGTTGAATCATCCACTTAAGCCCATCCGTAGTCTAACAAGCTCTTTACACATGGATCGCAGTCGATTGCTATCCCTGTATCAGAAGTGTAAGCTATCTTAATTTATTTGACACTATTTCATCTACCATCATCGTCCATATGAAATGTTTTAAGATTTACAAGTTAGACTAAGCGTGCTACTATTTCCAAATGAAAATGTATACATGGTTAAATCAATCACTGAAACCCCATTCAAGTAAGTCAGTATGAAAGCAAAGATAATACGAAATAAAAATTTATTATGGCATGTATTTCAAAAGGTCTTCATCGTCAATATCGTCCCAGAGTCTGGCTTCACATAGATAACAAAAACAGTTCAGTTGCTTTAATCGTTCTTCCACTGCGAGCTTCCACTTCCATAGTTCGTGGCTGGGAGTTAGGGGTGTACCACTCCCATAATTGGTGGAGGAATTTGGTGCTGGTGATCTCCATCACATCGTCAGTATCGTACTGGAGATACTTCCACCTCACGCCTGTTAAGTCGAGACACTCCTTCTCACATACACTCTGTTCGTTGTCCGCTGGTAATGACAACTTTCTGATATTGTCCAGTCGGTACACCTTCTCTACCTTCCCCTTCGTTGGTGCGTTTGGTGCAACGAGCGCCTTTGGTGTTGAGGATGGAGAAGAAAATTTTGTGTTCGATGTTTCTGGAGGGCTTGTCATGTTGACTGTGAATAATAACTTTGAAATGTTTTCTAATTCTTAAGTATCAACAAGCAACCAATCAGAATGAACAGCCAATGAATGATGAATACGAAAGTATATATGTAAAGTGACATTCGTGTCATTTCACTCTGTCTTTGTGATATATAAGTGAAGTGTTCTCTGGCGTATAAGTGAACTGCTCTCTCGTGAAGTCTCCATCTTGTTGAAGTATCAACCTTAAACTCGATTTCGTTGAAATGGTAAGTTGAAAATTTCTTCACTCATCTCCCTCAAACGTGTGGCTAATAGCATCTTCCTCAATTTCAGGCATCAACTTCATCACCAACGCCCTCCCTTCTCGAGGAAAGTTTAGAGTTGTTGAGTCAAAGTAGGTTGTAACAATAAACTGAGACTTGAACAGAGATGATAGAATGATTTCTCTTTCAGGTGATGTGAGTTCCAGCTCAGGACTCTCGCGACAAGGCAACGAGTGGGAATGTGCCGACTGCGGACATATGTTTACAAGGAAGCACAGTCTCCTTCGACACATCAGACAACGTGTATGTCAACGCAAAGCGGCGTCAATCTCCGGAGGTGAAGTTGATTCTGACGATGACATCTCCTTTCCTTGCGATTTGTGCCCTCTTTCTTTTGATAGTCACTTTCAGCGATCTTCGCACAGACTTCAACACACGCATGCAAATGATCACTACACCAACGGTACCTCTATCATTTCCCTCATTAATGTTTTACACAATAATTTAGTACGCGACTACTGCATGGAGTCCAATACTGAAATAGTAGATTTTCCCGAGTGGCTCCTTCAAAATTCTAGCATTATCGAAGCGCTCTTCAACAATTTAGATAATTTCAGAATGAAGGCGCTCATTTACCTCAAACTAAAATATATTAAGATAGATTTTCAAACGGGTCAAGTGACGGAGAGAATACAGTTTCATGTTCCTTCCTCTTCCGCAACTGAAGTTGTAGACTGCGAGTCTTGGCTAAATTTTTACATTCAATGTTTAAAATCAAATGTAGATAAACTCAATCAACGCGACAGCGCTCTCATTTTTGATGGTGTGGACTCAGCCATATTCAAAATTTCCATATTAGAAAGTCATGCAGCTCGAGGCACATTTAAACTACCAAAAGCGTTGTATAATAAGAAAGCTGTCATCAATGTCGATTGTAAATCACAGTGTTTCAAATATACAGTCCTATCCATCCTTCACTATAATGATATCAACGTGCATCGAGATCGCACCTATAGCTATAGACAGTGGGAGGATGAACTAGACTTTGAAGGTTGTGATAGTAACAACATGAAAATCAAAGATGTAGAAACGTTCGAAAAACATAATAAGATTAAAATTGTCGTTCACGTGTGGGAGAAGGGGTTGAAGGGTGCCCGCTATAATTCACGTTCAACTTGTTATGAACGTGTAGTCAACCTCTTATTAGTAAAACAAGATGATAGCGAGGAATGGCACTACTGTGGTATTCCCAAAATCTCTCGCTTGTACACTCACTTGGGGCACTCTAAAAGAGGTGAACATTTTGTATGCGACCGCTGCATCCGCTCCTTTTGGAGTAAAGATAAATTTGAAACTCACTATGAATGGTGCAAGCGAGGTAAATTACAAATGGAACGCATGCCCAAAGATAAAATATTTTCACATAGGGATAATGGTGACGAATTAAGTCCCCTGCGTATCATTTACGCAGACATAGAATGCTACATTGATGATATCATCCACAAACCAGCAGCCATATCCTGCTATGAAGTATGGCATGACCACTTTAGGAATAGACAAAACAAAATGCATACTTGGCAAGGTGAAGATTGTATTTCAAAATTTCTAGAATTTCTCGATAAAGCTGCTAAATTTCAACAATCATATGATTCCCAATTGCAGCGTAAGTCACTACATATGTCAGATGAAGACAAACAGAAATTTGAAAGTTGCACATCGTGCCCTAAATGTCATAAAACGTTTGATGACGATAAAATTAAGAAAGTGCGTGATCATGATCACATCACTGGTAAATTTAGAAACGCACTCTGCTCCAAATGTAACTTTTCACTTAGGTTGAGACGTCGTGTACTACCCGTCATTTTTCATAACTTTAAGGGCTATGACAGTCATATGCTCATAAAAGGAGGGTTGAGCCAGATGAAATCGTGGCAGTTCAATGTTATAGCACAAACGAGAGAAAAATTCATGGCAATGACAGCAAAAGTACCAGTAGATAAAACTAAAGAAAATAAGACAGTCTTCTTCGAAATAAAATTTTTAGATTCATTTCAATTTATGTCAGCGTCACTAGCTTCTCTCGTTCGAAATCTCAAGTTTCTTCCCCATAGTCAAACTTTGAAGAAACACTATCCAAACTTAACGGATGACATGATCACTCGCAAAGGAGTCTTTCCCTATGCGTATTTTAGCTCAATGTCTAAACTAAATGAAACAACCCTTCCTTCCATTGACAAATTCAAAAACGATTTGACGGGTGAAGATTGTCCAGTAGAGGACTATGAACATGCTCAAGAGGCATGGTTAAAATTTGATTGTAAAACGTTTGGCGATTATATGATCGCTTACTTAGAATTAGATGTCATTTTGCTGGCTGATGTCTTTCAGGAATTTCGACGAGTGGCATTAGAAGAAGACAAATTAGATCCTATCCACTTTGTCAGTCTACCAGCCATGTCCTTTAAATCAGCCTTTAAAATGACTGGTGAGACCATTCATCTCTTACAAGACCCGGAGATGTATAATATATTTGAGCGCGGAATACGCGGTGGTCTCACATTTGTAAATAAACATCATATAAAATCTGAAACAGTAGGTGATGATCATATCCACCTAAAGTACTATGACCAAAATAATTTATATGGTAGTTCACTGTCTAAACCACTACCTCATTCCGAGTTTAGTTGGTTAAATCAAGATGAGCTTGAGTATTACTCCAACCCTTCAAACATACTGAAGATTCCAGATGAAGGTGATTGGGGATATTATTTTGAAGTGGATTTGATTTATCCAAATAGCATTAAAAATAAAACTGCTGATTTCCCACTCGCACCTGAATCTGGTGAAGTGACTGAAGATATGTTTTCACCATTCATGTCACAATTTCATAATAACTTAACAGAGTGTGGACAGCCAAGGTACAAACCATGCCGCAAACTTTTACTCACCCAATATGATAAGAAAAATTATCTCGTACACTTCTGCATATTAAAATTCTATTTAGAAATGGGCATGCTTCTAAAGTCAGTTCACCGCATTATCAAATTTAGACAGAAAGCCTTCCTCAAACCCTACATAGATAGTAACAGTCAAAAACGTGCACTCGCCCAAAATAATTTTGAAAAGGATTTTTATAAATATAAGAATAACAGTCGTTTCGGAAAAACCATGGAGGATGTTAGAAAACGCATGAATTACAAACTAGTCGTTGATGAACAAAAATATCACAAATTGACCTCATCACCTCTTTTCATTGATAGAGATATCATCGATGAGGATCTTGTAGGTGTTAAAATGATTAAATCAGAAGTTGAGTTGTGCAAACCCATCTATATTGGGCAAGCCGTTTTAGATTATTCCAAGCTTGAAATGTATCAACTCTTCTACAAAATATTAAAACCATGCCCTCTCGTAAAAGAGGTTCGCTTGCTGGGTGGTGATACAGATAGTTTCTTTTTAGGAATTACCACTCAAAAAGATTTAAATTTTAATGAAGTAGGCAAGTCATTAGAAAAATATTTCGACACATCTAACTACAATCCCACTCATCCACTCTATTCCATACAGAATAAAGCCAAACTTGGTTGTTTTAAGGATGAAACAGCAGGAAAGGATATAGATGAAATGATTCTCCTCCGTCCTAAAATGTATTCCATGAAATTAAAAGAATGTGCAGCTAGTATTAAGCGTGCTAAAGGTATATCAAAATCCATTGTACATAAAATGAAACATCGGTCCTATAAGAAGGCCTATAAAAATAAAACTATAACGTTTGTCAATATGACAATCTTAAAATCTCAAGTTCATACTGTGAAAACGTACACGTTCAAGAAACGAGCACTTTCAGCATGGGAGGATAAGAGGTGTTGGATAGGACATAACACATCTCTTCCACATGGACATCCTGACACAAACATACCACCACCCAAAAGAATAAAACTCACGCTACCACATTCAGGAGATGTATTGACATAATCAACTTTAACTCAGTATTTTGATGTTGCTTTTTGTAGATATACATGGTTGTTTTATGTATCGCATGAGATCGTTTCTTCCTTGTGAATATATGCCTACAGTCAGCTCATTCCCCCTATATCTGTGAAAAGACTTTTTCATATACATATTTTTATTTCAATAAACATATCACAATGACTTCACTTTGTTTTCCGAAACACTAAAGTTACGAGGGATTTAGTATCTTTCACATGGATGCACTCTTGTAAACCATTGGTAATTTTGATAGCAATAGAGGGTATAGTTTGTTTGATGACGGGATGATAGAAAATAGATTCAAACATCTTCTCGACTATTCCATATGAAGCGTCTTTATCATGAATGAAATCGCGTAAAATGTATTATTTTTTCTCACCAACAGAAATAGGTAGAATCAAATCACTTTGAATGTAAAGGTGCTGTTCATGTTTATCAAGTGTCATTGGTGTTTCTATACCAATCGTATGCGCAGCAGTAAACACAGTTTGTAGCATTGAAAAACCAAACAGTTTTTTCAAATTTTTACTCAATTGACATTGAATGTCATCGCCCAGTTTCAGAACAACGCGTTGATTTTCAATTGAAAACGAAATGTGGTGTGTCTTTACATCATATTTACTTTTCATCACATGCTTCAACTTCTGTTGTATATAAGGATTTACTACATGAATGAAGCTTTCAACTGTATGATATAGACGCGGCATTATATTGATAGCAACTTTAGATTCTCCATAAGACTGGTAACTTTTCTTGATGCGATCATCATAGATGTCCACCCACCATTCATCATTAACTGAATCAGCTTTAGTGTGATATTCATGAGAAGCATACACCACACCGCTTCCAATAATAGGTGTATAATGTCTTACAAAATGGCGCAAGTTTGGAGAGAAATAAACTGTAAGTTTGTCATTATATTTCTGAATAACCAACTTATTTTTGTCCGCCATAATTTTCTCTCCATACTTCTTACCCACAGTCTCATCCCATCGTTTTACTAACTCAATAAGTGATAAAGGTTGAACACCACGCTTTTTCAAAATGATGCGTTCTTCGCATTCTACAACATCTTCATCAAATATTTTAAATCTATGATGAAATTTGTTGATTCGATTTGAATAAACTTTTTTAACATTTGCAGTAGCAATTGACGTTAGATGTAGTCCATGGCCAAAACCGAGATGTGGATAGAATTCATTATCCAACCTCAGTGTAAGACCTTTAGTAAAAGAATGAAAGCGAAGGAACTGTCTCCCACTCCAATGATAGATAGTAAACTCATAAGCTCTCTGATTTTTATTCTTCATGATGGAAGTATTACCACTATTGAATGCCTTAATAATTTTCTCATTCCCAAATGGTTCATAAGAATCTGATTTTATCTGAATCCATTCATAGTTCCACTTTCCATCTGATGTTAAATTGTATGGGAACTGGAATGCATTATTCATCATTATTCCATCATGGGTGCGAGGAGTCAATATCATTTCTTCCAAATCATTCGCATTCTGAATATTGCTATCATAGCAAATACTAGAAACGCCAACCTCCCATTCACCTTCTAAATGTAGTGGACGATTTAATTCTACTCGATAGTCTGATGGTTTATTTTTGGGAAATTTATTCATAGAAGCATTACTGGGCAAGTAGATTAGAAACGAGTCCTTATTTTCACTTTCCATATTATTCACATTGGAAAATATATTAGCATACTTTTGCATTAACTCTTCATTCGGAAATGGAGTGTGATACTTGTCACAGCATCTTTATGAAAAGGAATCAACGCACCAGCATCGTCATAAATGGCAATATCAATTTGTGGGATGTAGTTTGATTTCAGCTTTGTATAATGCACTTTCTTGAAAGTATGCTCAGATAAAATACTGCAGCTTTTTGGCTGGTATGGTATCATTGCTAGCAATGGAGCTTCAACATCTCCCACACGTACATCTTCACCAATATTGGAATATATCTTAAAATAGTTAATACGACGCGATAGCGACATGTCTGCACTAGCTTTGGTTACAGTACCACTTTTAAAGATATTTTGATCAAAACCCAAAATGTCCATTAGAGTTTTATCCATAATTAGTTCAATACCTTTTCCATTTATAGTGAGAGACAAAACACCTTCTTTTTCAGAAAATGAAATATGTTGCTCATTAATCACTTCATTTAAATAATCTACAACCAATTTAACCGAAGTAATAATGCGAGGCATCAACACTCTTGTTTCATATAAGATACCACCTAAAGGCTCTACACACTTTCTGTATAAAGATACGGCCCATTCTCTATCAAATTGATTTGACCTTTCACATGGTAAATGTTGCATATCAGATTTTCTATGAACAGCTGCAGAACGATGTCGTAAGAACTGATGAAAATCTTTTGAACAAACTAATACTAGATCATCATCATTTAATTTACTTATTGCAATATGATTAGATGATTTGATATAAGTCAATGTTGCCACTTGTTTACCATCAACTCGAAGGAGATAATTAAATTTCTTCAATAATATTTCAGGAGTCATGTTTGTCTTTCTTGGCTTAATCACAATCTTCTCCACCAACGTCTTCTCATTTCTTGGAATAAGATCTACATAATAAGCTTCCTCTCGATATATTAACTGTTTATGACCACTTATGTGGTAATTAACGTTAAATTTATCATAGCTTGTTAAGGCGCTAGCGAGGTAACCTAAATCATTTCTTAAATTTGGACTTAAACCAACAATCCAATCTTTCTCAACTACATGATGTACATAATTATGATCATCATTGTGCGGAGTAAATTGGACAATATGTTTACACGCTTTATTCAAGAAATCATATATAAACTTTTTACATGATAAGAGATCTTTCTTTGGCCACTGTGGAATGTATACTCGGCAGCCCTTTTCACATTGGTAAGCAGCTGTGCGTCTCATATTAATAGTCATCACCTCATGATCAAAAGTATAGACACAGTTGCTATGAACAGGTTGAGTGACACCCACTTCCCACTTTCCATTTAGCTGTTGTGTATGATCAATGGGAGTAGAAAAGAGTGCGGCTCGATTACTAGCAAATCTATTTGCGGCCGCATTGCTAAGCAAAATATGATAAAACGACATTTTTATATTGCTGATCTGCGGCTTTGCATAACATCATGAAGACTTGGATTTTGGACTCTCTACAATATATCAGAGTTGATCGTGATGGAAACGTACATTTCAAAAATTCTCATGGTCATACATCATGAGGTATTACATTAACATGGCGACAATTTGTCAACCTCAATGATATCATGAGGGATTTGGAATATTTTGAAACATTAAGATTCATCTCCTTGGGTGATCAAGTTTGGCTTCAACGTCGCAACAATGAAATTCAAATCTGCCATTCTCATTCCGCAAACTGTTTCTCATTTCGCAAATACAATTGGGAGAAGTATAGAAGATACATACATCGCTCCATCATGACATTTATTCGTCGTGAGTTTATCGCCCTACTATGCAAATCTTAATCAGACATGACTACCACGCACCATGAGTTAGAAATTAGATTCCCTACAACGTATTGAAACGGATTATGATCGAAACGTCTATTTCAAAGATTCAACTGGAAATGTGAGAAGAGAGTTTGCTTTATCTTATCGTCATTTTCAATCTCTACATCATATCATGAAGGATTTGAAATACTTCTATATGAAAAGACATTCACGTATTGGAAATCGCATCTGGTTGCGCGTCAACAAACGGCGAATTCAACTCTATCATTCCCAACTCCATACTAACTTCACATTTCATCAAGGTAGTTGGGAGAAGTATAAAAGGAAGGTACATCGCTCAATTTACTCATTTTTTCATCATGAAGCGCCATCGCTACACCATCGTCAACATTCTCCGTCGCTTCAGACTCTACACCAAAATCGATCTCACAACATTACACCAATACCTTCCAAACAGCAAGTATTACCCGGGCCGACCTCAAATGTTAGTGGTGAAGATGAACAATTCACGGAATCTTCAACTCTTCCCAAATGGGACTGTACAGATTCTCGGCGCCCTTTTTCATTCATCGACGCAGTCAATGCGCTTAGAGCTACAGAGACTACTACGTCGGATATGGAAGAGGGAGAGGTGTGTGATGTCGAATCTGACTGTGGACAATATGGTGATCTCTACTCAATTGAGTGAAAGTGTATCATTTTTGAAGATTCGTACCAGCAGTTACAATTTGTGTTATGAACCCGAACTTTTTCCTGCAGCTCTCATTAGTTGTTGGTTACCTGTGCATGTGGCAATCTTTCATAATAGTAAAGTGATCATTACTGGACTAAAATCTCATGTACAAGCAAATGTGATCCTAGACTATCTCATCGAGTATGTACGTACCCAGCGGATTGTAAAATAAAAAACAATTTTCCAACATGATGTTTTTATTTCAAATCATGATAGAACTTACAAATCATTTTTTCATTAGAGGATGGATTACATGAAAAGTTTTGAATAACAGATACAAATCGAGATACATGTAAACGTTTTAAGATGAAGTACAGTACAAAAGCACCACACGTTGATGAAAGTGGATGTTGTAGTATGCGTTCATTTCGCTGATATTGACGCGTATGTTTTCTCAACCACTGTTGTGTTGGTATATTTGGAGGTTGAGCAAGAGAGTCAAATAGTTCACCACGTCGGTCTTCTCCAATAAAGATCGCTTTCCAATGCTCACCGACTAAATTCTGCGAATGAGTGTTTAGCACAATAAAGATGGGATAGTGATTTACTGCAGGTGGTAAGGTGTCGAGTGAATAGACATTATCGAAAGCTTTCAACGTCGCTTCGTCTGCATTACGCTGCACTTTAGTCTTAATATCGTCAGCAGTCAACCAACTCATTAACGATTATACTGAAGAATCACGTCACGATACTTTGTAATTTTAATATTTGAATCGAAGACTGCATAAATTAATACATTGATCGTCTCAGGTAGTGTTCTTTTGAACGTCAAATCCAAACGAATATTATGAGGCACGTTCGCTTGACGATAGGGGGCACTAATATCGCTGTCAGCAGTCAAATCAAATGCATAAATAGTATATCCACTCTTAAACTCTTTCATAGTCAGTCCGTTGGTGTCATCCGTATTGTAAAAGCCAAAGACATCCATAAAATCAACATAACTGCGCATAAATTGATCCGCAGCAAAATCTGGTTTGTAGGGTGGACCAGGATGACTCACACCATTTACACGTAAAGCAATTTCACTTAACTGATTGTGTTTAAAATTGAAAGGATTCTTCTTTATATTACCATTAAATGCATCATTTTCAACCATTGCCACCATGAGGAGCTTCGGTGCTTCCGATGGAAAGAGGCCATCTTTCATGAAACTCTTTTGATCTTTAGGAATTGTAAAGGTGAGAAGCTTTGTATGCTGAAGGGGGTAAATGGCATTTTGACGGTTAAGACCTTCAGCATGCCCTCTAATGACACTTGGATTCGGTGCTACTCGACGAATGTAAAGTGCAATATCTTCCACATGAATTCTAAAATTGTCAACTTTAGCAAATGCATTCAGCGCAAATTCAGGCTTATTCAATGTCAGCTTGAGTCGCATGCTGGTATTACAGAGTAAAAACTTTGACTGTCTAAAGAAGTCTAAATTCAGCGGACCATATAGCTGACATACTCTACTATCTTTAATTATAGCAGATCGCTTTACAAAGCCACTGTTTGTTTCAACATCAAATTTTCCTGCTTCATCTCTGTACCATCCCATGGCTTCCATATGACTTTTTTGTGCTGCTGGATGAAACTGTGGTACATGATTGAAATATGATTTATATGGATAATCGCTTTGACCACCTTCCACCTGCTGCTCTCCAATCGTTAGAGAAACATCGCGAAGTAATGTAGTCAATGGTAAATTGTTCAGCCCAACTTTATGTGTATCGTCAAGAGCAGTTCCATCTGCTTGCTGAATTCTAAACCTCAAATCAACCATCGCATAACTCAAATCTATGTAGTCATCACTACCACCAGGAATAACAAATTCAATGGGGCCAGCATTCTCAGCTGTTCGAGGATGATAATCTACAATACTTGAACTAAGAATATCTGTCTGTATGGCTTGTTGATCAAACAAACAGAAACCGGAAGTTTTACACTCCATGATTAGAAGTTATGGCAGCGTCGTCGTTTAGCGCCTGATGAATGATTAGAGCCTCTGCGACGTTTGCGTGAATGCCTTTTGACTGAAGATCGCACCTTACCAGCTCCGCGATGTTTCCTCCTTCCTTTTTTCATTCGTTTAGGTGATTTCTTTCCTTGAGTAACACCAGCAAAGGTCTGCTTCAATGTTTTTAAACCGCGTTCCTTCCCACGATTCAACAAACTGCTCTTAAAACTTCTACCTCTGGAAAGATCACTAGCAACATCACCAGCAAAGCCAACGGCATTACTTAAAACATTTCGTTTTAAAGATCTACCGACATTGGATATGAGAGGTGCTACAACAGATTTCAGTGCACCAAGTATGCTACCTCCACGTTGGCGGCGAGCGCCGATGTAAATTTGTCCTCCACCACTTACATAGGAGGGTCGTGAATAAAATGAGGCAGTTGGATTCATAGCTCAAACCCTAAACATTGTTAGTTACAACTTTGCATGAATCACTGTCGATCACTTAGATGAAAGATGTCGGCACGACGCATCCAAGAGTTCATACTTGAAGGATAACCAGTCCATTTAACAAGACACCATTCTTCACCTTGCCGTTTTTTACATCGAATGATTTTCTCTACCAAATATGTTTCACTTTCAGTGACTACCTCAATCTCATCGCGGTAAAAGCTACCCTCAATTTCTTCATTATCGTAATTTTTCAACTTGTAGGTGGTCGGAGAGTCTTTTTGATTAATCCTTGATGCTGTAAATACCTCCTCTGTCCAATTCGGAAGGTACCCTTTAGCAAAAACACTTTTCACTTTTGAGATACGAACTTTATCACCAATTTTCACATCACTTTTCACATGAGTGCGTTTACGTTGGAATGATTCGCGCACTTTATCTACATTGTCAGCATTTACATCTACTGGCCTGAGTCCAATAGAACGATGGATAGAGTGATTGTAGGCATGGAGTGTATCTTGTAGAACCTTTGTCCAATTTTGTGTCAAGTTGGCAGTAAAATGTCGCCACAAGCGATTTTTTAATGTGCGATTAAAACGTTCAACGAGTGCAGCTTTATAAGCACTCTTTACACTAAACAACTCAATGTCATGCCTCTCAAATAATCTTGTCACATGCTGATTTTCAAACTCTTTTCCTTGATCACTCTGAATTCTTTTTGGAATGCGACCTTCTTGAAAAATTGTTTGGAATGCTTTTGCTACTCCTTTCCCTTCTTTAGTTTTTAAAGGTTGAGCCCACGCATAACGCGACAAAATATCAATGACGGTTAAAATAAAATTATTGCCCGAGTTATGTTTTGAAATGGAGGTAACATCACACAAATCTGCTTGCCACTGTTCATCGATGTCATGAGCAATATAATGGCGGGTGCGGTACTTCTTTTTCGCTTGTTTGTGGAGTGTATAGGTAGCCTGACCCTTTAACCATCGTTTCACTTGTGATTGTGGAAGACCACTCGCTTTTGATAATTTCTTGATAGATGCAAATCCTGCCGGATGCTTTACATCATAATAGATTGACTTCAAACGTTCAGTCGATGACGACTGACTCTTTTTCCTCCTTCTCATCTTTTTGTTTTCTTGCCTTTCTACATTTACAACAACTGCAGCATTTAGCTTTAGCGGTTTTGCGATCGTGTTCACATTGCTTAGGGGTTTCATTGTGAGAGCTGGAAGTGACAAGTGCAAGTGACAACGACATTCACCTCTGGCGGCTCATTACATGGCAAGCAACACATCTGCTTCATATTAATAGTCTGAGAACATGTATTTCTTGGGAGGAGCTGTTTTACGTTTTCCTTTTACTAGTTTTAGTGGCGATGTAGATCTACGTCGAGTTCTTCCTCTTGTTTGCTTAGTGAGTGTGGGAGGGGATGTAGCAAGTGACGTCTTAAACCAATTTGTTGGCATTTTCATCGTCTGAAGCATTGGAGCAGTAGCCACTGTTGAATCAAGTTCTTTCAATGTCTCATTATTCAAAGCAAATTTTGGTACATTATGCTTTTTCAATAGTTTAAGAAAGTATGACCAACCAGGTGGAACATAGCCCTGACGGCGCTTTCTACGTGTCGCATACTGAATCAAGTCTTCATAACGTGAAGCATCAATCACTTTATTTTCATCTGTAATGATTTCTCCTCTATCATTTACATTGAGATGGGGTTCAATACTGTTGAAAAGAGATATGGCATGTGCGCGAGATGCTAAAGTTGTAGCAGTCGATACAGAGTCACGCATCTTATTCTTCAAGTTTTTCAATTGCTCAACAGTTTCCGATTGTAATAATACAGCACGATGTGGATCTTTGATGTGAACATTTTGCTGATAATCTATTTCTTTCCTATACATTTGATTTGCAAGAGCTTGTTTTACTTGCTGCATGGCTGTCAATTGTACATATTCATCCTGAGGAATAACAATCATGCGCGAATAAGAACTCAGTTTGTAGATAATCATGGGAGTTTTCAAAATATCACTTCGAAATCTAAATTCTTCCGGACACTCTTGCGTAAAGTCAATGAATAAGTAACCGTATGGTTTTTCAGTAGCTGCTTGAAAAATTTCAATTAAGGCTTTTGATCTTCTGGGTGCAACTTGTCGCGCTAAAATTTCAAATTGACTTTTATCTCGCGGATTCTTGAAAATAGCATAATAGTGTGTATTCAGGTTTCGTGTACGAGCTTCTTTTCCATCAGGAAACAAATTTTGTGTGATATAGATGATAAAGCACCTTTTATGATGTGCTGCGCGAGTGAACATATCTGTAACATCTTTTGAATTCTTACTTTCTTTTAATAAATCATCCAATACAACAACATCATTAGACTGAAGTTTATCCACTGCAATAATTCCTTCATGTCGAATAAAGTTGCGACTTTGCAATTCCTGAAACAACGACGGTTGATAAATACCATAACACCAAATCACTCGATTGATAGGTTCCTTAAACAACTCCCTTCTTTTATCCAATAAATTCAGCGTGAAAACAGTTTTACCTGCATGAGATGGACCTGATACAGTCAGAACTTTATCACATTGAAGTCTGAAATCCATTTTATTACTTTGTGACTCAACATTTGCATAATTAACGCTTAGAGCCAAAGATATTGGGCAACCAATAGTTTGCCCACGGCAGGAGCTATCATTGGAAGTATTGCTGAAAGGAAACCGCCCTTTTGTGTTAGAGTTTTCCTCTTTCTTTGAAGGGTGACTTTAGGATTGGAGATGAAACGCAATTTTGTGGCATATCGCTTAAGTAACTTTCGTTGTTTTGGCGCTAATTTCTTCGTCCTCAACTTTCTGACATGAGAAATAATTTCACGAATGAATTTATCGTTGGCATGTCGTATAGCATTGTATCGCTGATTTGCTTTCATTCGTCGGAGTGCTTGAATGGCTGAAGAAAACTTTTGACTTTTTACGTTTCACCATTTTCCGTGTTAGTCTTTGTTAAAACCTATCTTTACCACATTTGCATAGGTACTAACTATTGCGACATAAGTGACACTCGAAATGAGCAATGTCACAGTGGTTACATTTGCAAAGTTGAATGCAATTACGTATGAAACAGCGTTGACAAAAAGCGTGCTTACATCTCTTGAAGATGCGCTTTTCATTTCCATCCTTTCGCTTACATACATCACAACACATAGTTTCACCGTTACTGATGTCTATAGCAAGTCTTTTTGAAGATATGAATTTGCTAGCCTTTTCTAAATAATAGACGCATGTACAGAAGGAATATACTTCGAGAGTGAGCAGACATAGCTCGAAAACCAGTTGTGCTACAATCAAGTACCACTGCATTTTCAATTTTTCTTTATGGAAAGTTGAATGTGAATATCTGAAATCGCTTCAATCACTAGACTGCTACCATGATGGTTAAATGCATTAAGACGTTCAGCAATTTTTATCATATGTCTTTTAAAAAATTCTTCGGGGTGATCTACCACTTCCATTGAATAAGAAGCAAAATGGAAAGAGCGACTTTCCACCTCTTCCTTTCCAAAATGACTAAACTTAATTTTCGCAACTGATCGCGCCATGACAATGCTATCAGAGAATGTATTCATTAACTCTAGAAATAGAGTGCTAGCATCATCGACCACTGCTTCGATGTCGGTCTGATCTTTATGAAAATTTATCACATAATCTTGAACAGCTCCTTTTAAACTTTGCCTATGAAAATGTAATGTTCCGCAGTCGTTTGAGAAAGACATGATCGCCCTTTATCTAACCCATCCATTGCATGAAAACAACAACTCTTCTCATAGTAACATTTATTGAATAATAGTAACAAGCATGCATTATAAATCAATGGTTTGAAAGAGATAAAATAGATACAGCTGGTAACTATCATACAGCGAGCAATGATAACCATACATGACTTTGGCAGTGCTGAGGTAAGGAGGAAAGAAGCATTGGTTATGAACGTAGCTACTACAACGAATAGACAAAATAGGAACAGACAAATCCTTAAAACGTTTCGTGACTTCTTGATAATGTTGATTCACTCTACTATCCCAAGGTGGGAGCAAAATATCATCAATGATTAGATTGGGAAATACTTTCCTCTCCTTACCAGGATTATTACAAAAGATGCGTATAACATTGAAAGCAGCTAACCATCGTTTAAAGTCAATAAGAAGAGCCGTCTCACAAGAAAAGCCATAGTCTTGCAAATATTTCAGATTAAGTCCATGAATGTGTTTTCTCGCCCATTGATCAACATTGGGATTGCAGTTGGCATGTTGATGATAGACACTAACAATCTGATATGTCCAATTGTTCATAGCAATAGCACTGAGCTCCTGTACAGGTTCACCCTCACAATCCATAAAAATGATGATAGAAGCCTAAAACGGAAATTTACACATCTAAGGAAACGTTCTATAACATATTACAAAATGAAGAATTACATCGATGCTTTTCACGACAAAATACACAAATGATATGATGGCAACGAAGAAGTAAAATGTATCTAATAAGACCACGTCTACGACACTCAAAGCACATAAGCGAATTGTCATAGGGTAGAGTTAGGAAAGGACTAGTAATTCTCCTTCTTTGATTTGCGTTTTGATGCAGCATTCTTCTCCGACTTGCGCTTCGTACCACTGCTGTTAAGGATTTGATCAATTATATCATCCACGTTGGGTGGTTTTGGAATATATAGGATGGATTCCATATGCATGGAGAGAGAGGCTATTTTATTATCCTTATGCCGACCATAATATAACCCATTCACTTTGAAAAGGATATCCCAAGTACCTTCTCCGAGCTCGTCGCATGTAATGGGTGTTGAATGATCTCCCTCCTTCTTATAGTAAGTGCACCAATGTGATGCCGGTAGGCAAATTTGATTACCATCCCAAATCTTTCTATAGGGAGTATCCTTGTCATCTCTCGCCTTCCACTCTCGAGCAAGAGGAGTAGGAATGTCCATATTTAATGTCACGTACTCCTCAATAATATCAAGTTGGTGGCGAATGTACGGACTCACGGGGATCAGTATGTAGTCCCCATACTGATTGTGCATTATCTTGACATCCGTGGAAGGGAGCATTCCCGTTTGGAGTACTACGCCATGATCGTCATAACGCAAGGCTTGTTTAAATTTACGCTGTAGCGGTGTAGGATTATGTACCTTGGTTGTTTCTTCCACTGGCCTCAGTTGTAGATGATCTGATCGTAGCGAACCTTGTAACGTTTGACCGCCATTTTGTCCTACTAGTGCAGCAGATGGAGTAGATGCCTGAAAATGGAAAAGATTGTATTAAGTTTACGTTCAAGGGAGGGGAGGTAGGAAAGTAGAGACTTACCATTTTAGTTGGATAATAGAACAGGGAACTAGAGAGAAAATGTGCGTCCGTCACTCGTGCGATTCAACGATGGAATGATTCTCACTGTGGAAGGCTGGCTATTTATATAGAAATGCTTGATTCTCATTGGATGATGATCCTCATTGGACAATAACATCAAGCTGATTCCAAATCTGGCCTCCGTTTACCAAATTTCACCTCCGTTCGCTCGCTGGAGCTGTTTCTTGGGAAATTCTAACTCTGTCGTTTTTCGCCAATCTCCCAAATCTTAAATGGCGTCTCACATCTAAACGAAGACAGATATGAACAAGCCGTTTCTTTCACTGAATTTGTCTCACTCTTAGCTTTCAAACGAGCTATTGCACGACAAAATCCGTCCACTAGAAGCCAAGATCGAAGCGAGCTCTCCCGAGGGGGGGGGAGGTCAGTGAAATTTGATGAAAAATGTTTTGGTGAAGGTCCCAGGTCGAAATTCCACACTTTGGAAAATTTTCAAAATTTTACCGATACAAAGCCACTCTGACACTTGGAATTTTTTCAGGTGAGCGAGCTCCGACCTAAAATCTTGTAACAGCTCTAACTTTTGAACGGCTGGTCCGATTGACTCGCGGCAAAAATGGCGTCGAGCAGTTTTTTCTCCTCTTTCAAACGAGTAGCTGTAAGACAAAATCCGTTCACTAGAACCAAAGTTAGAAGATTGCTGTCGGGGGGGGGGGGGTCAGTGAAATTTGATGAAAAATGTTTTGGTGAAGGTCCAGGTCGAAATTCCACACTTTGGAAAATTTTCAAAATTTTACCCATACAAAGCCACTCTGACACTTAGGATTTTTTCAGGTGAGCTACGACAGACCACCCTCCCAACCTGGCCGGCACACCACGCCAACCTGGCCGGCACACCACGCCAACCTAGACACCACATCACCGCGCGCTATACGACGGTCGGCCAGAAGGGGGGGACGTCAGCGAACCTGGCGGACGCACTTGGCCGGCACACCACGACACTCTGTCGTTCCAGAGGGGGGGGACGTCAGACTCAAAGCACCACGGCGGACGACCACGACACTCTGCCGTTCCAGAGGGGGGGGACGTCAGCGACGGCGGCCATCTTGCGCGGTCCAGAAGTGGAGTTTTACTTACTACTAAGTTTTATGAGCAAAAATTCGAAAAAATGGAGTCAAAACCTTAAATGTCACAATTTTGCCATTGGAAATACATAGGATTTTGTTATCCTCTCTATTTCTGAAAAGCAAATGATCTGATCCGGCAGACGCGAAGTTTTGCAGTAGGTTAGAGGTGTACTATGCTATGTGAAAGTTTTATGTACTACCTCGTTCCCTGCACAACTTCACGCTAGCCCCCGGACTATAAGAACAGGAACAGGGTAGAACTCGCAGATGCTCAGATTCGTAGCAGCCATGGTGTACTGCATTCTCCGAAAGTTCCATTTTCACCCTCGTTCTCTGTAGAGACTCATGTTGCCGGTCAGACGAGATGATCCGACCACTAAGCTGCCAAGCCTCTATATTCATTAAGCTAAACAATTGAATAACATTCCAAATAGTGAAACAACTTCTCTAAATAGTGAAACAACTTATTGAACCAAAAATCTTTTTATATCAAAAACGATTCTTCAGAAGTGTGTTAATACTTCTTCAACCTATTTTGGAGGAAGTGATAAAATAACCATGTGTTGGGGAAAATTATTAAGAACCAATATTGTGAGTTGGTATGGTTCCACACACCCGGTTGTTGATATGGAAAGGTGAAAGCAAAATTCTTCTTCGGGTGTTGTAAATTTAAAATAGATAAAATAAATCTCCTGACTGCTCTTGTTACGGTTTATTTACAGTGATGGAACATTTCTTCATGGCTCACAGTTCGGATAATGATTTCCTCAGTCACCTATCCCCAACTGAATTTCTGGAACTTTTGAAACTGGCTCTCTTATCTGACACTATCATACACAACAAAGAAACCAGACGTGTGGTCTCTCCATGGGCAATCTGTTATCACCACAAATGGCAATAATCTACATGGATTATACGGAGAAGCAAATTCTATCCAAGCTGAACTTCACGTGTCATTGGAAAAGGTATGTCGATGATATTCATAATTTGGCCAAACACAGTTGATCCAAATGAGGTTCTAGCAGTATCGAATTCGGTAAATCCAAATATTCAATTCACTCTTGAAAAACAATCCAATGGTCGATTACCGTTTCTGGACTGTGAAATTATGTTCATGAATGGAAAATTCAATTCAAGACTTTATTGCAAAGACTTACACAGCGGATCCATACATCCTTGGAACTCTCACAGTCCAGTTTCCCTCAAACGTGGTATCGTCATTGGTGAGTTCAATCGTGCGGTTCGCTGTTCTACTGGAGATGAAAACATCAAATATTCAATCGATATGGTGACAAAAAGATTTCAAAACAATGGCTATCCTTACAACTTCTTGCAACGAACTTACCGTTGGCTCAAACGCAAACCAATCAATAGCGAAGGCGAGAAATCTACGAGCCGCATTTTCGTTAAATGCCCTTTCATATCAGAGGACCATAAAAGAAGGATGATCAACTCAGTAAAGAAAACTGGATTGCAAGGTATTGTTCGCCTCAGATTTTCAACAGCACCTCCCAAAGATAAAGTATCATGCTCATCCAATTGCAAATCTTGCAAATTCTCAAAGCATCCAAACAGATGTCAAAACAAGGGTCTTGTCTACAAAATCAGTTGTAATCTCTGCTCAAAAGTCAACTTTGGACAAACTGGAAGAACCGTGGGGACTCGTATAAGTGAGCACCTGAACGTCAAAAATCTTGACAGTGCAGTTTGCGAACACTTCCATGTAGAACATCCAGATAGTCCGCTGAACCTACAATGGGAAATTATTCACTCAAACATCGACAATTATTCCAGACGCATCTTCCTGGAATCTGCCTACATTGACGAAGTTCAACCAGACCCAGTGGCGGCCCGTCCATATGGGCGCCTGGGGCGCAGCCCTCCATTAGATAATACACCAAAAAACATAAATCATCATCAAGTTAAAAATGAACGCTAACTGAACGGTCAATGGCTCAACCTGTCCAATAACCAAGAATGCCCAAACACATCAATCAAAGCGCGTTTCAAGTGACTCAGACATCACCGTCCCTATGTCTCGTGGATGGGGCGCAGAGTAAATGCGCCTCGTTTCATACAGGTTTTGCTGATCATACATTTGCATACATCAAATATTTCTGGCTGCATCACACGCGTAAATTGTGCTGAGATGGGGCGCTCTCACGATGTCCCTCTGGTACAGTTTCGCGCATTCTTGTTAGTTGTAACGCTGCAGCATGTGTTGGGAAATCAAGCTTACGTCAATTTTATTAAACATGTGCAAGCATTGCAGACTGCAGTCGAAACGCATTCGGTCACTATTCATTGATGTCTCTCGTGTATATTCGATAGAATTTCAATCAGATTATTTTTCTAAAGAAAGACTTTATTTCAGCATTTCATATAAAGAAAAATTCGTATTAAAAAGTAATGACTCGCCCAGGTTACGAATAATCGGGAATCACGTTAACGCTTCACAAAACCTTGTCTGCAGCCTTCCGAATTTCGAAAGAAAACGTTGCTCAGTAGTCTTGACATATTTTTGCCTCGAAAGCCGATTTAGCTTTAAAAAATTGTGAATAATTTGAAATTAAATTGAGTGAAAGAACTGATTTTTTAAATTCAATTACCGGTTACGAATTCAAACATATTTTCTGTTTTTCCTTGAATGAGAGTCCATATTATAAAAATAATTCTTTATTATAAAAGGATCGCAGTTAGTCAAATTAAGTGGAACAATTCAATTTTGCCATGTCATAATTAAACACTTTTATATAGGTCTAGGTTTTCAAGTATAACTAATAGTTATTGTAGTATGTATAGCTATAGCTAGCTGTAACTGGGACCATATAAACTTGTGAGCTTAAATAATGAAGTTTGGACTGCGCCCCACTTGAGCTGAACTGCACGAGCCGCCATTGACCAGACCAATTGATGAATGGATGTACCGGTAAGAAATTGACCATTGTATAGCGACTGAATGTCTTCTCTGACATTTCAGGAGTCTATCTTCTTCAATCCATTGTTGTAAAATTGCAGCCTACTCATCTCTTAGATAACAGTACTATAAATGTTAATGCTTAATTTCTTACAGTCATGCATGCCGTACATGCAGCTAGATGGATGTACGTCACACCATACGTCACACCATCCACATGAATTGTATTTCACTCTATATGCACTGAATGTGACAATTTCTTTTATGTTGATTCCTGTGAACAAGCCAGACGGCGAAACGTCAGGAGATTTATTTTAAATATACAACACCCGAAGAAGAATTTTGCTTTCACCTTTCCAAACCAATATTGTACTTGAATAGTAAATATGGTGCACTAAATTTGAGGCAAGAATGCAAGTTTATGTTATCCGCCAAGAGCTTTATGCCCGATATCTGCGTTTTCTGATGAAATACAATCTTCAGGAAGTCGGCGATCTCCTCTAAAATTCAGATAAATTATTTACAGTAGGTTTTATTCAGAGGAGATGACGGACAGCAGGTTTTGGGAGCTAGTCTACAACAACTACCTACAAAGTTGACACATCACTTGTTTCACGCTGTCAAATATCACTTTTTTTCTCGCGAAATGACTGAATTCAGATATGTATAAAGGTTCAAGCCGGAGCCGTGGAATTTTCTGTCGGTTCCGGGTCCAATATGCCACCACGGCTGCTATGGCGGGTCCAGGCGTGTCTCCGAAATCCGAAACTCTGATTAAAAAACTTCTCACATCTCGGTCATCCCGACCATGTGAGCATGAGAGTAGAAATCATCATAATTGTCATCAATGTCAACATAGACAATGTCAACTTGCCAGCTTATCGGACTGTAAGCGAAACGTGTTGTTGCATCATTTTCTCTAAAATAGTTATGGCCCAAAAAAGCAGCATTGATAAGCGGTTTGTGCCATGGTTTGTGCGTTATCAAGCAGAGTTCAAGTGAATCACATATAATTTTTGCTTTCAAATTTGTCTTAATTTTCTATTATCATGAATAATTGATTGTGTACAAGGGACTCCAAAAAAATTGTCACACTTGGCTTTCTCACTAATAAGCGATATTCATTATCGATGTAGAGAAGAGTTCTGCATGATTATTGAGGCATCTTTCTAATGTGCGGATCTCTTTGCTTCCAAAGAGACAAGTTTTTTGAGTCATTCGATTATCCCTATCCATAACAGCAGTTGGGAGTAGTAAAGCGGGTAGATTTATAAAAGAATTTGCTTTAACAAGTTGCAGAGCTTCATGTGATCACAGCATATGATGCAGTAAAACATCTTTACATGTACGAGCTACACGAGTGCGCACAACGCAAGCCTACCTACAACCTGCATTTTAGTCAAACAGTGATTGCCACGGGTTGCAGAATTCTTTCTTTATAAACTTAGGAAACTATGGATGACGTGCCGGCAATCTCAGTACAAATGTGCTCAGCGAACACGGTGGTAGTCTGAATCAATAAAAAATGAAGCCGGAAACACCTACGCCATGATCTTACACATATAGATTTCAACAGATGCAATTATTTGGTCCATTCTAAATGATGCTCACCTCGGCAGCAATGGATGTCTGATAGTTTCAATTACAACGAAATAGTGAAAATTTGAAGTTACAAAACCTATTTCAGCCAAACTTATTTTATGTTGTATTTTGTTTAATGTCATCAATTTGTTATTGCAATAATGTCTTTTTATTTCAAAATTGCGATATTATTATTGATAATTTTTATCACGTGCCTAGCATTGATAAAAGTATTAAATCCTCAGCTACGACAAGATTTTACTGACTGACATATGCAATCTAATACATTGTCTAATCAAGTTGCATTTCTATGTCAAAGAAATAGAATTGACCTAATGTACAATGATTTGAAATTTGTAATGCTGTTGTGGTTTTCGATCTGTGTAATCTGAATTTGTTGCTATTATTATTATGTCATTGCTTTGATTCAAATTTGCTGATCAGTTGCAAGAATATCGGCAATGGAAAATTGGTCAACTCCAATAGATTTTCTAAAAACCCCATTGCCTAAGTGGCTGCAATCATGATTTGTTCATGAAGGACTGTTTAACCAGACATCGATGTACAAAATGTTGATTCCGATTTGGAAAAAATTGATTTCTGCTCCCAATCCAGTCACATAGGCTTGTCTAGCTATCCATGATAAAATAATATCAAATAAATTTTCAGCTGCTTTGCAGCTTCAGATTTCAATGTAATATTGCTCGGCACTAATATTATTGTTATGCCTGGTGACATAGTTCAATTAATGCCAGCTAAATTTAGATAAAAGGCTATGTGAGTATTGAGTTTAGCTGATTTGATGCTGATATTGTGATTGCAAGAACGAGAGAAGTTCTGAAATTAAGAATGAAGATACGAATCATGTAACCTCATTCTTTGTTTATCCTTTTTTCAAGTTGCGTTTATTCCGTTGTTCAAAACAACAGGAATCAATTACTCCCCATGATTTGCACATAGCTTGAACTTATTGATCCAGCGACATTGATGTTTAATGAAAATGAATGGTTTTTTGGCCGACTGGAACTGTTTTCCAATGGGGTAGCCCCTTTTCTGCTGGATTTAACTTGTCACCTATGCGAAAGTAGCGAATTCGATTTCGCTTCTCAATCGAAATCTCGAGTTCAAATTTTCCAAATACGGAGATTAAAAGTAGCCTGTAGAGGTTTGTGTCAATCACACAGAAAGTTTGATTAATTGCATACAAATGCCAATTACTGTATAGTGCAATTGTAGGCCCACCGTAAATAATGTTACGCAGTCCTATTTTTAATTGAAGCAAACTGCAATCACAACACAGATTTGGACTACATTTGGCATTCCAGGGCTGCCACTCTTCCGGTTTTAACCGGATTTCCGTTTTTTTAACGAAGTAAGTAGTGAGAAAATGTTTTGCCAAGGAACAAATAATTTGGATTTTGAACTATTTTAGATTTTGAAAGAGGCCTTTAGAGATTGCGAGTGGGCCTTTTTAAGATTGTGAAGGGGCCCTTTAAGTCCGATAGGGGCTTTTTTGAGACTGCGAAGAGGCTCCTTTAAGATCGCGAGGGGCCCTTTTGAGATTGTGAGGGGGCTCCTTAGAGACTGCGAAATGGCCCCTTTTAGATCGTTAGGGAGCCTTTTTTAGACTGCTTAGGAGCCCTTTTGAGACGGCGAATGGGCCCTAAGATCGTGAGGGGCCATTTTGAGACTGCAAAAGGGCCCCATTTAGATCGTTAGGGAGCCCCTTTTGAGACTGCTTAGGGGCCTCTTTTAGATCGTGAGGGTGGACTTTTGATATCGCGAGGATCCTTTGAGATTGTGAAGGGCCCTTTTGAGACTGCGAAGAGCCCCCTTCAAGATCGTGAGGGGCCCATATGAGCTTGCGAAAAGGGCCCCTTCAAGATCGTTAGGGGACCCTTTAAGATCGTGAAGGGGCCATATTTAGATTTTGAAAAGGACCCATAAGATTTTGTGAAGCATCCCTTTGAGATTGTGAACGGCAACTGTTTTAGTCTTTGAAGAGCACTTTTTAGATATGAATATACCTCTTGAGAATGTAAAGGGCCTATAGGATTGAGACGGGCACCCTTAAAGATTAGAGCATGTGGGTATTTTTACATTATATAGAGCTCTTTCAAAATTGTGAGCGGTGCTATGCAGATTGTTGGGAGACCTTTACACTGCAAATTTTAAGGGTGATCAAATTCAAAGCAGATGCTTTCTAATCCGCATGACTCTTGAGCAGAAGATTCTTCTACAAGGAAGTCAGTGATCCTTTCGTCAATCAACTGGACGAAACGCAAGTAATCCAGGTTTTGAAATAAGAAAAAAATTTTGGTGGGAATGCTTTACGATAGAGTTGTAATACGTAATTATGGAGTTTATTATGAATTGAGTTCTGATTGCTTTGATGCTCTCCAAAGCGTGTCTTTCAAAAAGCGTCTGCCAGAAAAATATGAAAGAAAAATCTACTAAAATGTTTCGAGAACACAAGGGAGTGACGAATGAATATTCTGTACGATCACTTGTTGCAAAAGCGGCTAAATTTCGGCGAAGACACCAGCGAAAATTGAAATCTTGCAAACAACTGCAGAAGTGATAAGGATTTCTTTTTGTGTTGACTTTGCGTTTACGTATGCCATGGCGGGTCAACCTTTATCAAATAGTTGTCACAGTCTTGTTTGAAAGCCAAAAGTTTGTCTTAATGCAATCGTTGTAATGTTGTAATTGTTTTTTATTATGTTTGAAGTACAAGAGATGGGAGCAAGGTTTGATTTGAATCATTGCCAGAGCTACAAGTACTGATGAAGTTTCTTCAGGCAACTTCAACTGCAAGCGTTTTTGACTTTTTAGCCACCATCAGTGCAGTAAATCAGCAACTCACTCCACAGACCCATGGGTAGGTGGATGTGCTTGGGAATCCGGCAGCTCAGCTTCGTGTATGAACTGCAAACACCAATCAGCTATTTGTATTGGTGTTTGCAGATTTCAAATTTTGGAAACGAACTCTACAAAATGAGATTTGAACTGCATGTATTTCATTAATTGTAGATGTCCGTATTTCGGATGAAGATTTGTTTACATGTGAGTTACTGATTCTTTACGGGTATGCTGCACTGATGTCGGCTAAAAATCCAGAAACGTCAGTATTTCCCGTAACGGATTGTATCAAATGTTGCTCTCATCTCATTTCAGAGTAAATAGTATATTAAGTTGCATGGCTTCTGTAATGTGTAATATTTGGGCACAATACAGAACTCTGTTTTCTCATATCGAGAAAATGCGATAGTTTTTAGTCGTCAATTTATTCTGTGTGACATTGATTCAAATTTTTTTTGTTTATGTGACGTGGAGAATTCTAGCAGTGATAATTTCAAAGTTGTTGATGCAATAGCAATTGGCGACCCAATGATTAATTTCTGTAAGTTAATTATGATTCAAAGGAAAACAGTTGCTAACACGAGTACCACTATAACATTTATTTTCTGCTTGCTCACCATTTACCCGAACGCAATCTAATTATTCAGTCAACAGCGCATGAGCATATCTCTACGCGATCGCTCGTCGATCTGCAGAAAACGGTGCAAATCTTTGTTTTCCAGTTCATCCAAATGCATAGGATGGCTCTAATACACCATTTCATAAACGTGCCCAAAAGGAAAAAGTCCCAAGGCATTGAATCTGGTGGTATCGGAAGCCATTCCAAAGGCTCCTATGATGGTCAATCCAAGATTTAGGAAAATTGCTGTCTAAATAATTTACGATGGGTCTGTAGTAGTGCGCTGGCATCCCATCTTGCATGAAGATATTCCTATCCTTCATGACATTCGGTACATTTTATACAGCATAGAAAGGAAGACTTTACCACACATTCTCGATTTCTCGAAAGGATAATGGCTCTCCCAAAGAAATTGGCTTACGGAAATGCCAGCCCAAGCATTTAGACCGCGCTGACCATGGATTTTGTATAAAGATATTCTTTGTGACCAGACCGCTCTGCTGAAGCAGTCTTCCAAACGTCGAACAGCTGGACAACAATTTCCTAGTGGTTTCATGAAAATTCTTCACAATAAGGACGGGATCTTGCACCGTGTGACGTCATGGCACGATTAATAGAAAGTGACAAACCTGCACGAGAATAGTGTATTATAAATTTGAATGTAACATTTTTGAATGAAATGAAGAAAGTTGTCTTTGAAACAGTTAAGCAAAATCATCCATCGGCCTACATGTAGACTTCGATAATATGCAGTCTTTACATCAAGCTGAAATCGTTAATCGTTCAATAACTTCATGCTGATTTTGCATTGGGGGCAGGTAGACGGGTCTTTGTAGTATACTCAGTCCAACCTTCGAAAACGGTTCTCCTGAAAATAGTAGCTGTTCGAGTCCTGTATTCTAGTGCACCTTGTTGAAGCTGATGATTAAATAATTAAATACATTTACTTGCTAACTGTGACGATTCAGAAGCATCTTTACTAGAAGAGACCCAACTTCTGCTTTAACGCTCTCAAAACTTACCGGGTTGTGTGATATCAAATAATCGTAAGTTTCTTACTTTGAGGGGGCCCACTACTACGTTATCTAGGGGGGCCCATTCTGATTTGACCGTCTGGTTTTTATTTTTGATGAGTGGCAGCCCTGTAGCACCACCGTAATTAATGTTACACAGTCCTATTTTTAATTGAAGCTGCAATCACAACACAAATTTGGACTACATTTGGCATTCATTTATGCAGTTTTAGTATACACGTATATCGCAGCCCAGAATTGTTTCCTGTCGCAACTTAGTATCCTGGACTCCAAGCTGTGGCATGACATAGGTCATCGAAGTGTTAATTTTGTTCGAATGGGTATTGAGTTCTCACCAGTCCTTTAAATATACAACACTTTCTGAATGGTGCCGCAAGTCGGTTTTCCTATTGACCCTCAAGTAAGTTAAACAAGGAAAAATATCAAGAGTGTCGCGTTGGCGCCGCATAATCGCCACTAGAAAATGATTGTACAAATGCACTGTATGACAGGAACTCAAGAAGTGTCGTGTCTGACAGTGACATATTGAATTTCGTAATTATTCGTCTTCATTCACAATTACAGAAATATTTCATTAACGATTAATGAACGATCTGTGTTTTCGTAAATGCGATATGAATGATGTTTCCCAAAATTTTAAGCTTAATTGTCTCAAGTGAAAATAATTATGATAATCGAAGTTCTATATATATACAGAACTAGAATGTATCCTGCTCGATTAAACACAAGTGTAGGAGATTAATTTTTTACCGGATTCTTGAACGAAAAAGTGGATGGAATAGCAGAAGTATCCGCCACTTCAACAGTGATGTCAAAACAGACTGATTGAACATTAATCGAAGATATTAAGCTGCTAAACTTTCACTGAATCTTCTCGCTTGCTCATTCTATGCTCGGCCCTTCCCTCTTGCATCTTATATGAGTTCCCTCCTACCGACATTGAACAACGTCTATTACATGAAATATGCTGACGCCATTACAGTTATTCAACCCCTGCATTCCGATAACCACGATCCCCTCACTAGCATTGAGTTGCCACACATCAAAAGTGGTTTATTGCTTAATGAGATAAAGACAAAAAGTTTATTTGTTATGAAAAACCATCATAATATCTGAATTGTGACCACATTGTAAAGATTCTTGGTGTAGTTTTTCTTGTGACTTGAAGTGGAACAGACACACATTAGCATTGTCAAATTGCGCTCTTCCCGTCTTCATCTTCAACGTAAGCTGAAAAATGCTTCTGAGTAAGAAAGACTTAATAACAATCTACAAGTCATTGATGGTTTCAGTGTTGGTGCATGCGTTGTCTGTCTTTGTAGGTCTTAATGCCCAACTGTCTGGACATTTAGAGAAGGTACACAAGAGGTCACACAAGATTATCTGTGGGATATCTTGCCGCTGTGATTTGCTTCGTTCCATCAAATGAATGCTCCTGGAGCAAGCAAAGAACTTATTGCTTAAGGCTGAGCCTTATAAGCACTGTGTTGTTGAGTCAACCAATAGCAAAAAAATGCAGGTCGATCTGAATTCTTCTTCCCATGTGTGTGCAAATCACTTAGCTTTGATTTGTTTCTGTATACGTGTATATTTCTCTGACTTCAATTTACTTATTCATTATTTTCGCATTCTGTAAAGTTTTGCCGTGTTTTCAATTTTCATTATCAAGAATATATACGCTTCTTACTTACTTGCATAGACAATCCATGAGTGTGCAACACCGCTACCGAGTAAGCCTAATGCTTGTACAAGTAGGCTCCAATGATAGATGAAGACTATTTTGGTTTTCACTAAGTTTAAAAGTATTTAGATTAAGATTTAATTAGAAATCTGGATTTGAATGAGAACAAAACACATACTTAATCCCTTTTCCAAGAAGCCCTTTCTCCGGAGAAGACAAATTTGTAGATGATAAGTTTATAACACAATCAATAAGGCTATGAGTGCTGACATTCTGTTCCTCGATCAAAGTTTGAAAAATCCTGTAATGTTTTAACTTCCTCCTTTGAAATTCGTTCTTTTTTCCTTCTAATATTTTGTCTCAATTATAGTTGGCCATCTCAATCCGCAAATCACCGAGCAGTTTGTTCTTCATAGTCAACAAGAGCCTTTCAAGTCGAAGCATTTTCACTCTCCAAAATTAAAGCCTTTCTCTCACCAGCGCAATCTCCGCATTCTTAGCAATCTATACTGCTTTCTTTGTATTCCAAAGTATTTTCAAGCGAATACTTTTGGGAACCACGCGTTCAGGAATGCTATACATTGCTTCAAAGCTATTCCATGATTGATTGTCCTACTAATTTCATTGACATTCTCTCCATTCTTCGTGAAAATTTCAAAGTGACATTTTCATTGATCTTGAATGGTTGATTTCCTTCTTCTTCGAGAACTTCCATTGGGTTTGCTTAAAAATACATCGACAAGTTATTCTCGATATACATTAAAGTAAACTAATAATTTGCGAGCTTTCGAGTGAGCCTGTCACTCGTCGTCAGGCACGAATACAGAGAGACACTATGACAAGCAAGGGCAACTGTAAACAGACGTAATTATCTGTCAAACAGAGTTGATAATTCATATACACTGGCAGTAGACAGCCACAGATATCTACGAGCCACATAGCTAAAACAATAGACATATCACTGCATGCAGAATGCTTCTCCATGCATGGTTGGTCTTCACTCCATCATCTCTGTTGAATGTCTTGTTCGTCATGATGTGGATACTTTCTTTAATTCTTCGTCGCATCCAAGTCTTCTCTCTGTCAATCACACGAAAATTGCGAAGATTGATTCAATGTCTGGCTGCATGTAACTTTTTAATAACTGATAATAACTAATGTATTTGTTCATGTGTTATTCATCCTTGTAGTTCTTCAATTTTAAGAAGAGAGTATTCAGATACAAAAGTATTTGCTTCAATTCTGATGTTATTGAAAGGCTTGTTGATTAAGAACGAACGTTTTTGTTTTTCAGATGTCCCTGATATAGCTACGATGATGAACTTGAAAATAAAAGCGACTCTCTGTCTATGGAGCATTAGTGATTGCATTGAACTGGTTCTCCGTATTCCCGTGAGAAACAAGTCTCATGCCAAAACTCCATTGATCGTCCCATTTTCACCCGAGGATCGTCCTGTCCTTCCTGAATTTCAAGAGTGTAAACTGAAAGACATCGTCATTCATGACATTCCTAAATCAAGCAAGCGGCGACCTGAACATCAAAGTGATAAGCCGCGACAAATGAAACTTCAGCGATCTAGCATTCAGAAGGGATTATACAAAGCGGCCATCAATTACCTAGGCGGAATGAAATCACCCGAGCTAAAATTGATTTTAGACGTGGGATGTGGACAACGTCTATTGACTTGTGAATATCCGGCTTTCGAAATATTTCAGAAAGATCCATGTGTGGTTATTGGTATTGACTACCTTCCGTTTGACGAAGGCAGCTCATCTCATATCCATGCTGCTCAATTTGACATTCGCAATCAGTATTTGTTTCCTTTCTTGGATGGGCATTTCGATCATATTGTCAGTATTTCTTTCTTACAGTGGCTTCTTGTTGGTGATGAAAATGAGGAGGTGAAACATCAAAAACTTGTACAATTCTTTAGTGAAATAAAGCGATGCTGTTGTAATAACGGTGATGCCATCATACAGTTTTATCCATCTTCTATGCGAGATTTGACTATTGTGTACGAAACCACTAGAATAATGTTCCGTGGAGGCTTAATCCTAGATTTTCCTGTTCATCACAGAGGTAGGAAAATATTCTGCTATTTGAAAAATACAGATAGATGAAGCTCAGGATGTTATCATTTTTTAGTATTTTAACAATTTTTACTATTTTGTTGTTTTGTGACATGCATTTCATATTTAGTGCCCAATGAATAAATCTTGAATCATATAGTGCTTGTATTTTATTCTGTGATTGCAGAACTTTTCGGGAAAGTTGCAGTCTGGTCTTTATAGATGTGGTTAATGATGCATTCTATATTTTCAATTTTTTGTAGGCGCACATCTGAAAATTATGTGACTATGTGTATGATGCATGCATAAGGAAGCCTGTAGCCATGGGGAGGGCAGGGGTCCTCCCCCTGAGATGATGGCTGCCCCACCTGAAAGTGATATACATCTGCATTGAAATAAGGTGAACATTCAAAAATCTCAAGCATAACCAGATATCAGGGTTGGTCAAAACCCACCCGGTCAGAAAAAAACCCGATTTCACCCGCCCGGCGGGCGAAATCGGGTGAAATGGATTTTTCCATATTATGTCATTTTTTCGATGCTTCTAATTAAAATACAGTAATGCCAATTCATTTTTCTGATTTATTGACTCTGCCTCTTCTCAAAAATCATCGTATGGAATGTATACAATTCCGTAATCTACATGTTTCTTACTACAACACTAAATATTGAAAAGGAAAACCGAATAATATGTCAATGTCCGATGTTTTCATTGCGCAAGAAACTTAGCGCCTATGCTGATATGATGCCCATTGTCCATCCCTGACTCGCCGGACATCAGCCAGCCTGGATTTGTCAACAGCGGACTGTGGTGATGCATTCGTGAGATGATGGGGAATTCGGGAGAGCACACGCATATTGGTTGACGCTGCTGGTCGCATGTCTTTGGGTGGCTGGTGCAGTCGAAAGTGCGTAAGATAAGATCGATATTGGCAAACAATGATTTAAAGCCACTGCCCACAAGTCTGGTCATTAATGTTATTATAGGATACAAAAGACACTCGGAAATGATGGGGAGTTCGGGGTGGCGCGTGCGTGGTACGCGCGCGTCATTACTGATACCGCAGCAGGCTGCAAGTCTGCGACGGACACATCAGACCATAAGAAAGAGCGTGCGTCCTCGATTTCACATATTAGGACGAGGTCTTTCGACCACACCAAACGACCATCCTCAGGTTATCAAAAAATAAATAAATAAAATGAATCGAAATTATGATATGAAAGTTCGACGAAACGATCTGCGTATTATTTAGCTTTAGTATCAGTAACACTGATAACAGTTGGGCCTATATTTTTGTCTAGGCCTATATTTTCTTACTTTTGGAATACCGGTATGACAAACAGATATTTGGTGATCGATGTTCAGATGACTCATTAGATCTTCCCGTTTTGACCATATTTTTTATATAAAGTTCAATTTATAGACCTCTACACATGTGTTTTCTCTCTGATAATACAATAATAGAAAAAACTTATAAATTTTAGATAACAGCCAATCTTGTGTAAAGTATACTATTCGTAAATGTAGGTGAGAGAATAACTTCATATAATTCCTTATTTAGATAGCCTGTAATTATCTGAATATTTGGTACGGCTAAAATACAGTAACCTATACTAAGTACTCACCAATATTTTCTCATGATATTGTATTTTAATCATGGTTTACATTACACTGATGTGTGCAATGTAGTTTGATTTTTCAATAAAATGATAATTTTAAAATAAGAGATTACCTCTTAATTTCAAGAAAATCGAAATAACTAGATTAAACCCGAAAAACCCCGAAAAACCCGGTATAAAAAACCCGAAAAACCCCGCCCGGATATAACCCGATAAAACCCCGGGTGGGTTTTTTTGCCGACCAACCCTGTGCCTTATTGGGATGTTCTAACGTGTCATACAAATTTTCTGTAGACAAAAGACAATTGATTCCCCAAATCGACAGAGTGCGAATAGGAATTCTGATATCTCTGTAGCATCAGTGGCATTTCTGTCAGAATATTCAGTTTCATGATTTTGCTGTGACGTAAAAAAGAACAGAAAAGCACAGATCTATGGTTATATACAGCTTATGCAAAAATTCGTGTGGTTCTATAAATTCGTAATCTGCAGATATTTGTTTCTATAAATCCATGATCTGATATTGTTTCAATTTTTTTTTTGATATATATCTGGCTGCCATTGTTTCAAAACTACGTACAATTACTGTCCAGTGAACAATCTAATAGCTAGCGTCTTTTAAGTGAACTTAACAGACGCTTAACTTACTCTTGGTGATTCCTACAAATCTGCTTTCACCTCTGAGTCTCTTCCCATACCTGCTGTTCATGCACAAAGTGATCATTGCCTCGCTGATGTAGTCTTCACACCTGATAGAATTCGCTTCCACCTATCACATAAGAAGAATTTCTCCTCCCCTGGCCCTGATGGCATTCAATATATCTGCTACAAACAAGGTGCTTTTGTTCTGCTTCCACTTCTTGCTCGCCTTTTCCAGATCTTTTTTGAGTTGGGGAATATCCCGCTAGTCTGGAAGCACGCTCTGGTTACTCCTATACATAAGAAAGGTTGTCGCAAGAAGGCAGAGAATTACCGTCCGGTCAGCCTGACTTGTACTGCCTCCAAATTGATGGAGTCGATTGTTCGCGATCACCTGTGGCAGTTCTGGAACCAATATGACATAATCAAGCGCTCTCAATTTGGTTTTCGATCCAATTCGTCTAGCACCCACCAGCTCTTAGAATTCCTCGAGGATTTAACATCTGTTGTGGATCGCGGTCAGTGGGCTGACGTCATCTATCTCGATTTTGAAAAAGCGTTCAATTCAGTCCCTCACTTTCGTCTCCTCTCGAAATTGACTTCCTTGGGCATTGGAGGGAGACTTCTATGTTTTCTGAAAGCTTTTCTTGAGGATAGAACTGAGAGTGTTGTCGTGGATGGTGTGCATTCTTCCCCCTACAGCATGATTTCTGGTGTCCCCCAGGGATCCGTTTTAGGCCCAGATCTGTTTGTCGCCTTTATTAATGACATTGATGACACCTTGACAAACTCTTCTTTATTGAAATATGCTGATGATGTAAAATTGTACTCCGAAATCAAGCGCACTGATCCCCTGAAAGCCAAAGAACTTCTGCAAGCTGACCTCAACGCTATAACCACCTGGTCGAAGAAATGGCAGATATCGCTCAATCCCCAAAAGTGCTCCATTCTACACTTTGGATTTCGCAATCCTGCCTCGGACTACCGTCTGGATGGAAGTTTCCTGAATAATTCTAAGTGTGTCAAAGACCTTGGAGTTCTGATTTCAAAAGACCTAAAATTCTCTCGGCACATTCTGACCTGTGTTCAGAAAGCGAATCGCATTGTATCTGCCATCCTCAGGACATTCGTCTCTCGGGACGCCGATCTGCTTATTCGTCTCTTCAAGACACTGGTCCGCCCTCACCTCGAATATGCCATCCCAGTCTGGAATCCATCCCTGAATAAAGACATTCTGGCTATCGAACGTGTACAACGTCGATTCACCAAAAGTATCCGTGGTCTATCCTCGTTACCCTACGAAGAAAGACTGAGAGCTCTGAAACTCCCAACACTACAATGTCGTCGTCGGATTATGGACCTTACAACCGTGTTCAAAATATGTAACCACCTTACTCCAAGTGATCCTAATTCCTTCTTCACCTTTAGTGTTTCCCGAACCCGTGGACATAACTACAAAATTTTCCGCCACCCAACAAATCTGAATTGTCGCCTATCCTCTTTTTCCCACCGCATTATAGATGACTGGAACCGCCTCCCCGACGATATTGTGAACAGTGAAACGGTGAAACAGTTTAAACGAAAGCTTTTTATGTTTTATTGTAACTTCTAATTGTTCCCTCCTGAATGTATTTCCTGTGTTGCCTTGGTGCTCCTTGCACTTATTGGTGTACTAAATAAATAAATAAATAAACATACAAGTAATATAAACTGGCAGATATAAATACGTTGTTTAATTACTCAAATAGAAGTTGAGCGCTGGTTGCTGAGAAAGGCTTTTGTGGTTGAAAATTGACTGAAAGCTTATTTTTATATTAATCACGTATAGTAAGAAAAATTCATAGTTACATACCAATTATTATTTGCCTTTTGTAAAACAGCAACAATGGACATATCAAATGGGAATTAGAAAGAAAAAAATTATTTTGCTATTTACAAACAAAAAATAGCAGACAAAAATATTCGTTATTTCTTATGGGTTGGACCAAATAGTCAGAGCTTGCCATCGTATACTATACAGAGAGGAATTGATCTTGCCGGCCCCCTGAATAACTGTGGCCCCCTTTGGCCTGGCTTCAGCGCTGATAAGGAAGTTCAATCGCTTTCAAATTAACTGCATACACATCAGAAACGAGATAGCACGTTCTAGCATGTGAAATAGGCCTACGTATAACAGTCAGACAGGGTGGAAATTAAGGTTTTATTAAAAAATGTAAATTAGGCTAAACGATTTTAATCTAATAAAGATGCATGTTCAATCAGCGTAGAATAATACATATAGAAAAACACAGCGAGCCACTATTTAAGATTTCTTCCTTCAAGTTTCTCTTGAACCCGTGATGAGGCTATAGATTCTGTGATCTTATTTGAGAGAACTACATACACGAGGCGCCGCAGCCAGATGCACGCGCTCTGATGGCCCTCAGGCGCGATGTTACCAGCAAGGTAGTCACATAGAGTGTAATTAGTAAATAGAAAAAATAATTAGGAAATAACGTGAATCTGCAATGGCACTTTTAAGAAAAAGTGTAGACCTATATACAGCGCATCTTAACGTCTATCAAAACATCTACCCGATATTGCTAACATTTGATGACAGAAAAGTACGTTATTTAGAACTTGTTTTCATCAGACAATGATAAGTCTCTTTAAAAGTCTGTAAAATGGCAGTGTTGAGAAGGGAAATAATATATAGGCCTAATCTGTTATTTGCAGCACCCATCTTGTATGTCAGATGACTGCAGTCAGACGTCAAGCGATCGAGTTGTTAGCCATCACGCGCTCCACTTTGTCCCTGTCTGTGTATGTCATGATAGAAGACAGCTTTACAACTGTTTCGTTCTGTTCAAAACTGGGAAGAAATGTGACTGAATTCACGAGGGTGACAATTATAATTGTGCACTTATTTTTCTTGCATATCTATGTTGCAGTTTATGTTCACATAGGCCTACATGCATACTTCAAATGCGTAGTTCTATGCGTACAGAAAATTCTAAAAAAACACTGCTTCACTAGGTGGCATTGCCACGCGTAATTACGGAGCACTCCAAACATCTGTGGTTAAGGGCAGCTCATACTTCTACGCGCGTACATGCGTACTGCACTAAGAGTCAGCCATCACGTGATCTGATGCTGTCAAAACATGGGGAATATTTATGAATACGCGCGGACGAGCGTTTATAGTTTCGAGTCGTCTACGATTGTCCGCGTTGCCGCTTGAACCACGGATGAACCGCTAAGCATGTTTTGTCTTCCCTGAGCATTAAATTGCTGTCAGCTATCACATTGTTTAGCCTCTGATGCATACAGAGTCTGTATTACATAGACTTTGCGTCTCATGTGTCTGTATTTTAAGCACATGAGATGCAAAGTCTATGTAAAAGAACTGCCGACAGATGTTGTATTAATGTCACGCGTTGCCACGGATGTTTGGGCTCATGTGTAATCACGCGTAGTTTGCGCGTGAATTACGCGTAATTGAGCGTGGCATGTCACTTAGTGTTATTAAGGACTTATACCATGTCTAAACAAGACATCTTCCTCCCATTTCCACACAAATGGATTTCAGAGGTTTCGCCCAGTAAGACTATCCGAAGATTTAATTGTAGGCTGAAGACATATATAAATCTTTTAGTGGCGAAATGTGTGTAATACTAAACTAGTTTGCGAGAACAAATTAACTAAGAAATCGTACCCTTGCTGATTTCAAGCCGCTTGTCTCAATTTTATGCTAATTTTAATTTTCTATAACATGCTGTCAATTAAATTGTAATATTAAAAATTCATGCAGGGTTCGGAATAGCTTTACTTGAGTTAAAGCGTCGACCATTCGATCGACGCATGTCGCACGCCTACCCATACTAAAAAAAGTAGATGAGGCATCGAACATATTTCGGTCTTCTTTCGACCTTCTTCAGTGGTGAATACAATTCTAAATTCAAATTATCAACCACTAGTAGCTGTTTTTCTTTCTACACTGTGCACGAAATTAGAAAGATGCCCTCGGACCTGAACAAAGCAATCCCCAGGCAGCCGCAGATGCAACATTTCGCCCTACAATGGATCGTCTTTCTGTTCTATGCCCAGGTTACCTGACACTCAGCGACATTTGTGCTTGCCGTATAAAATTACTGATTGGTAGGATAAGATTTTCAACGTAATTTAACTTTTAGATTTCTTTATTTAGTCGTTATTATCTCCAGTCGCTCTCCGTGTAAACTCTGAACAAAGGTTCCTTCAATGAAATGAGAACATCAAGTAAAAGACTTCACAGGATGCTATAATCAATAGACAATGTACAGAAATATTTACAATCTGAATAGAATAACTTCACAGTTGGAAAATATCATCTTCAGGGGAGGGGATGGAGAACAAAAGACCATCGATGAAATATGTCCAAGTCAAAGTCACTGTTCCTTGTACATCAACAGATTTGTCTACCGAAGCAATCAGAAGAGATGAGCAAAATGAACTCGATACATAACATTTACAATACTGTGTTGGTCCATGATTAATTATTCTATCCCGATCACGATCTGCATCACAGAGGCTGTGGCAGTTTACTGCACTTGTCACAGACACGGACAGGACTTTCCCATCCCCGAGAGGGAACAGGCAATCGACTTGAAGAACAGAAAGTACAGAATCCGTCTCCACATCGCCGACAATGATGACGCGTCACTTCCATTCCATATTTCAACTGCAACTTTTTATCTTCGATTTGACCGAAATTCGTGTGGCAGCCGGAACATTCAATGAGCTCTGAGTCAGGCTTCCAATAACTCGGCCTTGCCCAATCCTTCACCCAACCTGGAAAAATGAGAGAAATTGCTAGAAGTGCTGTGCGAATGGTAACGGGAAATAGTTCATTTCAGTATTTGCATGACAACAATTTGGTTTCCCTCGGACAAGGAAAATGCTGGACTCTCAAAAACATTATTGGAAA
Source organism: Prostheceraeus crozeri (assembly GCA_907163375.1). NCBI lineage: Eukaryota > Metazoa > Platyhelminthes > Polycladida > Euryleptidae > Prostheceraeus > Prostheceraeus crozeri. The sequence goes on along the minus strand of CAJQUW010015840.1, from coordinate 1,041,884 downwards.
TCAATAGTTCCTGAATCATAATCCAAAAGCCTTATATCAATCTGATATCAGATTTTATATCACAACATAGCTTCAAGGCAATTGAAATCAAAATGTCCTCGCTCTTCAATTTTGAATTCACTTTTCCAAATGCAATATTTCATGATTGTATTTCGAGAGCACCGGACTACAGGTCTGTGAGAACCATGCAGATGACAAACGTGCGAACTTCTTGGCACTGACAAAACGAAATCGAACTGTTAACGTCATTCAGTCGGGAACCAAGAAAAACTGTCAGATTGAAATTACATGGACATGCATGCTATAAAAAGCACAGTATGTCAGCAATGAATAGAAACCAGTATGCTCAAAAATATATAAATGTATTAAATTATTAGCAAAATAAAGCAAGGATAGATAAATGAATAAACAAAGAACATGATTATTTTAGGACAATCAATCCATTTTCGAACACCGAACTTCAGCATCATGTGAATTTTGAAAGTCACATGAAATTTCTATGCCCGCATGCTGAAGTAATTAATAGGGAATAATTACAATGTTTTCGGGATAATGTAAAATGTACATTCAGGAATCAGGACTTGACTAAATCATCTGTGCCGAATCGAAACGCGATTTAGGAAAATGAGATTGTTTTCGATGCATCGAATTTGGGTGTCCTAAGTCAAAATAATGTACGTCCAAAGATGGCTTCCTTGTATCTATTTCTTCGCTCTCGACAACTTCCGTGCACTGTAACAAACCTGCTTCCAAGCCTTTCTAAAACCTGCAGCACTAATGTCGAAAGCTGGAACTGCGATATTACAAATGACTTTAAACAGGTGCAGTCCGAGAAAACAATCCTAAGTTATTATCACACCTGAAAGTGTATTTTTATCATGCTCAACGTTATGAAAATATTCAATTATAATCGATCTAATAGACTACAGCAAACGGCAGGTAACTAAGCATTTTTCACTCCCTTGTAAGAGTTAGCATCCAAGCAACACTTTTTGGCGGACTGGCATCCATCGACTGTTATCAAAACTATGATCAACGGATGCCATTGTCAAATCGACATGATTTGGATACTCTTTATCTACATAATACTGAGAAAATGTGGTTCGCAGAAAGTCGTACAGCTACAAGTGTATTGAGAAGCGCGGTTATGTAAGTGAATTGAGTCCATGTAATAGTACTTTTTCATGTTCCAGTGTATAAATGCAGCGTTTTTCTGTCCAGAAAAATTAAACAAGCCTGTTGATGATCAAAATGATCACAATTTATTGAAAAGTGAAATCTATCTGAGTTATAAGCACAGATATCCACATTACATTGTTGAAACTCTATGAATAAAGCTTTAACACATTTCATGAGAGCAGCAAGTGTCATAGTTGATAGAACAGAAATTGTCCCAGCATTTTTCAGCGACTGTACGTGATGATAATGATGACAAAAGATTAATCAGTTAATCTGAGATTTAGTCTAAGACCCGGGCGATCAGGATAAAGCTTACCCGGCAATCATAAGCCAGAATAACTCACTTCATCATTACAAAATCAATAATTCCTCATTAATAAAAAAAATAAATCCATCTTAAGAAAATATACGTTCATAAAACTAAGGGTTTTCTTTTCATTTTCCCAGCATTTATGCAAACGTAGAGATTCAGTTATTCCCCGAAAAGCTATTCATCGAAATTCCGAAATAATAATTTTAAAATTTCATGCCATGAGAATACTTTCCACTATGTTAAGGTAGTATTATTACTGAATGTTTTTAAAAAATTGCATGACAATCAGTATATCATTTAGAATTTCGGTGAGAGATATTTGATCATTTGTTAAACTGCACATTTTGTTGAAAAAGCATGGTCATATAGACCCAGAGGTAGGTCATATGGACCTCTACTGGCTGGACTCTGTCCTTCTTTCAAATGCCTGAGGTGCATCTCAGTCAACAGCAATTCTATTTATTTTGATAGATGCTAATTTTTTGAGGCTGTGCATCTTAAATGTACAGGACTGCGGTTGGTCGGTCCAGGAAACGCGATCGTCCTGACCAAGTTCCTGTTGATGACCTCATTAAAAATAGTCAAATAATTTGCATGCATATTTTGTAGAATTTTATTTCACGTTTTAGCTTAAGGAACTAATATTAATTCTCCTACACACCTGGTAGATTTTGGATAGCGTAATCCCGTTGTGTTAGCTAGATCTGATATTTTGATTGGAAACAGACCTGTCCTCTTATCATCTGAATGGGCAGACTGTCGAACAGAATCTTTTCAATACATAAGTGACAAACATAATTTTGAACTCGCCAATTCATTCCACATGAGGAGAGGAGAACCCATTGTTTGTCATTTCTATTTTTGAAGTATTTTTAATTTTTGGACATTTTAGGATATAATACTTTTCGTTTAAATCATATTTTGCACCTTTTAAAAAAACAACTAGTCGTTAGCTTGTTCTTCTTTTTTAATTTTGTTACCTTGACACTTTGCTACATTGAATCATATAGCAAATTTCGCTTATTGAAATCACCAAAGTGAAATGATTCTGTCAGATACTATTTAACAATTTAACTGCAATTTTATTAGAGATAAATCCGTCCCTTTCCGATTATAATACATGGTTGATATTATTAACCGCGATTTTGAAAACCGGAGTCTTTTGTAATGGCACGCGTTAAACACCATATAATAACAAGACACCGACATCCTAGGTGAATATTTCAATCGATTTAGGTATTTTTAGGTGAGCAATTTTTAAGATTTAGTTTCTTAATTGAGGTGAATTAAATATCCTTTAAAGTAAATAAATTCATCTAGAGCTGTTTCGTTCTGATTGTTCTAGAGCATCTAGTGTGTTTCGTTCATTTTTTTGCTTCTTTACTTTTTCGTTGTCTAATTTGTAAAAGAATGCATAGCAATGTACGCACAAATTGATAAATGATGATAACAAGAGGTGATCAGTTGCCAATTTAAATGTGATTCGGACCAATGTTATTTCAACATATATAACAACAGTGCAAATCAGACAACAATGAATATGCACATTTTGCGAACAGATCAGTTTACTGCAAATGGTAATTGATTGGCTATGCAAAATGTATGTACCGGCATGTTATTCAATGTGAGTCGTCATGTATGCGCCTATAATAGCCTACTAATGCGTCACGACAATTTTCTCGATGTGTTCCTTTGTCCGTATTTGCCGCATCAAGATGGTCCGATAAATTATAAATGATCTCTCAACGTCTGCACTGACCAGTGAGAATTTTGACGCAGCAGCATCAGAAGGCGTCAAAAGAAAATCCTTCGGGTGCACAGATCTTTTCAATCATCATAATATCTGATTAAGTTCAGATAACACTACATGTTTTGAGATTGCATACGCGCCACAATGTCAAAATAGCAACGTTTAGTCAAAAAGACAACCATTTAGGCGCTTTGACAAAATTACTGGAATTCAGGTGGAAAATGAATTTTAGGTGATTCACCTAGATTGTCGATGTCTAATAATAACAAATAGCAACGTCTGTTTTATCTAACGTCATTTGCTAATTAAAAATATAAATGAGGATATGCTTCGTAAGAACAAACTCTCAACAGACGCAGGGTGTTCACCAGACGCTTAGGAGGAAGTGCTAGCGAGCGTCTCGGATATAATGTGATTAATTGCTGGCAATGCATGAGCTTCAAATTAATATTCTGAAACTAATTTGAGCTTTTGAGATATTCACTGTAAAAGTCACTGTAGAAATGCCCTCGCATATCCATCATGAAAACGAAATGAACATGACTTTCAAGTTTTTCTTGCTCACGAGTAAGATCATTGCTGAAGTGCACATTTCTATACTTATGGTCAGGAGCCAGTTTCCTCAACTATGAAGAAACTCTTAAGAACGACTGTTCTTGAGTCTCAGAATCAGGCACTGCTTTCATTGGTCTTGGACGAGACGAAATTTGTAGCCTAACACCTGGACGATAACATCGTTTCACAGATACATCTTCCAGCTCTTACAGCTGACACCAAATCAACCATAATTTCCTTGTGAATACGATTTCTACCTGGATCAGAACATCGTGATTCAGGTACACTGAAACTAACGACGCTCTTCTCTCTGGATTGACAGAGATCAACTTCATCGATGATTTCAGCACGCATGTTGCCGTAAGTCTGAGTTATCATAGATAATTTTTCTTCAAATTTTTTTCAAGACAGTAATTCCGCTGTCTGCGGAATAGTGGCGATCGGACCATTTTGAATGAACTCACAGCAATCCGCAAGCGACGCACGACTATTTTTCCTATCTCTGTAATGTATTAAAAATTTCTTTTTGCCCACTTATTAAGTTCCTGCATGTGCCATCGTTTTGAATCAGTTTGCACTTCTAGCAAAGTGACACGATTAAGCAATATAATTCTGAGGTTCCAACACGCCCGGACAGCACACAGGGAGTATGAAAGAATTCCAAAGCGATGACCAGGCGGTGCGATGATATCTACGATCAGACCCGCAGAATTAGATTGTTTAAGCGTCCTGTTTAGACGACCTGTATAATTCTGTGATCAGACACTGACACAATGTAACAGCAATTAAGCTATTAATGGATCACATCTGACCACGACACTAGCGATGTTGAAGAGTAAACCACCACTTGAGAGATCCACTCACAATCATGAGGTAAGAATCGAGGATAACAGCCCAAGGAGACAATCAGGAAACGAAAATACCACAGAGAGACACTGCAGAATCCACTGTTTACGATGATGTAAAAAATATCAAATATGACGCGTCAAAAACACTATAACAGCGCAACTTGCATGATACAAGATAGCGCTCGCGTCAAGACACAACCGCACACTAGCACGACAGAAGATTTATTATTATTGACACGTTTCTGCGATTATTTGCCGATTAGTGTACTTTTGCAGAATTTTGCAAATTTTTATAAAAGATCAGTGATAGATCGAATTACTAGATTTCACTGTTTTAAATATGTAGGCCTGCACAGTATACTGAACTATTTATCTAAGACTCAAGCGACTTTTTAACATTGCTATGATGGAAAACCGTTAAATTCTTCCAAAGACATAATTTTCATAACAATAAGTGCTATTAAAAAGGTGTTTAGAAAACCCATTTTCATATATTATGATGCACATAAACCATTTTTTCGTCGCGCTTGGGTAGAAACGCTGATCGGTGCTTGCCCTGCACCTCTGAACATTCTTGAAAATCTTGAGCTGTGCCACGATCCTGCCTCTGATTGACTGAGAGATACAACCATTTGTCTTGCAGATGACGAACTGTTATAGCAGCCTTGTGATAAAGTGCTCACTTTTTCCGAACAGAGGCCGAGTCATATGTACTTAGTTTTGATAAGCGGAATGATCCAGGTGCAAGTGATCTTTCTTTTCATTTTGGAAAAATTATGACATTCACATACTGTCGAATGTTTTTGGCTAGCGTCCACCAGCCATGATTACGACAAATTAACAAAGACGCATTGTAAGCTTGGAATCAGATGCATCACAGCAATCAACGCAGCCGACCAATCAAACATTAGATGAAAACCTATACACAATGATCTCGACAGACATGAAAGCTGAACAATAGACAAGCGTGGCATATACAAGCAACAATGGAAAACAAGATGATTGACAACAGCGCTCCACACCGATGCACGTTCCCGGAAAAAGATATAAAAAGCATAGAAAAATATATATATATATACAAAATACACATTATATGTGAAACAAAGTGAGAAAGTAATTCAAACAAAAAAAGTGTGCTCACTACAGTATATGTGATAAGTATAATAGTATGCCTATAATGTCCCTTGTCCATAATGTAACTAAAGTGTTCACTGTACAGTGTACCGCTAGTGTAACTGGGTTCCAATAAACTGAGAAGCATCAGCCTATGTATTCATTTTAGTTTTGATGCATTCCCTTTTGCTGTAGCCAACTGAAGATTTTCCTTCATGGCACTTCTGCGATTTTTGGAATTAGGGAATTTCAAAGATAAAAAATACCGAATTTCCATTCTTGTTTCATACCATTATCACACTATTCCAAAGGCCTTGTTATTGACGATAAAAGTGACATACGTGAAAAGTGGTTTGTATAAATACTTACCTAGCATGTCACTGTGTAGAAGCGGCTTCTTTACATAAAGGCGATGCATAGTCAACTGACATCCGTGATTCCTTTGTCATTTTAAAGGGCTCACTCTCATCTGGTACAATATTTCTTTTAATGGATTAATATCGTCATGATTACTAAAAGCTTCATCACATCTAATTTTGAGTTCAAGATACCGTAAACAACGTACAAGATAGGTGCAATACATTAGGAAAATATATCTGCAAATTTGCAAAAAAAGTCCATGAACTCTGCGCAAGGAATAAGTTTGTTGTTATAAGAGGTGATATTCTCGATTCCATGAAATTCATCACATGTCTAACCCACCTCGCTTGTACGGCTTCATTAGTTCTCAGTACATGTCGGCTGCCTTACAAATATCAGGAGTTTGCCATTATTGGGGAGCAACCAGAAGTGGATATTGTTCCGGTCAGGAATGGTGTGCTAAAATCAACGGCGAGTTAATACTTACTTACTTACTTACTTACTGACCGGTTTTACGTCCTTGGTTCCACCAGTTTTGAGGGTTGGACGGTATTCCATGCCGACTCCAATGTTGAGGACGGATAGCGCTCCTCCATGCACCTCGATCCTGTGCAGTTCGACGATCGAGCCGCAGGTCGCGGAGGTCATTGTCCACATTGTGAATCCATCTTTTCCTTTGGCCTCCTCGGATGTTCGGACCAGGCACTTCAAAGGTCATAATTTTCTTTGGCCATAGCCAGTTAGGCATACGCTCCAAGTGCCCGAACCATCGAAGGCGACTTGACCTCAGAACGCTTTTAAGGTTTGTGATGCCTAGGGCATGCCTTAGCTCAGCCATCGATTTCCGCTCACTTAACTTCGTGGAGCAGATCCATCGGATCATCGCATTTTCATTTCTTTCCAGTCGGCTCACATCATCAGTCTTTACAGCCCACGTTTCTGAGGCGTAAAGCAGCACACTTCGGACACAGGCTTGGTAAACATATCCTCTTCGCCGGAGGGAGATGCCACGATTGGTGAGCACTGGAAGCAACTCACGGAATGTTTTCCAAGCCGACTTGACTCTCGTGGTTGTCGCACCAAAACATCCTCCTGTTTGATCTATCATGTCGCCAAGGTAGCAGAATGATGTCACAGCTTCCAATTCGTCTTTGCCAATGTTGATGGTATGTGGCAGGTCTGGTAATGGGGTCACATTACCTTCGCATCTTTTACATTTGAAATTTTGAGCATTTCGAAGGGAGGGGAGATCTGTGCACCGGTGGTGAATCCAATGGTCACAGTACGTGCATAGGATCGAGTTTCTCCCAACTCCTTTCATGCAAACTCCACATGGATACTTGGCCTTGTCCACTTGATGCTCCACGTGGTTGGGATTGCTGATCATCGTCTTTGACTTGTCGATGTTAACCTTTAGACCTTTCGCTTCCAAATTTGACTTCCAACACTGGAAACGAAGCTTTAATGCTTCGAGTGAGTCAGCCATGATCACAAGGTCATCTGCATAAAGCAGCTCCCAGGGACAACCATGACGGAAATCCGCAGAGATAGCCTCCATAACTATAACGAATAGAACGGGGCTTAGCACAGACCCTTGATGGAGACCAACCTCGACGTTGAACGTTTCACTGTACCTTGATCCGATGTTAACTTTCGACCTTGTTTCCTTATACATCCCTTTAACTACTTGAATAATCCATTCCTCAATCTTCAATTTTCTCATAGCCCACCATATGACTTCACGGGGTACACGGTCAAACGCTTTTTCTAAGTCAATGAATGCAAAGTAAAGGTCTTTCTTTTTGTTGTTGAATCTTTCGTGCAGTTGACGGACAAGAAAAATTGCATCTGTTGTACTTTTGCCTGGCATAAAACCGAATTGCATGGAATCAATCGCAATTTGTTCTCTGATGAACCTTTCAAGAACACGCTCAGCTACTTTAAGAACTTGGTCGAGCATCTTCAGACCTCGATAATTTCCACAATCGAGTGAATCTCCTTTACCTTTGAAGCAGTTCACTATGCAGGACAGATTCCATTCTTGTGGTACTTGGGATTCTCTCACGATTGAATTTATAAGATTTGTGACTGCACGAACAGCTTCATGACCAGCAGCTTGCAACATTTCCACGACAACGCCTGATGGACCTGCTGCTTTGCTTTTCTTCATTTCTCGAATGGCTGAGTCTACCATTTCTTCAGTGATTAATGGAGGTGGACCTTGCACTGGTTGAGGTACTTCGAGCGTCCGCGAATCCCATTGAAACTCTATGTTCAGAAGACGATGATGTCTCTTCCAGGTCTCAAGGCTTTCAAACTCACTGCATGTAAGTCTTCCCTCTTCATTTCTCACATAGCATTCACGAGTGACATCACGTGACTCACACTTCAGCTTCTTTGCCAGCTTAAAGATGTAATTCTTGTCATCCTTCCTCTCAAGCTCAGCGATTTTCGCTGCTTCTGCCGCTTTCTTAGCGTGGTACACTGCCGACTTTGCTTTTCTCTTTGTTTCTAAGTAATGCTCTTTGTCCGACATGCTACCACTCTTCTTCCATTTCTTCCATCCCTGGCGCTTCTGCTTTATGGCGGCCGCAACATCATCGTTCCACCACCATGTTTCACGAGGTTTTCGCACACCTCCTTTTGTCCAACCACAAACGGAATCTGTAGCAGTTAGAAGGGCACCCTTCAAGTTCTCCCAGTCTTCATTGATTCCTCGGTCCTCAGATGTACTGGCAAGGGTGTCGGCAAAAGTCTGCTTAAATGCACTCTGCATCGTGGGGCTCCGTAATTTCCAAATCTTTTGCTTTGGGGGGAACCTGTGGGGTCGTATCCTGTCACTCCTTATGGCTAGGGTGCATGTTAGTAGCTTGTGCTGTGATACACACTCTTCGTTATTGATGACTTGTATATTCTGAACGAGGCGGAGATCATTGCGCCTAAGAAGGAAGAAATCAATTTGAGAATCATGCAGACCAGATTTGTATGTTACCAGTTTACTATCAGACTTTGTGTAGAAGGTGTTAGCTATTGCAAGATTCGCCGCAATGCACATATCCAGTAATCTGACTCCATCCTGGTTTCGTGTTCCGTAACCTTTCCCACCATGATTATTCTCAAAACCATCCTGAGATTGACCAACGTGACCATTAAAGTCACCAGCTATTATTAGAATCTCATCATCAGGTACGATTGACACTTCATTTAAAAGCTTTGCGTAGAATTCCTCCTTTTCTTCTAGGGGTCTGCCAGTTTGAGGGGCGTACACGGAACGAATATTCAACACGACTTTCCCAATGAGGATGCGCAAATTCATTTGGCGATTGTCTAATCGATTTGCAGATATAACTTGGTCAACATACTTGGCAAAAATACGAGGCAAAAATGTTCTGCAGCTGAATTACCAACCATTTCCATTTCATTTTCACATGGATTTAAACACAGAATTAGATTGTTTACGCGGATCACTTTGCTAGAAGTGCAAACTGATTCAAAACGATGGCACATGCAGGAACTTACTAAATGGATGAAGAGAAATTTTCAATGCCTTATAGAGATAGGAAAAATAGTCGTGCGTCACTTGCGGATTGCTGTGAATTTCTGCAAAATGCCCCGATCGCCATGATTCCTCAGATCGAAGAATTCAGATCATTGCGCAGAAGTTTTCTCGATAATGTTGGCCCTTCCGATCATTATTGAAAAAGGCATCAGGCGCTCGAAAAAACGTTCACAAACTTCGCTGTAGAACTTGACACCGTCTCCGTCTCTTTGCTGTGTGATCTGGTCACTGAAACTTCGCACAATTTGGCGTGATAAGTGTTGAACTGGCTGCTCGTTGTTCGATTGCTATGGTATTATGTCAGCAGATTGTGCCATTTCACTAGTGTTACATGTTCCAATGCTTCCTTTTTAGCCAAACAGAGGGAAAGGCGACCTTACCTTTCTAATTCTGTACGTTTATAACGGATTTATTGTATGAAAGAGGGAATAAAAGTGACGGTTGGAGATGGAACGACGGGAGCACGCATCCAAACTTAAAGAACCGCAATTGGCGTCGGGGTGAATCCAATGGAAACCATGATGCTAAATTCGTTATCAAAATATGGAATAGAAACGCATTTGAGGACATTTGGGAGAAAGATAATGACGTTCCCTGGCATGGTGCTCCGATGTGCCAACCAAGATATCTACCACCTGTTTAGTCTGTCAAGAGATCCAACCGCTTTGCAAAGAGCATTGTTGTCCAATGCAGCGAGAGTAATCGTTAACCCGCACAGAACAGCAGATGCGCCTCAACCTTGAATGTCTGATCAGGAGCCAAATGTGCAAGAAGTTGCGGAAATGAAAAGAACGATTTTGTGTTTCATTTTATTACCACCATTCAACTGGCAGCTGTAAACTTGTTCTTTAAATCGACACGAAGTTATATTTAGAGAACGTATCAGAACGGATGAAATATGTCCGCATGGGATAGGATTCATGATAATTCGTGAACATTTTGCTGATTATCATATTCACTTATGCTGATATTTGATATTTGTGCTGATTGGCAAGAAATTTGGTGTACATCGGTATCCAAACTTCAGAGAAGAGAAATTTTCATGCTGCTGTGACATAATCAACAAAAACGGAAGGTAACCACATTTGAAATTTAAATTTCGATTAAAAACATCCGACCAGCAATAATTGAAATGAATGAGGAAAGCGTCTATTTTACGGTGTTCCGCAAGCTATTGAAGCTTTGGTTCGAAATTTTATTCGGAAATGAAGCTGTTATTTCCCACAACTTCATATAGAGCTAGATGAATTCTAGGCATAAAAATGAATTCTTCTTGCGGCGTGGTTTTGCATTAGCGCCCTTCTAGAAACCGCAGATAAACAAAATAATTTATTTCTATGATTCTAGGCATCATAAGTTTCACTCTTAAATCCGTCTCATGATGTCGAGCATGCTGTTTTCTGACATCTCAGAGTGACACTGTCTCAGGGAGTCGGAGTACTGTCAAATGATGTCACTTAGGGCCTATAACTAGATCCCTGCGCCTGTTTTCGGACATAAAGCTTTTAATCACTGAAGGCTGATGCTGTCCACTCCATCATGTTTTTGAGAACGAATAATGGAATGTTGGAATAATGGAATGACTTGTACTTATGTTGTGAATCTGCTATAAACACGACATTTTCTTTGTTTTTTTCAAACCAAGCTACAATGTCTTAGTCAAGGACCATCAATCAATATAAAATTGTGTATGTTTGAAAATATTTCATAGAAAATGATTGATAAATGCAGAGCGGTGCACAATAGACAAGACAATAAGGCAGGTCCAGGAAGACGTGCAACAACCCATGTCAAGCTACAAATTAAAAAGATGATTATATGCAAATCAGAGTTTCACTGAGCTGGCGGTAGTAATCTGACTGGCTCGTATACACCTTTGAATACGTGCATGCGGTGCGTATATCATAGGCCTGATACTTTTCCGCTATATCATATACTGAGGGGTGAGAATGCTGTAGATAGATTGCCCCCATTCATACAGAGTAAACCAGTACTTAGGTCTACTATTGATTAATAATACCAACCAAACACATCATGTTGACTGCAACTAATCCTCCTCGTATCCTTGGTCATGCATTCAAATCTGGTGAAAATTTCACCACTTACAAATTCTCTTGACAGCATTTGCATGCGATCTATGACGTACGATCTTCAACTTTAATGATGGAACACATCGTTCATCGTGCGTAGAGAGCCAGATATGACGACTCGTCATAATAATATATGCGAAAGGCTTTCGTGGGCCTTTGCTAACTTAACCAATTCAAGAATTCCGACCAGCTGACTTTGTAATAGGATTGGCGCATCAATCGTGGCTATGAATTATATCTTCATCTCTGATTTGTGTGGTTTTTGTGATGTTCCACATTGATATTAAGTTGGAACTAGCTGAGTGCTCAATGAAAATTCATCAAACCTCTTAATTAACTTCAGGAAGCTTCAGTTCAAGGTGGAATGATAGATGCACCCGAAGAAACAAGACCAAATGGCATTAATTTTGGACAACTTCTCGGTATCCCCATGATTAGACACACGACCCAGGAGTCGTCCATCTTAGTGAAGTGAACATTCACAAGCAACTATATTTGAAAATTTGGACAGAAGTGCCAATTTGCATTAAGACAATTCATGTTGACTGAACTCCCGGGTAGAGAAAAGTAGTCGAAGTGACAAAGTCTGTTCAATGCAAATCGCGACGGGCCTTCGATGTCCTACGCCTTCGGAGGTCGATAGACCATCCGTAATATTTATGCACACTCATCCACCATAAAAAATAATCTCTCACTATCCCTCATTATAATAAACATACACGCATAGGAAAAGCTATCATGATAAAATCCCACATCAACAGTCACACACGGTTGCTACACGACGAATTGTCATTTTTTGCGCAGCTGCATTAACGTAAAGCAAACCAAGCAATCTAAAAATTTGTAGCAAGCAGAAATTGCACTCAAGTACCTGAAATGAAATGAATCAATACATTAAAATAGGCCTATCTATGTCCTCGTTTCTGGGTTATAATTATGGGTAGCGTTTTTGTCAATATAGGGCTATGATCGTAATTCTGATTTGAACATGTTATCGTATACATGCACGTGTATATGTCGCAGTACAGTTCTTTCACGATTATTGCTGTTTTATGAAGTGAGATGAAAATAACGATGTCGATGAACTTATCAATTTAGTCTAGCAGTCATAGTTTCTATTGTTCGTAAAAGTGCACCCAACATGTGAGCACCTGGTCCTGGATCATACACAAGTCGTAAATGGAAAAAATGGCATGATTGATATAGTACAATGATTTTCAACCGGGGTGCCGAGAAATTCTAAGGGTGCCGCAATGGGTGAAGAAATAACGATAATCGTCAAAATCAAATGAGAGTGAACCAACATCAAGATTCCGGTAGTTACTAATACGACATGCTTTCGGCTTCAGAGTGCAAATTACCGTCACTAGAGGATGCAGAAATACACATTTATACATTCTGAGGAGAAATCTAAATATACGCGCGTAATGCAACGTTTTATTATCGAGTTGTCGACATGTAGGAACTTGATAGTTTTCTTATCACAAAAAAATCTCAAAGTTCTGAATTTTTGCGAGACAAGAAATCAACGCATAATTCATAATACGATATCGTGCGATATATTGTACATGAAGCGAAATTTCAATGCGAAATTATGACATCTCGAACGGCTTCCTACTGTCGATAATATTAATCGATTTTTAATCGACTTTATTTAAATTGTTAATCACTACTGTTGTCGATCATAATTCTTGTTTATTGCAAATTTTAATGCTACACATGGGTCTGTCACAGGAACGACTCCTTCAAAAAATTTGAAGTGATATTTATATCAAGTAAAATGTGATGTCGAATTTTCAGCAATATCAAGGCATTATCTGTCTTCGAACTGTTCAAATACCAAAATGAACGATGTAAATTTGACGCAGTGTAATACATTTCCGCCATATGGCTGGTTTAGTTTCAAGGTAGAATTCTGCATTGCACTTTGCTAAAACACGAACTTAGCAAGAGCCAATTTGTATGGAAAGTTTGAGTGTAAATAACAGCATTATAACGACCATGTCGACTAGGGCAATCCGGTTCAGGCCAGATTGAAAATTTTCAAATCCGTTGCTCCCCTATCTACCTTGACAAAAGATCGTAAATAACTCAACAAAAGATGTTCAGACTTAAACAATCTAATCAAGAAATTCCATAGCAGCCGTGGACGCTGTGTTCCGTCTCACAAGGAATCATTAGCACGGCTAGGAATCGCCCAAACCATATTGTCACAGCTAAAATGGCCGAACAAGTGAAGGACTGTACAATAGGTTGATCTGAGCTTGCTTATCCTGGCTTTACCGTGCGGCTGATAAACTTCTAAGACTGCAGATTCTCAATTCACTTGTGCATAAGATAGACATTTCCTCTAACTGAAACATCCCTTAGCATCCGGTAACCGCTGTTTCAACCTACAAGGGCTTGACAGCACGGTTCGGAATGGCACAAACTAGGTTGTGACATCCACAATGGTCGAAGAAGCTGAAAGACTGCACTGAAGACTACTATGCTTCAATTTATTCTGGCTTCGACGAGCGGCTGATATATTTATATGCGCAAGACAACGCCAGGACAAAAAATTAGTCATTCGCAAGATCACATACCATAGTGATAAAGATCACATAACCATAATTGCGAATTAAAATGGATTTTATAGCTTACTCAATGCGAAAGCTGTACTGAGTTTTCTGGAGAATTGGCTACAGGAGCTACAACTGAGTCGCAATTTTGACTCTACGAATTGATGAGCGTAGTATGTAAACATGCGTGCGAATGTGTAGGCCTACATGGAATTCAGGATTTCGATGATTTTTTTAAAGGGTGCCGCCGAAAATAACACCTAGATCACAGAAGTCCGAAAACAGGTTGAGGAACACTGACATGGGTGCTATATATCTTCCCGAACTTCTCTTGTTGCGATACCCAGTCGAAATACTTACATATAGGCTACGCCATGTAGTACGTCATGCGTTACTTACAGTCAGTTCGTCATTACTGAAAACGTTTGATAATAAATCATGAGCAACATCATAGCGTATGTATATTAAATACCTGTTAGCAAGTTTTCATTCCTTTTGATATCCAATTAGTTTCATGCTACTTGTATAGAGATACTAAATCGATAGTATATAAACACAAGAATAATTTGCAAAAATTTAGCTTCTTAGAGAATGATCAAAAATTTTTATACCGCATGAACGTAATCTCTGATCTTTTGATACAAAACTCTCCACTCTATGCTGACATTTTTTGAGTCGACACCCGACACTGTGCCTAGGCCTACTATATACTTACTCTATGAGTAACATACTACTTAATAAGCTGTGTTTTGCATTTGTTTTTACACGTAATAATGACATATTAAATATTATAAGAAAACATCACATTTTTTACTCGTACATATTTGAAAAAATGAAATTAAAAATGCCATTTTCCAGTGGGAAGCCCATTGTAGATTTTTGTAGCAAATAATAAAGCAAAGCAGTCACTTTTCATAATTAACTTATAGTGAAATAATTTCCTAGGTTTTTCTGTAGGAACATCCTACCGTCATCAGGGAAATATTTTAGTAGCTGAGAAATACATGCACATCAATCCATGACATCTTGGTAGATTTCAAGTACATGTATCAAGACCTGGTTCCATCTTTGACCACTTACTAGAATGTAATGCCTGCAACAGACGAAGCATCATGAACAATGTCGCTATCCTTTATACATGGTTCATACCAATATTTCAGGTCAAAATCCCCTGTATTTCCCAGGCTTCCCAGGTGATTCCAAGATTTCCCAGGCGAACGATATACACCAATATTATTGTGGAGGTGCATGTGTACACAGAATATTTAAGTAGACAAACACGAGTATATGTAACCATCATTATATAGTTAAGTCACATTAAGGGAATGCTCCATCTTGGCCCTACTCTCCTATTACATGAATATACCAAATTCTTATCAGCTATGGTACCAAAATGTCATCATCAGAAATTTTAATTTGATTCGTCTATTAACTCTTATCTATGAAAACAAAGGCGATTTTCTAGGAATGCAATTTCTGATACATAATACGAGTATGATCATTATGATATAGTTTGAATGTCAACCAATTCAGTCCACTCTTATTCTCCTCTTCGATTCTCAGATAGCTTCATCGTCACTGAAAGAAAAGATTACTTAATCAGAAATCTCGGCGACATTTTTTATATGTATCGTTAAGTTTTTGCAAAACTTTTGATTAAATTGAGACTTTCAATGTATCTTACCTAAGGAATGGTTTTCCGCAACTCATCTATTTGGTGATTGAGAATTTGAACAGCAGATGACATATCCACCGTGAGCTGCCTTTTAGCAGCTTCGAGAGAAGCTATTTCAGCTTCAGCGGCTTTTCGCTTCGCAGCACGAGCTTCCCTTTGCTTATCTTCGTCTTCCACTTTCAACAAAGCAACTTTGTAAGCCTTGTTAGCTTTTCTGAAATATTTTCTCATCTCAGACGTTATCTCAATATTCAACACACCTCCAGCATGATTAATTGCATCTCGAACAATGCGCTGTGCCACTAGCGAAGGTTCTTTTAAATTATCAGATAATAAATTCTCGTTAATAGAGAACCCCCTTTCAAAGCAAGCATTTCCGTGAGAAGTAATCAAAGAAATCCTTATGACATGTCTCAAATCGTGTTCACCTACATCACTCAATAAATGCTCGTACAAGTCATCGAGTCTTTCATCTTTGTGCTCTTTCATGTAATCAACGTTATCAGATTTTGATAGGAAGGAAATGAATTGATATTTGGCTTTATCGGCTTCTACAAGTGATATTCTGTTAGCAGCCGTAAGAAGTTCCAAAAGATCTCTGAAGCGTTCTTTAGCCGCGTCTACTGAATTCAAAATCAGCTGTGGCGAGAGAGAACTTAATGCTTTAGTAAGTGGGTATGAAAGAGGGCTTTTCTCGAGTATCTTGGAACACAACTTTATCAGAAACTTTTGACAGTCATACATGAACTTCAACTTCAAAGTCTCTCCATTCTTTATTCCCACAATTTTGTTTAAGGCAACCGCAGCACCGACGCCAACGTCGACTGAAATGGCATTTTTGATGTTTGAGACATTCTCAAGATCAGTTTTTGTCAGTTCGCCATTCAAAGATGCAATGTGTGTAGTTGTCACTACTTTGGACAAAAGTTTGCTTAAGATATCAAACAATGTTTGATACAACATCGGAGCAACTGGTGATGAAGTTTGGAAAAAGGTCAAATATGGTTCCAGAATGAATGCAATATGAAGTAGAAACTCCATCTTTGCCATCATCAAAGGATCTTGAAGGGAGTTCTGTAGAGTATTGAAACTCTCAGTCTTTGGCTTAGGCTTTATCTCTGAACAGAACTGCCGTAACTGTGGAACAATGGAAAGAAAACGACGAATAACAGGAGAATTTTCGAGCCACCTATGTCCACAAAATTTTTTAGGAAAGTTTTCTGATTTTGTTATTGCTTGGAAATCAACTCGGCGAGCTGGGGAATCTTTAAACAGTTTACAAGCAGCTTTCATAATTTTATTTACTTGCCACTGAGTAACGTTATGTGCGGTTTGATAAGCACCGTGCATTACATGCAATCCACAAGTTCCAACTTCAAATAACTTCGGAGAAGTCTCATTCATTTCTAACTCTGCCTTCAGTCTTTTCATGAACGAAATGTTTACGTTTGGTCCATCCAGAGACACCTGCAGTAACTTGTTTAGCTCTAAGCCTACAAGGGCCTCCCTAAAGTGAGACATCAGATCGACGGCTGCCGTATGGCCGAGAAATCGAGAAGTCAAATATCTTGTCTCAACTTTTTTGGTCTCTGTCGAAAAGAAATCAGAAAATCCATCCATTTGACTATGTTGGCTCACACTATTAAGAGACTCATCAATGCAAATAACAAAAACTTCCAGTGACTTAGTTTCTTTGTTGAGAACCTCTTTGAAATACGGAGCTAGTCCATAAGCCGTGGAGTACGCAGCTTTTGATGGCCCTAATGACATTCTCTCTGCAATTTCAGATTCCTTGAACATTTTCCTAAAAATGGACTGTAAGTTCTTGCAACTGTTGTACGAAAAACTGTTAGCGTTCATATTTAGCACCCACAAAATTTCTGTTATATGAATGATATATAATATATGCATAAAAATAACTATGAATTATTCATGTAATACGTTCTGTAGTTCAGGATTCTTGCACCCCAAGTAGGCCTACTGGTACATCCGTTCTTTCATGTTCTTGATGAGAAATCCCAGGTTAAGTATGGCAATCCCCTGAATTTCCCAGGTTTCCCAGGTTGGTATGAACCATGTTTATAGGACTTAATTTGTGCGCAGTGCGGAGGCCCTCTTCACAAAGAAGAGGTCTCCAATTTTTAATAAGCAACTTTCCCCAATGGGGCTCTTCATTCATTCTTTCTGTTTTCTAACTCCTCTTTTTACTCTTTTTTACCTTCACCTTTATTATCAATGTGTTTTGAGTTATTATCATAGTTTCTGCTTGTCATAGATTTAGAGCTTGATAATTTCAAATATCTTAAGTAGAGATTTACATGTGTATGTATTTCTCAGTTTCTAGATTAGCTCCCTGATGACTGTAAGATACGTTCCTACAGAAGGCCTTGGACATGATTTCACTATCAGTTAATTATGAAAAGTGGTTGCTTTGTTTTATTATTTGCTTAAAAATGCTACATGGTACATCAACCGGCTGAAAATGAACAAACCGATCCCAACGAGTCGTTCACTCACTAGCTGAATGCTTGAAGACGGAAGAAAACATCCCTGCAGCTTGACCGACTGTCTCCGTCACCACTCGGGCCGTGTTCTGAAGTTGTGGATCTTGTGCAGCGTCTACTGAGCCGGAGACCTCTGCCGAGGCAACATGACAAGTTGATCTTGCTGATGTTGTAGGGCTGTCTCTGGACTTACCACATTCATCGCCCTCACTCGAACTTAATGGCCGTTCGTAGCAGGGAAGACAAATTCTGACAGGACGAGCTCCCCATGCAGGCAGAATCATTTGTTTCGGAGAACAATGATCACATACCAATTTCCCACACCGTCGGCAGTGATGCTTCGCTAACTTTTCACCGAGTTGTTCTCCACACACCTGAAATGTATGAGATGGAACACTGATAGTTATACAATTTTATCCACATTCTCGCATACATCGCAGATCAGAAGCATAACACATGCACATCAAAGAAATTGACTTGAAAACATTCCATGTTACAAATTATGGCTCTAGACTTAGTATATTTACATGGAAAACTTCATTTTAACCAAAAATTGCAATCTGCACCCCATTGGATTAGCATGTGTCCTTCTTTGATCCTGTCAGACTCGTTGATTCGTAGTAGGTAGAGGGTGTACACTGTACGTGTACATCATCGTGTGAAAGTCTCATTTTCGTCCCCGTTCCCTGCAGAAACTCGTTCTGGCTGACGGACTAATAGCAGACAGCATCTGGTGGAAGATAGTTGCTGTCATGATGGAGACAACCAATAAGTTGAGCTGCCTACTTAATGATGAACTGGATGTACTGTATCCGTGACAAGTTTTTGATAACCGCCAATCCAAGGTAGGTAATGAAATTTCGTTCTCTGACCTTATTATCTGACATCTTACTGTTATGCTGAGTCGTGAGTGCAGAATATACGGAGTTTCTGAAGGAATAAAAGAGACAAGTCATTTGGTGCCCTGTTCAGAAACTCTACGTAGGTCTTCATTAAGAACGTCGCATAACCGCTGACGTTGCTGTGTGTTCTTTATTGGTCGCTCATAGGAATTGAAGAGTGTCCTGTTATGTGCATACATCACCAGTCTACTAACTAGGCAGTCTGGGAGGTCATCAGGGGACATCAAAAATTGATTGCAATTAAATTGCTCAGTCCAATCAATTAAATGTAATTGATATTTTTACCAATCAATTAATTTTAATTGAAAGTTTGACCAATCAATTAATTGGCATTGGACTCCTAGGCAATCAATTAATTGGTAATTGGAATTACAGACAATCAATTAATTGATATTGAAATGTACCCAATCAATTAATTGATAATTGAATTTATCAATTAACTGATCGACAATTATTAATTAGTCATTGGAAAAACATGTAGGCCTATATTTCTATAAAATAGAGTTAGCCTAGAATAATTGTATTCATATTGGTACTCGATTCAATCAGTTAAAATACCGGTATTTATATTGTATGATCATTGTGCATCCCCATAGTTTTGATGTTCACTGATTTTACTGATTCAGATTTCAATAATTATCATCGTTTTATGAACTCTCAGCTTAATACTAGGCTACTTTATCAACATCATTTCAAATACCATGGATAATGACTTTCGAAGCTTGACAAGTAAGGGCAATCATGTTGAAGAGTATGCAGTAGATCAGAGAGTTGAGAGGTGTCAGATTGAGTCAGCAGAATGAATTTTGTATAGTGGATGCGCAGGAAGAAGCGAATTGTAAAGCTATTTATTACAATGGAGTAAAACCAGATAAAATAATTGAACCAATTAATTGATTATGAATCAATCAATCAATTGATATTGGGACATACAGCAATCAATTAATTGATATTTGGAATTGAAAACAATCAATTAATTGATATTGAGTTGAATGCAATAAATTAATTGATAAATGAAATTCAGTGCAATCAATTAATTGAGGTTCAATTAATTTTTGATGACCCGTGGAGGTCATTGATGTACAGCAGAAAAAGAGTAGGTCCTAAAATTGTCTCTTGAGGTGCTCTAGCATCTAGCAAACTTGGTGGAAGACTTTTGGCCAGACTTTTCAAGGAAAGAAGCAAGAATTTTATGGCGTTGATCAACAACTCTATAAGAAGTGAGCTTCCTAAGGAGTCTCTGAATCGAATGTCTTGGAAACATTCAGGGCAACAGCACTGATCTCATCTCACCATGTCTGTCAAGAACGCGTTGTCAGTGGTAACAACTGCTTTGAGTTGCCGTCTTGATTGAACATATATCAGTTCTCCGTTTTCATACATGCTCGCAGACAAGAAAGCCACAGACAGCGCTCCCAATAAAGATGTTAAGAAGCAAATCAACCGATCCAGTGATGTACGAATGACATCAATTGACACATTACAGATTTATTTATGCAAGAGCCTTATGGCAAGAGTTAATAGATACCTTTAACTGCAATGGGTGGTGATCCTCAATATCTATTGTACAAGTAAATAAAACTAGCTTCTCATTCAATCAATCCCAGTCCAGATACTCCTTATCATTCTGACTTCCCTAGAGAGGAGCAAATAGCAACCACGCGTCTAAAGGAAGATTGCTGGCAGTTATGATTGAGAAGGTTATAGTGTTGTGAGTATCATGCTGGAATGAAACTGATCAAAATTAAAGCCACCTTCGATTTTGACTTGAATTTACATGTACACCGAATTACACATGAATTACATGCACACACACTATCAAAGTCGAGGTTGCATCTCTGAAATAAACTGTGATTTTCACTTCAGTAATACATAAGACGACAAAAGACTCACATGACAGTGTTGTGCAGAGGCATTCGGTGTCCAGTATTCGGGTGCTACTTGATCTGTCATCCAATCAGACGCCACCTGTAGTGATGGTGAGACCACCTGCGTCACTGATTTCCCCATATCAATTATTCGTTGTCCAACATGACCAGGAGTTCCATCTACAGACAATGGAATATCACCAGGCCAAACATGAACCATTCGGATAACAGTCGCAGCAGATTCAGGTGGAGGGTTGTTATACCAGTGTTCAAAACTCCTGACAAAACAATGTAGCTTCATTTCAACAATAGAAATTACCAACAATTATAATAAAAATGGAAGAGGGTCAATAGTCAAATTTCATGATTGACAATGAATATGAGAGTTGATATTTAAGCAAGTTGAAATTAATAAATATTTGAAATGAAGTTTTTATGTGTTTAATACTTTGTCAACGTGCCTTAGTATGAGCCCATTTCACAAGGGACTGCTTGATTTTTAGTGAGCGGATTGTGCGATGAAAACACTGCCTATGATGATGATAATGACAATATACGCATCCCTACGTTAGTAAAACAATGCTAATTTTGATAGTAAAAATAATTCATCTCTTTATTGTTGTCTCATGATTTGAATTTTCGATAAGCTATACAATATCACGCAGGTCAGACTTATCTCGATGGTCCTAGCGAGAGTTTTTTCGCTTCAGTATTTCGCAAATCGGAATGAAGTATGCCCGAAGCGAAGGTCCGTCCTCTCATGGTCATGATCCCAAGAGACAGCTAACAAGCCGCTTAACGGATGGTATTATAATTTTCTCACTCCCATGACGGACCTTCGGCTACAGTGCCTTCTCTACGGACGACACCAAAGACCTTTCCGCAACCTAGTAAATCATCTCACTTTAATATGCACAACTTTTTCCTCACAAGGTGGTCTCCGTGGCGCAGTGGTCAAGTGTTTGGCCTAGCGATCTTTCGGTCCAGAAGTGGAGCCCAGAAAAAGTCACTGGAAGGGTATCCGGACTAAAGGATCACAACGCTCCAGATTAAAGTCTGACTATGTCAGCACCGTCCAAGCCCCCAATATGGGGGAGAAGTGACGCTAAACCATCATTCATTCATTCAACTTTTTCTTCACAAGAAGCGCACAGTGGCAAGCAAGTTATTTCTTGCATCCTGAAAACCCACAGATGATTATGAGTGATTCCATTTGAAGCTATGGATAATCTTTCACAGAACAAATAATTATTTCATCGTCAGCTATCTTAATTGTCTCAGGTTCTGTCCTTAAACTTCAGAAATTTACATAGCTGACGAGACTTATCTGACAGTTCATGCCCATTCAGATATCCCATTACCTTTCTAATGTCACGAAGCTTGCATCATTTTCACATGTCTGACTGCTTTTTGCATTTCTAAACATTAGTGCAAGGGGAATGTAAAGGACTCTTCCACAATGCAAATGAAAACCAGAGAAACTGCTTAATATCATGAAAATCATTGCACTATTCAATTTGCATTATCTCACTGTCGAGAAAATTATTTACAATAGCATTCGGAATATATCGATCGCTATCCTATGGCAAAGATCCTAATCGCTTTTGTAACTTTTCCAGTGACACCTTATTTGGAGTGCGGTCTCAAACCCAGGATAGTGTGATTACTTTGCACACCAAGCTGTTAATTCTTTTCAATAAGAAGTCCATTATTCCACACACGAAGACTGAGGAAAATTGGAGGTCCTTTCTGTCCACATGCGTGAGGATTGAACGTGCTTGATATTGATTCTGTGTCATCACTTGAGAAAAATTGAACAATAAAAGACAAGATAATATTCTCGGGACATGAAACAAAAATGGTCTAACAATGATCAACAAGTATTCATAATCGTCTTCTCCGTAAGTTTTAGAATTTTTTACATCATACTGACTGTGACATAAGTAGTACTATTGACAATGTTTTTCAAAATGTTTTTATTATTTTGTTCACTCTGCACGTCTACCATACTCAAACTTAGCACTACTTCATATTGATCTAACGGCATGTCAAGCTACGTTGAATTTACATTCAGAATAGAACAAACACAGCCGAAGAATTCTGATTTTTTCTCTCGCAATCACATGCATTATCCAGGCACACAAAATCATTTATGAAAACTATTCTGCGCCATAAGGGTATAGTTTCAGAAGTTTTTAAATTACGACAGTCTCGCAATCAAGACAACAACTTTAAAAATGACAATAGGATTGAAGGCTGATTACTTTAAAGCAAATTGCAAAACTTCAAAAAAGAATGAATTGTAAAATTATTTTCATCTTTACTGTACACTGCTGCCATGGCACACCAAAGGCACGAAGGTATCCTAGCAAGTTGGGGTATAGGCAATCTAGTCATGGGTTACTGGTGTTCTCAGGTAAACGCCAGTAGCTTACAGTAAGAGCACTGGTACCTCCCCGGGAGGTTAGATTTGAACCCTGGAACTTCCCCATGAACATATCGAGATGTGGCCCTTAACCAACTGAGCTATTCACATCGCCCTTGATGTAAATGATGATGGAGGCTGATGTGCTCGAATCAATGAATTTCATGAATATGTGAAAGTGATGTGACATATCGCATGCTATTTAATACTAAGAATATGCATTTCACAATTATAGGCCTACTTTGGTTGGTGTCCCTTTTAGCTGTCGTTCTTTACAACAGTGTTCGGCATGTCTTCTAGGGCACTTTTTCACCCTTGAAATACTCGAGCATTCGAATCAAATTTGATGTAACAATTTCTAAACTACGTTGTTTTAAATCAGTGACACCGATTGTTTTTTAATTGAATAATCGGTTGTTCTCTCCTCTTAATCGGCACACTCCAAAAATAACTTTTCTCCAAACTAACTGAATAATTCTTCCATTCCTGATTAGAAATAGGTAATCGGTATTTGACTCAATAAAGCGGCTGTTCCGACTGAGCGGAAGCGACCGTACAGTCTAATGTTAAAAATGATCAATTACAGATAATATCAATGAATATCTCATTGGATTGAAAATTTGTTACTATCATTTGATAAACGATAAGACTCAGCCGAAAACACATGCTCGGTGAAGCTCAATGGAGTATTTGACGCTATAATACACATAATCCAGAATATTTTTCTGAAATACTACATACAGCACATACTAAGTAACACACTAACACATTTTAGGTGCATGATTCAAGCGGTAATACATGTGCGAGTGCGTGATGAAATGATATAGTAGAACCTGAGGCAGCAACCTTTCATATTTTAAGACATTTAGCAAGATGTTATTATTAATTTTAAGAAGCCTTGTTAACATTGAATTCAATGGCTTAAGCCAAACAGCTAAAAGAAGCAGTTGCAAATTGATATTATATTGCAAATTTTCACCGTTGCGACGACCTGATCAAGAAAAAATACGAGTAAAAAGAAGACACAAAAGTACAAAATCGGTAATTGATATTCTGTGTATTCCTCCTTGATATTTGTTACAGGTCATTGCATTCCGATCAGCACAGAGTCTCGTAGGCGCAAATTGATGCCGTCGATGTCCTTGTCTTTCTAATATAATGATTTACAACATTACATCTATTTGCAATTGTGTCTCTTAGCAGTTTAGCCTAAGCATTTTTTTCAATTTTAGGACAATAATTATGGAAACACTGACAACACACAGTCCGCTTCCTAGATCGTTGCACAACCGGAAAAGTTCTTCTATCTCCGTCTTATTCTCATATTCTTATTCTATAGCGTGAAGAATTGCTATTGTTTGCGAGCAGATGCACCGTGCAGATACATCATGCAGACAATTAGACGGGTCTTGTCTGATGTCAGATTCGAAAAAATTTCTGATCTCAACCGAGGGAAATGATGAGTCATCCAATTGATGAAACTTACATATTCTTGGAGCTGATAACATCAACATTCTTTTGAAACCAAACTTGAAAATGCCGCGTCAGTACAACTTAAGTTATTAAGTTCTGTGTAATTTCACCGTTAAAAACATTGACAATGCGAAAGCAGCGAAGAATAAGGGAAAAGTGTAAATTGAGTGAAATTGTGCCAAATGTTGCCGAAATTCGAAAAAAATTAAATCATCGGAAAACTTGACACGAACCTGATCCAATGCTGATAAACATAATTTTCTGTATTGCGCAGTTTCATCCGTAGGCATCGGTGAGTGAATTGACCAAAAAATTCATTCTTTTAAGTCTGCTGGCCACAACTGTCCAGACACAACAAAAGATACCTTGATTCGACGAGCATCCAAGGGCAAGTGCGATGAAGATGACGATGTCGAAGTGGGGGAATTCGCTTCACACTTCCGACGATTTACACAGGAAGAGATCGATTGCGAAAAATCTAACACATTCCAACACGCTGAACGTGTAGTGAAAGAAAATGCAATCAAAGGACTACAGCAACAAACAATTCTTTCTGTTGATATTTTTGTAGAAGCTTGCATTGCTTCTGATGAAGTTTAATAAGTAAGGACATTAAGCCGCCAATCAAGATAATTATTGCGCTATTTTGTACCTTCAATCCTGTTTCCACCAAATAATCGGCTAGATTGAGTATTTTCCACTTGAGAGAGGCCGAAAACCGTGATGTTGCGGTAAAAAATTTTTATTCTGGCGAGGCCTTTCGACCGGCACAGCCAGCCATCAGAACACAAATCATGTGAAGCAGTCAATAAAATGCAGCATACATATAGGACCAACAATATCTGTGGTGCATTTTACTGACTGCTTCACATGATTTGTATTCTACATTTGTGACACGAATGTCTCATTTGCCTGATGATGTGTGGCTGTGCCGGTCGAAAGGCCTCGCATTTTTTACCGCAACATCACGGTTTTCGGCTTCTCTTCATTGAAAGACTTCAATCTTGTAACTAACTTTGCATTAAACTGCTATGTATATATTTGACTGTGCCCCATAGACATACGCTACCTATACGTATTCATGTATTACAATTTAACGAAATAATAGCAACTTCGGCAATGAAAATCCCTTGAAAATCGTGAATCGCAATTCGCGACAGTCTCCTGACGTATTGTTTTAACAAGGCTCGACTGCATAATATCAATTTGCAACGCCAACTATATCTTTTAGCAGTTTAAGGTTCAGACATTAAATTGAATCATCAAATTATTTCAAATCTTTTACTAATTAAATGTATTAATTGTGTCACTAATTAAGTTCTTGCTAATGAAGTTGCTAAATTTTAAGATAATTAATGAAAAACAAACAACATAACTTTAAGAATTTTAGAAACTGCGGTTAGTTGTACTTTCGTTTAATCAGCGGTAGCACCTGACTTTTAATTTCCATTCTTCATGGGCGTGCTATCGTGTGCTCTGCGACAATTTCGCTCACCTGTATATCACTCCATGCTCTGGACATTCGATGATGTAACCACGCTTAAGGAACATCATCATCCCAACGATTCCACTCTCTTCATTTGCACAAGTCTGCCATCTGACAAACTGCTCTCTGCCGGCATCAAGACAGCGTTTACACGTGAATACACGATTGCCCAAATCTGCCCGAAATTTGCACTTTTCGTTACAGGAATGAGAGTTCTCAGTGTGATTCAAACTCAATTGACATCGCTGTCCACAAGCCTGCAAGAAAAGGTGATATAAATAGAACTAAGCGTGAACAGGACCGAGGCACCGGTCGAAACCTGTCGCTGAATTAAAGACGACTACACCGGTCAATCGTGGTTTTCCCTCCGTTGCTTGAAGAAAATAGAACTATTTATCAATTTTAAATTTATTCCTTCCTACTGCTTTCATTCATCAGTAGTATTTTGCCATAACTTAAATCTATGAAAAAATCGAAACTATTGCGCACTTGTCGCTTGCGAAACAAACTTCAGTTATCAAGTTGCTGATTTATCGATAGAAGATTAACCTGATATGACAGTTTTCCAAGAGCGGCAAGAATAGACAGAGAAGCATCAAACACTCAATTGTCGTTGATGAATCGTCAGAGAAATGTATGCCCTTGGCAATTAGGACATTCTACAGGAGAACATCATTCACATGGATTCCGTCCGGTTCTTGGGAAGAAGTGAGCGAGGAGTGGGGCGAGAATTTTTATGATTAGCATAGACTAATTGGTACTGACGGGTTATCGGTACTTCTATTCCTCCCCTCCCCCCACATTTCTGTTGTTGACACCCGCAAGTGTTACATCGTCAACGATCTTCTCTTGCTCCTACGGGCAGTCTCACTAAAGTGGCATAGCGTTCAGTGTGTGAGACTCCTCTTATCTGACTTGTAGAACATTAACAGCCTCGTTATTTGTTTGTAGACAACAATCACACGAAGTTCATGATCACAGCTGTACCTTGTATTCTAACTGAGTATCCAAGGGACCAAACCTTCATCCCAGGGTTCAAGTAAGACTTCTCAGTCGTGTTGTAGTGTCACTCAGTGACAGATGAAGTCTATTATAAACCCAATGTGACTAACTTTGGCGAAATTTGATGATTTTAGAAAACTTGAAAAATGTGGGGGGGGGGAAGAATAGAAGCACCCGGGTTATCTCCCCCTACGTTTTCAAATTAGTCTAAAATCCGCAGTAATGAGTCACTCGTTACAAAATTTCAAATTTTCGCTACAAAGTGAGGTTATTTTCACCCACATACCAAAATTTGTGAAAGTCGGACGAGTACTTTTTGAGTTAGGGGCGGTAACTTGAAGTACAGGGATGACTACAGCTTGATCTGACTTCTTTTGTCCTCATCGTCTGAGCTGAAAGCACTTCAGGTGAACAATGTCATTTCTCGACAACTCGTGAAGTGATTATGAACAAGCCAAATTCCTCATACTAGCATATTCAACATATTTAACCATGCATTTTCAGAATACACAAGAGGCTGTATGCATGTGTAGATGTCGTGTCTATGTACTGAACTCCAAAACTACGTGAGCAATGAGTGCATAATCAAAAAGTATGATCCAACATTATGTCAACCAATCAATCAAAAGTTATGCTAATCACACGATCAGCAACGATTCAGAAAACAACGCGAGATATTATCCATTAAAAATAAACACTGTCCACAAGGCTAATTACACAAAATTGACGTATTATTATGCATTTTAGAATGTTGTATATCAAATTTCCTTCCACATTGTGAGTGACCTGGAAGTATTTGTCGCATGGTATACGAGTGCCTGATAAATGGCTTCGGAGATGGCACGCAAGCAAGGCATAATTGCTCAACAAAACATCTTTGTACAACTTCATAAAAGGTTGCAATTTTTTCAGTGAACACACCCTTTTGCTTCAGTTGATGCTAAAAAGAGCTTTCGTCTCTCCTTGAAATTTATTGACCAGATCAAAATAGTTAATTAAAAGATATCTAATACATATCTTACAATATATGATAATATATGTAATACACATACATACATACATACATATATATATATATATACAGTGGAACCCACTTATAACGGACTCAGTTATAACGAACTCTCGGATATAACGTACTCCTCTTGCAGGCATGGACAAAAATTCCTATTATGTCTATATAAAATGCCTCGGTTATAACGTACTCGGATATAGCGAACTCTTTTCAAGGGTCCACAGAGCAAATTTTGATTTTTTTACAACGTACTTAGGGATGAAAGCACTTAAGTATTCGGAATCATCGAAACGAAGCTGACACGATTCTACAAAAACTTGCTGAGTTTGATGATGGCAGCAACAGCTCTTGTCATTGGCTCGGAGGAGGACAACTTTTGAGTGTCGAATCCGTCCAATGAGCAATCGATAGAAGTGAACTGGAATTAAGACATTCTGTAAGTCTGTGATGGTGTCTTCTTAACGCGTCACTGCGCTGTTTACATTGTTTTTTAGTCATTCAGATTTTTGGATTCATGTTCAGAATATTGCATATTTTTTCTTATACAACAGAAAATTGTTAAGACACTATGCTGTTTTCTCGAGTAGGCATGATCATGCATGTAGGGCCAGGGCAAACAAATAAATGTACATTACATGTACATGTATTTATGGTGATGCATAGTGAGAATTAGCTGGTCATGATGGATAGGACCTTACTATTGCAATTGACAACTTAATTTGGTGCAGAAGTAGGCTTCAATACTTCTTATACAGCTTGTTCTTGCACACCTCGGATATAACGTACCAATTTGTTAGGTCCCTTGAAGTGCGTTATAACTGGTTCTACTGTATATATATATATATATATATTTTGACGCATAGTGAACCCAGTGTTGATTTCATGATAAAGAAAAAGAAAAAGACAATTTGTTTTTCTTTATCATATATATATATATATATATATACAAAGATACATATCTTTTAATTAACTATTTTAATCTGGTCAATAAATTTCAAGGAGAGACGAAAGCTGTTTTTAGCATCAACTGAAGTATGAAGAACCTCCTGTTGGCGGCCATCCTGTATGTCAACACCCTTTTGCATCCAACAGTTTCCCTACAGAAGTTAACATTTGTACCGACCGACTGCCTACGCGAATTGTGCATTGCCGACCGGAAGTACCGCGGAGCTGGAGTTGGACCGGAGTCGACAAGGGTGATTGTAACTTGTAACCAGGTTTCATTTCGCTTCAATACAGTGAATACTTAACATCACTTCTACTTCAGAATCTATCAAATGACATTTCAGAAATTCGTTTGTCACGAATTTGTTCTAACAGCGCAAATAGGTGCATCAGAGTTACGTACTACGTAAGGATGAAATAGTTGACTCAGGCGGCATATGAAAAATGTGTAGATAAAAATTAAATGAAGATTGTTGAATAACGAAGCGGTGCTCATTGTTCAGAAGTTCAAACTGGCATTCTAGACAAGGCTGAATCTTGGTACTCTTGGGGCTACCCAAGATCTTGTCATACAACTCTAAGTTAGAAAATTGACAGCAGATTATGTTGAGATGCCATGAACCTAAATGTCACAGCTGATATCATGATTGTCAGAAAATTTCACAGTTGCAGTTGCCGTTCTATTATCCATGGTACTGCTAAATGTGCAAGCCTAGTTTTTACAAAACTTTCAACCACAGCTGAACATAATAAGGAGACATGAATGAGACATAGGCTACATGTAAGTTTTAGTACGAAATTATGATTATTGATTACCAACAGAGTGTTGAAGAGCATTATTTATCATAATTTGCAATAAAGCTTTATTACACATAGTCTGACAATTCAGCAAATGTCGAATAACATGACACTTGAGTCTGAACTTTCAAATAAAACTCTGTAGGAGTTAGGAAATGCTTCATTTAAAGGAAGGCCACTCCTTTGTCCTAAGGTTGACTCTCCTCGAGGTTTAAACCAAGACCACACCCAGTTTTATCAATCCGGATGACTTCGAAAATGAAATTGAAATTGCGGCAGTGAAGGAAGTGCGTCTAAGATATCAGCATAAGCAATTCGTTTTCTTTCCTGTTCTCTTAAAACCATTAAGTTTTCATGCACGACTGAGATATTGAAATCACACACTGATTGATCCACCATGATAATACGCAGAAACTTCGGAAGTAAGACTCAAAATTGAATGACATACTTCACAAAATTTGCTTCTCAGTGAGAAAATTGCTGTACGGGACGCTTTGATTTTAATTGTCTGTTGAAGACACTTTAAAGGTCACTTTTTAGGTTGTGGAAATGTCATCTTCATTGGGATGATATTTCAACATGCATGACGATATTGAAGAAATGGACGAATATATTTGTGGGTAGCATAGATCAGTCGAAAATCAACGCGGTCTTTAATCATAGGATAATCATTTCATTGACAGTCTGAATGTAGGGAAAGTCTCAATGATGTTAATGAATGGCATATGATCGGACAATCGGTCAGCAATTAAGTTTACAGTTCGTGACACAGAAAAGATTACGATAGCACACTCTAGAGATGGGCGCTTTGTATCGGATTGAATAATTACCTTTTGCTAGACTGAAGTGCTTACATAATCTGAGGTAATTTGAAAGTAATTTCGCATTGGCCTCGTCATATACATACTTCCCCGACTTGCCTTGTTCATCGTCTGCGATAGAACACAATGTAGGGTTCGCAGCCCGGATGAAAATCAAACCTGGCCTAGCCTGTCTCAAAAATTTGGAGCCCGGGTTGTCAGATTTTTTTAGAAATCACCTTGAAGTCCTTTTAAGCATTGCTATCAACTTGCATTTTTGATTATTGATAACTTTTCTTTCGATATATTGTCTTGCACCTCGACCTTACAGCTTTAAAATGATTTCTCTGATAGAATCATCTGATTTTGGAAGATCTAGCTTCTCTACCTACGGCCATGATTTTAAAAGTAAGACTGTCAATAGCAGCAAGACGTGCAATCAGGATGTACCGCCGATGAGGCTCCTCTCGTTCCGTCATCCGCAATATTCATAAATTTAAACAGTTGCTTAACATTGATTTTCACCTATAGGTTCATCTGTTAAAACTGTGCTCATTGATCCGTCAGTGAAACAAAAGTTTTCTCCTGCCAGCCAACGCCGTTAAATCTAAGCCGGCAATCATTTTGTAAACATGGTGTCATCACTGCAGCAGAACTGACACACACACACACACACACACACACAGGACAATGCACACTGACGTGCATTGTCAGCCTTTTGATGAATTTTTCCTTGTAGTGGGCGGATGAAAAATTATTCACTCAGTGAATTCCACTAAAATTCCACTGCATGCTTTAAAAATAAAAAAAGATATATAAAGCCGTCACTTTTAGCAACCACGGTTAATTCCTACAGCCCGGGCTTGAACCGGATGTTTGAAAGGGAGGAGAACCGATTAAATTTTGATATAATTTAGGTGATCCGTTTTCGTGATCAGCTATGCATTATGTAAGTCGGGAAATTAATAACTGTTAATCACAGTTGAGGAAAACCCGGAAACGAGAGATGCAGTCAATTGCTATTTTATTGTAATTATTGCTTTCTTCAACGGTGAACAACGTCTGGCCTTCAGTTTTATCCATCACCTATCAAGCCATGAAATTGCAATGGTTATCTGGTGAACTTAGATATAAAAGTTTAACTTCTACCAATGAAGCGTGAGAAATCATCTTTCAAGATGATCACCAGAATTCATGAAACTATTCACCCCATTTGTCTGATAGATTATAACATCAATATTCCAACTGTAGTCTTTGCTATGCTGCAATCCGTCCAATCTGCTTTGCTACATTGATATCTATTAGCGACTTTAGTGCATCTCGCCAGAACAGGAAGACGTCACGAGGTCAGCCGTGCAGCGGTTCCTGCCCTACAAAGTGCCCATTCTCCTTGGTCTTGTGTCTAGTAAAGTGGTCCTCTATTGCTCCTGATTGGTCAACAGGCATCATGTGCTAAACTACGTCGTTTGTGTCGCATCGAGGAACGTCGGTACCGCGCAGTAAGTGTGATTTTCTCTGCTGGGACTTGTCGTGCTGAGAGATACGCTGTGCGCTGCCGACGCTTTAATCGATAGTGCTACAGCCACGGTCGCGTGACGTCACGACCTATCACATCACAAACCCGTTCAGCTCGCATACTTCCAACATCAGCGTTGATAGTCTATTGACCTTGCGGACAGACTTTCAAGCCCGCGATCCTGGGTTCAAGACTTCCCCGAAAACTTTACCTCATATAGCTTGTTGACATTACCTATTTGTACATAACTCTCTCAAGTCTGTAGAGATACTTTGACTGGTTGCAGTCGTCGTCCAGATTTCATCGATCAAAAGGCAACAGCATTCTTAACTTTTATCATTACAAAACAGTTATTCATTAGTGCTCGTCACTGATTATATGGGCTGGTGGAACAGAGTCAAGTTTATCATCTGTGACTTCCTGGTGACCGTGGTTCGAACCCTCTGGTAATTTATTTCTCTCCAATGATTGTCATGTCATCTAAATGTGATTAATCTTGTACCATAACGCAACAAGTATTAGAGGAAAGTCTCACATAATCGTTATGACTTGATTTCTTTGACAGAGACTTGGCTCAATGATACTGTTTTTGATGGAGAGATTTTACCTAGCTCCTCATATGACATTTACCGAAGGGATCGCGACAAATCTGTTAGCAGGAAGAAGGATGGTGGTGGTGTCCTAATGGCCGTCAGTAATCATTTTGTATCAAAACGTCGCTATGATCTCGAAACGAATCTTGAAATTCTCTGGATTGAGATAAAGGTTGATACTTCGCGGAAAGTTTATGTTGAAACTGTTTACCTTCCACCTGACTCTACGTTAACTCGTATTGAGCCCTTGAAGTTTCGTTTGATAAAGTTCGACTATCATGTAATCCATCAGACTCAATCATCCTACTTGGTGATTTCAATATGTCTGACATCCAGTGGAAGCTTGAGGATAATGCGAATACTACTGAATGCAGTAACCGTTCCAGCATATGTAATTTGTCATCTCACTTCCTTGATATTATCAATGGTTCAGAGTCGCATCAGCACAACATCCTACCTACGTGCAATGACAAACCACTAGACCTGGTTTTCAGTAACGATTTGATTACATCCATATCATATACTGCCTGTCCAACCTCATCTACGCATCTTGCACTGGATGCGAGTTTTGCTATTCATTGTAAGATAAAGCCTTCGACAGTAAAAAGATCCGCGTACAATTTCAAGAAAGCAGATTTCGGAATGATTCGTCGCCTCCTTGCTATTTTATGTTGGAGTCAAATTTGCTTTTTTGATAGTGCCAACGAATCGTTATCGAATTTCTATGACGTCATTTTTGCTATCATGAAGGACTGTGTTCCACTGATGAAGTTCAAACATTCAAAGTTTCCATATTGGTATGATAATGAGCTGATCACACTCATCAAAGATAAAGAGCGAGCATGGAATCGTTACGCCCGAGGTGGGCGTATCAAGAATACGGAAGCTTACAAAGCTTTCTCTATCCTTCGTGCTGAGGTAAAAGTAAAGCAAAAGCAGAGACATGCCGATTACATTGCTCAAATAGGGGAAGATATTAAAGATAACCCTAAGCGATTTTGGTCTTTCATAAAGCATCTCAAATCGTCGTCTTATTTACCAAAAGTGATAACATACAATTCTGTTGATTATACTGTTTTGAGTGACATTACCAAAGCTTTCTGTCAATATTTCCAATCAGTTTTTGTCCCGAATAACCCAATGTCATTGCCTAGTTGTGACATGCTTGATGTTCCCATCTTCAAAATACCCAAAGTTACATCTGAACAGATGAAAGCTGAGATTTTATCCTTAGACTGCAATGTTTGTTTGGGATACGATGGTTTACCTTCTGTGCTTCTCATCGACTGTGCTGACGAACTATGTGTTCCTTTGGCCTACATATTCAACCTCTCGGTTGATAGCGGTGAATACCCCACGCTTTTGAAATATAATAATATTGTGCCAGTTTTCAAGACAGGTGGAGAAAAAAGCCGTGTCGAGTCTTACCGACCTATTTCTATTCAGCCTGTAATTAGCAAGTTATTCGAAAGACTCGTTAATTGTGCTCTTCGAAACCATCTTAAACTTTTGATATGTGATCACCAACACGGCTTCTTCCCAAACAGATCCACCACTACGAACTTGCTGTCTTACAATGATTTTATTACAACTGCATTTGACGATGGTCTCCAAGTCCACACAATCTATACTGACTTCCGCAAAGCATTCGACACATTATCTCATGCTCATCTTCTCTTAAAGATGAAGAATCATTTCGGCATTACGCACAATGATCTCAAATGGTTTGCAAGCTATCTGAGAGGTCGTCACCAACGCGTTGTTGTGAGCGGCGATGAGTCGCAGTGGGTCCTAGTATTTTCGGGTGTTCCACAAGGTTCGATACTGGGTCCCTCGTTGTTCCTCATGTACGTAAACGATCTTCCCGAATGTATTCATACCTGTAATTGTTTGATGTTCGCCGACGATGTTAAAATTTTCAAGCGTATTTCGTGTTTGAGCGATTGTTTTGATTTACAGCTTGACCTATCGCGTTTTGTTGAATGGTGTGTTCGATGGAGATTTCAACTAAATGTGAAGAAATGCCTTCATGTCAATTTTTCACTCGAGCGAGTATACGATATCACTTTCGACTATGTTATCAACTCTGTTTCTCTGCAACGTGTTGAACACACTAAGGATCTCGGCGTTTTTTATTCGTCTAATATGTCTTTTTCTCTACATATTTCTCATATTGTGAGTAAAGCATTTCGCATGCTTGGTTTCATACGCAGAAATATGAAATCGTTTCGTGACGTTCAAGTTTTGAAAGTTGTGTATAACGCTTATATACGCTCGCACTTAGACTACTGTTCCTCAATCTGGTCACCATCTTTCAAGTATCTCATTCAAGAAGTTGAACGTGTTCAACGGAAGTTTATTAAGTTCATGTGTTTCCAGACAAAGCAGTTGTACGATTCAAATGACTACATTACTCTATGTGACCAGTTTCATCTGACCACATTGGAACATAGACGGACTGTGAGAGACCTAACTGTGTTCTACAAAATCTTTCACAGTAAGTTAGATTGCCCGCAACTTGTGTCTGCTATACACCTCAACATTCCCGCGAGACGAACTAGACACATGAAGACATTCACGACGGACCGGAAATCCCGTTTGGTGATTCAGAAGAACGATTTTATGCCACGAACCATTTCGGTTGCAAATAGTGTTGAAAAATTGGACTTCTTTGATCGCCGTCTCTCAAAATCGTGTATTTCTCATCTTTGTATGTAATTGTGGATCGTTTCTTTTATTTCTTTTATATCATTGTATCGTAGTATTGTTTGTATACTCATGACATGTCAATGGCGTAAGCTGTATGTCATTTTTTGAATAAAGAATAAAGGTCTAAATATTGATCTCTAAGATTTGGTCGCATCATTGTCCAAGTAATGCCATGCCTTGGTTGTTCATTCACTCTTAGTTATCTCTGGACATTGATAAACAATAAGGATGAATTTCGAACTTCCTCAGTGAATAAGTTTTATAATCATCTGGATGTCACATGTGACGACCCGGAGCCGAAACGTTTCTCTTCATTATGGTTAATCACTATAGAGAAAGCAGGATTGGATCGGTAAGAATCAGGACTGCGATGCCGCCTCATTACTTAGGCCCTTATTCCAGCTCCAATTTTTATCTTCAATATCAATACAAGGATTGGCTCGATGATATTTGCTGAGTGACTAACAGCCGAAATTCCAATATGCCAAACATTTCACTGTATTATTATTGTCGGTCTACACGGTTATAAAACTTTCTCGTCAACCCGCTTTATGTGAGAGATTGAGGTGTATCTGAAAGAAGCTTCGATTTAATTTAATAGGTAAATGTGCTCTTTTTAGTGTCAATTCGTTCCAGGCTTGCAAACTTAAATGTTTTACATAATTATTTTATACTCAACAAATTATTGCAATAAACTGTACATGTGGAGTAACTTTACATTGTTCATGCAAAGATCTACTGGTCCGTCGACAGAAACCGTGGCAACATCAATACAAAAGTTCCATCAAGCCAAACTGCAGAATTTTATTGCATAACAATTCATCACTGAATCGGTCTGTTCACATCAAAAGGAAGCATACAGAACATATAAAAACATGAAAATTCAAAAATATACATCAGAACAATAAGAGTCAGAGATGAAAGCTTTAGAATTCGCTGTACTCTTTATCATTCATTTTAAAGGTTTTATGCACATAGATTGAGGACGAATATTGATGTTACCCTTGTCATTGGCTAAAAAATAAATGTCAAAAGCGAATAAATCGTTGGGTGTACGAAGTTATTTATACTTATTATACATACATGTGGAGCGGCCGTAGCTACGGTGAAAATGTTGTATTTAAGCAGCTTGGCTTATTTGAATCTTATATTTTCAACCATGATTTTTGAAAATCCAACTACAAATTGATTAAGTGCAGAAGGTGCAAAATCCGAGTCTGTTCGCCTCGGAATGCACTACCACTCTCCTTACAGGATTCTAGCCCTACCTTGATGAGAATTGACACTGAAGTAAGGCTGTAAGGCCCTACCTGACCCGCTGGCATGCTAGCATGCTTGGAAAGGGCAGGGCGAAGAAAAATTGTATGCAATGACTTCTTTAAGCTTACGCAAAGCTGTTGTTTTCCAGCGTTATTTGCTCCAACTTCTGTAATTCATGAGATGTACTAGACCCGAACAGATAATCTACAGAGGATCAGAAATCTTCAGAAAGTGCTTTCAGATTATGTGATGATTATACTGCCACTGTCAGTCAGTCAGTCGGTCAATCTGTTGTTGAAGCGTCAATCGATTGTTAAATCTCATTCTGAGTCTTCAACCCAAACAAGATTGTACACGGCTAGTAACATTCATAGACATAGACAGCGGCAATACCTCCATAATGGACAGACACGAACGCCTGACCCTCTGCACCTCCGAACCGAAGTGCAGCGTTAAATAAATTTAGCTGTCCTACTAGGGGTCGCAATACCGGTTTTACCGGTGTTTTCTATTTTCCGAAATACCATAACCGGTTTTCCGATTACCAAATGCCGGTTTATCTTTCTGCTGCGTTTCTAACGCCTAATTTTTTGTCTAAACAACTATTGCTATGGAAATGAACAAAGCTAACGAGCCGAGAATACTTAAAAATCACTACACAAGTCAATCGGTTATGCTACAATACTTCCACAACCCCTAATCCATGCTCGAAAAGAGAGCTGCTGTGAAGACATGCTGTTCCGAATCACTGAAGAATTTGAATTGCACCAAGGAAGAGCATGATCCACAAATTTCCAAAATCGATCTTCCGAGGAAGCAGAGAAAACGACGTTTCATCGGAAGATAGCGGAATATGCTGCTTTCAGTCCTTGCTCATCAAGCGAAATTTCATCAACAGAACAATGGTAAGTTCTGGTTTCATCTTCAATTAATTTAAGATTGTCTTCTCAATGTCTCATCGATTTCAGTGGCGACGAACAGAGGGTCTTCCTCCATTGGCTCACCAGCTGTCTGCTAGAAAAAGGCAGAATGTCTTCTGTGGATCATTCGCTAAATATTCATCAGAAAATCTTCGTGATTGACGATTGTAACTGTTTTTAACAAGTCGTACCCTTTAACCTTGTGCATTCGTTACTTTTGACAAGCTCTGTTCGATGAAACAATGTTTGAGATTGCAATCTGTCTTCATTTTATAACCGGTGATACCGAAATGTCGGCTTTGTAAAAATGGACAGGTATTGCGACCCCTATATTCTACCGCCTCACATGAGTGGTGATCACGCAAAGCGATTATAAGAGAGTGACACAAGAGTGGTGACCGGAAAACAGGTTACTTTTAATGAAATATCAAGGACGGCTGATACTTTAACTGCTTGGCCGGTACCGGCACGATTTTTGACGTCAGCCCTACTGTCTATTTCTTTTTTTGACGTTTCATTAATGCATGATGCAGGATACGCACTGCACAGTGAAGTAACAATATTACATGTAGTTCAGCATATGATTTCAATCAGTTTCTGTCTTCCATACGATGGGAAATAAGTCCATGAACAATATCCTTAAATAGTCAGCAGTTCCCTTGAATAGTTTTATGCAGAGGACTAAAATTTCAATCATTTTGTTAAGTACTAATATAAGGTCACCAGGTATTCACTTTACTTTCTAACCAAATAAAATGCAATCTGTCGATCTCAACGATAAAGGATGGCTAGGTTACAAAGGAAGACATTTAAGAACACTCGTATCAAATGAGGTACTCTACATTGCATGCATCAGAAGTTGTGACTGACATCACTTACGAAGACAATCTGTTGCGAACTTTTCATTATAAATATTGGATACAGAAGCAGATCTTAATGCAGGAACTAGACACTACCCATCGAACTAATTCCATCAACAATAATCCGGTTATCTCCAAACAATACAAAGGAGTATTCAATTAGAACAGTGGTGGGCAACGCGTGGCTCGCCGGGACATATTGGGTGGCCAGCCAGCGCTTCTCATATCTAAAGTGGTCGCAGACATTATTTGAATCGATGATGTGAAAATGACTCACTCCGACTCCGACCTTTGGGAGGTGCATCTAATGTGAGGGATCCTCTTTAGAATTTGCAGAGCCATTAATTAACAACTAAATAAGCAATATGATGGCACAAAAAACAAAAATTCATATTCGAATAATCCAACCATTTTCCTTTCGTAATGAATATCTTCTCCTATAAGCGCAAAATGGACATCACGAGCGCGAGTTTCTGCTAGGTCACATATTATTCGATGGCCTGTTGAGCATGTTTCCCTACGAACCCACACTTCAATGAACCTAGATAGAGACAATAATAATTAGACTTTGACTACGAATGGAAGAATCCAACTGCAAGATTTTGATAGGCCAACAATTTTTTAAATATTCTTCCTCAATTTCTTTTATTTACTACTACAGTAACATATATTTCGTATACTATATTTCGCAATAGCACACAACTAACATTAGTGGAGCCCATGCACGGTTTTTGAAAGCCATATATATGATATATATGTCAGGATGACATATGTACAAGTACAGTATGTACATGTAGTATTATCACTATATATGCACGTGCAGTACAGCAGCCCATATGTAAACTTAAAAATACGGAATAAAAGAATATTAAGCTTATACTACTGCCTTCTAAAATTGGTGGCCCGCGAGCCTTTTCGCGGGCCACTCTTTGTGGCCGCTATCTCAATTTTGTTGTCCACCACTGAATTAGAATATCAGAAATGAAACAACCTACTCATGAACAACATACTATCAGCTCAGTCAACAACGATTATCCTTTAGAATGCCAGCAATATGTTAGTATTTTTCAATCATCCTCAGAGAATTATTCATTCACTATTGATCTCTGAGACCAAACTGAAAGGATTTTCGAAATCCGAATTTTATTTTATCGACAATTAATCAATTACTATCAAGTTTCTTCATGATAAATTTTGACGTTGACCATGAATGAATGATTGATGATAAATGAAAAGGGAAGACAGGACCAATAAATATGATGTTATTTTAATGACAATAATGTGCTGGCGAAAAAACCGGCCGTCGGCAGGGCACCTTGGAAAAATAAACATTAGAAGGCCAATTTTTCAAAAATCCGATTATCAATCAATACTATAAATTTTCCTAGTTAGCAAAATGTTCATTCAACGTCTAAGTGGGAACTATTTAGAGATTGACGCTGGGCACCTGAGGCACGTTTCCTGATGACTAATTTTAATTTTTGATTACTTGATTGCTAGATGAATTGACATGAAGTGTCGGCGGGGTCGGTTGGCAGGATCAAGTCAAGGTTGGTTGAATATTTCAGGCGCTTGGACTTGTGAACATGAACACCTTCATGCATACTTAGTGGACTGTTCTTATGAAGTTTGATTCTATCACCCTTCATGGCCTTGATATTCGTCACTTTTCACTTGTTATGACTTTATTTTTCATGATTTATGTATTGGTTCTTGACAATAACATTATTATTATCATTATTATCTCATGAATAAAGCCCGTACGCAAGTCTGCGTCTAATTCAGTAAAATGAAATAGGTCTGGTTTGCTGTTCAGACGCAACTTCATTTGCGTTAGCAAATCAAATTCTCCTCAAATTGTTAAATGATTGAGACGTCAGTTCAACATCATCAGTGTCGAATTTCAGAGTGAATAACGTTTCCTCGGCATTCCATGTCAACGACATATTCATCAGGTTAACATCCTTCATTACGATGGACTCACCTTACATTTACTTCGACATGAGAAATATTTGGATGAAAAGGCGACCACCTGCTCAGCCGGAATATCTCCTGAGTATTTATCATTCAATTTTGATAACACTTCGAACACAACACGACCTGATCTTGAAATTCGTTCACAATGTCCATCATTATTGAGTGATTGCTTGAGAATAACTTCAAGAGGTTTGAAATTCGTTTCCTCGTGATTCTGAGTCTGTATGCCGACATATTTGATGCCGGGGAAGGCGGTTAAAGGGAGTTTCAAATCACTCGCCCTTCTGTGCAACTCCTTGATAGCACCTGGAAGACAGGAAATGAAAGTGAATCCACCGCTTGTCTTAATATCAAGAAATGGCAGACACGCGCTTACTACCTAGTAGTCAAATAATGGATATACCGACACTCGTTGATAAATCAATACATAACAATGACACCATTTAAGACAATGTGCTGGCGAAAATAAAATCATAACAATACTGTATAAATTTCACTGACGTATGAGAAAGTGTTTAACAATTAGCCTTTCCATCATTCGCATGAGTCAAAAGCCACTATCAACTCAACAAGATATTACGAATTGACAAATCAAATGGCGAAGATTGAGACTTCAGACTTCATCATGCTTATTTTTATAATTTATAATTCACTGATAAAATCTATTCATAGCAATTAATCAATTAGCTGTAAGGCGATGCAATTCTACGCGGATAGATGTAAAATTATGCCCATGTTCATATTAACGCTTCGATGCAATAGTTCAGCTGTAATGTGCAAATACATATGAGCAGCATGGACCTATGTGTTGAATTAGCTAATTAAAAAAAGCATTTGGAAATATGTTATTTACAACATCACTATATATGGTGCAATAGACAAATAGAATAATAACACTGTCTATGGAGACCTGGTTTGATAAGGCAAATATCAACTGCACACCCTATTAGTCGCTTAAGAATGCTTATCTTCTGATGAGCTGAGAGACCGATTTTAAGAAGGTTAGTGCCGCTACAATTGTAGCATTTACAAATAATTTCTAAAATTGCCGCGTTGTTTTACATGTCTTATACATAGGTATTCGTTATGAATTTTGCTATTGAAATATTGAACTGTCACTCTAA
Organism: Prostheceraeus crozeri; assembly: GCA_907163375.1. NCBI lineage: Eukaryota > Metazoa > Platyhelminthes > Polycladida > Euryleptidae > Prostheceraeus > Prostheceraeus crozeri. The sequence continues at coordinate 999,707 of CAJQUW010015840.1, read as the reverse complement.
TAGAACGCCGACCGAAGTAATCACCATGGCGGTGTTCTAGAGGCATTACGATAACTCCTTAAGGATAAGTCTCACCAAACCAACAATTTTAGTTTTATATGCCTTTGAATAGGAAATTTAGCTATTGCTCCAGGTCTTCATATATTATGATTGCTCTTATGAAGAGTAAGGACGCACTTACTTTGAGAATCACTGCTCAGCGGTTTTGTGTGTCTGGTTTCCTGAAATATGATTACATAAGGCGACATGTTTGTCACAGGGACTTTGATTGAGCACGAGGAAGCCATGGCTTTGAATTCGGGAGCGAAGTAGTCCTCAAATGCTGTTGAAGCATCATGAAGGAAATGAAACATGTCAGTCTCAAGCCTGGCGGCACTTGTGCGATAAATGACCACATCGGAAATTCCTAATACTTTGAGAAGTAAGCGACGTCTTCGCGGTTCATTGGTTGTCTTTCCCAATAATCCCTCTGTATCAATGACAAGGCACTCAAAACGAGGATCATAAGCTGCCCAAACACCATAAGTACACGAGTCCTGAGAGGGGGAGGTTTTGAACACCTCTTGACCCCTAAAAAACACTGCATTCAATGTATGTGACTTCCCAACACCAGTATTGCCGAATATTGAAACGACCTGAAATATGAAGGTTCCAATATACAATCATTTACAAAATTTTATAAACATCAACAACTGAACCTGTTTGCGAAGTGAATGTCTGCGTGAAAGAATTGTTGATACTCAGTACTCGAAAAATATGAGTAACGTAGTGGTACGATAAAAAACCCACATACTAGCTGTTGATGGGAAAATGATACAATTCAAAACAAAAATGATTTTTTCATATTTAGAAAAATTAAGGCAAGATTTTTTATTCATGAAGGGATTATGATTTATACTGGGAGTATAGACAAATCTCAATGGGAGGTTATGATGCCGCTTTAAGCGTCATCACAAATTTTGTATTTCAGTGAGTCATCAAAAAACTGAATGCTAGAATAACTCTATACCTTATAGCCTTACATTTACATTCGAATGCGAAATTGCATTCCCGGTTTCGAAATTTACACCATTTGATTCTGTAAGTTGTTGGCCATGAGTCAAAGTGGAAAAGACAGGCTAACATTGGTTTCACTTGAACTGATTAAACCTGAAAATGAAAATGTAACAAGAAAAAGATGACCTTCAACTGTCGCTTGTTTGAGTGATCATCTGAAGCAGTTTCTGACCTCTCCTCGCCATCATAAGATCACTAAGAAGTCAGATACAATGAATTTGGATGAAAGAGCGATAAGCACCTAAGTAAACTAAGTTGGCGGAATAGAAAGTAGTGCTCAAAGAATTACATCTGACATGCTTGCCAAGGTCACATTTGAATTAGCAACAGAAAAGCACGCTTAAATTGTAATAATTTGAAAATACATCTCTTTGAAATCACGATCTAGTAAGGTTGCACAAGTAACAACAGTGAAATTAAATAAACGATAGATCAGATTGCCATGCAAAAGATGTGCGGCTGGTAGGATTCGAACGTACGACTAACGATAGCTAGACTTGTGCTCTAACCAACCGAGCTAAAGGCCACTTATGCGATTGTGTCAATTGGCAGGATCAAACCCTCACCACCACACATCAGTTGTCATAGCAATAATAATTAATGAATAAATAACTTGTCACAATTGTGACCGCCGACATTAAGGCAAGTAGCGGTGATCGATTGTCCATCAAAGCATCTTAAACCATTTCGAAGTAGTGAGACTACGTACAAAATGGTCTATATACACGTACAGACGCAACTGAAACTAAGCGAAAATGCTTCTCCAGTAATAATGAGAACCAGTGGACCTGATAGATCGAGTGCTAAATACTTAGTGCTGACTGTTATGAAAATTCAATGATCATGAAAACGGACGAGAAAACGAAATTAATTGACATAGGGAATAAGAACTGCACAATTCCTGCTAAACTATAGCTGTCTGTTAATCTTGACAATTCAACATGGAAAAATAATGGAATGATTAAATACATGCAAAATATCTCTTATTTCATTCCATGTAAGTTATTCAGAAATTTTACTAGTTCCTTTCTGTCCTTTTGCTGGTCAACACATCATTTGGGTAAATTAAGTTGGCGGAAAGTGGTGTTCGAAGAAATGTATTTGACATGCTTCTCATTACAATTGACGATGTGCAAAAATTGCAAAATGGTCAGCAGAATGAGTTTTTGTCTCATCTGAATGTGAGTGCAATGCTTCTCAAATGATGAGAAGTTTTGATTTGTCTGAGAAGCTTGAGTCAAAAATGTGTCGGTAATGGATGTGAACCTTCCTGCACTCGTGGAGTGTAAACGATCCATTGTTAAACTGTTTTCATTCTTGAATAAAGTTTGGGAAATTAGGCTAATTTGTTACGAGCAATTTATTTGTCTTGGCCACGCTGTGTCTCATAGAGATTCAACCGCAGAAATGACAACTGCAAAAACTTCATTTGTCACCTGACAGTTAAATATTCATCAGCAGAATGCTGAAGGGCGACTTGACTTGCAAACACAGTGGTGACGTCACACTACAGTGGTTTGACAGAAAATGATAATAACAAGACATTGATGAAATTAGAGGATAATAGACAAAATTAAAGAGGAGAGTAAGTCAAAAACAAACTCTTTCTGTAAACAAAGAGATTGACACTAGAAGTGAATGGCAGTAGCCTCAGTCGTCGCAAGCGTGTATTCAGTTTGAGCGCTAGATCGAAACAAGAATGGCATCTTCAGCGTTATTAAATTCGTTGCATTGTGCAATAACTTAACCAACGTACCGTTTCTTTAATTAGATAGACACATCAGCTGATGAACACGTCATCAATAGGGTTTGAAGAATCACAATGACTGTAGCGAATGAAAATTGTGTGTTAGAAAGATGTTCATCGAGATGGCACAAAGTTAATTGCTTCCGACAGGAGGTGTTCATAGCTTATATACAAGAAAAATCACACGCTCCCTGTAGTTTGGTGAAAGTTAAAGAACAATATTTACATATTTTTGTCTCGGACGCTTCGGGTCCCGACCCTTTATCAACGAGAGATAGCACAGAAAGTAGGGAGTTTATAATTTTTGACCGCGGGTTTGGTGAGAGATGCCTCCAGAAAGATAAGGCACGAAAATGACGAATAATAGAATGTATAAGGCACTGAATATACATTCTATTATTCGTCATTTTCGCACCTTATCTTTCTGGAGGCATCTCTCACTAAACATACGGTCAAAAATTATGAATCCCAATCACCACCTGCTGCCGGCATTACTATATAAGAGTAATATATACAGAGTTAAGTCAATCTGTATGAAGTTGCGTTTCTGATGTCTAGTAGCTTCTTCGTAATCTACCCGATGTAGATTCGATGTAAATATAATCATCATTGATTTTCTCTTTTAATTGATTGATAAGAGCTTGTGATAATGAGCGTCCGATATGGTTAATTAATGAAGATATAACGCTACTGCCTTAAATTCTAAGGAACGCGTACATCGTAGATGCATAAATCTTATGGGTCAGATCAAAATTGATGCATCGACACAAATGAAGCTTTAAAGTCATCACTCCTCATCGGGGACAGTTGATATATACATGAAGCCCTGTGATATTTTCAGTATGGATTCCGTTCCTGTTGACTTCCTGTGACACCAGCAGGAAGAACCGGAACTGCTCCCATTCATGTTTCAGTACGCAATGGAACGGTAGAACTAAGGATGTCAATACCGAACACCGGAATATTTCTGAAATATTTGAGAATTTACGTAACTTTATCATAGAATGAAAGCGGCAAAAACTACAAGCGTTTAATATTATTACACTGCAAAAACAGAAATGTTGATTAGTTTCAAGCTTGCTAGTATTTCGATACAGTGGGACATAATGCGCAAAATAGCTTTATAGGTTTATAGATATGAGGACACATATTAAGTCTTCATGGACGTTAACACCCCATCCTCCCGACCGCAATTCCTCTGATCAGGACTCGGACAAAGAGTTCAATTCGTCAAGCAAAGGGAGGGATCATTTTTTCACAAATACGACTAACCTCCTGTGCGAACGAACTGTGAAATTAGTAATTCAGCTTTCACCATAGCATGAGTAGAAAGCAGCTTCAAGATGGTCTTTGATTAAAATCTGAGACTGTGATTTGTCGTGATTCTTGTCGCACAGTTACTTTGAATGACATTCAATGTCAAATTCGAGTTTTCGGATGAGTCTTGTTACCAGCATGGTGCTGAAACCGAGACTTCTGAACAATGGTAAATGAGCTCTCAGAGGCTTCGCAAAGTCTTTTGTCAGGTAGAAAGTTGAAGGACATTCATTCGCGTTGACTTCACGAAGCCATTGCCACTGTAGACAAACTCCAAGCCAGAAGTTGACTGCATATAAGCAATGAACTGCAGCCACAGATATAGATTCATTTGCGTGTGAGTTAGTCTAGAGTGGAGATAATATTATCCCAGTCATTGTGTGCAATGGTAGCAAGCGATAGAAATAGACATAAATATTAGTCTCTCTTTGGCTTGTGTGCCAAGCGCGCGCATTGCAGTAGTAGCTCTTATCAGAGTACCCACGAACTTCAATGGTCAGATTGCAAGCAGGCCTGTCAAGTGAAAAGTAACTATCTTGAACTCAATTTTTCTTAGTGATAAATTCGTCAAATGGAGATATTGTTCACACTGTTCGACTCCTCACGATCTAAATTTACTGACTGTGTACGTTTAATGTAGCATCAATCTTCTGGTTGGTCAGAATTCAGACTTGAATTTGCATTACGTTCAATGGAAAATTGATTTTCTTGAGACTAGTTCTGGCCGTGACCATCAGTATTGAGAAAAGTCATCTCTAGACCAAAACACGCAGATAAAGCAATTTATCTCTGTGACTACAGCAAATACAGTTTCAATGCATGATTATGTTGAATTCCACAACAAAGGCTATAATTAGGTTAAAAGGTGAATGTCTTACGTAATATAGATACAAATCAATAAATTCAATGTACAATGGACTGAACATGAATGGAACAATGCAGCTAGTGAAACCATAAACTACTAGTAGCAGCCTAAAAGTGCAGAAATACCAGCAGGAAGAGAGTTTAGACACATTAACTTGCTAATGGCCTAACGCTAATAACATTAGCACCCCAACACAACTGAACTTCAATTTTAAAAAAGACGACAATTATAGAAAGACCCATCGAATTTCACTTGTTTGTTGAGTTTAGGACTCAATTTTTTAATGTAAAAAGCTTCTTTGATATTTAGGGCAAATCCATCAATATCTGATGCCAGGATTTTGAAATTTTCAGGGTTACATCTGCAACTACAATTCAGTCGGTGATCAAAGATTGCCGAGATTTTGGACTTATGCTCCTTAACTCTAATGTTTAGGTGTCTGAGAGTTTTACCAATGTAGGTAAAGCGAGGGTCAACCTCACATGTGAAACAATATACAACACCTGATTTCAACATTAAAGGAGTTCTGTCCTTGTTCGAAAAGTAGCTTTTCAACTTTGTGCAAGTGAACACCCACCTAACTTTGCTGTCAGGATCAATCCGATTAAAAATGCTCTGAAGTCTCTTCTTAAAGAACAGAGACTGCTGTCCAAAAAAAGGAATTTTAACAACATGGCTGTATGATTGATCAGACTTGACAGAAGGGTTAGAAAATTTTTTATCTAGGAATTTTTTGGTGGTATCCAAGATAAATGAAGACGGGTAGCCATTGGCTTTCAAAATGTGACTCAGTTTATCAATTTCATTGTGGAAATTAAGCCAGGAATTACAAACTACATAAGCTCGGTTGATCAAGGTTAGTAACAGGCCTCGTTTCCATTGTAAGGGGCGTGTAATTGTACGCTGCCTGCTGCCCCTTACGTCACGTGGTGGAATGTCTCTCTTCGTCATAAGCAATTCGATTTAACAGATTATTCACGTACTTCGATTCATCAAACAGAAAGTTAGACTAAACAATAATCGTCATTCTCACGTGTTCAACATAACATTGGCATTTGAATAATATAGTTACATTCGTTATCCTACCTAAGTGTGAATCCACAAGGAAGCTTTCAACTACAAAAAGTACGATGTTCTTTTACTTGAAGAATCAGATAAAAGCGATAGAAGTGAATGACAAGAATACGAATGCTATCGGCTATTGTCGCAGATTTAGAAGTCATATCGTTTTATCTTCAGTGTGTTGAATAGGGAAGCTTAGTATTTCGTCATGCTAAGAGACCATCACTACAGAACAAAAAGAGGGCAGAATAGCTGCTATTTCATCCAATATCAGGCTTACTAAGCAATCCGATAAATGGAGCATGCTGTTTGCTCATCTTCGGACCTCCTAAGTTCTCCAACATTTTTAGGACCAGCGACTATCTGCTGGAATTTATTCAAAATACTATTAAGAATGATCTAGATAAAACCTTTGAAATTCCAGTGAAGACTGAAGACATTCAATGCTCGCATTCTATAAATATGCCGTTTTTAGGAACGCAATCTATCTATCTACAAAAAATGTCACAAAGTACTTTCCGAAAAATTTACAGATATTCAAATGAGGTGGGTGTTTGCCTGCAATAAAATAAAGAAAAACTATTCAACTATACTTTTTGAACAAAGGTCGCACTCCTAAAGTTCTTGCGTTATGTGTAGTGTACCGCTTTAATGGTGAGGTGGACCCTGGCACTACCTACATAGGTGGAACCCTACGTCGCATGAACACCAGAATTAAGGAGCACAGTCAAAAAATGTCTTGTATATGTCTCTAGGCTTGATATATACATGTACATGTATGTCGCCTTGTTGTTGCATGATTCTAACTGCATCTTATGTAATTTCCTAAACATTTATTTGCTCACTTTATATCGAGAATTTTATTCATGCAACCCGCACTTAAATTGCAAAAAACACATGATTCGATATATAATATTCGAGAAAATATATCAATTACGTGGATGTTGTCATTCATTAATTCTGTGTCACATTGACAGATTCTCACTGCATGCTTAATGAAAGGTGTTTTGTGTGCTTAATCCTATTAATTCTTTACATACTACCTCCCCCCGGTGAAAGGCCGAGAAAATCAATTACACAACACCACAGAAAACCTGAATTTCTTATCAAGCATTAAAAGGCGCTTTCTTTTACAAAGTAAATCGAAATACTAACAAAAGCGGTACTAAGGGACTAATGTTGCTTTGTTTATTTTATTCTTTCTACAAATATGACGTTCTATTCATAATTACGTTGACATCGAACAAAGAACTTGATTAGACATCAGTGCTTTCCATTTCTAATAGACTGAAATATTTTCATGGAGACAATCTCATTAGGACAAAATTAACGAACAATGCGATATCTTCAAATAAGTTCAATTCTGAGTACAGACTAGGATGAGCATCCTAGAAATATGACATGAATTCTGAGACTGTAATCTAATCAGACTCAGAAAGTTCTAAATAAGTTAATGAGATTTCTGCCATTCGAACTAAATCTCACGAAGAAATATGTCATTTAAAAGAAGCTTAAAATTGTATCATCTTTATAATCGACACTTTCCATAGGGCTCACAAAATAATCTGTGGCTCCTCTACATGTGATTGCTTTAACTTTATACCACTTCAATATTGTCGCCTCACAATGGGTTTTGACCTTTATTCATATCTGTCCCAAGATCGGAATCAACCATTGCATCATTCATGTCCTCAACGTCTGGCTTATTCGCCAAAGTCTACCATGACAATCTGTCTTACAGCAATGAGAGGTTCGTCTGATATAATTAGAATGATAAATTTGCCAAATTGTGGCTTTGTTCATTGACACAGCCCTTTCTTTCGTGCCTTTACATGTGTTACTTAAACATTTTATTTTTGATCGTGATCATCAGTTTTGTCAAATTGCAGCCGCAACTCATGCCTCACGATTTCCAGGTTTTTCTGCCAAAATGCAAATGTATTATTATTGCTCTATACCATAATGCTTACAGCATTGAACCTGTGCTTGGAGTGAATATGTCATTATTCAGTCTACATAATTGTCATCATTCCAACTGTTAAAAGTTGGAAAAACATTCCTACAGTTCAGTTTTGTATTTTCCTCGTTATTTTTGTGCGGCAAGGCATTCGCTCATTAGGCATTATGCATCTCTTACAAATCAGGTCTCTAATACAAATCTCAGGTTACAAATCAGGGGTCTAATGATATCCCTGAAAATATCGCAGATAAAAATGCATTAAAACCACTAATTTGGATTTAACTTGTCGTTTCAAATGAGTCTATACAACTGAGATCATTTCAAATGAATCTATGCAGTACTTTCTCTACAGTTGTGCGGTGAGAAGCTGTCGCTATCATTTCAGAATGAATTTCAGTCAAATGGTCACTGGGTTCTGCACCGTTCTTTCTCCATCTCGGACAAACCAGAAGCGATGCACAGAGCTGTGGAAAATATGCGGTTCGTTCTGTGGTTATAAACTTGTAAACTTGCGGTTCGACCTAGATCAAATCTCCATCGAGGTCAAGATCGTGTTTATACGAGTACATCATAAATCATGCTATAATAAAAAAGAAGCTGCTTGAAATAATTTTTCATCATTCAATACGACAAATTCTCCAAGTACATTCGGAACAGAACAAACTTAATTCATGAAAAACAAAATGATTAGAAAATGGAAGTCTATAAGCAAAAAATAATAATTATCAGTTTTTTATATCAGATGATACAGTTTAATATTAATGATGTTTGAATTAATTGAAGTAAAAGGTATTTATATAACGAAGGCGAAGAAAGAATAAAATTCCTGATCACACGAAACATAAAATTACTCGTGATGGCTACTGGAACGGTGGAACCATCTATATCTAAGCACAGTAGAATACAAGAATCAGCACAACTGAGTATTGCGATCAGTCTAACTTAGGAGCCATACATAAAGGACGACCGCAAAATAATGGCATTTTTCGACTGCCCCTCCTTGTCCGCATCTGTCCAAATCTTCCCGCTCCCTCAGAACGCCTGCATATTCACAGATCTTTCCATTCATATATACATGTAGGTTGCAATATTTGTGCAATAAAACACACATCAATATTTGAACGAATGTATGTTTTTTATGAAATGCATGTTCACTGAAGCTTGCTGTAGACCTATATTCAGTAAATCATAGGTCAGTACGTTTTTGTGAAAAAAATTTTGAATCATTAGTGAGCATATGCAACAATTATAATTCGCTATAATTCTCAAATTCTATGACTTTCTATTATCATCTGCTAATTTTTATACGTGAAAATTACCACTTATCTATTGTGAACTTCATGCATGCAATTACTATTTTTGATGAATATACAATATATGCATATATACATATGTAACTACTAATATGATCGATCATTGTGTAAGTAGGGAGAATGAAAGACAGCCACAAATAGATAAAATGTAGGATAGTACACAAGTTGACTTCTTCGTGTTTATCTCATTGACACACCTGATTTATTTCAACGATGTATTTTTTGTCTACGGATCCTGGCTAACTGAGCAATATTCGCTAAGCTTGACTTCCTAGGATGTGAGTGCTTAACTTTGCGGACGCGTCCGCATTTCCCTTCCCCCCCACCCCAACGCTGCGGACGTCCTTTATGGATGGCCCCTAAAAGGAAACCTACTATAGTCAAATCCGTTCTCGGGTATCTCACAAATGTTAGCCTGGAGAAACACAGAATTCAACGAAGAGTCAATAATGAGCAATGGCTTCATTGTTTTTCCGCTCTAACTATCTGAATTCCAATGGCATGTTCTCATAATGTCATGAACTCAATCATATTGAAGTAGAGGACATGACTATGTCACTGAAAAAAGTTGAATTCGTCCCGAATACTTCCCTTTAATGATATCTCCAACCGCTAATCTTCCGTTATTAACAGAAAGGAAAAGTGATATCTTGACGAGTTCTGACGGCAAGCTATTGAATGAAATAGACAGTTTCGTATTTTCTTGACAATTGGTACAGGACAACATTATCTGGTATCCATTTAATATAATCTATGCGACATAAGATATTTAATTTATAAAAACGAAGACATTACTTTTAACACAAGATATAATCTAGTAGCACAATAGATTCAGCGATAAATTTCCTCGGTCTTTTTAAATGACTTGCCTCTTGTGTACAACAGTAAATGCTATTATAAATACTACTTCATAAATCAACTTGATAATTGACAATTTTATTCAACTGAATGTTAAACAAGTTGCTCTTGCGATTCATTTCTGGTCTCAAACTTCTGATTTGATTTCTTTACTTTCTTCATAGCAATCAGTCCTCCATGACTCTAAGTGTGACGTCAATATATCGAGAAAAATAATATAGAAAAATAGCTCTGTCCAATTTTCATAAGACGTGAACGTACTACTGAAAACCCTGGTCGACTACAGTAAATATTCGCCCTACTGATCCCTTACCTTAATTTGATCCGTGTCCTTGAGACCAAGGGACTTCAGGAATACTTCAGCACTTTCCACAAGGAGATTTTCTTCCTCATCTATCAGGCGCAAGCTCCTATTTTGCAAATCTGGCGATATTTTTCGACTTTCAATATTCAAAGTTCTCATCATAGAACCATCATTTGAGCTTTGTCGATCAAATTTAGGAAATTTATCATGAGAAGCTGTAAGATTACCACCACGCATTTCCTTGGTATCGTGAATATGACTATCCTGTCTCACAGTGAAAAAAGCTTCTTCGAAAGATCCTTCGGGTGATCTTTTAAAGTCGTCAAAAAAATCTTGATCGTCTCCGCCTACTTGGGGAGTTATTCTCAACCTATCAAACTCTTCTTCACGATGTGACGAATGACCGTTCGTAGCAGATGGTAAAAGCGAATAGAATTGACTTTCTTCACTACAATGTGGTTCTTCAGATCCTAAGAAAGAAGATGGTTGTTGAGCGTTATGCAACTGCAATCTTATTTCTTCATCTTCTTTCTCTTGACGCAATTTCTCTTCTTTCTGATATTGCAGAAAAGGAATTCGGGAATGATTGTATTTCAGACCAGAATGAATTTTTCTATCACAAGTTACACAAAATTGAGATCCACCCGACGATTGTTGACAAATCGGACAATAGAAATCAGCAAAATTCACGCAATTCTTATTAATACATACTAGCTTAGGGTTAGCAGGCTCCAATCTGCTACAATCGTGGTTCCGATACGATGAATGGAGCTCTTGATTGCAGTCTTCACACTGATTGGATTTACAATTGATACAATAAAACTTTGCGATATTAGGCTTTTCTTGAGAACACTCCGAATGCTCTTCACAGTACTTCACCGATGCCCGCGGTCTCAAACGACTCTGTCTATTCGTTGGTCTCGGCATAAAATAAATAGCAGCAGTCTTTGATGCACCTGAAAAGAAAAACAGCTGAATGAATCGAAAAATTAATGAAAATCTCACCTTGAGCAGACTTAATAATCTAATCCAATAATTAGTTTACATGCTACATTTGAACTTGAATGTAATGATGGAATTATGTAGTGGAGAGATTTCCTTTAATATTATATTTTATATACTTTCTTTTTATTTATCTACATACATACATTATATATTAATATATTTATTATAAAATGAGAAAAGAGCCCGCAGATCTAACATGGTAGATGGAAAAACAACGTTGATATCAAAAAACATGTGAGGGAATCTGTTGCCGCTGATCTCAGCTATCAGACCAGATGACGTTAATTATCGATCCTAAACCTGGGTGATATGCGACCCATAATATTGGGAATTGGCAGACATTATCCAACCTTACGAAGTCTGAGAAAATGGACGTCAAGCGTATAAGCATTAAGCACGTAGACTAACTAGGAGACCTAGAAGTCCCATTAAATCATTCGATGGCAAAAGCAGACACTTAAGCGTCCCAAGCAGCTCCTTTCAGACACGTGTGATAATCATGACAGCGTCGGAAACCAACTTACAATTAGCTAATATGTGGTATATCTTGTGATATATTTATTGAATATGATGGAATAGGCCAAATTTAAAATAATTGGTAGGCCTAAATTTTCTCCACCATAGACACCTTCTAAAATCTCTTGTTCCTAAAGCACGTAGAGTTAGGCGAAAATGCTATTTTAGTTCTGTCCGTTTCATGCCCAGAAGAAACAGCTGCAACAATTTGAGCGAAATCTGAGATATGGCCCTGACATTTTTGCGAAATGTCGATATTTATGACATGACCTAGGAGTGGTATTTATCTACGTTTTTCTTCCTTTCTTCCTAAGAGAAATGAAAAAGAATAAGAGTGGGACAAATGACAACTCGGCTACATGGAAGAAAGGCTCCGTGCCTAATGTGCTTCCGAGAATAAATGACCTTCATTTACTTATTTAAGAAAAAGTAATGCCATCGTCAAATGCTGAATTCAATCCTGTTTAGATAAATTATGAATAGGGCGTCATTTTAACACTGTTTATGCTTATTATATCCATTATCTAACCACACATTTATTATTAACTATAAAACATGTATATCTGTTTACAAGCATGTTAAATAAATTCACAGTTTCTAATATCATTGAGCAAAATTTACGTCTTCTTACATTTTTGAGACAAAAATTTGAAATTTACGGTTATTTAGGTTTTTACAGTTACCTGGGAGGCCTACTCCTGATATTTGATGAAGTGTCAGCTACTCAAGTCTATTCCTATTTTTCAACTGAGGATGCAACTCAACATTAAACTTTTCTTACTTAAGGAATCATAATGGAACAAAACAAAATTGAGATATGGTTGATTGAAACCGAATTGATACCACGAAATTCGTTAAAAGAAAGCTATGGAGTCAGAATCAACGTCTATACAAAATCTATGCAACTATACTAAATCAACGGATTAAAAGAATACAAAACGAGAACGAATAAACCTTTTGGATGGAAATTTATCAATCTAAATATCTGACATTACAATAATGCAACGAATTGTGTACCGCATTTAGAAGCCAAAATTGTCAAATCGGAAGAACAAGAGAAGCAAAGAGTAGAAATACTCCCATTCTGACTTTGCAAAAGGAATTAGTCTTTACCTCTTGGTAGTTTTCAAGTACACTGACTTGCTGTTTTTAGCATCTCGGTTGTTGCTTATGCGCAAATCCAGGTTCGTTGACAGGTTTACCAGGCAACATTTTAAGTTCCTTCAATGCCATTGTTCGTCTATAAATTTAATTGCTTACTTAACTTTATCAAGGAATTTTCCCACAATAGAATGGTGTTTTTGTCTCGTCGAGAATTCAAGGCTTATGAATAGAAAAGAATTAGAATTCAAAAACAGACAAAGATGAAAATTTCGGTTAAAATTTTGGGTAGAGATAAGATGGAAATCCCACACTCTGAAGGTGTCGACAAAAGAAACTCGAGCAGCGTAAAGACTTTCAGTGGGAAAACAGCTCAATAATGGATAGTCTTGAGGAGAGGTGTTGTGATCGGTAGTTAGCAGCCAACTGCAGAGAATATCATGTGGACACGTGGGAGGAAAAGTGGACACTGGACACGCTGACACACGTGTCTCTAAATATCACTTTACCAGACAGCACTGGCAAAATTTTGTCGGTAGTGTGCAGGGCATTTGAACGAACGGTCTGAGCGAACGATTGAACGATATTTTTTCATTTTTCTGATGAACGAATTATCGAGCGGCATGTCTGAGAAGCCGATGAGCGGTGATCGGAACGAACGGCTTTTTTGCTTGATTGAACGTCATTGAACGGTAGTTTAGCCCCGGAAACCCAGTATAAGAAATAATGGCAGAAAATCCTTGATACTTTCCGAAATTGCTTATTTACACACTCTGACTTCAATAAAGTATCATTTTGAAATTTGAAAATGCTTAAATGCCAATTTGGGCATGGGTCACCACGGACTCATTGGGCTTTCGTGATATAGTGAAACCTCGGAAATTTCGATAAAAGAAAAATCTATTGATGTTCTTTGAAATTGCTTGTTTAAGAATTAGGACTTCAATTAAATGACATTTCGTGAATAAAATGTCAAGAGACTTGCTATTACACAATGCTTCCACCACTTGTTGCTGATTATACAAATTCTTCCTGGGATTTGTTTATGCTAACATTATTTGTTTAGGTTTTTTTCCTTTTTATCTAATGCATGGGTTCACTTCGCCTTTCTTGCGTTATCAACATATATATCATCAAACGTGAACGATTTCTTTCGTGTATGTTAATTAACATGCACCGTATCAATCTGTTTGATATCACAGTGCATTCATGCGAGTTATGTTAATATTCTGTAATTGAGCAATATAGTGCAGCCGCTTGAGAATGGACCACGATGTTGACCGAAAGATCTCGCACTGAAGAAGATAACGATCTTCTGTTTCAAGGGAAGCATCTGCTAGAAAAGTATAATGCAGTGGTCTTACGAGGCAAATTTCCATTTTTTACGCAGGCCGAGTAAATTTACGTCGGTACACTATTGTGAATATCTGATTAATTAAAGCACATATAGTCTACATTGAATTCCACTGCGATAATTACCTTCACGTCTGGATGCGATGAATTTGTATAGACTTAATGTGAAAAACTCTATCCATGCAAAGAAAGTGAAAATAACATTAATTATATGAATAAAGAAAAGCCGTGCTATTTATAGGTTATAATAAGCTCCTAAATTTTCACCTATTCAGGACACACCAAAGGATAGAATTCTATAATAATTTCTATAATTTTTTTTCTCAAAATATTGATATTTTGAGCATTTATTGGAAATTGTGATAACATGCGAGACATGGGCTTTCCTGAACCCCTAACCATCACCCTTAAACCAATGCTATTGGGAATGACCGACCAGTTAGAAATTATGCATTCGAAGACAGACATGCATTTTGCTCCCCATCTATTCAACATCTACTACTCACAGAATACCATGAGAAAGGCACCACATGGTTTTGAAGTGAGAGTCTCCGTTGGTGAACACCATATAACCAACCGCAGATTTGCTGACGACATATTGCTAATAGCGGGCAGCATGAAGGAACTGTAGGAATTGGTGGAGAGAGTAAGGATTGAAAGTGAAAAAACCGGCTGGCTGCTTAATACAAAGAAAACGAAAACAATGAAATTCCAAAAAAGGGATACGAATGGAAATGTTAGCGATGTAGTCTTCAAAGACGAAATCAGCAGTCACCCTACTGAAAACGTTGCACAGGTCACTCCTCTTGGTATTATTTTCCGTCAATTATGACAACAGAAAGATATCTGACATTCATCGGCCATGTGTGGCACTAGCAATGATAAAACTCTGCTTAGCATAGAGAGGTGCATGGACCTAAGGGAAAGTGGCAACCGAAAACCGCTACTGTGACGAACTGAATAACCTGTGCGACATGCTTCTACAGGCTGCTACGCAGATAGCTCAAGATAGGAGCCGAGAGCCATGGTGCGGAGGGCCACAGCTGGTCGCAAGCGACCAATCCATCAATGATAATATTGGAAAAACGATTTGCTTTGATCAATTATCGCATGATAACGTCAAGAAAATGTTGGGAGTATGTCTGATTGGATTGGGAAAGTTAAGTCATGCTGAATATAACTCAAATAGAGACTTTTCAAGATACATGAAAATTTCAAATAGTCTGCGAGAATCTCAGAGCTGTATATGTTGAACAGGTAGCTCCTCATCCAAATATATGAATGAACCAAAAATACTGTGAGGCATGATAATCTATTCATCTTTTGACTTGGGATGCACTAATTGTAGCACAAAACTGACAGTATTACATTATAAATCTGTTGTAAGCATTGTTTACCGGTTGTTGCTATTATTCATATGTTATTCATTCATTATCATTACATAAATGTAGACACATTCGTGGATGAATGAGCGTGATAACCACAACTTCATTTTGTACTATGTCAATAGTATGTCAGAAACAGGACCCTTTAACCATTTGGCATATTAAAAATAGCACGAGTTGCCAAGACTTTGTGTTCTTCATCCTTCTCAAGGAAATACATGAACAATGGATCAAATCATTTGGTAACAGACTGCGTATAAAATGAATAGTTCTCATAAGCATGCGAGCGGGCGAGTGAGCGTGACGTAAACATGGCTGCAAGATGACAATAGCCAACATTATAGCACAATGCTGGTCTGATAACATCATAAATTAAGATATGCATGTACAAAGTCAGATGACACAGGTACATAAAAATAATCATATAAATAAAATGACAAGGAGAAAATAAAGACAAAATAAAAATCAAAGGAAAGAGAACTGAAATGGAATAAATAAAGATAACAACAATAAAAAATAGAATTAAATAAAAATATAAAATAAGAAAAAAATTAAGATAAATTTACAAAAAGTTACCAAGGTAGAAGAAGACGTTTACATGTTCCTTTCGAATGCACATATTTTTCGTCCTGTATGTGTGTAATAACAGCTCTCTTTTGCGTGCTCTTGACGCCATTTGTATCTTGCGCTATAAACCAGATCTGTGTAGTCAAAAGGAACATGTAAAAAGTCTTGTTCTACCGAATGCCAGGTACATAAAGTAGTTCTGCCCGACAGAGTGACTTCTCACATCTGGTGACAATCCCGATAAATGCCGCAATAACGTGTTCTTGTATGGAGGGGTGTGGAAGCGGAAGCGAATGCCCGACGATCGCTTCCGCTTCCGAAAGTACCATGATGCTAATGACTGACGCAATTCGCGTGTCAGAGCGAGGCGAGGGTCTTCTGAATTTTGAACTTAAGTCTTGATATGAGTTAAGTAATAGTTGTCATATTTAGTGCTTGCCCTATTACACCTAGTTACAAATTGGCACCTGTATTACTAAATGGAGTTACTTCTAATTTTCTCATTATGATGAAAACGAAGGTGCATTATCTCAGATTACTGGCTTTCGAAATCAGAAACCTCAGTATCATCTTATCAATGACAACTTTATATACACAATGCGGATTGATGTGTCTTAAGGCAATTTCATTTTAGCATTCTCTAACACTCTCTTGGTTGTTTAATATTTATTTAACACACACGTGTTGGGAAAATATGACGTTTTTATTTCACAATTTCCAAAAGGTAAAAATGTTCAGTGAATTTGAAGAATATTTGACTTTTTGGCAAGTCAAAAAAACGCATGCAAGTCAGTTAGGGTTTACGACAGAAAGTTCGTGGAGACTGCGAAGTGTTAACGTCAGAGCCTTTAACCCGTAAAAAAGTGGACAATGAAGAAAAAGGGGCTCGAAATAGGGAGGTATGTAGCCCATGTACGGTCTCCAAAAACTGGAAGCGGAAGCGAGTAAAAATCAATCGCTTCCGCAGCCATGATTGAGAGGCATCTTACCACGCAAATACGTCGCAGTGAGCAGATAGGCAGAAAATAATTGTATCTTCAAATAATGGAAGGACATAATTCCTTCTTTAGCATCACCAAGAAGGGTGGACTTGCAGGTTAATTGATTTTTCATCAAAGTTAAGCTAATGAATTGCTTCACCAGATTTGTGCGCAAGATCTACAGCTTTGATGAAAAAACTAAAGAACTCACGGAAAATACTTTCCAACTTTTCATAAACAATATGAACCACTGGTTCTGGCTTTTGAAAAAGAAGAGTGTACTTTCGTAAAAGAGAAAGAACGCTTCCATTGAGTTTCAGTATACAACTGAAAAGTTGAAGCTTTGCAAACAAAACCTACAACTAAAGGAGTGTCGCGAAATTTTTTAGATTTTTCTGTTTGAATTGTCATTACAAAACGCCTACCAACCAAACAGCGGGGGACAGAATTTCAGAATAGATTTCAGATTGGGCGAGGTATCTCTTTCCCCCCCCTATATTTTTAATGCATATTTGCATCAATCTCGAGAATGATCAAAATCTTGAAAAAAGACGGAAAATTAGGCTCCCTGTTGAATTAAAAATCAAATTCTTCACGTTTCCATCGGCCAAATTTGAAAAAAATTTGTAGTCTATCAGAATTACTACGTCACGCATGACTGAAATCACAGCTATTATAGTTTTGGAGCAATATCAAAAAATGTCTAGGGATGATCCTGGATCCTCTTGCGTAAAAGAGGGTTAGACCTTACTATGCTCTCAGAATAGAAGCAATATCAAATCAAATTGAATTTCTAGAAAATTTCTATACTTATTCGAATGAGCAAATAGTACAATACTGCCATTGTTTCAAGATGGCAAGACGCTGCGGTTGAAAAGTAGATAAAAATCATCAAAAATCATATCAACCCAGTACTTCCATTTTTTACCCCATTTAAGCAGAAAAATCTCGAATTACGCAGCTGCTTAAATTTACGCAGGCGGAGGACGACTGGTATAGTGAGTACTCGACTCCTTTCATTTCAAGGAAACCAGGGTTGGTTAAAACCCACCTTGATTTCAAAAACTCCAAAAGTTGTTTTCTTATTCCACTAATTGATGTTACCCATGAGGGCAACTTATTCCGAGATACCTGAACGATCAAACAGTTCAAGCATGACATTTGTCAATCACCAATTTCATCTTTCTGCGCTAACACAAATCCTGACACAAGAAATTTTTTTTTGTTTTTCTTATAGCTACAATTAAATCATGACAATAGAAGAACAAGAGAAAAGAAAACACACTTATTACAAAATAGCATACATCAATCGTAAGAGTTCATGAACATCAACTAGCAGCAAAGGGGATAGATGAACACTCACAAATATCAACCCATTGCATTGAAGAAGACCATGCATTTGACTGGAACGGTGCTAGAACTATCAACTCTTGTGAGCATAGATATGGCCGTGAGTTTATGGAACTGACTCAGCCAGACACAACGAACTGAAGCAAATAAAGTTTATTCCTGAAGACATCTTTTCACAAAACCTTACTCATAGGATGCAAATTTTCAAATTCATATTCATGCATGTTTGTCATTTACTAGAAAACAACAAAATATGAAATATTAGCTTCCAAAGATGGTGCTTCATGGTTCCAAAGATGGTGAAAAAATAGTGACCGCGAAAAACACAAAAAATTTAGACAAATCTGACTGTTTGCTGCCAGTAATACCTATAATGATTGTGTCGCTATACATCAGCGGGGTTCATATCTGAGACCTCAAGCGGTGAATAGAGTACAGAAAGCTACACCAGGCGTTCAAAAAAACGTGGTTTTTCAAAAAATGCCGAAAATTACTGTTTTCAAGCTAAGTCATTTTTTTCCTTTTTGCCAGATTTGAATCCAAATTGATGCTGAAACTCATAAACCTGCTCAATTGTTTTTTAGAAGAAATTTGATCAGGCAATCGATAGATTAAGTGGTATAACTTAGCAGATTTTGATTTTGCACATTTTTAATACGTGATGCAGTAGCATGCTGTCAATAGATGCGGTGCATGCGGCGAATGCCTCGCTTAAAATCGATAAATTAAGCAGTTTTTCTATCCTTCCCGAGACGGAGGATAATTTCGGCTATGAATCTCGCATAAAATCCAAATGGAAAGCCACTTCATTGACGGAAATCACATCTTAAAAAACTTTAACAACGGTGAACCATCGCCGCTTTCACTGGTACTATACTGGTACTACCTACTTTCATTGACAAACTCGCAGTGTGTGCACGTTGTCTTCTCGCACAGTTCCTATACAAAAGCCTGCGAAATGAAATCGTAGCTACATTCGGTGAAGGTATCGCATCGCACACTTTAGTGAAAATGATGAAGATAGACCAGGGGCCGTATTTATTTATTTATTATACGAACAGATTCAAGTGACATTTATGTCCGAAGACTTCAAGGGTACTTTCTACAGTGAAACAGTCATCAAAAGTCAAAGATTAAGGGTCAACAGGACAAGGGAAGCAGAAAAAGGAGCAAAGCTCAAGATAAGTAGGCAATGCGCAGGAGTTCGACCTTTAGGTGTCTCTTGAAGGATGAAATTGTCTTAAGGCTTTTCGGCAGGTTATTCCAGATACGAGCAGCCGCAATCGGAAAGGCATGAGCTCCGACGGTCCTCAGGCGGGAGGAGGGGATCAACAGGTCATCATTGGAAGCGGATCGGAGATTACAGCGTGTGGGATTGCAGGACACAGATTGAAGTATGGAGCACATGTAGGAAGGAGCTGAACCGCGAATGCATTTGAAGGCGAAAACTGCCAGGCGATAGGTAATCCTATAGCGAATCGGTAACCACTGAAGGGATCGTAGTTGAGGGGTCACGTGGTCGCGGGAGCTGGTATTGAACAGAATTCGCGCACCTGCATTAAGAATTGATTGGAGCTTGCAGAGGGAATTGTCTGGTAGGCCATAAAGTAGACTGGAGCAAAAATCGAGCCGGGAAACCATGAGAGTGTTTAAAACCGGTAGAGGAAGGAAGTGAGCGAGCGAAGCGGGCGAAGTGCACCAAAACATTTGGAGACCGTGCTAGAAATGTGGTGTTGCATGGACAGACAGGGATCAAGAATGACCCCGAGATTGCGGATTATGTTAGTCGGAGTGATGGAGTCTTGTTGTCCGATAATAATAGGAGACTGTGGAACAAAATTGCGGCGTCTTTTAGAGGTGAGCCACATGATTCCAGTCTTACTGGCGTTAAGCAAAAGACGATTGCTCGCTAGCCAGTCGTGAACAGCAGATGAGCAGTTGGACATCTTGTTGGAGAGGACGTGGATCTGGGATGGATGACAGGAGCCGTAGATTTGAATATCATCAGCATACATATGGTAGGAAAGACCATGAGATGTGATGATATTGGGAAGGTCAGACGTGTACAGGAGAAACAAAATAGGGCCAAGCACGGAGCCTTGAGGGACCCCATGAGACGACGAAACTGGAGATGAAGTGGAGGAGTCACACACTACAGAATAGGATCGATCCGTAATAAATGATGCGAACCAGGAAAGGACCTGTCCATGCAGGCCAAACGAGACTTCGAGGCGACGGAGAAGTATGTCATGGTGGACTGAGTCAAATGCAGAACTGAGGTCGAGGAGGGCAATGAGGGATAGGTCGCCATTGTCCATGGCTAACAAAATGTCGGAGGATACTTTGAGGAGGGCTGTTTCAGTCGAGTGAAAGGAACGGTAAGCTGATTGGAGACTCGGGAGAAGGCTATGATCGCTGATAGCTATTAATAGAGATAGCACTAGCCTAGCACTACCCTAGTGCTAGCCTAGCAGCAACTTCCGTATTAATAGAGCTAGCATTTGCTCTAGCATTTCCTAGGGGTAGCGCTAGGCAAGTTGCTACTAGGGGCAGTAGCAACTTGAGTTCCGTATTAATAGAGAAAGCCTAGCGTCAACTCCGGCGCCAGTTAATGCTAGATCAAGTTTTATTGACGTGCCGATTCAGCGCGCAGCTGCATTCACCACCTGCTCTCACGCCCGGCAATCGAGTCATAGAAATCTGGCAATTCGACGCACATTCCGAGTGAAAATATGTTGAAGCGCGCGTTCAGTGTTAACAATACAAGTGTGAATGTCGGAGATCAAAGCAATTTCCTTCATTCCCGCCTGTTATCATTCAGAGAAGATAAAACATCGAAATGATAACTGTCTTGCTAATGAACGATTGTCAAATAGTTTAATATATGAAATGGGGCTCATTTTAATCGACATCATCTCCCGATCTTCAATATGACATCAGAATGAACTAAATTTGCAAGTTATGAAAAAAAGAATACATTCTTTACAGTAAATGAATATGATGGCGTCCTTAGCTTGCGGTGTTTAACGTCCTACACAAAAGAGTGAAATGTAACGCGAGTATCAGCAGTGAACTATTTGCGGTTGAAAGGGTGAATTTAAGAATTTTAGCCACTTGACATCTCCGCACGTGCATTGAACTCCCAATTATGATTACTGTAATAGAGAACCTGAATTAACTCAACGAAATTTTAAAACAATCCCTATAATTTTGCTGGAACAGTAGCGAAAATGTATAGTATAGAAATCTGTCAATTAGACGCTCAACTTCGAAATACAATTTGTACATGCGCGCACGTTCGGCTTTAACAATACAAGGCTGTTTGCTGGAGATTAAAGTTCCGTCTTTCCTGCCCGGCTGTTGACATTTATCATTCAGAGAAGATAAAACATCAAATATAAATATTATGAAACCTTGCCTATGAATAATGGTTGAATAATTCGATGCATGAAATGGGACTCATTCCAATCGGTATGTTCTTCCGATGTATAATGTAACATAATAATTAGCTAAATTTCAAAGTGTAAAAACAGTGTAGAATACATTTCTAATAATACGTTGTCAAGCAAGTGACACAACATATGACACTCCCCTACCGCACACGATGGAGCAATGGCAATCCAACTCAATGTGTAGTCTCAGTCTCATTATTTTGGTAGGTATTAGAAAGTAATTCTTAACAATTAACATCTACGCGTAGTGGGATCCTCCCATGCCATGATTGCTCTAATTATGGATTTAAAGTATACGCTAGAATCTGAGAATGAAATATCAGAAAATATATTTTTCTTTGAAAAATCCGAAAATAAATTCCTCGAATCGTCTGACTTGTTACATTGTGAACAAGCAGCATTGTTAAGCACACTATTCCATCACAATTTCATTATCATACAAATTTATCAACGATTGTGAATGTCAAGCAATTTGAAACGCGCTTGTAGGGATATTCAAAAATGCGCTTGAGATTGTAAAATAGCAAACCCACGATTCAGTAAATTCAGTAGCTATGAAAATCACGGAATTTTTGCACCGTTGTATTACTCCATGCGCAAGCAATTAGTATCAATGATAATCTATTTTGACGTCATTAAGTGAAATTTATAAATAGAAATATTGGTTATCTAAATGTTGAAAATAACTATCCATTTATCAGGACGTCTAGTGCAAAAGTGTAATGCACAAATAGACTGTGTCGCTTAAATTCCATTTTAGCGCAAAATTTATTCAGTTATGGAATAACTTTTATAATTGCAGTTTGTGATTCGACATGTTTATTCAAATTAGAAAAATCACACACCATCTTGAAGCCAATGCGCTCAACATTACCATGCTGTAAGTGTGAACATCACATTAGATATCCTTCAATATTGTTCTTAAATATTCAATCTAGCATCATCCCTAGCAAGGTCTCGACCTTGCTAGGGAATTTGCCAGATTTTGGACATAGCGCTAGGGTAGTGCTAGGCTAGCACTAGGATAGTTGCTATCTTTATTAATACGACAGCCTAGCGCTAGGTCTCAGAAATAGTGCTAGCCTAGCGCTACCCTCTTGCTACCTTTATTAATACGGAAGTTGCTGCTAGGCTAGCACTAGGATAGAGCTAGGCTAGTGCTACCTTTATCAATACGGTCCCAGCGCTAGGTCTCAGACATAGTGCTACCCTAGTGATACCCTTTTGCTACCTTCATTAATACGGAAGTTGCTGCTAGGCTAGCAATAGGGTAGTGCTACCCTTTTGCTACCTTCATTAATACGGAAGTTGCTGCTAGGCTAGCACTAGGGCAGTGCTAGGCTAGTGCTATCTCTATTAATACGGCCCCAGACCTCATCAGACTGACAGAATGACTTGTGTGCATGTGCATGGATTGTATGAGCCGATCCGATGTGTTATATTGGTCATTCATCACCATGTCATGGGAAAAAAGAACAAAGCGGAATCTGGTGTACAATGTAGAATTGTCGTGGACATTGAATGCACCGACTTGTTTAAAAGGGAATGATCTGGAAAAATACTTCCATATAAAAGACAGAAAAAGAATAAAAAGAAAAAACAGACCATATACATAAAATGTTGTTGAAGCTGGGCGGCCGATGCCCCAACTTCAAATGAATACTGAAACGTTGAAAGACGCAAATCATATATTCGCCGATATGACGATTTTTCCGGGGCGGTTTGGAAAGTCAAGTCTATATGTCAGTCGAGCAAACTTTCAGTGTGCCAGTAACCTTCGAATGATGTAAGAATTCCCTTTTCATTATGCCATTTGATGACTTTGCTAAAAAGTTGCTAAAAAGGAGGATGGACTTCATTTTTAGATAATTGATGTAGGCCTGTGTCAGCGCAATGAGTTAACGTCCTTATCGATATCGAACATAATAGGCCTAATTGTGCAAGGAAAATGTCTAGATTTGAACGCATGGGCATTTAAAAAAAATACAAAATTCCGATTCTGCGTATTGCATACCAATCGATAAGTAGCACCGCACGCCACTGATATGATGTACTTGAATAGTACTTGAAGACGTTCGGTTGGCATGCAGCTCCAAGTTATTCCATACATTGCAATAGAACAGAATAAGACATTCTAAGTACTAGTTTTGATGAACGTTACATATTTTATCACTCAACATTGTAATTTTGAATAGCAAACTACATGAAAAATGCTTCGCTCCGTTTTGTCCTGCTGTTTTTCTGAAGTAATCAATTACTTTGAACAATTTCAATTATTCAAATAGTGACATATCACTCATAACGGACCGGAGAAGTATAGGCTGCATTACTTTCATGTTGTGCTAGTGTATATGGCTTGTGACTGATTCAGAATCACTGAAAATGTCCGCAGCGAGCCATAAATCATTTATATAATAGACCCTAATACAGTGTGGGACAAATTATCACACGCAAATATAGAAAAGAATCGGTTTGTTTTCAAGAATGCGCTTCAGCATATTTTATTCATGACATATTCTTAGTGGAACTGTTATGATATTCATAGTTGATACTTTTGCCATTTTCAAAATTTATAGAAACTCTTTTTCATCAGAATCGATATCGAAGTGATGTGATACCTCTAACTAATGTGATACTTCTTCAGTAGCGTGATTGATGCTCCCTGCTGCTTCAAATGTCAATGTAAACTTGTAGAACGAAAACCAGTAGGCCTAGAATTTTGATACATGTCTGTTGTTACTCTTTGGACATAGAATTTCGAAAAACTTGAAATTTTGATGCAAGGAAGGTTGAAAAAATATGATAGTGGTTATAACAATTAATGTTTAATAATGTTTTTTAATGTTATAACTTTGTTTCATAGAAAATGAAAACTTCTATATCGACTTCGAAATAGCATTCGATTCCATAGTTCGCCCTGTTCGATCTAAATTCGTGCCCTATTCGGTACATAGATATCTATGATGTGTGTATTCTAATAGTATACCCAATTGTGAAAAAATAAATAACTCAGGTGCAAATAAAATTGTGATTGGAACTGCAGAATTTGCACTACATCATTTGATATTGAAGAATATCCCAAAATTCATTTACTGACGAATTTACAAAACTTTGAGACCCATTTGTAGATAAACACCGTTTCATGAATTATTGTACAAAAATTCAACACACTTTCAAATGCAATTTTCGTGTTGAAGTTCTGGTTCATATCTAATTAAAATGTTCTCATTTAATTTTGACGCATGTTTTGCTTTCTTATCTGTTCGGTTGTGGTCAGCAGGCATCATGAATGGAAATTGAGCGTTTTTATGCAACTTTTCAACATGAGACGACAATTTTTTAATGGATTTACAGACATATTCTACAACCAATCAAATTTTTCAGAAGACTTCGAATCTCAGATCTGCGGACGAGATTTTGTATTCATCAGCTGACGATAACAAACAGTAGAATTGTCTTCACGCCGAGGTTGCTAACGCTTCTGTCCGATAAATGGACCGAGAAGACGACAGATAAAGCAGCTCATCAATGATACCAAGACAGTGAGTGACACCAGTAGGCATCCCACGCTACTTTTTCAACTTTCTGGACACAAAAATCATTAAATTTCAAGACATTTTTTCGCAGCAGCCTCCACCATCCCCAACAGCTGCTCATTTGCCACCCTTTTATTATAAACAATCATTAGCAAATGGACAACAATCGAAATTTAAGAAAATTCTTTTGACGATATGAAGTACATGTTTTTGAGCACCATAACAAAATTTTAATTTGTTTGGTCTTCACGCTTGCTTTCTATGTTGAATATTTTCCCTTTGAGTTGCTGTTTGGTTTCACGAATATTTTATAGTTACACACATGCTTCACTCAGCTTATCATTACCAGCGGACAAAATAACGTACAGCTCGAGCATTCGTCAGATGAGACGACTTCAATGCAGAGCCAAGTTTAGATGTTGATTAGACTATCAATTGTTTTGTACAAGCCATTTCACTTTCGTGACGAGATTGAAATGATTCTTGTTCCTTCAACTATTCCAGTAAATGGGCTGAATCCTTTTTAATTCAAATTCTTTTGATTTTTCATCTTGAAAGCAATTTCTCTTTTTTCATCTTCGAGATGACGAGTATACTCTGAGCGTGCTCTGTTAATTGATTGTATCATTTTCTTTGTAATAGGTACAGAAGTCACGGAACCAAATAAGCGAATATCTTCCTTGACAATCCTTTCTGATACTATAGACTCATCACTCAGCGGTTGATCGTATTGCGTTACCATGCGAAAGAATTAACGCATCATTATCCCCATGGTCCCAACGGCAAACCAGGGGCGCTCAACTCCCTGTCTTCCTAAAATGAATGTGCCTAGCTACATTTTATTTGGTCCCATGTACCGCTCAGATTCATTTCAAATCTGATGACTATCTGACTAACGTTCTAAGAACGACCAGACATTTTTTGCAAAAAATGATATTTTCGGTTGAACTGTAAGGAAAAGCTGCAAGAAAATCGTCATATTTCAGGATTTTCAGGACAAAACTTCACATTTCAAGACAATTTCAGGAATTCAGGTACTTCAGAACGATTGGGATGCCTGCACAAAGACCGCCACTATCTCTGAACAAACCCTGGAAATAGTATACTTGTCGCTGATTCCTAAACCTGGTGTCTCAGGTGATCAAGTGAATAAGTTCGATGATAAATTAGTCATGCCTCTAGGATCAGATTTGATGAGAAGATGAAAAAACATAAGCGTACGTGCTAGGTTGTGATACGATTTCATGAGAATACTTTATTCACCGCTCTTCCTCTTTTCATGACAGCGTTTCTTATTTCACATGATGTGGATTACAAAGATCAGTGGACATGGAAATAGAGATGAAGTCATTCATCAAAGAAGTTAACAGCTGTAGATAGACATTATGTTCTTCAAGTACAGAATTGTCAGAACTTTCGACAAAGAATTTGTCTTGTTGCTCAATGAAAAAAAAACTGTGACGAGGATTAGGATTCGCCTCTATTCAATAGAACTATCAAAGAGGTTTCACATATCACAGAGGATGCATAAAAAAATATCTACACCAAAATTTAGCAACAAATTGTCGACGTGCGATATTTCCCCAGTCACCTGGTAAAACTTCCTTTAAGCTAACTTAAAATAAAATGGTAATCTGCTAGAAAATAAATTTAGATATTCAAACAATAATTCGTATCTCAACTTGAATATTGAATGTGTGAGTTGCACGCTACATCTTAATTAGCATGATGTAAATTAAATGGATTATTCACCTGAAACATTCACCTCAAGCGTTACTATCAATTTTTGCGCTTTCATTTTCAATTCTTGATATAATCACTAAAGAATCGGCAAATGTGAAAAATCTTTGGAAAATCCATCTACCCCAATTGCCGAGTTTTCCTTTCTGTCATCAATGATCATGGGTAAGCGACTGTGCACCCCACTAACATACACGTTGCTCAAGTTGTTTTCTAGAAAAACATTTGTTGTTATTTCACTTCGTTGACGATTAAAAATTGCACTTTTTCTCATTTTTCATGGTTTCACGCTCTTCCCTAACTTCTTCAGCGCATGAATAACTTGTTCAAGGCAACATCTTCGGTGCATGGTATAGGTATAACTCAGTATAACTTCATCAGACTGAAAAGTAGCTCTGTCTGTCACCTTCTCTCAATGGTGATGGGAGAAGCTGCTGTCTGATTTACAGTGATTTGGTACCATAGAAATCCGACATTATATTAATCCCACTAATTTAAACAAAAGCAAAATATTTGATTTCTATGTTTGATGCTTCCTTTAACAGGGAATCAGGAAGAACATGGGGCGGCTGAATCATAGCCTCAAAAAAACATTGTTGACGAAAATATGATTGCACATTGATCATGCAATTTCGTCGCTAAATTTCATTCGCAAATCTGTGTCTGATTATCACACGTGAACAAGCTTGCCAAGCGAAACGTCGTGTAACTTACCATCCAATAAATCTGTATCCGAAGAAGATATTCTCCTTTCTAATTCATTCGCAAATATACGTTTTCTAACATTGCAAATCTCTTGGCATCATGTAATAGAAGTGCATGTGTATATTCAAGAAAGAGTTCACTGAGAAAAATCCCACCTCCTCATCGAAAGTCAGCTGATGCAGATGAACTTGGATAGTCATGGAATCCACAAATTTTTGCCAAAACAAACGAACCATTTGACAACAAAATATTTCTCAATAGTTCGGCTTCAATGTTTGGCATTCACATTGCTTTGTTCTCTCCTTGAACTCGGATCATAATTGAAAGAAGATCAATTTCATTCTCATTACAATTGTTATAATGAATCAATCCTTTTTAGGCGTCACTGTGAGTTTCGTTTCCGGTTTGAGTTGTAATGCTCGCATGGATGTGTTTCTTGAGAACTTAATGTATACAGCCGACTGTATTTCATTGCGTAGATTAGATTTTGAACGCTCAGCGTAAGTATTGGAAGGCAGGACGAACATAACATGAATTCATGCCTCGAGACTTCATCCTTTGTTGTTCGTGAAGCATTTTTTGCGATTTTATAAGACTTGTATATACGTGGCTTGTTCACTGTTTTGATTTCTCACTTCATCAGCATTACATTAGCAAGAAATCTGTCAGGTATCCTGAGCTCACTTCGGTCCACCTTGCTTTCTGGAGGACGGAAGTTAGTTGAGGGCACTAAACAGATAGTTCGTCACCTGTAATTCTTGTGTATACACTTCACCCTTTGTCATTGCTGCCCAGTGAGAATTTATATCTGGACGGAAGTGAGAAAGGGTGCAGCACAAGAGCGAGCATCTGAATCATTGACGGTAAGTGAGCTAGAATCTTTTCAATGTGTGTTTTTATATTGTAGTTAGTGCCTTTCCGTCATCTTCAGTTATTTCGATTCAGACTCGTCCGCAACCGAAGGAAATGGGGAATCGTCCGGAAGCCGAATTTATTCCATTGTATTTTCGCTTACAGCTGTTGCATGTTTTTAGCATCAGTATATATTCATTTTCAACATACGAGAATTTTCAGAGGAGACGATTGATGACTATCAGTAAGTCGAGTATATCATCCTGCTCTCAGTAATGTTACTTCGAAAGACTTTCGCAGATAGCCTTTGACTAAATACAACACACTTGAACAATTTTGCTGCCTTGAATTTGAGTATATACCACGAATCGAAAAATTAAGGTTCCTTCAAGTAAAGTAACATTTCCTCTTTGATTAACATCGATAGTTGGAAATAGTTTTTCTCTAGGTGTCCTTCGTTCACTTAGTTTTTTTAAGTAACCAATTTTTGTATGACATATTGGACTTTTAAATTTCCGTCTTTTTACAGATCGTCCTGTGTAGTTGACATCATGTCTCAGAAAGTGACAAAAGTTCAAATTAAAGCTCTTCATTTTACTGGCCGATAAGATTAAGCAAAAGCCAAACGTTTGAAATGTTCGGATGTCGTCCGATCATTTCCGTCCATCGAATGTCTGCATCCCAGCGCTTATAGCACAAGTGAAATTGAACCGCAAAGTTGGGTATTTTTTTCAGTTTTGAAGTTGCATTTGTGCTAGCCCACTGTTTACGAAGAATCCCCCAAAGAAATTGCTCCCATCATACATTTCTTGCAGTAGATTTTTTCTAAAAACCTCAAGTGTCCTAAGTCACCCTCGGATGGGGTGACTTCGGACATTTGATGAGATAGAACTAACGATTATGAAAATATTAACATGAAACACTTGTAGTACAAAAGTGAGTCCTCGGAGTGTCAAGTCATGCGCATAACATGTATAACATACTTTCTTTTCATGCCGTACTTACGGGTAAAAATCAAAGAGGAAAATTTTACAGGTATGAACGGCCGGTGTAGATATCCTAAGATTTGAAATATCTGTTAATTATATTTACTGTGACAAGGATGTCTTAAACATCATTAGTGAATGCCTTATGTCTTTATTGGAAGATGAACTTGATGCTTTATGGTAGTAGCTAGTAAAGTACAGTTTTGTCGGCTGATCTACTGTCCAAAGCCAACCCAATTTTCTCCAATATCAGTAGGGTGACGATGGACAGGTATTTTACGATGCTTCAGATAATCATTTTGACAATGCAAGAGATAAAAACATCTAGGTAATTCTGAGGTGTATTAAATGGAGATCGCGATATATGTTGCTGTGTTAAGTAGCGGCACCATTATTAGATTTCAGTTTTAGGAGGGTGGAGAATGTGAATTAAAATTTTCAATAAAAAATGAAATATTACAAAAATCTCAAATGCCATGAAATTTTAGCTTGTGTGCCATGATGTCATGTTCCATAATGATCGATCGCTCAAAAACCGTTTGAAAGCGGTAGCTTTTGGTGCAATGATCGGATTACTATTCCAAAGTAACCCCATCTTTCGGTACTTTTTATTTTAACAATATTTGAAAAGAATTTCAATGTAGCAAACTTGCCTGTAATGCCAGATGATTCCCATTTCACCCGTTAACTGAAAGTGAAATCACTCTTGGACAGCTCCTCAATAGGATTTTGTTGGGGCAGCCCAGGTAAACATAACCCTAACACATGACCAAGGAAACTGGCATAAATTTTAATTTTTTGACTCAAATTGTCCTAATTTTGTCTCTTGACCTAGTTTTTTGTTACGAGTATAATACATTTCCGGCATAATGTAAAAAGAATCTATTTTGTTTATGTTAACTTGAGTACATGGACTTGTATTCCAAAACACAGGCTCCAGAATATAAACGTATATTGGTATAAACAAAACCCCCTGGTTACCTGAAAGGTAGGGAGGCCTAATGTGATACGATGATACAAATAACATGATCATACAAGATATATGAATATGTAAATGCATGTATTCATATTCATTAACATTAACAGTACTTCTTTTGTACAAAACTTGCAAACATTTATTTATAAAAAATAAGAAAATTGAAATATAACTTTTCCTTATCATCAAAACTACCATACAAAAAAGTGAAGAACGAATAAAAGAAAAATAATAAATCTACCTGTCTTAAGGGCACGCTCGAAAAAACTCTTTGTGAAAAAGATGCCGCAAAATATACAAAGCATGCACGCACATATAAAAAGATATGAATATAAATGCAATCAGTTGAGAACCTTAATAACCCTGGATAAATTCATGGATAAACCTGTGGAAAACATCCGGATTGAAATGCTCCGAGCAGGGCATCTCCAGAAACACCGTTTTTCGTAAGCACATTGGCTAGCATAGAACTGTTCGAACCTGGAATCCATGTTACTTGATATACTTCACCTCCTTCGATACGTTGCTTGATATATGAAAGCTCGATACGAAGACGCTTGTCTTCAACAGCTTTCGTGGAGTACAGCGCTTGAACAAGCGATTTATTGTCAACGTAACACTATAGAGAAATGTTTCCGGGATTCACTCCCAGCAGCTCGGAGATTATCACTCGAAGAGAAGAAGCATGATCGAGTGCATTACTCAGACTTAATGCTTCCGCAGCAAGAATTGATTTGACCACTCGCTTGATTTTTCCGCAGCTCCAAGAGAATGGCGCACACCGTTCATTGGCTCCTGAATCGGCTGCTGAGGTCCACTATTTCGAACGCGAAATCAGGACGAGTTCCTTGGACTGCCCAATTGCATTTTCCAACCAGAGCACGAAAGCATTTCAGTTCATCTTTGCTCAATTCATCTTTCGTCTGCTTGGCTCTCGCGGGATTGATGTATATTCCTTCTAGCTGTTGAACATAATCATTTTGGTCAATGGTAACTGTCTTGTTTTTGTACAATGTGAAAACCGATGTACTTGATGTCGCTTGTCTCTGCTTTTCCGACAGAAAAACGTTTTCCCAATGGTTTCATTGAAGAGGGAGTCACCACAATGAAGAAAATCATCGATATGGGTCACTAAAGCTCCTCTGACCTTGCCATCGTATCTTCAAAAAAAGCATGGACGGGTCTACAGAAAATTGTGTCATTCCAAGACGAGTGAGTTCGCTGCGATCACTAACGTAGAACTGCCTGGCGGCATCAACTAGACCGTATAGAGCCTTATTAAGTTTCCAAATTGTGCCAGGGTCTACATTCGCTTCGGGTGGGGGATTCACGTATACATTGCGATCGATCATGTCACCTTGGAGAAAGGCAGATTTGATGTCCGTTGTCGTCAACTGCCGGTGGTTAGCTGTAGCAATCGTAACCAATACTCGAATGGTGCTTTTCGAAACTGTGGGGGAGTCTCTGTCGAGGTTACCCTCCTCTTCAAATCCTCTGGCCACCAATCGTGCCCGCATGTCGCTACCTTTCTGCCATAGAACCCAAGTGGTGGATATTTTTTCATTGCCATTGTCTGGAATTTCAGAGTAGACATCGAATACTTTGTGTTTCTGTAACTCATCTTCCTTAGCCTTCAAACATTCTGATTCGTTGTTTTTGTTTTGTTTAATTCTAACGATATTGACGATCTCGTTCGGGCATGCTGTTCGCCATTCTGCGAGTCTTTCCAAATTGATGCTTTTACAATTGCCATCATCGTCACATATATTGTACCAATACTTCGTAGCAGTATTGGGTTTTCCGGCACGACCGATCACTTGAGCATCTCGCCAATCGTCACTTTCAGTTACTTTGTACTGAATGCGATCATTCTTTTGCAAATAAGTCGGCAATTTTCCGGCACGTGTATCGTGAGCCTCTTCTTGTTCAGTGAGTACATCTGGTTGACTTTGCAAAGTTGAAATGTGTTCAGATGAGTAGTCAGGATCTGTTGGAGTTAAGGATGAATCTACGTCGCTGTCGGAAATGTTATTTGATACGTTCGGTTCGTGAGATATGTTGTCATCGTTGATATTCTCTACGCCACTGTTGTCGTCAGAATCAACCTTTTTCACCGATTGACAGATATACGTGCATAGATACCACCATGTCGAATAAAGACAATGTTTCCGTCTTGAAATATTACTTTCGCAGGACCAAGCCATCGATTATGACCTTCGCGTTTATAGAAAACCTTGTCATCTAACGAGAATTTCGTTTCAATTGATCTCACTTGATGTCTTAGCGCTCGTCTTATCTTTTCATCTGCCTCACATCTGATAAAGGCTTGTCGGGCTGAGTGTAGACCATCCCGGTGATTCTTTAGAATTTCACTTGTAGTGGATCCATCAAGAGCAGGTAATTTCTCACGCACTATATTTGGTATATTTGGATTTCTTCCAAGAACAAGTTGATAACTGCTAAATCCGTTCCACATCTGTAATGAATTTTTCGCGACGTTAGCCCATGCCAAAAGAACATTGATATCAGCATTGGCGTTGTCTTCTATCAAAATTTCAAGCATGCGATCGGTAATTTGATGATTTCTTTCACAAAGTCGGTTGCTCCAAGGGCTACTACTTGGTGTCGTTAGAATTTCGATGTTCAAAATGCTGCTGATCTCGCGTCATTCGGAATTGTTGAATTCCCCGCCGTTGTCAGTCAAAATGGCTTGCATTACTCCCCATCCAGCCGATATCCAGTGCAGGAGAATTTTGTCTGCAACTGTCGACGGACGTTAGTTTTCAATAATAACTGACACACTGAGGCGAGTAAGCATATCGACGAGATGTAGCATGTATTTTCCATTCCACACTTTCAGATCCATCGCGACCTTTTCGTTGAATCTTTTTGCCATGGGAAGTGATACAACTGGAGGGGCAGGAGTTTTGGTGTAACGTTTGCAGGTGTCGCAATTATTGTAAATGTCGTCGAAATCCGTTTTAAAACAATCTCTATATGCTCCTGCATCCCTGATGATGGCTTCCAATCGTGAACGTGTAGGATGTGCGAACTGACGATGCAATTTCAGAAGAGAGCGTTTTCTGTCGTCGGGTTGACTTCTGTGACAGATATTGGAACACAGTAATGTCCACTAGTCGTGAAGTTCAATGGTACCTGTTTGCCAAAAATTTCTGCCATATCACGTGGTAGATCCAACTTCACCTCGGCACGTTTGAGGGCTTTCAAACTTAAGAGAAGCGGAATATCCGACTCAACAACATCTGTGGTTATGAACACATCACGTTCTCCAATGCGTGCTGGTATCGTACATTCCATCAAGGATGGAAGCACAGACCCACCATCGAACTTGAAATTCCTTGTTTCACTTGAACTTTTTTTGTTTTTGGAAGAGATTCGATAAAACTGTCATACCGTCGCGTCCCGCAAACCGTGGAGGTGCATGCTGTGTCGAGAACCGCGCAACCAACTCCCTCCTCTCCAAGTCGACTAATTTGTTCCTCGTCATAGCCAGTAAAGAGAACCACCTTTTCACCATTTTGATCGACAATTTTTGCATTCTCATATCTTCGTGATTCCTGAATGTGTTCATGAGCGTAAGGACATGTAGCAGGGATGGTCCGAAGTGACAAAATGCTCGACATTTGCTCGGGTCTACTTACATCTGATGACATTATGAATTAATTTCTTGAAACTTTGACATATTTCAGATAAGATGGACCTTTACAGATAAATGAGATGACCTTATTTTGTTGAATGTTCTTTGAGAATGTATCTATGATTTTTATGAATATGTAGATAAATGAAAATAGGCCTTGGGTTGAAATTTGATTGTTTGCTTGTTTTCCAAAGGTGAACACGTTTCTAGAACGCTTTAAGATACACATTCGTACACAATCAATCTGTTATGAATCTACACATATGTTTAGAAAGAGCTAGGAAGTACTGTTATCGATCTGTTGACTATTGAACCGAATCACTGTAATTGATTTCTGCCATTATCCTTGACACTTAATTCATCAAAGGAATCTTTCTTTGTAAATAAATTAGTAGTTTCAATCTTTCGGCATCTAAACATCGAAGTCGGTAGGTTGGGTTTCTGAGTGTTGAGGAATTTTAAGTTGGAGAATGTTTTTTGTGATTCGCTAGAATTTAGGAGGATATGCATTAAAACCCATACGAGTTACTATTATCCTCGCTCTTTCCAAATAATGCATGTATTTTGAGTAGCGGAGACATTTTCAAGATATGGATAATTAATTCATTCTTGATTACATTTTTTGATCATTTTTTTCTATATGTAATACTGTCTTCTCTTTGCATATTATGCCAGTGATGCAATTTGTTTATAAAGTTGTTATTTTTTTACTTTTACATTGTGGCCAAAGAAGTACAATCAAATTAGAAAAGACGACATACGCTTGTAGATGCTCTCGGATTTTTTTGTTATTCCAATTTTTGTAAATATAGATACGTTGTGAATTACTCTACTGTTGACATCAGCCTTTTGATCATGTACACTAGTTGAGATGGGATTGTGTACTACCTTTGATGTACACAATACGCAGGTACTAATCTTAATGATATGACATTCAGTACAGAGGTTAAGTGAAAAGAGCTTTTCCGTCGCTGTAGCATTTAGACCGTAGAATGAGTCGATCGATGTCTATATTTTAAGCTCCAGGTACCAAATACCAGAAATAAAGGAATAGGCTTGCGCTGTGGAACTGCATTGCGCGCCTAGGATGTATTTTCACATGTCAAAATTGAATTTTGGTATGTGACAATTTGTCATTTCCAAAATGTGACACAAGCCCTGAAGTTGCGGACCATCCCTGATGTAGAGATTAAATGTCTGTACGAGCCACAGCTATAGCATATGCGTCTTTTTCCGTCAGGTCCGATAGGATTCATAGGTCGGTTGTCCGTCAACGCTGTTGTAGAGGGCGGATTGTACTGTCGTGGGTTTCCTCCTCGCCATGAATGTCTTCCGCGATATCGTCCTCGTGACTGAGGTTGTGCAACGAAAGCTTCCTCCTTGGTCATGTAAGGAGGTTCAATTTCTATGGAAGGATGCGAAGCGTGAGATGCAGTGCTTGTGCTAATATTTGATTTGAATTTCCTCCGTGATTTCTTCGCTAAATCAAATAACTTGGCTTTTTGATCAAAATCAATTCCTGACAAAACAAGCATTTTTTCTTGTTTCGATATATTTGCGCTCGCTATCAGCTCAAAGCAAAGCATTTCTTGGGGCAGAATTATGGATTTCTTACAGATCCGATTGTACTTTTGTTCAAATTCGTGAATGTAATCACACAAGTCTTGCCTATCCCTTCGCTGACAATTTTTGAACTCTTCATATTTATTAAGGCTGTCTGTCATTTCATCTCTACCAACCTTGGATTCAATGAAACTGAGCAGAACAGAAACACCATCTTTGACTTTCAATTTTGTAAGCGACAACTCTTCCATAACTTGCTCCCTGATACGCGACTTATCACTCTCCGGTAAGGATAACGCCAAAAGCACTCCCTGAGTTTCTTCAGGTTCACCACAAATGTCTTGCCACATTTCCACCTCATTCTTCCAGAGTTCGAAGCTCTTCTCGGCGCTGTTGAACACAGGGGGTTTTAACTTGGACATTGTTCAGTTCGACACGCTCTGCTACCACTGTTAACTTTAGTACATGCACTTGTATTCCAAAACACAGGCTCCAGAATATAAACGTATATTGGTATAAACAAAACCCCCTGGTTACCTGAAAGGTAGGGAGGCCTAATGTGAGACGATGATACAAATAACATGGATATATGAATATGTAAATGCATGTATTCATATTCATAAACAGTTTAATGTTCTTTTCTCATTTTAGTTATTTTGTTTTGATCTTAATTTATACACAACTTGTGTCATTTGCTTTCTAATAGCCTATTGTAGGTTGATCCAACCAAAGCTTAGTTGGTCCCAATTTAAATTCATGGATCTCTGCGCAGAATTGGAATATTTGTATACACCAATCGACATTTAACAAACAAAACAGTCTATCTCATATAGCAGAGCACCCTTTTTGTTTCTGAATTGGAATTTTGTTTTAATTCATAGGCTACCTTGTCATAGATGATTCAGAAAATAATTTACTTTTGCAAGAAATGCAGTGATAATGTGCATTCGCAGAATTATTTAGCAGACGTCCGGATTTTATCTGAAGGTTCTGATTGTCCGGATTTATCCCCGTCAATTACTGATTTATTTTTTGCAGTTTCTTGAAAAGTGGAAACTTAAAAAAAGTATATATAAAATATTTACTGAGTGCAAGTGTGATGAATCCACGATATTGACTGATGTAAAATTAGTATTCTTCAGGGTTGCCAGATGTGCTTCCGGACCTCATTAAGATCATGTAGACATTGATTTTTGCATTAACTATCTGACAAGACAATATCTGTAAGATATGATCCTTGATGATTGTTGCCAGTAACCCAGCTGTTTTGGATTTCACTGCTTTTATCGATGATTTTTGCTTATTGTTCATGTGATGAACACGTGCCTGGAGTACATAACTAACGCACGCCATGCTTATGATCGTATAGGTCATTCAAGGATGAGAATTTGCCGCTCATACGTGGAATTCTGCAGAGCTCCAAAAAGTCTACCTTATGTTTATTTTCTAGGTGGGGCCCCTTGAAATAAGAATTTCTGCCAGGGCCCATTACAAGGATACATGGTACCCTGAGTTCCGTTATTTCCGCTTTTTTGAAATTGTCCTTTGTTTCTCGTTTTTTACCAATTTTTCCATTATGTCCCTTTTTCTTCAAGTTATCATATGTTTATTGGTACTGAATCTTGTTATCAGAGTACTGGAACTTTCATAGCAACATTCAAATAAGTAGATTAAAGTGAAATACGCTTGAGCGCGATAATCTATCTTAATTTCTTGCTTCAGGTAAATATAACTTGATTTCGAGGAGGATCTACAAAGGGGATATCAACGTATGCATTTATACGTAGGGGATGTTTCTGATGAAATTGAAAAATCTTTTCTATTTTATCTGTTCCTGCATCACATCAGTACATCCGGGCTGTTTGTAGAAACATGGAGATCAATTCAGCAAAAGAACGACAAGCTTTGAATATGCAAATTTCTTCTGAATTCTTCAATTCCTTTTAAGGGTGCAAAACTCGATGCAATCCTACTTTTTAGCTTTTATCATTTTCTGAACACATCGTTTAGATATTGCGCTAGTACTTTCATGCACCAAATATTTGTGGTGCTTCTGTCTATTAGGTTTATGTAATCCATCATTCAGTACAAAAGTGCATATTTCAGATGTATCCATGTTTAGTGATCAATACGTAGGTCCATGGCAGTATTACTGTATCATGTCCTACTCTACATCTTAATGTTTGATTCTAGCTTTCAGATTGTAATGTGTTTTGATGTGACCAATAATAGCAAGAAGCCTACCTTTTGTGACATGCGATTTCATCAGACCAGTAAAATTAACAGACGAGGCACCAAATCCGGGCACTATATGCATGTATATATATGATATGCTGCGGACGTACGAAGATAATATTTATGTATTCTACGAAATTCAGAGACGATCAATAAATTGGTGATCAACTTAAACCTTAGCTGGGTGCCTGTCTGCATAATATTATCATAACATGCTCACATGAATGGTGAAATTGATTGTCTTTCTGAAGTTATGAAGTTCAGTTACTGAACATATTCGAACATTTTTTAATAGTAAGTACTCACGATGGCACTATTTAGTAGATTCTCATTGCAGTTCATGAAGAATGTGAACCTAGGTAGCCTTATTTTTTGCTTTATCCGTTTGACGTCATTTTCTCCATCACCGTTGGGTTGGACGATGATTCTTCATGAAATGCCTCAAGGTGTTCCGATCGAGGGCGTCGGCTTATTTGAGGCCTAATTGCCAACAGTCTGCGAACACTGTTTCTTCCCAAGTCTTCTTCTTGGTGTTGGTCCGCTGATCTTCATTTTCCATACTTTCTCTACCCAGTTGCCGGTATCTTTCCGCACCAGATGGCCGCACCATCGCAATCTGCACACCCTCATGGCCTCATCGACCGACTGCAGGTTTAGGCGCGCCAGAAGATCTTCACTGGCAACTCTATCTTCGAGAGACACACCACACATCCCTCTGATCAGCCTTCTGTCTGCCATTTCCATTCTTCTCTTTTTTACAGCTGTCAGAGCCCAAGTCTTACTTACGTAAGTCATGCAGGCTCTGACGTATGAGTCGTAAATCTTGCCCTTTAACCAGTATGGAGCAGCACGACTGGTCTGGAAAGGCGACAACTCGCGGAATTTCTTCCAGCCTGATTGAACTCTCGCGGTCACAGCT
Source organism: Prostheceraeus crozeri (assembly GCA_907163375.1). NCBI lineage: Eukaryota > Metazoa > Platyhelminthes > Polycladida > Euryleptidae > Prostheceraeus > Prostheceraeus crozeri. The sequence goes on along the minus strand of CAJQUW010015840.1, from coordinate 960,346 downwards.
GCCTCCGTTCCACCACCAGAATCCAACATGTCTAGCAGAAACGGGTAACAGTGTCGCATATGCCTTCCTCCAAAGTAATCGCATTAATTGGGCTTCTGTTTTTTACCACGGGCATATCACCTGAGCATCTGCCACTCAGAAAGATCGACGTCGATCTTGTCAGACTACCTTTTATGCCACTACAATGTCCGTGAGTCCATGATCGACAGCTGGTGCACTGTATTGAGCTACGACCGACACTATCCGAACATGCGCTGAACGGGTATTTGCAGGTATATAGGTATTATTTAGGTATATCTCACAACATCTTCTACCGCCGTAGCCGTCGGACGCATTCATGTGTTGCTCGTACAGGTTGTCAGCGCAGCAAGGCAAATTCATGTTTTTGACACTCTACGCTTGTTTTTTCTCGTCGATCTTTACGTCTTTCGATTCGGAAACTCTTGCGCTATCCAGCGATGTCCTTCGCTTAAATGGTTTCCGCAACCGTGCTCTGCAATTAGCGTTTTTTTGAATTTTTAAGTTGCCCATCAATTAGTCAGCATTCCTGCTTTCCACTCTGCATTCATCTTGCCTCCCATTCTCATGACGTCATCCCCGCGAATCACTTACGCGCGGTCCACTCTTCTCCAGCTGAGAGGAAACTACCGCCTGCCTCGCAAACAAAGACGCGCTCTCTGGTTCCATCGCCTCCTTCCCAAAGCAATAATTACATCATCGAATTCCTGCCAACAGCCAACTTCTCCCTACTCATCCCCGACCGCCAGCACCAATGCTGTGACCAACGGACACGTGAAGTTACGCAAGCCGAAATCCCCACAATATCAAGCCCCATCTATTCTTGTGTTCAACGCGAGGTCTCTTTTTAATAAACTTGACGATCTTATTAGAACCTCAAAATTCGACGCGGACGTTGTAGTGATTACGGAATCCTGGCTTGACTCGAACATCTCTGATCATGCCGTCTCACTCCCAGGATACGAATTGGTTCGACAAGATCGTGATTTAAACGGAGGAGGTATTGTGTGTTACTGTAAATCACATCTGAAGATTTCTACTGTAAGTAATACCCATGTTTCTTCTTTCAAATCAAACATTCTTTGTATTTGCATGGACAACTTTGATTTGACTTTATGTGCTATTTATCATCCTTACTGGGGTAAAGTCGCTGCACATTCATTCGCTTTGGACTTCGTTCAAAAATTGACAGATAACAGTGAAACCAGTCATTTTATGATTGTTGGTGACATCAATGATTTGAGACTTTATATTGATGATTTCTTTGCTTTGAATAACTTGAAACAGCTTGTTAATGTATCTACGAGAGGTCGTAACACTCTTGACATTGTTGCCACGAATATGCCTAATGAATTTATGTCCCCTCATTGTTTTTCGCCATTGGGACGTTCAGATCACAAAGGCATTTTTCTTAATAAATCAAGTGTGATTTCTGTTATCACCAGGAAAGTTAAGGTCCGGTATTTCTCTCCATCATCTTTCGCTACATGTTATCGTTATCTATCTTCGGTTGATTGGGATGATTTCTTTCTTCATGTGGATGATGTGAATGTTGCTGTTGACCATTTTCACATGTTCCTTCGCTATGTTTTTCTTCTCTACTCGACTGAACGAACCGTCCGTATGAGAAATGTTGATCCTGTTTGGCTGACCCCTACCCTGAAACTCTTGTCTGATGATCGTGACCGTGCGCTCTCTAAAGGGAATTATCCTAAGTATCTTCAGCTTAGAGAGAAATTTCGTCTCTGTGCTTTCCGCCAAATTCCAGCATTTCTCTCATTTGACGTCTGACTCGACCTCCGACAGATGGAAATGTATCGATGCTCAAATTGCTGGCAAAAAACAACAATCGGCTTTTGACTTTGCTGATGTCATCAATGTCATCACTGAATCCTTGGTTGTCAATATGATTAAAAAATGCAAATCGAACTCTGATGGTCCGGATGAAATTCCCGGATTCTTTTTCAGATCTTTCATCGATGTACTTGCTCTGCCTCTTACAAGACTTTACAATCAGTGTCTTCAAAGCGGCGTTTTCCCCAACGTCTGGAAATGTGCGAACATCACTCCGATTCCAAAGGGCACAAATGACCATCTCCATCCTACCCTTTTTGAGTAAAGTTCTGGAGTGGCTTATCAGAGACCATGTCCTATTACCTTCGTTTAATCATCATTTTAACAACAGACAGTTCGGGTTCATTTCAAACGGACTTGGTGGCTGCACCAATGCTTTGGTAGCCATTCGCCTTTCTATCATTGAACACATCACTAAGAACCCAACTCATTATGCGAAAGTTCTCGCCGTCGATTTTCGTAAAGCGTTTGATTCAGTTAGTCATTCCCTAATCCTCCATTGTCTCAAGACAAACTTCGCCTGTGACCCCTTCACGATTAAATTCATACAAAGCTTCCTCAGCAGTCGTTTTCAGCGTGTGTCCACGAGTGGCCTCGTAGCTCCATGGAAAGAGATCCATAGTGGTGTCCCCCAAGGTTCCATTCTTGGCCCCATCCTTTTCATCACCCTGATTGATGACCTTCCCGTTTTGCAGGATACGAAAGTTGTTGTGTATGCGGATGATGTCACGTTGATTTTTTTGGGCGATGAGAATGCTGTTGATACTTTTCAGAATGTTGTGAATGTCTTCAGTGATTGGTGCGATGAGAAAAAGCTTACGATAAACTCGGAGAAAACAAAATGCATGACTGTCGCTCGAAAGCTACGCACTCCGCCAAATTGCCCTGTCCTTATCAACAATAAACCAATCGAGCATGTGAATTATATTAAGATTCTTGGTGTTTTTTTCTGATGATGCGAGATGGGACTTACAATTCTCTTCCCTGTACAGCAGATGTCGCTCTATGTCAATTGTAAAACGCTTGCGAAACAACCATAACTCAGGAAATGTATTATGGCAGGCTTACATAAGTTTCGTTTATTGTCATATTGGTTTTTGCTGGCCTGTTATCTGCGATATCAACAGCAACTCCTTCCGAAAACTTGAACAACTTCATCGCATGGCCATGAAATGATCTGGTTTTTCTTGTAAGTCGAGTCTCATCGATATGCTCGACAACTGTTGTGCGAAGCTAATCAAGAAAATTGCATGCCAAAAGGACATTCATCCCCTTGCTGATTTCTTCGTCACTCCTTCCCATGCTGCTAACGTGCGGAACCCCCGTGTGTTACTCCCTTTCCGAAGACGTTCGGCCATGTATAACAAATCTTTTGTTAAGTACTGTGTTCACTCATGATTTGCCTTTCTGTACATATTGTCATTACCGCCATTTGTTTTTGACAAATAAAGAATTATTATTATTAGGGTCTTACCTTCCACTACTGCAGTTATCATCACTTTTGTTTTGGCCACATTAAATTTCAAACCTTTTGACGCTAGCCAGTCATCCCACGTATTAAGTTTTTCTTTCAGCTCTTGTTCACTTTCTGCAGCCAGCAGGAGATCATCTGCGTAAAGAATTTCGAGAGTTTCTGAAGAACTCGCGTCTTGAGTTCTCTTCCATATCACGAATCGCATTCTCTTTTCTTCCACTGCTGCGGCTACTTCTTCACTCTAGCTCTACATTATGTATTCAACAACTCAAATATTCTTCGTTTTTGCCGCATTAGTGCGAGTAAATCTGTAGATAAAGTAAAAAATCTTTTTCAAATCAATCGTAGAGGTGGCGTCATCGAAGTGCCTATTACGACTGAGCTGCTCAACGTTGCGAAGAACTCTCATCAATGGTACGCAGGTTTTGGAGCAGACGAGAAGAACGGTAGAGCAGATGCAAAACGCGAGTGGTGAACTTCGACGAGATCAGGAAGCGTCTTCTGCCGATCACCAACGACAATTAAAGTTTGGACAAAGAAAGGAAAGAAATATTAACTAGATTCGAAGTTGCTGATCTTCAGACAGAAAGAGGAAACTCTCGACTGGAGACTGCTCTCGACAGTACTAAGAGATAAGAACCTGCATGGGCAGGAATTAATTCACACGGGCTTGAAACATAGGAGCTTAAAGTGGTATTGGACGGTGTGAATCAAAATTGCAACGACTTCAGTAGATTCTAATTTCTGAGAGAAATATGTATATCTTTATTCATTATGCCACTTTCTTATTACAGTTGTTACCTGTCTCCACTTCCTCAGATTGTGAGGCTAATAATACGGAGGAGGGGATGACACGAAGGCAAATATTATCATTTTTATGAAAGTCTACGCGAACAGTTGAAGAGTATTTCTTCCTTCATGTTGACAGTTGATTGGTAGAGTCTCATTTGTGTTCTAATTTCACGTGCTAAATGCAAATCATAACCATTTCGTTAGATACTTTATGTACAATGTGTGTGACACACGAAATACAATGTGATTTGATGAGGTGAATCAATGGGATTAGACAAGAACTGTCAACAAGATTTTCAGCCTTGGATGGCTTCATATATTCAAAAAACGAGCGTAAAGCGTCAACTGGTGGAAAGTACATAAATAACGTTGTGTGGCAGACATAACATATTCCTTTATTTTTCCGTTATCATTCTTCGGTAATAGGAACCCTGAGGATATCTAGAGTACCGGGATAGGAATGGTACGGATACTACTGACCATCGTAGGGTTAACTTCATAAGCAATATGAACTATCACAATATTCAGGCATACAACAGAAACGAATTTTAGAGAGCAGGTGTTAATAGGAGTGTATTTTGTGCATTCCGCTGCGCTTTATCAATTGCGCTCAGTCTTTTAAGTTCATTTTTTGCGAAACAAGTGAAAAGTTCGCGTATAACTCGGGGTAAAATCAGGTGACTCTTAGTGCATATCAACTCCCTCAGATTGTCAAATGCGGACACCGTTTGTGTTGCTTGCCGAACTGCCTGTAAGTCGCCACAAAAAGAGCAATTTCAAGCATTATCGGAGAGTAAAGGCGCGTTCACATCAACACGATAACGATAAAATCGTGACGATATTTCATTTTCTCAGATCAACGATTTATCGTGACGATAAAATCGTTTAAGTATACAATTTTATCAGTTCTGCTTGTTCCAAAGAAATAATACAGTCATTTTCAATGGAAGATGACGAAAAAAGAGACGTAGCTACTGCATTGAACTAATCCACTATTTGCTAAAAGAAATGAGCCGATCGAAGATGAAGGGCACTTTGACGTAACATGATCTGCTTTTGCTTAGGAAAGCGATATTTTTCGGTTCTTCGATAGCTTGATGAAGTCTTTCGGATAATCATTCAATCGCTGGATTTTATCAAATTGTTGTATGCGCTTTTGTTTCGAAGTTGAATATGAACAGCGCTGTGTTATTCGTTATCTCACATTTCTGATGGTGGTTAGCCTTATTGTTGATGAACTGTTTAATTGAAATTAATGAAGATATTCTTCTTGGCTGGTTTTTTTGTAGAATTCGAACTCAGTTGTTGCATTTGTTGTTATGGCAAAGTTCAGAAAATTCAATTTTGTTTTGGCAATCCCATCCCGAAACAAATTATCAAGTGCTATGTGCATTCCGGATTGATTGAAATGGAAAAGCATTTTTTATTGTCCATCTGTGAGTACGAAGCAATCGTCAACATACCTTTTCAGGGTTGCCAAACGTCCAGATTTTTTGACAGAATCTGCCGATGTCCAGTTTTTTTATCATAATCATCAGATGTCCTGATTTGTCCCATTTTAATTCATTCAACTACTTGCTTTGGACTGAACTTGAATCATGCGCATCATTTTTACTGCTTTACTCATATACTACTAAGAAAGATGAAATTTGGGTAATTTTTATACATGTACCTTGCTGTTGTCGTAACAGCTTGCTTATTGGACTCTCATAAATGTATTTTGTCTTGTCAATATGCTAGCAAATTGTATTTTATTGAAGAATTCATTCTGTCGTAAATGTTTTTCAGAGAGGCACTGTTGACAGAGCAATGAAGCTCGAATTGCATGAATTTCGATGTTTTGAAAGTATTGTATAAACATTTGACAAATTCATTTTTCAGAAAATTTTGATCGCACATAACGCAAAATCTAAAGAATTGATCGATTCCTCTAATTGTTGTCATCTCTCGACGCGGTGACCACCATCAATGGATTAATCTGTGCTGAAGGTATTGTTGTTGTGTTAAAATGGAAGAACCAGTTTGTCGCCATTTAGACGTGATATGAAGGAGGTGTTTGCCTCAGACTGAAGCAGTGAAGCCGACCAGTGCTTATGGTTGACTGATCTAACGTCTTGATATACATTAGTAAAACACATTTATTCATCCCAATGTTTGAGGCAGTTGACAAGAGTATTGTACTAGCTTTGAAAAGATATTACAATTGAAAAGTGAAATTGGTCGGTATTTGTTGCCAGTTATACATCATTTAATGTCGCTTCTGAAACATCGCATTCCAAACGTCTGTTCTAGAAAATGTTTCCAAATGACGTGAAAGCATCAAATTTCTGGAGTGGGAAAACCAAAGCAACTTATCTCGTCACAAAAGCAGTATAGGTCCATGCCTGTCGGAAGATCTTTATGCCGCATTAAGATGTGGTTTGTTCACACTTCGCTTAGATGAGACAAACAATTCCGCTGTGTACGAATAGCTAAATTTGACTGCTTTTTTCTGGTACTCAAATCAATAAGGAATCCGACTGGAATTCTTAGCCTCGATTTACTTGAAAATAGAAAGGAAGTATGTGATAGAAGCTCTTGCACCGAGCGCCACCGAAACTTTGCAGTGATTAAAGTTACTCTCCTAAGAACCAACAATGGCAATCAACAATGATTTTCAGCTACTAAAAGAAGAACAGCTAGATGCTTATTGGAGCAAGATATTCGAAAATCACCAATATCCGCTGATCAAAATTCTTGTGCAGGCATTGCTTTGTATTCAGCCATACAATGCTGCTGAAGAAAGAGGATTTAGTGTAAATGCAGATGCAGTCGCAAAGATGAGAAATCGTCTCCAACCTGAAGCTCTAAACGGTATCCGGCGAGTGCGTTCTCATTTGATGATTATGATTACATTACTTGATATTGATGGATTACAACATTTTCCCGGTAACTCAGCTCGAAGGTCATCCCGGCGATGCGTCCAATCATATGAGCACAAGAATAATCAACGTAGATCATTAGCAGAAACAGACATTGCGTTAAGGCAAAGACGGAGTTGGCTTGGCCACGTGGTAAGAACAAATGAGTGAGTGGATCAGGAAAGGGTTATGCGGATGGAAGCAGACGGTAAAAGATGAGCAGGAAGACAAAAAGAATACCTGGAAAAACGCAGTGAAAGAAGACCTTAAACGTGTTGGAGCCCTGGAAGCGGACGCCCACGTTATGCTGAAATGGAGGTTAATAGTCAAGCAACAAACCGCTAACCCATCAACCTCTGGAAACAAGGACGCAAAAGGGGATGAGTGAGTGAGTTCATATAATGTTTTAAATTGACATGATAATAATAAAGGCGCATATTTCCCAAAGTAAAAGAAATCAAAATCATAGTTACATAATTGATGCAACATAAAATGAAAGTCAGAATTCATCGATTGCAATAACGAAGAATAATCATCATGACATAAGCGCGTAACATAAAAGTCAGGTCCGTTGAATTCATTGTTCATGAAGACAGTGGTGAATGGAAAGAAGGAAGACCTGCACCTCTTCGTACAACACATAGGCACACAAAAATGCTTGGAAAAATGCAATTTCCTGGGAATGTACTTGTGTAACACGTGAGAGCTGAAAGAGTCAATTGTTTTAAATAGCTTCCTACTCAACTTTGCTCGTCTGTTAGCACAGTTGCTACCATCAGATGTAAAATTTGACGCAACATGTATCAACCTTATTGCACGATTTTCAACTCTGTAATTTTGAGGATGACCAACTGGCAAATGAACAAGTACGGGAGACGCGTACTCAAGGAATGGGCGTACTAAAGATTAGATCATGATAAATCTTGAGTAAATCATTCACGTCAGTGAAATACTTCAGCTTCCTAAGAACAAAGAACCATAGATTGCACCTCTTAATCACTTCTGCAACAAGATTATGTCAAGACAACTTGTTGTTCAAAGTAACACCAAGGACGTTGGTTTCATTTACAATTGGTATCGACAATTTCATTGAGCAGTCGCCTGTCCCTTTGTTGCACATGAGCACTTTTGACTTCTTTTTGTAGAGAGGGAGCTTATTTATCTGACACCATTCAGCAATGCCATGGATTTTAGTTTAGATAGTGTCTTCATCATTGGTGTGTAATCCCAATGGAACGACTAGGTTGAAATCATCGGCGTACTGAATAAGCTGAGTGCTTTCAAAAGCAGGAATGAAGTCTGCAACGAAAACAGAAAAGAGAGCGGGCCCCAACACCACACAGAGCCTTGTGGAACACCCTTTTTCATAACACAGGTGTGAGAATAACTCTCATTAACACGTGCCTGAAAATGTCGATCATCAAGATAACTTCTCAACCATCTGACAGCACCCATTGGAAAAGATAAGGCTTTGAGTTTTTTGATCATCAACTTATGATTTATGCAATCAAATGCAGACGAGAGGTCACAGGAAATCATAGCAACACCACTTGTTTGAGTTTTGTCAAACTCCGAATAGCACTTTTCCATTATGTCAACCAGAGCTGTAGCTGCAGAGTGACACGGTCGAAACCCATGCTGTGCATTATCATGAGCACTTTCAAATAAAGACAACAATTTACCAAATATAATCCTTTCAAAAATTTTCGACGGCACTGGGATTAGACTGATTGGTCGAAATTTCTCAGGAGATGGAGGACAGGTTTTTGGAACAGGAGATGATAGTTTTTTATAGATAGTATAGATTTAATAGATATTTCTATGACAGTGATAATAGCTTTCTTCCATAGTTGAGGGAAAGGCCTTATTGTCTAATTGAAATTTCAAATGTGCGACGAAGAGGAAAAGTGACGAAATCAGCTGATTCCCTGTATAGTTAGTTTGGGACCTCCTCTATGCCTGTAAGTTTGTTGGCAGAGACTCGTCAATTGCTTGTAAAAATCTTGGTCGCTGATTTCAAAATCCCAGATAACCCCTCCTTTGACATAAAATCATCCCACTTTTGACGATTGTTCCTGCCGTTAAAATTTCCAACCAACTTCCAAACATCTTGAGTTCTTTAGATTGTCTACATACTGCTGCTTAGACTTCATTATCTCGACCCTGACCTTAGGTTGCAAATCTTTGTACCTTTTCCAGTCCTTTCGACGGTACGCATCCCACCGATTATGAACTCTTATTATCTATATTAAACTCTCTTAATTATATTCTTATTAATTAAGAATTAAGAATAATTATTCTTATTATATTCTTAGAGATCTCTTATTATATCTCTTTATTAAACTCTTCGTTAATGAAGTAAGCCATTCTTTATCTATAGACGTCAGCGCAACTTGTCTTCTAGAAATGCATGCAGCCATAATTTCTTGAAGCTTAAAATTGAAGTTATTGACTAGGTAATTGATGACATCAGCATTCAAGGGCAAAATGCTTTCCCAGTCAACATCACAAAGTTTTTCACTGAAAGATACAATATTTGATCGCCGAAAATCATAAATAGTATGACACTTAGCAAATTTGTTAGCATTGACAATGTTACAATTCGGAGAAATACATAACGGAAAATGATCAGAGGTACTTACAGATGCATTATACATACCATTGTCAGATTTGTAAATAAGAGAGATTGATTCAAAAACTATGACATTATTTAGAATGCTGGAACCTGTCGTTGATGTTTTACAATGTCGTTCAGCAGAAAGTCTTCACAAAAGTTCTCCACTCGAAACTGATAGAAATCACCCAAACTTATAATAATATTTCGGCTTTACTGATAATGCATAGTCAAGGAGGAATGTCGCATGATTGACTATTTCATTCAAAGAAGACTGAAGGAGTCCAGGAGGAATATACAAGCAAATTACAAAGCATTCACAACAGGAAATGTCAAGCATAATGTATTCACAAAATTTTGAACCAGCATCCTAATGATTGACCACTTCATAATTTATTCCCAATTTAACATAAACCGCAACTCCACTTCCTTTACGTGTGACACAATCTGACCTTACGATCGAGAAACCAGGAATACCGCACTAATTCCAGAAGAGCAAACATCATCGTTTAGCCAAGATTCTGTTATGCAGGCTAAGTCAGGTTGAACAATGAGTACAGTATAGGCGAACTCATCAAATTTGTCCAACAAAGACCGAATGTTCGTTGGAAAAGCGTTGGGTAAAAAATACTTTTGTTGGGTTAAAATTACATTTGAACATTCGATTGAGTGGCAACCGTACCCCTGTCTAATTTCTCAGAAACTATTACATCCGACCGAATACATAGTAGCCTTTTTGCCGTTTTCTCGTCGCCTTTTTAGTTCACCTCTAAGATACTTCTGTCTTTCTAGTTGCTCTATCGTCAAATCGGGGTTAATGTAAACCTGCTTGAAAGCATCATTATTTCGGAACAGCTTGGATTTCGTCAGGAATTGAGACCGAACCTTGGTACTTTTACACTTAACTTTCAAAAGACGTGGAGTACCTGACATTGAAATCTTGCCAACGCGATAAGTCTCACAGATACCGTCATTATCCAAACTCAGCACGTAGGACATTCCGAATCTTTGCACTGTCCTTTAGATTTCTTTCAGCAAGAGATCCTGCACACTTCAGGGAGTCCAGATATTGCCAAAAACTTGCGCTTCATCTGTCTGAGTTCTAACTGATGCATTCGAGATGCCTCCCATTGCTTAAGGTTGGACATGGACATCTCACCGTGCCCATCAAGGCTCTTCTTTATCGCATTGTAATCAGAACGCAATTCAGTAATCTCGTGCCTACAAGTAAACTGCTCATACTGCATAGAGAAAAACTTATGTTCTAGCTTCAACATTCAATCGTTACTAATGATCTCTTCAATTATTCAACTTCAACTTTAAAAGAAGCAACAACATCCTTCAAAGAATCGATTCGATGATTAGTCGATCCAACAAGGTATTTCAAGTCATTCAGTGTGACTTGCTTTGTATTCGATCTTGTGTTTCTACCAGAAGCTGATCTAATTTCATGATATTGCACTTCCACAGACATTTCTATTGCAGCCAAAATGATGACGGTGCGATGACGCTTGATCACGTGAAAAATAATCGATGATCAAAATTCAGAGCGGCAGGCATGGGTGAGATTCTTCCGGAAATTTGGCATGAATTTTATTGGGTCCCGAGATTCGTCCAAAACGTTGTAAAACAGAATGGCGGGTGAGGGTTAGCGTCTTTTTTCTATACAGTCGTTGAATTTTTGAGTACGTTTTGAGAAACAAAATTTTCTTAAGATTGATAATACTAACAGTCATCTTGATTGACTAATTGCCATTGAACAATTCGTTTCTTCATCGACTGGTACGATTAAGTTATCGATAATTTCGAATTATGGGCGCAGAATCTGTTATGCGTAGAATATAAGCGCATAAATTCCCAAAATTTCTTTGTCTCATTTTGCACATATTTACAAGCTTGTATGAAAATGAATTTCGGAAAATTATAGATATAGACTAACAAGAAATTATGTAGAGAGCAATGAACAATGACTGCACTGCAAGCTACAGAAGCTAAAAGAGTCAGTGTAAAAAAATCAAAAATGGAATTATAAAAGCAATAAATATATAGGCTGACAACAATTTGTTATTTTATAATTGAAGTATATATTTTTTATATTCATCTGTAGCTGCATGCAGGCTACATTTTCTGATCCAGGGCAGTCTCAGCTGAAATGTTACCCGCTCGCTAACCGATGCGCGAGTTAGTGACTTTTCCTGTTTCACAGTTTATGGTCAGGAACAGGAATTTCTCACAGACACAGTCGTAGAACAACAGTAGCTTTCACTCCTTTCTGTTTATGACCAAAAATAAAAATAATGTAAAAAGACGTTCGAACATGGCCTTGAAAACGGTTCGAACGTCTTAAATTGTTTTTATTTTAGGTCAGTAAACAAAAAGGAGTGAAGCCTAACGTTCTACGACTATGTCTGTGTTTCCTCTTTCAGTTTTCATTGCTAATTGTATGCTATTAAGTCACAACTTCTATTGAGAAGTGACTATATAAAGGTTTATTTGTCCAAGACCGTATAATTGAAGAATGTTGAAAATTTCACTTATTGACGTTGCCCTATATTTCAAAACGAAATTGTCTTTCCAAGTGTTCCTCAATAAGAAATCCTGAAAGGTTGTTGTAGTATTAAGTCATATAAGTTCAAGTGGAGCAAATTTGAATAAGTGCAGCCTACACAGCGCCCTTTTTATTCAACTAGTGAAAAATGGAAGGTGTACCGAGTACCCTTATTAAAATTTCGATAATCCTTGTTCCTGCTCTCAGAAAAAAGTTCAAGTGTTTAATATGATCCCAACACATTACCACTCCCTCTATATCCTCTCAGAACCATAGATTTCAAATGACAGTCTGGCGCAATTGGTACAGAAATGACTAATTGGAGGGCACTTGCAGTACATTATGCTCCTATTCTGCTAATAGTGCCAAACGCACTTCACCATTATTATAGCTAAATACAGTATACTACTCATAAGCGTTAAGGGTCACCTTAAAATAAACGCTAAATGAATTCAGATACCACTAGTTTCTCATGATAACGGGGTCTTTATACATTTAGAAAGATAGAGGAATAATAATTTGCATCATAGAGAAAGTATATCGTATGTAGAGTGTCGACTCAAGAAAGTATCTGTATACAGTGAAAAATTTTATATGAAAAGATTCAGTCAGTTTTTTGCGAAGATAACGTTCCTGCGGTCCAAAAAATTATTTGAGCAGTTTTTGAAAACCTAAATTTTTGCAAAATAGCCCTGTGTTTATAACTACCGACATGAAGCCACTTTGTAAGTAGCATGAAACAAGTTGGATATCAAAAGGAATGAATATTAGCTAACAAGCATCTCAATTAAACTGAAATCAAGCTGATGATCGAGGACATTTCATGAACTGCATAATAATGCAAGTCTTCAAGAAAAGTTGAGATATTTTTATGCTTCTTGGCTGAGGTGACAAGTTTTTAGTTCAATTTTTAACGGCATGATTTTATGATTCACAAGGCGTCATTTCTTGATTGTGAATAGTAATATGGACCCATTTACATCTTTTATGATCATTTTCTTTGATTATGATTAGTGTTTGAAAATTACCGGTAATTTATTTTAAGTTACCTTACCGGTAATTTACTGGTAATTTATCGGCAAATTGCCAGTAATTTATATTCAAGTCCGTATAACTGTAAAAATGGGAGGAACCATATGCTTTGATTTTAACTAAATACACACTTCTAAGAATTGTGACTGGAAATCCCAAGAATTGTAATCGGTTGTAGCTGTTATATGCTTGGTTGATTTGTATTGTTTCGTAGTACTAAATAAGAAGAACATTCCAGCACCATCAATTTCATTATTTTGTGCAAATGCCTCAGTTAACTGATTTCTAGCGTCGAGTGATCATGTTATATAAAACTGAGCATCCCACTTTGGGCCTTGGTAGATGCGGCGAAATTCAGCCGAACTTCTTCAGCAAAAATTACAAAAAATCAGTTCACCCTTGTGGCTAAGCGAATAAAAGAAGAAGGCAATGAAGTCCATCGTAAGCGTGGAACAGGTACCGCCACAAAATTTGACAACAATGCACGGACTGCTGTTTTGGATTTGGATGTTACGCCAGTTACGCCAAAGGGAAATATCACACCAACTGAATGTCATTAGGGACTATGACAAAATTCTCAAAATGTCATCGCTAAAATGCTATCGAAGAATCAAGTGTAGCAACCTAAAAGATGCTCATAAAGAAAGAAGACTTGAAAAATCAATGCTTATTATGATCAATAAGTTTCAACCAGGAGGTTCGTTTAAGTCGGTTTGGTTCTTTGACGAAGCAAGTTTCATGCTCAACGCCCCACTAAATTCGCAGAATGAGCGTATCTACAGAGCAGTGAACGTAAAGACTGACATCGATGATAACGATATTTTGGCAGAAATCGACACTCAGCAAAAGTCGATACTTCGTTATGCTGCGGATTCCTGGTTTGGGAAGTCAAATCTTTACTTTATTGAAGCTGGCCAAGACCACATCCCAAATTCAAAAAAGACGAATAAGACAGTAAATCAGGACGTTCATCGAGAAGAAATGTGCCCTCGGGTTTTCGAAGATATCAATCGCAATGCAAAATGAACCATGGACGTGACAACAAGATGGCGCAAAGCTCCACACAGCAGTCGCAACAATTAATTGGCTTAGAGAAAACACACTTGATTTTATTGAATCAAAGTGATTGGCCTTCAAAAAGCCCAGATTTAAACGTCATGAGCTTCTGTATGTGGAGTATTCTATTGTCTCATCTTCAGTGACAGCGTGGACAGATAACTGACATTGAAATGCTTAAAGATGTTTTGACAGAAGCGTGGAGTGGAATACCCGACAGAACCATTCACTCAGCCACTTCTGCATGGATACAACGTTTGAAGCGCTGTGTCAAAGTCAGTGGTTCTCATTTTGAACATTATTGATATTTCCGAGTCTTCATTATTGCTTTTGTAATACACAAATCATACATTTGAAATTTCCTGGTTTTTACTGAACACCCTGTAGTTGTCAATTTTAGAAGGAGTATGAAATCTATGCGTAGTAAATTTAGATACATGGAGACACTATTGGTTCAAGAAATGCATTTTGATAACTATAATTAGTAATAAATATTACTATGATATGAGAAAGAGAGAGAGAGAGAGAGAGATCATCAATGGAAAGAATATGCAGACATCGTCCCTGTTGTAGCCACCTGGTAAAATTTGACAATACGCGTGCAGGCTACAATCATCATAAAGGTGCATAAAGACATTGATAAGGGAGCAATCAAAGATAATGTATATTATTGTCTTTGGGAGCAATAGCGATCGTCTCAACCAATGAGAGACCAGAATTAGAATATTTTAAGTGCGTGTTGAAGAGATAGCAACTAACGTGGACTTTGATAAATTCAGGCATTCTTTAGTACTGCTAGTGGTTGGTGATAGCAAAGTGAATGGCATAATCACCTAATTAGATTGTTTAAGCGCATCACTTTGCTAGAAGTGCAAACTGATTCAAAGCAATGGCACATGCAGGAACTTACAAAGTGGGAAAAAAGAAATTTTTAATACCTTGCGGCTTGCGGAGATAGGAAAAATAGTCGTGCGACGCTTGCGGATTGCTGTGAATTCCTTCAAAATGCTCCGATTGTCACGATTCCTTCAGCTTCGAAGAATTCAGATCATCGCGCAAAGGTTTTCTCGATAATGTTGGGCCCTCCGATCATTATTAAACAGTTAGCAGGTACACGAAAAAACGTTCACAAACTTCTCTGTAGAACTTGACATCGACTGTGTCTCTTTGTTGTGTGATCCGGTTATGATAACAGTCACTGAAGCTTCGCACAATTTGGCGTACCGGTATTTAATATCGAACTGGCTGCTTATTGTTCGATTGGTATGGTAATGTCAGCAGATTGTGCCATTTTATTAACGCTACATGTTCCCATGTTTCCTTTCTAGTCAAACAGAAGAAGAAACGACCGGTCATTCATGCACACCTGGTTGAATACATTTATAGGTTAGATGCATAAGCTATGTTAAGAAACTCTAAATTCTTTAGGCTACCTGAGAATTGAGTGTATTGGAAATTTTGTCATAGCAAAATAAAATGAGGAAATGATCAATTGTGTATCGGTAATTTACCACACTTCAAACACTAATTGTGATGTTTTGCTCTTTCAGTAGCAGGTAGTCTGTGATATGATCACGCTTAAGAAAATAATCTTATAGTTAGGCTGAGCTTTAGGTAATGGCTCATCGAACTAATTTATGACACCATATATTACCTTTCCAAGGTTATCATGGTATGGAGGATTAGTAAATTACTTTTCCTTCTTCTGTAATGCTATCAAAATCAGTCAAATTTGTGTGCATTTCTGCAGAAGTGCAAAAATTTGCATATCTCACATTTGGGTGGTACCGGGTCTCAACTCAAAGTTCATAATGAAATCGAAACTGTATACACATTGTGGATTAGATAAATGCTGAATTGCTACTGTACCTGATATACTTATTCTATTTCTTGTATAGGCCTACTTCAAGAAGTTAGAGTTCGGTTATCAACTTATTTCAATATACAGCATATTCCCAAATTCAATGGTATGCATACAGGTTCATGTAACAAAAGATCAAACAAAACAAATGTGAATTACTGAATACAGGTTAATATCGCATGTGTCCTCCCTTGACATCCAAGCAAGCTCTGCAACGTCGTCTCATGGATAATATGACTTCATGTGCGGATTGTGGCATCAGGAATTGTGCCCATTCTTGAGTCAGAAATTGGAGCAACTGCTGTCAGCTTGTTGGAGGAGGGATCCGAACAGCTCTTCCAAGAACGTCTCACAAGTGTTTTATTGGTGATAAGTCGGGGTAATAGACGGCCACTCCATTCGAGCGACTTGTTGATGCTCTAAGAACTGACTGTGCTCCATGATGGGCGAACATTGTTATCCTGCAGCGCAGCACAGCTTCATCCCTGATAGCTTGCAACACCCGCACGGCCTTGGTAATTGTTATGTCGTTCAAGTACTTCTGTCCAGTCAGGTTTCCTTGAACATAGACCAAGTCGGTGCGATGATGAAGATTGATGCCTGCCCACACCATTATATCTACTGATCCACCTCCATACCGATTGTGCTCTCTGATGGTGGCATCTGTGAAACGTTCACCTTTTCTTCTCCACACATGAATCCTGCCATTATGAAAAGACATGGTGAAACGGAATTATTCAGTAAAGAAGACATTTGCCCATTGGTAGGCCGTCCAACTTGTGTTCGGTGCACCATCTTCTATTCTTTCTGTGACGCTAGTGTTGAGGAATTCGTATTGCTGGGACTCTTGATATGATGGAAGCCTCGTGTAGACGATTTCGAATCGTTTGATCTGTAAAATTTATCTCTTCTGTCGTCCTCAGTTGTTGATTTATATGATTTGCTGTTGCTGCCCGGGATCTCCCAGCCTCTCCTCGATATCCCTGTCTCCATGATGCGATGCTCTAGCCTCTGCATCACAGAAAGGCTGACACCAACTCTTTTTGCAGTCTCACGCATATAAAAACCATTTTCCGAAAACCCCATGACTCTTTCCGCGACCAAATTCAGACAGCTTATTTGCGCCTGGATGACATGTTTCATTCAGACTTAAGAAAGTTGCATAAACGCAGCTAGCATCACAGATCTGAACACTTTTCATGAAAACTATTAATCATCAATGCCACTGTCATTGTGTGTTTATTGACAACAAAAGATGTATAGTTGACATGGAGTGGAGAACTTTACAAAGACACGTTAATTCATTTAATAAAAGAGTGAATGTCTCAAACATATTTGAAAAATGCTGAACGGCAGAAGAACTGAAGCAACGAATAGTGCCTCATTATTAACATTTAGCTTTAATTTGACTTTCGTTCCTCGATTACTTTTAATATGAATATTTCAATCGAATGATTTACACGCGTTTGGACCACGACCCAATAAAATAGTTGCTAAGAGGCCAAAGCATCACGGTAAATTTGTCATGTAGAAATCTTCGAAGTAATATATTCAAGAATATTCATTCTAACTTTTAGAGTTCTCTTTAAGGGTTGCTCAACTCGGTCGTAAGTTACGACGTAGTAAAATTTAAGTCGGTCGTTGTTACAATCGACTCGAGTCGGTAGTAAATTGGAGTTTCTCAACCTAGTAGCAACAGCGTCAAACGTAAAAGTCGGTAGCAATACGGTAACCAATGATATGCCCAGTTGATATGTCAGTTGTGTCCCATATCTGCGCACTATGGCGAGTAAGACGAAAACCGGTACGAGTCAAAGCAAAAATTTCACTGATCAGGAGAAAGTTACATTGATCGAGATAATTAAGGATAAGAACTTCGTTGACACTATACAGTTGAAGAAAACGATGCGAAGTCAATAAAGAAGAAAGAGGACGCATGGGAGGAAATTCTTAAATCATTTTTCGCGCAAAGTTCTAACAGAAGAACATTGAAGCAGCTGCAAGTTCTTTGGCGCGATTTGAAATCTCGCGTTAAGGAGAGATTCACAAAACAGAAACAAGAACATTTGAAGACGGGTGGAGGAAAATGAAATCAATCCGATTTGTCAGGCTGTAATTGATATATTGCCTCAGCATCAGCCCAAGAGCAATAATAAATATTATAGTCGATATTTTACTAAAATTTGCATTTCTTGCCATTATTAACCATATCAGTGGATTTAAAAGGATTCGTTTACTAGGCATATCTTGATTTCGAACATTTTCGAAGTGTTTTATTAAGGTATAAAAAAGCTGAATAAAAAGGCATTCTATTGAAAATGATATATTTTCAATTCAATGTTTAGATTGAAAGAAACGATGCGCTGCTACCAGTAACAATCCATCGAAATGTTGTCGAAAAATGCCTATCAATAAAATTTTGTCGAATAAGGCTGCCACTGACGTCGTCAGAAATACTTTCAGTTGTCGGTTCTAATTCAACATCAGTGTCTTCGTTGTCAGAGTCAATTTGCTCTTCTCTGTTGGTAATGACAAAATTATGCAGAATAGATGTTACAATTATAATGTGACAGCATCTATTTTATTGACTAACTGGACGAAATCGCATACCGACATGCAAACAAAGAAATCAGCCCTTTAAAACACCAAATAATCTTTCAATAGTAATTCCGGTCATTTTGTGACTTGTTGTACCGTTTCTGTTGACGTGTGATAGGATTCAGTAGTGGTGTTAATATATATCTTCGGCAGAGACAACCATTATCACATAGTAGGACACCTGGCGACGGATTCTAATCCAGTTCAAATCGTAGAACTGAATTTTCAAAACCGTCTAATCATATGACCTCGAAGATTACAAATCGCGATTGTTGTTTGATGGATTAATTTGCGAACCGTACCCTTATGCACATTGTGAAAATCTGATAAAACAGCCCGAATAGTGTGTCTCGACAGATCTCAAGTCTTCTTCCATATACGATGCCATGAGATTCTCAAATTTTAAAAACAACTCCTCAGTCATTCTATAAGTTTCTAAATTCTTCGTCTCTCTAAAGTAATTGAGGGTTAACTCGACTTCGAAGGGTTCGTCGTCGCTGTTCGCAGACACTGTCGTAGACGTCCAAAGCATCGAAGACATCCATGGTCAATGCGAACAGTCGAGTTTCTTACAATTGAATTGATTTGCTACTAGAATTTCCAGTAGCAGTCAATTCCATTGTTATAACTCCGGTCGGTAGCAAGCGCGTGACGTCACCGCAGTTACTATCAGTGTTGAGAAACAAGTCGATAGCAAAGTCAGTCGTAAAGCTGGTCGTAAAATCTTCATTGTAAAAAGCCGTTCGCAAAGCTGGTAGTAAAGCTTGTAGTAAACGACGACCAGGTTGAGCAACATGATTTTAAGTCAGTAGTAAATTTAAGTCGAAAGTAGAGTTACGACAGAGTTGAGCAACCCACCATAAAACTCTTTTAGCAACTTTCATGAGCGGTGCTTCAGTACATGAATAAATCGAGTAATAGGTAATCTTCAGGCAATGCACAACTTCTAGCATACATTGAACCCACTGACTAATTTACATCGATTGACTGAAACAAGAATCGATTACTTCAATCATATTTATTGATGAAAATGCATCAAGAGATCGAGAATCACTCATTTGTTGACTTTGATTTTTGTGACTCATAGTAGTTCGTGTAATAATTCAAGTAATATTTATACATGTTCTGAAATTCAGGATTGGTCTCTGACGAAATTTCTGGCTGACTGCTGGCGACAGCCTCCGAAGACTGTGTGGTCGGGAGAGGAGCACTGGGAAAATAATTTGGAGGAGGAACAGTAGCATCAGGAGGAGGAACTCGCCATTGAGGATTACTCGGTCGAGGCCACATCTGAGGGGTCGGACTAGCATTGTGTGGAGGACGATAATGCCGCGGTCTTGTTGAAGACTGAGGCCCATAAGGAGCTTGAGGAGGTCGAGACCAGGAACCAGGTAAAGGAGGAGGAGGCTGATGTCGCCAATCACCGACTACGATCGGTGTATGAGACGATTGGGTAGGATGTGGAGGATTCTGAACAAATTCTGGCCGATTAGGTCGATTCTGAACTGATCGTCTGGCTGTTGCCTTCCTTCTGGGTTGCGGATTATCTGATTGTTGACCTGAAACGCAAGTGATCGCTTTAAAGGACAAATCAACTGATGAAGTTAAATATTCTCAGCGGGCTTTTTATTTGACAGTTATCTACCTTCACAATTTGTACAGAAGCATTTTGTGTTTTGATTGACATTGTTATCAATAGGGTTTGCATAATTGCATGTCTCTGACTAGTGGGTGAGCCAGTTTTAATTAACCCCGTAACCCACCATGCATTGACCCCAACTCTCTTTTATACCTCAAAACTTGTTGGCTTCCAGTATTGAGTAGCCTCTAGCATGTGGCATTCATCAATTCCGATAAATATCAACACTAATTACACAACTAATATTACACTAATCCACACTAATGCAGTACTAATTATTGATCATTTCAATTATAATCGCGTCACAACCAGATATTTCATTCATATCCATCTGCATGTTTTGAGACCGAAAAACAAACACCATGCGCATCAATTTCCAATCCGTACCCGACATTTTTCTTTATATTTTAGGTGAGCAAAATCCATCAGAAATATATTTTGGATGCGTAAAGCAGCACTAATTTTGTAGCTTTCTGGGGGCAACAAAGTAGCTACAAGACATTAACGATAGCTCTTCTAATAGGCATAACTCGATTTCTTGTAGAAATCGCAAATCCTCGCAAAAATCATCGTCTGATGGGGTTTTCCTGCCCTTTTGGGTTCATGGAACACCACACGAGGAGCAAAAAGCATTCCATACATTTCAATGTCTCCATTTGGGATCTAATAGTCTTTCCACTTCAATCCAGGTATGAACCTCAACATTGTCCTATCACATCAACATGAAGCATAACCTTCTTTGTCAATGTCCGTCCATATTTCGGAACCACACCAGAAGCGCTAGCGAGCCGCAGAAAGTTAGGAGCAGGGGAAGAACAAGAGTTTCACGCTGTTAATAATGATTATGATCAACTAGTATCAGTAGGCCTACGCTAATAGATTTCAAAGATGTTGAATATAAATTTCAGTAAATCCATGTACTGTATACACTGTATATGCCACATGCAAAACCAAAGAGACGTGATTATCTTTGGAATGAGGTACTTAAGGGATATTAACATTATTATCTATGCTATTATAAGTCCGGTGCGAATATTGCTTGATATTGCGAATATCACGACGATTGCTCATAGCTATAATCGTTCGAACTTAAGTAGTAAAAACAAATAATGATCAATGAATTTGCTTAAGATTATACAACAGATGAGCATAGTGATTGTATTAAATGTGAATATAGCTAGGAACTCAAAACAACAGAATCAAAAGAAGCTGATCAAAATTTTGCGAAATCCATGATCTTTGACGACCCTGATTATGGTCTTCCGCTCTCTGCCACATCACTGAAACATGGCTACATAATCAGTGCAACAGTTCGATAACAGACAGGCACGTCAGCACACACACACTACTTACTGGATTCTCCTTTGTCTGAGGGTCTTGATTCTCTTAGTTTTCGTCTTTCTCGCTTCTCTGTTTCGTCATCAGAATATTCAATTAACTGAAAATAACACCACCAACAATTAACTGAAAATAACACCACCAATTTCTGAATGAAACAATCATCTCCATCAAATAAAATGATCATGAGAAAAATTTTGGTTAGATGTTTCAGAAAGGAGATTCGTATATTCATAATCATAATTATCTAATTAATGGGAAATGGTGCTTACAAACGAGGGTTTGTCTAGCTATCTGTGAACACAGGATATTAATCCTTTCTTACGTAGACAATATCACGTATTTGACAGCGCAAGAACGAAAAGCACGATAACTTGTAACCGGCTGCTATTTTCTCAATTACTTTTCTAATCATTGTACATACATTAAAAGTTGCGGACATTCAAACTACATGACTATGAAAAAATACGAAGGTTAAGTGTATGCATAATCAAACCGGGAAATTGCACTCGGTTTCCCGTTAATTCCACTAACGGGAATTAACGTTAATTCCACTACAGGAAATTAACGTAGATAGGATGAAAGAAATCAAATCGGACTATTACCATTACAGGAGAAAATCACTGACGCCCTCTTTCATGATCCACAATGAAGTTTTGAACTGCTTTAACAAGAGAGCCTTTGCGATCATAACATTACGCACAAGATAAATCCAGTGAGATCTTCAAACTTGCGATCCAAATTTCTCTTTCACATTTCGCACAATGAAATTCGTCTATCTTATCATGAAAAGGATTATAGATCCCATAAAACATGGTAAAAAGCAATTAAGAAATGTTGATACAGAATTGATTTTAAGAATCAATGAAGTGATGTCATTCACAGGGTGTCCGCGCAAATTTGAATGAAAATTTCCAGGATTTCCAGAGTAAAATTCATTTTCCAGGTTTTCCAGGGAAATTTAACAAAAAAAAACGGGGGGGGGTTTTCGAATTTGCAAAAAAATTCCAGACTTTCTGCAGGGAAATTTTACTCAAATGCACGCGTCAAATTTAAAAGAAAAATTCCGGGAAAAATCTACCCAAAATTCTGTGGCTAAGGAGCTTACACACCATAAAATTAATATTATTGAAGACAAAAATTTGAAAAGTGACGTAAAATTGATTGAATTTTTAAGGCGCAGTTGATTCCAAATAACATATAACAATATATGCATCAAATATATAAAATATATGCATCCCCCCTCCTGCAGCCCATCTTGCAGTCAATAAGTTCTTGGGGAACCGGAGCTGACCGGTACGGGGCGCGTCCACAGGTGGCGGATAGTGGAAGCCCTTCAGATATGGAGGCTCGCTGCGAATAAGTGCAAACGAATAAGCAGCCGCGGACCAAAAGCGGCAGGTTTAGCAGGGGAGAGGAGCCAGCTGGTGACGCGGCTGGGTCATTAAAAGCTCTCACAACCCCATTACGAACCTGCGACAAGGCGAGTATAGGCCGCCTTTAAATAAGCCTAGTCGACGGCCAACGGCGGATTCCAGGCGAAGACGGCGGAAGAACTACGACGGCAAGGGACAACGACTTCGGACGGATGATCTTTTGCTAAGAGAAATGGTGATTTCTTCAGTTCACCCTGCAGAAGGCAATGGCAAACCACTGCTGTATCTTGCCAAGAACAATCATGGTTATGGAATAATGGATTCTCGATTTAACAGAGTTAATGGAGTCGCATCAGGAGATGTTGACTCTTCGCTCGGTAGAGGGATTCATGCGACGCGGGTGTCCTTCGACCGTCATCAAGCGACTGTCTCAAGCAGTAGCAGAATTCTGAAAAAAATTGGAACCTGGAATGTCAGAACCTTGAATCAACCGGGAAGACTAGACAATGTCCAACAGGAAATGAAAAGATTAAAAGTTGATATCATGGGCCTCTGTGAGATCAGGACCCTATTTCACTTATCGAAATTCTTAAGTCAAGCTTGATTTTGCATTTCATTCACTTATCATCTTATCTTAAAATCTTATACTTTTAGCTAAAGACCTTATCTTATGATCTTATGTTTTTAGCTTATAATCTTATAAAGTTCACTTAAGTTATTGAGCTTTCCACTTATAATCTTATGTTCTAATTTCACTACTTATGTTACCCAGAGAAAACTTAAGAATGTTATTAGGAATGAAAATGTTGCCTTATGAATAAAATAAAAGGCTGGACATTACATATATTGGTCAATATAGTTTTGTCGCACAGTATTACCCACTTGATGTGGATGATGGCTGTCTATTTCTTGACGAGGCGAATCATCTTCGCTGTTTGACAACTGAGAAGGATGAACGGGAATCTTCAACTTCCTGCAGATGTTGTGCAGAACACAACATGCAATAACCACTTTAGGCACCTTTGTTAGTTCGTATCGAGCTGGTCGAAGAAGAACGTTAAACCGCTGTTTGAGGATACCAATTGTTTGCTCAACATTTTGACGTGCTGCGAGAATACGTCTCTGAAAAGTTCTTTGCCTGTCGCTCAACATATTAGCGAATGTGGAATCATAGGGAGTAAGTAGATACCATCGACATGGATAAGCGCTGTCACCGAGAAGGGATAAGTTTTCCTCTTTGATCAATTGTGGAACATCAGAATATTCCCACATTCGAGCGTCGTGTGTAGATCCAACGCAGGATACATCAGCGTGAATTATTTCATAATTAGCACCGCAAATAACTTGCGCATTTAGAGAATGGTATTGTTTTCTGTTAACAAAAACATGTTCGTGTGGATGAGATTTCGGACGCTGAATTCTAATGTGAGTTCCGTCAACAACACCAAGTATGTTAACGAGATGGTACTTCTCATTGAAATAATTCGTATGTCTTTCAGCAGAACGCCCTGTAGGCCACGATAACCACTCATTGATCATTGATGGAGAAGCGATGGCATCTATCACTGCCCAAACACACCGCCAAACCGTAGTAGTCGAACATTCTCCAACTCGACGTAAGTTCCATAAATAGTTTCCGGTGCCAAGCCATTGAAGAGTAAGCAAGATGGCTGTCTCTTTAGATAATCCACGATTAGAATTATGGAAGTCCCGTAAATTGGCCTTTAAATGATCGATGAGTATGGAAGCATGGTGTCTTGAAAATCGAAATTCTTCATAGAACTGTGGGTCGCCCAAGTCCGGCATGAGACGTACACTTGTTTCATTACTTTCAAATTCAAGTAAAATACCAAGAACACTGAAGTCACGTGATGCACGAATAAGTCTCGGTAGACTATTCATTTTGTCTGATGAAGTGAGTAGCGTCGTTTTGAAGACTTGCCAATAATGCGAATAACCATAGGTAGCCCTTTGTTATTTGTGAATAACTGGGTGACGTACAAGGGTGTAAGGCATTCGAATAATACAGTGATTGGCCCAAAACAACCGTGCGCGCTTGCGTAAATTTAACCGGCGCTTCAGTTATCTATATACTTGAGATACTGACGTCACGTGTGTCTTCTCTATTAAGGTTTGGGCATTGGTAACAAGTTTTTCAGTCACGCTTTCAAACTACGACCCGTCGTTATAATTCACGGAGCGCAATATGGTTGCAAAGAAATTTACCGACTCTCAAACCCTTCTTTTGATCAGCCTCATTAAAGACAGGTATAATATCATCTATGGTTCATTTTCTGCAGACATTTCGAAAAGTGACAAAACTAGTGCATGGAATTATATAGAGGAAACTTTCGCATGTTCATTACTCAGTAATCAAAACGCCGACGAATATGGGCATGAAAAGCTGAAGAAGAAGTGGGAAAATATTCTTCAAAAGATACCAACGTATATCAAGGCAAAAGAGAAACATCAATCTTCTACTGGCCGCGAACAATTCCGAGAAAACGAAGAGCTAGAAAGGGCTCTCGACGTCGTGGGGAGAGATAACCCCAAATATTTCAAACCCGACTTCGCCATGTCGTCCACTTCTTTCATGGATCAGCTAACTGAAGAACTCGAGACTACAGCGGAAGCACCGACGCAGAATCCAACGATGTCTTCTGACTTCTCCACCCCGACTCCTCCACCGTTCAAGAAAGCGAGAATTGTAACGGCTGATCGTGTTCCGCAAGTCGCCTTCGCCAGCTACATTGAAACGGAAAGATCCCAAGTTATGCTGCAACACGAAAGTTACATGAAATATCTTCAAGTTCAGACTGAAGCACAAAATGCTAAAAAGGAATTCTATTTGCTGAAAAAAGAACTCTTAATGAAGAAGCACTATACATGTATGTAAGTGTTCTAATTTGAAGATTCAGTTACATTTGTGCATAAAATTCAATTCAATATATGAGAACATTGTTGGATAAATCTACGTTATCATTTCGAATGGGTAGTCTTACAAGCAAGATGATGATTTAAATATTCATAAGATTATAAGATTTGGCTTATCTACTTAAGTTTGTCCATAAGATCTTAAGTGAACTAGAATGATAAGTGAAATATGGCATGAGTCACTCATTAGAATATAAGACGATAAGATTATAAGATAAGATGATAAGTATAAGTCAATTCTTGTCATAAGTGAAATAGGCTCCACATGGAGCGGTTCGGGAATTGTGCAACACAAAGACCACAAAATTGTCTACTCTAGTAGTGATAGACACGTTAGAGGAGTGGCTGTAATGCTGAATAGCGAGATGTCGAGAAGCTTGTTAGGTTTCTGAACTATTTCAGATAGGGTTATACTCGTCAAACTGAGAGGACATCCGTTCGATCTCAGCATCATACAAGTATATGCTCCGACCTCAGCCAGTGCAGATGACGAACTGGACAGTTTCTACGAAAGCGTCGATAAAGCAAAAAAAATGAATGTAAGTCTCAAGACATAATAATTGTCATGGGTGACTTTAACGCTAAAGTTGGATCATCGAAGGATGGTTTTGTGACTGGGAAATTTGGTTTAGGAGACAGGAACGACAGAGGAGATAGATTAGTCGATTGGTGCAAACAAAATGATCAAGTTATTATGAACACGAGGTTTGAGGAACATCCCAGAAGATTATGGACTTGGAAAAGTCCGGATGATGGAACCAAAAACCAGATCGACTTTGTCACGATCAACAAACGATTCAGAAACGCCGTATAACACACAAAGAGCTATCCAGGGGCAGACTGTAGTAGCGATCACAATCCTGTAATCTGCAAGATTTCGGTTAAACTGAGAAAACTCAAAGTGTCGAACAAATCGTGTAAACGTGATTTTTCTCTTTTGCATAAAGACGCGGCAACACTTGCTAACTTTGTGAATGGTGTGATGGACAAACTTTCGACTTACCAGCATAACGAGAATTCCTATGAGACATTCAAAGCTGCGCTGATCGATGCCTCGAAAGAAACAATTCCGAAGAAACAACAACTATCGAAGAACCAATGGATGGAAAGAGAAATGCTTGAAATGATGTAGAACAGGCGGAAAATACAGAATAGGGACAGCAATGAGTACAAAAACCTAAACAAACGAATCAAGAAAGAGTGCAGCAAGGCAGAAGAGGAATGGATAAGTGAACAGTGCCAGATCGTGGAAAATCAATACTTCACTGACACCAAATCGGCGCATGAAAACATCAAAATTCTGACTGGAAAATACGTATGTTCAGATTCAGCATGTATTGAAGATAAAAATGGAAACATCCTCATGGGAAAAGAAGAAATTCTAAACAGATGGTCTGAATACATAGAAGAGCTCTATTCTGACAACAGGCAAGAAATTCCTGAAATCAATAAGCCGCGCCCATAGAAGGTCCTCCTATTCTGAAATCAGAAATCAAAGCAGCCATCAGGAAGATGAAACGTGGGAAAGCTGCGGGCCCGGATGAAATCGTTATTGAAATGATACAAGCACTGGACGAACTTGGCATCGAGTATCTAACGAAAATCGCTAATGACATTTACGACACCGGCGAAATACCTCACGATCTCTGCAAGTCTGTCTTTATTGCGATACCAAAGAAACACGGTGCCATCAAATGTGAGTTTCATCAAACAATCAGCCTAATGACCCACATTGTAAAAGTCATTCTTCGAGTCATCATGGAACGAGTTCGCTGTCACATTAACCCCAAAATTTCAGATTCGCAATATGGTTTCAAGAAAGACAATGCCACAAGAAACGCTATATTCACATTGAGAACCGTAACTGAGCGAGCAGTCGAATTGGATAAGGACATATACATTTGCATCATTGAATATGCAAAAGCATTCGATAAAGTCAAGCATAGTCAACTGTTCGATACATTGAAACAACTTGACCTTGACGGAAAAGACATTCGTCTAATCCGTAACCTGTACTGGAAGCAAACGGCAGCCATCAAAGTGAAAGGAGAAACAGGTCAATTCGTTAACATTCAAAGGGGAGTACGGCAGGGGTGTGTTTTGTCTCCAGACCTGTTCAATTTGTACAGCGAAGAAATTTTCGACGAAACAAATCACATGAAAGGTTTAAACATCGGTGGTCACAACATCAATAACATAAGATTCGCAGATGACACCGCTCTGCTCGCCCAATCGGAGAGTATGCTGCAACAATTGCCGGACGGTGTAATTAAAGAAAGTTCAAGAAAGGTCTTACAATAAACATAAAGAAAAAAAATGTATGACTATTAGTAAGAAAGGGGGTGACTCCAAGGTGCAGGATCCACGTGAGAGGCAAACCAGTGGAGCAAGTCAACTCTTTTACCTACCTTGGAAGCATAATAACATCTAACGGGAAATGTGACGAGGAAATCAAAAGAAGAATTGGGATAGCGAAAAGTGCCTTCCAAAAGATGCATAAACTATGCATAACTATTTAAAGACCGGAAAATAAACAGTCAAGTCAAGAATAGAATCCTCGAATGCTACGTCTACCCCGTCCTGATGTACGGTTGCGAATGTTGGACTATTTCCCCGGAGAACGAGAGAAGACTGAATGCGGCGGAAATGTGGTTTTACCGACGAATTCTACGGATATCTTGGACCCAGCATGTCCCAAACGATGAGGTGTTGAGTCGGTGCAGTGCAAGGCGCAGTGTACTACACAATGTAAGAGTACGGCAAGCCAAGTTCTTCGGGTACGTGATGAGAAAAGGACAAATGGAGAACATCGCCATAACAGGAAAGCTAAATGGACGACGAGCAAGAGGGAGACCAAGGCTCACCTACATCCGTAGTCTCTCCAACTGGCTACAGACCGGAGAAGCCGAAGCAATTCGATCAACGAATAATCGAGAAAGATGGAGAAAGAAAACTAAATAGAGAAAGAGTATAAAAATTAATAACGAAAAATATAAGACTTAACAATGAAATGCAACATTAACGGAATATCTGTTAAGTCCACTCTATAATAAAATGCAACAAGGTGAACGTCAGAGCCTTGTCGTTCAGATAAGATCATTTGAACTGAAGCACTGCAGCGTGAATCCGTAGAAGGTGGAAGACCAAGAGCCAAAAAGAGGAACATAATGGTTGATGTGCTGCATATGCATGAGAGTAATCACAATCAGCTTAAGAGAATGACACATAGAAGAATTGACCGAGGAAAGCTCATTGGCACACGTGTCGGGAAAAATATATCTGCATATTGAAAACCTACTTGAAAAGTGTTTGAAAATATTCGATATTAGCCTCGGATCATTCGGAACAAGTCTGGTGCCTAAATGAAGTTTATATGTTCAGCACCATTTTGCGTCAGTAGATTCTGCCACACAGCAATCAAGTGTGTAATAGCATTAATCCTAGATTACGGCTCCTAGTTCCCCATACCACACGACGTTAATGAGGGAGTCTACGGCTCATAGTCCACCATTCCACACGACGTTAATGAGGGAGTTTACAGCTCATAGTACGCCATTCCACACGACGTTAATGACGGAGTTTACGGCTCCTAGTTCCCCATACCACACGACGTTAATGAGGGAATTTACAACTTCTAGTTCACCATAACGCGCGGCGTTTGTGAGGGAATTCACAGCTACTAATTCACCATACTGTACAACGATTAGGAGTTCGACAACAGTTCATAGTTAGCCATACCACGCAGCTCAGTCTCATTCATGTTGTATACGTTATGATAGGAGATTCCAGTCACTGAAATATTCTAAAAACAAACATTGTATGCGAGTGAAGGCTATAATTGCAACAAATAAGTAGAGATTTGAAGAGTAAAATCTGGAAAAATAGAAAACACTTCAACCATAGAGCGAGCATGACTTCAACAACTTGCAATTAGTGTTTTAATTAGTCTCAAAATTTCCAGGAGTTTTCCAGGGGAAATTTTCATTTTCCAGGAGTTTTCCAGGATAAAATTCATTTTCCAGGTGTTTTCCAGGGGGCGCAGACACACTGGTCATTCAACATAGGCTTTATGTGCTTATAAAAACAATTTCTCGGTACAAGAGGAAAAGAAATAAAGCAAATACAGGTAACTAAATTTTAGCGAAGTAGCATGTGCATCGAATAAAAGTAAGACGAAGAAATAGGCAATATTTTTAGAACGTCTTCGAATCAACGTTACAGCTAATCATCAATTTTTTTATATACGTGAATTATAAAATCAAACGTTTTCTCAGTGATGACTCATGTCTGAATGCAAAGATTTTCCATTCAATTTCAATCTGCATTTCAGCATGACAAAGTTAAAAATGATCATGATCTGAAATAGACATGTTCGTTATTGCGAGAGGAAACGTCTTCGAGTCCGGCCAATGCAATATTATGTTTAAATGGTTAGAACAATGAATAGAACAATTTGGAACTTTCGAATGAAGAGCAAAACCTGCTGTCGGATCTGCACTGCTTCCTTTTCTTTGGAGGACGAAAAGCTTTTTTTGAGTGATTTGCCTCCTTCGGACCAAAGTTGGCTGCATTTTTGTAGCTTGTACTAATGTGTGCGATTTTGTTGACTCAATTCTGCATGATTAAGGCGGTTGGCCGAAACGTCATACAGATTAATAGATGTTGCAACTAATTTTCAGTGACTATAGCACCGGACACGTGGAGACATAATCTTGAGTTTTCATAACGAATTGTAAATGTGATATTCGCAAAATGGCTGGTATCAATAACTATAACATCTGTTTCACAGTATACGAATTCAACAGAGAGATCTGTAAAATGAGCTATATTGGCTCGACTAATCGTCCTTCTAAGATCCTAAAGAACATCGAAGCAGCATTAAGAATGATGACAATGAGAGTGCGCACAAAATTCATAGCAATACTCAGTCTGACATTGATCTTTTCGATGTCAACATTATTGACATTCAACGAATTAGACAATGATTTGAGCAGGGTGTCCGCGCAAATTTGAATGAAAATTTCCAGGTGTTTTCCAAGGAAATTTACCAAAAATCAGGGGTCAAATTTGAACGAAAATTTTCAGACTTTCTGCAAGGAAAATTTACTCAAATACACGCGTCAAAATTAAATGAAAAATTCTGGGGAAAATCTACCCAAAGTTCTGTGCTAAGGAGCTTGCATACCATAAAATTAATATTATTGACGAAAAATTTGAAAGTTGGCGTGAAATTGGCTGAATTTTTAAGGCGCAGGTGATTCCAAATAAAAAGTACCAATATATGCATCAGACAGCTACATTATATTTCTAGAAAAAAATGAAAAGTTCGACAACTGTTCATAGTTAACCATGCCACGCAGTTCGGTCTCATTCAGTGGCGTCTTCTCCGTACCTGCGAGGCCTTCTGCGCATCGTCAAAAATAATTTTCCAACAATTGTAAAAATGAAAAGTGTCATCATTCATTTAAATTCGATAGCTTCTCGTGATAGCTGTGCACAGCTTTCAAAATCAGACGCTTAATCTCAGAGCTAACAGTTTTGCAGCACATGCTCGAATCACAGCTGTTTTCTTCGAACAGTTAGACACACAAGCTAGTCGTGTGTCCAGACGGAGCACTGATGTTCAGACAGCGAAAGAGAGTTGTGTGTGTGTGAGGCAGTAAGCGCACGCGCCCGCGACAATATTGGCTTTCCCGATAGACATAATGCTTTGCCTTCTCCAATTTTTGCAATGAAATTCTACGCAATTCTTAATCAAGGCGCGGTATCTAAATATAGTAAGGGAAGTGCAACCCAATTGTTCCCGGATTCGCTTAATGTCAGAGAGGCCAATACGTCAACAGTAGCAGATGGCTGACGTTCAGACAAGACTGTGATCAGATGATGAGCGTTCTCCAATGAATGCAGAGTAATGCATCTGACTCGAAAACCCAGATTCGGTAGAATTCCATAATTTGTTTTCACGTGATTGATGTGACGCTATGTTGAGTACTGCAGATGAGATCATAACCACGCCTTTCGTCTCGTCCGAAGGGAATATACTGAAAAGATGACAGTCGTCAAGCAAGGTAGGCCAACACCTGATATAAAATGAAAGTAGTCACTGAGAAAGAAATAAGAAGCACTACACAAGACACTTTAATGCATCAAAATTTCAAACATGTGTGTGGCTGACCGGCCGTGAGAAACACAGGAAACTGTTGGCCTTGCCTCCTTTTTTCTCGAGATAATGTGGTCTCAGCTCCTTGAGTAAGGCGGTTAAGCGACATGAGCAATCACTTCTCATGTGCACATTCACTTGGCCTTAAATAGTGTTCGGGATGTTGTTATTAAAAATTCATTTAAATTCATGAAAATTAATGTTGTAACCTAAAAGTGTTTGGTATAGAAATAGTATTCCAATGCCGAGTGAATGCCTATGGTCTGGGAGCACGCGACGCCACTGGTCTCATTCATGTTGTATACGTTATGATAGGAGACTCCAGTCACTGTAATGTTCTAAAAACAAAAAAATGTATGAGAATGAAGGCTATATTTATAACAAATAAGTAGAGATATGAAGAGTAAAATCTGGAAAAATAGAAAACACTTCAAACATGGAGTGAGTATGACTTCAACAACTTGCAATTAGTGTTTTATTCAGTCTCATAATTTCCAGGAGTTTTCCAGGGTAAAATTTCATTTTCCATGAGTTTTCCAGGGTAAAATTCATTTTCCAGGTGTTTTCCAGGGAGCGCGGACACCCTACCCTGTTTGAGTGATTTTCTCCAGAAATATACTTTCATGACAAGCACAGATAGGGAGCGAAAAAATGTGATTGCAATCATATTCACATTATCGTGTGCTGTGTTGGAATTTTGAAGCTGATCTGTTAGATTTCAGCAACTCTTACTCGTCCAGCAAATTTAGGTGAAAAGCAGTAAGAATTTACTAAATCGTGATTTCACAGAAATTTATGAAATTTTAATAACTCATCCCTTAACCCTTAGAGTGAATTACAAAACCGTGATATTTTTAATCAATCATTAAATTTGCAGATATTGGATGCCATGGTCGCTGCAAGTATTGAAAGAATAACTTTCTTACCGCTGGAGGAGGCTCGTTGTCATGCTTCCATGATGCATCCGAGCCCTTCTCTTTCCTGAAAATAAATTCATTTTGTTGTACATGACACCTTTTACATTATCAAGGCAGACTACTGTCATATTGCTTAAGATCGATGTTAGGTATGAGTAAATACTAAAAGTTGCATACAATTATGCAGACCCGTTCATAAGTCTTTGCGCCCGTCTCAGAAGACGCAAAACTTAGTGAATTTTCGAACTCCTTTACTTATTGCTCAACAAAACTTGCTTCAGGTTTAATTCTGATGTTGCAGAGAAATTTTATTAATTATGACATCAGCGAGAAATGAAGTTCCACTGATATCTGACGCATTCAGTCAGCTTTGTCAAAAACAGGGTTGTACAGAAGTCTTTGTGCCTACAACGATTATTGATTTCAGAAGAGCTGTCCTAATCGAATATCACCAACTTGTGTAAAATATGACAATGGACTGTAACAGACGCGATCAACTTCATTTTTGTAGAACTTAAATTGAATGCTTGTGTGTCAGCAAAGGGAGGTCACACGAAATATCAAGTCGAGCAAGACTATTCTAGATAATTTTTGTAAACACCATGAATATGGTTTCCTTCATTATGTTGACTACTTTCTACATTTACAGTCGAAAGTCTAAAGGCGCAAAAACTTTTGGACGACCTATTTTTGCTAATAATTTTGTTTTTAGGACATTTCCATAGGTTTGATGAATTATTCCACTCCTACATTGATAAAAAAGCGAAATGAGATAAAATTCTATGGATAGGGATGAAAACAATGTATGAGTGCATGATAACCAAGCAGAAATATGGCATCGGTGTGTGGCGCAAGAACTTATGAACAGGTCTGTAGAACGCAATTGCGTTTGTAGAATGGACCCTCGTGCGAAAACCGTCCGAGTCATGGGTTAAATGCATTTTTCAAAATCGAGATGACAGAAGCATGATGTAAAGCATCTCTCAGTTACTCAGCTTTAATCCGGTGATTTCCCGTGTCCGAGGGTGGTCGGATGTACCTTATCGTGTCGCAATCGCTTTCACACCTCGTCTCCATTTCCCTCTCCGATGCGTCAGGTCTTTCCTACGGCATTCCGCCTCCATTTTCTTGCGTCTTCCACATTTTATTGGGTCGTCCTCGCTTTCTTTTGCATTAAACTTAAACGCTCTCCTCAAAGCCCTACCTTCATCTCTCCCCAAAAAATGGTCATATCATCTCACTGTATTTGCCCTTACTAAACTATAGACACCCTAATTCAACCCAAGCAAGCCCATCAGCTCTTCACTGTTCCTCTAATCCATTATCTTGACACCAAACATCGCCCTCTCCGTTCGTCTCAGAATAGCCAGCTTAGATTCTCCATGTTTTGCTTCCATACTCAATTCCATCTCTTATCACACCAAATACAACAATTGGATCAGTTACACTTACAAGAGATTAAAAGTCTTTGAAAAATACGCCTATAATACAACTGCAACGCATCTCTTAAACGAAAAGACACGCTCCAATAGCCAATGCTAGGTAACTGCTTCTTGCACGGGGTGGCTGAATTGCTCTCTGACGACACATGTAAAAACTCAAACAGTTATCATGCTTCGTGGCCATGATTCGACGTCTTCCCAAACAATGGCATAAATGTATGAGCGCTAATACAGGAATTGATTCTTTAACTGTTGATGTTGTTTCCTGTGTTAAGAATACTTATCATATTACAGTAAACTCCGGTTATAGCGAAATCCAGGGACCACTAAATTTCCTTCGTTATACGCGAAATTCGTTAATATCCGAAATGCCAAAATTAT
The DNA here is from genome assembly GCA_907163375.1 of Prostheceraeus crozeri. Taxonomy (NCBI): domain Eukaryota; kingdom Metazoa; phylum Platyhelminthes; order Polycladida; family Euryleptidae; genus Prostheceraeus; species Prostheceraeus crozeri. Next base: position 925,412 of record CAJQUW010015840.1, on the reverse strand, counting down.
TAAGCCTGAATTCTACTAGAAAAGAGTACAGTGCAATACCACTGCGATACTCTCTACACTGATTAACAATTATCCATGGATCTAAATTCATTGAGGCACATTTTTTCAAAACAATAGCAAAACAAAGTTTGAGCTCATAGTACTCGTACTATGCATTATGAAACACAACAAATAATGCTATACTTGTATATATGCCACATGTACAAGTGTGCACATACGAACGTACGTACAATAAAGTGCTTTTTTCAAATAACAAGATTACACAAAATAGCTGTCTAGTGTTGTTTGCTTTGAAGCCTTCACTTGTGTTCAGTCATGTTCTTCTCAAAAGTAACAATTTCCTCGTCATCAATGTCATTCTGCACAACAAATATTTTCAGGAGATCAATGGCCTCTTCGCCTGCATTGTTAATGCAGGTATGTGATGTTTGCATGTGTCGTCTTCGCCATCCTCTTTTTCTGAGGTCATTGTGTTGACTGCCTCTGTCACCTCAGCATTCACTTCGTGTACTGTTAAATCTGCGTACGCATCAACCTAACTGTCGAATTCAAGTTCCTCAACAATCAGTTTTGTTCTCTCATCTCGCGGAACTCCTCTGACGTTTCCTCTGAAACCGAGTCCGAAAGATGGAGTTTCGAAAATCTAGTGTTGGAATCAGTTAATTACAGCATCCGGAGAAACAGCATTCCAAGATTCCTTCAGCATCAGCTGAGAATCCAGGAGGATAATGTTGAACTCCTTCTTGTCTCTTCCGCCGTCGTGAAACCCCAGCATGTGACCCAGCAACTTCATTCTGTAATGGGATTTCAGGATTTCGATAATCCTAGCGTTACAAAGTAGAGTTTTCACAGTTGTATTCGCAGGTGGAAAAAAACCGCACCACGCGAAGATCAGTCAAGTGGGGATGGGCACCGCAGTTGTCCAAGAAAGCGATGACCTTCTGACGAACCATTTGAGCGTCGAATTTTCGGATCCGTGATGAGTTTATTTATCGAAATGAGAATCGGAAAATACGGTCGTTTACAAGAGACAATGTAGCAACTTATTTCGACCCAATATGAGTCAATGATAACACTACAAAACTAGAAACTACACATTGAGGTAATAACTTTTGACCTTTTCTGGCAACAAAATATTTCTTTATAAACGAAATTCTTTATAACCGGAATTACGCATTTTTCTTCACTACACCATTTCCATGTGAAATATAGAAAGTGTCAATCGCAATATAGAAATTGCATCTGAAATATCGAAAATGTCAAATGTAATACAGACATCGTCATTTGTAATATCGAATTGTAAATTGTAATTCAGAAAAGCTCACTTTGTAATATAGAAATTTGCAGCTGTAATATAGATATCATGATTTGTAACATCGAACTTAACATTTTGATCGAAATGCTTAACAATGATTGCAACCTCCTTGCCTATAGATTGCTATGATTGAAGTTTGAAATTTCAAATGAATTGAGCAACTGAACTTTGTTTTGCTATGATCTTCATTTATCACTCAATTATTCTTTCCGTCATGCGAAATTATGACAGTCACTGAAAATTGTTCAATTTGTCGTCTCTGGTCAGAGACAATCTACAATACTCAACTAACTGCATGCATTTATATCACACTGAATGTATAACACCACCTTTCGGAAATTCATAATTTTTCAGTGTGTATACCTAAGACCCAAGACTCATCATATTCCATCAAATATGATCACAATTCAAAGCAAAACTTTGTGGAGAGAATATTTGATCAAACTAAATCAGTTAATTAGAGATGGTAAGGAAATGATTTGGATGGATGACTCGAACGTGAATCTGTTTTGTCGCAGAACTGTTGGACGATTGAGAAAGGGAACTCGGGCTGTAAGCACGTTGTTCTCATCACGTAGACCTACCGTCTATATGCTAGGTGCAGTGTCTACTGAAAGAATTGTGAAAATAACAACAAAACGCGAATCCTACAGAAAAGAAAGAGTAGCCGAATGGTTGGAAGAATTAAGTGCCGAAATGCAAGGTAGGCCTATGGGAAAGAATCTCAAAAACATCGTTACTGTCTATGACAACGCACCATGTCACTCGCAAATTGAATCGAGAGTTACAAGTGGAGTTACTATGCTATACGACTCAGACCATACCACAACCAAATGCAATCGAATACATTTGGAGTGTTATAAAGAGTTTTATCAAGCAACACTTGCGAATTCCACCTACAACAGGGACTGGGGTAATTGAACAAAGACTGAAACATCCGGATATAATGCAAAGGGTGATCTCGTCAGTGAAGTGTTCAGTGTGTCAGAGCTTACCAACATACCACAACGTACCATGCAGCCGTTATGAACCTGGAAGACTTGCAAGTTGGTATTTGACAAATTTCAATCCTGCATTTCTTAAGTGTGCCAATTTTTGTAAGGTTACCTTGACTTGCATGTATTAATGAATTTACATATTAGCAATTGTCAGAGCTTTCATTTTGTACAGCAGTGAAATCAAGCAATACCAAACAACTAACATAACAAATGATAATAACGAACATCGCTTGAGATGTACAGGAAATAACAAAGTTAAAGAAAATGTTAAGTTCGATATTACAAATCATGATATGTATATTACAGTTACAAATTTCTGTACATGTGTTATAATTGAGCTTTTCTGAATAAGTTTTCATTTCGATATTACAAATGACGATGTCTATATGTATATTACATTAGACATTTTCGGTATTGCAGATGCAATTTCTATATTGCAAAGTCATATTTCTATATTACAATTGACGCTTTCTATGTTACTAATGGAAATGGTGTGGTATTCCAGGGACCGGTAAAATTCTTTCGTTATAGCCGGAGTTTACTGTACTACTTTATCGATGTATTTTCAGTTCAGATTCTTCATTTAGTGGCTTAGTTACTCAAACGAGATTCATTTAGCCATGCCTCAAATATTTTCATCCGCAAACAATAGCATTCTAGAATACACAAAAATATAAAAGGCTTAAATCTATAACAACTAACCTCAGCTGATCGACGAAGACGTATCGAGAAAACTCTCCTTCCTTGGGAGCGTAGTACACTTCCTTGCCGACTTGAACACCTGATTCCAAAGCATGTTCTTCTGAATTGAATCGAATTGAATAATAGGGCGAAGCAACAGGACCAAATATTTCGAAAACCTGAAGGAGGAGGATATTTCACAGTCAGAATTTGTATTTTCTCGTAGAATGAATAATTTCATCATCTATAGTATTTTAAAAAAACAGCATGCTTATCATAAAAATAGCCTATATAGCTTAAAAACCCTTCATTGAAAGTCAACTGCGCTATTTCAGCAAGCACATTATTATCTCATGGGGAACCCATTGAAAGTTGTTAATTGATATCTAACATTCTGCGTTAATGTCACGGAGTGAGGGGATCAGAGAACATCTTGGATTTCATAGAACACAGGTTGCATTGGTTCGACCACGTGGACAGAATGGGTCATGAAAGTTACAGAGATCGAAGTTCCTGGTAAGCGTGCTGCAGGACGTCAACAAAATACTTGGAAAAATCTGGTGGACGAGGACGTGAGATGCATCGGTGCTCAAGAAGCTTATGGACACGATCAACGGAAGTGGAGGACCGCAAGGACTTAGGAAGGGATGAATGATTGAGTGATATCCGTGCTTATAGCTTCAACAGCACGGACGACCTGTGGTTATAAATGCACTCATGCTAGAAGATTGCTGGAACTCGTGCTACATTATTGCAATAGGCTTAATAGCATGTGTTGTAGATGTATCATGCAACCTTGGTGCGAGAGAGAAACCTTAGTAGTCAGAGAAGTATATGACAACCAGAGAATGACAAGTTCACGAAAATTTTCACCGGATGGATAAAGCACCTTGTCATGGTCTTGGATTTTTTGCCAAGAGAATTCTTCCTTTGAGAAGGTTTCGTAGCTCTGAGGATCCACGGCATGAGTATACCGCTCTCCATCAACCAACGCGGACATTTTCAATGTCTTTTTCTGATAAGATCGATTCTCTTCTACAGGAGTATCCCAGCATTGAGCTTGCCGTTTTTGGTGACTTCAAGGTGCACAATGTAAACTGGCTTGTGCACTCACGCACCACTGATCTCTGCGGTCAGGCAGTCGAGGATTTTGCTGTCTTACCGGAGTGCCTGACCGAGTTGGGGATATTGGATGTCTCCTTGACCTGTTTCTCATCTCAAATCAAACTTCTTTTTCACACAAGGTTACTTCTCCCCTCTTCACGTCTTATCACTGTGTTATCACAGCTTCTGGCAAACAAACTTACTCCACACCGTCTGCGCCTTTCCATAGAACAGTTTATCAATTCTCCAAAGCAGACTAATGTGGCTTCGCACTTTTCTTAGTCAAGTTCAAGCTGAGAATTTGATTCTGAGCGAGAACGTCCAAAGTCGGCGCAAGAACTGACAGAGTGGCTTCAGATAAGGATGTTGGCCAACACTCCTCACCGTACTTTCCAAATGAAGCCCCACTCCCAACCTTGGTTTACACCAGAATGTGCAGCTGCAAGTTGCCAGCGTGACCACTTTTTCCATAAGTATAAGCGTGACAGTAGCGCTGGAAATCTTGAATTGTACAAAACCTCACGTAGACATTGCAAGGAAACCATACATCAGGTAAAAAGTCATTACGCTTTGTATGTACGAAAATCCATTGCTACCCAAAAGCTTGGCTCAAAGGACTTCTGGAGGATTTACAACAGTGTCACCAATAGGAACAAATCCTCCATCCCAGCACTTCGTCATGGCGAAGTCATTACTTATTTGACGACAGCCTCAGCAGACAAAGCCGAGCTTCTTTGCGAGGAGTTTGCGAAGAATTCAACATTGGACGATGGAGGTAGAATTCCACCTCCAAATCCCACGCGCACTGATGAGACAGCTAGTCCTCCTTCAGTCACAGTCCGAAACGTCAAAACGATCATCGCCGGTCTCGATAGCTCTAAGTCTAGTGGACCAGATGGCATCCCGGTTTCGGTCTTCAAGCATCTCTCACCTGAGCTTTCTCCACTTTTATCCAAACTGTTCAGTAGATGTGTATCCACCGGTGAGTTTCCCTCTTGTTGAAAAGTAGCTTCCGTGGTTCCAGTTCCAAAGAAAGGCTGTGACTCATCTCTTCCATCCAGTTACCGTCCTATCAGCCTGCTTCCAATTGCTGGCAAGATTTTTGAAGCAATGATTAACCAACATATTGTTAACTTCCTTGGAACTCAGAATCTTCTATCAGAAGAACAGTATGGCTTCAGGCACTCTCGATCAACCGCAGATCTTCTTTCATATGTCACTGAACATGTGAGTCGTGTCCTTGACAGACAAGGTGAGATGAGATCAGTTACCCTGGATATTTCCAAGGCATTCAATAAAGTCTGGTATCAGGGACTCCTTGGGAAGCTTATGTCCTGTAGAGTTGCTGATCAACTCCACAAACAGTTTGCTTCTTTCCTTAATGACCGGCAGATATTTGTCGTCTTAGACGGCCAAAAGTCCTCCACGAAGGTTGTCAATGCAGGAGTTCCTCAATGGTCAATTTTTGGGACCCATTCTTTTTCTGCAGTACATCAACGACCTCCCAGACTGCCTACTGAGCAAATTGGTGATGTATGCAGGTGACACGACACTCTTCAATTCCAATGAGCGACTAGCTAAGAACACTCAGCAACGTCAGCAGTTATGCGACGTTCTTAATGAAGACTTACGCCGGGGGAGGGCAAATGTCTTGTTTCCTTCAAAAACTCACTATATTCTGCACTCACGAGTTAACGGAGATGATGATGATGATCAGAGCATTAAGATGTCAGATAACAGGATCAGAGAACAAGATTCCATCTCCTTCCTTGGATTGGCGGGTACGAAAGACTTGTCATGGAAACCGTAATCCTGGTCAATTAGCAAGCAGGCAGCTCAACGCATTGGTAGTCTCTATCGTGCCAACAGCTATCTTCTACCATAGACTGTCTGCTATCTTTACAAGTCCACTGTTCGTCCTCTGATGGAGTACTGTTGTCATCTGTGGGCCGGCGCCCCACAAACGCATCTTAACCTCCTTGAACGGGTTGAGAAACGTGTCAAGAATCTTACGAGTGAAAAACTTGCTAACAAGTTGCAGCCGCTCTCCGTCAGAAGGGATGTTGCTTCACTCAGTCTCTTCTATATATACTATTTCGGTAGAAGCATCTCTGCAGTAAATGAGTGCGTGCCCAAACCTAAGATCTTCTCCAGAAGCGGACGCAGAGCTAATGCACTCACATGCTATCATGTGCGCTTAGAACAGACACGTACTATGAGTCGCTCGAAAAGCTTTTTTGTTCGCACGGCACAGGTTTGGGATCAGCTTCCCCAGACCAATGCAGCCTTGATATTTTCAAGAGGCGTGCGAACAGTTTTCTGATGGGGACAGATTAATCAGATTAGAAGATGTTTTTTCCTTTTATTTATCTAAAATAATAAAATTTGCTACTTTTTCATTGGGTAACCCCTAGCTTTGTTCATGGCTCATAGCTGTGCTAAGGGTGAAAATCCTGAGAAAAAATCTTGAACGGTGTTAAGTTCACGTTCAGCAATGATTATTTCCAGCTCAGTTCCTTTTCCACTCATTTCAAAATCAATGTTGAACATTCAATTTGATTTCGCAGATATCAATAAAATTCTTCGCTTCGCAGCCTTTTCATTATAAGCATTCATGCTTTTCCAAAGCAAGATGCTTCGAGATGCTACGACCTATAATATCACTACAATTTGGAGAATCCCTAGGTCGCATGCGATTTGCCGGCACTAATTTTATCCTCCTAGACCCAGTGACAATTGATTACAGGACTGCTTGTGTCAATCGTTAGTAGATGCCACATAGTGCAGTCATCTGCAAACATCAATCTCACAGCAAGCTTACAGTCATTGCTGCTAATTCAGTCATTATTTCAAGTGGAACTGCTAATTAAGCCATGAGAATTTATTTAAAATGAACAGTACCGTTCGCATAAAACAGCTATCGAGTGCATTTGGCATCCAATCGTGAATATCTATTGAAGATCATCACTAAATTTGAGAACAGTAGCAACTTTCTTATCTTCGCTTCCAATACTGTTATGCAGTAAACAGAATATCTCTTGTCTCGAATTCATTGTCAATCTATGAAAATACATCCTTTAGGAACTTTGATGTTTAATTTGTTACATTGTCCTCACAAACGGTTAGAATTGTCGGACAGCTAAATCGAAAGTCAATTATTTCCTTCCTCGAACATCTGGCGTCAGGCAAGAGAGCGGGGATGGAGAAAGTCTCGAGGCGGCTTGACGCGGGTTAGATTTTCCTATCTCGCAAACAAGCCATGTGCCATTTCAGAAACTTTCGAAATTATTTAGACGCGCGCGTCCCTGTATAAGCAGTTCCTTAAGATTCTGAACGAAAATCGTGGGGCGCGTCCGGTGTGAATGGACTTTTAGAAGAAAGCTGTGAACGGGAGCCTTCTATTCATGTTCATCTCCAAAATTTGCTAGTATTATATCCAAATAGACTCAAGCTCAATTTTGAAAAAATGAACGCCGTTCAGAAACACTCTGATGGCAGTCTCAGTACTCGAAGAGGAAAGTCATTTTTCCACTTAAGCTTACATCACGAACGGGTGGTTCAACGGAACGAAATTACCATTTTAAAGTTTTTTTATCTGTTTACTTACTCGACCCAATACACTGCGATCCTCCTTAAACAGAACGGAGTCCATATCCAAGCTTGGTGCATTTGCTGAAGTTTCAATGACAGCTGTAACAGATGGAATGGATTTGATTAAAGACGTTGCTAACATTCCGAAATATGTTTAGATTTGTGTAAAATACAAATTCATTCATGCACGTACATGTCGGGCGGCATTGAATAGCCACCTCACCTACACACAATCGCCGTTTCACTGTGCTTCAAATTTCCCTTGTTTCCCTTTAAACTAACAATTCATTTATCGAACTATCAAGTGTTGCAGTGGAACACCTTTGTGTATTCTTAAAGCAATTCTATTTAGGGAAAGATTAGGTGATATGGTTCTTGAAGGTGTTGAAAAAATTCTAACAGTGTATGCAATTAATGCCGTTAGCACCATTTCTTCAAAATTGACTGTCTTTTGAACTCTTTACCGCACTATTTTTCAGCTATGAATGCCTATATTCAACTATTAATAGAACTTCTAGCAGATTGCGTCTTGTCTTATTCTTACTCTTCGCTTATCAACGCAATACATGGATATTTTGTCAGATTTTAGTCAAGCACAGGTAAAAAGCAAATTTCACAATAAAACTGACATTTAATGAAGAATAACTATCGCCATCATAGAAACAAAAGAATGCTGAAATCATGAGGTACTTACCGAAACTATCCACAATTGCAGATATTCTCCCCAAAATCCTTAATTCTGTGGTACTGCTCACTTCTAATGATAAATTTTCGATTGGTGGAAGATCCTGAAAGGTTAAACCGTCAATTAAATACATAAGTTGAAAAGTACATTTTTATTTATAATTTAAGTTTCTGATGCTTTCTCCGACAGAAAATAACTGTGCGTCTTGATGGATTTGATCCACCGACCTCTGGCATTACAAGTTCCACTCTACGAACTGAGCAATCGACGAGACGATGACAAAAGTCTTCAATCGATTGCGTAATCCGATCAGATGGCTACATCCACCAAGACAACATAACATTAATCATCAAGTCAAACTACTACATAATACCAAGATATCAGTAATCCAAAGTCATCATTACACTTTGGTTTATTTAGGATTGTCATTGGTGTTGATGATGAAGGTAAAAAGAACATGAGCACCAAAATTGTCATGCCTTAATTCTTTTAAATTTTATGTCGCAATCATAAAAATGCAGCTAATCAATACTACGTGCATATTTGAATTGTAGGCCTCAAATGAATTCATAATTACTAAATTTTGCATCCATTGAAATCCCTCAGTACTACCAACCATTTTTACAGACTTCGGACAACGTACTCACGACTTTTCGGTTGGCAGTACATGAGTATAATGCCACTACTGATTTTGTCTCACAACTCTCACCTTGGGCAGAATTTCTCCGGGCGTACAAGGCGGGCGTTCAGGTAATTTCTTTTTGAAAAGTTTTTGAGCGGCGACTTTAGCAACGTCCTCGGCTTCTGAGCTGGATGATGACGAAGATAAACTACTCGGTGGAGAATTTACCAGATATTCCGCAGGTTCATCATTTTGAACAATTGGAGATGAAACAGCTTTATCTACATCAATAACTTCACCAGTAATTTCTACAGTCTTATCATCTTCCTCGTCACAAGACTCAATGGAAGACTCAGAGGACGCATCGGAGTCCTCCGTGCCACTGCTGCTTCTATCCCCATTTGCTTCATTCATCTCCACGTTGTCCTCAAGATCAACGTAATCGATGTTCTTGGAAGCTGTTGAGTTTTCACTCGACCACCAATCTATGTTAGATGTGAATTTCTCATTGATATCTTCGCTATTCTTTTCTATTCCCTCGTTCGGACATATTTCTTCACATTGAATGCGATTACACTGTCTTTCATCAGTCGATTCCACTTCCATCTAGCTGAAATCAGAAATAGAATCAGAACTAAAGATTCATTATGAGAAATTGAAGATTCAATAGCAATGAGGTATTTTGTTCGTCCATTCAACACAAATAATGGTGTTTCATTGGCTGTTCAAATGCAACTGCGTAATTATAATTAGACGACGCATCAAATTATTGTTGATATTCGGTGGTGGTACTCTAACAATCAGTCGCGCAATTTTTGTAAGTACCACTCAATTTTTCATGTTAATCGAAATTTCTTTATTTATTCTGAATTTATTTCTTCATCTAATTTCGTTTTACAACCATCAATGTACTTTGTAACTGAATGAACATTTTCTGTAATATTCATCGACAAATCATCTCTGCTGATGTTACGAGAAGCTTGTAGAATGTCTTGTGTATGTTACAATGATGTGAACAAATATAATCCTGTGATGAGTGCAGTAACTGGTTCCCAACAGCTCTATTGGTTTACACTTCACCATTCAATGAGATAGACTATATTGTGATGGAATCCTAAACTGCGTTATTGAATCTGAAGCATGTCATCAAGTTACATTAAGGGAGATTAAAAAAAAATCGAATCACATAGGAATGGTGCAAGTTGCCTAATCGCATTTATCTGGAGGCAACAAGCGAATATATGTCAGCCAAATTTCTGCATTCTATAACTTATTTGGATCATTCTGAAAATAAATAGATCCAGTGCTAGAAGACTTTCGACGTGAATGTGGAAAGTCATGAATGGTGCATAACATTTTTTGATTCGTTGGTCATACTTCTCTTAGTTCGCTATCAAAGAAACTGCGTCTGCCGCCAAAAAAGATATAATGATGTACAAAAGAGCGGAACAGCGTTTTGATAGTCTTATTTGTGCGCAATGATCAGTTGTTTGAACATTCATATGCTTAACATGTTAATTTTCTTCTAATTACTAGAAATTAGAAAGTAGAACTCGTTGCGCCCAGGTCCTTAACACAAAACTGCTACCTTCTTCCGCCTTTGCACTCAACTTATTGATGGTGATCTTTGTGCTTTTAACACCGGCTTTAGCAAGAAATTTTCTCACTGATGCAGCACCGAAACCACGGCATTCCACTTCAAAGGGCATGAGCTCACTTTTCCACCCTTACTTCCGAATCCCTTCGGCAAGTTCTTCATACTTGGCAGCCTTCCACTTAATAATAATAATAATAATAATGCTTTATTTCAATTGTACAAAAGCGGTACGACAGGTGGACAACAGCGCAAAGGGCTCAAGAATAACAGGAAAAAATTTTACAAAGGAGTTGTTGTACATTGCTGACTTGCGTTGATATGGTAGGAGTCTTCTGGAGTGCCGCACATTTCGGCTGCTCTCTCTACTAATGAAGAAGCGCGAGAGAGGGTGAAGCTTGTTGTTTCTGGCCACACGCTTGATCAATCGTATGCACGATTTGTCCAGAGTTTCCCGAAGACTGGGTTGATGGCTAGCATGTGAGTAGCACCATCTTCTTGCCACTCGATCAAGCGCAACAAACTTTTTGAAATCCTTGCATGTTATGTCACAGATCACAGGCCAACAGTAAAAAAGATGGCAAAGTACCAGACTGTTGTAGGCCTGCCAAATGATGGTCGGATGATTGCCATTCATTTTCAGTCTTTTCACAAGTGAGAGACTGGCACAACATTTGCGATACAAAAAATTGATTTGGGACTCCCAACGTAGGTTTGAAGAAAATCTAACACCCAAAATCAGCAAATCATCAACATTTTCAATGATCAATCATTCATAGCGACAATAGACTTTGCATTACAATCAGAATTTCTTGAAATGTCCATGCATTTCGTCTTCTTAACATTTACACATAGATTCTTTCGGGAAGCCCAGTTGGAAAATTCTGTAACAACATCTTGAAAAGAGTCAGTCACTTGGGAGGTTCTGCGATGAATAAGTGTAATATCGTCAGCATATAGAATTGCCTCAGTATTCTCAAAAGTTGGGAGGTCATTTATGAAAAGAATAAAGAGAAGCGGGCCTAAAATAGAGCCTTGGGGGACGCCGCTAGTGACCTTAACCCACGGAGTGATGGTGTCTCTGGAACATACACGTTGAACTCTATCAGATAGGAAGCTGCGAACAATCTGAATGGCATGTGGATCGGCTTCGAATTTTTCAACAAGACAGTCCAATAGAAGGCGATGGCTTACGGAATCGAATGCCTTTTTGAAATCAATGGCCAAAAGAGTCGCAGAGTTACAAGAGCTTTGAGTGATGTGCTGAAGAATGGAGAGTCTGATTGAAATAAGCGCGTTCGTGCAACCACCAAAGCCATTAGAAATGTATCCGAACTGCCGTTGGTTGGGGGAATCTTCAGAGATGGCAGAATGACAAGATCGCGCATAAGTTTTTCCAAAATCTTGCTCAGAAACGGGAGCATCGAAATTGGGCGAAAGTCGGTACTATTGCGTTTTTGCAATGGCAGAATGTTGGCGCATTTCCAAGAGATAGGAAAAGCAGCCGCCTGCAAGCATCTCTTGTAGATGAATGTGAGAGGAGTGACCAAATAGATAGCAAAATTCCTGACAAAGTGACCCGGGATGCCATCGGGTCCGGCAGAATTGGACTTTGATTTCATAATAAGCTTATAGACAAGACTCAGTAACATCCGAAAAGTCAATAGTAGGGTGATACCTTGGACGGGGATCTGAAAACAGATCAATGTCTGCCGTGGAAAAGGAAGATTGGAACTTGTCATTAAGAGAATGAGCAAGGTTTTCATCTAAGCTAGTAGTTGCCTTTTTGTTTCGAATTTGTGAATTTATAGAAGCCCATCTGCTAGAGGTGGAGGAGGAGGTCGAGATATTAGCAAAGTACTTGGCCTTTGACTTGGACAATTCGGACAAGAACTTTTCGCGGAGGCAGAGGAACTTTTCAGACTGTCCACGGGAGAGAGCTTTATCACGGGCATCAGAAATTACTTTGAGAGAAGGAGTAATCCAAGGCGGGTCATTACTGCGCATGCGAACAATTTTCACAGGGAAGTAAGTCAAGTACAGATGGGACAAGGAAAGCATGAAACTATCAACCATCGTGTCAAGGTCAGAGTTAGAAAAGTGATCACACCAGCTTTGCCAATCGATCGATGCAAGAACTTCACAACATTTCGCATAGGAGGACGGAGAGAATGACCTCACAGCTCCTTTGGTTGTGGTTACCGAAGAGGATTTAGCAGGTTGGACCAGTACACCCTTGTGATCAGAACGACCAAGAGGACTCAAAAGCGAAGCAGTTTGATATTTCGAAGGCATGTTAGAGGCTACAATATCAAGAATGTTATGACCACGAGTTGGTCGTGAGACTATCTGATGAAGATTGTTAAGAATGAAGAAGTCATCCATACAAATGCGAAGATCATTAACATCACCAACCACAACATGATGAGAAAGATGACAATCATTCAAAATCCAATACAATATCGTGACTCGAAACTCTACCCCAGTAAGGGTGATAAACAATGGTTAGTGAAGTATCGAAATCAGTCAGATTACAAGACAAAATGTTAGTCTTGACATTGGGAATTAGCACATTACTCGAAAATGTGACACTCAAAGAAGTTTTGTGATATAAAAGCACACCACCACCTCTGTTGTCACGATCTTGACGGATAAGGTTGTATCCTGGTAGGGAAATAGCAGTGCCATTTACAGTCTCATCTAGCCAAGTTTCCGTTATACAAATTAAATCAGGTTGACAGGATAAGACACGAATTTTCAAGTCATCAAGCTTGTTAAAAAGGGACTGAGCATTGAACAGAAGAATAGATGGGACAGTTAATTGAGGTTGTTGAGGCTTACGTAACTTCATCGTTCGACTTTTGGCAGTACTGTCATCACGACAGACTGTGGTCCGATCCAATTCACGCTGTCCACTGTGAGGTTGTCTAGTAATACCAGTTGGGAAGTTCTTATTTAGCAGGCGATAATACCACAGAGTGCGACGCTGGGACCGGGAGATGGGAAGGTTGGTATGACGCAATCTAAGCAGTTCGGAGCGCGAGTACTGAATGCGGGAGGCTGACATGGTGAATCATCACAGGCGAAGAGCGAACTTGTATTGAGAGAACACACGCTGTAGCACACATGTTCTCTTCCCAGGGAACGGTTAGTTCGCCCATAATCATTCTCTTCCCTACTGCATCGATCAGCATTAGGTCAGGCCGTTGGTCAGATAGGGACAATTCATCTGGCAGATGTCCATCCAGTTGAACTTCCCACTTCCGCGGAACAGATCGAGACACACGAGGTGACTTTCGTTTCTTTGTTTGACCACTCGGCACAAAGTCAATTCCCGTTACATACCTAGAAGGTATCATCCGAGATGCTTCCACAATCTCTTGCAGGACCAAACCGAGCCGGTGCGTGTACCATCATCTCTGCAGTGCCACATGACAACCAGAGAGAATATGGTTAATATATGCATACCTGCCACACAAGTGACAGTGAGGATGCGTGCGGATTCCCCATCGTGCCAAAGTAGCGGGCTACCTTCGCTCATTTCTGTGCAAAATTTCTCTCTTTTCCATGCCAAAACCTCTCGTAGCATTTTGGACAACTCCCATCACTTCTCTGTGCTTTGCCATAGAGATGATGGATGACATGACTTCCGCCACATTCCACTTTCACCTGAGGTGGATCTGAGCAGATAGTCTCATAACGAGAAAAAGTCAACATAGACTGCAACCGAATCTTGCTGACCTCATATTCCTCCACAATAGATGCTAGTGGCAATCGCAATCTGCTCCTCTTGCCATACAAAGCAGAAATGGTAAGCATTCCCGGAACACCAAGCCACTTTCGTATCATTTTGCTCACCTTGGCTTCGATTATCTCCATTCTGGATAGGGAGATCTCATAAATCGTTATAGGCCACATAATCCTTGGGAACACGCCAAATTGCATCATAATAATAATAATAATACTTTATTCGTCAGTTACAAAGGGCGGTAATGACAGAGGCGGGGTGACAATATCATGAGTACATCGAAAATTTCACAAAACTGTTATTATACAAAGCAAGTCGCCTATTCAAAGGTCGTAAAATCCGTGAATGTCTCACACCACTTTGGTTTTTTCTCAATACAAAAAATTCCGATAAGGGATGATTTTCTTTCGCACACGAAATCTTTTTTATAATCCTAATACAAGTCTTGTCAAGTCTGCTTTGCAGACTGGGAATGTCATTGACTTTTGCCCATCTTTGGGCAACACGATCATCCACACCTTGAACCGACCTGGTAGAGATGTTCGACTGATATTATCCAGGTACTTCAATATTGACGCTTGCAGTTGTACACCCTGGTGACGGTCAGTCAATGGAAACGTATACCATCTTCACAAGCTTCTCACACCTATCTCTCGAACAGCGGAATGCGCTCACCTCCCACATCAAAAGACACGTATGTCATCTTGCCTTTCAACAATGATAATGCTACTATAATAAGTACTATAAACTACTATAATAAACCTACTCTTCTGCGGCTAAAATTTCATCCCACACCACCCAACAAGTTCACGCAACCTGTTGAGAATATCTGAGACTCGCCTGGGATCATTTTCTATGATCGTCAAATCGTCCAATAAAGCCTTCATATTGTTATTGTTGCCGCTACTCCTGATAATTATTTCCATGACAAGGACAAACAGGATGGGAGAAACAGCACACCCCATAGCAATTCCTCTTTCTAGCCGATATAAATTAGTCCCGCCGTCATTGGTGCTGAAACGGAAAGTATCGAAATAGCTAGTGATACCTTCGTCTAACTTTTGAAACGCGGGAAAGCTATGAGGCACAGATCCATAGGCGTTGGCCATATACAGCCAGACGACATTGATATCTTTACCCTCAAGCTTCGCCTGCCTCAGCCGATTCCATATTGTTGAGAAGTGTTAAACGAGTGACAAACATTGAAATAGACAATGCCCTCTCCCCACCCTATCATCTTTCATGTTTTTGGACGAATCTCGAGACCTAATAAAATCCATCTCAAATTTCCGAAAGAATCACGTGCATTGACTAGGATGTGTAGTGAATCACATCGGATATCTGTGCTAGTTGAATGTTCAATGAGAATCATGGCATGATCGACATCAAAGATCAGCGCTTAGTATTTCGTCACATTGTCAATAAAGCGTGCATCATTGATAGTCGATAGACTGATAGAGTCAATTATTATGCTTCAGTGGTAACCAAATAACTGTTTCAGCTAACCACGGTTTATCAGATGCAACTAGCCGCTAATTGCTTAATTGAGGTTAATCTTCATTATTGATCAAGAGAAATTTATGCATAGCATCGCTTAACTGATGAAAGAAGATATTTGCAGCCTTCGTTCGCAGTGATGTCATCCTGTTTTATATTAACTTTGATATTAGTGACAAAAACTTCACAGAAATTAACACTTTGATGAATACAAACACCGAGCGGACAGTTTTCCGTGAAAGTTAGATAATAAGCTGATTTTTCCAACATTAGGAAGAAATGCCTAAATCAAACAAGAAAGATTTAATATAGAGTTCAGAGAAGTAGAATTATGAAGATAGTTGAGTATAACCCACGGTTATAACCAGCACTACGTACTGCAATGCAGGGATGCGGAGTCCTATCATTTTGATAGGGCTCCGACTCCGACTTTTGATAGGACTCCGACTCCGGGTGGCAAGTATATAAAGCATAGTTTTTTTTAAAATAAACTGGTAACCTACATCACAGATCATTATATGCTTACCTGAACAATCATTGCTGCATCAATTATCAATCATTTTCGATGAAAGTTTATCGCTCTCAGCTAGATGCATGCGACTCGGCTCCTCCGATCTTCTTGATGTGTGCCTCACATGGCTTTTCTTTTAGTCTCTACCAGGCAGGAAAAGCCCCATCCTACTCCAAAAAATATGAGTACACTTTCGATTCTAATATGCGCTTTAGAGGAGCCATCACACACGATTAACGTGAGGGCTAAGAGGTGATGGTCTCAAACAAACTAGAATTTCATTTTTGTCTCTAATGTGACCTTTGGTGCGTAGGTCTGATCGAGGCTAGGAAGGCTTGTCTTCTCTACTAAATCACCATGTGGAAAGACAATCCCTTTTTCACTATCACGATTCATTCCCTCAACTGTTACAAGCTTTGCATGCGCTGCTGTATCTGTACTTTTGTTTGACGGAGAAAGTTGACATCAAGACAGTGACAGCTATGCACTAGAAAAAATAATTTGTTTGTATTATATTTCGGGTCTAGTTATAGGACTCCGACTGTAGCAAAAATGATAGGACTCCGGGACTCCGCATACCTGCTGCAATGTCCACATTCAGTGGAAGTTTCCACTAAAATTAAATACAGTTAAGTCAGAAAATTGTGAGTGACCCACATCGTGCTAAGTTTCGATTTTTCATTGCAAAATGAAGCATGAAAAATAATCAATTGATGGGGTGTCATAGACAGTTTCAATATATGAAATATTTTGCATAGTCGAAGAAAGGCTACATTTAGGTGTATGTAGTTACTTAACCAAACTTGCAAATTTTATTTGAATGAGAATGGAAATGATGTCAGTATTAGAGCCATCTATTCTCCACACTAAAAAATTCATAATTACCAGCAGTTTTACACACTAAAAAATCATCAACCATAGCTTTCCAATTACTACAAGAACAATATCGAATGGCCTTCAGTTATTAAATTCGAAGCGATAATTGAATACACTGAGTAGGATCAAAAGTATCTTGCAAGCAGTTAGACTTCACTGTTTGAAATACGTCTTGAGCTGTGATCTATGGTTTTGGACTTGGCGAGCGTGAAACTGAGTAGTGACTAATTTTTTAATCACATTATTTCGTATTTTGCATTTTTAACGAATGATTGACACCATGACTCGTATGCCTCGTGTCAATTACGATATAGAGCACTAAAAACCACTCACTTAAAATAATTCATTGCATAATCAAAAAGCGGAAGGAACCAGATATTTGTTCAATTGTCGTGATTATGGCTGGTGGACGCTAGACGAAACATTTCGACAGCTTGCAAGTCTATAGTGAAATGAAGAGAAAGATCACTCACACCTGGGACCTTTCGCTTTTTGATTGTACTTAGAAATGACCTAGTCTCTGCTTGGAGTAATTCATTGCATTATTGCACTTGCTTGAGGTCAGTGTACGTGTAAATACACGCACGATTACAGTGCACTGTTTGAGCATTTTATTTCGTCTGAATTTTCACTCACATGTATCTCGATGATAATGCAAAACTGTTCGACTGAGTTGAGTGGTAACAGTTAATATTTCAAAATAAAACGCTTTTCGAAAATTTTGCTGTCTTGTCGGCACATAATAATTGAATACTTGTTTGAATATTGAATATTAATCGGCTAATAACTGAATAAAGCAAGATTTTTTGTGAACACGCTGAGAGGACCGCTTGCGAGATGACAGCTATGTGAGGATATGCATGTGACAAGAAGTTTGTTTTTTGGATGCCGAGTTGGGTTTGCTGTGATGAGTGAAAAATGTAAATCAATCAAAATGAAAAGAAATATCAGCAAAAAATCAGCAAATGATAAGTGGCTCAGAAGGGGTAAAGAGAAAGATGTAAAGAGATAAGAGAATCAAAGTGTGGTGAGTGCGAAAAAGAGTAAAAATGCTAATTCGCAAAAAGTGCGGCAAATGCGGGCTATGGTTTCACGAAAGTGAAGCAGTTAGTTGAGAATGCAAAGCGCGGAATTGGAACGCGACGTTTTGCCTAGGGTCCGGAAAGGACGAGACGATGGGACGGGAAGAGAGACGCCAAGGATCGAAAACGAAACGCTGCACTGTTTGAGTTACAGAGGAGTCAATGCCAGTGTGTGGTAGTGAGCCTTCAGTTACGGGTAGGTGCGAAGTGGGTGGATGGTGAGGATGAGGATCAGTGGTGCGAGCTTGGAAGAAGATCCAGAGTGAAATTGAAAATTGAAATCTACCTGAGTAGGAAAGAGTTGGTCGATGCAGTGATCTGTGATGTGTTGGTGCATTGTGGGGGGAAGTGAAACATGATGCTGAGGGAAACATGAAAGATGATGGATCCGAGATGCAGCGGAGATCAGCTATAAGGAGGAGACAACAGTTACGTGGAGGAAGGTCACAGGAAGCTTTGGAATGGTGATCGGAAACTTTGGCGAACACGCTTTTTTTTGGTGGGTCGCGGGTGGCGGCGTTTTGCTGGTGGTACGGTGGTGTTGAGTTCAAGAGAAAGAAAGATTTCATCTTCATCTTGAAGTTGCTTAAAAGCTGAGGACGCCCAAAAGCGAAGGACGGGAGGCCCAAGCTAGAGGGAAGAATGAAGATAGAGGAGGACTGAGGCCTTTTAGAAAGAAGAAGAATATGTTGAATAGGTCTTGGTGGCGTGAAGGGGATTTAAATTTCGACTGCAGTGAGGGTAGATCGGCACACCAATCGCTTGTCGGGGACAAAACCGGATTCAAATTGGCGATGATGATGACGCTATCATATTACTTTATGTACATGTAGGCATTATTACATCGACTACCCAATCTCCTTTTTTCATCTAAGTGTTCATATTTGTTGAAATGAAATGCAAAATTTTGAAAAGTGAAGGTCATATCTTGATACAACAAAATAAGGCATTCACAAAATGTCAAATTTGAGTCAAGCGAATACATGCGCTTAAGGTGAAAAGCGAAGGTAATTTTGCAATACAAACAATCTCTATTGATATGTAACAAGCCATTTTCGAATCATTCAATTACTACTCAAAATGATGTTGACATAGTTTACGTCTAGATGAGACATGAGAAATAATTTCTACATTCAACGAAATGCAACAAAAATGACTGCGAAATATGCAGTGAAACTGTATGAAAGTATGCACGAACGAATAAATACAACTTCTTTCAATCACAAAAAAACAAATGAAGCGATTCATTCCGGGAATGAAGGAGATCTCATTAAAATCCACAAAGCATTCGTATGGTGGCCGATTAATACGTCATTCTCAGGAAAGAATTTAAGACGCGTTATTTTGTTTCTCAGCCGTAACAATAGAATTTCAACATGCCATTAATAACAAATCAATGCTATAAAAAAGTCTTTCTAATTAGAAATCAACTGGTTGTTCATTAGATGACTGAAGGAAAAAGGCAACGTCACAGCTTACCACCCTCAAAGAATTTCCAAGTTCCTGTCACATCATTGACTGTCACCTTCCCATTATCCTTAAGATATTGCAGAGCGTGGAAAATGTTGTTCATAGCTCCCAGTTTCAGACCTTCAGTGAGACCGGGATAAACAAGGTCAAGGATTTCTTCTATAGTCATACCGTCATCGCTGCCCTTGAGAGTATTAGATACTTGAGATATTCGCTGCTCACGATGTAGAATATAAGTTTGTATCACCTCATCTCCATTTTCAATTACTGCGCCATGTGCAGATAGAATTTGCTTCCATGGCGGAGACAGTTGTTGAAGACGTTTCAGAGATTCCATGTATTCGGTGAGTGACTCAAATACAGCCGAACCATGACCAAGAATAATATCTCCAGCTAGCAGAATATTTTCTTCTTCCAAGACAACCGAGACATGATCACTGGTGTGACCAGGAGTGAATAAAACTTTTAGTGTTGTATCCCCATCGACTTGAATTATCTGATTGTCTTCAAGCGTGACGATGTCAGAAATATTTGAATCTTCCGACCAATTCGGTGAACGTCCACCGGGAAACTTATGAGCTTTGGGAGTCACGCCGCTAAGTTTCTTACATAAATTCTGGAAAGTAAATGTACTTGTATTAGCTTCTATATCACGCCATAAACATGTGGGCAGAAATTCATAAAGCATAGTAGAATGAGGAATTTGCTCGTTCAAACTGTCATTAAGTCATATAAAATAAGACTCACTTCAATTCTAAGGAGGCCACCATAAAAGCATTCGACAATCGCTTGATAAGCTAGTCGTTAGACGTTTTCAGCAATAGTTGTAGCTTAATAGAAAATGAATAGCTTAAAACAAGTAAATACTCGTATGGTTTGTCAACGAGAATTACAATAAGATCAGGTAAAAAACTGCTAAGCATATGATTCTAAAGAAAGAAATTGAAAAAAGCAAAAAATCGACATCCGCAAACTGATCGATTTTCTGTAATACTAGATATTTACACATTTTTCATATTTATTTCAGCGGTCACCGTTTGCAATATATTCTTCAATACAACACACTCGTGTACTTCAGATTTTCAGTTTTTTCTTCAGAATCCTGTATTTAATAATGAGAATTGGTCATTTCATCTTAATCTATCACTTTATATCTATCATTTTATCTAAATATAATCTATCATTTTATCTTAATCACATCAATGTCAATTTTATTTCAGAACTTAATAATCAAATTTCAGAATCTACTACTTATATTGATCATTGTCACAATTTTTAAGAATGCGTCACTTTATTTCTAGATTTTTTCATTTGTACTTCCGAAAATTCAGAAATCGATGTCTATACTTGGGAACTGATCATATACATTTCAACTAATTAAGAATTCATCGGTTATATTTCAGATTTGACGTTTTGTATATCAGTTCTTAACTTTATATTTGAGATTGAATCACTTATATCATCGAATTAAGCTGAAATATTGGAGAATGTTTCATCATTTCAGAAACTCTCACATTGATTTCAAAAATCAAGAGTAAGATTTCATTTGACAGTTCAATGTTCAGAAAACAAGAATTATATTTCATAAGTCTATTATTAATTTTAAGCATGTGACCTCATTCCCGAACTCTTAAGTCCATACGGGCGGAAACGTCACCATGAAAGATTGCGGAGTGTTGATATGCACGCTATACATGTCTGGTGTGTCAATGATGCCAAACCTTCTTTGAATACTTTCAACACATTCAATTATTCTTTGTCTATTTTGAGGAGGATGTATTTTATATTTCTTGTGTTCTACTCATTCAATGTCTTCAATTTGAGCACGACACAACTGACACGCTGGAGCGTTGTTCCCCATAATCGGGTTTACACAATTTACATGTAGAAAATTGAAGCAATATAGTATACGTGATGGTGTCGTGGAGCTTTGATTGCAAGCATGTCACACAATTGTCATATATTCATGATGACAGAAAGTATGCAGAGAGAGAATTTTTTCTGCATAAATACAACTGCCGGTCATTGCATCTGAGTCGCTCTCAATCACAAATGACGCTTTCTAGACAGTAAACCGGTAAAATGAAATAATTGCCGAAATCAATGTGAGTTTCTGAAATTATGAAAAATAATATTAAATGATGTTCACAAAATATAGACTTGTAAGATAGATTGTCAAGTTCTGAAATAAAATTGACATTGATGTGATAGATTAAGATGAAATGACCAATTCTCATTATTAAATACAGGATTCTGAAGAAAAAACTGAAAATCTGAAATACACGAGTGTGTTGTATTCAAGAATATACTGCAAACGGTGACCTCTGAAATAAACATGGAAATGGTGTACTCGTAGTTTGCGAATTGGCAACCGAATAATAAAAGCATCAGCAATCTCTCAAAATTCGGCTGTTTCTGAGAGCATCACTCTCACATGCGCCAATGCAAGAAGTACCATAAGGCCTTAGCATCTGCGCGCCGAAGAACGAACGAAAAATGGCAGATCCTCTAATTCAATCCACAAGAGTCGGTGTGACGGTGTTTTTCATTTTACCATCATTAACAGATCAAGCGAAGGATCAAATATCCGTTTTAAAAGTAGCCATATTAATTCGTCGCCAAAACCCGACTGTCATAAGTAAAACGAAGTGCGAAGATTTGAATAATCCTTCTTCTTAGTCTCAACATCAAACAGCATCTTTTAACTATCTTTTGTATTATAAATGTGAGATCAGGCTTTCTGCAGTTGGTGCCATGTAAAATAATTCGTTCAACATCAAACAGCATCATTTAACTATCTTTTGTATTATTATTGTGAGATCAGGCTTCTTGCAATTGGTGCCATGTAAAATAATTCATTCTGCTGCATGCTCAGGTCCTTCTAACCATAGCTGTGGTCACGACTATGCATATTCGACATCTTGCTGAAACATTATCAATCGAATGTGTATCCGCTTTCATGATGTTTAATTATTAGCACTGACATCTGATGCGCATGCTATTTTTGTATGATATGCTCATGATTTCTTTCTTTTCAAATTAAATGACTTTCATGCTACAGCATCCTTTTTCTCCTGAGGAAAGCAGTACTCAGTTGCTGAAATACATCGAGCCAACAAGATTGGCAAATCTTGACTTTTCCCAACATTATAGGGTTATGCCAAGTCAGGGCCCATTGAATTCTAATTGGCCAGACTCCGAAAAATGACTATAATATACAAAACAAAATATATTTTGATTAAATATGCCATCACATTATGTGTACTGGTAAAAAAGTACACAAAAGAAAAAAAGTTTAATAATTTATATCATTTAGTAAAAAATCATCAAGGAGGACATATTCATATTTCCGCGATGTTTAGCCAAATTTTGTTATGATGTCATGAAGCAGCTCCATAGAAATGTGTCATGCCAGCTCAAGATTAGGGAAGCATTAGTCTGAAATTTCGATTGAGTTGATCACCATTTGTTGACCGGCAGATACTGCATATCTGTACAATTTTAATCTAAATAAAAAAAAGATGAACTGCAATTCAATACCTGTTGAAAGCATATTCTTAAACAAGCCTCCTTGATGTTGCATACCAGAAATACAATCCTAAAAGTAACTTATAACTAGGGCAATTTTTATGAGCTAAAAATCCAAAAAATATGACTTAAAACATAACCAAATATGACCTATAAACTCAAAATGTGACCAAAATATGACATAAAAATTTTATATTGTAATTTAGTAAGATTTAAAAATCTTAAAATGTAACAAAAATTAATGTCTCCATTTTCAGCAAAAAATTAAAAAAATCAATTTACGACAAATAAAACAATTCATTTCAAAATTTTACCGCAGTATACAAGTTTACAACTTGTTGCACGGAACAGTAATTTAATTTACTACATTTCATGTTAAAAAAGGTCTGTCTTTACATAGCATCTTCTTCAACAGTCTAAACTCCAGAAAATTGACCAAAATATGACTAAATATGATCAGACACAGTATATATGACAAAATATTGCATCACCCTAAAAATATGACGTGTCATAAAAAATTGCCCAACTCATCAAAAAATGCAATTGATTGCAATTACTTATTACAATAGCAATTGGTATGTCTTTCGACGACTTGCTATTAAAGTTGGCCTTAGAAAAGCAGGTCATCATCTTGGCGAGGAGTTGAGACACAACAATTAGGGTGTGGAGTAAAGATGAGCGATCTTAACCGAAACCCTACCTGACCCGACCAGAAACCCGAACCCGAATGCTCGGGTTCGGGTAGAGCAATTAAGAACTCGGGTCGGGTAGGATTACCTCTTATCTAAAACCCGAAAAAACCCGAAATCGGGTTTTTTCGGGTTTGAGCATACAAATTTGAAAAATGTTTAGAATATAAAAAATTATTTTCTGTGAAGCTAGTACTGCTACATGTGTACCTGTAGTTTAATGAAGTTTTTCAAGAAATTGTGGCTTATCACATTATTCTCATTGTGAAATATTGATCTAATAAAATACTTTCATGTAGATCGTGGCTCGCAGGATAGACGGAATGAAATGAAATTTAATTCAAGATAAACTTTACATAGGAACGGAGGCTTAACTATACATCAAATATTATATAATTGAAATTTTAGCATCTATCTGCAGAATTATGTTGTTACATGTAGTGATGCAGCTCAGCTGCTCGGACCTTGACATCTCCATTAACATTGAGAGTCAAAGTGTCTCAATCTGAGTTTTGAAGGAGTATGCTGCAACACC
Source organism: Prostheceraeus crozeri (assembly GCA_907163375.1). Taxonomy (NCBI): domain Eukaryota; kingdom Metazoa; phylum Platyhelminthes; order Polycladida; family Euryleptidae; genus Prostheceraeus; species Prostheceraeus crozeri. The sequence goes on along the minus strand of CAJQUW010015840.1, from coordinate 900,886 downwards.
TATAATATATCGCGAAGCAGTCGATTTTTTGTAAATATTCAGAATTTTGTCATGTATTAATTTCGCGGGTAATTATGCTACTTATTTAGTATTTGTTTGAATACTTTATTAGCATAGAGAAAATAATATACTAATTAATGCGTATTTTAATAAAATACTAAAATAATACTACTAAGAAGTTGGACTACCGCCCGGCATCACATTAGGATCAAGCATTAGCTTTATATATAGAAATGTTTCTGATTTTTCGAATATAATCGGGTCGGGTCTCTTTGGCGGGTTCGGGTTGAAATTTTGTTAGACTCGGGTATCCGAATTTTTGGAACCCGACCCGACGCTCATCCTTAGTGTGGATTGAGGAACGGATGTGAAGCTGATGTTCATGCCGTACGTCGATACATAGAATCGACCGGTGAAAACAAGCTGATGGTACTTTTGGATATTCGGAATGCTTTTAAAACACTCAACAGAGACATTCAAAAGTTCAGGAGCTGAAGTTTTCCGACTTGCAACAACGTGTGTCATTTTCTGAATGTATTCTTCAACACAAAAAAGATAATACGCGATGGTCAAATAACATCGTATTCAACGACGAAGCAACTTTCCATTTGAATGGGAGAGTCAACATGCATAGCTGTTTTTATTATTCACATGTAAATCCACATATGACTGGAACGAACTTAATGAGGTCGCTTTCTGTCTACGTATGGGCTATGATTACGTACCGACATGGCATCGTACACTACGTCTTTGATGGCAACGTCAATGGAGAGAAGTACTGTCATCCATCATCATTGATTTACAATGCGCTAATTCACTCTCTGATGGAGTATACCTACCCGGTTTTTGTGTCTCTGCCAAATAAACTCAGTATGAAATTTGAAAGAATTCAAAAGCGTGCTTTTAAAATGATCGATCTTCAGGAAATCGAAGTTGACAGATGCTCATCAGATGACGTGAGCAAATCAGCAAGAAGCTTTTTAAGAATGTGGCATTATGCACCAGACATTTGCTGCATAAATATGTTCCCAAGCGCCTCCGTTATTCTAGACATTTTGATGTTCGAATCTGCCGCTACAAAGAGAGAAAACAATCCTCCTTCGATTATGTCACTACCCTCGTGAATTCTGACATTTCGAAAGGCACCTTCTGAAGCTCTTGTGCCTTCGTGTATAATGAGACTACTTGTGCAACTTGTGGATGTTGTGATTTGACCATGTAATCTGACTTTATCTTTTAGCCACATGTCATCGATTTTATTATGAACAAATTTTGATTTATTTCATGATTGCTAATATGTAAATACGATTACCATTTCTTGGAAATATATACACTTATTATTATTATTATTATCTTTTAGAAACAATAGTGTTCCAATTCCTCAATAGAAAACGCAACACCATATTAATGAATGAATGAAATCTTTATTTGTCTCACAAATCGGTGAGCACATTACAAAATGTAGTACAAAATTACAGGGAGTTGGTTGATCATGACATAGCAAATAATCTAGCATACATCAATTAAAATCAATCAAAATAAATACATCGACAAAAAACGAATGATATCAGTTAAAAAGTTAAGAACAGTAATTAATAAAACTCCTAGAGAAACGCTGGGTTCTACTTTTCATTTTTCTCAGAGGACATTTGTTTCTAGTGCGAGAGTCTCGGGGACGAAAAAATGTCTAAGAGGATGTCTAGCATCTTCCAGCACCACTCTGAAAAGGTTGTGGCACAAAGTTTCACAATGGGTAAAAAGTGAATTGGCAGGCACATCAGTGCTATCAATAATATTCAACACTCTTCTCTCGACACGTGCAAGGCTTTTCTTCAAATAATCAGGAATGTTGCAAAACACAGGATACGCCCATGAAATGATCGAACGAATAAAAGAACAATATGCGGAGTAGATCAGCTCAGAGTCACAACCACCTCTACGAAGATTAAGAATCAAATAGATCCTTTTACTTGCTTTCTTTATCAAAAAGGTAACAAATGAGTTCCACTTTAGATCACATGACAAAATACAACCAAAAATTTTTACTTCTGAGACTGTACGCAAACATATGACATCTGAATTTGCATGTATACGAAATTCATCAAACGTAATGTTTTTGTTAGTGATGACATTCATGATATAGCATTTATTGAAATTAATAGAAATATCACAGTCTTCGGCCCAGCTAGCAATATTTTGCCATTCGATGGCGAGCATGTCATCACTGGAAGATCTCAAGAAATGGAATAGAGTAATATCATCTGCATATCTGATAATTGCAGAATTCACACAAACTGGTTGTAGAGTATCTGTGGCCATACAAAATAATACTGGACCCACAACGCTTCCCTGTGGCACGCCACTGCAGATTTTGATCCAGTTTGAAAAATCATTACCAATTTTCACACGTTGAAAGCGATTTGTGAGGTAATCATCTATCCATTTGCAGGCTTGGGCAGGTATTTTAAATCTCACACATGCTTCCATGATTGATTTCTTTGTCAATCTGTCAAATGCCTTGCATAGGTCAACAGTTAGGACTCTTACAGTTCCAGAAGAGGAATCAAGAAATTCCAAAATTCTCCCATACAATAAAGTAAGTGCCACTGTTACTCCTTTGCCCTGACCGGGTACATAGGCAAACTGATCATCTGACATTTGGTCCTTCACGAATGGAAAAAGCCACTTATCAACAACTATTCTTTCCAAAACTTTGGTAAGGATAGGTAGGATTGAAATAGGTCTATACTCACTCACAGTTTTGGGATTGTTAGATTTTGGCATAGGTGTAATGTTGGCAAACTTCATACACGATGGAACTTTTCCTTCACTCAAGCTTCGATTAAAAATACAGTGCGTGTTAATTTATTAGGGACAGTTTGATTTTTCGCTGATCTTGTGAATTCTAGAGCACCATTGTATTTTCTGGCTCACTGATGCTTACCATCTCATTAGATTTAAGTCAATTAATAAATGTAAAATACATTTCTGCCAAAACTGGTCCAGGCATGGCTTATATGAGTCCGAAATTACTAATTTCATAGCTTTAACTCGTTCGAAAGATATACCAAAATGGGGCGGTCTATCAACAGTTAAGCTGTAGTTATCGAGCCAATCTGTCAATATCCCTAGTCAGTGTATTGTACTGAATGCTCTCCACGGCAGGCACTTTTAATTGGCTGCTGCGTCGTCCAATGACAGATTTCCATTTTGAACGTGACGTTCATGTCACGTTTTCAGGTTAGCAGACTCACTTTGAATATTTCTAACGTTCTTCACTATTTCACTGCGAGATAGGAAAGAAAAAGGATGTATCACCTACCAGAGTAGCTCAAATCGAGATTTTGTTAAAAGAAGGCAATTCATCAATAAGACAAATAGCTGAGCTGACCAAAATAAGCAAGTCAACTGTTCAACGTGTGAAGAATCGAATGAATCTAGTTGGCTCTACTACACCGGGCCGGAGACGATGTGGTAAGAAACGATGTACCACCAAAACTGATGATCGCATGCCTGTTAGAATGGTGAAGAGATCACCTTTAATCACCGTCACCCAATTAACACACGCTTTGAATTCTTCTGGCATCGTTGCTTCCGAAAACGGTGCATCGGTCGAATCGTCGAGGCGAAACGTGCATCGTCGAATCGTCGAGGCGGATTTGTATCCAAAACACCAAGAAGAGTTCCTATCCTTACCACATCGATGAAAAAGAAGAGACTAAGTTTCGCCATGGCCCACAGAAGCTGGACTATCAATGATTGGAAAAAGGTAATTATTATTTATTTATTAAACTAAATGATTTTAATCATTGTTTAATAAATACATGTACCTTTTTCATATTTTACATGTAAATGTTATAAACATATTTTGGAAAATGTGGTATTCAAAAAAAGTCTATCATTTCCAGGTTGCCTTCAGCGACGAATCCTCATTCGAAGTTGGGTTATCAAGTTCCAAGAAGGTATGGTCCTCCAAGAAATCCATCAGACCCGTTAAACCGGCGGCTCGTCATCCCATAAAAGTGATGGTGTGGGGAATTATGATTCACCAAGGTGCAGGTCGTTTGCATGTTGTGGAGGGTTCCATGAACAAGGACCAATACCTACGAGTTCTCAGGACAAGAGTGAGACCACAGATGGCAGAATGGTTCCCCCTGGGTGATGGCATATTCCAACAGGACAAGGCGCCTGCTCATACAGCAAAGCAGTGTCTCAAGTACCTGGAGGATGAGCATATTCGCGTACTTGACTGGCCTGGAAATTCTCCGGATCTCAACGTAATCGAAAACTTATGGGCCATCATCAAGAAGCGTCTGCAACTTGATGGAGGCTCACAAACCCGTTGTGAACTGATTTCAAATGTGATACAAGCTTGGTATCGTGATGCAACACTGTCACATGTGTTGCAATCATTGGTGGAATCCATGCCGAGGCGCATTGAGTCCGTCATTAAGGCCAAAGGTGGTCATACCAAGTATTGATGCCATTTCTTTTTTTATACCTCTAAATAAAGGTAATCCTGGAGAAGACGTGTTTTGGCATCTGTTCTATTTTTTTTAATAAAAAGTATCGGTCAAAAACTAATTGCAAAGATAAATTCTATCATAATACAGCAGGATTTGGCGCTGAAATTTGAGAGAAATATCATTATATTAGCGTAACCGTAAAAAAACATGTTAAAATTCAGGTGTCCCTAATAAATTGACACGCACTGTATATGTAATTGCTGGAGCAAACAAATTAGCAAAATCCCGAAATATCCAGTATGGGAGACCATCTACACCACAACTTTTCCGTTTAAGTTTGCACAGATAGTGATAAACCTCATTGCAAGAAAGACTTAAGTCCATCGATGGAAGACTTTCAGAGAGGAAAATATCATGGTCGAATTCATGGGATGTTTGGAAGTTGGCTGCAAAATGAGAGTTGTAGTCTTCAGCACTATGCGAATCAGTTAGTTTATTCGAAACTTTCTCGGACTTGCTTGTTACATGTATTGCTTTCCATACATCACGAACGCTTTTCGATGCAACTGCCTTCTTTAGATAATGTGATTTCAAATCCTGAATATGTGAAATTACCTCCTTCTTCAAACGATGATACTTCGCCATTTGATTGTTAGAGTAGGCACGGTCTCTATCGTCTATTAAGATTTTCAACGAGGGCAACATCCATGGAGGCTCGCAAGATCGTATTCTAATTGTTCGTAATGGAAAGAAGTAATTGTATAAGAAAAATAGAAAGTCCAGGAACAGAAATGTTGAGCTGTCAATGTCTTCAACACACTTGACTAGCTCCACCCAAACCGTATGATAAACAACGTCACTGAACTCAGCAAGTCTAGACTTTGTGAATTTTCTGCATCTTCTCTTAGTAGGTTTTGAGTCACACTGTAAAGCAGATGGTTGCCATAGAATTGTGCAGTGGTCAGAGTTTCCAATAGGTGAAAGATGGTGAAAGAAAAATAGGTGAAATAGGTGAAAGATTTCAGCAAGATGGTGCTCCAGCACAGTACAGTTCGTATGTACGAAATCTTCCAGATAAAACTTTGCCTCAAACGTTGGATTGGCCATAGTGGTGACTTTTCTTGGCCACCAAGAAACCCGGATCTAGCCATGAACGACTTTTGGCTTTGGTGTTACGCAGGAGACAATGTTCATCGAAATCCCAAGCCCCGGACAATTCCAAAACTTATTGAGTGCATCACAATTTTCCTTGACTCTATTGAAATCGAGATGATCCACAGAACAGATGAAAATTTTGTCAAGAGATGTGAAATGTACGTAATGGCTGAAGGATCCTATTTTGAACAATTGCTTTAATCTAGACGTATCTTGTAGCAATGTTTTTGTTAAGTATAAGCCCTAAGCTTGATGGTGACGGAAATTCGTTAACAAAAAATTTAATTAAGATGCGTTTTCATTTCGCTAAAGACCGGCAAGATCAAGTGAAACACCCTGTACAATCTGCTATGGCAAGCTTTTTGACAGTAATCTTTCCTGACTTATGGGAATGACTACTTTACTTTTACTTTCTCCTTTTAACGTCTGCTTTTCCTCCTTGGTGAGGGTTGGACGTGATGAGACTCCTCCAACGGGCGCGGTCCTGTGTGTCTTCCACTGTCAGCCTCAGCTCCTTCCTGTCTTCCTGGATGGTCTGCAGCCATGATCTTCTTGGTCTGCCACGTGGCCTGGGACCTTCGACAGCCACGTTGAGCACGCAATGAATCGGCTCCTCCTCTGTCCTCCGTTTCACGTGCCCGAACCACCTCAACCTGCGTTCTCTGAGTACGACCTCCAGCTGTTTGAGGTCGCACCTGCCTGCTACTTCAGCGCTGTCAACTCGATCGGAGAGTGAGACACCGGTCATGTACCGCAGCATCCGTCTGTCAAACGAATGCAATTGTTGGGCCAGGAATTGTGTGAGGGCCCATGATTCGTAATGTCCTTTGATCCGTAAAGCAGCTCTGACCAACTTGTGTTGGGTCATACATGCCTCTCCAGGAATCACTATACACAGGGCTCCCACTCCATAATTTGCGAAAATTTGCGCAGCTTTTGATTTCAGGAAAAAATTCGAAATTCTTGTGCCTGGACCCCCTGTGTCGCCATCTTTGTGTTTGTGATTTATTTAATTGCTTCAAGTTATCATCTTATTGCATTCCTAAAATATCAATGTAGACCAAAGTTTGAGCTAATGAACTGCTAAATGATTGTCAATCAATATTTTATTATATCATGTGATAGTTATCTAAGAGTTAAGTAGGACATATGTAATTTAGGCATAAGCAGAGTTGGAAAAGTCGGAATTGGAATTAATTCCGATCCGGAATTAATTCCATTTTTCGTCGGAATTGGAATTGACGATATTCAAATCTACTGGAATTGGAATTGACCTGATAACCTCAAACCAATCAATTTTTTCGTAGACCTGTTGATAAATCTATTTGTACAAAAATGAAAAACCACGTTCACAATCACAAACAATTGACAATATTAATTTTAAGAACTAGTCTTATATATAGACGATACGCAACGATAAAAGAAAAACTTTAAACTTTCAGTATCACTTCTTGATGCTGAATTCACTTCAATTCGATCGGACTCACTTATACCAAAATAATATCATGAATATCAGTGTCACTTATACCGTCAATCTTCAATCGCGCTCGCTGATGTGTTGCTGTATCCGCTGATGTGTTCGTATTCGCTGGCGGGCAGTAGCTGTTGTTACTTCTGTAGTTAAGTTGCACCGCGAGAGCCCAGAGTTCTCCTAACAGCTGCTGAAGATGTCGTATGTGTTGTTGTTGGTAGTTGCTGTTGTGTCAGTTTCTCATCGTTTCTAATTTATACCAATTTTTTTTGAGACTTGACGATAAATCCACTTTCTTTTGAAAATTGAAAGAGTTTCCTTTAATCTCTGCCCGCTAGCTTTCGACCCGACTTCATTTCGTTCTTATCACGGAATTTTTAATCTCCTTTTTTAGCATGGACCATCAATCAGTTTTTATGATATTATTTTTATCGTCGTTTTTTCTGTCATCAACAATCACGTTATTCGCACATTGAATTTCTTTCTTCTGTCAGTTTATTAATCGATTTATTCGCATCTCATCTCTCTCTCTCTCTCTCAGCGTTTGATTCTTTGCTGACCGTTAATTTTCTTTTCTTTTTTTTCACGAGATATTGAATATCTGCGGCTTTAACAGTGCGCCTTTATACATTCACAAAAAGTCAGATCACCCTCCAATAATCCTGAAGCAAATCCCAAAAATGATAGAAAGAAGAATCTCGAAATTATCCTGAAATGAAGAAGAGTTCTACAAAGCAAAACCAATTTACGAAAGAGCATTGAAAGATGGTGGATATCTTCATAACTTAACCTACAATCCAGCACCTGAATCAAAAGAAAAGCGAAGAAGAAATATAATATGGTTCAACCCATATTAATATAATATGGTTACATTTAGCGCCAATGTAAAAACTGATATTGGGCGACGATTTCTAAATTTGACCGGAAAGCATTTTCCTCCACATCACAAATACCACAAACTTTTTAACAAAACAACATGAAACTAAGTTACAGTTGCGTTAGCAACATGAAAAATGTAATCAAAAGTCAAAAGTCAAAATTTTGAGCAAATCTCAACCAACACAAACAGCTGAAAATGAGAATCAAAACTGTAACTGCAGAAACAAAAGTGAATGCCCATTGAATGGAAGCTGTTTAGAGAAATGTATAATTTACAAAGCAACAATATCATGTGAATCGGACGAGAAAATCTACTACGGCATGTGGGAAGGCGACTTTAAGACACGACATCGAAATCATAAAAAATCATTCACACATCAAAAATACATGAACGAAACATCATTGTCAAAGTATTTATGGTCTCTTAGAAATAAAAACAAACACTTTGACATCAGATGGAGTATAGTGCAACATACTAAACCATATTCCTGTGGCAGCAGATTCTGCAATTTATGTTTGACAGAGAAATTTTATATTATGACATCTAAATCTGAACATCTGATTAACAAAACGAGTGAAATGATATCACAATGTAGACATCGTAGGAAATTTCTTTTATCCAACATTTGACCATAGTCTCATACTCAATGCATGTCCATAAGTCGATTTGAATTCAAATGTATATGTATAGCCTTAATTTTTAATATTGAGATTCTTCCCTTTTATCTTTTATTGCTGTCTGACGATCGGTAATGTTTGTATTTCCGTGAAACTTGCAGTTATGGCAATAAATAAATAATCCAACTCCGCTTGCTGATTTACTATATATATATGCACACATGAAATATGAACTATGAACATGAGAACGCACATAGGAACGACGCAGAGAACGGCACACAGAAACAACGAGGATAGGATAAGGGCACATGGGTTAGATTGAAACGAACGAATGTTAGATACATTAGCATAATACACTATACGCGACATGAAATTATCGGAATTGAATCTTATTATGGAATTGGAATTGAATTGAACTGTTTCGACTGGAATTGGAATTGAAATTTCTGCTCTGGAATTGGAATTAAAAAATTTCAGTGGAATTTTTCCAGCTCTGGGCATAAGGCCCTACTTGTAATAATGTATGTAATTAATTGTAGGGTCTAGTCAAGCATGTAATTTATCGATACTTACTAGCTACAAGTGATGTATCCAGTAATAGTTTTTTTAAAAAACAAAGGAAAAGTCATGTTTATGTTATCTTTATATTATGGTATTCAAACAATTATTTATTTGAAATCTCCATACAATATGGGCAGATCTAAACGTAAAAATCTTACGAAACAGCGAAATATATGAAACAGAATTTTTGGCATTGTAAGCATAAAACAACAAAAAACAACTCTAAAATGGAATGTACAAAGAGTGGCAGTATACTAAAAGAAGGTATACTAGTCGGAAGTGTAGTCGCAATTATGCAGTTTTTAAAGGCGTTTCACGGGCCAAGTTTCCTATCGTGGTACCGTCTAACATAATAGATGTCGAATGTCGATATAATATTTGTCATACAATTAATAAGTTTTTGTCTATAAAGACAGAAATGTTCTCTATTAATGATGATATCGAGGATGAAATTAAAATGAATTTGTTTTGGAAATGTATGACTTTGGAAATAAAAACGTTCGAGACAGTTGATGGTCAGAAGCTTATATTTCAAACTTAAGTAAACATAGCATAATTATGACGTTTGTTTTGCATGATTACTAAAACTCAATAGGCATTTGATTCATTCGGAATGATCAGTCGATATTATGTTTTGAACCGTGAAAAAATTCTTTAAAAAACGAAAATTATGTAATAGTATAAGAAAAGAATATATGTAAAACAACCAAATCGGTGTCATAGAAAACGATGGACGATATAACGTCATAGAAAAGACGACACGATGCTGTCGGATTCGATGAATTCGTCCCATTCACATCCATATAATTAGCAGAAAAGGAAAATTTATTTTCAACGGTAGCAACTTCATGGATACCATGTCGATAGTAATTATTAATTTAACATTTTTACAACAAAATTGTCAAATTTGCGCAGAAAATTGGAATTTCCTAAAAATTTGCGCATTTGCGCAGAATTTGCACAGGAGTGGGAGCCCTGGCAGTGGGTACAGTCTGTACAGTCTAGGACAGGGGTCTCCAAAGTTTTCCAGCGGAGGGCCACATTGCTGAATTTTTAAAGCTTCGCGGGCCAAGGTTCTAAATTATTTATTTTACCAAAATACATGCAATGTAAATAAACAGTGAATTAATAATTAAAAAATGTTATTTATTCAGTACATAATTACAATGCATATAATATCAGCAACATTTAACATGTTTTTTAACTTCGATCAATAGGGGAAATATGAAATTGTTTCATTTCTGACAAAATTTTGTCAAAGCGGGCCGTACTTTGGAGACCCCTGGTCTAGGACAGTCGCGCCTGCTCTCTTTCGCATCAACAAGAGATCGATTTGTGACTCAGCTTCGCCCGATTTGAAGTTAATGAGCTTTTCTTTGTCCTTCTTGAAAAACGAATTTACGATTCGTAGACCATGGTTCTTACAGAGGTCGAGCACTACTACACCTTCTGCATTTCTCCCCCCGAAACCGTACCGACCGAGCACCTCCTCATAGCCGCTGATGTTCGTGCCCACATGCGCATTTACATCACATCCAATTAGGAGTCCATCTGCTGGTGGTACCTTGCCTATCTCGTCTTCGACCTTCTCCCAGAAACACTGCTTCTCCTCACTGGATCTACCCACTTACGGTGCATACAGGGAAAACACGTGTCATACGGTTTCTCCGAGGATGAGCTTTACACACATGAATCTGTCATTGTACCTTTTGACTTCTATGACATTTTCGGCCAATTCACTCTTCATCAACACTCCAACCCCATTTGTGGACTCATCATTTCCTACATACCATAACTTGTACTTCTCCTCATTGCTGCCGATTGACATACAGCCTTCATTGCGGTATCTGACTTCCTGAATACAACAAATGTCCACCTTTCTCCTCGCAAGCATCTCCACAACTTCCCCACTTCTTCCACGGAGTGTACCTACATTGATTGTACAAACTTTAACATTTTGTGACAACAACTACATTAGAAATTCACCTGTGGATTCTTCGCACCCTTTGCCCACCTAAGAGCTGCCAGGTACTAAGGGCCGCTTCGTTTTGTTTTAGTCTCATGATTAGGATGCAGCATATGTTTTACCGACCGGATGCCCTTCCTGACGTCGACCACAATTATCGGTGGTGGGCCTAGACCAGATACCTTCTACGGAAAGCTCACGAGCCTGATCAACCATACGTTTTCACCAGAGCCTGCTGGTTAGCCGGAGTGCGGCCCTTCACCGCTGGCAACGAGCCTGTTCACAAAGGTAAGACCTGCCAGGGACCGAAGTCCCAAACGACATAGCCTCGATGCGCCTCCGTGTACACCCCTTCACCACTTTGAGGTCACAGGTTGTACTTAGAAGGGGAATGAGATGAGACTATACTTTCTTCGGCTGGAATACAACAGGGAGACCCTCCTGGCTCTGCTCTTTTTGCTATTGGGATTGACAGTGTTATTCGCAAGGTGTCGTCTGAGTTGTCTGTGTGGTACCTTGATGATGGGACAATAGCTAGAGACCCGAAGCTGTGATCGATGATTTGAAAGTTATCATCCCATCGTTTAAGCGATTTGGTTTAGAAATCATCGAGTCGATGTGTCTCCTATTTACTCAGCCAAATGTACCACCTCTGGACCCAAACCGCATTAATGAATTTCAAAAGCTCATTCCAGGCTTTAAGTCGTCTCCAACTCTGAACTCACTAGGAGCTCCCATCACTAGATCATCAATTGAAAGTGCATTGAACGATAAACAATCGGCCAATATCCACTTAAAGAATCTGCAGTACCTCGACTCACACACAGCTTTTTCTCTACTGAAATAAAGTCCAAGTGAGCAAAAGTTTTTTTTTCAAACAACTGCTAGTCAATATAAGCATAAAAAAGAAAATTTTGACTATAACAGCAAGAAAAAAGCACGTTTCCCCATTTTTCAAAAAAAGCACGAGTGGCAACCATACATGCTTTACATAGTGATAATGATAAAAGTTCAGCTTTTTTTAAATTTAAGCTACTGATGTGCAGTTTTCCATTATCATACCATCAATGATCATTTCTTCAAACAAGTGACAGCAATAAATTTAATTTCATGAAGGTATCTCATTCGACCTACAAATAGTCAAATGCATGAATAGTTTGATAGCAAAAAACAGATTTGATGCACTCCCTAATTTATTGGCAAGTTTAAGTAAAAGGTTAAAATTAGGGAGTGCATCAAATCTGTTTTTTGCTATCAAACTATGAATAACCTCCCGTGTATGGCTATAAATCGAAATGCATGAATATGCCGCGAAGATACAATAGTCCAGCAGCCAGAACGAGTCTCTGAAGGGAGCGAGGCCAAAATGAAACTTTCACAGAATGATACACAACTTGTGGCTACTATGAGTCTGCCCAGTTCTACCTGGTTCATCTTCTTGTCAGACACGATCAAAGAAAAACACAATGGGACACAGACTGACGTTTCCGGCAAATATGAAATTTTCTATGTTTTTCTGATTAAGCGAAAGGTATTAAGTCCAGGGTAACAATTTTTTACATGGAATGTGTTTAAGTATTGTGCTTTTGTTATTATCACGTTTCTGATCGGCAATGTATGCGAGAATGTGGTAAAATGTGAATTAAATTGCTAAAAATGCTCGTGTTTGCGACCTTAAAAGGCCTGCCAAGTCTAAATGTGCTTGGCTTCTGGCAGGGGTACATCAACATGATTGGAAATCACCCGGAATACATTTCATGTCAAAAATTGTGACTCTGGGCTTTGTACTTTTCCTAAAAAATTTCAAACGTCATTTTGCGTCCCATGTGTCTTTCTTTGATCTGTCTGACAAGAGGCGGAACCAGGTATAACTCGACAGACACGCAGATTCGTAGTAGGCATAGGGTGTACATAATTCTGTGAAAGTCTTATTTTTAGCCTCGCTCCCAACAGAAATTCGCTCTGACTGCCGCTGTCCAAGTGACCCATGCGTTATGATCTTCTGCTGATAAAGTACACTGTTTAATAATTCAAGATGTCAATGAACTATTGATCTTCTTCACCAGAATGAATTCTAAAAATTATATTCTTGTTGATAGTGCTTCAGTGACTTCACTTACTTGTACTTCAGGAACAGCCCCAATGTGATCTTCATGCCAGTGAGTAATTAGTATGTTGGATATTGAAGCATTATTTTCTACTAACGTTCGGCGTAGATTTTCTATGTATTCTTCTTTGCCAGGATTTGAGGTATCAATTAGCCAACGGTTTTTCTCTTTCCCAATTAAATATGAGTTCGTTCCTTGAAGAGTGAATGAGGATGGGTTGGCTCCTAGAACACGAATAATTCTTGAAGAAATTTTCGTAACTGCAGGAAGCTTGGGTAAAGAGGCTACTGACATCGTGAAACCTGCAATTCAAGATATTCAAGCATCAACTAAGACATTCAAAACATAAATTCGGCAACACTTGATAATTTGAATATGGAAAGAACTGAGTTAAACATAGAAATATCATTTTTGTCATTGTCAAAAATTTGATTAGTCCTGTACAGTCCTGTACATTAACTTACAAAAACTGACAACGCTGATCAATTATTGCTGAAGTTTCTCACCGAGAAAAAAACATAGGGTGGTATGGGGGAAATGCGACCTGACAAGGCTAATTTCTTTTTGCCGAACTACTGTGCTATCATTTTTGATTCAAATTCAACGATAATTTCATGATCATATAAAGGATTGATGAATAAGTTCTGACCGATAGAAATTCATTTATATTTCTTTTGTTTTTCGACCTATTTATTGTATATTTTATTCACATATTACCGAGATAAATGCAATCTTAAATTCCTCATGTTAATCTGATACAATTACTGTTCCACTTATTCAAAATTGATCAAATTTATGCAAAAGATTGGTCTAGTGCATCATTATTTTCCATTGATGCAAGATAGAGACCATCATCTGAACAAAGAAAAATGATCAATTCAATTCCAAAGAAAATAAGTAAAATTATAGACTCATCTACGCATCACTTTTCGATAAGTGTTCGAAATAATCACTATCGGTAATGATGCACCTCTGCCATCTCCCTTGTGGTCCAAGCTTTTCAGTAGAAATACCAGTCACTTGATTCGAAGCAACGATTTATTGCTCTCATGACTTCTTCAGCATCTATGAAGCGATGACCTCGTAACGAATTCTTTATTGGAGAAAACAAGTAGTAGTCAGATGGTGATGGGCCGGGAAATAAAAAGTATGGTTGAGTGCGGAAAGCCCGATTTCAAACAGCTTCTTCTTTGTTTCTGAAGAGGTATGTGTGGCCACTGAGAGTGGTGAAACTTCTCTTCTCGTGCACAGCGTTTTTCATATTTTCAATCTCCTCACGAATAACAAAATATACTGCACGCTGTCCCACGGACAGAACAGCAACATGTAGAATGCCATGAGCATCCCAAAAAACGATGTCCACGTTCTGCTTACTGATCATAGAATTACGAGACGCAGAAGTTCCTGTTCCTTCTCAGTGATCATCGCTGATATTCCTGCAGATGTCAGACAATGTGAACTAAAACCAGATTCACAGATAAAGTTAATCAGTTTTCAAGTGTCTTCTCTACCAAACTCCACAACTCAAAAACTTGTTCAGAAGATGACAGCAATTAGTCGTATGACTGCGGGATTCATGTTCATGTAAGCATTACAAAACAAATTTGAAATGTAAAAATCGAAAATTTCTAATAATGCACTGACCTTACGACAAGGACTGAATACTTAGTCTAACGTCATTGTTCATCAATCACATAACTAAGAAGATTGTCAGAATTCTAAATAGTCATATATATATTATAAAGCATCTGAAGAAAGGAACGCGCTTATGCTTATAAGTAAAAGTCGTGTTTTCAGTTTTAATTTCATTATATATATATATATATATATATATATATATATATATATACGCATAGAGTGCCCAGGCATTTCATATTCAGAAAGGAAAAAAGGAAAAACAATTTTTCTTTGACCGGACATGTTTCGATGTTCAATACATCATCATCAGCGGTGGAGTAACAAACAGAGACAGTTCATCTTTCTTAAATATCAAGTCAAACACATAAACTGTCTCTGTTTGTTACTCCACTGCTGATGATGATGTATTGAACATCGAAACATGTCCGGTCAAAGAAAAATTGTTTTTTCTTTCTGAATATATATATATATATTCACATATTATATATGACACACATTTTTTCAGTGTATGCGCCCCCCAGGCTGGGAAGTCAGATGTCGAAAAGGGTGCCTTTTGGGGGAGACTGGACGACGAAATAATGCGCTTACCCTCATCTGAAAGCGTTATTGTAGCCGGAGACCTAAATGGTCACATTGGGAATGACAGAGCTGGTTTCGAAGAAAGTGTTGGTCCCTTTGGATACGGGCAAGCGAACAGTGAAGGGAACAGGATCCTTGAATTCTGCCAAAGCAATGGTTTGAAGGTGATGAACACATTTTTCTCAAAGGGCATGGAGAAGAAAATAACGTACAAGAGTGGTGACCACAACGGTGGTAAAACAACAGGATGCTGGTGTGGTGAGAGATTGCAAGGTGATCCCTGGCGAAGCCTGTCTTCTGCAATATCGCATTCTGGTGATGGACATAAAGAGGAAAAGTGGGTTGGAAGTGAAAGATAGCAAGAGTTGCAAGAAGAAGATCAAAGTTTGGAAACTGAGCGCAAAAGATCTGAAGAAGGAATTCGAAGAATCGCTGAGACAACAGATGACTCAAGAAAAAGAAAACAATGGAGTTATAGACTGGGAGATGTTTCAAGAGAAAATGTTAGAGACGGCCAGGAAGCGATGTGGCGAAACAAATGGGAAGCGTAGGCAGTTCAACCGTGAGACAACCGTGAGGTGGTGGAACGCCAGGGTGCAAGAAGCCATTAAAGCTAAGAGAGCAGCCTTCAAGAAGTGGCAGACGACAAAGAATGTTGAAGATCGGTCCGATTACAAAATCAAGTCGAAGCTGGCAAAGAAAGAGGTGGCAGTAGCGAAGGATCAGTCCTGGAAAAACTGGGTAAATGAGACGAGCAGAAATGAAATGAATAAGAAAATGTTCAGATTGGCAAGACAGATGAAGAGCGAACGGAAAGACATCAGTGGTTCAAGATATATCAAAGGCGAAGACGGTGAAATAATCCTAAATGAGGATCAGATCAGTAAAAGATGGAAGGAATATTTCGAAAATCTGCTCAATATGAAAAATGACTTTGAGACAGAAGATGACGAAGTGACGGAAGGTCCCCTGGAGGAAGTTACGGAGGCAGAAATAAGGCATGCTATAGCGAGCATGAGGAGTGGGAAAGCTCCTGGACCATCCGGCATGGTGGTTGAGCTCATCAAAGGAGCAGGTGAAACTGCGGTTCAAGTGTTGAGAGGCATCTTCCAAAGTATTTTGTTCTCAGGAAAAGTACCTCCATCATGGCAAAGCAGTGTAACTATTCCACTTTACAAAGGTAAAGGCGATGCGATGGAATGTGGAAATTACAGGCTGCTTGAACACGGTATGAAAATATTCGAAAAGGTTCTCGAAATGAGGTTGAAGAAGCTCATACAAATAGACGAGCGGCAATTTGGATTCCGCACTGGAAAGTCGACGACCGATGCGATTTTCATTCTGCGGCAGCTGCAAGAGAAGTACTGTGTGAAACAGAAAAGGTTGTTTCATGCTTTTGTTGACCTTCAAAAAGCCTTCGATAGTGTTCCACGAAAAGTAATAGCTTGGGCCTTAAGACGTCAAGGGATTCCAGAAGGCCTCGTAGCATCTGTGATGTCACTGTACGAGAGATCGACGTCAAAGGTAAGCTCCATGGCAGGCACATCGGAGGAGTTTATGATAGAGGTAGGAGTCCATCAAGGTTCTGCACTCAGTCCTCTTCTCTTTATCACTGTGATGGAGGAACTGTCCAAGGAGTGTCGAGGCGAGCGTCCATGGGAGCTCCTGTACGCTGATGACATCGTATTGACTGCTGAGACGAAGAACGATGTGGAGCAATTGCTTTGTGGGTGGAAAAGCAGCATTGAGAAGAGGGGAATGAAAGTTAACCTGGAGAAGACGAAGGTTATGGTGACAGGGAAGAAACAGCAAGAAACAATCAAATCTGGTAAATGGCCGTGTGGATGTTGTGGAAAAGGAGTTGGGGTGAATTCGATTCTCTGTACCTCATGCCACAAGTGGTGTCATGAAAGATGTTCCCATCTGCGCTCTCTGGTGGGAGTGACACATTTCCAATGCCCTAAGTGTCGAAGCGCAAATACAACCAATATTCCGACAGATGACTCAGTAAAAATAGATGGTAGTCCTAGCATACAAGAGGTTAGCCACTTTTGCTATCTCGGAGATATGCTGGACAGTCAAGGTGGAGTAGAAAGAGCAGTGAGAGCTCGGGTAGCTAATGCTTGGTCCAAATGGTGAGAGTTAGCCAGCCTTCTGAACAACAAGAGTATCCCCCCAAGATCCAGAGCTCATGTGTATGAGTCCTGCATACGATCTGTCCTTGTGTATGGCTCAGAAACATGGTCCTTGACACAGAAGTTGTTTGAACTATTGCGAGCATGTGATCGGAGAATGCTGAGATACATGACAGGAGTAAAATGGAGCGACGGAAGATCAAGTGCGGAAGTGGCAAGAATGTGTGGTCTGAAGGAGCTGGAAGATCGGGTTAGAAGAGGGCGTCTGAGATGGTTCGGTCATGTAAAGAGAGCTGAGGGAAACTGCTTGGGCAGATTGGAAAGCATGGAAGTCCCAGGGCGTCGAGCCGTTGGAAGACCAAGAAGAACATGGCGTCAATGTGTCTCAGAAGATCTGAAGAAAATAGGAATCCCCGAAGAACTCGCTGCCAACCGAGATGGAGGAGAGGCATCAACCGTCCAACCCCAGGAGATGGGATTCAACGAACGTTAAACGTGGAGTAAGAGTAAGTAAGTCTATACATTTGAAAAAAGTCAATGGCATTTTTTGCTGGCTTGCATTTTCAGAATAGCATATTTATGCATATGGGTGCAAGATCGATCGCTATCACCTAACAACCCGTAAGCCTACAAGTAAGCATGCACTGTAAAGTCCCAAAAATTTAGACTTTCCCATTTTTCAACTACCTTCAATTAGAATCAATGGGCGTTTCCATTTTAAAGGTTACGATTTCGATGGAAAATAAAAAGTTTAACAATATTAGGTTCCAAAGCCACTTTTCTAGGTCAGTTTTTGATGCTGATCACGAAAATGATAATAAGAACCACAAATAATGCGTATTTCATACAGTAATCGATTAATTATCGATCGAACGAATTACATTTTGTACGATCGAATCACACGTCATGTCGAACGAATTACATTTGTGGTATGCAATATTTATTACTTTCTGAAGATTCCTCCTAAACGTCATATGATCATGTAACAAAGGCTGTATATGAACCAATTATTGCAGATATAGTTCCTGTGAATCGATTTGAGCATTGAAATCATAAAAAATAAGGTAACATATATTTTTATTATGGCGACCGAATCACATTTTAGGTGACGATCGAATTACACCGTTGTGGTATGATATTTTAAAGCACGTACTTCGAGTCAATTTTTAAATATACAATTGACTTTTCAGTGGAAAGTGAAAAATAGACATTTTTACACTCAAAATGGATCATTGTTTGCGGTGAATTCAAATCATAATATTACCAAAAAGTCCCTTGAAGTCAAATCACCCCGAATCTGGACATTGATTTTGTACATTTGTAGGCTTAAAGCACTCAACAAAAGTAACTTATGTCAGTTATATGTTATAACTGATAATATTGCATGATTGCCTATGTTTCGACGATCATTCTAAGTTATAAAATCGGTTGGATAGTTACCATGTTACAGCTAAGACACATTTTGTTCAAAATCGCAACCTTTAAAATGGAAACGCCCCAATACATCAACAGGAACAGTATTCGATGGCCTATGGAATTTTGTAATTCCCAATCTACTTTGATGATCACTTCACATGAGAATCCCCACACATTCTTATTAACGCTCATGTACACAAATACAAACATTGCTGTTTTGTTGCTCCTTCACTAAATACTTAATATTTGCATTCTGCACTCTGAGAAGTAGTATCATATTTCAATTTTTCAGAAGTTTTTTTAGCCATTTCTTGTAGAATGTTATAAATACAGCTTCCAAAACCTTCTAAAGACCTAGGGTTTAAAAAAAACATTGTGTGTTTTAAAACACAATGTTTTAAAACAAACATTTTTTTGTTTTTTTAAGAAGAATCAAATTTTTTTAAAATGTTTTTTTTTTTTAAATCAGTTTTTAGATAACAAAGTAAAATCACATTGTGTTGGATTCAACTCTTTACAGTCTGTTTGATTCTAATTTACAACTATAATTGGATTCAACTCTTTAAGTCTGTTTGGTCTTTTTTACAACTATAATTGATAAAGAAGAGGGTTATAATGTTACTTCAATTTTTATTTAACAAAAGTAAGTGCCATGGCGAACAACAGAAAATTATTAGTAAATAGCAAATCTATATATTGGTATCACTACGAGATCTCCTTGAGCAATAGCAGATGATCAGTTAAAAATAGCGATGGACTTTTATCGGATTAGAATCATTTCTTGAACCTAATAGTGGAAACATCGTCGTCATGAAGGTCGTCATGAAGGTGGTAGAAGACTCCTCTGTTTCAAATCTTCACAGAAGATGACAGGAAGAGGAGTAATTTTTTTTTGCAAGTGGAAGACAGTTGCTGGACGTCAGACTGATAGACCATACTATCCCAGCTGCAAATTAGCTTCCACTACACATCGTGAGGGGACTCTACAGAACGAAAGGGGTTTAGCTTCAGCCCCAAGACTTCAGCCAGCTCTGAGCTTCATTTCCTGTTCACATCCACATCAAACAGCTTGCTCTGGTCTTCGTCTATTGTCTGTCTCGGTTGATACACATTACTCAGTTGATTTATGTCGATCCCAAAGCAAGTTCTCTCGATCAGCCATTCACCGTGATGCATCAAAAGCCTTTGGGGTTGTAGGACAGTAGTATCAAAAGTATGACACCAATCAGTTGGAGAATCACAACACCTTCTAAGCACGAGCCAATGTACACTTCTTCATCTTCATTTCGCAGGTGGAGAATCCCTACTGGCAAGAATTCTGTGCAGCCCTAATCCTGCTTTTAGGATGCCATCGACTTACTTGATTGCGAATAAGGTTCCTGACAAAGAGAATGATCTTGTCACTGCGCTCTGTTCAGATTCGATCGACGGAAATTGTATCGGAATCGTAATCAATTAGACTACTCGCTTCAAATCTGTGAAAATTGCATTTTTCGTCGAAAAAATGAAAGCCGATTAAGCAACATTCTGTCCTGAAGAGCTTTTCGTGAATGAAATGGTGATCCGAAGTCCATTGAGCTTTCTTTGGCAGATGAAAGCAAAATTCGATCCCTCTTCGACAAGCGTAATATATTTCTTCTTGGAGAACAACATGTACACATTTTGGCCAGCTGAATTGATCGCGCATGTCTGAGGTCGTGGAATTGACGCCTGCAGAAATCGGGCAAGGATTGCCAATTCTTTCCCTTAGGTACATTTCCGTCAATGGCAGCAATTTTTCGACTTCAAGAAGGAGTATTTGGGAAACGATTGTGGACTGGTATTGCGGGGGGAAATAATTCAATGTGCTTGAAGTCGTTGAAAGTCGACGAAAGATGCCCAAAGCATTGGTGGACAGCTTACTTTCCTGTGATATGCCTCTCGAAAGTGGCGCACCAGTTATGAAATATAGTACATCTTCGGAACCGACGGTTTGGACGAATCGTGTTCGTCATAGAACTTTACTTGATATCTATCTACCATTCAAATTATGAATTAATCTTTTTGTTCTTTCGTTGAGTCTGTCAATAGTTCGAATTATGGAGATGATACTAATTTTACAGATGATCTTCAATACAGAATTTTCGTTGCACACGAATTGTATACTTTGGTTTAAGGTTTGGGAACTTTAGCCTATACTCTCTCTCTCTCTCTATATCATAATAGAATATTTATTTATTGCAGACCTAAATAATCTTAAAGAATCAGTTAGTTGCATACAGTTTGATTTTCGAAGTTGAGATGAACTTGTTATCAAAGAAACTTTCAACTGAGGTAACTTGTTCTACGAATATCGGCTTATTTTAGACATAGTTATTAACCGTATAAAAGTTTGGAGCTATCTGAAAAAAATGCAAAAAAACTGACATTTTTTCAAAACATTAACAATGCAACTTCTAAAATCATTCAAAAATACAAAATACACCCTAGTTGACTGTAATGAAATAAAACATTACCGGTAGTATGAAATACAGTAAAATTAAAAAAAACATTTAAAACATTTAAAACATAAAAAAAACATTAAAAACATCCGGAGAAAAAAAACATGTTTTTTTTAAACCCTATAAAGACCTACAATGCACGGGCAATTTTCAAATTTGAAAGTTCAAAAAGAAAAAAATCGAAATCTGAGGATCCGAGTTTTCTATTTTTTCGGAATCCGATAGCAAGAAGCTTAACTTAAAAAATCATCTGATTCTCCGAAGTCTTTGAAGGTGAACAACCGGCAATGATATGAAATATATGGTTTTATAGCCACCGGGGAGGCGAAAAATGAGAAATTCGTTTTCAAAAATGTTAAACCACGAAGCTTTCCAGTTTACTGGAAAATGTAAGTGATGATGCGGACGATATGACAGATGTCACAGTACATGGGGGTGTCAAGTGCCGTAATTTAGTGTCCACATTGATCATGGACAGGTAGACCATCTGATTGATATCTAATGTACATCTCCTGAAACGATCGTGCATCAAAACAGAAATTTTTCAAGAAATTTCAAATATTGAATAACATTCGTTCAACTGATTGATGTACGCATTGCTGATATTGGTATGAATAAGAACAGTGCAGGAGACGCATGAATAACAAGATAAGTGTGTCTCGGTCGTAATGATCTAATATTTATTTGAGAGCTGCATCTTACAGGGCTGCCACTCTTATCAAAAATAAAAACCGGGAAGTCAAATAGGAACGGGCCCCCTCAAAGTAAGAAACTTCCTATCATCCGATATTACACAATCCGGTGAGTTTTTAAAGTGTTCAAACAGAAGTTGGGTCTGTTCCAATAATGATGCTTCTGTATCATTAGTTACTTGAATCCCTACCATGTAGGCCGATGGATGGATGATTTTACTTAACTGCTTCAAAGACAACCTTCTTCATTTCGTTCAAAAAATTTACATTCAAATTTATATTGCACTATCCTCGTGCAGCTTTGTTATTTTCTATTAATTGCACCATGACGTCACACGGTGCAAGATTCCGTCTTTATTGTGAAGAATCTTCATGAAACCACTAGGAAATTGCTGTTCAGCTGTTCGACGTTTGGAAGACTGCTTCAGCAGAGCGGTCTGGTCACAGCAAATATCTTCATACAAAATCCATGGTCAGCGCGGTCTAAATGCTTGGGCAGGCATTTCCGGAAGCCGTTTTATTTGGGAGAGCCATTATTCTTTCGAGAAGTCGAGAATGTGTGGTAAAATCTTCCTTTCTATGCTGCATAAAATATACCGAATGTCATGAAGGATAGGAATATCTTCATGCAGTATGGAATGCTGACTCACTACTGCAGACCCATCGTAAATTATTTAAACAAGTTTCCTAAATCTTGGATTGACCATCATGGGAGTCTTTGGAATGGCTTCTGATACCACTTGATTCAATGCCCTGTGAATTTTTCTTTTGGACACGTTAACGAAATGGTTCATCAGAGTCATCCGATGCATTTGAGTGAACTGGAAAACAAAGCTTTGCACCGTTTTCTGCAGATCGACGAGCGATTGCGTAAAGATATGCTCATGCGCTGTTGACCGAAGAATTAGATTGCGTTCAGACAAATGGTGAGCAAGTAGAAAACAAATGTTATAGTGGCACTCATGTAACTGTTTTCCTTTGAATTATAATTAACTTACAGAAATTAATCATTGAGTCGCTAATTGCTAATGCATCAACAACTTTGAAATTATCGCTGCTAGAATCCGCCACGTTACATAAACAAAACAATTTTGGATCAATGTCACACACAATAAATTGACGACTAAAAACTATCGCATTTGCTCAATATGAGAAAACGGAGTTCTAAATTGTGCCCAATTATTATACATTACAGAAGCCATGCAACTTAGTATACTATTTAATCTGAAATGAGATGATACAATCCATTACGGGAAATACTAATGTTTCTGGATTTTTAGCGGTCAATGGTGCAGAATAACTGTAAAGATCCAATAACTCACATGCAAACAAATCATCAGCCGAAATACAGACATCTACAACTAATGAAGTACATGCAGTTCAAATCTCATTCTGTAGAGTTCGTTTCTAATATTTGAAATTTACAAACACCAATGCAAACAGCTAATTCGTGTTTGCACTTCATGCAAGAAGGTGAGCTGCCGGATTTCCAAGCACATCCACCTACCGATGTGTCTGTGGAGTGAGTTGCTGATTTACTGCACTGATGGCGGCTAAAAGTCAAAAACGCTCGCCGCTCAGCCTGAAGAAGCTTCATCAGTACTTGTAGCTCCGGCAATGATTCAAATTAAACCTTGCTCTCATCTCCTGTACTTCAAACACAATAAAAAACAATTACATCTACGAACAACTTTTGGCTCTCAAACAAGATCATGACAGCTATTTGATAAAGGTTGAGCCGTCATGGCACAAGTAAACGCAAAATCAACACAAAAAGAAATCCTTATCACTTCTGCAGTTGCTTGCGAGATTTCAATTTTCGCTGGTGTCTTCGCCGAAATTTAGCCGCTTTTGCAACAAGTGATCGTACAAAGTATTCTCTCGTCACTCCCTTCTGTTCCCGAAACTTTTAAGCAGATTTTTCTTTCAAATTTTTCTGGCAGACGCTTCCTGAAAGGCACGTTTTGGAGAGCATCAAAGCAATCAGAGCTCAATTCATAATAGACTCTATAATTACGTATTACAACTTTTTCGCCAAGCATTACCACCTAAATTTACCTCTTATTTCAAAGCCTTGATAATTTGCGTTTCGTCCATTTTCTTTAACATTGACGAAAGGATCACTGACTTCCTTGTAGAAGAATTTTCTGCTCAAGAGTCAAGCGGAATTCTAAAAAGCATCTACTTTGAATTTGACTACCCTTAAAAATTGAGGGGGTCTTTAAGGACCCCTAACAGTGTGCATAGCACCGTTCACAATTTTAAAGAGCCCTACGCAATCTAAAAAAAGGCCCCACATGCTCTTCTTATCTTTAAGGGTGCCGGTCTCAATCCCATAGGCCTTTTACAATCTCAAGAGGTCTATTCATATCTAAAAAGAAACTGAAACAGTTCCCGTTCACAAACTCAAAGGGATGCTTCACAAAATCTTATGGGTCCACTTCAAAATCTAAGCATGCCCCTTCACGATCAGAAAGGGCCCCGTTCACATTCTAAATTGGACATGTTGACAATCTCAAACGGGCCTTTCACAGTCTTAAGTCTACGGTAGTAGAGTGTCATTGTAATTCTATTGTTTACCTCCATTATCCACTTTCCACTTATCCACTTTGTGTAGTGTCAGATATAGTTCACTTGTAATCAGTGTAGTAGCATCGTTGTATTTCCATATTTTACCTCCACTTTTCCAATTTTTATTCATCGGTTTCCTGTTGTTTTATAATATCCATTTTTAATTTCCTTTACCTATGGTGACCATTGTCTTATTCTATTTCCACTATCAGCATCTGTAGTCGGTACAGTATATTAGAAGTCTGTTTTGAACGTGTATACGGCAGTGTTTGGAATCTATGGTATTAGTATATCAACAGCAAGAATGAGTAGTATTACAAGTCTTAAGATTTCCATTTTTACCAGATATTGGGCCAAAGCTGATCAATTTTAATTCGTCGCCGCGAGAAAGCTACATTGAGTTCTTTTAAGAACTGATTAATCCAATGGTTACAGTAGCATTGCCTTTGTACACTTGCGGATTGGAGAACGCCATCAGTCCTCCTTAGGACTACTTTAACTAATAATTTAAATTAGTAAGCATTATATTCTATTATAAATGGCTACTGGGATGACTTTCATCATCGTATGAGAATTAAAGGGGCCCTTTCGGAGTCTCAAAAGTCCCCATCACGATCTAAAAGGGGCCTTTCACAATCTCAAAAGGCCTCCTTACGATCTAAATGGGGCCTCTTTGCAGTATCAAAAGGCCCCTCACGATCCTAAAGGGGCCCTTTCGTAGTCTCAAAAGGGACCCCCACGATCCTAAGTGTGACCCTTCGCAGTCTCAAAAGGCCCCATCATGATCTTAAAGGCGCCTTTCACAATCTCAAAAGGCCTCTCACGATCTTAGAGGGGCCTCTCAGTCTCAAAAGGCCCCCTCACGATCTTGGGGGGGCCTCTACGCAGTCTCAAAAGAGCCCCTCCCCACGATCTTAAAGGGGCCTTTCACAATCTCAAAAGGCCTCCTTACGATCTTTGAGGGGCCTCTTTGCAGTCTCAGAAGGCCCCCTCACGATCTTGAAGGGGCCCCTTCGCAGTCTCAAAAGGGACCCCTAACAATCTTGAAGAGGCCCATTCGAGGTCTCAAAAGGGCCCATCTTAAAGAGGCCTTTCACAATCTCAAAATGGCCCCCTTCAAAATCTAAAATAGTTCAAAATCCCAATTATTTGTTCGTTGGCAAAACATTTTCTCATCACTTAGTTTATTCTAAAAAAGCCGGAAATCCGGTTAAAACCGGATGAGTGGCAGCCCTGATCTTAACAGTGATTAAGTATGAGAGAACAGCAGACCTGACAGTAAATCGCAAGTTGGGAACGGATGAAATTTCACAGATTGGAGACGACGGAAGAAACCATGGTGAAGAACACTTATTTAGTTGATGCATTTCGTCGGTTAACTAATTGCTTCGAGATCTGTAGACCAGGTGAGAGGGATTAGTGACATGTGAAGAATGGTAGAAAAGGGAAATAGAGGCTGATGCTAAAGCAATTCTCAAACGCAGTTCAAGGTTCGGACTTCGGAGTACAATCACATCCCGTCGTAGGAGTTCCATTAAAAAGGAGAGACTCTTCGCAACTGTTTTCAAGGCATCAGGGCAAATTGTACCTTTTTCGAAGATTAGTTCATTAACTAATCCTTGTGTCTACCTTAACGCGGACTAATTCATCAAATCTCTCCAAGCTATCAAATTAAACTTTAAACACTTAGTTAGACTGATTAATAACATCTGCTACGAACATCAGATAGAATTTTCATCATTCAATCAAAACCCTTCATATGAAAACATGGAATGTATGTATCAACTCGTAAATCAAAAGATGTGATATATAATTGATATTTTTGTAAATCGTTGATATAGCAAACTTATGTGTCTAAAAATGTAAGTGCAATCTTCTACGGATTCGTTAACAAAAAAATTACCACATCGCCATGACCTAGCGATCTTAGCTTGAAAACTTTGATAACAGGAAGAATTGGTGGAAACGCACAATTTTAAAGCTTATAGTCACAGAACATACGCAAGTCAATACATTATCTTGATATCTATTGGTGTTCCTAGAGATGAATTAATGGAGGCATAACTTTCAGAAGTACTTCACTTGTGCTGAACTACCTTTCTCTTTGATAGCTTGGAAAGATTTGATGAATCTATCCACGCAAAGGTTGACAAAGTGTTTAGTGTGAATTAAAGAAACGTTAAGGTATACATAGGATTTTCGAACTGAAGTAATCCACTTAGAGGCAGACTTCACAGACATCAGTGCAGTAGAGGAATACATGGTTCTGGTTGGCTGAACCGGTTACATGGCCAATGAGAAATGTCTCGTGCACTTTTGAAACATATTATTGAAAAGTAATAAGATTTAAACAGACACATGATTGGTGATTTTGGAAATCGATTGTATTTATGGTGCAACAATATACTCACGCCATTAAAAACGAAATTCTCATGTTGATATCTGTTTATACTCCACTGTCCCACTGTCGGAAAACAGTTTTTTGAAAGCAATGTGTTTTTTGGAGTACACAATGGGCTGTTCATTTACTAAAAATTCTGCAGTCTGAATTTCAAACCGATTTAATTTTCTGTCGGTAAATGGTTTTTGAACGACAGTGTATTACCAAAATCGCTGATGATCAAGGAAATCTAATGAACATCATTATAATGGAACTCTGCATGAAAAAGTCGAGAAATTATTGTACTGTTGTGGCCATAGAGTAGGTATATGCGGTAGAGAGTCAAATCAGCATTTCGATTTAATTAAATGAACTCGAGGTGAATGCAGTTGGAGTTGTTTCCAAATGTGAGATATGCTCATATTTGCAGTTTCGAAGTAACTACAACGGAATTCACTGATCATAATGGTAAAATGTAGAAGGAATGACATTATTTTACAGATAGTCTGTGTCATGACAGCCTTGGAGATGCAATGTTTGTTAAATTAGCAACTCAATGACCTGCTATTGCCTTCATGCTGAACCTCAAGAGAATCAACTGAAGCGTGATCATGTCATATTCAACCCACCACTGATAGAGCAAAATCACAATCAAAGACAATGATTGCAATTAATTATGAATTGACCATCCATCAAACATTAAATTTACAAATATTTGTTTAATTGATATGAACATCTGTTTAGTTTTAACTGCTCCCACACTTTCTTTCAATTTTTTGCTCTGACAATATTGCTGTCAAGGATAGGCGATTGGTTTGACCTCATCCATCTTTCATTGTTAGCAGTTATATTATGGTGAGTGAAGGCCCGTTAGATAACGACAATAATCATTTCAATGACTCATTTTGAAGAGTAAATACAGTCCATTCCCTAAATCGCTGCACACCACGAAAAGCTATTTCATCTTTTGCTTGTTCTCAACACCTAATCGTGAGCTCATAATTGATTGACTACTAAATTCATTCACTCGACCAGTCGAGACACTAGACTGAGAAAACAGTTGGTTTGCCTATGTAAATGAGGCAATAGGTGACAGGAAGTTTGCTTCATAGCACTGATCATTTCATGTCGGCACTGATCTGTCTTCCTGTCTATGGTTTATATAGACAGTATATACAATTCAAATGTACAAAGCAAATGACTTACCCGAAAATTCACGCTTTGATTAACAAACCAAATATTTGCAAATTAACACCTTGCTTACGAGCCTAAACTCTCACTACTTATGGAAACAGACAAAATCTCGCTTACGAAACTACAACCACTAGGAAACGACAATACCTCAACCTTGCTTACGAAACTACGAACACTGAGACACAACACGTACTTCAAACTACCGTCATCTGACAAATCCCTAAATCCGATCGAGAGCCACAACTTATTCAAATCAACCATAAACGTTTTCGTGGAAACTATACAGATAAACAAATCAGAAAATAATACAATTGATCACCACATATAAAGAAATTATATCCAAGTACACTGTCATTATATGTTGAGTTGTAAAAATCTTGTCGATCACCGTATCGGACGCAAGCGTCAGAAACTGCGGCGTGAAGAATTTGAAGAGAAATTTAAAGTTTTCCAGTGAACAGATGGGCCGATCTTGATGAAACTTACATATTCTTGTAGCTGATAACACCAGCATTCTTCTAAATCCACACTCGAAAGCGCCAGCGTTAATAGAATAAAATTTTATATAGTTTGCATTTGACCGCAAAATCAGGTTAAAGTGATCATTGAGTGAAGCTGTTCTAAATGTTTTCGAAATTCGAAAAACATCATCTCAAAGCTAGCTAGAAGCAAACATGATTCAATGTTTCAATGGTGACAATCATCATTTTCTGCATTCCGAAGTTTTGTCTATAGGCATCAGCAAATGAAATGACAGACAAACATGCGCTTTAATAAGTGCTTAGCATGTTCATCAATGCAAAAATCGTGTCTTCTACACGCATCTCCTGAAAATATTGTATTCACATTGTTATTCACATAAGAAACAATGTAGCTTTCAATGTTTTCCTCAAGAAAATTCCGATCATCAGCAAAAAATGTTGTTCAATTTTGAAGAAGCCCGTTCAACATCTCCACTTGATGGCTGAGCATTTTGCAGCATGTGATACTCACTTGATGAAAGATTCCCCGATGCATCAATAATTTCTTGTAGATCCTCTTGTTTAGATAGGCGTTCCTCCAAATATGGCAAAATGTTTGCAGGAACAAGTGACCCTAACTCACTTTTCAAACCTCGGAAATCTTCACACGCTTGAAGAATTGTGTAGTTCTGATTTTCGAACTTTTTGACAATACTTGCAAGTGGTCTGTAAGTACAGACACAGGCAAGTTCGTCAGTTATTTCTCGAGCATTGACCGCTTGCTTTGCTTTCTGCACCAATATAAGCATCGTCAGAAAAGCTCAACACAATTGTTTTGACTTCATTGAAATTGTCTGAATAGTATGAAGCTGCTTCGAGCCATGGTGCCCATCTTGTCAGAATGGGTTGTGGCGGAGCACCAATTTTCTCGAACATGCTCAACAGTCACCGAATTTTAACAGTTGTCGATTTCACTGTTGCAATAGATTGTCAATGGCGCCAAAAGTTCCTCGAACTCTTTCTGAGCAATTGTGTATTTAGTGAGCTAGGCACGTAAGATGTCGAAGCTTTGGATGCAAAGATTTCAAAGTTAGACCGCAGCGGATCATATATGGAGCAGCATCGGAGATGAATAACAGAACATTTCCTCTTTCAACGTTCATTCTCATCGCGTCATCGATCATTCTTAAAACTATCTGAATCAACTTTCTGAATAGTTTTACGAGAAACTAAAAATGTTTTATGATGTGGTTCGTCAAGGCGTCCACACACGACATTCAAGAACTTCAAATTTTTGTAGCAGTTTTCATCCGAAATTACGAAAATGTTCTGGTCCCTAAGTTTCCTCTTAATATCGTCAATTTTGCTCTCTCCTATCGACTGAGCAATACGTCGAGCAGATGATACCGAAGGCAAATCACGTCCGCAATAATCAGCAAATTTCTTTGCGCTTGGATGCCTCAGTTTATTGAGCGGAATATTCAGCTCCAGCAAGCACTGAACCAATAATTCTTTAAATGGATCCTGACGAAAATGCAAAAAAGCTTGTTTACCTGGCGAGGACGGAACACAATTGTCTTTACTTTGATTTTCTGAACGTTGATTAAGTTTTCGTGTATGTATACTTGCAGATGTGTTGTTCAACAAAATACGATTTTTCACATGTGACAACCTTTTTACATAAAACGCAAAATAGTTCATTGCTTGGCGTCAGTTTGAATTCTTTAGGAAATTTGTTTTTAAAAGAAAGTGCTTTCTGTCGGAGAGTTGCTTTCACCTTGGGCATTTTGAATACTCTAGTAAAAGATCATTTATCGAAGACTGAATGAGTGATTGACGCACAACTCAGGTGAAGATGGCTAAATAATCATCGATATTTATGCTAAGTATTAGACAACAATGATTCGTCAGCCACTAAATATGACACGCAGACAAAGGAAGATACTCTTAGTCTTTATGATATGACGTCGATAAACTTATTGGCAATGCCGCGTGACTGTGGGCTTCTCATTTCTCTATCGTTTGTCTGAGTTCTGTCTACGCACTGCAGTCGTCGTCATTGTGAACGACGTGGAGTCTGACGTGTTAACGCTGGAGAGAAGAGGGAAAAATAAACTCATTCATCACATCGCGCGCTTTGTTTTAGTTGCTTCGCTTCAATTGGCCATGGCACCCTCAAAGTTGGTGTCGTGGCCTATGCTATTATATATACTATTTATATAAATCCATGACTATTGACTTTATTGACCAATAGGGCCTACTACAAAAATTGACCATATTGACTTTATAATCGCCTTATAGTCCGGGAGCCAGCGTGAAGTTGTGCAGGGAACGAGGTAGTACACAAAACTTTCACATAGCATAGTACACCTCTAACCTACTGCAAAACTTCGCGTCTGACGGATCAGATCATTTGCTTTTCAGAAATAGAGAGGATAACAAAATCCTATGTATTTCCAGTGGTAAAATTGTGACATTTAAGGTGTTGACTCCATTTTTTCGAATTTTTGCTCATAAAAGTTACACAAATTGGTATTTTGTTGAACTGGTTATTGTAGAAATCATCTACAGATCATGATCTTTCAAATGAGTTATCATTCAGTGACAGAGGATGAAGTAAAGTGTACAAACAGACACTTTTCGTTCAAGTATATCAACAATTTTCCTGAAATTTCTATGTTAAAATTTGCAGTTACACCAACGAAAAGTGTCTGTTTGTACACTTTACTTCATCCTCTGTCACTGAATGATAACTCATTTGAAAGATCATGATCTGTAGATGATTTCTACAATAACCAGTTCAACAAAATACCAATTTGTGTAACTTTTATGAGCAAAAATTCGAAAAAAATGGAGTCAACACCTTAAATGTCACAATTCCACCATTGGAAATACATAGGATTTTGTTATCCTCTCTATTTCTGAAAAGCAAATGATCTGATCCGTCAGACGCGAAGTCTTGCAGTAGGTTAGAGGTGTACTATGCTATGTGAAAGTTTTATGTACTACCTCGTTCCCTGCACAACTTCACGCTGGCTCCCGGACTATTAATCATGATGAAGCCAAATGATAGCTCACACTATTTGTCCATCTTCACTGAAAAATGTTGTCGTCATATTAAAATCCTACATCAAAGAAAACGTTTAATTTTATTTCGTAGGGCCGACTGACTACAACTGACCACTTCAGAAAGTAAATTATCGTATAATAAAATATATCAATGTAACTTCAGAAAGTTATTATCGTATGTTAAAATTGAAACAGGACTTCCAAGCGAAAATTACATTCGAAAATGGGTTCAGTTTTTTGTTCATTTATGTATGAAGCGGTTTGTAATATACCACTGTTATATTTGCTAACTCAATTGCTAGTTACTGAAGTAGTCAGTAATCAACTTTCCATTGTTATGAATTAATAGGGTCATTAGTGCTCATCGCTTCACGCGGCTTCTCAGGTGGCCCCCATTCGCAAATTATCATTAAAAAAGGGTTTAACGAAACTGGACTTCCTTTGCATTGTCAATATATGGGAGAACATTGTTGTGTTACTGACAGAAAAGCGTTTTTCAATAAGAAGATGCTTACACTCGAACACGAAATTGTCTTTGACAGTATTGACTTCCATAGAGCCATGGACGGACCCTCGTGAGCATGGCGGAACATTGCGTTCAGGCCTAAAAATCCTACAGGGCCATTGAGAACGTGAAGGGTCCTCCTATAAGTGCATTCTTTATGTGAAGCAAGTACTTTCATGTGATCTATTGTTTTGCATGTTTGCTCTTGCATTATTGAATCATAAATTGCTAAAAAATTATGACGTGTGACCAAGTTTTACGAAAATCATGAAAGACTATGTTAAGTAAGTTGGGGATTGACTGGTCAGGCGATAATATGCCCCTTGAATCAGGAGGATGGAAGCAACTATATCCAAGTTCGGAATTACGTTCTTGAAATTGGGATCATGCACTTTGCGCAAAATGTTTCCAAGAAAGATATGAAGACACGTGATGAATTGGACGTCGAGGAATTCAAGACAGATGAACATGCACATACCTTATAGGGCTGCTCTAGTGCGTGAAGACAACGATTCTCTCGATGAAGTGCCTGGTGTGACTATATCATATACTGTTGCGAACCATAATTTTCTTTCAGCAGCATATTTGCAAGAAAATATAGAAGCAATGAAGTCAAGCTGCTTGATTGAATGTATAACATTTACAAATTTTCGCCGATATGAATGACAGCATGTTCACGTTCAAAAGGGAGTGCTGCGCATATATCATTATATATCAGCTAAGGTATCAATGTCTAATATGCTGGGCACTCATCTTTGCTGCTATGGCTTAGTTTCATAGATTCTGGCCTCTCTTAACCCTCTCCTAACCGTAAATTAATGCTATTGGCATCAGAATCCTTTCATGCAATCATTATTTCAGAGCTGCCTTTTCTATCGATGTTTGTTAGGTTCGAATCGAATCATTAATTTGTTAGTTAAATTGGCCATGCTACAACATACTCGTACATATTCAATTCCTCGCTTGGGCACTCCGGAAACATTCAGTCCTGGAACACCTTGGCCAAGTTGCTGTGAAATTGCACTAGAATCCAGTGACGAAAATCAATTTTGGTGGGTGAGATTTTCGGACAGCTTTCGCGTTTGGTTAGGTGTTTATCTCTCGACTCTCCTTGTCGAGGTAGTGAGAAGCAGTACCTTAGGAAGAAAAGATAATATCTTTAGAAACGATGACAGCCACTCAAAAATGCATTATCCACATTTCTTCAATGAAATCCTCCACTGTCAAGTTTACTATAATCTCCACATTTATAGTGGTGTTGGTGCTATGATGTGTCCGAATTCAGACTTAAACTCAAATCACATTCAATGAAAGACTGAATTAGACCTCGGCACGAATTCACGAAAAACGAGTCTGGGCACGGAAATTGAACCTCTTGAAATTCGAGCCCATCTTTTTATGAGAATCATTTAAATTTTCGATTACGATCTATATTTATAGCTGCATGCCTCATGTATTAATTCATTGTATGGATCAAAACACCTTAATTCGTCGCTGATTCTGGAAATCAAATAATTTTCATATATGTATGTTAACATGCACATGCTGCGACCACACATCGACAATATGGATGCTTCAATAGATCAAAACCGATTCTTCTGAGTTGGAGAAAATGCTCAGAAGCATCCAACTTTGTCCCGTCTTGCTCGTCTTTATGTGATTCAAAAGTTTATAAAACTAGCATCAGTATTAACCTATAGAACCCAATAATAACCCAATAAGAAATGATTTCTATTTACTTCTCCACGTAATATATGTACTAGGCCCTACTTGTACCCAAATACAAAGTGCATTTCTAGGCATTTCGATATACTTTTAGTTGACTAGTTCCTATTGCTCGTAT
This sequence comes from Prostheceraeus crozeri, assembly GCA_907163375.1. NCBI lineage: Eukaryota > Metazoa > Platyhelminthes > Polycladida > Euryleptidae > Prostheceraeus > Prostheceraeus crozeri. Next base: position 866,699 of record CAJQUW010015840.1, on the reverse strand, counting down.
ATGCAGTATTGTGTATATGCGGGCTCAGAAAAGCAACAGGAAGATTCTGCAATCCAAATAAACGATCTATAGTCATTCATGCAAGATTAAAGCAGCAAGTTCCTAGAGCTGGTGGAACTGGGAACAAATTTTGAGTGGTGGCACGAAAATTATGAAAATTTTAAATCCGACCACTGGTAATTACTGCGATGAGGAATGAATAATAATAATAATAATCGTATATTTGAGCATTGCCTCAATATTGTGAATCGTGAGGCATCAAAATTTCCATCGAACGCACAATAAAGTTACAAATCAAAATAGCAAATAACAAAGTCAACAAGTCATACAAATTCAAGAAAATCCACTGTTGGCAAGTCGTATCATGGTTGTGAGGAAGGCTTTGTGTCGAATTGATCCCGAAATCCTCGGCATTCTGTAAGTGTTTGAATACAAATTCAGTTCTGGTTTTAAATAATACAAGGGATGGGAATTGTCTGTGACAAGTTTGTGAAATACTTTGAGACCCATTATCAGTCGGCGATATTGTAGAGGAATGAATTTAGCACATTCACAGTTCGAGGATCCACATATAATTTTATGAGCGCGATCTTGCACCCTTTCAATCTGATTGGATTGTTTCTGCTGCAGATTTACAAATAAGGGAGCCACGTACTCCAGTACTCCTGGAATAGCACACTGGTAAACTGTCAACGAAGGCTTTAAGCTGCCTTAGAACAGAAAGCTTCGAAGATGCCTTTTTTGTGATTTGGTCTACGTGTAAATTCCATTCTAGATGTTCGTCAATAATTACGCCGAGAAATTTTAGGGATGTCTGAACAGGAATAGATGGTATGGAATAGCATGAAAAATCATAGGACTTTGAAGCTGTGATAAATATTTGAGCACATTTCTCTTCTTTTATTAGCATTTTCTTTTGTACAGCCCAATCTATGACATCGAAATAAACTGGCAAAATAGGACTACTAGTAGTAGTCTTGGAAATAGTTCCTGCAATAGGAATGTCGTCCGCATATTTTGTCAAGCAAATATTGCTATTTGCACTTCGGAGTATTAAATCAGACGTGAAGTAAGCGAATATGACCGGACTGAGCGATGAGCCTTGTGGCACGCCACTGAGAACTGGAAGAAGGTCACTATAAGCAGTTTTCCATCTGGTTCGTTGAAATCTCCTTGTTAGATAATTACATACGAAAGAAGTTAGGAATGGATCAATGTCGTTATGATGCAGTTTTTCTTGAAGCAAGCGAAATGAAATTTTTTCGAAGCCCTTTGCTAGGTCTAGAGACAAAAGATGACAAGCAGTAATGTCGCTAGGTTGCAAATTGCGAGTTACGTAATCCTCAATATTGAGTAGAGTACATGTAGTTGAGCTGCCAACTCGATATCCAAACTGGTATTTGTCGATCTTTGAAGCAAAAACTTAACCCATGTATTTCATCAGCTGTTTTTCAAAAATTCTCTCAGGGACAGGTAATAGGGAAATTGGCCGAATACTTTTCAAGTTTGGTGGATTGGTCTTTGGAAAAATAATTATATCCGCTTTTTTCCACAATGCTGGCAAATCCGCAGCACACAGACATTTATTGTATATAATTGTCAATGGTTTTGTCAAGAAATACGCTAGCTTTGACAATAAAATTGACGGCACATTATCAGAGCCCATGCTAGTCTTCGACGAGATGTTGGTTAATAAATTATACACTTGAAGTTCAGTAAATAGAAAAGGCACAATAAATGGTAACGGCCTTTCAATCATGGGATCAAATATAAATTCTGAAGTCAAATTTTGATTCACCAATTGCAAGATGTCGCGGATAGACATATTTGGTTCACACTGAGGTAGCCACTGATCATTATGAACTTCACTATCGATGACACTTTTTTTGATATCCCATATTGATCGATTGGACATTAGGCGACTACTCCATCTCCGTTAAGCTTCAAAAATCAAGTCTTTCACCTTTTTCTTGTAATGAGAGTAAGTTGCCCAATCTTTACGTCTATATGCATTGTATCTTTTGTTGATCGCAACCTTTATTACGTTTGTTATCCAAGGTTTGTCACAGGATCGTCGCTTCACTAAATCAAAGGGTAAGGAGTCTATGGCATAATTCAAATAAGAGTAAAATAAATCACACTGTGCATTTAAATCACGGCTTTTCATTGTCTCATCCCAATCTACATGTATATTCAAAGTTGATGAAGCCTTTTCAAGGTTAGAGGCTCGAAGATCAAACACTTTGGTATGCTGCTCAGTTGTCAGAACTTGAATATAAGGTTCAACCAATATAGTATTGTGGTCACTTGCTCCCATTGGAGGATGAAATTCAGCTTTTTTGAATAAGTGCACATGTTGCTCTGGTACTAATATTAGATCAAGAATAGCTTGCTACCTCGTTGGCTCATGAATGATGTTTTCAATACAAAACGAAGATTGGAAACCCGATGCATCGAAGTGATTGAAATCTCCCATCATGTAAACCAAATAGTTGGGATACTGTATAAGCAATCTGTCAACAATTGATATAATGTAATTTGTAAGAGTAGTAGATAAGTCCTCACACAATCGTCCACCATGAGGTAAGTAAATGATAACGAACAAACAATGAAATTTATGATCAGTAATTCTCACAATCAATAGTTCAACGTCGGAATAAGCGGAATCTTGAAATACAATTTCAGATATGAATGCTGACTTGACTTAACAACACACTCCTCTTCCTTGCTTGCCGGTTTTTCTATCCACACGATGAAACATATAGTTCGAAATATTTAATGATTCGTTGCAGAAACCAACCAAGTTCAACAACCAACCAACCAACCAAGTTTCAACAGCACACATAACATCATGTATTTGAGAATTCACAAAAAGATGAGTTCGTCCAATTTATTCAGAGGCGATCGAGCATTGAAGAAGCAAATAGATGGAGGCGAAATCTTCCTTTGTCACTTAGAGATTTTCTCAACCACTCTTCCACAACGAAGCTCAACATTTCGTCCTTCCCTTTTCAAGGCCGTGTATTCTTCAAAAACTTTCTTATCCATTTCAATTTGCGACCTGGTTTTATCATGGCGAACAGTTATACGAGAATCATTTAACATATTGTGGCGTTTGAGATTGTCTCTGTTATTAAAAACGGACATCTTTTCCTCATATGAACGAAAAGAGACTTTCAGAGGTCTGCGTCTATTACCACGCTTTCCAATCCGAGACTTAAACACTACTGAGTCTTTCGGAACAGATAGAGTGTGAAAGATTTCATCAATTCTTGTCTGCTTGGACACAACATCATCATCGTCATCTTCGTCATATTCTTCATCCATACCAAATATAATCAGGTTGTTTCGCTTATCTTGTCTTTCTGAGTATTCATTGAGAGTCTTATTGACCACCAATTCTATATCCATGGCAAGCCTTGAGTTCATTTCCTCACGAATGCTTTGGAGCTCATTTTACATTTTAACAAATCGCTTCAATTGTTCGTGAACATCAATACCCTTGCACGAGTCACACGTGAATGATATATTGTCCATGTTAGCAATAGTTTTGCACACGTTTGCAATACCGCAGCATTCCTTTCTCATGTGGAAGGCTTTCCTGCAAAGAACACATGCTATAGAGTCACCATCCAGTGCATTCTTGCAGCCGACGCACACACTAGTATTGATTGACGCTTCACTATTCTTTCTTCCAGTTCCAGTCATCACAATAATCTTTGATAAATGATCACAGTAGAAGTTTTTTGCAAATTGTATCAAACATATTCTTTGACAACCAAAACGGATTGAACAATTGTGTTAAGCAGACTTCAAGGAATCGTTTGATGTATAATGATAATGTAATAAGGCGTTGCTATGATGATATCAGAATATTCGATGCTATGGTTGATCAGAACCGAAGAGACGATACGACCGCACAGCAATAGTCAAACGTTGAGGATTAAATAAGGAATTTGACATGTTTGGAGCTTATACTCGTAGTTTGTAGTGTTAGCTTAAGCTACGTGAACGGGTTGATACTCTCATGTGTCAAGTCACTCATTCACGCTTGTTTGGACGATTGTTTAATTTGCTGTCTTACATGCACAGTGGAATACTTACTCGATTGTTCTAGCTTGAAGATGCAAGCGTAGGCATACTGAGCAATTTCGATAATATTTGTTAGATATTCAATGATCAGTCAGATCATCAGCTTCAAAATCATTTTAAAGCAAATTGTATCTGACTGTAAACGCTCCATGAACTGCGAAGTATATAGCGTCGGATAAAATTGAAGTAGTTCCAACTGCTTATGAAATGAGGAGCTTAGCTATACCCGACAAATGTATGTGTTATTCTTTCCTTCACTCCGTAACATGCTACTATGACTGCATCAAGTCGCTCATGGACAGATGTGGCCCATTTAGCTCCTGTATCTAACCCTATTCGCTTTTACATGTGTCATGTTCACTTCCAATAAGTAGCGATATTCATTACTGGAGGAGACGAATATTGATCTTTGCTGACGAATTCCCTTGTGATGCGTCAGTTAGCAATTGAATACAAGTGATCCTTTCTGTGGAGTTAGAGAAACCAAATTGATTAAAATTCTATGTAGTGCAGAGATTTGCTTTACACCCCTAGTGCTCCTGTAAAATTCATGTAATTCATCCTGTGAATGCTAGGAGCGTTTTTTGAAAAAAGTATATGTTCATCCAATGAAAGTCGATCAAGCGATGTCAGATAATAGACTTGTAACAGTTGATCGACAAGCAAAATCATGAAAACTTAGAAAACGCTGGACTGCTGAAAAGCTCATTGAAAAACGTTTGAGAATACCGCTAAAGTACTGTTGAAAATATCTATTTTGCCTGATCAAATTTGCATGTATTTGGGATAAATGCATATTTCTCATACATTCTGTGCATATAAGTAGACAATATAGACATCCAGGCAATCAATCAAAATCGGTTTTGTCAAGTTGCGTGTATTATTTTCTTGTTGTTTTCTGCAGTTCAGTTTCACCTATCTGTCAACTGATAGCATTTCAATGAAAGTAATGTTTACTGAACACTCCCGGGTAAACAGGAAATTTTCGGCTTCGTTAAAAAATCATTTTAAAAGCCACGACGGTCCCTCGGCGTTCTGCGCCTTCTGAGGTCGATGTTATCGTCGCTTCGGTCCTGAGGCGCGGGACGCCGAAGGCCCGTTGTGATTTTTAATATATATTTTTAACGAAGAAACTGAAAGTTTTCTGCCTGAACGGGAGTGGTCAGTCAAAATGACTAACTGGAAAGCGTGCAGTATCCTGGAGATAAGTCAGTTACATGAACTGAAAAAAGATTGACTGAAGTAGGGACCCTTATGAAATGCAAACATTAATGTGAGGTACTCCTGGCTGTCATCTATCAAAATGATCAGAGTTAGAACTTCGGATTTACTAGTTTTGAAGTATATAATTGCTTGTGAAGATGAAAATATGATAATGACAATAACACAATGAAGAAGGCCTATTATTTTAGAATTCTCGCAAACTATTTAGGTGGTATTTGAACTACCGTCTATACGGTCAAAGTCACAATTATTAGAAATATTTTTCAAAAAAATGCTAGAGCGCTCAACTTTATCATAATACAAAGACAACTACTGCTGAGTAGGCCTGCATGCAAGGATACAGATACTAATTTTTACATTTAAAAGCAAAATGATTTTACATGCATGTTTCCTTTGTAGTCATTTTTAATGGATACTAAGTCTCAATTCATTTCTGTGTCTGAAGACGAAGGCTGTGAGGCGATTGAGCTTCCATGCGAGGAAGATGGCTGTCTTCTGTTGTCTACATTGCAAGCGCAGTTTCCAGGTGCATCGGGTTTGAAATATCGCGCTACAGATACTAATACCATGCGTGGAATCCGTCTGAGTGAAGGGAGGCTGTATCCACCAGACGCAGATACTTTATGCATATGCTCATTTCCAAAAGGTAAGATTGCTGTCTTGATATTGCATTAATCTTAGATAATATGTGGTATATTAGGGACTTGTTACTGCTACAAGGTAGTGCAGAAACAGCATCAATGAGGATATAGTTGCTAATGAGAATATTACGATTTTGTATCAGATTTCGAGGCCAAGGGTCATCGCTAGAAATCATCTATTAAAGTTCATCACACCAAGAACTCCAATATAAGCCATCAAGCAATAGTGCAGGGCATTTGTGCCTGTGAATTGCACACCGATCTTGTTTTTTTTTCTTTTGTATCGGGGTTTGTCGATCGGGGCTAATTGTAGTCCCTTAAATCACACCTTGCGATTTCTCATTGCAAGACTGAATATTTCAAGAGACCCTTAATTGATAGAGCAGCAAGGTTGTAGAATATGTTTCCTTTGGAGGTGTTTCCAACATCTGCTAGCGTTGATGCTTTCGAGAGGGCAATCTATAAACTTACACTAAGCTCTATTTAGAACTGATTGTTTGACAGTCTTTTTCAGTCTTCCCATTTCTAGCCCTACATGTTAGACAATTATTAGCCCTTAGTAAGTTATTATACTTTTTATATCCTCATATCATTTTTTTAAACACCAAATTTTCAAGTGTTACTGTTATTATCCTTCTTAGTTGCAGTTATGAGTTGCATAAGTACTGTTAGATAATTGCTTAGATGAGTGAATATGCCTTGACTCGACAAAATTTTAATTTAATGTTTTGGAATGATCACAAGCAAAAACTTAGGCTTTTATTAATTACACATTACGACCTTATATCCAAGTTCATCATCAGAATCGAATGATGGACCTGGAAAGAAGGTCGTAATGTATAGCTAAAAAAAGCCTACTTTTCTACTCACGATCACCTTACTTTGTTTTCCCAAAACATTAATTTATAATTGCTTGGATGCAGTTCCTTTACCATCCCACATTTCTACTTTCTGCTTTTTTTGCCTTTGATATTCTTCTGAAGGACACTTTTTGTGCATACTAAGGCTCTTCCTTGATTTTAAAATATCTCATTATTTAATCTGCACTGTTTGCTGTATAAATTTGACTCGGTAACGATTCATGTTTCACGTGTAGTGACCGGATTGATAGTCATTTCGTCACCTATAAATCATGCGGTATGTAGTTAGAATGGTGTACTTAATATCTCCCACGAATAGTCAATAGCCCCTTCGACATTTTTGACATCTTTATGGAGTAGCTGTGATAATTTTGATAAAGCAAACTAAACAGGCCGATGATCATGTTTTCAGACAACAAACGAAAAGGGGACGAAGGTTTGGATAATCCTGCTACGAAAACAAAGAAAATGGATAAGTGCACAGATTTAATCGTCATGGGTTTGCCATGGCGAACTACTGAAGACGAAATGAGAAGTCACTTTGAGACGTATGGGCCTCTAGTATTATGCACAATTAAACGTGACCCTAAGAATGGTAGATCCCGTGGTTATGGATTTATTCGTTTCCAAGAATATGGAGCACAAGTCATGTGTTTAGCTAATAGACATTTCATCGATGGAAGATGGTGTGATGTAAAGATTCCCGATTCCAGGGTAAGTAAATCATTTCATTCATTTGAAAGCCATATGCAAAGCAAAAAGTGATGCTAGGGTTTATTCAGTAATTTAGTTCAGTAATGTGCAAAATCGAAATATTCTAGATATACCAGATACTGCGTAAAAGTCGAAGCATGCTAGAATCCCTTCTGCTCTAATTGATCATCTTTAATACTCGTATTCAGCGCACTTTATTGCAAATTACTAGAAGATGCTCGCACCATCTGTGTAGCCAGCAACAGGAAATAAAAGCAGCCAAAATTGAATTACAAGGACTCTCATTATAGATGTCATAATAACTGATAGTGATATTACTATAGTAAATTACCTTACTGATAGTAAGGGGAAGGCGTGTGTGTTGCCTGCCTCCATGATTTTATCATTAATGTGATCATCTTCTTTATTGCTTGACCGCAACAATATTCGGATTGTGTTAACATCGATCTATGGGGATGATGGTTTTTACATCGGGGAACAAGCCAGAGTGCGGGATACTGTGCAGCTTGGTTATGTTGAAATTTTTGCTTAAATTTCGATTACTGTCGCCGTTAATTTTTTTATGGGCGAATGACGCACAGCACTCATTTTAGTGGCGAGGACTTCATCCCAAACACTGTTAGGAGCCAAAAAAATTTACCACGTTTCTGCAAAATATGCTTAAAGCATCTGAAGAAGTGCTAAACTGACGCGTACAATCTATCATAATCAAGTAAGGCAATAAAATCTCGCCTTTTTAATAAAATATTGCGAGATCCTGTCCATCAGAGTTCAAAATTCTGCTGATCATGAGTACTGACTTATGAGAAAAATCAAGAATGAATAGTTGGTTTCCTAAGAAAAAAGTTGATTCTTTGCTCAAATTATCCGAAATTACTGTCGTCAAATCTTCTCAATTGGCGCAACGGCGCTTCTCAATCAGACTCAACACATGCCGATTTTTCATTTAAATTATACTGTCTCTTGGAAAGTGAAAAAATCACACGTTCAATCTGTCTTTTGGAAGACATGAACAATTTTCTGAAGCATTTTTATTAATGACGAATGTTAGTATTTTATTGGTAGAATGTTGTAGATGTTAATTAATAACATGATATTTTTTAGAAGTTATTCAATTAATAAACTGAAACGAATTCGGTACCAGCACCGTAATTTTTGAGTGCCATTAAAAATGACTGCAGTATCACTAAAACATGACTGTCACTTAAGTTGACTTATTAATCATATCATAATTTGTTTCAGCAGCAAGAAGGTCAAGACAACACGGAATACAACCGAAAAATATTCGTTGGGCAACTTCCAGACGACATCAGTCAAGAGGAATTGTACAAATATTTTTCTCAACTCGGCAGGGTAACGGATGTTTTCATTCCTCGTCCGTACCGGTCTTTCGCTTTCGTCACTTTCGCTGAACAAGACGTGGCACATTCAATTTTGAATAGAGAACACACGATTAAAGGTTCCACCGTATCAGTTGGTACTGCCGTTCCGAAAATGCCGCATCATATGCACCAGCAACAGCGACTTCAACAACAAGTGGTTGGTCAGCAATTTAATCCGTTCTATCAATCGATTAATCCTGCAGCTCCGCAAGGTCCACCGGGTGGGAAATACGGGCCTATGGGTCACATGGGTGGCGCACCTATGCGTACTCGTGCACATCCAGCTCCTGGTGATCCGAATAATATGGCTATGGCTGCCTTAAATATGTTTAATCCCGCTATGTTGGCCGCTCTGGGCAATATGTTCTCTGGTGGGACTACCCTCGGTCCTCGAGGAGATATTGGGAAGGGTCCGTACGGTGGATATGGTCTATATGGTAACGGTCACGATGACGTAGGAGGTGGATATTAAGCGATTTTTGACGACTAGTCAGGCTTAGACGGTATTATTTATTATTAGTTTTTGTATTATTTAAAAATATCTTTAAATTGTAACCGTCAGGATAGAGAATTAATGGAATTCAATTTTGATAATTGACTGAAAAGAATTTTTCTATTTGTAAAAGTATTTCATACTGGCGGATTTTTAAGATAAGGATTTGTTACATGCACTTGTCAGTGTAAATATGATAAGTGGCATCAAGGATTAATATTTGAAATGATGTAAAATACTATTAATGTAAATTATCCTATTGTAAATACAGTGTTTGCTGTAAGTCGATAGCCTGCTGTCAATTACGGAGGTGAATGCATTTATGCAGTTTGTACATATGAATGGATATGGAAGCATATTTGGAGAATGTGACTGGAGAAGTGCAGGAAGATATATGACGAATGTATCGACATCAAAAGTCTGTGGATTGAAGTCGATCTTGTTATGAACTACAACGATGTGCAGCTTGCTGTTGTGCTTCACCAATATCATAATGTACTTTTCTAATGACGCGTTTGTCTTGTTGTCGTCGATAGTTGTTCATTGTTACCCTGAAACGTGGTGATTGGCGGTATGTCCACCCACTTTGTAATTGATGTGGAATCAAAACCTGTTGTTTTTGATGTAGCACTTGTTTGTTAGTGGTGAATTTCGTAAGCAATAGTTTGTACATTATTGGATTTTATACTATTTTCTTGTAGAAATATTATTGAATGTTTTCTCCGACAGAGATGCATGCGGATTATCAAAAGTGCAAATATTACACAGGTTCGAAAGATATGTCATTCTAGTTTTTCAATTTCTTATCACAGTATTAGGTCGATTACTGAAACTGATTCAGTCGAGGGTCATGCTTGCAGTCATCGATAACATCAACTGTAGGAAGCTGTCCGGTTCACTAGATGTAGTTAACGATTAATCTAGTGATAGATTCCCTTGAATATAGGAGGCGATTTATAATTGGGTTAATAAATGAAATGTTAGATGTTGTCGGCAATCGAACATGCTGTCATTCTTATAATTAGGGATCAGTGCATTTAATAATTCGCACTTGATTTCATTCAGCGTGCAATGAAAGAGCAAGTTATCCGACGGGATGAAATTGATATCACTTGATGTACATTTTATTAATGTGAAAACATTTTCCAGCAGGAAGCTCACTATAAATTTTTGTAGCAAATAAAATAGCAAAATGACCACCTTTCATCGCAAATTGTACTTAAATAATTTTGAATGCAAACCAAGGCCTTTCTGTAGGAACAACCTACCGTCATCAAGGAAACAATCTAACTGAAGGGTACATACACATAAATTTCTACAAAAGATATCAGGCTACAGAGTACTGTACAGAAAGCCCTTGGTTTGCATTCAAAATTATTTAAGTACAATTTGCGATGAAAAGTGGTCATTTTGCTATTTTATTTGCTGCAAAAATTTTATTAATATATTTAGCTAGCAAAATTTAGGAGGAAGAGACATATATAAGTACCACACCTATCACTTGAGTAATTTTGAAATTTTTGTGCAAAAGAAAATCATTGGTCTAAAGATTTCGTCAGGTGAAGTTTACAGCACCTGTGTACAGCACTGTTTTCTGTCACATGCATCTCGGATGTAGCGAAAAATATACAAATCTTGAATCTTACAGAATGTTTATTAATTGAGTGGTTACAATTAATGAATGATAACTTGACGAAATGCACTGCTTAGGTGAAGCAACATCAAAGATTTACAAGTATTATGAAATTAATTGTGAGATTTCCTATTAGCAATTTAGGTCGTGTATGCATTCTAGCATTTTGATAATTACATGCATTTCCTGTAGAAAGAAGATACATCGAAATTTTAATTTGTACCACCTAGCGGATAGTTATGTGTTGGTGTATACTGCCGTCGTAAATCTTGATTGCCATTTAGTGAATCAATCCCTGGAACGATTGTGTTTTTAAGTGAGGTGGCTAAATGGTGCAATTTAATTGTAATTAATTATGTATTGTCTTTGGTTTTTCTCAGAATCAAGCGTCTTTTCAGTTACTGAACTGTTCCATATCCTTTTAATAGAGCAACTTAAAAAGATATTAAGGGAGAGATAGGATAGTTGAGGATATTAGACTATATCGAAGAAACAGTTTATCGTTTTGAATCAAAGCGCGATATGTAAGTCTGGCCTTTTTCGAATTGCATTGATGGAGTACGAGTTGGGGTGATTTTTCAATGACATCATGTCAGAGTATTATTTTAGGATTATGGCTGATACACAAATCCACTAACGACAGAAAACTGCGTTGCAATGGAAGCTTTTTTTAAAGCAATTGAAGCAACCCTTGTGGAGCCATCATGCTGACTACCATATTGCTGTGTTCTGTTTTGGCACTCTTAATTTCGGCTTTGAATGCTTTTCTAATGTATTATTGAATGGTATGCGAGATGTTTGACCACGTCCACTTGATGCCTGAAATAAGCGTAAAGAGGAAGCACAATTAAATCATGATCTCCAACTCAGCATTTGCGGTTGTAATGTGTCGTCTGGTAGAATGATACACGTTGCTTGATTACCTGCGATTCACTTGCGTGTTTCTATTGTTGAATAAAAAGCCAGTAGATGTGAATTGAATATCACAAATTCAGTATACATCTTAAATGAATATTAAAAACATACTAGTACAAGTAGCATTATATTTCTACTTCACAAGCCATTCTTCTTTCGAGATGATTAAGTATTTTTCTAGGTATTCATTGCTAAAATACATGTATAGGTTGTGTATTTTCTTATCACACGGCATAGGCGGTAACAAACAAGTAATTAAAATTAATGGTAAATTCAGTAACGGTTTTTTCATGCGATTGACATAACTTAGAAATGTGTTACAAAATATCTCAGCAAAAGAGTACTGAGAAATAACTGCAAATGCAACAGTCAACACGGCTGCATGAAACAAAATAGAAACTTGGACAAACTTATAACTCATCATCTGTGAGAGGATTTGCAAAATGAGTTTGTTTCTTGATCAACTTTTATGACAGATGCAAACGTAAATTTACAAGAAGCAGAAGTAATCATTATACGAAGGGTGATTGTTCGCGGCCTGACATAGAAAGCTTAAAGCCAGGCCATTATGCACATGTGGATTGATACAATGGAATGTGCTGACGGCGCATGACGAGTGATCAGTCGATCCGGTGAACTGTTGGTAAACCACAGCTACTTAACTTCAATTACTAACTTATCAGTCAGTTAGTCAGATAAGTGTTGCGTAAGATGGATTACGTTTCAAATCGAGCTGGCATTCGTTATCTCGGCTTGAAAGGACTCACACCAAAGGAGATTCATGATGATATGGTTGGAACACTTGATGAGAAAGCTCCTTCCTACACCATAGTCAAGAAGTGGGCTTCAGAATTCAAGCAAGGAAGAGAGAGCTTGGAAGATGATCCCTTTGTGGAAGACCAGTAACAGTGAGCACAGAAGATGTGATCGATCATGTTCAAAAGATTATTCTTGATGATCGCCGTACAACCGAGCGAAAGATTGCCTTCGAACTGAAGATTTCACAAGAGCGTGTCCATAACATCATCCATCATGAACTTGGCGTGAACAAAGTTTCCGCTCGATGGGTGCCACGGCTGCTTACACCAGAGAACAAACGAGCCCGCTTTCTCATCTCAAGGGACAACCTGGCGCTGTTTGTAAGAGATCCTGAAAATTTCATGGACCGGTTCATTACGATGGATGAGACTTGGGTTCACCACTATCAGCCAGAGTCGAAAGAACAATCGAAACAATGGAAGCACCCAGGATCACCAACTCCGCGGAAAGCCAAGGTCACCAGGTCCGCGGGAAAGGAGTTTTGTTGTTGGACTTCCTAGAGACTGGTCGAACAATACTACGCTCATTTGTTGCAGCAGTTACGAGTGTAGATCAAGATCAAGCGGAGAGGGAAGCTCACGAAAGGCGTGCTCTTCCATCAAGACAATGCGCCTGCTCACACCTCCGCTACCGCCATGTCTGCCATCCAAGGTTGTGGGTTTGACATCATTTCCCATCAACCCTATTCTCCTGATCTGGCACCATCGGACTTTCATCTCATCCCAAAAAATGAAATTGGAGCTCAGTGGTCAGCACTTCGCATCCAACAGTGACGTCATGGAGGCCGTTGAGGAGTATCTGGACTCCAAAGACTCACACTTATATGAGCAAGGGATCCGCGCATTGCAGCACCGTTGGGCTAAGTGCGTTGATTGTATGGGCGATGATGTCGAAAAATAAATATGTATCGTATGCGAAATATGCTTTTTTCTATATCGGGCCGCGAACTTTTCAATCACCCCTCGTACTTTCTTTCATGTAGTGCATGATGACATATTCGATATATTTTTCAAAATGTACTTTTGTGATTATTTGATGTACAAGAGCAGTGGAGTTCGTTTGTATCTATATGATAACTACACCACAGCTAAGAAGCAGGTATGTCGATCTGAAGGGTTGCTTGGGACAAACAAAGTATAAAGATTATAATATATCCTTGCATTGTTTATATGGCGCAATCATCTGGAATATTTGCAATCATTAAATATTTCAGTTAGCCTTCCGGGCTTGTTAATGATATTTTCCAACAAACACGGGACGGATTTGCATGGGTTCTGCGCAAGTTAAGCGAATGAAAAAGCAGCCACTGTCGTGATCTAAAAGTAGCACGATTTAATTTGTGCAACCGTATATATGGCATATGCTTTGACAAGCTTTCTCGTTTCGGAATGTACAAAGAAATACACAAAGAATTCACAAAAATGTGGCTATTGATAACTTTTAGACTGCTGATAGTATAGATAGACTGCGTTTTCAGTGTAATAGCCTATCTACATATTGTCGCAATTTGAAATAGGTCGACTCGATTTTGCTTTTGTTGCTTGTTTACCAGAACTATACAGGGATGTGATTGTTGCTCTGAGTTAGTTGATGATTCTTTCATTTAATAAATGTCCCTCCTTCCACCATTTATTTTCATAGTGCCCCTCCACAACAATCACATCCATGCATGTACATGTATTACACGTTATTCTTGGCTTATGACAAGCGTCTCAAATTCATAAGTTTTACAAATTGAATAACAGATAGGCCCATTCACAAGAAAACCACAAAGATATGAATTTACATTGCATGATATATATCTCAGAAGCCTAGCGTGAAGAATCCCTAAGAAACGGATTTAGTCTTCTGTGGATAAGCCGGGTTAGCAAATTCATGCTCATTAATAAGTCTGCATTTAACATGCTATCACAAGCTACGTTTTGCTAGTTTTACGACAGTGTGATGTATTTTATCAAACTATCTGTACACCATTCAATATCGCGAAAATGCAGTGTAGGCCTAAGCGAAACACACAGATAGCAAGCTTTCCAGGAAAATTGATCGTAGCTTGTGTTAAATGTCTTCATAGCAGAAAACGAGAATAGTAATACCAATTTACTAGTACTTTTTATATCCACACGAAATACTTACCGTTTATTTTTTAATTTATTATACATATTTCATAGTGTATTCTTGTTGCTTAAGCAGAAACAGTTGAATTTCAGACACATAATTTTTGTAGTCTGCATGTAAATTTATATTCTCGGGTCGTGAAAATGCGTTTTTCATCCGGAATGATCACGGGCTGTGGCTGAAAACTTTTGGTTCAATTGCGTAAACAACATCGATGCCATCTAGGTATTTTTTTGTATTTTTTGAGCCATCTAGATTTATGTACAAATAAAATTAATTTGAGTCATGTCATTCGGATTTTTTTAATAGGCATTTTTCGGATTTTCAACATCTACAAATTATTTGCTCAGTCTTAACACAAAATTAAAATATGCACAATATAGCTGAATGTCTACAGCACACATGATAACTATCAATCTATGCATCATGGATCAATGGAACCTATCTGGTCCTAGTTAGCGGCACAAACCCACCCCATAGTGCCAAAAAGTTCCTACACAAAAGATGGTGCTTTTTTGAAGATTTTACACATATTTCTTTTGCAGCGATGATGGTCACCAAAAATCAGTTAGTAGCATGTTCCAGTATCTTAAGTGATATTAATGTGACCACTTTTTATCGGTTTTGTATCTGCAGAACGCTACACGAGCATTTCTCTAACGAATTCGACGTGGTCGTTCAGGTTAATTTTTGTGGAGTGTTGGTTTGATATCAATCTTCGTATTATTGATTCGCCCTTCAATACTTCTGCTTACTCGCCATTTTTTTTATCCACTTAAATGATTCACATTTAATCTTAAGATATCTCCGAATTTGCTCATTGTTTTAATTAGCTCTTGAAAAAGCATGCCGTTTTTCAGGACATAGTTCATTAAAAAGACTTCGATGATAATTGACGCATAGATTTTTATGAACGTTCTTCCGCTTTCTGTCTCTGAAATCAAATATAATTCATGTAAATCAGGGTTGCCACTCGTGCTTTTCTCGCTTTTTAATGCTTTTTTCCGAAAAATGGGAAAAGTGATTTTTTGTGCTTTTTTAGTCAACATTTGTTGTTTATTAATTTGCTGATATTTCACACCGAAAATAACGAAACTTTTCTATGTGATAGTGTAATTAATTTAATGACGATTCTTTTCAATTAAACCCATTACACTGTTAGCATTAATAGATTGCAATATTCTATTGATAAGTAAAATCATATAATGTTGCGTAGGCCCTATTATTTATACTTCATTTGCTGAGTTCCCCGTGTTCATATTTCAGCTGTAAAGAACCCTTTCCGTACAAAGGTCAGCGAAGTTTGAATTTGGAGTGGACATAATTCAATCTTCAACGACTTCTAACGTGAATGCGGATTAATTGATTTGATATTGTAGGCTTCCTTTTTGGTACCCTTATAGAAATACTGTATTTGTTAATCGAAGTAAGCTCTTGAATAATTTGGCTGAAGATGTAATAATAGTCGTAAAATTCCTTGATAACTTCGTTTCGTGCTGAGGTTCAAAATTGATAAAATAGAAATGCATTTTTTGATCACGAAAAACTTGCCTTCCATAATTTTCATGTAATATATAATAATAGAATGCATATGAAGGACAGCATATTTGAGGGTTTTTGTTGCCTAAACAGGCTATTAATTATAATGAGTTATGCTTTCAAAAAAAACATTGTGTGCTTTTTTTCTTATATGTGCGCTGGCAACCCTGATTTAAATACATAAGCGGAATTAACAGAAGTTGTGAGTGAATTAACAAACTCATGAATTATTTTAAAGAAACCTCAATGCCATGCCAACAACCCATCGAAAATGGAAGCATTTACCCAAAAGACAGGACTTAGTTTCATCAATCTGTGTAACTGAAGCTTTTACTTTTTAATGATTTCTACTTGAATCAGTGCTGGTGATATGAATAGTCACAGATAAGAATATTTGTTTCATAGCAAGTGTTTTTTAGTTATATTTACTTAACCTTAATATTGCGTTTAGAAGAAATAGTGTGTAGGGGTAGCATATCATAGAAAGCAACAGCATTGATTTCAATATAAACTATTTCGACATTATTTCTAATGATGACACATCTAATGAAAGTTAATTTTCTGAGAAGGTAATTCTGAGTGCAAATCTAAAACATGTCAATAATTTCGGCTGAAACTGCTTTTGTTTCATCAAATGTGATGAACATTTCTTTTGAAATCTACAGTTAGTTCTTTGGGTAATTTTGGCGATCTCATTCATGATATTGCTGTGTATGCCGTAATTGTTTGTCAATTGCTTGCAGTCAGCACTTTCAGAATTATCACTGAAGAGAATTCATCTTGGAAATTACAAAATGTTGAATAGTAAGTATCTGTAATTATTTTTGGTTTTGCGACAACTGCTCAACTGTTAAAATTTAATATTAGCTCATTCAGCAGTTAAAAATTATTCAGCCAATTTGTATAGTCCAAAATATGTATAAATTTATGGTCTCTGATACTCTGACTTTCGAGAATAACTGTACTTGTGAAACACCATCAACAAACTTATATCACACCAGATAATGTTTTCACAGCAAAAGTTAAAAAGTTCGCTCTGTTAGGATGAATCACGATTCACGACAGAATTAAATAATTCATTCTCCCAATTGCGTTGACATCAGTGATATTCTACTAGCTGAAGCCCTTACCTATGCACGGTATTCCTACCTCCACAGTTATTCATTTGTGAAGTATATGATAAAGTAATGAAATACTATGATAAGATCGATCAAGCGTTCATTTTATAGTAAAACATTGTGTCTACGTCATACTCGGAATTTTCTCTGGAATATTAATGTACAGTTTTAGTGTCATTTTTCTGTGCCATCATCGAAAATTTTAAAAATACAGTTGGGCTTCACCGTTTGTCAACTGCTTGCATAGATAGGTGTTGTTAACAATATGTCAAAAATATCTGAATTTGTTGTATGAAATATTTTGTTGTACAAATTTCTTCATTCCACCTGGTTTTTCTAGAAGCAAGAATGTATTGTTTCGTATCATTCCAAGACGTTGCCTGTTTCAATACATTGGAAAGATACCTTATCTTTCATTGCCTTGAACTGATGCACAGTGACAATTAGTTCTTTACTCTGTGTCGTGCATTGTAAATTCTGTGTAGGCAGTCTTTCTACGCATTAGATTCAGAATTCTTCAGATTGTGAAATAGATCGGGTTTACATTGACAAAAAACGTATATGATAGCGTAATTCACGATCAGTATCAGGCATTGATGCCATTTTTGACATTCTTTGGCTGGTTCTTGCGCATATATGAAAAGCTTGTTCTTTTTCACTTAAGCCAAGAAAAATACATAAATTTATGAATTAACATAATATTAATCATCATGAATTAATGTCATTGGAAATCCTCAGTATGGGTATCCGATCTCGAGGCTCACAGCATAGATCATGAGAAATTGATGCTATATTTTGTGCAATCAATAGACCTGCATAGCATACACGCGTTTTAGCAGTTGATGAATTAAATGACTGATCAGTCTTACAGAAAGTATGCTTGATGTTGAAATTAGCTATAATTGTCTTTAGAGGAATTGAATTTTAATGCATGTGAGCTTCACACAATTATTACAAGCCCTATTTCTTATTTAAGTGGTAGGCCTAAGATAATTGAATAATTGAGGTTTTCCGGAAAAGCAATGCACCAGTTATATTTCATTTTTAAACACCATTTTCTCTCATTCATTTTCAATACATGTACAATGCACATCGCAAATCAGTTGACATTATCGTCTTTATCTCGCAACCAGTTATAAGGTCTAATGACTTGAGATTGTCCGAAGTAAAACACGAGCATGATAATAAGACTTCTAAGTGACTAGGTGATCCCTCTTTGACTTTGATATCCCGAAGTTGTCAGTATAAAAATATCTAATTTCTATATAACATAATTTTGCAACAGAGGCAAGTTAGGAATGTAGACAGCTGAATTAGAAAAGAATTTGCGGTGAATGATGATGCACAAACTTCTCCGGAAAGTGTTAATTAAATAATTTTTAGGCATGAATAGATATGATGAATTGCCATGCTAATACTGAGTAGTTTCGTGGCTACGATGCGTTCAAATTTTTCATTGTCCTCTGATTGATGCTTATGAATTAATGCTTGCTGCAGTTCTCTAATATTCATGCTACTCAGAATTTGCCATACTTTCAGGTGAAATGAAAATCATGGATGATGAACCGTAGATTGGTTTCAGAAATCATGTCCAGGTAAGTTTTACACTTTCAGTCCGCTTGACGTTAAGTTTCAATTATTTCCTGTGTATCTTTTAATACGCAGGATTCAAAATACATTTTTTTAGTACATGATACAGTATAGCTAAATTAAAATGTAACCGAATAAAGTCGAATGTGCTTTTGGGTCACCTTGACTCTCGATACCCCGCCGTACCTTCATCATCTTCAGTTCATAATCATCACCAAAGACATTAGCTATTAGTTCCCCAAACACGACCGTGCCTTTTCAATACGTCGCAGAATGCAAATTTTGAACGCCTAAAAGATGTCGACTCGTTGAAGCTTTCTTAGTTTAAATGATCAGTCAAATCTTCACATAAAAAATCCTGTGTTTAACTAATGCAATGTAAAAAACTAGAGTAGCTGTAATTGCAGGTAGCTTCATGATGGCACTTTCACGGCCATGTTATTCGGAACCAATTCGGAAGCATTAATGCAGAAATGTGAATCTCAGGAGTGATGTGGTGCCATGACATTGAGAATGCATGTAGTAGGAGTCGCCCCTTGTATTTCTCAAGATAAAGGTATTCCGTTTAAGGTTGCGTATGTTGGTTGCACTACAATTGCATACCGCTTTCAACAGATCACATTAGAGTTCGATAGAATGATAGGCATTAGACAATAATGAATTTCCACTGAACGTCCACCTAGTTCTATCGACCATTGAAGGCGCGGGACACCGAAGTGCTGTCTGGTTTGTACTGACTTAACTTAATAGAATTTCAACCATAGAATAAAGTGGAGTTACTTTTTCTTGCTTTATCAATAATATTTGAATTCGCAATTCCAAAATATATTCGAAAAAGTTATATTTAAAGTGGGAATTGCCTTAATGTTGTGTGCGCATACTTATTCATGATTTTTCAGTTAAGCATTTTTTAAACCATAACAGTGCTAAAAATTTTTTGATGCGAAATTCCTTCGCTCTACTAAGATTCACAGTAACGTACAATGATATGTAGCTGCAATAGTGCGAATCCGATGAATTAAATGTCATTGCAGTCATAGATTTACTGTGATGTCTATTTATGACCATTATGATGAATTGCCATGCTAATACTGAGTAGCTTTGAGGCTGCGATGCGTTCAGTTGCTTCATACAATTTCTGATTTGCAAACTTGTGATTTCTGTTTTTACCTAATTATGTTATTGATTATCAATTTGTATTTATTGTAGATCATTGGCAAGTTTTTGATGTCTCATGTGTTATCAATGCAATGATAACAAATGGTTTCGGGAAACACATCGACAAAGTAAGTGCTGAATGCATTCTGCATTTAATCTTTTTGTATGTGTATGTTAGATAAAAAGTACGATGACAAAACTGACATGGAAGGAATGCGCATCGGTCCAACTAGATCCAGTTAAGGCATTGACTCTGACAAAAATCAAGCTCAATGGAGTGAAATGTTACTCTTCTCCTGTCACATCAGAATCTAATCATGTAGACCAATTTTTTGTTCAGAAATATAATTTTTCTGGTCCGAGCTCTTCCAGTTAGGGTTAAAACGATATCGATACCAGGCCTGTGATTACTCCTCAAATTCCTCAAATTTGTTTATTACTCCTCAAATCCTCAAAAATTCCTCAAATATAGCTTAACTATGAGACATTCCTCAAATACGACACACTACGGACTAAATGTCGGATAATGTATTGTTTTTTGGCGAATGGCGATGATATGTAAACTTCCAAACAAGAAGCTAAGATAGAATCCTGTAACATGTACCCTACATCCATGCTGCTAATCATGAATCACTCATGATATATTACTTTTCTTTTTCTTCTCTTATGATTTATAACTTAATAATTTTTCTCTCACACACCTGGTAGATTTTAGATAGCGTAATCCCGCTGTGCTAGCTAGATCTGATATTTTGATGGGAAACAGACATGTCCTTTTATCATCTGAATGGGCAGACTGTTAAATAGAATCTTTTTAATATATAAGTGATAAACATAATTTTGAAAAGAGCGACTTACTCACCAATTCATTCCACATGAGAGGAGAACCGTTGCTTGTCCTTCTAGTAAGTATTTTTAAATTTCTAGACATTTTAGGATATAATGATCTTCTTTTAGCCATGTCATATTTAGCACATCAAAAATTAACCAGTCGTTAGCTGGTTTTTTTAATTTTGTTACCTTGACGCATTTTGTTACGTTGAATATGTTGAATGTCGTTTTCATTTCTGCAAGCTATAGGGCTTCAGATGTGGACTTATTTTGCTAAGCAGAGAAGTTGTCCGAAGTTATTGTCTGTCGAACTCACTCACTAAATGCTTTCACGTATTTAATGAGTGAAACACTGCGATCAACCTACAGAAATTGCATATTTGAACACTGCAAGCAATTTTTTACTTCCAACTTCACAATATTGCTTAGAATTCCAACAATAAAATGCACATTCAATTATTTTCATTAATTATCGTGAGCTTTGTCACAATCTTCTTTATATGTTTCTGCGACTATATGGCGGCTAAATGCATGCCTGTACTTCTTAAAGAACTTAAGGATATCGATCTTCCATATCCATTATATGATAATATATAGGTAGCCCAGCGCACTTGGATTTCAGTGCTCTTATCAACTGAAGCGTTTGTTTCACTCACTCTCTTCCATTTTATTTCCGCTGAACATGAAAACATCCGACGGGGTAAAGCGGATGGTCCCTAAATGTAGTGTCTACATGCCTCCTGGTCACTAGCGTGCGGGGGTTGGAAGCGTATGAAGCTCTGCTATCTCATGAGTCTTTTTGCAGCTACATTTTCCAGGGTCTGCCAACCGACATTTATCCTGGATGAATTATTCACGTATAGATCGTTTTCATAATTTGCTGAACACAGGTTGGTGTGAAATTAGTGCACACATTGCTCATCGTTGTATGTGAACTTAGATTAATTAAGACATTGAGCCACATAGTACTGGGTTGGTAGATTTTCAACCTGGGTCTACTGCAAGATGTGGACGTCAATATCTCGGCGCAACTTCATGCGAATAGAGGTGATAATCTTTCACTCTTTGCCTGTATGAGACCAACAACTCAACTTTCAAGCCTGTTTTCGACACTTGTTTTGTGTTGTATGAGAGAATTCATGTTCATTTGAATGTAGATCGGAGCGATATGATCAAACGCTAACAAGTAAACAAAACCCACCAAAACTTATGTGGCATAAAGTAAAATTAATAAATTAGTGTGTAATGTGGCGTATCCTTCATGATAAATTACTGACTTTTTTTAAGTCGCAAGCATTCCGTCAACGATTTTAAGCGTTCTATACTTATGGGTTACTCTCTTCCCAAATTTGTCTAAAGTCCGTAAAAATTAATCGTTGCAAAGCCCCAGATGCATGTGGTTGAGGATATATCCTACATTCAAAAAATTACAGTATACAAATCTGACAAGCATCATTGAATTGGAGACGATAGCGTGAAGCAGAGCGATATCAGCAGCTTGATCTGACATCCTCTGTTCGACACATTCTAAGCAGATAATACTTGAGGCAACAAATTAATTTCGCAACAACGCGGGAAGTGATTATGACCAAGTCAGTATTCCTTTGCAATATATACAACTTCAAAAAGTGGGGTGTGGTCAACCCTTAGGTTACCTTCTTCGTTGTGACTTTCATGATTTGAAGTTTGGCCCAAAATCCGTGATAAAAATGTGTAGTTTTTCTTGCAATTATCACATTAAGCTCCGTTACCATTCCTCAAATTTTTCACAAAAAATCCTCAATTTTTTTCATAGTCTAATCACAGGCCTGCGATACCGATACGATAATATCGATATTATCGGTATTTTTCCGATACCAATAATATCGATATTTCTAAAAATAATACCGATAAAAATATCGATAATAATATCGATAATAATGTCGATACAATTATCGATAATAATATCGATAACAATATCGATAACAATTTCGATGATAATATCGATAATGATATCGATAACAATATCGATAATTATATCGATAACAATAACGATATGAATGTCAATACCATCACCGATGATGACATCGGTATTATTTCTAACAATGCTATCGATCTTGATTAATCTTGAAATTGGTGTCAAATGACTTATATCAGAGTTGACTTATATCATTCACAATTGCATTTGTGATAGCTAACAAAATCTTTAACTTGACATGATGTTTAATCATTCAGTTTCTTCATACTTACCGATCATACTTTCAGTTAGACTAATCAAATTTATCATTTTCGACATTAGAACTTAGCTGATGTCTGATAGAAAATTGTATACGAACGTCATCGATATAGGTGTATTGTACATGTTGATTTTGCATAGACTAAATGATAAATATACGGATATAGCTATCATAATTAATATCTTGATGCCAATATTCAGATCGATACTCACAATTTTTTGATCTTTAGTCGATTTACAGATAGTGAATAGATAGCGTTATATTGCATCGATATCATCATCGAGATCATTGAATATTATTGTCAATATTGATACCGTCATAAATGTCGATATTAATATCAATAGAAATATCGATATTAATATCGATAAAAATATCAATAGAAATATCGATATTAATATCAATAGAAATATCGATATTAGTATCGATAAAAAAATCGATATTAGTATCGATATTAGTGTCGATATTAATATCGATATAAATATCGATATTAATATCGATAGTATCGATAAAGAATTTTGAAATATCGATAATAAAATTTCACTATCGTTTTAACCGTACTTCCAGTTGCCGATTTTTCCCAGCTCTGGAAAAAGTTCTGCTTGTCATAACAAATATGTCAATTTTCCATGAGCAGTTACAAGTGACATGTTTTTCCATGTAGTCATCGGCTCGTTCAATGCACTTAGAGCAGTGTAATTCATCCAATTTAGGTATTGTTTCCTTCCGCCTCCGTCACATGATATTCTCATGTCTGAATTCAAAGCGCTACGAAACATAAATTTATATTTTTAACATAAATTTATGTTTCAACGGTAAAAAAATTAGTAACATTCATCGTACCGAGGACTTCTGGGTGTGCGGTAGCTGTTTTGTCGTTACTGTTGACAATGAATGCGCGATCAGAAGAGAAAGTAGAAGCGAGCGCTATACAGTGTTGTGCAGATTAATTGAGACACTGTGCATTTTTGTAAAGCACATTCTTAATTCCAAATTACGTAATTACTTTATTAGTTTTTTCATGTCTAAGGCATATGAAAATCTACGCATGATTAATGAACAAGTTCAAAACACCTAAGAAATCATCACAACCGTTTCAGTAATGGATAGGTCCACCATTTGCGTCAATGCAAGCTTGAACACGTCGAGGCATTGAATGAACCAAGGCAGTGCAAATGTCATTGAGTTCGTCACTTCGATTCCAAATCTGAATGACAGCTCGAATGATATCCTGTCGCGTGCGGACATCACGTTTGGAGACCTTTGCCTTTAGGATTGGCCGAATGTTCTCTATCGGGTTTAAATCTGGCGAATTGCCAGGCCATTGGAGAACTTGAACACCATGGTCTGTGAACCACTTTTTCACACTTTTTGAAGTGTGACATGGCGCTAAATCCTGCTGGAAGATGAACTCACTAGATCGAAACCAGTCTCTAGATTGTGGTAGGAGGCACGACTGCAGTATTTTGATATACTGGTCACTTTTCATACAACCCTCGACTACCTGAAACCTTGTGGTACCATAAATCGATATGCACCCCAAATCATCACTTTGATGGGAAATTTGAATTTCGGTGCAAAATGTCTGGTTTTAGAGTCTCGTCCTTGGATTTTCGCACAAACTGTGAACACTCCGGTTGAACTTCAATCTGGACTTCGTCAGAGAAGATAACCTGGAAAAATGTGCATTTGAAAGATGATAAAAATGTCAAATTTTAACCAAAAAAAGCAACTTACTTTTTCCCACATTTCCAAGGTCCAACTTTGGTGTGATTTTGCCCATTCCAATCTGCTTGCCTTCATTCTATCAGTGAGTACTTGACACTTTATCGGTCTCAATGCCGGTCTATCAGCTTCGAGAAGGCGTCTTCGGACGGTTGAAGGATCGACATTAATTCCTCTAGACTGATGAAGCTCATTCGCAAGATCTGTGGAAGACAATCTCGGGTTCTGTTTTGACATCCTCAAAAGATGGCGGTCCTCTCTTTCGGATGTTTTGCGTTTTGCACCGCATCTTCCTTCTCGTTCAGACTCCACACTACCTGTTTCCTCGTATTTCTTTATTACTCTAGCAACCGTTGCATGAGAAAGTTCAAGATCACGCGCAATTTCTCGACCAGACTTGCTGGTATGTTCATGCAAAGCGATTATTTTACCCTTTAAAAATGATGACGTATCTGACATTTCCTGAAATTTTAAGAAGAAATTCACTGAAGATAAGGTGAAAGATACTCAGCATGAAAATAAAAATATAATATGTATTCATGGGATTCATCAAATGCAATGAAAATCAAGTAATATGCAACCAGTATAAAAATAAGACAATTATTACATGATTACAGTGAGTGTCTCAATTAATCTGCACAACACTGTACATTACAATATATGGTGCATGAATTCATCAAATTCTAAATGATGAATTTTACACAGACGCTTTTTCATTTGATAAATTGTTCATCGGCAGGTAGAGACTGCGATACTGTGTATGAAAAACAAAAAATCCAGGAGGGGCGAAAATATAGTCTCGCCCAGGAAAAAAATTTTGAGGGTAGATCGACCTGAGATCGACGCCTATGTGAGGAAGCAATCCACAAGTGGCATACCTTCCGAGCAATTATATAATAGTCGGTTGGGCTACGCATATGTTTGTATCTCTCGGGTATTGTCTCAGAGACTGATAGTCAAACTGAACGACTGAGAAATAACGCTACTACATGCAGTTGTAACTTACTTTCATTCATCGTCAACGAATTGTTGCGCAACATCCTCAGAACGCTGTCATTTTCTTTCCGACGCTAAAAAAATACCGATTATTGAAATCGGTAGCTATTTGAGTGCGCCAATTCTTTTATTGTCTGCGATCACCATTTATCGGTGCAGTTACGACAATCGTGAATATTGTAAGACAAGCGGTAACAGTTCTTCTAATGTCAATTCAAGATAATCGATGTGTTTGAATATCTCAAACTGCTATCTCCTACTTGTCCACAATTTTGAATCCTTGCGGCCTGGAATACCACATATTGTGTCATGTTTGCCTGCTAATCCTAATCCATGCTGAGGAACCGTCATGATTTGCAATAGAAATTTGTCAATTTTATTTTCCAGACTAACGCAGGGAAATTTATCACAAAATTGTAAGCCAGGAAAGCCAATTATAAAATTAACAAATTGTCAAAGGAACTAAAGTAGAGCATGGGCTGCCTAAGGGTTTGATTTATTAATCCGATTATTGACCCACTCAAGAAAGGCGTAGAGGTTTTAGATGACAGAATGATATTTTTCTTGATGACTTGTTCATTTTCCCGTCCGTGTGTTCAGCTGCGTAGCCAGACGGGACTCTCCTGAGAGATCAAAGACCTTCATAAAAAATACACAGCATGCCTACTTCGTGTGAAATTGCACATTTTTAAGAGACGGTTGTACATTGATGGATCTACCCATGCATATGTATCGCTCTAGACATATGCCAGACATTCTACGTGGTTTACAAAATGAATTCTTTACAGTAGCCATTATATTTTACGAGTACTTCATGCATGTGGTAAAATAAATTCAGCCAACGTGTCGCCTTACCGGTGCTTTTCTATAGGAAATGAAATTCAATATTTGCAATGCAAATGCCTAAATGCTTTAAATCAATTAGTCAATTGCAAAGCATATCAGACTCAGAAAAGATTCGAAACCCTGAGCGACATTCAGCACATAGTAATTACCAATGACGCAATTCAGGAACCGAGCCACTTGTAGTGAGAATCCACCATCTTAAAAATATTGCAATGTCACTCGCAAGAATTAGCGAAGGGGAGGAAGCTATAAATGAAAAGAAAATAGTTGAAATAATTTTCGGCCAGTCGCTACGAAGCGATTCGAATCTCGAGGCTTCGCAGGTCCCAAGATTGTCTAAAATAATTTCTGATTACCCTTCGTCATTGAACCCACTTTCGCGTAGTAATCAATTTTTTGTAAAAAAAAGATCAGAACTAGGGAAAGATAGCGAAATTTTTCAGTTACGCTTCGTTAAAGAACCATCGTTAAGATAAAATCCACTTTTCTTATATCAATGAAAATATCTCATTTCTAACTCGCTATCCTTTGGTGATCTGCTGGGGGTGCTGGGCCCCGATAGCCACTGTTTGCGCGTCTTCGTGTGTCTAATATCCAACTCTCGATTTTCAGTATGAAATCAAATGGCAGCAAGTGCCAATCATCTGCAATTTCATGTGAAATAATGGATGAGATGGACTACAGCAGCGACTAAAAGACAACAACTGTAAAGAATACACAACGATTTCAATTTATGTCTCTTGTTTTCTTTCTTATTTGATTAAGTGGATTGCAGGATGCACGCTATTCATATTCGTGATCATAAGGTTTTGACGTTGTGCGTCAAGTTTGACAGTGCGATATCCTTGTGGCCCGAATGGCAAAATGGGTGTAAAATACACATCGGGGAAAATGATGTGCTTTTGCGAAGCTCGGATAAGTAACTTATCAGAATTTTGTAGGACGGCCAGGAAAATGATTATAGGCCTGTGATGAAATTGTGAAAGCAACAATTAGATTAGGAACATTATCAGCCTAACTTAGTCTTGTCAGGCTTGTCAGGGCTTCGCATTCGGATGCGACAATTGTTGAATCGCGTAATCAGTTTATAGAAATAAAAAATGGAAAGGTGATATTTTTTTCAATATTACTCTTCACGGGTCATCTCGATAATCCTATCATTCTTTGCGCTGAATTCACAACAGAAGGGGTGCTCATCAGTTGAATCGAGTGCACGATATTGCATGATGCATCAGTACAATATCTTGGGTGTGGTAGAGTGGTCGTTTTCAATAACCTGGTCACTGTAGGCATAGATGCATCAGAATTTCGAGATTTAAGAAAATCGAGAAGTGGTACATAATGATGAGCTGATATGATATACACTTAAAAACTGATTATCCCATCCAAAGAGGCACATATCTCTTCTAGCAAAGGTAGGATATTTCACTGTTCGAACTCGATTGCTTCTCTAGCCTTTTGAGAATCATGAATCGAGCGCCAATGCCAATCGTTTCAATCAAAATCTGTAGCAGAGAGAATTATCATTGATAATCGCACATACATCGTATGAAGCATACAGTAGATCTAAGTAGATTTAGGTAGAGTGGTAACTCAGCATTTATTAAATAACCAATGCACATTCGATTTTATTAAATGAACTCAAGGGAGACACAGTCGGAAATTTCCAAATGTGAATTATGCACATGCAGTTTTGAAGAAATTATATTCAACGGATGACTGATCATGATAGCATAAAGCATAACGAAATTATATTCTTTTACAGATCGTCCGTGTCATGACAGCCTTGGAGAGGTGATGTTTGCTATATTGGCAACTCGAAGACCTACTATTGCTTTCGTATGCTCAACCTCAAGAGAATCTTCTTGAGCGTGATCATATCACATGCAACCTCCTACTTGCAGAGCAAAATAACAGAATCAAAGACAATGATTTCAATCAACTTTGAAAGATGTAAATGGTTCCAGATCACTATTCAGATTCTAGAAATGAAGCATGAATGTGAATCATAAAATCATGCCGGTGAAAATTGAATTAAAAACGAAATTTCAGCCAAGAAAACACGAATAATATCGCGACTTTTCCATGAGAACGTCCATTATAATACGGATCATGAAATTCCCTTAATAATCAGCTTAATTTCCGCTCAGTTGCGGTGCTAATTATCAATTCATATATTTTGATATCCAATTTCATACTACTTATTTAGGAGAGTCACCTCAGTAGTATTTAAATAGTCAAATTTTGACTTTTTTCAAAAGCACTCAAATAATTTTTTGGACCACGGGAACGTAATCTTCGCAAAAAACTATATCAAAAAATTGAGTCTTTTGACATAAAATTTTTCACTGTATACAGATACTTTGAGTCGACATACCTACAGTATATATCCCTACTCTATGGTATGAAGGCTTAGATTTTACTCTTTGCATCACTCCTTATCAGGACTACTTCAATCAAATACTCAATTTGGCATGAGAATTGTATTCCATTTCTATAAATGAGTGCCGGAGTGACTTTCATCTTGTATGAGAGAATGATTGGAGGATGCACGTGGTATAAACACACCGTCAGAATCGATTTCCTTATAATCTCATTCACACTAATAAATATCATGACGATCCAAGCATTTCCCAAGTGATGCAGTCAATAATTGGTTGATTGATTTAAAAAAACGGATGAAGCGGCTATCGCAATTGTACTATGCACATTTTGTATAAACCATGTTTTGAGGAGATAAATATGAGAATGCGCAACAGAAATCACTGATTTGGCACTTGTTAATTCAAATTGGTGTATAGTAAGCAGTTGATATTTTTGTGGATACAACGTGCTCATAGAAATTGTGATGAGTGTGTTTAAATACTCCAGTATTCACTGTTTCCAAAATAATAACTGTTTTTCTTTTCAAACTTTCGTCAAATGAAAAGCATGTATTTTATCAAGTGTGCATGACATAAATTTGTAACAATGTATACCAAATTTCGAGATCAATACCTGAAAAGGAAGGAAGTGCTTGTTAAGAATCAACCAGAGAAAGCTCAGATTATCACTTCTGCAGTTAGCTCTGTTGTTACAAAGTACGTATTTATTAATTTGCACATTAAAACTGTTAGTCGACTTTAATAAGGATTTTAAACGATATAATTTAGCGATATAATTGAGAGACAAGAATATTAAAAATCTGCATCATGATTAGTTCCCATGTGGGCGCATTGTATTTGAAACCAATTTTAATGAATCGCTCATTTTGATAAGCGCAACATGACATTAACATTGCAGGTGCTTGATGAATCCTCTAACATATCAGAAAGTGTTCGTCACCAAACATATTCCCTTTAACAACAAATAAATAAAAACCCTAAAAGTAGACTTCGTCCTCATGTGAGCACTAAGTGCGAGTAATCCAATTGGTACCTAACAATTTTAAACAAAATGGCATGTCTAGCGGAAAAAAAGATTAAAAATACTTTTTCTAGATTGCTAACTCAATTTAGCTATACATGTTGTAGATTGCTCCGCAAAAATAATCATCAGTGTCGATGATGATAATGTAGCCCTGTGGTTAAGTTGATAGAATTACATGATGCTGATTCAGGCAGAATTTCTCGCACCACAAGGTGCCTACATTATCCCTGTCTTTCCAGCCTTAATCATCAATTGTGCAGGCAAATGTTATTGAATCATTTTCAATCACTACGACGGGATGCAATTCTCTATTCGAGCACAATGTTTCTACTTTTGGTCCAGATAAGCGACACAAGAGTAGTGGGAGCCGGAGGTGTGTCCGGATAGAGACTAGCGAAAAATCTGTCCAATTTACACGATAGCTTACAAAATTTGCGGTCAAGTATTAACAACAATATACATAGTTAATATTAAATGATAACATAAGTAATTTGTAAAAAAATAAACTAGGTGACGATGACAGAACTGCGGAAAGCGAAATCATGCCATAAATTTTCATCATCCCTTCGAGTGTTAATAGCGGTGGCATAAAGGGTTTCCAGGGGCTGGCAGCCATTTTTAGCATGCCTACATATGTTCTCCGTTCATTTGAAAGGGGGAAGGATGGATTTCTTTTTAGACCATTTTATGGCATGCTTCTTACTTGAGCGTACGTATCTATGTATGGACACTATCGGAACGTGAAGAGAAATAGTACATGTACATTATACACACCTCAGTGGCGGATCCAGGATTCGACCACAGGGGGGGCCCAGCGGCTGATCCTGAATTTAAGTTCTGGGGGCTTTTACTTACAGTCATGGGTTTCGAAAATACTGTCATTCAACAAAGTAATGAAAAATAAAGTATTGAAATGATATCAACCTGTACGTTTTAAGACATGTAAAACCGAAAGCAGAAATAGTTATAATTAATACTTGGTTTAGTCAATTTGTATAAAATATAATTCTCTCATATATGTAGGCCAACAGACTTAATGTCAGTAGCCTATGCAAAACGTCACACAATATGTTAATATGAAACGCTCATGTATATTCGTGAAACGCCTATAATTTCTACACATCGTGAATATAGAGTCAAGAAGGAAAAGTTCGTACTTACAGTCTTAGAAGTGAAGGGGTCGGGTCACATAGATATTCTTGTTTGCTTTCTTGCAAATAATTGTACGACGGCATCAACGGTTTTTTCGCAGTCCATGTCACGATGAATGTAAGCTAATGTCAGACCAGTTAAGCGCTCTTCTGACATGTTAGATCGCAGATAACTTTTCAAATGTTTCAAGACTGAAAATGTCCTTTCGGCGCTTGCAGATGAAACCGGTAATAAGGCGAAGATTTTAAGTAAAGTCTTAATGTTCCAACTAAAGTCTTAATTCGCCTTCCAATTCGTCCAAGTTTCCATTTAGATATTCAGAATACAATTCCACAGAAGGAAGAATATCTTCAAACGCAGTATTAGTTACATTGTTAGGAAGCAGCTTGGAGAGGTGCATCACACTAGCAGCATGACCACTAAAACGATCATGTAGTAGGGAAATCAGTCCATCAAGAAAAGGGTAATATATTCCTCGGCGATAATATTCAATTGGTGTGGTGGATGGTACGTTCGTTCGATGTACCTGCGTTCCAACTGTTCTCGGAGTTTGTATCGGTCTTGTTGTCAACTTTTCAATCTTTTCGAACAATTCAGAGAAGAACTCTTCATTCCTTCTTGATTTGAGTAAATCTATCAATGTGTCGACGTGTTGTAGAGCGGAAATCAAGTCATTTGAGGCAGATTGTAATACGCATGCGAGACGTTTGGTTACAGTCATCACTGAGTTCAGTATTACTAGAGAAACAATAAAATCAACTTTAGTTATTGTGGAATGAATACTGCAAGCATCAGAAGAATATGTACTTCTCTCTTTGCTCATTTTTTGGACTGGTCCACCAGGATGTTGTAATGCTCGAGCAATGTCGCTTTCTCCTATTGCATTTCCGTCGACCTCGAAACTTTGAGACTTCAATTCTGGCGTTTTGGGTGATGACGTCGAATAAGACGAAGATGTATTTTTCGACTCTCCTTGTATTTCTATTTTAGATGACGAGGACTAACAGGAGAGATTTTGAGATGACAAATTATACGATGACGTGCTCATAGTATTTTGATTTGTAGAAGTAGCATCCGTTTTCTTCACAGACTCAAAGAAATCAGATATTTTCCTTCGTTTCGTTGGCGGTCTCTCACTCATGTTCACAGTGGACTTTGACTTGCATGTATGTCAACAACAAGCAGCTAAATGTAATATAAGAGAGGGATAGCGTTTCCTTCTTAGTCATTAATCATCTACATCTGAATCAGCAGTTCGCAGTCTCGCAAGCATATGCACACAATATTTCCAAGTCATTGAAATTGCCAACAAAGAAACCTCCGCGTGTGCAAGCGAATCGCCATTCAATAGTACATCGCTGACGGCGTTGAAATGTTAAGTCTGATCATGGACTTCTAGATAATAGCACCTGGACATGAAAGTGATGGATGAGAAACGGCCGACTTGGACTTGGCAAGTGGAGGCCAGCGCTGCTGTAAACGATATCAGTTGTTTCAATCCTCATCCACTCCACACGGCATGCACGACTGTCAAAAATAACTTGATCGATTGAAACTTACAGTAACAACGAACGGTGGTGGAGTAGCATTATAGACTGTTGAAACACAGCTTCGCTTTTATTTTATTTCTTTTATCATCTGGAAGTCCATGATCTGATGAAGACAGAAAATGCCTTACGTCATCAGATTTCCTTGATTGTTTCTCTCATCAGTCATCATTGATTGATAAATCAAAAAGAGATCGAACACTAACTTAACTGATGGAGATTTGTATTCTGAGTATCACACCCCCGGCCACGGCCGGGTAGGCCCCCCCCCTTGAATCCGCCACTGCACACCTTATACACAGAACAACGGAAAACAGACATGATGAGACGTACCATCTGCATCAGATTTTTTTGCGCCTATCGAACATGGTGGACTAAGGCTTCTCGATAGTTGGTTCAATAGTGCATCATGATTCCAGCATGGATAATTGCTGTGTAGACTTAACCTATACCTCACAGTAGAGCCACGATTATTTGAACCCCTTGTAAAGCATGATGATTTGATCACGTTTTCAGTTCGACGATGAAGAATTGAATAGATGAACTAGAGTCTAAACATTTCAATTTATGACTGATTGGAACTACTCCACAAGATCAACAAGGCGTTTATAAAAAATGAATAATTCTTTTGAAGCGGCATAATTGACAAGTTTTAAGGTAAAGAAATATACAGTAAAACTGCTGAAGTTCTGATGTAAATATTACAAGATCCTGCCGGAAAGTTTTCACAAATTTTCGGAGTCTTGCGTTAGTAATGATGGAAACTAAAAGCAGAAGTAAGTTTTTTTACCACTGCTTGATAATGCAGTATTAATATTAACTCCAGTTTGCAAGAATTTTTCAATAACACTTATATTTATAAATCAGTACATTTGAATTTACTTTGGCTTTACATTTCACTTGCTTAAAATTCTTGAGAAGATTGGGGATCAATGGATGATAAATATTGTGTATGACGATTAAATTCAATGTAAATTCATTTCCAAGTAGCTTGTTACACGTGTCTGTCTGGATCTAGATTCGATTAATAACAGAATTCGCAAGACAGATGGCGTTATCAAAGTTTTAGAGGAGAGTTTCGGATACTGCCAAATACAATTTTATTTTCTTAGTGAGATTTAATACTAAACCAACATCTTGAAGCCACTTGGGATTGAATAAAATGACGCCTGCATTTAATAATTAATGCGCAAGAATTGCATTGATTGATGCATCAACATGCTAATAGATCTCGATAAGCAATGTGTAAAATTTCAAACAGATTATCCTTTGCAATGCTTTCATTTGAAGACAAACTTAATCAAACTGTAGCGGTTTGTTTGTTATTGTAATCGGCCTTTTAATTGACAATTTTCGCAACCGTTACGAATGATCAAAACGGAAATAAGTTATTACGTTAATGCTGGCGGAAAGCACTAAGTAAGAAAATATTCACTCTTACGTTATTACGATAGCTTAAGTGATACAATTTCTGGTTATAACGTATATTTCCACCATGTCATTTTTAGGGAGAATGAAAGCAAAGCTACAACAGAAGAAAATCTCTTGGAAGATAAATCGGTGATGGATATGGATCCTGTAATACTAGAAATATGTCGTGGTCACATGGAGCATGATTTGCCGAATCAGTCGAAGCTTGTTCGGATTTTTACAAGTAGCACATTCACAGGTAAGGTTATTTGATAGAAGTGATTGTTTGTAAGTTTTTCGTCATTCACACCTGTCAAGTACTTACTATCGTTCGTCAATATTATACACTTGGATTGAGTGCACTGCATATACATACATATATATTTTTCCTGTACATATAAACTTTTGATGTGATCCTTTAGTTTTCATAGAATTTAGTGCTGTCATTAATGTAATTGATATGTTTTATAGCTATTTCGCATAACTTTTCTTCATCATCAGGCGTATGCTGTTATATAACTGCCTTCCTGCGTTTACTTGAAATAAAAGTGAAAATAAGTACACGGAGCTCTATTTCAAATATTTCATATTTTACAGCTTTTACGACTCCGTGTCCCTTGTGACAAAGATCTAGTCTAAATATTGCAGGTCGGACATGGGAATATTGTAATAATGTTCGACTTGTTTCCCTGGAATTTCGAATTTGATAACCAGAGCCCGGATTTTATGCAGTTTTAAGTTGCTTGATATGCATACATTTAGGCAGTTTGAATCGCCAGAATTTCTGTGTGTTGTAATGATAGTAGTGCATGTTCACATAAGTATCATGTACAGCTTTCTAGCATTGTTCTCTACCATAAGCAAAATAAGCAAAAAGATGAGCTAAAATCCGGTTTTATGCATTTCAAGTTTAAAATGCCCGATTCATGCAATTATTATGCAAATGCATAAAAAGGCGCTTACGCGCCCTCAAATGTCCTACATTATTGCCCTCAAAAATCCATGTTAATGTTACATTGATGCGGGAATTCGGTAATGTTTGTTGATAGATTTTTCTGCATGGATTAAGCCATAGAAATCCGACATTGTGTGATATTAAATGATTGAAATGCTAGAATGGACATTTACATAGACCGCAATATTATGTCGGTCGTTGAGGTCTTTGCCATGATAGGTAGAGAGTTATAGAGGAGGATTTCATGTGATTAGCCGGGATAGTCGTCACGATGTACCGTTGCGAATTACATATAATCATCCTCTGAATGCTTTAGAGAATTATTTGTAATGCCATTTCAACATCCAGAAAAAGTTCTATTAAGGTTAGTTTCTCTGCCCTGAAGGCGATATATCAATGATAAAAATACAGAAAAGCGTTACCAAGACAACTGGATTAAGATTAACATATACCAGTCATATCACTTCAGTATGTAAAAACATATCTACAATTAAATTTCTCAGAACGATAGTGGTTAAAAGCTATGCCCCATTTAGAGTGTCCTAGTACATTCTATCCAGCTCTAGAAATATGACAGGTATTCTCTAAACTAGTTACATCAGTGGTTTTCAAACTGCGCGCGAAGCGGCTTCACGGAGACCGAGAAATTGACGATAAGATGTACCAGCAAGTATAAGACGTGATCAAAGCAGTGAATTTACTAAAATCAACGCACTGAACTCTCGTCTGTTCACCGAGTTATGCAAAATAGGTATTGCAGGTATTGAAAAGAGATTTCTTACGACGAAAGGAAATATACGAATGCGCGAAAAATTCTCTTATAATAATTTTCTAATGTACCTGTGATTTTTGGTGGACATATTCGAACCCGTGGATTCCGTCAATCTAGCGCTGCAAGGAAAAAGAAGTCACCATGCTCAGGTCTCATGAAATAATGACTGCTTTCAAAATGAAGCTCTCACATTGGCATTCGAAATTAGACAAAAAGAGCTTTGCGCCATCTCCATATCTGTGCACATTCATCGATGAGAACGAATTTTTCGTCGATAGCGATATTCTTGAGGAGATGAAACTCCACGTTTCAATTCTAAGTGAAGAAATTTCTCGGTACTTTCCCGATCTACATGAATTTGAAAAATACTATCCTCTCATCATTTCATCAAGAACCCGTTAGCACTCACCCGTAGTGATCTGCCTTCAGAGGAAGACTACATTCAAGAACAGTTTATCGACTGGGTGCATAATGAGGGTGCAAAGCTTGTTTTTCGTGAAATGTGTCGCAGTGACTTTGAGATTGAGACGGCTCAATCCTGTCACGATGTCGGAAAGATGGCTCTTAAAGTACTGATTCCATTTTCAACCACATATGAGTTTGAGAAAGCATTTTCAGCTCTCTACTTGTGATGAAAACAAAATCTCGAACTCGAAACAGACTAGATGTGACTCATGACATGAGAGTTTCACTATCCAAAACACAGCTCAATGTGGAAGAACTGCTGAAGACGAAGCAGGTGCACCCATTTCATTGAATTGACTGTAAAATTGATGAATTTGAGATTTATCGATTTGGAATAAACAATTGTTCACCAAATAATATTCTTTTTCACTATCCCAAATGCTAGCGGGGACCGCGAATCATTGAGAAATATTTCTAAGACCGTCAACTAATAACTTTTGAAAGGTTTGAGAACCACTGAGTTAGAGGATGATTTTTGTGATCAGCAACGATATCTCGTGACGACTAACCAATTTCACCCTCGAGCACTTAATTGGCTCGTCGTCCCTCCTATCCCGGCTAATCACCTCCTCTAACTACTACATAAAGAATGGCGGATTCCAGTGGCTGACAAGTGACAATGGCTAGCAACTGGTGCATTATCACTGTACTTTATAAAGATTCACGATTATCCTCAGTTCTCCTTAAATATAACATTATACGGATGAAAAACATGCAATAAGCCGTCTTAAGGAAAGATTTTCGATCTTAAAACATGAATCTACAACTGTTGACGTTTTACTAATTTGAGTAGTGCAAAGATCCAGCAGTATTGACGTAGATCGATACTTGAATCTCAGCTCTTGAAATTCAGTTAAAAACCCCCGCATCAACTACTACTGGAAAAGCGGTTAGGGAGTAGGGCGAAAGAAATTTTGGCATATTTGCATCTTTTCAGTGAATACTTGGCATCATTAAATTGTCTAAAAGACATGCTTACACTGCTCGTTGTTTAACAACCATGATCACACTGGGCCTATCGCCAAGGATCCTGATCCTCCTTGTTATCTGAGATAAAAAATCACCTTGCGCTCATTATCTGAAGTCGAATGATGATCATGTGTTCATTATCGGAAGTCGACTGATTGTCCTGTATTCATTATTTGAAGTCATAAGATTATCCTTTGTTTATTGTTTGAACTCACAATAACCCTTTTTTCTTAATGAAGTCACAAGATCATCCCCTGTTCATTATCTGAAGTCAAATGATTATACTGTGCAAGAAAGATGTTTACACGAGATATATCGCAAAGAAATTTGCTCAGTTTTTATTGTTTTTGCTGCTGCGGTTCCTGACGATATCTATCAGTATTAGGTCAAGTAATCTCATAATAAGAGTTAAAAATTTTACATGTATCTGATTTGCTACTTTTGGTCTTTACTTCAGATACAAAATGCGAACGAAATGCTTTGATGGAAAATGTCTATCCACAACTGAAGTCTTACTGTCAAACATTTGGCTACGAATTTCAGGTAGGTTTTCATGCCATTTGTTCAATGTGTCAGGTTGAAATGGCAAAAAATGACAGAGCAGTGATGGCAGCAATTTTTATCATTTCTAATGATAAAATGGGGGAAGACAAAAGCTGGGTACTATATCGTATTCAAGCACCAGCCGCGTCCGTCACTTACTGGCAAGTTTGATACGCGAAGAACTGTACGAAAACGAAACGACCGGACTATGCTGCGTTGCATTTCTGACATAATGAGATAATCTAGCTTATGCACAGAAACCCTCACGTTTTATATTCATTCAAATCACGTAGATTGTAATAAATAAAATATCTGAATAATAAATAATTCCCCATGTCAATTTGGTACACCCATTGAAATAATCAATAGGAATTGTCTTGTAGGTCGTAGATATGCGTTGGGGAGTTCGTGATGAAGCGGTGGATGATCATCGCTCGACTGAATTGTGCTTGAAAGAATTGGAATTGTGTCAACAGCTTTCGACAGGTCCTACTTTTGTGGTAAGTCATCGTTCACCATTATTGATTTAGTCTTGCTAAGTAAAACAACAAACAAATCTGAATAAAGGAATACTTAAAGTCATCTGTACGTTTCAGACATTTTTGTCGCACAAATACGGTTATCGGCCG
The DNA here is from genome assembly GCA_907163375.1 of Prostheceraeus crozeri. NCBI lineage: Eukaryota > Metazoa > Platyhelminthes > Polycladida > Euryleptidae > Prostheceraeus > Prostheceraeus crozeri. The sequence continues at coordinate 827,945 of CAJQUW010015840.1, read as the reverse complement.
TTCCCCCGAATAATTGCTGCTGATGAATTTGATAAATTGCTGCAAAATATTTCTAATCAATCATCAAAAGATCTTCTTCACAAGTAAGTTTCTCAATATAATAAATTTTACGATTATTATTAATTAGTATTCTTCAAAACTTACAGATGGTTTCGTCGGGATGAAAATTGCGTTCCAATTTCTTATGTTCTGCAGCCAATAAGTTATCATTATCCTGACTTTCTGAACAAAGCAGAACCGGAGAAGCGTGAAAAAGTAAATTCAAAATTCAAAATGTTTCATTTGCAAATTGGATGAAAATAAATCATACCTAAAACAACCTGAGAATATTGTGTTTTTGTGATAGTCGTGAGCAATGTTTGACCTGTTGCTTGACACACATGTAGACGTTTTTTATTGGATTCATTAGTTATTTTCTTCTTTTAAGGTATCTAATGGCAGCTAGTTGAAGTTGCATTTCTAAACGATGCTTCCAATTAGTCATAATACCGGTGATTGCAATCTAAATATGAATAATTTCCTTTAATTTCACGTTTTTACTGTTGCTTCTATTTTTAGGACTTCACATGACTAGCATTAAGTTGCATTATTTGGTAGGAATATTTATGCCTGTATTTCTGTTATCAAGGCTCGCCCACTCTCATTTTATCGATGTTTCTGAGTTCTTTTCTGTCTTCAGGCTAAAGCAACTTTTTGGGCAGAGAGTGACGATATTCAAGTTATCCTTGCTGATGTGGCAAAGGATTTTCTCAGTGGAAGGGATGTTGAAAAATATGTTGTGTCCGGTAAGTTCTTATTTTACCATCCTAAAGAAAAATTATTGGAGGAATTCATGTAGTGGACTCCGTGTAGGTTTCAATCTTTGATTTTACCATGTGACGTGTCATAGACATCAGTCTTGCATCATCTGGCGCTCAAGCATAGTTAGTGAACATTTGATTTTGACAAAACAATCGCCATTAAAATTCTGTTCGTAGAATTTCTGTGTATTTTTTATCAATGACAAGCCACCCAAAACCTTTATAGATGCGTAAGCTCAAACTAACGATTGCTTTGCCTTTTTCCTGTATCGATCGAGTTGCTTTCCTTTAATTTTACAAGTGCAGACTGACGCTGAGACTGTGCGTACAATATTTTCAGATTTTTGATCTCATCGGTATACAAACATAACTCATGTCAATCTAAAAGTCTTCTTCAGCTTAATTAGTATCTTGTATGTATTAGGTATGAGAAGAGTTTAAAAGCCACATGTTTTTGTTTCCATTATTATTTTGTTGCAGCATTTCGTATCGCCTCTTTTCATTCAAGCAACCTATTAAATGTGTCTTCAACTTCAGAGGCTCTTTGATGTGTGAAATAGATCCTGTAATGTCGATAGTACGTTCTTCATAAGCTCACTAAGTTGCGTGCATGTTTCACATTACTTATATTTGTGGACAGGCTCTCAATTTCTTAAAAGTAGTTTCCTCTCCAATAAACCATGGATAGGCACTTGTCATCGCGTTCTCGCTTTGAATAGATCATTTTTGGATACATCAAACTTTTTTTGGATACGCAAAGGAGGGGCACGCTTCAAAATAAGCAATGTTATTTGTGTGATGGAAATCGCAAGTAAAATGATGTACTTCTTGATAGCTATAATATTGAGGACCTTTCCTCCATGCAGGTGCAGGTCATGATCACAATTGAAGCAATTTACGAGATCCGACTGTTGTTAAATTATTCACTCTACTTCACATCACGAATGCACATGCCATAGGAATGCGATAACAGACAGCAAACATAGAGATAGGCAACCATAATAGTCAATTGACAGACATGTGCGCCAGAACAAAAAAGTACTTGATAAAGGAATGCATATGTGCCATAAATAAAATAGAATAATTATTGGTGATAAATAAGAGGAAAGAAAGAAAAAAGTGATTAAAAAAGGCAGAAAAATCGAGACCAAACATAGACTCATGAACTTACAAGAGAGTGCTCCACTCGTCGTCCAAATTATGAAGCACACGATTACCACTTCTATGAACACGAGTGAACCATGCTTCCTTGAAAATATTTTAAGGAAATAAAAAATATTTTAAATATGTCATGTTATTCATAGACATCCCTGCTGCTTTGATTTTTCGTCAAAAATATCAAAAAGATATTAATTATTTTCAGAATCTATCCACTAAATGCTGGTGAGAACACAATGCATGCCAATTATCTGCCTTTTCTTTTAATAGATTACCTTTTGATTCTTATTATCCACTTTCGTTGCATATTGCATCACCAATTCGATGATTATCAATCGAGATTGGCAGATTATTCTGAAATATCCTTCTGCTGATTGCTTGTAATGTGTGAATATTTAGATGAAGATTGCGAAAATTGCTGTGCAAATGATTCCTAATGATGGATAAATGAGAGTGATGTATTCATCGTATGCCATGACGTTTTCGAATATATATCCTACCTTTTCTTGTATTTGTTTCTGAAATCTTTGTAATGTATCTTGTGGCTTTGTTCAGAATATGCCGCGTAAGAAAATTTAAATGAGCATACATCGATTGACCATGACCCGTATAATTATGAATGCTTTCAACTTAGAGCCACAGCTGTTGCAAAATTTGATGTTTCGTGAAGGAGCACCATTTTAATATGCTTAATTCAAAGAAAAGCCATCGGATCTTGATACTACCGATTGTGTTGCTTAGAAGGATGGCTGTGTTACTGAAATGTCGATTATATCATTGTTTTTCTTGCCATCAACGTCATTCAATTAGTACAATGTAGAATGTCTAGTGTGAATAGGCTTATACTTCATGAGAAGTTTCCGATTCACTTCATGAAAATGTGGCAAGATTTCCAAGTTTGCATACAAATAGGAAGGCCTGCTGTAGGTGACTAACAAGTCTCAAAGGTGCAATTTCCGTTACTGCTGATAACTAATCATTTTCTATTTATTCAATTTTCATTCATTTCTATGAATTAATGGCGAAATCGTCAATCACGAAGAACACTTTATCAGACTTCCGACAAATATGATTTTTGATTTTTGAAAATTGAATCTTATTTTATTTAGTGGCAGATGCTATTTAATTGGATTCTGATTGCTTCATTGAGTGGCCTCTCAGAGCGTGTTTAATGAATCATTAACCACAAACTGCTGTCAATTATTTCTAAAGGTGTGCATATAAGTCTCCGCTGGTTTAGAGAGAGGGAGCAGAGTGCTTCTTTAAAATCCAGAACAGTTTCTATGTACTGCAATGATATCATTGTGTATTACACTCAGCTATACAAGACAGCAGTGAACACGCAGCATGGACCAACCTGCATATTTTATGCCATTTAATTACGAATGCTCCTGTTAGAATGTTTCATTTTAATTCTTTCAAATTTCTTCAAGCGATTCTTCAACTACTTCAAAGTTAGAATTTAGTTTGATCTTCAATTTTGCTGTTGGTGACAGTTGTTGATGAAAAAATGGAAGACGGACACCATTAACGTACAATATGAAATTTTCCTTCGTTCAATTTTCGATATACCTTAATTTCTCCCACTGATCCAGAATTCGTGCCAAAGTGCGATGATTTAACTCAACATCCTGCATGTAATTGGAATGTTTCCAGACTTCTCTGCCGCATAGTCTGAGTACACTGCATCTTCTGCTTTCTGTGGATGTGCCTTTCCTAGCGGTCTTTAATTGTTGTCGGTCTTGAATCCTGTTCTTTGAAACCTAGTCTTGCATTTGTTTCTCGCTATAAATTACTATCGAGAAAAGCGTTCGAAATCAACGACCCGCAGGTGAACTTTTCTGAAAATAAGGCTCGCTGAGGTTGCATCACTTAATAAAGATTGATTAATCAGGAGCTGCAACTACAAGCTGAGATCAAATTTTGAAATCGCTGTTAACGTCAGAATAAATCTTTTCTCAATTAATTTTCTCATTAAATGCTCAATATCTGTACCTTATTCATTGCATGACTTCTATTTATCTTTCTCAACAGTAACTGAACGAGAAATTCAGATGGGAATTCTTGACGATGGAAAAGCAAATGATAGATGCATCTGGTTCAAGAGAAACATTGAAGATATCAAAGAGCAAGAACACACTCGCATGGTCTCTCGTTTTTATGGTAAGTTGATTGTATCTCTGTCTTTGCTGCATATTCAAAAATGACGATACAGCTTTTGTTATCATCAGACAGGAATTCTTTCTGAAAGCAAGACTCACTTATGTGGCTGTTTCCTTCTTCGACATTTGTGACTTGTTTTCAATACGTTTTAATAATTTCAGAATGTAAAGGAAGTACGGAGGCAGTTGTGGAAGAGGCAAGGGCGCTGTTGCAAGAATTGAAAGAAAAGAAAATCCCTAGGATATTGTCCCCAAACAATGTTATTGAATACAACGTCAAGTGGCATCCGGAAGGTAAATTTCTACAACACATTCCGTACAGTTTTCAATCTTGTTTCTGTTTTTGGATATGATTGTGACTTTGTTATCATGTCCCGAATGTTCAGCTGTCCGGATTGTTGAATTTTCTACTGCTCGGTGCAAACATATTCGTTTGATAAGTTATTCAGATCACTTGCCATCAAAAAGTCAAGAACTTTCATCCAGGTCTTATTACATGAAGAGCGATTGACGTCAGAAATTATTTCTGAAATATTGTGTGCAGATTGGGGACCAGACCAGGGAGTAAAGTGGAAACGAAACAGGATTCAAAAAGAATTCAGTGCTTGAATGCGTTATCTTCTGTACTTTTACCGACAACCACTGCCGCTGTGGCCTTGTGATAGAGTGTTTGCTCTTCATACGGGAGACCTGGGTTCAGATCTTGGTTAGGTCAAATGTATGACTATGAAAGTAGATGCTAACTGCATTCCTGCTAAACACATGGCACTGGTGAACGTCAGTAGAGTAAATAAATCTCGGTCACATGGAAGACATGCGCATCGCCTGAAATGCCTCCGAGTATAAAAACGACTTATTTCCGAGGTCGGCAGCATAGATCATTCCATTGGCCATTGGATCAGATTAAATTTTCTTGCGAGTCGCAATCCCGGAAGAAGATAATCAATGCAAGATGAATCTTTGTGTTGACTTTTGTAAGCATAGCGCGAAATATTACTTGATTGTTAAATTGCGATTTTTTTTGAAAATCCTTATGGCAATTTTATCAATGGAGAAGGCATCAAATAGTTCATAGCTTAAATTTATTATATTCAATAGAGATGTGCATGTAATCTATTGAACAAAATAGCAAACTGCACTGATGAGGCACTAAATTCAACGAAATAATCAACTAACCAAAACATGATTACAGCAACACAACATTGCAAGAGATGAAATTGCAAAATGCGCAGAACAAGCAAACTATTGAGAGTTATTGAAAAGATACTATAGACCTCGTTGGTCATACATGGCGACAATTTTGAAAGTTAGTCGCGGTCCGCACCAGCGTGCGGACCACGGGCAGCCCAGCTTGTTTATTTGTATCGTGCGGTTTGTTGAAGTCTTTTAGAGTAATTAGTCTATCGTCTAAGTAATTGACACTATGTACAGCGTTCTCTATTATTACTATAACTGGGCAAGTCAATCCTGATGTTGTCGTTATTACAGAATCATGGCTGGACGATGACACTCCTGATACTTCTATCGCAATTGATAACTACAGAATCTCCCGGAAAGATCGTAACCGCAATGGAGGCGGAATCCTATGTTACGTGAAATCCGAACTCAATTGTAATGTCATCACTGCGCTCGATGCTCCAGCTCTACAGAATTGTGCTACCGAAATTTTGTCCATCTTTATTGACAGCATTTCCACACTTCTAATATGTATCTATCATCCCTTCTTCAATAACCCAACAAAGGACGAAGACGCTATCGTGACGATTGTTGGACTCATTGACGATTTTCTGATCTCATCTTCACGCAAGTCTGAAGATATACGTATCGTGCTGTGCGGTGACTTCAATGACATCCGCAAACAGAGCGACAGATTGTGCTCGACTACACGCCTTACTCCTTGCGTCGGAGATCCAACACGTGGTTCCCACCTTCTGGACCAGATATTTGTTAACACGAAGAAGCCTACCAGAGCCGTGACACTCCCGCCCCTTGGACGTTCCGATCACTGTGCTGTTTTGTGGAAACCATCTCCATCTCCTCCAGTTACGACGACTAAAACTCAAGTACGTAAGCGTACGAAGTCAAACCCTGCTTCCTTCTCACATGCTGCCGCCCTGGTCGACTGGACTTCAATGGTGAGCGGTTCCGACTCCTTAGATCAATGTGCTCTTCAGCTTCACTACTCCATTCAACGTTTAGTGGATCTCTACTTCCCGAAGAGGACTACCAGATTTTCTCCAACGAGCCTCCGTGGATGAAGCCTTCACTCAAACTTCTCATATCTCGCCGCGACCGAGCTTTTGCTCAAAGAGAAAATAAATGGCTGAAATACCTTCATCTGCGTGAAGAAGTCATATCACACGAGAAATTCCTCAAAAGTCTCCACTTGCAGCAAGCCGCCGCGTCTAGGAATAACAAAGACTTCTGGCAATCTGTCAATTGTGTCGGCAGGCGACCTAAGAAGAATACAGCTCTCCAAGCCGAAATTTCTGTTGACGAGTTCGCAGCTTACTTCAAGTCAGTTTTTCAGCTGCCACCGACTGATAAGTCGCCATTGCCATCCACAGAGGATTTACCTAGACACCCCGTAGTTCTATCTCCTTATGAAGTCGAGACGCAGCTTCGTTGTATCAAGCCGAAAAGTTCTGGACCTGATGGGATCCCGTTCTGGGTCCTCCGCTGTCTTGCACATCTCCTTGCTCCTCCAATAACCATCTTATTCAACCGCAGTCTGGCCGAAGGCCGCGTCCCCAGTTCCTTCAAAATCGCCGCCATCCAACCTATTCCCAAGGTAACCCACGCGAAAACTGTGTCCCAATTCCGCCCCATTTCTCTCCTTCCTCTTCTGTCCAAGACTCTCGAAAGGATAGTCGTGAAGAAGTGGGTCGCAACCTATCTACAAAACATTGATGATACTCAGTTCGCCTACCTACCCCAACCTGGCTCGGGGTCAACATGTGCCACTACCGTTACATACATGAGCATTCTCCGTCATCTCGATCAGTCATCCGGTGCCGTGCGTGTCTTCTCCATTGATTTTGCCAAGGCCTTCGACCAACTGCCCCATAATACCATCCTATCCACCATCATCGACTTAAAGCTAACTTTTGAGGCTGTTTCTTGGATAACTGACTTCTTATCCAACCGACTCCAGCGTGTCGGGCACAACAACGCCACCTCCGAATGGTTCTCCGCACCTAGCGGAGTTCCTCAGGGAAGCGTGCTCGGACCGTACCTCTTCTGTGCTGTCATCGCATTGCTACGTCCTGTGTGTTCTACCACTCGTTATATTAAATACGCTGACGACGTAACTGTACTCCACTTTATGCGAGATGCACACGAAGACAACCTCCAACGCGAATTCGAACACATTTGCCAGTGGTCGGCTGGAGCGGGGCTTCCTCTAAACACTTCCAAATCCGTGGTGATGGACAGCGCCACCAGAACTGGTATTCGACTCGAAGAAATTGCGGACGTTGCAGGAACTGTCATTCCAAGCGTGACCTCTATGAAAATCCTCGGTGTCCATTTCGCAAAGGATCTTCGCTGGGATATTCACTGCAAGGAGATCTTCAAGAAGGCCTCTAAACGCATTTTTGTCCTCAGAAACCTGAAAAGAGCAGGCTGTAACGCTCAGATTTTATGGAGAGTCTACCGACAAACTATCCAATCCCTTCTCACTTACTGCCATCCGTGCTGCTGCAATATGTCCCAAAAAGGTTACAAGTTCCTTGTCAAAGTAGAGAGACGAGCCTCTAGAATAATTTTCGGTACTTCCCATGGACCAGACTCAATGACTACTACTACATTGGCACGCACCAACCAAAGGTCTGGGACCCGTCTATTCCACAGTGTTATGACAACTATCAACCACCCTTTGCGTCAATTTTTCGACGAAAGGTCCCCAACTCACAGGAATTCTTCCACCCTAAAAAAACCCAGATCCCGTAATGTCCGCTTCTCCGACTCTTTCATCAAATACTGCTCTACGTGTTCATAATTTCCTCTCCATGCTGGTTATCATGCTTCATTCATTCATTGTCTCTTTTGTATCATGAACTCTGCATTGTTTGTAACTGTTTCATGCCTCTGTACTGCGCGCACCGCAGATGTGTGCCAATAAAATTATTATTATTATTATTATAGTTAAAGCCACATAATTAGATTGTTTAAGCGTATCACTTTGCTAGAAGTGCAAACTGATTCAAAACGATGGCACATGCAAGAACTTGCTAAGTGGTCAAAAAGAAAATTGTAATAACTTTCAGAGATAGGGAAAATAGTCGTGTGCCGGATTGCCGTGAATTCCTTCAAAATGCTCCGATCGCCACGATTCCTTCACATTCGAAGAATTCAGATCATTGCGTTAAAGTTTTCTCGATAATGTTGGTACTTCCGATCATCATTAAAAAAGTTAGCAGGCGCACGAAAAAACGTTCACAAACTTCTCTGTAGAACATGAAATCGACTGTGTCTCTTTTCTGTGTGATCCGGTTGTTGACAGTCACTGAAACTTCGCACAATTTGGCGTGTTTGATGTTGAAGTGGCTGCTCCTTGTTCGATTGCAATGGCATTATGTGAGCAGATTGTGCCAATTCTTTAACGTTACATGTTCCAATGTTTCCTTTCTAGTCAAACAGAATAAGAGAGGACCTGTCTAATTCTGTGGTTGTAGCTATTCTTATCTCATACTCAGTGTAGGATATTTATCGTGTATTGTTCGCCGCATAACTAAGCGAAGATGGCATATACGTTAAAATGCGCTATTCTGCATGAAAGTTTTGAACCAGCTGTATATCACGTGATAAATAGTTGAAGATACATCGAAATGCTTGTTGATCAATTTTCACTTTTTATCATTGAAAATTGAATTCCTTTCAGGTATTGTTCCTGACAAAGTACCGGATCATGCAACATACATTAAAAAACTTTGCTCAGACTTTCATGAGCGCATTTCCCATCGTGTCCAAGAAGCAGTGAAGCAAAAGGAGCAAATGACAGTGAAAGATCCTTTATTCCTGGAGATCTCTCAACATCTCACTTTCTGCAAGGAAAAGTGCAAACACTTTTACGGAAGGAAGGATATAATTGAGGTAATTGATATGATTGTAGATGGAAGGTGATTTTCTTGATATGATTGTAGATGGAAGGTATAGTTCAATAATTGCCTCTGGCTTCTCAAGAAGATTCCTCTTCTTGAGAAGCCAGAGGCAATTATTGAACTATACAATTTTCCAAGAATGGCCAAACTTGAACAAAAGATGGAAGGTAATTTTCTTGATATGATTGTAGATGGAAGGTCTGTCATCAATACAATAAATAAAGATAATGCGAATATTTTGCTGAATGGAAATCATCACATATTTTAACAAGGATCTAAGAAAGTCACATTTACATAAACGTTTCCAATTTGTCAACAAAGTCACAGTAAAGAAAGAAGAGAGTAAACACATTTTAGACACTTCTAATTCCTCGTAAATCTTCATTTAAAGATGAGTGACATATGGGAAAAACGAAATTTTCCGCAGAAGTGTTCGAGTGAAAGGAACGAAATATTGGATTCTTAGCTCTCAGGTAATGCGGTGATTTAGTAAATAATCGAGTAGCAGATCTGTTCTACATTTATCCGGGTTCCCGCGGCCCTTGAATACCCTTGAATTTTGATGAAGTCATCAATTTAAATATTTTACATGTTTAAGTTATTATGTAAGACAAAGCACTTAATTTTGAAAATGAATATGAATACATCTATTAATTAAGCTGGCTGCTTTGATCGGCCAGCTAGAAAAAGGAAGAGCTCTCTTCTATCAACGTCGAACTCAATAAACTTAAATCTGTATGACTCACGATTACTTATCTTTCATCTGATTGGTAATTATCTGCGAACCTACGTTCCTACTATCTACGTTCCTCCGAATTTAAACGCAGTGCTGAAAAAAGATGTTATTGATCATTTAGTTGAATATTTGGATCGTTGTGTTATTGATTTCAATGAACTACGTATTATAGTTGGAGGAGACTTTAACAATTGTGATACGTCTTATCTCCAAAGAAGTCATGATTTAGTTGAAAAGGTTTTTTGTCCAACGTGTGGTGGTTCTATCCTCGACAAGTTTTTTGTAAGCCGGTCTTTGAGTGACACATACAATGATGCTGTTGTTGGACCACCTCTTAGCAATCGTAGACGAGGATCACATTGTCAGATCCTACTGAGTCCTATTGATTATTCTGTTGATGATGACTGTAAACGCTTATGCCCTGTGTATTCCATCAACAATGAAACTTTATCGATATTTTATCAACGTTTAAACAATTGTCCTTTCCATCGTATATATTTTGAGGAAGACATTGATAAAAAAGTAGACCTATTTTATGAGATGTTTTTCTATTGTTTACAAGCTTTTCCTTGCACGAACGTTGCTATGACGGTTAGAGATAAGCCATGGATGTCGCCTTATCTGAAAGACCTGATAAGTAGGCGTTGGTCTGCTTACAGATCCGGTAATTTTCAGCTTTTTCGTTCATTGAAGATGAAGTGTAAAATTCTTATTCAAAAGTGTAAAGAAGATTGGGCAGCTGAGGCTCGGTCATCTACGCGTAATATTTGGAATGTTGTCGCCGAAATTAATGGTAGAAATGTTAAAGACAACATGAGCTTTGTATTATGTGATTTCAATGACAATGTGGAAGCTGCTAATTTCATCAACGAACAGTTTGTTAGTTTTTTCATTGAAAAAACAGGAAGTATGTTTTCATTTGATGATGATGATGATTGGTCCCCTTTGATGGAAACCTTTGGCCTTTCATGTTTCTTGGAGAGACTGTCCCCACGTAAAGCAACGGGATCTGACGGAATTTCGAATCGATTTTTCAGACTTGCAGCTCCTTTTATTTCTGAGCCACTTTGCCATTTGATCAACAGTTGTGTCATTTTACGGAAGGTGCCTTCTCTTTTTAAGATATGTACTGTTTCACCGATTCCGAAGACCGTCCCCGCTAAACTAAATCAATTACGGCCTATTACGTTGTTGAGTATCCCAGCTAAATTGTTGGAGTTTCATGTCATGGGTAGTATGCGTGATGCTTTGTCTAACAGTATACCATCATATCAATTTGCCTGTAGGCAAAAGTCCAGCACAACTTGTTGTCTTGTATCCATCCATGATTTTCTTACAAAAATGCTGGACAAACACGACGTAGAATCTTGTGTCATGATAAATTATGATTTTTCTCGAGCATTTGACACCATGGATCACACTATTTTGTTACAAAAATTGTTGAAACTGAATTTTCCGAAAGGTTTTGTTCAACTGATGAAATCAATCTATCTGACAGATTTCAATGTGTAAAAATTCGAGGAATCATCAGTTCGATTCTGAGTGTGACAAGTGGGTCCCCACAGGGGTCTTTGCTGGGACCTATGTTATTTACTCTGTATTGTTACGATTTCTTACCTATTTTTGATAATGCTCATATTGCTCAATATGCGGATGATATTTGTGAAGTTGTACCATTAATGGGCAATTCTGAATTTTCAAATTCTTCGATCGTTTTATCTGAATACGAGCATATGAAGTATTGGGCGGACCAAAATAACTTTAGTATCAATGTTAGTAAAACTAAAGCTTTGTGTTTTTCTAAGAAACGTCGAATTATTCAATTAGAATTACCATTTGAGCTTGTAGACGAATTGAAAACTTTGGGTGTCATTTGGTCTAATACTTTGAAGTGGAAGTCTCATTTTCGTGAAATTGAATTTAAGTGTTCTAAAAGATTATATCTCTTAAGAGTGTTGAAAAATATTGTTACACACGATGAGCTTTGGATCATATTCAAAGCAAATATCGGTAATCTTATTTATAATTGTACACCTTTGTTCTGCAATCTTCAATGTAACTGTCAAAGTATTGTATCAAGAATTTTCAAACGTGCTAAAAGAATCATTTGTGTATCAGATTGTTCGTGTATCAACACCTGGGAAAACTTTAAAAAACGACGTCGAAAATACTTTGTGGATTTTTATGAAAAATGCCAATGTCCTGGTCACCCATTGCATTCAATTGTTATTCATCGTGGCGGTGTACTCGTTCCGCATTGCAACACGGAAAGAAGACAAAACTCATTTGTTGTTTTCTTTTCTCTCATTATAAATGACTTACGTGATTTTACTTGAACTCGATCTTTTGTATCTGTATTATGTTATTTTTGATTTTCATTTGATAAATATAAAGCTATTCTCTATTCTCTCTAACCGTATTTTGCTATCCAAAGTTGTTACGAATTTAATCAGAACTTTTTCATCGATTTTTTTGTTCATGAAAATTGTTAATCCTGAATTGTATTACTATGATCTGAGAATTTTTTAGAGTTTATTAAAAAGCGGCAACCGCTGAGATACTTTACACAATCATTCACATGTACTAACACTTGCATAAGTCAAAATAGTTTTTATCTCATTTAAGTGCAGGGATTTTACATGTGTATTGCCCCTATATATTATACAATACCGTATGTATTTTGTGTTCTAAGTTGGCAACTAACGCGATAACACATTTTGCTTTATTAACCTATAATTGTCCCGTATGTTACCTGTTACCGTAAAGTCGGCTACGACGTCTAACCAGTATGACACATTTTCTGTCGTAGCGGCTATTGACTGCCTCATAGATCTTAAACTGAATGTTCAAGTATTCAACATAAATTTCAATTGATTTTCTACTCATTTTGAAATTTAGAACTAATCTGTTAAATCATGTAGAATGTATTTCAACACTTATACATGTATATAAGAAATCTCAAATTACGTGACTCTTGAAAATCATTGGTATTGCCCTTGAAAACCCTTGAATTTTTTGTTTGAAAAATCGCGGGAACCCTGTTTATGCCGCGGTATGAGTGATAAAAAAAGCAATTATACATGTATATATATATATATATACATTTTTGACAGATAATGTATTCAATACATTTTCTATTTCATCAAGCTCTGTGTCCTATATATTGCATCCTTGTTCATTGATCGTTATCACTGATGATGGTAGCTTACATACTGGAACATGTCTGGAAATGCACTATCTGTCAAAAGTTTGCTGCTTCTTACTACCTATATATGATATACATCACTAATACAGTAAAACATGTAAATTTCTAATATCAACCCTCATTTATTATATAATGGTTAAAGTTGCTTTGGTGGACAATCGATCCCCACTACTTGACTTAATGTCGGCGGTCACAATTGTGACGAGTTATTCATTCATTGATTATAATTGCTATGACAATTGATGTGTGGTGGTGAGGGTTTGATCCTGCCAATTGACACAGTCGCATAAGTGACTCGTAGCTCAGTCGGGTGAGCACAGGTATAGTTAACTTTGGTTGTAGGTTCGAATCTTACCAGTCGCACATCTTTTGCATGGCAATTTGATCTATCGCTTATTTGATTTCATTGCTGTTTACTTTATAGTTAGTTTCCTAGTTTATTTAATCAATCATGAGCTCTTCAAGAAGGCAACCTTCAACAGCAAATTCATTAAATTTACAGGTTATCAAAAGCTATGTACTCAATCCAGAATCAGACCAGCCCTTGATTTTACACGGTGCCTCTGGTTGTGGGAAGACATCTATCATGGCGAAAGCAGCCCAGGAGGCTTGGCAATGGACTGGTGGCAATTCGTGCATTGTGTTAAGGTAAGTTTAGTGATACCTCAAAAGTAGCTGATTCGAAATACAGTACATGAAGGAGAAAGGCGCAAGATGTATCCTACAGGAGGTAATTTGCTGAGTTTGATTTGGGATGACGGGTTCGGGGATTCTTCACAACTCCGTGACGTCACATTGGCAGGTTTGTCAAAATCACATGCTTAGGATGGCCTATGTAAAAAGATAGCGAATTTGTTCGAATGGACGCCGCGGCTTCTATTTGGATATCTATATATATATATAACAAGAAAACTATTGATAACTATACTCAGCAACCGGAGAAAAATATAATAAAATTGAAATTGAAAACACGACTTTTACTTATAAGCATAAGCGCCTTCTTTTCTTCAGATGCTTTATAAGTAATGAGATTCAGATAACATGCTATTTACAAAATTTGAAATATACATCATAAAGTTAGTCGTTAGAAATAACATGGAAATTTGGAACATATCTTCAAATATAGGATTATGTACAGCATAGATTTCTGTTGAGGGTAAGATAATTATGTTGAATATTTATATAATTTTTATTATTAAAATAAAATAATATTTTTTATTTTCTTTCAACATAATTATTTTTGAAGTTGTATATTTGAAGATGTGTTACAAATTTCCATGTTATTTCTAACGACTAACTTTATGATGTATATTTCAAATTTTGTAAATAGCATGTTATCTGAATCTCATTACTTATAAAGTATCTGAAGAAAAGACGGCGTTTATGCTTATAAGTAAAAGTCGTGTTTCAATTTCAATTTTATTATATATATATATATATATATATATATATATATATATATATATATATATGCGTGTACATGTATGTTCATAGAATCAGCGATATTTCAAAATTCGGAACGCTTCAAAGAATTTCTTTGTCGACCTGTTGCTGCTCTATTTTGCAAATTCAATGCTCCTCTTATGCACATGATCCTCGATCAAATCTTAACTTAAAAATATATTTGTGTTAGTAGCAACACGATATGCTTGAAAAATTGTATGCTGTATTATCAGTTGTGGTGGTCATAGCTGATTGTGTGTGCCTCCTGCCTATTATCCGGCTTATTTAAAACATGTATTGTTGCCTGCTGCTTGAAATAATAATTCGATTTTCGAAGCCTCTGCATTCAAAATCGAAGAGAAAATTATTGCTGGATGAATTTGATCCGTATTTTATTTTCAGGTTCTTGGGAACTACACAAGACAGTTCCCATATTACGTCATTATTGACCAGCATTTCACAGCAGATATTTAGATACCTGTCAAAGAAGTTTGCTGCCATTCCAACGGTGAGTGAAAAGTATCTTTCGTTGCATTTCAATAGATAAATAATGGCAATGGTAATCGCAAATGATTAAATGCATAAATCAGAAAGTCGGTGTAATTCAGTTCGGTCGGTTGGCATTCTTGAGGGATTTGTGTACAGTCAATAATGTTACAATCTGTAAGGGAGGTACTTTTTTTACAGAACTTGCTTGAAACAGTGGCACTACTGCAGTTTAGTGCACCCTAAAATGCATGTGAGAAAACAACTATGCATAAGATCGTTTAACAACATGATTTAATCAACAGAATGAATGCCGTTCGTTCTTCCCTGTAGTTATAAATGAGTGTCTTTGTGTCTTCGTGTGTCTTCGTCTTCGTCTTCGCACATTACACCGAGCGCGCGCTTCGGTGTAATGTGCGTAGTCATCGTTTGCGGGAGAATGCGCCGTTGTTTTAGGGTGCACTAAACTGCAGTAGGCGCGTTTCCGTCTCTTTCATAGAGGGTGCACTAAACTGCAGTAGTGCCGAAACAGTTGTCAAACCTGTCATGTGAAGACTGTACTAGAAATTAATTTATTATGGAGTCAAAATACTTGCACGGTTAAATTCGTCGTTAGGTCAATAAGTCAAAGAGAGTCAGTAGCTCATGACATTGAATGATTTGAAGAATTAAATAGTTAAATTCTGTCCAGCTTGGGGAACCACTTGAGGAGCAGAAACTGATAATAATCTGACTTTATCCATGGTAGATGCGTTCTCTAACATCGACTCAAACTGCGATTTCTCGATGTGAGTTGAGAGAAGTCTTTGATTGGTTGGCAAATCTCTTCAGCTCTTAATTTTATACTCATCCTTGACTTGAGAGTTGTAATGACGAATTGCATGGTCCATATCGACATTCACATCCAGACAGGATGATGCTGATTTGGAAAATGAGGTAATGTAGCATGCCCCTTGGTGCTGGTCAACAGAACGCAGTCCAAATCCACCATATTTCAGCGACAACTGAGTCTGATTCGAAGCCATCTGTGTAGTCTCGATTGCTAGACATATTCGAATATCGTTGTCAAACGTAACGAAACTGTTTCCTGATAAGGAAGGAGGTGTCGAGCTGGAAATGTGAACCATTTTGCAAAAGCTACTACATCGGCGTGAAAGAGTCAGCGCGATTTGTGGGTTGCCCAATAGTGTCAATTCATGTAATAGCGTATAAGCGGCCTACTTTTTATTCATGATAAAGTCCTTGCAAAAGTCATCATTACCAATTGGAGAACCTAAAATCTCAAAATTAGGATAACTGGACCTCCGAAAGTCATCGGAGAAATAATCCTCAAGAGATGTTTGACTATATAATTCGCATGTTCGAAAATTGAGAATTAATCCTGTAGAATCAGAAATAGTTGATAATTTCCGAATGATGTTCTTGATGGTGTTTTTGTCTCCACAAATTACACCGTCGTCCAAGAACCAGGAATGATATATTAGGTTATCATCAGCACTTATCTGTGTCACCACTTCATGAAGAACTAGTGAGAACAAAAAAGGACCTATCGGGTCCCCCTGCTGCACGCCAATTATTGAAGTCAGCGTTCCTATTGGGTGAAAGAGATAAGGATGTTTGCTATAGCAATGAGAAACCCATGAACACAGTTCAGGAAAATATTGCAACTTGTCGTCAAGCTGATCGAGGTATGAACTTCAAAGTGGGTTTTCTCAGGCTGAATATCTCAAACAAATTTGGAAGTGGTTTGACATTTAACGATGGTTCAATTGACGTCTGAAGTTCTGCTGAATATGTGGAGTTATCGATGGTGACGCTGAATATGCCACTGCCTCCGCGACAACGATGCAGTACGCTTGCATTTGCACACAAATAATTCATTGCTCTTCAACCATCCAGAAGGAATGTCTCCTGAATAAATACCTTGACAATGTCGCTCCAAATGAGATAGAAGTTGAGAATGTGATGGTTCGTGAGGACAATCTTTTACATCGCCGTGATGCGTCACAGTGATTTGATTGTGAAATCGCAGGCAGACTATCTTGTGAGCATGATCCATGATGTAAAGTGGATTTTTTTTTCATTCGCACAGTTTCCCAGGCGGTCCATTTTCTCTGTCGTGGAATTCAAAGTAGAATTCTTATCTGCCCATGTCCGAGCTTCTGCTACATCAGAGTCCAATATTTCGTCAACGTGACATTTAAAGGATTCCATATAAACACGGGGAATATTAATTCAGTAATTTCATTTCCTCAGTCAGTGCGGGAGCATGCAACTATCAGCAATCAGTTGCAGGACATGCCATTAGAACACTTGACCATTGGAGCGAAGGCAAATCCGTTACTGGTTAAGCCACAGACAATCACTGGATGACATATGCTTCGTCACTTAAGATGCTGTGTATCTGTACTGCAAGTACATTCTGTGGCGCTCATAAGCGCTTTGTTTGCATAGTTTGTAGTTTATCGATGTCTGTTGTAGGATGATTGGCGACCGAATGATGGATTTGCATTCCAAAAGGGGACGTGTGATGACCTTGTAGGCGAAACAGTCGTCAGCAAATGAGTCGGAACCGGTTACTGGTACTGTTGCTAGATAATCCTTTTGATAATCCATTATGATGGAATCCAGATGATATTAGCGAAATTCTCTTCGGATGATTTAATATAAGCAATAGTAAAGTATCACTTGACTTATTGATATTTGCTTCCTTTTGAAGCAATACGATAAAATTGTGCAGGAAAGAAACTTGATGACTCGATATATTTGTGTATAAACCATTGAGACATTCTCAAATCGCTAGACTCGGTTAATGTATTAGCGATAGGATGGTTGCATCATTTGGCAAACATCTTGACGGCAGTATAAGATCGTTTGTGGCATTCTTAGCCTGAGGTTGCGGATCAAACGTGGTGATAACAAGGTTTGCGCAACAGTTATGCAAGACTTGTTGCTAAGCATTGTTGATTATGTAAAACTGACAATGATTAGGGCACTATAAACGCACGTGTTTCTCCTTTCCGCTAGCTTTTAAATCAAGTCTGAATACTTGTGTTAGAAGTCTTCTTTCAGCTATTTTTTTGCAGGTAGCCAATGAATTATAAAATAATTGAAACCCTTTCAGGTACAACAAGGATGCATAAACAACTGCTGCTATGAAGAAACAGCAGCAACGTCATGATAGAGTAATCATTACACTTGAGAAAAAGAATGGCAAAGATAACTGATTCATTTTTGTTGTATCTAATTGTTATTGATGTTAATTGTTGTACCTCTTGATCAAAATTATTTGAGGCTTTGAATTTAATAATAATTCATACTTGATTTATCAAATCATTGAGTCATTGTGTTAATGACATTGTCTTTCTCTTGTAGACTTTCACAGAGTTATCTGAGTTTGTTTCTGAAAAACTTGTTCAAATAATTCCAAAATCAAAACCTGTCGTTATATTTCTCGACTCAATCGATCAATTAGAAGTTGATCTAGGTTCACGACAATGTCAATGGTTGCCTATCAAGCTCAATCCCAATGTTCGAGTTATTGTATCAACTTTGCCTGAGTATAAATACGGAGTTATGCCAAATCTCAAGGTTTGTTCATCCTTCATTTCTTTCGGAATTATTTTTTAGCATCCCTATTGATATATTTTGTTGAGGACCATGCATGAAAGTTAACAAAAAATCTTGAAAAGAAAGATGTAAAGGAAAAAGAAAAATGTCAAAGAAAAGTCATGAGGGATTGTTCGATCTCAGATCGATCAACAGAGGCAGCATTCCGCTTGATGATGGCTTGTGCACAGAGGCGTCGCTAAGGAAACATCATTGGGGGGGTGTTTGCTAAATTTTACCTGATTTACAACTAAGAGCCAAAATTTGCCTGATTATTGCACACACGCATACTCACACACATTCCAACATGTTTCATGTTTATATCCTACAGAAGAGGTACCTGCAGTGTTGGATTTGAGGGGAGGGAAAGTGGGGAAGTTCCCCTGCACTGCCTCATCTCATCCCCGGCACTGGAAATGCACCTTCCTTCCCTGAGGGGGAAGAATATTTCCAGTAGATAGGCTTTACATTGCCTCAACCAGATTGATTGAGCATCAGTTCATTATTTTAGTGAATATGAGCAACATTGACAGGCGCAGGCCTAGTTTCCTCACGATTCTTCATAAGCTTAATTGTCTTATCATCAATAATTGACCTTCTTTGTTCATAAAGATAACAAATAAATTCGAGAAGCAGAAAGAGCTGAATGAAATAATTAGAAGGTAGTGAAACCATCACAAAAAGAGTGGAATCCAGAATGCTATCTTCATTCTTTCAGGGTCTTGATGACAACACACACAGTATTTTATTCATATTAATGTAATAGAACTCTTCACAATAAATAAAATCAAGTTTGGGAACATTGTTTAACTTTCACTCTGTGAATTTTGACAGAAGCCCGATTTTTGTGAACTCATTATAGGTCTAATTACAATAAATTACAGAATGATCATCTGCGGAATGTTTGTGTGGATCTTCACATGCGAGACCTACTATGAATTTCTGATGTACAAGGGTATCCACGCACCTTATTTGAAGCATTATTTAGCCAAATGCGGGTGGCACCAAATGCATGCATTGGAGAGTCCCTTTCAAGGATCAAATGGGCATATCTCCTACTTTTTCCATTTATGGTTCAACTGTTTTCAAAATAATTCGCGGGCATTCTTAGTGCGAGGATGATAGTGGTGCTATATGAATCAATGTCCTCTTCCTTTTGATCACCCTTTTTCCGGCTTTGGTTGCAGCGTTGACCCAAAAACGTCCGTTCGAAAGCTTCCCCCTACTGCTATCATGCTCAAATCCAACACTAGGTACCTACCTAATCATCTAATCGGTCGGAAATGACGCCTATAGATGAAAAATAATTTAATTGGTGGTTATTTAAGTGGCCAATGAAATGCCGATGACGTTAAGTTAATTTGTGCGCAATTGGATCCCGTAGTCTCGACTATTAAGGAAATTTTCGATGGTGTTTGCATCGAGAAAGTTAACACGCTGTTAACAATAAACTTCTACGCACAAAGAAGACGGTGTGCCTTATTCATACCGTCCGCTTTCCGCGGTGCGCGTGTGAATGACTCGGTATGAGGAAGGTTCGATGAAATCCACAGTAACGATAACGTCATCTCCTCAAGGGACAGCGCAATAGCCAGAACTTACATGAATCAACGGTTAAATATACACTACACAGCTAGGCAGAATGAGTTGCAGGCGTTTCAGCGTTAGGTGATTATGTGCCAATATTCACTGGCCACATTATAGGTAGGGTACTGGAATTACATTTCAATTGCACTTAGATATTTTTAATTTTGCAGAGCTAACTCACATCGCCTTATGCTCCAATTTTTAAGAAATTCGAGGCGACTGTTCCTCCTGCTCACATATACATGTACAGTCATCCCGGGTAGAGGTCGTTTTCAGCGTTTTCATGATGACCGCTTTCGCGTGACAAATCAATATCATCAACAACAACTAACCATATACTTTCTGGTGTCTAGAAAGGGTGAGAATTTCCCGACATTACGATGTGTCTTTGTGACAAGACGTGTTTTTGTGGCTAAGAACAACGTCAGTGAATATTGGAGCTGAATTGCCGGCAAACCGGCGGTTTACCTGAAATTTCTCATTTTACCTGAATCTTTTAATAATTTCATATTGGGGGGGTGTTACGGTCCCCTACACCCCCCCGGTCGCGACGCCTCTGCTTGTGCATTAGCCCGAGCAAGTGATACCGATATCCTGCCATATTGATGCTGTTGCATCTTTGAATGTCGCTCCCACTTGTGTCGACCGTCTGCGACTAAGGCGGGTGACAATATTGGTGGCTTCGTCTCTATAATATGCTGTTAAAGCATATGGGAGATACATCGATCCCAACTCGCAGTATTTTTCTGCGTTGTGATTCCTATTCTTATCCTCACCTGTGGCCGTCACACGTTAGTTGGGCTCGCTCCTGTTAAACATGTGTGGTTGAGCGGGTGTGCAGCAGTCACATCCACAACCACTGGCTTACCGAAAGACCAATCAGGTATGCACACGTCAGCTGGACGCGTTTCCGGATTATACTGACCAAGTCCATTACCAATCTCGAGTTGAGGTCGTAGTCAATACTGACCATATTTATTATCCAGCCATGTTTGCTGCCATGGCGGTATATTTGGTTTACGTCGATTCAAACAGGTTGCTAGGGTTAGTTTTTTGAATTCTGACAATTTTTCAATACAATTGTGCCAAATACGGCTTAACTTTCTCATGAAATACGTCATTATTGCTTGAAGGAATGATCAATAGAAAACGCAATATTATTTGTCGGTAAATCTGCTTTTTCATTGATTTAGTAACTCTATACAAACACAATATTAATTGAATCGATTACCTAAATGATTACAGTGCGAATATGTACAGTATGTGTCGGTGTTTTGTAAAAATTGAAAGATTCGGAATAGATGAGCTCGAGTTTGATTTTAGAATAACTTCCCCCCCACCCCATTCTTTGTTGCGATGTTTCAGCTACTACCTGAAATTTACAAAAATTTGCAATGAAGTATAAGGCTTCTTACTTGCAGCTAACTTACCTGTTGTTTGTGTTATACCTTCATCTCGCAGTAGAGTGCGTGGGCAAATTCTGAAACAGAGAGAACAATATAAATACGGATAAGCAAAGGAATAAGAATAAAAAAGGTAAAAAAATATGAAATATAAAGGAACGTCAAATGGGGCTGCTAGTATTGCTTTAGCGTGCATTCTGATAATCGCTAGAGAGATTCGCTGGAGTAGTTAATCGGTCTCCCGCCGTTCTTCTTTGAGTTGGGAAATTCGATGGCACAACTTAGAAATGGTCCATAATAGACGTGGACCAAAGCAGCCACTCGTTTCAAAGGATAGTGGTTCGAAGCAGTACCACTCAAGCAGTGCGTGATACTTGGAGAGCTTGAGTTCTTGAGCTGTTTTGGCAGATAGAACCGTCACAAATATTATAGAAATTAACGTCATTGCCCTTCATTGATAATAGAGGTAAATGCCACACTGAAAATTGTGCAAGATCAAGGTGAAAGTCATCCTGTTGTCGTTGGGGCACTGGGTGCCCACACTCATAATCTCGAAAAATACTTGAGAGAAGTCCCCGGACTTCATCATGTACCTCAATAACAGAAGGCTGCTCTGTTGGGCGATGCCTATATCCTCAGACGCAATCTCGATCTCCTTGAATTCTGGTAGGATTCCGACATCCTGAGTTGTAGACCGACCGATGTAAAAAAAAGGTCGTGTACTAAATGAAAAGATAAAGTGCCACACTGAATCAGATAAATTGAACTGAAAGAGAGTCAAGTAAAAGTTACATTTCGACCTTTCGGGTGATGCTAAAATCATTATCAAGTGAACACAAAATGGACAGAATGCAAAACCACAACAATTATCCACCATTAACACTATTTGCGGGTCTGTTTGCGGTAAGCATGACACAAGCTCATAAAAATCCGTCGCTAAGATTCAATGCATAATAATAACGATAATAAATTGATGGTTATGCATCTGATCCAGTTAACAGCGTTTCATTACTTAAAATTAAATTCAATATTATAGATATATTTCCGCGCATTATACATACAGCCAGTCGAAGAACTTCAATATAGGAATTCAGTCACCCTTTCCGTTTTTTACTCTGATGTCTGCTAGGATGTCGGATGTTTGAGATATGCTTGGTGCCATGGTTCGGCCAGCTCTCGTTCAGGTGCAACGCTGGACTGACAGGTATCGTACAAAATCTACACTTTACGGAATGGAAATCACAATTGAAGGCATACTAGCAATATCACTGAACCACAGAACAAGCAAATATAATCAGAAAATCAATATAAACACAATGAAAGTAACATGACGATGACAGACTTATTGAAGTTAATCACTGACAGTGAGATGAAATAATGAAAAGCAAGATGTAACAAACTCAATATATTACTGAAAGTGGACAGTTTGATTACAAATTAAAATATTAATGAAAGTCATCATAAGATAAAGTTGTGGAAAATGAAGTTAAACGTGAAATAAAAAAAATGAACAAATGAATATTGAAAAATAACAAGTAAAAATAAAAAGAGGAAATTTCACAAAGTTATCTAAATTGCCAAAATCATGCAAAGTCATGCTAATATGCCTTTTGTGAATTGCGATTTCCATTCCGTGAAGTGTAGATTTTGTACAATGCCTGTCAGTGCAGCGTCAATCAGAGTTAAAAAACTGTCTTCATTTGCAAAATTACATTTACAAACTTTCATTTCCAAAATATCAAAGATAAATAATTCACCAATTCACCTGGATGTGCGATAGAAAAATGAAATAAGATAATATTTCTTTATTCATGAAAAATATACAAGAAAATGATAAAGATGCGCGCAGGTCATGGCCGCAAAGGCTTTTATATACGAGCTCAGTTATATGGATGTCCACAGACTTGAGCAATTTAAGCACAGAAATCCTTACCAGCCGTAGACACTGTGTTTCGCCCTACAAGACTTCACCAGTACGGCTCGGAAGGGCTCAAACTAGATAAAACATCTAGAATGGCTGAACAAGTTGACGAACTGCACAAAAGGCTGCTCTATGTCTATTGTGGCTTTCTCTTGCGGCACTTTTTTTCACTATGCGAAAGCTTATAGATGCTACTGCAATATCACACGAAATAGACAGGTTCTTCAGCTTGCTCAGTCATTCCACATGTTGTAAACTACTTTGGGTCATTCCGAACCGCATGTTTTAATTAAACATACGTATGAATTACACATGGAAATACTCTACTGTTGCTAAGAATGATTACTAAAACCCAAATGTTGTATTTGGATGTAAATGTTCTTCAATATTTTTGCTTCAGCAAAACTTGGGACTTTGTTATATGGCACAGAAGTGGATTGATTTTTTGTTAATCATCAAAAGCGCTCCAAAATACTTCCCATTTTGTTTAACGGAATTTAATATTCATTTGGGCATCTGTGGGACTCCCTGTTCCATTAATGTAATTTTACCTTTCAGTACTTGGTGAAGAATCAGTCAAATTTCATTCAAGTGACAGATTTGTCGGTGGATTCTGTATCTGATATTCTTTCCAGTTGGTTGACTGGAGTAAATCGACGACTTACAGATGATCAGTTCAAACTTATAGTGTCGGCTTTTGCGCAGTGCCCCCTACCTTTATATCTTAGGCTATGTTTTGACGAGAGTTGTCGCTGGAGTAGCTACTCAGAGGTCGAGGCATCGGCTTTGAGAAATACTGTTCCAGAGATGATATCTTTGCTGTTCCAGTAAGTAATAGAAAGAAGTTCAATCTGTGATCAGAATATATTTTTTAATAGTATACTACTGACATTCCAATTTCAGTAGAATGATTGTTCATGTAATTTTGACTTTGCTCTACAGAAACTTGGAACGCGACCACGGAAAGGTGCTTACAAGTCGAGCTCTTGGATACATTACGTTGGCCCGATCTGGCTTATCTGAAGGAGAGTTGGAAGATATTCTATCCCTTGATGAGACCGTTCTGAACGACACATACCAGTTTTGGGTGCCGCCTCTTCGTCGATTACCTCCTCTTTTACTGGCACGAATTCGACAAGATTTGACGGGATATCTTGTCGAAAGAGGCGCTGACAGAACTCGGGTTCTGGTTTGGTATCATCGTCAGTTTATCGAGGCTGCGAGACTTCGCTACTGTTCGGATGATGCGACAGTACGGGAAATGCACGGAATCTTGGCAGAATTTTTTAAAGGAAGATGGGCAGGTAAGATAATTTAGTTAATAATGCTTTCGATGAATACATTGAGCAAAATGAATGCAGAACCCTTATTCCACTCAAGGAAAGCCAACTATATGAACACGAAAATAGAGGAGCAGTGGACTGAAGAATTTTGGTCACTTGTACTCTACGCAAATCGCTGCACAAAGCAAAAAATGCTTCTATCTCTACATTTTTCTTATCAAATTTAACTGTACACCTATGCTTTAATTGTTTGCTAAGTATAATTACTTGGTCAGCCGAGATGTCATGCATTTCCCTTGTCTATGCAGCGCAGTTAAGCAGTATGGAGTTATTATTCGTCTCATAGAATAATATGCGGCATCGAGATAAGCCTTGGGCATGTGACATTATTTGTGTGATAGAAAACCCAAGTAAAAACGATGTGCTTCTTGATAACCGTCTTTAGCACCTGCAGGCACAGGTCATGATCACAATTGAAACAGCTTACGAGACCAGACTGTTGATATAGTTATTCACTTAAACTCACATCACGGATGTAATAATAATTAATAACATCACGTTTTTTGCATAATAATAGCTTGTAAACATCTTCACGGATACACAATGCCATAGATATACGAGTATACGACAACAGGCAGCAAATATAGATACAAGCAACCACCAAATAGAGTCATTCAACAGCCATATACGTCAGCACCAATAAGTACTTGATAAAGAAATGCATTTGTAAAATACATGAAATAGTAATAGTTAATGGTAATTAATAAACAAATAAAAATGTATGCACATGTCACTGTAAATACATGCATATGCAAAAAATATGCATAAGTCATTGTAGTTCTGTTATATGCAATTGGAAAGTTAAGCTTGAAAACTATGAATATTTACAGGTCAGCATTTTTTTCAATGGAGAAATTTACTTTACGACTGTTCGATAATATTATCATGATATCTAGATAAGTTAACACAAAGGATTTAGAAGGTATATGTGTGGATCATCCTATTGATTGAGTGTCCAAGCTGCAAGCGGCAAACGCGGGGATGTGAGCGAAACAACAAGCAAAAGCAACGAATTATATAAGGTTAATAAATGAATGTACTATTCTAAACAAAATAAAGACCTAAATTTGATCTCAGCGATTATATGTATCATCCCTCCTCCACTTGACCGCAATCACATTATTGCCATCAGATCTCAGAAGCGTTTTATTTATTTACACAAATTTTAAGCTTGCATTTATCTGCAGAAATGCGTGGATTGTGCCAATATGTGTTTGTTTGTCTGAAGACATAAATTTGTGAATGATATTTGTCAATGTATTTGTATTTAATGATGATATACAAAGTATGATACTTGTGAATCGAATAAGTGCTTCAAATGCAAAAATATTTCATTCAATCGAGTTTCTCATTGCAAATATTGACACATTTCAGCAGGTTTTATAACATCATAAAATGTCTATCGAAGTATGTGTTCCAAATATTTAGAATTGGACCTTTGGTCGCGCTGTATAAAGAGTGAACTATCCGTTTATGAGATACCCGGCACCGGATACCAGGTAGTGAAAACTGTTTAAAGTTAGTCAGCATGAACGATAGCACGCGAAATAAACATTGTGAATAAACAGGAACATTGTTTTAGTAATAGATTTTCACAATATTACTGTTAAATCGTAAATTGATGTCAAAATTTATTTGTATGGTGCCATTAATTGAAATGTAAATAGTGTACGTAAGAACACTATGTACTTTTTATCGTAGATATTAAAAGCGGCGCATGTTAGCCATGACTTGGAATCATGCTAACCATACTCCGTATAGTTCAAAGTTTCCAAGGTTGACGATTTTACAAACAGTGTAATAAAAGCAGAATGCGAAAGCGAACTGCGGAAAAAATCCTCAAGACAAAAAGTTGTCACTAGTTTAACTAACCTGTTAAATTTTCTTTTTTGTTTCCGTACATGTGCGGCAACGCAGATATCCAATCGCTTCATTTGACCTGCAAAGCAGATCATTGCCCGTGCGGGGATTACATCAAGGATGTCTATGAACCATGCTATCTATGGTTTGCACTGAAGGAGCAAACTATCTATGCAAGTGGATAGTGAAGGAGGTGATAGTGTACCCTATATTCCAAACCAAAGCTCCACTGACCAGGATTCAAACTCAAGTCAGCCACAACGTTAGACGAGTGTTCTTTCCATACTGCCAGCACGTTTGGTTTCAACACACTTGCTTCATATCTACATGTATGTCAGTATTTGATATTTCATATCAATTTTTGACGATCGTAGTAAATGCCCGGTACAACAGAATCTTAGCAGCTATCTACCTCCGGACTGTATGAGGTTGCATCAGAGTCTGGCGTGTGTAGGGAGGTGGTTACTTCTACTTACAAAAGACCGGACTGAACGCCGCAGACGCAGCTAAAGCCATTGGTCCGACAGTCAGAGCGAGTTTCTGCAGGGAACGAGGCCGAAAATGACACTTTCACAGAATTATGTACACACTATGCCTACATTCATTCTGCGCGTCTGCCGAGTTCGAGTTCTAGTCAGTTCCCCTTTATGTCAGACAAGATAAAAGACACATCAATGGGACGCAGGCTGCAGTTTTTGACAAAAATGAAATATTTTCTGTTTTCTCTTCTCAATTGAAAATTACTAAGTCTAGTGCCATAATTTTCGCACGATATGTCTTCAGGTCGTTTCCTATCATGTGCATGTGATATAATAATGCTTCTAATTGGCGATGTATGCGAGAATGGGGCTGAATGTGGATAAAGTGGGCCGGCATGTTGGTGTTTGCCGACAGTAGGAGGCTTGTCAAATCTGAATGTGTGTAGCTTCATAGATAAATGTTCATGAACATAACAAGAAATGACCTGAATGACCTGACTACATTCCATGTAAAAACTTATAGCTCTAGACTTAGAACTTTGCAGTTGATAAGAGAAAACATAGGAAGTCTCGCTTTTGTCAAAAACTGCAACCTGCGTCCCATTGGATTAACAAGTGTTTCACTGAGAAGATTTTGCATTGAATAAAAAAGAATTATTTGAAGCAATCAACATTCGATGCAGGTGGAAGCAAAGTTCCTGCCGTCAACCTGTGCATGTGGGAAACCATGTGATTAAAGATGTTTGTAGAAAATGTAGTCTATGATCTTAAGTAATAGTGTCTTTCTGTGATCTCGTCTGACAAGAAGAGGAACTAACTAGAACTGGGGAGATGCGCAGATTCGTAGTAGGCATAGGGTGCACATCATTCTTTTAAAGTCTCATTTTCGGCCTCGTTCCCCGCAGAAATTCGTTCTGACTGCCGGATTACATGTTGTTTGGGCACTTTATTGTATGCATTGACATGACGATAAATAATACGTATTTCTCATGATCTTTTACGATAGCTATGATCTTTTTTCGTTGGAATAGAGACCTATAAACCTCTAGCTTGTCATCTTGGGACGCTTTGTGACTTCTGTAGTAGTCACACAGCAAAGATAAGCAAATGTTAGTTGGTAGAAGATAAATCGTATTTATTGAATTTGTAATCGCAATGAAGCTAAAATCGTATTCACAATTTTCAAAGCATGAAATTTCCATATGGACTCCCTGTCGTGAAGTTTACAAAACTGCGGGCTGCTTGGCTTGCTTGGCCTGTACGGAGGAACCCGGACAAACGAGTGTTGACTTGCGTTATTTTTTAGTAGCTTGCTTGCTGTGTCATCGGATAATTTGTTGACTGTGTCTTTACTTTATCTTTTCCAGGAGGCAGTACCATATATCCAGTCAAAAATAGGAAATCCACTCATAAGATATCAGTTTGATGAACTTTTTATGCAATAATCTGATTAAGGAAATGTGTTTATCAAATACGTGGTTCAGTCTATCAACTTGAATATAAAAAATGATGGTTAAATGTCACTACTCCCCCTTTCTGGGGGCTTGGACGCTGCTGACATAGTCAGACTTTAATCTGGAGCGTTGTGATCTTTGAGTCCGAATGCCCTTCCTTATGACTTCCAATTACACTTTCGGGGCTCGACCTCTGGACCGAAAGATCGCTAAGCCAAGCACTTAACCATTGTGCCACGGAGAGTTAATATAGAGCAAATGACGAAGGAAACCAAAAGCAACTTTTCTATAACCTTTTCTTGTTTTTCCTTTCCTCTCCTTCTCCATGTGTCACTT
This sequence comes from Prostheceraeus crozeri, assembly GCA_907163375.1. NCBI lineage: Eukaryota > Metazoa > Platyhelminthes > Polycladida > Euryleptidae > Prostheceraeus > Prostheceraeus crozeri. The sequence continues at coordinate 798,861 of CAJQUW010015840.1, read as the reverse complement.
CAACGGGTCCACTTGTGCTCTGTAATCACCGGTTCTCATACAGGTCTAGATATCTTTAGGTCGTGGGTTCGAGTCTTACCAGCCGCACATGTTTTGCATGGCAATTTGATCAAACGTTAATTTCGAAATCAGGGCACACGTCCAACTCAGTTGTCTAGCTATATGATATGAATGATATCTTCATCGCCATTATCTGACCGATGTTCGGATTTCCAGAGGAATCTAAACCCTTCGTTGATCGACATGGGAAGGAAGGTACTGCCATGAGGTACGTTGCATCTCAACCTCTGATCTTTGCCATGGCACACAATCTTCGCAAGCTGATGGAATTGCCTTATCATCTTTCACAAAGCGGTAACGCCGAGCTCTTCAAAAAGGAATGTATTTGTTCATATGACTATCTCTGGGCAAAAATTGACGCTAAAGGTGTTCGGTAAGTGTTTTACACTTTTCATTGAAGTTATCTGCTTCTGCTAGCATTTTCCCTAGAAGACACCCATAGAGAATTCTGTTTATGCTATTCAATCCTGTATATTCTTGTCTGACTGCCAAAACGAGATTCTGCAGAGAACGAGGCAGGAGGCAGGTCATCTTTCATCATGTGTATGTGTGTTATTGTCATGCTTCTGATAGATAATGTATACGAGAATGCGGTTAAAAGCATTATGTTACAGACAAAAAAATGACCAAAATGTTGTGCTTGCAGATACCAAGATGCTTGCTCAATCTAAATGTGCTTAGCTTAGGTACATGGACACATGGATCCGTTAACTGAAGATATTCTATGTCACAAATCAAGGGTCTAGACTCGCACTTTTCGCTTGATCAGAGAAAACATTCTCATTTTTACTGAAACTTTAAATCTGATTCTCATTGAATTTACAAGTGTTTCCTTTGATGCCGATCATTGGCCGAATTGTTGTTTATCCCACTCTCATTCTCTTCGTGCTGAGTGTCTAGCAAGAATGCAGAGTGCACCTATTTAAAAGTCTTAGGTTTGACCCGACCAAGGTTTGAACCCAGGTCCCCCGGACGCAGAGCGAACACTCTACCACAAGGCCATAGCGCTGGTCAGGCTAAGTTTCAGTAATTACTGTTAGAAGAAGGCTGTAGACCGGAAAGCAGTCTAACACAAAGCTATTGATCAAACTGCTCTGAACTCAGAGAGACCACGGTTGTTTCAAATCGAATTGCACCAACTGAAACTGTAGTGGAGGTGGCAGATTTGGCAAGAATGGTGCTGAATCGCCCAAGTCATTCGTTGCTCTGGTTCGGATTCTGGGTAGCACGCTCGGCCCACCACCGCATAGGATCCGCACCATTTTTCAACTGAGGATGCAACTCAGTATTTAATTATTCTATTTACATTGTGCTTGCAAAGCAGCATTTATTAATTATTGCGCATGCGCACTAATATTGGCGATTTGCCAGTAGTGCGTTGAAAGTGATATTTAATCAATGCCCGTAGAAATCTCACTAACTTGCTAATTGTAAATCTCAAATTTATCAGGACATGGCTGCAACTTTAAATGGGTAGTTGAGAGACGTGAACCAGGCCTGCTGATGATTCCTGATATTGGATAAAATAGCAGCTATTGAGGTCTGTTCCATTTTTCAACTGAGGATGCAACTCAATATCTGATTATTCTAATCCCAGAACTGGTTAAATTCAAAGTATCTCAAGCTGAAAATTGACAATGAATCACAATCAATACGAAAATAAAACACGAACATGAATGACCAGGCTCAACAATGTACGAAATACGATCGTGTTCTTGTTACGAACACAGACCTCTTGTATATAGTGCGAAATATGCGTGTTTTCGTATTTTCATGGATTTTGACATCTGAGTAGCTGCCTCTATCTTCATTATAAATATCGCATGAGTAAGAAGTCAACCCCTTATGCGAAGCTGAGACCACCTCCAAATAATTGCTGTGCATGTTCCACATTTGCTTATGAGACGCTGGTGGAGATGATATCATCTAATTTGTGCTCCAAAACAGTCTAGCTGAACAAGATGCCGAGAACGCTTGTTTTAGTGTCTTTGTGGCTCCCCTTTGCAAAGAGAATGGTCTTTGACACAGTAGACAGGTGCTTCGCCTTGCGATATTCTGTTCGTGTGGTCGATTCCCGAGAATGTCGACATAATGACAATCCGAACTGAAAGCATCAAAGGCTGCAACGAAGTTCGATTATGTCAGGTTTACTTCCTTTACTGCTTTAGTATAAAGTAAGATGACAACTTTCATTTGAAATTGTTGTTCTGTACACGCTCAGTAAACTCATTAAAAATGTTCTTATTCCACGTTTCTACTTTTAAGCTTCTTTTTTTAGATCAGTTTTAAATGATGCACTGACAGCTAAATCAACGTTTCCTGATGATCAGGAGATCGGCACAATCGTGGAAGTTTTGCAGCTTTCTCAAGGAGCTCTACAATATGAGCCCTCAACACTGGCTGGTCAATTACTTGGTAGAATTGTACCAAAGGAAGTAAGTAAAATCTTTCACTAATTCGTTTTACATGACTTGCTCATGATGAATCCGTCGTCATGATATACACGTAGCCTATTGCTTCTGTCAATGTACACTGGTGGTAAAATGCCTTGCCCATCCCACTCGAAATACATGTTTTGATGGGTTCGCCGTCTCTCATTACTCCCATTAATATATTTTTGGAGATTTAAGCGATTTTACTTTAATCAACGTCGAAACCCGAGCAGGTGGGTGCCTGCTGACGACTGGCTATTGTTTTGTTGGTTTTTATTATCTTCCTAACTATTTATTTTGCTAGCATTTTGTGATTAAGGGACTGCACAACTGTTACGGCGCGGACCTCCAAAGGATTCTTATTACCAGTGTCTATTTATTTCTAAGTTCGAATTAAGTCGAGCCTGAAAAAAACTAAAAAAAAACTTGGGGTCAAGTCCAGCCTCACTTATGAGGCACCAAATAAGTCAACAAACGAGACAACAATTTCGGCTCCTCCAAACAGCTGGAAATGGAGTTCCTTTCCTGAACGCCGGTGCAATAATCGCCTCTCATCCGGTGCATTGAGGTTAAAGCACGATTCGTTGCACCAGAGGATATGCCTGAAATGCTCGATCGATCATTTCTTATGCTCTCTAGTCCGATTCATTCTCGTTTTCTTCACAGTCTTAGTGAGCAGTGGCTTCAATCTTGACTTGTGGGTGTTGTAGGCCTACCACATGCCTAGGAGCATGAGTCACAACCTCCTTCGACCCTGGAAACCCCTGATGCTACATGGAGACCATTGGTCGATGACCATCATCGCTTGCAGCTCTGTAGAGGCCCGTCGACGACTATCTAGGTCATCATTCTTAAGTCTTCGATCGCTCATCGCCTTTGAGTAGCTGGGACCTCCGGATAATATTCCATTTCCTTGATGATTCGTTCCACAGCTCTGCGTTTGTAAATTCTTTAAGATATTGGTGTGTTCGACGATAATGCCACGAAAATATGAGCAGATTTCTTGTACACGTGTTGCGTATTGTGAGAACAAACTTAATGTCTGAATCAGGTTTATTCAGAAAAGCATAAAGCATGCATGTAGATGAACAGAAACTGAAACCGATGATCCAGAGTCACGTAGTCACGTATGCAACGTACTGCAGCATGGAAAGTGTTGTCCGCCAGTGGGCGATCATGGGTATATACACAGTTGAAGCGAGGTCACTTTCTAAACTCTCTAATCATACAGCCAACCAACCAGACAACAGACAACAAACAATGAACATCAACAGACATGTGACATCCAAGGCAGCAAGACTACATACACAAAAGCTTATTGTCTCGCAGCAAACCACAGCCACTCACAGTCAATCTCAACAACACGCAAACTTGAAGCGCAAATGATGTGGTACAAAGAATCACGAGAAATCTCAAAATATCAGTTGAAAAATAGGCATGGGCAAGACTTTATGCCACCAGTGTAGCTGCTCAAAGGTCATTTTGAAATTCAGCCCACAATTCAATTGCTGAATGATCAGATTTCTGATTTACGGACGAAATGATCTGATCTCTGATTCAGGGACAAAATGATCAGATCTCTGATTCATGGATGAAATGGTCTGATCTCTAATTCATGGACGAAATGATCTGATCTCTGATTCATGGACGAAATGGTCTGATCTCTGATTCATGGACGAAATGATCTGATCTCTGATTCAGGGACGAAATGATATGATCTCTGATTCAGGGACGAAATGATCTGATCTCTGATTCAGGGACGAAATTATATGATCTCTGATTCATGGACAAAATGATCTGATCTCTGATTCATGGACGAAATGATCTGATCTCTGATTCAGGGACGAAATGATCAGATCTCTGATTCATGGATGAAATGGTCTGATCTCTGATTCATGGACGAAATGATCTGATCTCTGATTCATGGACGAAATGGTCTGATCTCTGATTCATGGACGAAATGATCTGATCTCTGATTCAGGGACGAAATGATCAGATCTCTGATTCAGGGACGAAATGATCTGATCTCTGATTCGGGGACGAAATGATATGATCTCTGATTCATGGACGAAATGATCAGATGATCTCTGATTCATGGACGAAATGATCTGATTCTGATTCAGGGACGAAATGATCAGATCTCTGATTCATGGATGAAATGGTCTGATCTCTGATTCATGGACGAAATGATCTGATCTCTGATTCATGGACGAAATGATCTGATCTCTGATTCAGTAGCCCTGCGATCTGGTCCACGATCCAACGGTTTACCCTGTACAATGTGCCTGTATGGTTTTGGAATTTTATGAGCGAATTGTTAATTGCAACTTCTAAATGGTAAATCGTTTGATGTAAATTGAAACAACTGTTTTTAGAATGAGACAGTGATGAATGGATGATCTCTCTTCGGCTACTGGCCGGTGTTTGAAATGGTGTCAGCACACACAGTTAAATATTGTGTAAATTTTGCAGGCTATTTTAGATGATTTGTTCCGCCTAAATTTTAATTGTCATATTTATTGTGTTTAGTGAACACACACAAATCACAAATTGCTTTCACATGAAGCTGTTGCATGCAAACGCCTGGACAACAACTGGAATTGCAATGATTTCAAATTCATGGAGGTAGCAGGATGAAGATCCGCCGAAATCTAAGAAATCGTTGTGCACATTCAAGTTGTCTGCATTCAAAGATTGAGTGTGTGGATGAAGCATGCGATGCAGTCACAGTTTGAGACAAATACGTTCTCTAGGCAATAATGATTGGCCATCAGTTCATCGCACGCTCTATGGTGAATGTAGAAGTCTTTCAATACTACTTTGCAGGCAACCTTGCCAAACTTTTGTTCTCATTTTTCTGAAAAGTTTATGAAATAGAAATATTAACTCTTCGTTCCAATCCTCATGATCGAACTTTGCAATTTGTGGAATATTTAAGTGGTGATGGTGTTCTTGTCAATCACAATTCATCACAATTGATTTGCATCACCATCAATGTTAAACTGGTCATTCCAAACATTATAGATAGAAAGATAGATCACTCTGCATTAATTTGTAATAGCCAATTTCTCACCCTAACTGTTCACGCGATTCGATTGGTTGAAACAACACGCGCGTCATTGCCTCGTGAGATCTTTACTTGATCGTATTATTTATAATAATATCTTACACAATCTTTCATAGTCTTTAGGCCATTACGCTCATCGGGAGGAGTGCTGACTGTGATCGTCAATGATGTTGGCACATTTATTTCTGTGGCATCACCCTTGCGTTATGTGTCATCCACTGAGATAGATTCATTCATTCATTATATAAATGATTCATATTCTAAGTGATAAATTGTCCGAAGAGAAATATTATTCGCATCGTTCGACTCTTCATGACCTAAATTTACTGACTGTGTGCAGTTTAAGGTGGTGTCAATTTTCTAGTTCGCCAGAATTCAGATTTGAATTTGCATTACAATGCATCCAATGAAAAACTGATTGTCTTGCCCCTCGAGACTAATTCTGGCCGTGACCATCAGTATTATCTCTAGACCCAAACACGCAGATAAAGCAATTATCTCTGTGGTGCTATCATGCAATCGCAGTTGAATTTCAGGTTGATAAATAAATAATGAAGTCTTGTTTATACTCGGAAGCACATATGGCGTGGAGCTTTTCTTCTATGTGGCCGAGTTGTCATTTATCCCACTTTTTTCTTTTTGTGCTGACTGCTTAGCAAGAATTCAGCATATGTACCTATTCTAAAAGTCTTAGGTCTGTCCCGGACAAGGTTTGAGCACTCATCTCTCGGACGTTGAGCGAACACTACCACAACGCCACAGCGCCAGCTTTCATCAATAAATGATAAATATAATTACTTTGCAATTTCAGGACTTAGGAGAGAATCTGAAAGAACTTCTGAAAGTCAGTCGATCTCCTACTGTTAGAAGCATTGTGGCGAATAAACCAATTCTTTATCTTCCTGGTGGTCAGCTGGTGCACGCTCTGACCAGTCACACGAAGGATATATCGGCGATGAGCATTAGTCAGAGCGGAAAATTCGCAGCCACAGGTAGGATCTTATTGCGACTCGTCTTCAACAGAAGCGATCATTTCTGATTTATCGAAGTAGAGTTGATATTGTGGCATCCATTACCAATTTTTCAGCAATTAGTGCGTCATGCGAATACTATGAGCTCTCTTACCTCATTATCAATTACTTGAATAACTTGCCTATTAGACTGTGCCATTCCGGTAGATTCGCAGATAATGCTTATTGACCGATATCTGCGCATTGAACATATGCATTTTATATCTCGCTAATGAGAGCCTAAGTAACAATGTGATAAGAAGAGTATGACTGCCAGAAAGAGTTAGACATCCACAGAATGATGTAAACCTTATGGCTATTACGAATCTGCGCGTCTGCCGAGTTCTACGTGGTTTCTCATGTTGTCAGAGTAAAACAACACATGTTAATCCAATGGGAAACGATGGAGTTTTCAAAGAAAAGAAATGTGTCAGTTTTCTCTCTGAAAAGTGAAAAGTACTAAGTCTTGGGCCATCATTTGTGATAATCTTTTATCAGGTTTTTTGTTATTGATATTTTTTATACAGCAAATAGTACTTTTGGTGACCTTTAATTGTTGCGACACCGTGGCAACTGGCCGGCCACTTCGGATCAAACTCTCAGCTTGACTCCTAAGATAGCCTTTCTGGTAAGCTTTCAGTACAGCAGTTCTCATGTTACTGAGAGACACAAATCAAATGGAACGAATGTATTCGATGTCTTTCGATTACACAGCATTGTTCTCGTCGGTCTAGACAATGCACAGACACCGATCAACAGCCCCATAGTAAAGTGAGAGTGATGAGTCACGCTTTCTGATTACCGATGAAAACTGCTGATATCGTTTGAAGATGAATCTGATGAATCTGCTGACCTACTGACTGCTATATTTAGTGTGTAGTCATAAATTTTTACAGGAGCAATTTCAGAACATGAGCTTTCTAAACATATAAAGTTTGCTGAATTTGGAAACGACTTTCTATAGGCCCTACGCAATTTACGTTTACCCATTTCAATTATTTATGAAGCAATCTGTATTTAATGTAGACGAGGGAAAGTGGTTAAAAGCATTACGTTTCAACTAAAATTTAGTGAAAATGTCGTGTTTGCCGACATAAAGAGCTTGCTGAATCTGAATGTGTTTAGCTTCATACAGATAGCTCATGAACATGTTGAACTCATGAATATGTTAGCTCACGAACACATGATGACCGGATGACACTCTATGCCAAAAACTATAGTTCTAGACTTAGCAGGCTACTTCTTACAATGGCAGACCTGCCAACTGTCCCGATTTCGTCGGGACTGTCCCGATTTTATTGATGTTTTCAGCATTCCCGATTTTCTGACAAATGTCCCGATATCAAAATTTTTTATTTTACAAGATTTTTATTTGTCAGTTTTTAAATAAGTCTAGCAAAATAATTCAAAAAATTTGTACTGTGCGCATTCCATATTCACATGTGTGCTATTAACAACAATGAAATTAAATAAACGATTGATCGGATTGCCATGCAAAGGATGTGCGGCTGGTAGGATTCGAACCTACGACCAACGTTAGCTAGACCTGTGCCCTAACCAACTGAGCTACGAGCCACTTATGCGACTGTGTCAATTGGCAGGATCAAACCCTCACCACCACACATCAGTTGTCAAGGCAACCATAATCAATGAGTAAATAACTCGTCACAATTTTGACCGCCGACATCAAGGCAAGTAGCGGGGATCGATTGTCCACCAAAGCATCTTAAACCATGTCGTGAATGCAAATAAAAACAACGAAACTATGATGTATGTGTGCTATCGTGCTCATAAGATGCCACTCGCTTTTCACAGTCATATATTATGTGACATATATTTTATGATTGCATTGTCTCAAAGAGTCGTATTTCAATGCATCCATGTTCAATAAAATATTCAAAATAATGTAGATTTTTAAATATATATGGGTTAGTTTGCATATCTGATGATAGTGACCATTTCCCGATTTTGCAAATGTGAATGTTGGCAGGTCTGCAAATTATTGTCATTTTAACAGAATATTTCTTCCTGCTTCCCATTGGATTTACTTGTGTTTTTCTTTAATCTTACCTGACAAGAAGAGGAACCAGGTGGATCTCGGCAGCCGAGCAGATTCACAGTAACCAAAGAGTGTATACATCGCTCTGTGAAAGTCTCATTTTCGGCCTCGTTCCCTGTAGAAACTCGTGCTGTCGGCCAATTGTGCTATATGACACTATAGAATTACTCGTAGATTGTTTACCTGCAGCTGACTAGAACGGAAATTGACTCAAAGTCGCATCACATCCGGGGGGGGAACTAAGTTGGGGAATGAATGACCAATGAGGAGCCTAGAATTGCACATGTGACTGATTCTAAACCAATGGTTCAGACGTTGACAAGTGTATCTAAGTGAAAATGCGTGCGATTTTTGTGCCACTGTTGTGTATTGCATGAAGCTTTACTTCCGTTCTAGAGGTTGCATTGTTTTCAATTTCTATATATGACACAAACTCAGCGGTGAATATTGTTTAGAGGATCGAAAAGACAGTAAGACAATTAACATACTTTTATTTGCGACAGGGATGCGGAGTCCTATCATTTTGATAGGACTCAGACTCCGGGTGGCAAGCCTTAGTTCTGGTGACCTACATGGATCATTATAGGCTAACCTAAACCTGATTTTAGTGATCATCGCTGTATGAAATCAACTATTTTCTATGAAAGTTTGCCAACTTTGCACATCACTTGTTGGTGTGTGCTTCACACTGTTTTCCCCCAGTCTCTAACAGACAGGAAAATCCCCCATCCTTCTCCAAAAATAATGAGTACACTTTCGATTTTAATATGCGCTATGGAGGAGTCATCACACACAATTGACGTTCGGGTAAGAGGTAATGTTCTCAAACAAACTAATAGTTTACTTTTGTCTTCGATGCGACCTTTGGTGCGCATGTGTGATCGAGGCTAGGAAGGCTTGTCTTCTCTACTAAATCACCGAGTGAACGACAATCCTTGTTCACTATCACGGTTCATTCCCTCAACTATTACAAGCTTTGTAGTACTGCTGTCTCTGTACTTTTGTTTGACGGAGAAAGTTGACATTAAAACAGTGACAGCTATGCACGAGGACAAATAATTAGTCTGCATTATATTTCGGGTCCAGTTAGAAGCCGGAGTCCTATCATTTGATAGGACTCCGACTCCGCATCTTTGATTTGCGAGAAATACCTGCAAGAATTTTATTGTTCCATCATTGATTTACGTCGACATTTAAACCTCACAACTTCGATCATTGATGCTCTAGGAAAATGTGAATCTTTAGTGTTGATATTATTGTAATATTCAAACTTATCAGTAAATCCTCGGAATTATCGAAGAGTTTCGACATCCGATTGAATCACCTAATATATTTCTTAATTTCTTTCCTGACATTCCATTCATTGCGGCTTCTGTCCGCCCATTCTCACTGCTGTTTTCATATGGGCTACCTTCACAGATGCTATTTCACGCAAGCATTCAGTGGTGCACCTTACGACGGTTATGAAAGTGATACATTTGTATATTAACTAATCCATGATATTCATTTTACGAACATTTAGAGCCATTTTCTAATTTAGGACTATCAATTGGATAGATCTTACTGTGGTGAAAATCCTCAGGGTAATGTATTTGTTGAATTAAAGCGCCGGAAAGGTGTCTTCGTTCTCCTTGTTGTTCTCCAGCTCAACCGCTGCTGCTTCGAACCTGCCGCGACTGATGAAGTCTGATGGTCTGAAGCTTTTCTTCTAGTTGTTACCACAGAAGTAGAACTGCTCTAATTCCGTGGTTGTTACATTTCCTTAAATTTGGTTAATGTTTGCAACTTATGAACTTGAAATGTAACAAGAAGGATAAGATTGTTCCTCATTTCAGCATCTGAAGATCGCAGCGTGAAGATTTGGGATCTTACCGAAGCAACTCTTTACCGTACAATTCACAAAGTGGCAAAGGACATGGAAGAAGTGCGATTTATCAGAGGTGATGAATATGTCATTGCCGTTCATGAAAAAGGTTATACAATAATCAAGTGAGTTCAGTCTTGATGAAACAATCCTACGCGCAATTGAACCGCTTTTTGTCATTATTTTAATCACTAAAGTTCTTCAATTTAGGATTAGTAATGCTTTTCTGCATGAATGAAATCGCTCTTAATTTGACTTTCAGTGTACAAACTGGTGCAATGGAGAAAGAAATTCCCACAGAAAACTCATTACGAGCGATGAAATGTATTGTGTTAGACGATAGCCTACATTTTGTTGGGCCCGCAAATGAACGATTATTTATTTACAACGCTAACACGTGGGAGAAAGAGTTCGAGATAGCAAAAACAGAAAAGGAACGTGTCGAAGACGATAAAAGAGGTGATTATTACAACAGCTACAGTGTTGCGACAGGTAAGTGATTTCCTTGATCACCTTGAAAATTGAGACGCATCATTTTATGAATTGAAATTATCAAAATTTACGCAGTAAAATCCTACTATTTAGAATTTCCTAACAATTTTTACATTCAAAATCGGAAGACGGAATAGACGGAATATTCTTCTGTTAGCCTTTTCCACAGTGCGATTTTTAGGAAGTTCCACCTTCCAAAAAACAATTTTTGGCTTTTGCTGACGACATTGCTCTTCCCAGCGATAACAGCGAGGACTCACAATGCGCATTCAACAGAGTTTACTACTCTGCAAGGAAGGTCGGCCTTAATATCATCGCCACGAAGACAGAGATTCTACACATAGGAATGCGGAATCCTTTACCTCTATTCCTTCCATCTGGCGAGCGTCTCAAGGAAGCCAACGTCTCTGCGTACCTGGGCGGAAAGGTCTTCAATCCTCACAGCGCAATATCTGCTCGACAGACGCTAGCATGGGTCGCGGCAACTAAACTGTCTCATTTATTTCATTCATCCACGAGAACTCCAAGCTGTAGCTATTTAAGTCTGCGGTGCAACCAGTACTTCTTTATGGTCTTGAGGCAACCGCTCTGACAGAGACGCGTGCTGAAAGGCTTAATCAGTCAAACCGAGCGCTCGCTCGTTTTGTCCTTGGTGTCCACTTCCCTGACATAATCAGATACGACGAGCTAGACAGGAAGGGTATTATTGACGGTACCTCTCTTCTTGCCCTTAAAAGACAAAGCCTGCTAAAGAGAATTCATCAGAACGCGGCCCTGCCATTAGTTCTCAAACATCCCCCGGTGGAGAAATTGCGTAGAGGCATGTCCCCTCTTCTTACGCCGAGAGAAGCCTTTTGATCTCTGTTCCTTATAATTATGATTGTTGTCTCTTTTTTGCAAAATAAAAGTACTTATCATCACCAGGAAGTTCCAATGGTCGCATTTTGCAAGATGTTAGTCTTGACAGTCGAGTTTAGAAGTTTGACGCAGGCATAGAACTGACAATAACAAAGGAGTGGAAGACACGATCAGTGGTATGAATGAGTGCAACAGAGATGAAGGAAGCGAAACTTGAAAAACATAACATTAACTCCCATAAGCTCGCAAGTTAGATGGTGTGTGTGAGATCGAACGAAGACACAGACGGAATGACATGCATTGCTGATATCCAACTTACGTTTTTTTGTTGAATGTGCGTCTTTCATTGTTTCTACAGCTCAAATTGGTTCGTCTTTAATACAAAGGATTGACTTTCACACTTGGAATCAGTGGCGGCTCTAGCTTTTCGGGTTAGGCAATGCCCATTACGTCGTCGCCATCGACACTCAACATAGCGACCTGTTTGATTTTGTATAACATTGATTCCGTATAATGTAAGGGTAGAGCTATACGTGCTTGTACGTACTGCATGCGTATGTAAGTCATGTAAAATCATTTTCTTTTCTTCAATAGATGCACACTGAATGGTGCAGCCAGTAGGCTTCCGATTGGCGAGTTATAATTGGTCATACGCAGACATTCACGTGCCAGCAAAGCAAGCGATGCTGATCTGAAATGGCATTACCGTCATTGAAAATCCGGCGTAGTTTGCTCCATTGAGCGCGCGTTCTGCTGTCTGCCAGTGTCCCCATTAGCCAATGAAATTCTAGGGAAGTCTAAGGCGTTATGCTAGAGAATATTGGCATCACCTCCATCCACCTCAACCAGCGATAGGGAAAGTCTCGCGCGCTTGGGTGCGCTAAGTGTGAAATAAACGCGAACTGACGAGCTGTGCACTGCATTTTTGCTTCAACCAGTGATGCCAATTCCGATTGAAGTATTTTAGTGGATTTGAAGGCAATGCTGAGCATTAGGGGCATAATAGCTAGAGCCGCCACTGCTTGAAAGTGAGTCGGATTGGGCTTGGGGCTGATATCTTTCATCAGAAACGGGCCAGGCCTGAACATTTTTTCCATGATATGAAAGACAATAAATGAGAACAGTTAACAACCTGTTGCAAATCACACTCCTGCAGGAATATTAAATACATGCACACGAACCACATGAATCTAAAACTGTCTTCATCGCAATCTGTGTGCAGTGCGACAAAATAATGTAACCATGTAAGCGTGAATTATGGAATTCGCATGTTTTTTCGTTTGAGAATGCAAAAGCTTTCGGGACTCAATTTTCAGCGCAGTCTGTAATTTCCGTAATTTGCCCAAAAGTTTAATAAAAAAGGGGTAGGAGTATCAAAATTTTGTGAATTTCTGATTTCTGAATGTTATGGACCATAGTCGCTCTTCAGTTTCCTCGAAATTTGTTAAGTTCTTCTTTACTACCAGTCGTTTATCAAGCATTCTTAGATCTGCTGGTCGAAACAAAAGTTCCTTGTATAAAGGGCGAGGCTTTGTCAGAAGCTGTTTTTTGTGATTGTCCAAAACAGTAATAATAGTAATTTTGCATTTGCAATTTAATTTTGTGATAGTAAATTTGCAATAATAGAGTATGGCATTAAATGAAATTCTATCATATCATGATTTTTCCCTATCAAAAAGTTGGCGATGGAACATTTTAGCCTTATCATTAGTTCATGAAAGTGGAGATCATTGAGTATGGCAGTGTTATGACTGTTGGTACGAAATGTGATATCTTTGGGCCGAATCACTGTTACATGTTGTAGATTCTGACGAGGAAATTTTTATTAATGAGATTGAAGTTTTTGAGGTAATGACAATTTGTAATGTGGACGATTTCTTCATTAAAGATTCCTATCAAATGGCGAGAGGTTCCATGCTAAAAAAGTGGAAGTTCAACACGTTTATGATATTTATATTAAAACAATTTATATATAATTCACAGACTGTAAAGTGAAGCACTACATGAAGTGCAGTGCGATGGCGATGCGCGCTGTGTTTTTTCTCTTGGTTTATGTAATTCCACTTGAGGCGAATTGTAGACCCTGCTTTATCGGCAATAAGCATTAGAAAGACATCGATGGTATTGAGTGGGCGTGTTTTGCTGTTTTATCCACCAGTTTCCTCATATTGAAATAAGTCGAGTTAGTCTTACTTCAAGGTTTAATATCCCTATCGTTTGGTTATCTACTTACAGATGCAATTATTAGATATTTAGAAAGATCAACCATGAATGCATTGTACGTATATGTGATACGGCATTGCCTACATGAACGGGGCGGGCCAGGACGGGTCTAGACATGGATATTCTCAATAAAACGGACCAGGGTTGGCCTGAAAATTTTTGCAAAAACGTTGTAAAAAGGTTTTAAAAACGTTTACAACTCTTAATGCAAAGTGGCAGGTGTGTAGGAGGTATACTGTACAACATACACTTGAATTTAGCTGTGTGAATTCAATAAATTCTGACAACGAACACGTTATTAAGGATAACCGGAGTAAGCAATGGTTACGATCTACCAATGCATGTTTATAAATAGTGACTCACAGGACTACGCAGACAGAATGTTTCCAGCTAAAATGTCAAAGTAGCGTTTTAACGGATTTATTTAAAACTCTTCAATTTCGTTCTGCTTATCTATATGTCTTCACATACTTGTTCTATAATATCATGTGGAACCCTTCAACTCAACACACTTCAGAAATATTCGACTTATTGATAAGATTTTTCGAATGACCTTCAACAAAACTTTTTCTTATCGAATAACGAATGCAAAATCAAATTACTAGTTGATGTCAATTACTCGAGAGAAAATGAAAGTTGTCAATACTTGTCGCAACATAAAGTATTATTTGATGATCAGCCGATAATAATCTGCAAAAATGACCTTGTGTTATGATCATGTGAAGCTCTAACGTTATCAAATGTCAATCAGTCTGATAACTTTACTGATGCCAAAGATCAAGCAAAAAAGTGCCACATGACTTGACCCTGTCATGCATTTAGAGCATGGACCCTATCATGTAGCCGAATATCGGTGGGACATGAGCAATCTGCTTCGTTTACGAACGAGAGCTTGATCAGATAAACAACAGCATGAGAAAACTTTGAGAGAGGCTTTGAAGAAGACATCATGTTGTGTCTTTCAGTTTTATAGTTTTCCTTACATAATTCCAACTACAATGTAGCTTAGATCAGAGTTGTGAAATAAAACGATGCACCGATTAGCCTTTTTTGTGAGTCCATCGGAGGTAGGCTGTTGATCAATCTTAAAGAGTAACGCAACACTACATGCTAAACATGGACACAACACGACACTGTACATAATATCTGAACACGATGCGACGTATGAACATGAACACGATGATTGCCACCTAGTTGTAAGGTGTTCCCCGGACATTCGAATATTCACCCATGTAGTTAACCCAGTGCTAATGTATGGAGCGGAGATGAGGAAGAAGGAGACGATGATGCTGGAGACAACCGAAATGAAAATGCTGAGACGGATTAGAGGTGTTACGTTAAGAAACAGACTGACGAGCGAACAGATCCGAAGGGAGCTTGAAGTGACCAGCATCTGCGAAAAGACAAGAGCAACACACTTGAGATGGTATGGACACCTCATGAGGATGGAAGTCTACAATCCTGTTAAAGTGGTGAATGGAATGGAGGTGAACGGAACCCGAAGGAGAGGACGTCCGTGCAGACGTTGGCGCAATAATATCCAGGAAGATATGACCGAAATTGGACTCGAGGAGAGAGATGCCTACGACAGAAGACGTTGGAGAAACATGACACAGGCCCCCGACCCGGCTAACTAGCTGGAACAGGAGGAAGAAGAAAGAAGAAAGTAGTTAACCCCTGTGGACATGTAGCCTATTTTTTCACAATGCAGAATCCTTTTCTTGAATATATCTTCTGTTTGTGAAAGTTGTCACAAAAGGTATTTTTGTGAAGTAGATGTGAGATGTGAGGTTGCACCACAAGTTGCGAAGTGGGAACCAGATTAGCAACAGTTTAGCGCAACCTGTCTGTGACAACATAACTGCAGCCTTGCACCGCCCTTGGAGGATATGTTGCTATGGATGCAGGCATACAGAGAGACTCCATTGAGGAACGTGTCTGCTCTAGCTCTTTTACCCTGAATTGCTTGCACTTGTGTCATGACGACTTCTTTTTAGGGTCATGCTCACTAGCGCTGACTCCGACGTCTCAGGGACACATTGTCAGCTACCAGAGTCTCCTCCAATCATAACCAGTAGCTCGCAGGAGACAGAAAAATTGTAAGAACTAACCCAGACACCCAGAAATCAGACCAAACCGTCGCTAACCCGGATACAACCATCAAGCACCAGTTCTCGAATTTACGTGTTCTCTAAGGGAATCCCGCTGTGCTGTCTTTTTCAATTGTCAATGGAACTCATGACCACGATCACCATATTTAGCTCCTGAAGCGGCGAACCTGCTCCTGTAGCCATATCTGCGCAAGAAAAGTTAAACAGAAGCATCCGAAGGTGCGAAATGGGACCCATAGTAACAACAGGCAAGTCCAATCTGCCAAATACCAGCCTAGCAGCAGCCTTTCGCCACTACTTTCGATTTTCTTCTTATCTTTGATATCACACAACAAGGGAGGGGAGATAGCCTATTCACTCATGGTGTGTACTTGCCCTAAAGTGTTTCGAGGACTTATATCTGAAGTTATGAAATATAGAGGTTGCTCCTGTAAGTAACTTAATAACAACGCTCACTTCCAAGACAAAATGCCTGCATGCACTTATTTCATTACATTCTATTGTTAACTGCATATCCAATCAAAGCATGATTAACTTGCTAGATCCAAATCGCTTAATAAAATCATTTTCAGTAGAGTGAAGTTTTTTATGGACCAGTCAACTTTTAGCGCAGCTGGATAATTAACAATTTCCTGCGGTCGCTATCTAGATGCAAACTTTATTTGCTTTCAACAGTATTTTCTTTCTTATGCCGACTTCTTGCCGGTGCTTGACTTCTTTAATTGTTTAAAAACATCAACTGATTCTGTGAGCTCAAGTGATATAAATGGTTATAAATTCCGACATAATAAATCTCGACCCCGGTGCTTAAATCACAATTGCGTGCAAATGACACAGACTCGGAATTTTAGCGGCACGTTTTCCGTCTCTGAATAAATGTTGAAATATGATCATTTTTGCTTGATATGCGCATACGTTACATGACCAAATTTCATCGCAGTGCCGCTTTTTATACAACAGATATCTGTGTCCTAAAACTAGGGACCTTCGAATCAACAAATTTTTAGTCGAATCGAATCGAATCTCGAATCTGAAAAATGAAAATTTGCACAGGCCTACTTCAGCTTTTTGATTTACGTCTTTCTTAGCCGAGGAATATTGAAGACCTCGAGGATTCTTAACATGAGCAACGAACAATTCTTCCAGCACCGATAGGCAGGGCTGCCGTGGGGATGGGGATTAAGTGGGGATTCCCATCCCCATGGGGATAGAATGGGGATTGATATTTTCCTCATGGGGATCCCCCACATATGAGGAATTCAGAGCTTGTCACTATGTTGATAAAATTACTTCAATAATTGAAGTAAATGTACATACTGTACTACATACATCCTGTCGTCAACGTCCAGAAATAGTGTCTCGAGCGCTCAGCTAACTTCAATTGAACCTTGAATTAGAATTAACTATCCACCAGCCACTCATGTGCCTTTCGAAGACTCGTGAAAACTAGGGATAACTAATAGCTGAGATTCTTGACTTCCCTACAGTACTTGCAACTTTATCAGAATATGCACAACAAAATTTGTTAGTTTATTGCTTCGACAATTTATAATAATAAGAGTTTTGGTCCTAAGTTTCATGACATTCTGAATTATCATATGGAAAGTAGAGGCGTAATGTTAGTGGATTCTTTTATAAGCAGATATACTGATCATGATATAGCTGTATGTAGACTCCTAATGGAAATGTACGGCTGAAATTTATCAAATTATTTTTTTGTTCAGAAATGAATCAAGGTCATATTGAAGTCAAAGATAGTTAGATAACCAAGAAATACCAAGCAATCACTAGGAATAATCATATAGGAATAATTTAACTATGCACAAAATGCCAAACATCACAGTAGATGCAATCACACTAGGGACATTATTCCCATTTTCATTATTAAGTTTTGAATACTTACCCAAGGTACCCAATACCGACAAATATAAGTACATGCATTTTATTTTCAACATGTAGAACATCGTAATCGCAGGCATATCTTTTGTCCATATGTAGGAATATGATAACAACTCGTGTGGCGATATAGGGATGGGGATAGGAAATATATCTCTACGGCAGCCCTACCGATAGGCAGTTGTTCATTAATATCAAATGACACCACATGAAATTTTTCGGTCGGACATGTTATGAGAAAAAGAACAAGAAACCTTGCAACCACCGAATGGTGGGCGGTAAAACTAAATGTTCCATTTGTGAATATAATGTCAAAATAGTACAATCTATCAGCCAATCTTTAGCGCCATCCAAGCAACGAGGAAAGTAGCAAAGTCAATGCAAATTTATGCAGGGTTTTTGGATAGCTATTGAAAGATAAATTGATACCATGGCAGTTAATAAAATAAGCAGTCAGATCAGCGTCTATTTTTCTCAGATAAATGTAGTCTGCTTTATAACTCGCCAATTTCGAATGACAAATTGACGCTGTATTAGATAGTGGATATTGATTTGATATTCCACTTCATTTTGGTCTTGTTTTTCCAGAAAGTTAGTTTGATGATGGAAACTGAGTTTGAAACCTTTGGCTCGTAGTAGTCTTTTGAATCTCATCCGTGACTGGAAACGTAGCCTCCACCAATCGCTCCTACTATACCTTAATCCAGAGCTCGGGGAGACACCCATTTTCCTATATTCTATCATTTCTATCTTAATTTATGGAAAGCAATTATGGAATTTTCACAGCAAGCTCTGAAAATATTATATCGTTGAATTGTCGTTCTAAATGCTCGTAACTTAACATACTACCACTGTCCGCAATTTTCACCCTTAGATAATTATACAGGCAGAATTCACAGCAATATGTTGGCCTAGTAGGCTAAAATCTGTAATCGAATTTCCAAATTCGTAACACTTGCACAAGTAAATAGGATTACAGAATACTTTGATAACTATATTGAAGACTGCTTGCATAAGCTTGGACTAGCCATGGCCTGGAAATTGAAAATCATGCAAACTCGGGTTCACGATTTAAAAAGTTTTTAGGAACCGGAGCTTGCAACCAACACGTAGTGTGTAGCTAATACTGTGTGGTATGCAGCTGCTTCGACTCTGTTTAGCAGCCGACGTCTTCAATCCCTTTAAAAAAGAATCCAACATCACAAGCTTATTAAAACTTCACATTAAAGTATTGCCGATCGAGAAGAGGTCACAAATCAAATGAATAGATCGGCCGTAGCGAACTGATTAGAATTTTTCTCGAATCGCAATTTCGAATCGAATATCGAAGCTTCGCATGTCTCAAAGTAAAACACAAAACACTCCTACACGAATTTGTCGATATTTGTGGTCATTATATTTACACAATGTAACATACCGCTCGTATACCGTCTTGCAATTGAACTTTATCTTTCAGGTCGAAAAAATTATGTTGTTATCGCCCCAATGATGGATGATCATTACATAGATATCTTCAACTTGGAGACAAGAAAATTTGTGAAACATTATCTTTGTTTCCCGCTTCCTGTAAACGATGACGCTGATGATTATTGTGTCAATGCTTTGGCTTTAAACAAAGATGAGACTCAAATATATTTCGCAAGTAATATTACCAATGACATTCACATATACGCCTTTCCTGAGATGGAGGCTTTGCGAAAATTCCCAAGTAAGTCATCTTGTTGACAATGTAGCAACATTCTACTTCATTTGATTTGTTCAGTAGTGAGAAGATATTGCACATTTTTTGATGTGTTTTGAATAGATGGATTTTAACATGTAAGTTAAAATTGTGAGCTGGGGCCTATTTCAATTTGAGATACCTAATCTTAAGATTCTTAGAAATGATGCTAGTGCATTTCAAAGTTAAGGCTAGGTCCCCTAAAGTATCTGAGGTGGTGACTCAGCATCGAGAGACTTATATACGACATCCGCTTATATTTGTGCTCGTGATATTCGTAGATTTTCGTTTCCGACACTCATTTTGCAGTAAATGAAATCTTCTCCAGGGGTCTTTTTCAATGAAAGTTCGTAACCTAACGTTATACTCCCTTAGGGTACCTAGCGAGCTCCCTTCAGGTATTCAACAAAATATCAAACAATTCAATGCCCGTGTCTGTCACGAGGTCAAATAGATATCTTTCCTAACGTAATGAATATACGCCATTAAAAGTAAGACCTTAAATTCATGAATGAATCTGGAGACGAATGACGTTCCATTTACTGCAGAATGCGTATTATAAACAATAAGATACATGTAAGTAAAAACGTCTGTTGTTCTCAAAATGGGTGATAAAGATCGTCGTTGGTTCTCAAGATGGGTGGCATAAAGTTCTCGATGTCAGTAGCCCAGTGGCCACATTTGTAAGAGAGAATAAACGTAGGTAAAGAAGAGTTTTAAGATAATTAAATTCTCAATTTTTATGAAATCTCACATAAGAAAGGCCATGAAACGAAATGTAGGAAACTTTCCTTTTACTTCTAGTTGATGTAGCACATGCAAATTACGTCATACATTGCAAAGCTCATGAATTATAGGTTTGGTGACCGGTGAATTTTCCGGTTATCCGTTATCCTTCTGCTTCTTTGCTCAGTTACGAAATTAACAAAGGAATTATGCGTAATGCACGTGTATTATTTTACTAAAATAGTACGCTACATTCAATTTTCACGAATATCAAGAGTATTTCAAATTTTCTTGAGCAACAATTTATTGGTAGTTTTCATATGTGGTCTCGACTGACCACAACTATCCACTTGAGAAACTGAAACATTTGCCAAAATTATCTATGAAACATAAGTTTTACATGGTATGAAGTTTATCAAAATTGAACCACAACTTCAACACGAGAATTTCATTCGAGAATGCATTTCTTAATTCTGCATATTCTTAATTGCCGCATTCTTTTCTTATATCACAAAGAAAACTACCTTGTGCTATAAAGACTCACTTTTCATTCAATTTAAGCATTGCATGAAATCTGCTTGACATCATACAGCGTTCGATAATCATCGAAAGTTATGATATCAACTTTGCAATGATTAGTAAATATGTTAGGTAGCTGATAAGGTAGGTGTAGAGCTACCTTACTCTTTACCTTTAGTTTTGCCACAAAAGATTTAAACAAGCTGAGATACTACCTTAAGGTAAGATTTTTCACTCTTTTCATGATGTAGAATCATTCTGTTAGGCAAGATATCTACTCCACCACGTGACAGCCAGAGACAATGAATTATTAGTTTTTCGATTAGATACGTCAACGGTGCTGCTTTGAAATTGGAATACGCTTATCCATAGAAATCAGACTTTTCGCTTTGTTTACTGAGACTAGAATAGACAACAGCTGTTTGTTGATGGAAATTTCAGCCGATCGGCAAGGTGATGCTTGCTAGATCTTTGAAAGAGTCAAATCACTGAAATATTCAACAGTTGTAAATTCTTGCCGCATGTCGATTTATTGTAAGTTATTTTGTCAGAATGCTTTCATATGTAAAGAGAAATGATAATGGCCGTGAATATTTACTAAGTTCACAGATAAGCTGCCGGTGCCTTCCAATTGTCAAACACTAGAAACTGCCATCGTATATGCACCGTTGGCATGATGGCGCATGTCCGTCCGCGACGTTCCGTTGTTTTCATTGTCCATGGCCGCTCTAGTCCTTTATTACTATAGAGTATCGGATTTCTATGCGCTTATCCACCTTAAGGGAGCATGACATTAGATACCTAACCGCAAGGTAGTAAGGTTAGGGACCTTGAATTGTAATAGGCCCTTGATTCTGATCATGCAAGAGGTCCAATGACATTTCAAGGTACATTGGAACTCCTAATTTACGGACGGCTATTCAAAATTCTCGTCTTCTACTATCTAGGTAAATCATTTGTCTTATTCTCTGGTGATCGTAAGCGAATGCACTACATGTATCTGGCATTTTGATTCGCATGTAAGCACATGGGTATAGGAAGAAGGAGCACTACTGACAGCCATGTGTGCGTGCTTATTCATCAATGCATTAAGTTACTATTACATGCAGTCAGGTTAAAATAATTTCAGTAAGTACATGTATATATTACTTTTTTTCGCATACCGTCAACCCTTGAAGAGGAAGCGTGGTATCAGGACAGTAAACGTCTTTATGAACTTCCGTTTATTTAATTCAGTATATCTAATAGCGCACTAAAAGGGGTGTTTTCCATTCATAATTATGTCTCATTTGGTTCGCTTGTAGACCAACGCATATTGAATAGCAATTTTAGTTAGTACAGTACTACATCTATCACTTGGATAAAATACACAATACATGTCCGACATAGGATTTCACAACCGATAGTCCGGGCAGCCAGAATGAGTTTCTGTAGGGGACGAGGCCGAAAATAAGACTTTCACAGAATGATGTACACCCTATGCCTACTACGAATCTGTGTGCCTGCCGAGTTCTTACTGATTTCTCTTCTTGTCAGACAGATTCAAAGAAAGGCACTGTTCATTCAATGGGACGCAGATTGCAGATTTTGGCTCAAATTAAATTTTTCATGTTTTCGCTGATTATGTGAAAAGCATTAAGTCTAGAGCTATAAATTTTACCATGATATGTCTTCAGATAATTACCTATTATGTGTATGTGATATTATCATGATTCTGATAGGCAATGTATGGGATAATATGGTTAAATGTGGATCAAATTAGCCAAAATGTCTGTGTTTGCCAACATTAAGAGACTTGCCAATTCTAAATGTGTCTAACTTCATTGAACTTCCAGAACATGATAAGAAAGGACTTGAAGACATCCCATGCTAATTATTATGGCTCTAGATTTAGGGCCTAGTACTTTTCACTTAATAAGAGAAAACACTCACAATTTCATTTTTGACGAAAACTGCAATCTGCTTCCCATCGAATTTATATGTGGTTTTCCGTGATCCTGTCTGACGAGAAGAGAAATCAATAAGAACTCGGCAGGCACACAGATTCGTAGTAGGCATAGGGTGTACATCATTCTGTGAAAGTCTCATTTTCGGCCGCGTACCCTGCAGAAATTCAGTCTGGCTGCCGGACTAAATGACGACAACCGTGAATATTTACAAAGCACACTGATAAGTAGCCGGTATCTTCCTATTGCCAAACACTGGAAGCCGCCACCGTTTAGTTACCGTTGTCATGGCAACGCATGTTCACGACGTTCTATTGTTGTCAATATCATAGATGTGCTAGTCCTTTGTATTGCAGCGTGTTCCAATGCTTATTTCTTTGAATTTACTGAATTTTGTAACCGTTTCACATTTCAGCTAAGACCAATCAGAGTTTAGAGAAGTTTTATCTTGCCCCGGATGAAAAGTTTCTTTATGCTCAGTGGAG
The DNA here is from genome assembly GCA_907163375.1 of Prostheceraeus crozeri. Taxonomy (NCBI): domain Eukaryota; kingdom Metazoa; phylum Platyhelminthes; order Polycladida; family Euryleptidae; genus Prostheceraeus; species Prostheceraeus crozeri. The sequence continues at coordinate 775,393 of CAJQUW010015840.1, read as the reverse complement.
TCAAATGATAGCCATCATTGACCTTGAACTTGAGGAGACCAGGTACACATGCAGACACGGAACAGGACTTGCAGACTTCGGAATTCTCTCACGAAATCACATTGTAACCGCCGCGTTTGATAATACCTTACGAATCTGGGACCTCTCACGCGAGCCAATGAAAGTGTTGTGGGATAGAATAAACCACGTAGAATACGGATGGAGGTGAGTGACCTTCAGTGCATCACCGGTCTAAATATTTGCTGCGTCCATGAATAGGAGATAATCAAGAGAGCACTGACTGTAAAATGTTGTATTTAAATTTGCTGTATGTATAAGTCTACATGAAATTGGAAAAATGTAATAAGATGTCAAAGTGCATTACAAGTACATATACCTTAATATGACATACATTACCTTAATGTCATTCTATTCTGCACCCTTAACAGTCCCTCTCATGGTGATGCAAGCATCACCTTCATAATGCACCGCTATTGCAATGCACAATAATTACATAAACTTAGCCTCCGCAGATTGAAAACAAAAAGAGTTATCGGAATGCCAAGTGTGATATTTGAAATTGCATTTTGTGCAGGTTAAGAGTCGTTCATGTCAATCCATTAGAATTTATGCCTGATTCAAGCATTAATTCATAGAAAGTTGATCCCACAGAGCATAAACCTCTATCATGAAACTAATATGGTCCTATCAATTAAGTGTCCGATATTATTCATAATTTTGATAACTTCAGTTCTCATGTTTCTCAGGAGCTGTAATTTTGAATTTTGGCGCATTTGAGATCGATGATCTGAGGCGTCTTGTTATTCTCACTACATAAGAGCTACAACTACTTCCAAATTCTTAATTGGTCAGTAAGAAAAATATTTTCCCTGTCCCTGGGCTGCACTGGCTTTTGCCTAGCTGCTCTCCCCCCATGAACAGGGAAGAGAATATTCCGGATATATCCGGAATTCCGGATTTTTTGACGGCCATCTGGGTCATTTCTGAGATTCGCCAGAAAATGCAATGAAAATGGAGGGTTAAGGGGGTAGGGGCACGCGGGCCACTGGGCCCCTAAGATGGAATGACATCTTCATGATGCGTTGCATGTAAGACCCCTCTGATAACAATTTATTACATTGATGTCATCGACATTTCCCCTTCTGACGATGAGTGGGCCCCCTATGACGAAACATGGTCCTTTTTGAGGATGTTAGACCTTTTTTTGACTAGAAGTTACGTATGTCACAAAAAGTTACGCATGCCCTCCCTCCCCCTAGAAGAGATCCTCCGGATTTTTTGTGACATGGCGTTCTCATCCGTGCATGAAGGAAACCAGACGTGGGAATGGGCTTATATACTACACTTCGCTCAGGAATTAAATTCATCCAGAATCTGTTCGTCAACCAATCGTCCCAATACTTTAATTGGATAAATACTTCAGAAAGCAGAGGATATAATGTTGAGTGTGGGGATGTCTAATCAAATGCTTGTCTAACTTTTTCCAAACGAGATGCAGAATTTCCTGACTAGGGTACTCGGTCTTCAAAAGAGAAGATATCTCATGGTGATTAGAACACAAGTCATTTCATGTGGTGCGGAGTGAAAGATCAAAGAATTTCTTGAGGGAATGAAAGATCGCGTCTTACAGCAGATCTACTAAAAATTACTATCATCTTGACACATTCACAGTCGCATTTTCCTCATTTGTAGGGGTACGCCGCACAGTTTTGGTTCTGACCATCGTTATCTCTTTGGAGTCGCCAATGTAAGGATGAAAACCGAAGAAGCAAAGAACAATGACAGAGATCATACAGAAATCATTATTTATGATCTTCGAAATCGAAAAGTGGTCTCCAAGGTAATTATTCCCCATTACATTGAAGGCAATTCTTGGAATGTAAACATCATGTTGTCTGAGTCATCACTGGTCTAATATTTTCCTTCGAATCTGACTCTCGTGGTGAAATGAAGTGGTATGAGAGTCCAATGCTCTGTTTTGCTCTGTTAAAAGCTTGATTTTTAATGATAGAGGCCAACATGGAGAAGCAGCCTACGCTCACTATTGCAAGGTAATTTGACTTGTCCATGTGTATACATACATTTCACCACCTTCAACCACTAGCCTGCATCATTGAAAAGTTCCGCAACATCCATTGAAAGAGTCGCAACATATGACCATGCTTCGACGGCTGTCGATTTAAGTTAGGACAAGTAAATTCAAGCGGTATGAAACTCGACAGTTCGTCCGCTCAATTGTGCAAGTATTTTGCTCCTCCCGCTCGTTCGCTCCCTCATTGTTCATATATTTAAGAAAATCCAATTCGCTCTTTCTAGCTAGCTCAAGAAAATTGTTGTGCATAAATACATCCTTTTTAAATTACTACTTTGATAAATGATTACTGATTCGTTCGATGGCTTTTTTATTTTGCCCATTATCGCTTGTCCTTATCGTTCGAAAATGAGAAATAGTACATTCGTTCGTTCGTATGCACAGAAATTGATAACAATAGAACCTCTAGAATGGCAGTAAAACTTCATGCAATGCAGAATAATGACACAAAAATCGCTCGCATTTTCACATAGATACACTTGTCAACGGCTGTATCATTGGGTTAGAATCAGTCACATGCAATTCTAAGCTTTTCATTGGTGTATCATGGCCCAACTTATCTCCCCCGAATGTGACGCCACATTGAGTCAGCTTCAGATAAATATTCCGAATTCACTGGTCAGAACGGGACAGAAGATCGCTAATGGAATGAGTGAATCACAGCAAAATTGAGGAATCAGTGTGTCTTTTTACATTCTAAAATTTTAAACGTTTGATATGAAGCCAAAGGTGGAATGCTTGTATCAGCTCAGCAGTAGCATTTATTTTAGCCCAAGTAGAAGTGGATAGACAAAAGGTCCATTCACACCGGGCGCGGCGCGTCCAACAAAAGTGCCTGTTCTCAGTCTCACCGAGCCGCGTGGCGAGGGACACTTCATTATGTCCATATCATTATGGACACTTCTTATTGCTAAATAATTAACATATTCATATTCCTTGTGCTACATGTATTCAAATGAGCCCAAACAAGAAACCATAATATGACACTTTCCGAGATAATTGAATGATGTACTCAGTTTTCAGAATTTACATGAAATCAGATGCAACATTTCAAGCATAATGACTCGAAAATTATGTCTAAACGACACATTCTCGAGACATTTTGCATTAGATCTACGAGCGTGAACAAAGTGTGGTGTAATCAGGTTCTTAGATCTGCAAATTTCATCAGACGAAAAGTTTGTTATGAATTGAAGTGTTGCTAGCATAGAAATTGACAACAATAAAACCTCTGGAATGGAAATTAAGCTTCATGCAATGCACAATAACGGCACATAAATCGCACGCATTTTCACTTAGATGCACCTGCCAACGTCTGTATGATTGGGTTAGAATCAGTCACATGTGTAAATCGAAGCTTTTAATTGGTGGTTCATGCCCCAACTTAGTTCCCCCGGATGTGCCGCGACCTTGAGTCAGTTTCAATTCTAGCCAACTTCAGATAAACAGTTTATTTCTATGGTTGCTAATGACAGTATAGACTGTCCCTAGAGCAATACAATTCTAGAGCAATATCCGAGTAACTGCATGATGAGTTTTGGTCGAGCAACGGTCTAGAAAATAGGGTTAATCTGAGAAGAGCACTGAGTTCAGTATGATATGGCGACAAAAAGGCATTCCGTCATGTTAATTTTCGTCAAGTAAATCCGATTCTGCAGAAACTATTCTCTTGAGTATCAAAATCTATAAGTTGTGGTTGTCGTATGATTTGAGGGAATATCAGATCAGATATTTCACTGCCAATACTATTCATGCAAACCAAGTGAAATGAATCCTTTTGTCAAACTGTCAACCACAATTATAAGCTATATCGACTGTTGCCACGCACTGCGATGAGCATGAGCGATAGAAGCGATCATTTTCAAGGAGAAAAAATGGCTGCTGTTTACAAAATAGATGCCACCATCATCTTCTTCGTGAAATTACCTTTTAAATGAAGTGTGTTTCGACTAAATTACAGTCCGTTTCATAAAAAGTGGATCATCCTAAAATTTGACTAAATAAAACATAAGTATGATACAGAAAGCATTTTTATGTTATTTCATGTCCCTAATATATTTAAATGTCCTTATATAAACTGATAAGCTATGATACAGTAACGGTTCTTAAGAAGCTAATATTTTGTGGCCCTACCCTTATTGTCAATGACATTACCAATTCGTCAAGGCATTAACGATTCGATGATATCGTTGATTTTTGATTGATCTGACTTTCTCCATTCTCTTTTTAACAGTGACGTAAGTTGTGATACGCCATCTGTAGGTAGCAGTGAACGACGAACGTTACGTTTTAGAATACTCCATACATTTTCTATGGGATTCAGATCAGGAGAACGAGCTGGCCAAGATAATGTCCTAAGCCCTAATTGAGACTTACATAAGTTGACTCTACTACTCCTGTGACACGTAGCATTACCATCCATACATAAATAACCAAGTCGATGGATCACCAAGTTGATCTGTCATTTGACCAATGTTCATTCGTAAAACATTCACATAGCGTTCAGAATTCATGGTTCCTTGCTGTATGTGAAGTTCAGAGCGGCCATTGGTCCAAATGCCAGCCCAAATCAGTAGAGTCGCACCACCTTGTACCCGGGACGATGTAAATGTCTCGGAATTTCCTGATCAGATTTTATCCATAATCTCAATCGACCATCACTATCCTTCAGACGGACTGATGCCTCATCAGACCAGACAACCCGATCCCATTGATTTCGCCAGTGACAATGACTCATTGCCCATCTGAGACGTCTTTTTGTATGCTGATCTGATAATTCGATCTGAGAGGGCCTCTTACAGCTCTTGAAATTCGACTCAATAAGTCTTCTACGAATAGTGGACTTAGAAATAGACGAGTCTAGTGCAGCCATCTCAGTTAACGAGAGACTTGGATCAACTTCAACAAATCTCAAAATTAGGCGGTCTCTACGTTTGGATGTTTTGCGTGGACGGCCAGAGCCCTCTTTACGACAGAGTCGAAAATCATCATTATGCCATCGATGCACATTTGTGTAAGGGACATTTAGTCGCTTGCTTGTAGCTCGCAAAGAAAGCCCTAGTTCTAGCAAGGCTGACACTTTGCCTTTTGTGAATGCGATCTCGTTATTGTTCATTCGTGCTTTGTATTGTTTTCAACCGGTAAGAGATAGATTTCTAGCTGAAAGCAATCAGGAGTGCTGCCAACACCACCGCAACGAAGTCAGGAAGCTATGGAACATGAAGTCCAGTTAATCACATGTAGCAGTTACATTATCGTTGATGAATAATGGTGCTATACTGACTTGATTGACCAATTTTCTTTATTTTTGTTTTGCTTGATAGCTTCTGGCTTGTAGAACAACATATTACATAACAAAGCAAACAAATGTAATTTTATAAGAGTGAGGTATGATTTTGTGTAACATTGCTAAATGAAGATCAAATTATCTACTACTTTTTATCTATAACAGGAAAACAACTCAATATTCATGCTTGAAATTTCCAACAATGATATTAGTAAGCACAACTGACATATCTTCCAAATTTCAGAGAAATTCGTTCAAGTTTGGCGGAGTTAGACAAAGTTGAAGTTAAGGCGATGTTTAAGGGTGATCCATTTTTTATGAAGCAATCTGTAGTTAAGAATTCTACGATCTGCATCAAATAAACGATATGAAGCGTTTTGATGACTTCATCGTAATGCTTGAAGGAGTGGCGCACAATCAAAGACAGATGAAAGGGACCGATTGCATTTTTTCCGATTGCAAGTGAAGTGCGACGTACCTTTGAGTGATTGACATTGTAAATTAATCGTTAGGATATTGGGATTGCTATACATAACATAATTTTGCGGAAACTAATCATTTGATATTTCACATTCGTAAAGAATGGGGTTTTTGAGGACACACATATCATTTACACATTTTCATTCATAGGGTGACAACCAGTGTCAACAAGGCACAGGTGACAGATCATGAAATAGAAATGATGCACGGATTGACTTTGCTTACAATGCGACCTTTATTAACTTATCATCGTCTATTCTATCGTAATTGGGAGTATCACTCTATTGAAGATTATCGATAGATTGATAACAATAACAACTTTCTCATCTTCGTTTCCGATACTCGTTTTGCAGTAAACAAAATACCATTCATTTCCAAATGCATTCATGAATTCGATTTCATGGTTGACAAAGTATGAAAGTGCACTGATAAGCCTTAGGGATATTGATGTTCATTTGGTCAGATTGTCCTCACAGAAGGTCAGAATTGTCGGATAGTTATGTCGAAAGTCAGTCATTTCTCTGCACGAACATCTGGCAGCGTGTGGTGTCAGGTTTCAGTGCGAGGGTAGAGCAATTCCTTGGTAGAGCAAGCCGCGAGGCGTCTTGGCGCGGGATGGATTTTCCTATCTCGTAAAGCAAACCGCGCGTCTTATGTGAATAGCCCCATCGGTTTGTTAAGGTTCTGAGCGAAAATTCTGGACGCGTGAGACGCGCAGCGTCCGGTGGGAATGGACCTAAATACTAACTAAGTATTTGTAGGAAAATTCGACCTCATCGCTGACAAAATTGGTCAGAGCGCGCATTAGACAGCGAGCAATAGTATGGCTCAGTCCAGGCACGCGGGAGCAGTTTCAAAGTTGAGGGGGCAAAAGGAAACGCATGCCTGTTTGGTAATTGTTGTCTAAACTTTCTATGAAGCGTTTTTTTTGAAAGGATGTTAATTGATGTCAAATAGTAGGCCTGATGTATCCATTATGAATCTTTATTTGCACTTTTATGAATTTAGTGATACAAAACCTCGGTTCAACACCCTGCTTCGACGCTCATTAAACTAGTTCAAAATTTCATCATCCTTAGAACAATATTAGATTTATCAGTTTATTGTGAAATTGGAAAATTCAAGTATATGCAAACACAAAGTTTACCTCATACTTAAAACTCGATTTAAATTCCACCTTTTCTTTGTATTCCTGAAAGTCTTGAATGTTGTAGAAAAATTATATTATGTCATTATACCAATCTCGATGAAAGATTTTGCATAGAAAACCAAGTAAATTTCTGACAAAATTTTTATAAGTCAACAACGTCAAAAAGTAGATTGCCTCTCTCGAGTTTTGAAATGAATTGCTTCATCATCTCTTGAATGTTAAGGGAGTAGAGAATGTTTAGATTGATATGATGCAGAGCGATGTGTGTAAGGCGTTATTGGGTCATCCGAGAGCGCATCCACGTCTTCAGGCGACGTAATGACGAAAAGGATCGTTCAACATGAACTATGGATATTGGCAAGCACAATACCAACTGTAGCAATTTTTCGGCTTCGCAGATTAATATTGTCGACTGACAGAATCTAATTTTGCAAGGGTATCATGAAGAATAAGCAATATCGCAGCTGATGATCGACATCTGAGCTGCTTTAGCATAAAGAAACCTTTGGCAGAGGTCGCTACATTCCTTGGTTTTACATCTTATGTTGATAAACTCAAACTCTAAATCAGTTACTTAAGCCGCTGTTAACGGAAATGATGTAGCGCGACAGAGGTCATTGCGTCCTCCGACTTTTGTACTTATTCACTGTAGAAATACATTGCCGAAATATTGCTTAATCAAAACATAATTTTTCACCATTTATATTTTTTAAACACATTTTTAACCATGAATATTGAAGGGGCAAAAAAGATACTTTGCCCATCAAGATATTTTTGGGGGGGGGGCCGCTGCCCTCCTTGCCCCCCCTGCTCCCGCGTCCATGGCTCAGTCTGTCAATTAAGGCAACTTTACATGTGAAAGTATTGATCCTCGATTCAATTTTTGCATGGTTTAATCAAAAAGAAACATTTCTTACGCCGATTTTGTATTCCTGATTTTAAACCCATCCCTCAAAGAAAATAACGCCGTATATCTCTGTTGTTTAAAGGATGTCTGATTTTTGTTTGCCTCTTCTGTATAAAACACAAAGTCCTCTGTTGTTGTCACTTCACGTTAAAGTTTCACAGTCGATAAATTTCAGAACAATACAACAAGCAGTGTTTATTCTATCACCCGTGACTACTCTCATCTACGTGGTCAACTAGTAATTTGTAATTGCAGTCACTTCATTTACACTTTGCAGTTAGACGGCTTCATACTAGCGATTCAGTACAATAGTCACCGGTTCACTGAGGCATCATGACCTATAGGACACTGCACATGTTAAGTACGGCAAAAATGAATAGTTAATAGCGGCGCACGGGAGGTTCTTTAGAATCGTCATAAGAAAAATTTCCGCTCCCTTTATAAGCCAAATTGTGTATTGCTATGATGCAAAATATACAGCACCCAACGTTTCAGACGGCACGGCCTTTATCAAGGATAGGTGAGGAGGCATGTACGGACAATCATGAATACGTATATACAAGTTTGAAACAATAAGATGAGTGACCGCTCAGTTAAATTCGTATTTCCGGTTCATCTTCGGTTTTAATTTGTCGATGTGATTAGCCTCTGAGGTACGGGTTTTAACAGGATTGTCAATAAATTCTATTGAGAAATCGCTTAGATTCATATTAACGTGGTCATATTTAATAGAGGCATGAACCGATAACACACTGTTGGAGTTCTTAAGGAGTTTTAAGGAGTTCTTTTGGAGTTTTTAAGGCTTAGATTGTAAAGCGAATATTGAAATACCTGTTGGTAGAACCAATATAAGTGTCATCGCAGATGTTGCAGACCCGTACATGCATCCTCACCTACCCTTGATAAAGGCCGTGCCCGCTGAAACGTTTTTATTAAATTATTTATCACAATAAAAATGAATGCTTCCATGAAATTCCTCACATCATGAACACGGCAGTCTGATCGATCAGCGTAGTACTCTTGTCGATCAACAGTCACATTATCTGACTTACCGAGTTTTGGGCGAAAGACGTGTTCGTAGGAGTTCAGTGGTACGAATTCCCTGCAACGATAAAGAGTTGCGACATGTTGATGCAATAACAGATTGGTTTGAGCGAGTGCGCGTTAAAACATAGACATGACAACATCAAGGTTGCTACTTGATTATTGTGTTATTAGATTACTGGGATTCCCGTTAAGCAATGTCCCATTGTCCATAACGGTGGATCATCGCAAAGCGGCAAGTCGCAAACAGCGCCCACCGTGCCTGCAATGAAGGAACATCATCTGAGATTTCAGGGTAAATAATGTACAAATCAGAAGCCGCGTTAGCGGCCGACGATTTGTTCATTACTTGCCGAGAAATCTCATGTGGTATTTCAATTGACCGGCGTTGTGGCCTTGTGGTAGAGTGTTCGCTCTGCGTCGGGAAGACCTTGGTTCAAACCTTGGTCGGGTAAAACCTAAGACTTTCAAAATAGGTACACTCTGTCTTCTTGCTAATTATTCAGCACATAAAGAATATGGGTGGGATAAATAACAACTCGGCCACATGAAGGAAGGATTTTGTGCCTAATTTGCTTCTGTGCATAAACAGGATTCATTTATTTATTTTATCGTCTACTTGTGCATCTAGATCTATCCATAGACTTCCTGCAAAATAATGTTAGTCTGCAATTTAGAAGTTTATGATCTTTGTATTAATTTCTGAAAAATGGCTAAAGGATGAAAGAACATTTTGAAAATGAAAAATCATTAATTTTTGAGCATCGTTGAATTGCAAACAAAATAAATGTCACACCAATATGAATGGGAAGAGTCATTGATGAAGTCAATTTAAAACTAAAAGAAGCCATCATGATGCAAATCAAAAAGCCTATGATCAATCACATAGAAGGAGTGCGTGGACTTCAAAAGCTTTGTAATAGACTAAGTGTTCATTTTCTTTTCTTCTGTGGCACATTTTTATCCACGCCGACCTCCATTAATCATGCACATCGATTGCGTAAGTTTCTATGAATTTTTTAGTCAGTAATCTGATTCTACTTGCTCCATAACCTTAGTCGCTGGGATGCAGTAAGTCTGTCGCAAACATACAATCATTTAAATCATAAACATGTAAAACGTGTGTTTTCCGTGTGCTTCATCCGAATTTTGAAAAGATCAAAAAGACAGAAAAACAACTAAGTTTAAATGCAGCAGGCCTGTATGATTTTTTCATAAATGTTGCGCATATTTGATCTTTCGCATTGAATTATTCAACATTAGGCCTTACTCATGTCACCAATTTTGTCAGGAAATCCAGATTAGAATATTCAAACAACTGAAGTGAATTACCTCCTGCAAAACAATGTACGTTTGAGGTCATTGATTAATTGTCGTTTAGACTGTGCGCTATTTTCTACATGTAGTCTTCTTGAAAGTTTAATGTGAGAACTCGAGCTATCACATGCGCTCAATGAAGAATAAGCCCTGCATATCAATTAACAACAATGAAATTAAATAAACGATAGATCAAATTGCCATGCAAAAGATGTACGGCTGGTAGGATTCGAACCTGCGACCAAGGTTAACTTGACCTGTGCTCTAACCAACTGAGCTACGAGCCACTTACGCGACTCTGTCAATTGGCAGGATCAAACCCTCACCACCACACATCAGTTGTCAAGGCAATAATAATCAATGAATAAATAACACGTCACAATTGTGACCGCCGACATTAAGGCAAGTAGCGGGGATCGATTGTCCACCAAAGCATCTTAAACCATGTCGTGAATGCAATGAACAACAATGAAATTAAATAAACAGAATATAGAAAAAAATACAGAATCCAACGTGAGTGAAGGTAATTTGGCGCCGCTTCGAACTAATGAAAGCTTGAGCGCAACTTTTCAACATTTTTGTGTGCTGTTTTGGACAGATGCGATCAACGCAACTTTGCGGTAATTGCATCTCCAGCGATCTGCAGGATACTTTCCTGATTTTATGTTTTGATAATAAAACGCGGATTTGATTATTCGGCATTCACTCAATCGCCAAAACATACTAGCAACACATTTTGATAAATAGAGGAGTACAACGAACTTCAAAGAATCAAATATATTGGTCCTTGTCAGTTTGTTATTCGGCTTTTATTCGGCTTGTATAGACCATTATAGCTTCAAAGATTGCTAACCAGTGATTCTCATAAACAGAGACATTCACATGGGTGTTTTACATTGATTAGATCTAATCCAGTAAACCTCATGATAAAGCAGATGAAAAACGTTCTTTCATAACTTTATGGGTCACTGGCACGCCCAATTGCGCAAATGATAAACGTCTATTTATATTTTGCAACGTATAACATACTGTTTTGAATTCAATTGTTACGAATGAATCAGAGCATGGCGGCTGCTGCTGTTTCCAAAATAATCATCATCTTTTCTAAGGTGGACAAGAATTTCTTCACGTTGATAATTTTTCAAACTATGTTAGAATATGTTGATATAAAACTTTTCATATGATGTAGCGATTTCTAGTGAGCGTTGTTTTATTTGATTGTAGGGTATGCACACGAGTTTCGTGCTGCATTCGTGTTAGATGAAGCTGATTTGGACCATAAGAATCAGACTTTTTGTTTTGTTTAAGTTGGTTGGGCTAGAATGGACAACATTTGTTTGTTGATAATCATTTTACTTGCTCAGTCAGACATCGATGCATCTTAATATTGAGTTCACCTTGGGCTTTGTGTATTATTAACCATAATTTAGTGCTTTATTATTATATAAGCCACAATCTATGAAAACATGCCAATTGCAGGGTTTTTTAAGGAAAGTATTAGGGACCCTGTAAGGACCCGAAAGTTTCCCATCTTAAATTCATATTTAGAGATCTTTTGAGCACTATTGTTGATGACAAAATGTTCAGCTTTGTCATTTTATGGATGAATATGATCGGATAGTATATGATACTTTATGGTATGTAGGTACCTACATGACGTGCTATTAGCTCAGTATTACCACAGGTACGGCCCAGGATGCAGTAAAAATTCATTAATCATTTTCAATTTATATATGCATCTATACATACACCATATGCAAGACAAAATCAAATTGGAAAACCAATGGGTAGGCTGTCACGAATTTATTTCTTCTTAAATGTCCATTCATCTGCAATGTGCATCCAAAATGTAGCGAAATCATCGAGAAAATCGGCATCGGCGAACGGTGCCTCCAAGTGGCACGGCTGCGATGCATCTTCCTCGGTAAAACTTTCGAAGTCGAGGCCCTCGTCGTCCACCTCGGCTTTCTGCGCCGTTTTCTTTTGTACCTCGAGTCTCTTACCATATGCCAGTACATCCTTCATGTCGCGAAGTGACCTTGCGCCGCTTCTTCTTGCCAAGGATCGCGTTCGCCAGTTCGTCGCTCAGAACGCTCGGTCCATTGAGCGACATCTGCAGCAGCGCGTTGAGCATGGCAGTGAGCAGGCGGTTGCGCATAAAAGACTTAACGCGCTTCAGGGAAGAGAAGCCGCACTCGTTTCCTGTCCACGAGACTCGTTTGTATGCTAGAATTGATGCGTGATCGCCCAGTAAGGTATGTTCACCTTATTTCATGCACATCATGGCTACCTTCACTGAGTGTCATCTCTAACGTTACGAGCATCGAATTGTCATGAGATTTTTATAGTTGGAAAAGAGACATGGAAATATATCAAGAAATTGAAAAATTGTATGTCAATGATGTTCCAATTATTCAGTCCAGACAATTCACAAGTGGGTGGATGCAGCCTCGGGACAGATCTTTCCTTTGAAACTTTTTCTATAATTCTAGTGACCCGATTTTCTATTCGAGGGACCCGATTCTGGTTCCTAAAGCACCTTAAAACCCTGGATAATTGCAGCAGCATTTGTGGAAATATTCATTCAAAATAATCTCCACGATATCCATGGATATCTACAGCAAAGCCGGTTGTACATGATATGATGCATAGATTTGCGTTGGATCAGAGAATGGTCGTCGATTGTATACAGGAAATATCCGAATCCGATCAGAATGACTTGATGGTTAATCCGATCCGAAATAATCCGAATTTTTTTATTTCTTTGAATATCTTTGAATTGAAAGTATTAAATCTCAGCATATAGCTGCGGGTTGAGTAGGCCTATATACGTTCTCAATATAGACATACAGTTGTGCTTATGCATTATGCGTGTTCGAAGCCTATTATTGCTACCAGTCAAAATATTGGTCTGGTCTTCAATGTAAGGTGCTATTATTTTCCTGGTGAATTACATTAATGATTTCTTGGATTGGTTTCTTCTATGCATTGCTCGTATGATAGGACAGGCGGTTCAGCATTTTTGTATGGCTAGCAATTTTTAGACTGTATACAGCCGCAGCATGTCCGACTACGATTCATGGCATTATTGACCAATTCGCTAAACATAACACTGTGACACCTTATATGAGGAGTTAAGACATGCCGTGTCACGTGACTCACGTCATCATTAGCTGGAACCGTGGAGCTACCACGGCTATGGGCGGTTCCAGCTCCGACCCAAAACCCTTCGACAAATAGTCGGGCCGCCAACACGAGACCGAAAATGAGACTTTCAAAGGATGATGTACATCCTAACTACGAAACTGCACATCTGTAGAGGTCCACCCGGTACCTGTTACTATTAGACAAGAATATAAAAAGCACATTGAAATTCCTGGGAAGCAGACTGAGGTTTTCAGTAAAATAACGTTTGTCTGTCTTTTCTGTGATTAAGTGAGAGGCCTTACGGTCAGTGTTGAACCATCTCTAGGTCATGCAGTTGTTCATGTACATGCCAGTTGTTCAAGAAGCCTAACACATTCAGATTTATCAAATCGTTATTTTTTTGTCGTCAAACACAGCATCTTGATTAACTTTTAGCTGAAACTTACTTTCTTTGAATATATTTTCGTATACATAACCGATCGGAGGTATAAGCACATGCAGGATAGAAAATGACCTGAAGATATTCCACTCTAAAAATTATGACCACTGACGTAGCTGGTGCTTCCCACGTAAAACTTTTTTATGAGGTATGAATCGCAGAAAGAGCCATGACATTTTTCTCTATTTTTAGGGGACGGATTGAAGTCTTTGATGTAGTATTAGTCCGGGAGCTAGCGTGAAGTTGTGCAGGGAACGAGGCAGTACACAAAACTTTCACATAGCATAGTACACCTCTAACCTACTGCAAAACTTCGCCTCTGCCGGATCAGATCATTTGCTTTTCAGAAATAGAAAGGATAACACAATCCTATGTATTTCCAGTGGTAAAATTGTGACATTTAAGGTGTTGACTCAATTTTTTCGAATTTTTGCTCATAAAAGTTACACAAATTGGTATTTTGTTGAACTGGTTATTATAGAAATCATCTACAGATCATGATTTTTCAAATGAGTTATTATTCAGTGACAGAGGATGAAGTAAAGTGTACAAACAGACACTTTTCGTTAAAGTATATCAACAATTTTCCTGAAATTTCTATGTTAAAATTTGCAGTTACACCAACGAAAAGTGTCTGTTTATACACTTTACTTCATCCTCTGTCACTGAATAATAACTCATTTGAAAAATCATGATCTGTAGATGATTTCTATAATAACCAGTTCAACAAAATACCAATTTGTGTAACTTTTATGAGCAAAAATTCGAAAAAATTGAGTCAACACCTTAAATGTCACAATTTTACCACTGGAAATACATAGGATTGTGTTATCCTTTCTATTTCTGAAAAGCAAATGATCTGATCCGGCAGAGGCGAAGTTTTGCAGTAGGTTAGAGGTGTACTATGCTATGTGAAAGTTTTGTGTACTGCCTCGTTCCCTGCACAACTTCACGCTGGCTCCCGGACTATATCTACCACTTAAGCGTTAATAAGAGGCGACTACAAATATTACATTCTTCCAAAGTGAGACATTGTTAATTATAAAGAGGTATTTTATTTAGTCAGACACATCGGCCACGGTGAAAGGGTTTTCTCGTACTTCAATCCACATCCACTTGGATTTACATGTGCATTTTTTGATCCTGTCTGTTAAGAGCAGGAACCGGGTGGAACTCGGCAGACGCGCAGATTTGTAGTGCGATGGATAGGGTGCACAGTATTTCCCAAAAGTCCTAGTTTCAGCCTCGCTACCTGCATAAACGCGTGCTGCCGGTCGAACGAGATGATTCAACCGCTTAGCTGTCAAGATTTTAATGTTCATCAATCAAGTGAAACAATTGGATACTTCCATATTGAACTATAATAGTTTTTATATCAGAGGCACTTCTTCAGAAGTATTTGAATACTTATTCTAGGTATTTTATTAAAAGTGAGGCACTTATAAAATAGTCATCCATTCTTAAGGGAAGAATTATAGCAAGAACCAATATAATGTGCTTTAATAATAAGTGCACTAAATTTGAAGCGAGAATGCATGTGTATATGTTGTTCGCCATGAGCTTTTCGCCCGACAGTTGTGTTTTCAGCTGAAACACAATCTTAAGGAAGTCCGCGACCTCCTTTAAAATCCAGATAAATTATTCACAGTAGGTTATGTATTGAGAGGTGAAGGCCAGCATATTTCGGGAGCTCTGCAACGATGTCACACTTGCATTTGTTTCAGCTGCACTGTCAAATATCACTTTTTCTCGCAAAATGACTGAATTCTAATACATACGAAACTTCAAGTCGGAGCCGTGGTATTTACCTCCGACCTCTCTAAAAATCCGAGGTCTCTGAAGACACAGACTGTGCTCAAAAATTACATGTCAATGCTTCTAATCGTTCAAATTTGATAGCCATATGGTTGTACGAACAAGGAAGTAAAGTTGTTAGAATTTTGAATGCAGATTTTACCACCGGTTAGTCAGAGTAGTGCTGTTATTTGCGTTTTATTCCATTCAAATATCCAATTAGCGCTTTCAGATATACGAATAGTACATGCAGTTGTCCAAAATGTGTCACACTAGCATACCCAAGTGTCAAGTTAGGGCAATCTTCAGCAGACTCGTTCATTCAAGTCTCAAATGTTGTTGAAATTTTAAGTGTCTTTGATCCTCAAACATGTTTATTTGGGTGTTTTGTTGTTGTTGATAGTCAGTTAAATATTCTAGTCTTCCGTTATTTCAAGTACGTACTCAATTATGCAGTGTCTTAATTGCTTTCCCGATTCAAAGGTAAAATGAATTACTATTCCATCATTGATATCAAAGTTGTAAGAAAAGCAAATCCTCTGGGTACTTCTCGAGAGGCATGGGTGGCAAACCTCTAATGTGAAATTTTGAAATATTTCATTTCACTCCAAAAGATGAATGAAGTAATACGTTGATGAAATGATTTTGTAACAGATAATGGATTGAAGCATTGATAAATCAGCTTTAGGTTCATCTCAGTAGTTCATTTGGAATTAGAGATGCAATGTAGAAGGCTGACAGAATCCACCCCAGGTGAAAATGTCCAGGTCAGAAAGTAAGCCAGTTTCCTGTGAATCCAGACCATTGCATGTAGTCGGCGTCAGCCAATTAGAATTACGGGAAGAGACAGAATTTCAGGATCTAGTGATAGCTAAGAAAAATTCAGATGTGTATGAAATCAGGGATAAAAATGAGTCAATTTTGTATTCTTTAAAACAAAATGTCGCAATATGAAGTTCTTGATAAGGTCCTTGCTCTTAGCATAGAAACTAATGAACCATGCTACTTTTTGTATCATTAATAAGTAGTGAATGAAAAAGTGTTACTTTGTAAAGAGGCGCAATACTGAAGCAAAATAAGAAGAAAACATGTAACTTTCTTTAATTGTGAGAAAGTTATGCTTCCATTCATCAATCTCTCTTCCTCAATACAAATTCACAACTTTGCTCATAAGTGAATCCAGTAACATGTGTATAATCTGCTGTACTTAAGTCATACTTGACTGTAGATAAAACTCTGATTACTGTGTATGCTGTATATCCACGAGGTGATTGTGTGATTTCAATTATACAAGTCATGTTGAAAGTCACATTGTGTAAATCAACGGTAATCGGTTGACTTTTATCAGTGTCGCTCGAGTTCCTACCAATAGCCAGCTACAGTCCAGTAGCTGCCCCTCGAAATGAAAAGTACAATTGATTCCGGTGTCAGTTAAATTGATTTCAGATTTGGTTTCATCGTGCTTTACTCACAGTATCAGCATCCGGTCTTCGCTATAGTTTCATACATATATGACCGCTGCGCTCTTGCAAATGGACAACAAAGCGACTTCGTGTTTGGATTCACTCTTGTCTGTGACGATAACAGCCGACAAATTCGTAACAAGACGCAACAATAGATTTGTACACTTAAATGACTTAAACTGAGCCGTAGTAAATTGATAAACAGTGACCGATGCTTTAGTCAAGACCATGATCCACCTGCCTGCCATTGTAAATGAATGCGAGGTATTATCGCTGTAGAAGTCTCACTAAGCGTATCCGAATTAACTATCTATTCAGCGACAGTCATAGAAGGGCAGCGTAGGTTAACACAAAGATTTCTACTGTAGTACCCTGAGCCAACTGATTTGTTATTGTGTTTAGTGCTGATTGAATAAGTACTCAAATAAACCTTTGAAACATGTTTGGTAGCGGAAATTCGAGAGCTAGAAATGCAACAGCTGCACCCTGGTTTGGCGCTTTGTCAAATTCGGTGTCACTGGCGTCAGTCAATTATAAAATCATGTGCATTTGTCATGATCAATTAAAGTACAGCGATGCATCGCACACAGATCCGTGTCTCATGCAGAGCCCATCAGAGATCATTCGTACCTCTCACTGCATCCGCGCTCAATTAGCACCTCATCTGCACACCATCCATAACGTAGACACACCCCATTCCCTTAGAATAGGCAGCCATCTTCTTCTTAAGCATGCACCCCATCCTCTTTCTCATCCGCCCCTCATCCTGTACCTCATCCTCACCCCTCCTCTACGCCATCCTTTCCATCCTTATCCATATCTGCACGCCATCCTCTTCCTCATCCGCACCCCATCATGTACCTCATCCTCACCCCATCCTTTTCCACATCTGCACGTCATCCTTCTCCACATCTGCACCCATCCTTTTCCACATCTGCACGTCATCCTTTTCCACATCTGCACCCATCCTTTTCCACATCTGCACCTTATCCTTTCCTCATTTGCACCCTGTTCTATTCCACATCTGCACCCATCCTTTTCCACATCTGCACCTTATCCTTTCCTCATTTGCACGTCATCCTTTTCCACATCTGCACCCATCCTTTTCCACATCTGCACCTTATCCTTTCCTCATTTGCACGTCACCCTTTTCCACATCTGCACATTATCCTTTTCCACATCTGCACCTTTTCCTTTTCCACATCTGCACGTCATCCTTTCCTCATTTGCACCTTATCCTGTTCCACTTCTGCACCTTATCCTTTTCCACATCTGCACGTCATCCTACTCCACATCTGCACACCATCCTATTCCACATCTGCACATTATCCTTTTTCCACATCTGCTCGTCATCCTTTCCTCATTTGCACCTTATCCTGTTCCACTTCTGCACCTTATCCTTTTCCACATCTGCACGTCATCCTATTCCACATCTGCACACCATCCTATTCCACATCTGCACATTATCCTTTTTCACATCGGCAGGCACGCCATCCTTTTCCACATCTGCACCTTATCCTTTCCTCATTTGCACCTTATCCTTTTCCACATCTGCACCTAATCCTTTTCCATATCTGCACCTAATCCTTTTCCACATCTACACATTATCCTTTTCCACATCGGCAGGCACGCCATCCTTTTCCACATCTGCACCTAATCCTTTTCCACATCTGCACATTATCCTTTTCCACTTCTGCACCTTATCCTTTTCCACATTGGCAGGCACGCCATCCTTTTCCACTTCTGCACCTTATCCTTTTCCACATCTTCACTTTATCCTTTCCTCATTTGCACCCTATTCTATTCCACATCTGCACCCATCCTTTTCCACATCTGCACCTTATCCTTTCCTCATTTGCACCCTATTCTATTCCACATCTGCACCTTATCCTTTCCTCATTTGCACGTCATCCTTTTCCTCATTTGCACCCTGTTCTATTCCACATCTGCACCCATCCTTTTCCTCATCTGCACGTCATCCTTTTCCACATCTGAACCTTTTCCTTTTCCACATCTGCACGCCTTCCTTTTGCACATCTGCACCCCATGTGTTTGATATTGAACTGAATACATAGGACTGGCTGTCACATAATCATTCTAGGTGTATATCACCATTTTTCTGGCACCGTAACAATGTAGAATTAAACACATTGATCATGTGAGCTGTAATGGTCAGTTGCCATAACTATTGCTTTTACACATAAACCATGAGTTGAGTATATAGGTGGAAGCTATTGTAAATAAAGCTTTCTTGCAGCAGGGGATAGAGAGGCCTAAGCGATAATTCTAAGAGCACTTGCGGTTGAACAGCTCAGTCTTTTGTGGAAGCGTCCTGATTTGTGCATGTTCTGTTAAATTTAGGGATTGTAAAATCACCCACGA
Organism: Prostheceraeus crozeri; assembly: GCA_907163375.1. Taxonomy (NCBI): domain Eukaryota; kingdom Metazoa; phylum Platyhelminthes; order Polycladida; family Euryleptidae; genus Prostheceraeus; species Prostheceraeus crozeri. Next base: position 755,892 of record CAJQUW010015840.1, on the reverse strand, counting down.
CTGATGCAAATTCATGTGTGGCGATTTCAATCATCACAACGTTAACCAATAATACAAGTAAGAAGTATTTTTCTATTTCACATCAAAATTCGTAATGTCTGTTAAAGTACTGCTTCGTAATGGGATAGTTTGTCAGAACTTTGCAGATTATAAATTCCATTTTTATTACATCTGAATAAGTCAATTGTCTGATCCAGTTTTATTACGTGAAGTGATTATGTTTTACCGGCTGTGTTAACGGAGAGCTTAATTGCTTGAAAGACGAAGCATATTATTCCATGTTTTTGTATGCTTTTACTAACTTGCATCTTGCCGGCACGCTGACATTGTGATGTAGAGTTCAGAACACGCCAGGTCACACTCAAACTAAGTGCAGGGTTTTCCGGAAGCTTGCCATGAAGGCAAAGTTTTGGGGAGAAACGCACGGATACTCCTGATGAACTGTGAGGTGAGTTCTATCTCAGCAGTCAGCGCTAAAGAATTACGACAGAAGTTGTGGATAGGCAGTGCTCTAGATGTCCTTAGAATCTGAGCACAATTTGCACTATGGTGCAATTTATCGTATGTTTTAATAATATTCTCGATTTGAAATGCGTTTAAATCAGTATGCTGGTGCAACAATGTTTGGCGTTAGACTGTCAAGAGACTCTCAACATTTAATGAAATTGTAACTCTTGTCGCTGTGACGTGGCACTTTACAGCACTTACTTCAGGTTAAACACAACACAAGGGTTGAATGCGCCGAAAGACTTATTTTCCACTTGAAGATTTTTGTTGAATACTGTGACATCAATCAAATTAATGTCGACCCTACCACGCCGATTATGTTTCCAGGATTGACGACAAAAATAGGTCTTAGTCAATTAAATGATAGCCAGTATCATGTGACCTTATCTAACCGTTTCAACTCATCGAAGATAAAGAAGCCTTTTCCTTGTAATCTGTTAGTCATCAGTCATTAGAGTGCAGTGAACTCCATGTTAGTACTTCGCCGGCGAATCAGATAATGAGATGTTGTATTGTACTTAACATCAATCCCTTTTCGTCATGAAAATAGCATTCCATGTTAATTATATTGTCATTGAATGAAACTGAATTTCTCAAACCGGTGTTATTTTTTTCTTTTTCCCCTTATCTTATTTTCTGATCGCAAAATGAGTATCAGTAGAGGTGCAAATTCCCTCGTCGGAAGAAGAAAGACACAAGATAGTTAACGTATTCATTTTCCGCCGTCATTCTTTTAACGTTTTAGTTGGTCAGCAACCGCCAATGTCCTGCATGCATAGATATTGAACTGGAATCAGTGAATTGTATGGATCGTGACACATAAACACCACGCGTCTGCAGGTAATTCTTGTCCTTAGTCGATTGATTCTGCAGTGGATTCTACGAAGAGCAAACGCACTGATGTTCATGTGTGCAACTATTTGAAAAACGGCGTTTATCCCGACAAATCGGACAAATCGTTCATGAGACGCGGTCGGAGCAAGGCCAGCAACTACACGTACAACGAAGATGTGTCGAAGCCCTACTATCAAGTGCCATAGAGTAGGGATATACATATATAGGTAGAGTGTCAACTCAAAAAAGTATATGTATGCAGTGAAAATTTTTATATCAAAAGACTCAGTTTTTTGCGGAGATTACGTTCCTGTGGTCCACAAAATTATTTGAGCAGTTATAAAAAAGACAAAATTTTGAAAATTTATATACTACCGAGATGACGCCCCTATATGAGTAGTATAAAGCAAGCTGGATATCAAAAGGAATGAAATTTGCTAATAAACATTCTTACTAGGCGGACATTAAGCAGATTGTCAAGGGAATTTCATGATCCGTTTTATAATGGAAGTCCTCATGAAGAAGTCGAATTCACTAAATTCATGTTTCATTTCTTGAATCTAAATGGTGATGTAGACCCATTAACATCTTTCAAAGTTAATTGAAATCATTGTCTATGATTATGTGATTTTGCTTGGCCAGTCGCAGGTTGCCTGTGACATGATCACGCTTAAGAAAATACTCTTGAATTGACCATGAAATTAATAGGAAACTATCGAATTGCTAATTTAACAAACATTACTTCTCCAAGGCTGTCATGACACTGAGAATCTGCAAAGTACCATCATTCCTTCTGCATTACAATCATGATAACTCAATTCCGTGGCAATTTCCTCAAAACTGCAAAAATTTGCATCTCCCACATTTGGTAACAATTACCAACTGTATCCCGCTTGAGTTCATTTAATAAAATCGAAAGTGTATACACATTGGGGATTTAATAATTGCGGAGTTACCACTCTACCTAATATACTTACTCTATGTCACGTGCAAAAAGGAAAGGAACAGAAGTTGGATTCCAAAAAATGAAGGAGTGAGTTGCGAAGGATGGTGCCTCTGACCGATGAAGAGAGGCAGGAGAAGATGGAGATACTGCACGCAGCCACTGAAAGCATCATCATCGAGTAGTATAATATTGACTTTTACATGTGTTCTTAACTAGAAAATTGGGAGAATATACATATCAGGGCGGTAGAAGAGACACATGAGATAGTGAAGAAACATTTGGTGAGAAAATGAAAATGAAAATCCAGTAAATGCGTTAATTCAATATCAGTACTAAAACCGTCGTAACAAAATGTCATATCAAAGATGTCTCTGACTGGTGTGATAAAGAAGTTTTTATCATAGTATTCATAGATCTGCCTGGTCATAACTGTCACATCCAATCAGATTGTCTCTAGTTGAACTTATTTCAACTGCTGTGTTTTGACAGTTACTTTCAGATTTCATAATAGTATATGCCTTTTCATCCCTTTCGTCATGTTCATGCGTGTTTAACTGCTACCTCTTGCGTTCGAAATTTCATCATAGATATGATGAATAGTTAATTGACCATATATCTATGACTTTGAACACGCAACACGTAGCACGTAATGATGTGATACGGCCTTTACTTAATTCTGACGCTACAATTGACTAGTTTTTTGTCATCATCAATGTTGCACTCTCCGTGACACAGATGTTAAGTTCTCGGCTTTGAGATATTTTGGTCGTGTCACCCAGCCCGTGATTGTTCTATCAAAGAATATTGAGGCCGGCCGTCGACCATTTTATGGAGGAATCTTTTTTATGAAATTTGAATCTGCATTTTGGTGAATTCGAGCTACATCTTGTCATTAGTTACGAATAGTCATTGACAGCCAAACGATCAACTCATAAATGGATCGCCAGAAGTAGATTCGAATCACTTCAAATTATGAGATTGTCGTGAAGTAGCAGTGAAACGCACCCAGTGAATATGATGTATTTCTAAATTTAGTTGCCGATGGTCTTATTTTTGTGAATTCAAAATCGTTTTGACATTGGCAACCTATTCCAGGCGGTCTCGAAGAATCGATTTAACAATTCAATGCCTCTGGCTTTCACGAGGCTGAAACGATATTTCAATACGCCGGCTGGGAATCGAACCCAGTCCTCGATCCTCCCAGTCCAGTTCACGCCGCTTTAGCAGTTCGAGGCGCAGTTTTTCATGTGTGTGATTCAAGCCTGTGTGTAACAACCCTTCTAGGATGTGTGTCTTGCATCGTAGTTTTTCCTCCTAAACAAATACACCATGACTTGTCTTTCACATCTCAACAAGTTCGGAAGTGAAGTGATGAGTGAAAATGAGATTCAGACTCAGCCCGTTCCTGCTCAAATATATCAGGTCGCAGCCCGGCCCTTGGGCTAGCCCATCCGCTTACAAGTAGGCTCGAACCCCGATTCCGATGTCATTTGACATTGTGATTATGCGAATATCTCAATGAAAATTCATCTTGCCCTCCCAGATGGGCAATGTAAGAAAAATATATCCCTGTGTCATATTTCATGTCATGGTAATTTACCTTCAGAGATTTAGAAGATAATATAATCTTTGATGAAAAGCCAACCGAGACAGCAAGACCTAGATAAAATGAAAGGTTGCTGCCTCTGTATTCCAACATGTTGATGTCATTGCACTTTTACCCACATCATGTCATTAAAGTGCGGAAGTCGATTTGCCGGATACGCCCTTGATTGTGTCCAGAATCATTGAACCGCTTTATTTCCAGCTTTTGCTTCGACAGTCTGGTCTTGTTTCTAATCCTCTTTACATGGTAAGGCCGAAGGATAAGAAGAATTGTCTCAGATCACTCCGACAGATAGTCCAATGTAAGAAGTCAATCACGTATTATTCTAGGCGCCATCAGTGACGTAATCTCTCAAGACTTTACGAGCTAAATTTCATAATATTGGCTGGTTGATGTTTATTTAGTGAAATAGAATCGCACCAACAATTCCGAATTCTTGACAAACAATTAATCATCAAATATCATTGACGCATCCGAATCGGCAATTTTCTAAACGCATGAATATGTCATGTGTCAAGCGATGGATTACTGTACTGCAGGTAGCAGTGATGTAATGTTGTCGTAAATTCGTAGAAGTGACTTGTGAGGCATATTAGTCAGTCCGGTCCCTAGCTCGGGTTTCTGCAGGGAACGTGGCCGTAAATGAGATTTTCACAGAGTGATGTAATCCCTAGATGGCTACTACGAATCTGGGTCTGTCGAGTTCTGCACGATTCCTCTTCTTGTCAGACAAGATCAAAGAGAACACACGTAATTCCAATAGGAACAGACTGAATTTTTTGGTGGGATGGCAGTTGTTTGAAAGTCTGATTAAGTGCAGAGTAGCAGAAGCTACATTCAGTTTATTCTTGTACATAACTTAGATATCACTATTAAACTTGCACATTACTCTGTCTGTCATTTTTCAATCCTCTGCTTTGGTTAACTTTGACTGCAGCGTATGAATATTCATTATGTTCTGTTCCGGTGCTGTGCGATGTTCTCAGTCATATCGTATCGATGTTCACCATTTGATATTTGAGGAAGCAGGCGTGCGACATTTGTAAAAATTAGACATGCGGTTTATGACAGATGGGACGTTTTTTTATTCACATGTCAAAATATCAGATATGTTTGAAATGCATTTACGCGTCTGCCTCAACATGCCATGCTTGCGTCTTTCAAAAAAAATTGAATTGCAGCCGACAAACGTAAGTAGGTATATAAGGTAGGTGAGTGTACAGCTGTTTCACTTAGTAACTTTTTCACTTTCTAGCAGTTATAGCTTTTCTCTATTGCTTCTCTTAGAGAAGAATGAAATCAGACTTGTTCAAATTTTGGCAACTTCGAGACCCTGCATTTTTTAAGTTTAGCAATTAATTTTGATGCTTTCACAAACCATGTTCATCCTTACTTAACTGATGATATTAACAACTGCAGAAATATTAAATAACACGACACTAAAGCAACAACTTAATGATCCAATTTTCCATAAGCTTGATGATATAATGAAATATCAGCATAATTGAAATCTCATAACTGGTTTTTCCAGCAGAAAAAAGTGTAACAAAAACTCTCAAGTAATTCAAGGTCGTAGATGTGATATTGAAACTAGAACTCGAAATAGACCTAACTTTGGCGTCCTCCGTTGGTCGATCTTGTAATAGCACTATACCAAGAGGCAAGTTGTGTGAATATATGTGATTAAAGAATGAGTGATATTAAGAAGTGGTGTCTGTTTGAATGTGTGTCTGAAGTCAGATTGTTGAGTGGCAGTTCACATTTTCTGTGTATCGCAGATTTCAAGTGTGTGATTGCCTTTGCCTATTGTTGTGTCTTGTGTGTTGAACAGCTTGCTAATAAGATCGACCTGAAAATTCCCGATGCTACCCTCTCCATTGTGCTTATCTTTTCGATGTTGATACAGGGTACGGCACAGGCATGGATTCCTATACAGTATTGTATATCGGGACCGATATCTACATACAGTGTCGGCGGAAACATTATGACCGCTTCTCAAAAGATTGTCTGTATGAGTCTGAAGACATGAAAACATTAGTTATTTATTCTCAAAACTTGCTTACTACTTTAAGAACATTACAGAATAGGAAATAATGATTGTTAAACATTTTAACGCTACACTTACAAGAAATAGTTAGTATTTCGTTGGATGGCCCGCACTTCTCTTCAGTGGGTGAATCCGGTTCTTCATTGAATTTGATAGATTTAGGCAGAAGTCGGGAGTGATTGAAAGGCACCAGTGTCGCTTGATCGATTCCTTCAATTCAGTCAATGATTTCGGTTGATCTTGAGAAACACCAACTTTCAACTGTCTCCATAAATTCTCAATGGGGTTCAGATCCGGTGAGTTTCCAGGCCATTGAATAACACAAACATTTTGATCAGCAAGCCATGAAGTGATCTTCTTCGCTTTGTGACAGGGGGGGCTGAATCGTGCAAGAAATATTCGCATCCCAGAATGTTCATATGAGTCATCAGCTTGTCCTCGAGAAAATCGAGATAAACAGCTGCATTCATGTTTATGCCTTTCGGAAGAAAAAAGAGGCCTCCTCTGTTGTTCGCCGAGAAACAGCCCCAAACCATCACTTTCTGTGGGTGTTTCACAGTTGGCAATGTGTACCGGGGATTGTATCGTTCATTCGTTGGTCATCTAACGAGATGAGGGGCTTGATAATTCAAGTCAAAAGTTGATTCATCCGCAAAAAGAACTTTTGCCCAGTCACCGTTATCCCAGTCGCCATATTGATCAGCAAAACAACGACGCTGACTTCGCATCTTCTTCGTCAAAAGTGGTTTCCTCGCAGCTCTTCTGGCAGATAAACCAAATTTTCTCAAACGATGCTTGATTTGGGTGACACCGAGATTTATTCCTTCTTCAGACAATATATTTACAATTTTTGATGCTGGCAAAAAAGGATCTTTCACTACCATTCGTCGAATCTTTCGATCAGTTTGTCTGGTGGTCTTTGCCGGTCTTCCTGTTCGCTGACGACTCTTCAAAGAACCGGTATCTTGAATTCTCTTGAGGGTATTGAACGCAGTTCCTTTGGCAACCTTCAATCTTCTTGCAATTGCCTCGTTAGAGTATCCTTCTTCTTTCAACAGTTGAATATTTGCGTGGAGCGATTCACTCAAGTCCGTTTTCTTTCCCATTGCGAACAAAATGTACGATTGCAAGTAGATATTCAAATTTGAATATTTTGACAGCTAATCGATGCGTCTAGTTGGAAAGGCGTGAAGTTGATTTCTATGGCAACGTCTATAGTTGGAAAGACGTGATGAAGTTGATTTCTATGGCATAGATATATGAGAGAATGAATAAGTATATCTGTCTACAGTGTATTATCGAAACTGTGATTTTACTGCTTTTCAATGAAGCGGTCATAATATTTCCGGCGACACTGTACATTAGTAGTCCGATTTTTGAATTTATGCAAAACCTTTATTGAGGATATAATAGACACTTACGCAACTAGTGCATGAATGTTTCTTTTTATCATTCCACGAGCTTTGCTTATGGTTTTGATAGAGGATAGATTGTGTATTACGCTATTGACTGAAGTTGTAGAATTTTCGGGGCCATCCATTTCATTCGTTTTTAACAAACAACGTAGTATAAATCGATTGTTTATTTCAAGAAAAATTTACGAGAATTTGCTTGACGACCTCTGCATCTTTCGAATACAGACTTGGGCGGATAGCCTACACATCCAGACTTCCATTCTGATATGTAATTTTTCATACAACAATTGAAGAATCATTTCAATACAGAAAATTGAAATGGATGTCCAATTTCACATCATCGCGATAAAAATTCTTGCCAACAAATGCAAAGACGTTTTTCGAAAACATTGTATTAGTCCATAGGATAGAATTTTTCGGGCTTTCTTTGTGCGGATTTCCAATAAATTCCAGGCTTTTGTGTCATGTCCATCAGACAATTTGTTGGTACAATCAAGCAACTGCGAGAAAATACAGCAAATAATCCTGTTCATCTACGTTGAAGCAGTGTCGGACGAGGTCTCTTCTCCCTTGATTTGAATCAAATAACACGAAGGACTGCAGTTTTTGATTATGACTTTTCTGACTATAAATCCATCTAGGCTTTACATATAATGCCTTTCTTCTTAAGTCCGAGTTAGTGGGTTCAGGCATGATTGAAAAAAATCTCGAGAAAATCCAAATTAATTGATTCTGAGCGATTAGCAGCAGCGTTCAAAGCTTTGGGACACAATTTAGCATGCTTAGGAAGGAAATCATTTTGTTCAGTTACATCCTTTATAGATATCAAATTTTTTCCACATGAAGACTGTCGATACCAGCTGAAACGGGACTCGAGTGAATTTATCCGAATAGGACATACTTAAAACCACAAGAAGATATGAAACAGTTATTACACCCAAAATGTTTTAGTGGACTGGAGCATGTCGTAAAATGACTCTCTACTCAGGCTAAGAGATTTTGAGACCACCCAAGCTTCTAGCATGACAACAAGGAAACGTTGTTACAGATAATCATGCTAATTCGTGTAAGAAAGAATGAGATTAAAGAGCTGAAATTTTCTATATTCCATTTGAAGCCAAAGTTTTGTTGTTCAATATAATTATGTGCCATTTTTAACTGTCTTGACTTTTCGATATAGTAGAGTTCCATGATATCAGACAACTCTCCTAGAATGGAGTTGCTATAATCGAATAAACAGGGGGCAAAAGGAATGACAAATTTACCGGATTTTCATAAGTTGTTGTACGAGTAGATGCTCTCGATATTATGTGTTTCCGAATTCCCTCGGCAAATTCTCGAATGTTTTGCTGCCAATGTTTTCCTGAATCTTTCTTTTGGGAAACAATTAAATGAAATAGTATGATCTTGCTTTCTGTTTGGGTTTTACAATTTGTGTTTCAACCATCGACAACACATTTTAAAGTCATTTTGAGAAAGTATAATCGTGATACTTAACAATCAACTGTCTTCAAAACAGGACTACTAATGTATGTAGATATCGGTAGTGTCTCATCCCGATGTACAATACTATATAGAAATCCATGGTACTGGTGACGTTCTTATTCTCATTAGCTCCTTTATGTTCTTGATCCCTCGTTTTTAAAATCTCCGCTGTTCTTTCGATGTAAAAATCTCCACTATGTGCGCATATGCATTTGTAAGCCACAAAGCGGTCTCTACAAATGTGATTTACTCCTAACTAGGTCTTTAGTAATTCTACAGTCGCAGAATATATTGTTTTTTTACTATTTCTTAAAAAGAAGCTGAATAACAGCCGTACTCATTCGTCAAATTTATTAGTAAATTGTATGCACTGCTTAATCAATTTATCAACTTAACGTTCACTTGTGGTGTTAATAGAATCGAAAGTTTCTCGAATGGATCTAACATAGCTGGCTTTCATTTATCTAATCTAAGAACAAATTTACCCGCTCTGTCGATAAGACATTCATTCAATGTCGGCTAATTTAATAAAGAAAAAGTATCCATGTAGTGCAGCAATTACACGGCTTAAAAGTTTTTGAAGCTGATCTTCTCTTCAAATGAATAACAGATGTTTTGAGCAATGTTTTTGTGGTAAACTGTATTCGTTGTGTGTCTTTCTGCACAATCGCAGAATCTTGAGTTCCATTCATCATGAGACTTGATGGATAGATTATGCTGTCAGTCAATTTTCATTAAAAACCTTTAATTATTTTGTGAGGCCTTCTGATCACAACTGGCCACCTGTGACATTAAAATATGTGCCAAGATATTCGGTGGATAATGAAGTTTCATATGGCCTAGAGAGTTTGTTGAAATTGAACCATAACTTCAATACAAAAGCTTTGTTTGAAAACGAGTTGAGTTTTTTGTTCGATTATTTTTGAAACGGCCTGTAAGTCTCGTTAAAAAGACTGCAAAGACGCAGAAGCGAATACTAAAATTTCCCTTACTATTCAACAACAGTTTCAACATCGTGTGACAATCATTCCTATTATCTGTTGAACATTCTATTTGTGTCACACTAATTTCAAAATTTTCCATTGCTAACTTCATTGTGCAAGAAGAAATCTATATTTAGGATTCCAGGCAAATTCCGGAACTAGATCACACAGTTAATATAATCATTGTTCACCTCATGCAATGCCAGCAAGTTAATGAGAATGAGAACATACAGCCATAATAGAGTATCTGTTGTCGTCACAGAATTAGACAGGTCGTCTCTTCTTCCGTTCTAATCTAATCCAATCTAATTCTGTGGTTGTCGTAGATCCATTATACTAGGCGTGCTTGTACCGCTTTTTTCTAGAGATAAGAAGCGTTAATGATGAAAAGATCATTTGTAAAGAACCGGCCGATTATTTAACAAATATTCATAGATATGTCTAAAATTTCTCGAATTGATCTAACATAGCTGGCTTTCATTTATCTTATCTAAGAACAAATTTACCTGCTCTGTCGATAAGACATTTATTCAATGTCGGCTGATTGAGTAAAGAAAAAGTATCCATGTAGTACTGCATAAAATTTTTTGTAGCCGATCTTCTCTTTTAACCCTTTGAGGTTTATAAGGTAACTAACCTAAGAAGCATAAATAAATCAATGTTATCTTGCTTAAATATGGTAAATTAGTGAATATATTAGAAAATATCTAATATAAAGCGTTGACATATTGATTTTTTGATGTGGTACAAAAATGTACCACAAAACGGATTACACTTTGAAATAAGACTTATTGAATTTAGACATGAAATTGAGTAAAACATCCGCTATTCCGAATGACTTTATTCACGATAAACAGAGCTCATCGTTCACATGGAGAAGCATAAAATTGAGTTACGAAAGATCTCCTTAGATTTGTAACGTCATGAATGATAGTCCCGAAAGCAATTTCGAGAACTATTCAGACAGAGCGCAACATCACAATCTGTGCACTGAATGTTACTCCTGTTGTCCACCAATCGGGAGCTGCAATGTTTGCAACGTTTTCTGTCCGCGGCAACTCTTGGGAGATGTAGAGGTGTATTTGAACTTCGAACACGTAATCTCTTGGCAGGAGGTGCACATCTTGGCTCTCTTTCTCTACTTGAGAATCCACGAATCATGCTGTTTGCCACTGATCGTCGAAATTCGTACGATGACATCTTTCCCAGTTTCCTAGAGCAGTAGACAAACATATGCATTGTTGATAGCCATGTCCAAAAGATCGAAGAATAGACGAAGGTAGTACTTCTTTGGGGATCTGTGGCCGATCTCGTACGAAACTTTCTTTTGATCGCACAAATCAACACCCTGCATCGCTGAATTGTATTGCACGACAACAGATGGGATGGTCTTCGGCTGTTTTCCAGGGTGCCCTCGTCTCCTTCTTTCAACAACTGTTGTCTGTGAGGGATCAACGAAGTTAGACGCGATTAGGACTGGTCGCTTGTCCATCCATAGGCACACGGAAACCTTTTCATTCTGCGAGACAAAAGAGTGAGTTTCTCCTTCTTTCATCTTCTTTACTTCTTTTGCTTTTGGAGGCAGGCCCTTCCGATGAGAACGAATTGTTCCAATAGCTTTGATTCCTTTTGCATGGAGGTCTTCAAGAAGATTGATGGAAGTGAAAAAGTTATCCATTCCAATCACACATCCAGTTCCTTCCACACACTGGCTCAGCTTCGTAACGACCTGTTCTCCCAAGCCAAGATTGGAGTTTCCTGTATCCTTTCCAGTATACAGATGTATCTGATAAGCATAACCAGATTTAGCTGCCGCCAGAATCCACTCTTTGAAACCCCATGGAGTCGGTTTTCCTCTCATGTATTGTTTGTTGGAATTGTTTCCCTTGAATTTCACCATATGCTCATCTATCGAAAGCTCTTCTTCGTATTCATAAGCATCTTGAAAAACCATGTTGGCATGATCCAGGACTGGCTGAATTTTCCAGGACCTTCCAGAATGTTCTGCTTCATTGTCATTGAAGTGCAAATGAGCTCTCAGGATCTCAAATCTTCTGCTGGTCATGGTTTGGGAAACTTTGCTGACATGAAGATCGTCATCTTGCTTCCAATAGTCTCTCAACTCAGGCAATTTATTATATCCCATCAGTATATGGAGGCCAAGTAGCGCCTTCATTTCTTCAGTATTGGTATTCAGGTCAACTCCTTTTCTGTTGGCATATAAAACGGACTGGGGTAGGATTACTTCTTCTATCAATTTTTGAACCTGAAACGTTTTCTCAAACACTTCGTAAGGTGTTGCAGCTTCACTTAGCTCAGAATCGATTTTTACGCTGCCGAAAGAAATAGGATTCGTTACTTCAACTGATTTCATCTTATATATTTGAGTCCAATTCAAGCTTGTGGTGTTCGTTGTTTCGCCTTCTAGTTCATCTTCGTCTTCACTTTCTTCATTGCCAATAATTGTTTCATCAGCCTCGACTGTCTGGTCATCAGTGATGAAAGATTCGTCTTCATCGTCTAATGGTTCAATTTCCTCGTCACTATTGTCAGCATATAGCAGGGCAATTGCAGCTTGAGCAGCTCCCCTCCTTGAATGAACGACTCTCACATTCGCCCTTGACATTCCTGAAAAAAAGCATAATGTTTATTCTCTAATATGCATTGTATGCAGGCTACACATGCACGCTTATAGCACTGTATGCGAGTATGTTTAGAAACAGTAACTATAAAAAATCAGTAGGTCTGACCAAACAATACATGGATCTTCATGAAATGTAAATTTTGTACTAAATCCGATTTTATGTAAAATTCCTACTACTTGAGACACTGATAAGTAACTGATAAGCCGTAATATAAACCGCGTGCTCAATCAGTTACATGCGTGTTCCAGTGGTGTAGTGGATAACACCGACACAGCACAAGTAAAATTAGCGGGTTCGAATCCCGCTGCTGAACTCTCTATTTTTGCAGACTTCAAAATGATTTTAGTTCCATTATTCAGAAATTTAATATTTTTACTCGATGCAGAATCTGTTTGATATTGATAATATTGTTCTTTATTACTCTGTAGGTTTTACAGTTAGTAAACCTGTGTCTTATCCCTGACTATTAGCAAGATATGAATTTTACTTTATTGCAATGTAAAATTCTCTTTCCGTTTTGTGGTGTATTTTTGTACCACCTGTTTTTTTCATTCAATTACGCTAAATCAGTTGATCATATACGATTGCTGATATATGTATTTAGAAAGTACTGTAATATACTCGGATAATACGTAGAAAGAGTAATGTTGAATCACTTACTTGTCCGAAAATATCACTCTGAATCAACAGGTGTCGAAATTGAAATTGATTTCGAAAGATCATCATCTATTACGAAGACAAACAAACATTAAATATATCATTTGGAATGAAATATCACTTTAAATATATTTTTTAGATTGTGTTTGTACGATATATAGATAGATTTTGTTAAATGTTATCATTACAATTACATAAAGATGGGTTTACTTATGTGGTGCATATTTATACCACAAAACCCCAAAGGGTTAATGAATAACAGCTGTCTTGAACAATGCTTTTGTTGGTTATCTATGACGTTAGGTGTAGATGAAGTATGAATGTCACCGAATTTTCTCTGACCTTTGAGAAATAAATTACCTTAATCGATGTGGGAAAAGCAGATGTCAGTCGATAAATTGGCTGATGATAGTCAAACCTAAGACTGTCACGTAAGCCTACACACATCTGATTGTTCAAAAGATTCGTTCAAAGACGTTGGTTGAACTGCTCATTAGATGATTGCTGAAAGTTGAGGGTGTCGGGAAGGAGCGCGTAGCATTTGACCGCTTGAGGAAACGGATTATGATCATTGGTTTAATTAAAATGATTGGTTTCATTATTGGTTAATTATGTTTTTCTTAATTGGCTTTCATTAAGTAATTCAATCAATTAAATTTTAATTAAAACTTTGCTCGTTTATTGAAACGACTTCTACAAGACAGTTACATCCGATGCAAATGCGAAACAGTGAATATAATGCATGATATTGAAAGGCATTCTATGTCCACAGGTTAATAAATTTCCTGCATGGAAATTATTAACCTGGTGCAGACTTCTATGGAAAAAGTCATGCATTATAACAGATAAAGCACAGATTTCTTCGGTCATTATTTGTCATAATAACCTCGGAACATAACTGATTCATTTTTGGACCTAAAGTTCACCACGAGGTAAATTATTGGATGCCTCTATCTATAATACCAAATCAGAGAATATTTTCCTGCGCATTTTTCCTATAGGCCTACGGCTATTTAATTTCTGGATTAAATGACTTCTTGCTCTGACAGACTATTAAATGTTTTTGATGGTCGGATTCAAATTACAAATCCGGTGCATCATGCACATATATCACAGACAAAGTCGGATGTAATTGTAAAATATGTTATATTATTCACCACACCGATTGTGACTTAAATGAGTCTAATGCAAGACTGAATTGACATTGAACAAAAAACCAAAGTCTAGGAATTTTCTTTTTAAATTCTTATTCTACAATTTTGGATGAATATTTGCTTGTAGATTGCTGGCACTCAAACATGTCAAATTGTCTACCAAACCGATGTGCATGAGTGTTATATGAAATTACCAACCGGCAAGCGCCGCTGTACCGACAGCGTTTTATTTAATCACGTTAAAAATATTCATCTATAAGTGTAAAACATACACAAGGAATGTAGCGCAAGTGTGGCGTGTTTAGGCAGACGCATTTTTCAAATATGTGTCCAAAAATATCTAGAAAGTGGAGCTAAAGTTCAACAAGGCAAAAATTTAGCTGACACATTTTTTTACTGACATTCTGAGGATAATAAGCTCATGAGATCAATGCATTTTCCTTCATCAATATTCACTAAATTGCTATTGTATGACGCATTCACTGTTGCATGACGCACAAAACGCGATTATTGATGGCATGTCTTTGCTTCCATTGTTTGTTCATCCATTTCTGACTCATCATGGATCGAAAAGTGCTGGCGAAAACGTACGTGCAAACGCACCATTACACATAGAAATAGATTATCTGAAGTTGACTAGATTGGAAAGTCGCGGCACCTCCTGGGGGGGGGAGTAAGCTTGGGCATGAAGAACCAATGAAGAGCTTATACTTGCACATGAGACTTATTCTAACCCAATGATGCAGCCATTGACAAGTGTATCTAAGTAAAATTGTGTATCTATTGTGTATTGCAAGAAGCTTTTCTTTCATTCTAGATGTTTTATTGTTATCAATTTATATGCCCTTACACCCTCTGATGACTTAATATGTCCAAAAATTCTGTCTGGAGTACGGTGTCTTGGAAGTTGTTTTATTGAACTTACTAGCTTGCATTCTCTCTCAATCCATAAAGGAATTTTACAACTGAATCTTCTGATCTCGACGACATTACCAATAGCTGTTGGCACGCATTCTAGGACCTTATAAAATAGTTCATTAACATTCAATTTAGAAACAGCAAATTTGAAATATAAATAGTTGTGAAGCTTCGGTGTTTTCAGACGCATCATGTGCACGTGCAATGCAACTTTCCTCTTTTTCCTCGCGACAATATTCCTCGGAATTTTTTGGAAAGGATTTATTATCCTTCCGTTTTTCTGCATGCACTTGTCAAAATTATTCAGTTCGGAGAGTGGATAGCTGGCTGATAGAATGATGAGATATAAACATTTAGTTCCAAAATGCATCGGAAAGTCAAAAGTGAAGCCAGTGTAGTAGTGCAGCTGCTTGAAATGTTGCTATGACTCATTTTCATTAAATTATACAAATTCCATGAAATTATTCGCTCATGAACGCATTGCTAAAGTACGGCAGAATTGTCAGAGTAATTCAATGTTTAATTATTTTATCAGTTGTATGAATGACTCTATCAATGGTAGAATTCCAAATCTCCCTTTTTCTGTGTGCTCGCTTTACACTTATCTAAAGTCAGAATTAAAATACGCGACTTTCTGCAAGATAAATCTTCTATGTCACCAGCAAGGGTTCTTCAAGCCGATTCTCATTAATCATGGATGAAAAAGTAGATAGCAAAAAATGAACGTCTGATGTCAATGTTTCAAATAGAGAATCCAATGAATTTTGCCAATTTTAAATGGCAATTTTAAGTATGATTTCTATATCTAATAAAAGTCAAGAATTGTAAATAGTCAGGTCTCAAGTAATCACAAGGTCTTTAATAATAGCTGGGTCTCTGGTAATCGAAGAGTCTTTGATAACCCACTGCATCCAATAATAGCCGGGTCTCTGATCATCAGAGTTATCAGGTCTGTGCTGTCCCACACCTCAAGAATGCATTGCTTTATGCGGTATTAAGCGTGTTCGCACAGCACACGACTAATCTGTTATATATGTTGTCAGGTATTGTAGGCCCGATGACATTATGTCTCACCATTAATGAAAGCAATAGTGAATGCTTTCAACTACTTTGAAATGTTAACTAAAGTGGCTGATTATTATACCTTTTTGCATTCTATTTCTAGATAAGTGAATTTAATTTCTGCTGAGCAAGATATCCATTCATTTATCATGTCCGATTTCTAGATACTCCATCTCAATCTGTTATTTATAGAACAAAGATGCATTCATAGTACATTCAATATCGTTATTCTGAGATTCAAATTCTGAAACGGATTTACACTATGACGCTATGTCGAGAGGGATCGTGCAAATCCTAGTATCCAAGGACATGATCCGAGGCCCTAGTATCTAAGGCAAAAACACTGGTAAAATCCGGAAAATCAACTTCCATTGAACTTTTCTTGTCTTTCAGATTTTCATCCTACTTTTAGGGATGAATGTTGTCATTCTCGAATAAATTGTCTTCGCGCAACATAGTCATCTCATATTAATCAGAAATAGGAAATAAGTATGACGAAAATGAATGCACTAAAATCTATGAAAGTTGCCATAACATAGGCATAGGTATATGGATAGGAAAAAGTCAGCAGAAATTGAATTCACTTATTCAAAAATAGAATGCAAAAAGGTATATTAAAGAAATCCGACAACAGCATAGTATATCGATCCAAAAGTTCAACGGTAAGCGAACAGACTAATAGTCTAATAGTACTGCAAAGACGTTCCATCCCATAGAAATAAACTGTTTATCTGAAGTTGGCTAGAATTGAAACTGACTCAAGGTCGCGGCACATCCGGGGGAACTAAGTTGGGGGCATGAACCACCAATTAAAAGCTTCGATTTACACATGTGACTGATTCTAACCCAATCATACAGACGTTGGCAGGTGCATCTAAGTGAAAATGCGTGCGATTTATGTGCCGTTATTGTGCATTGCATGAAGCTTAATTTCCATTCTAGAGGTTTTATTGTTATCAATTTCTATGTTCCATCCATTACCAGTGTCACATGACGCAAAAAGCTCCAGGACACAGCAAACTGCAGCTGATATGATCTATGATTCATGACATGCTGCGACGTAGCCAAATACTACATGTAATTGTTTTACTGTAGCCGCAACATAACGCATTTCATGCACTTTCACCTGTATTTCATAGGTGTCCCACGTATGGGAATTCCCATTAGATATAATAATTCCCACACAACACCATTCTCAGGACACACCGCATAGGAATTCCAACGGCAACTTTGTTGATTATCAGACTTTCAGCTTTAAGATGATCTCGAGTTCATTAAACCACATCATCAGGACAGTGTCGCAGACAAAATAACAATTCATACAAAGTCCATAGTCCATGGTAACAATCAGAACTAGAACCGGGCCGCTTTCTTCTGCTCGGCCCGCATCGACTCCAAATTATTCATTTGTATCTGGGCCAGGGTGACAAAGTTTGTCGTTTTGCGCACTTTACCATCCTTAATGAAAATATCGATTTCGTTAGTTGAGTGTAAAAGCCTCAAAAATCATTATAATCTAATTATTGATTACATGATCGTACGCTGTGGGGCCATGTACTATCAGTAAGTAAATTGATTGCTGTCGAACAGTGACGTGAATTTTTAGACATTTGATACATAGCAATTTTTTTAATATTGTGCATGTGTAACGCATTTGTCTATCACAAATCAGGGATTGCACCGGGTCAAGATCCGGGATCCGGCGGATCCTGTTGTAAATATCCGGATCCCGGATCCAGCGAACAGCGTTTATGATGAGATGTTGATGGTCATTAATGCTGTGGAAAATCCTATTTAACGATAGAAGTTATAAACGTTATGGAACCTCAAGCTTGCTTTTCTCGTTACTCACTTAGAGTTGGTAGTGGCAGCCAAGAATGCGAATATAAATCTTAATAGAAATGTTTTATCCAGGAATGTCTGTAGCTCGGTATTGAATGATCATCTATTAATGTGCAAAAAAGATGAAGTAACTTTTTCATGCTTTGTTCATTCTAATTGTCATGTTACCGTTGTAGACTTGTGACCACTGCACCCGCTTTACTATTCCACACCAAGGAATGAATGGACATCCATGACTTTCAAAGTTAAGAACATAAAAAAAGATCCATTGTGCTTCTCCAAACATATGATATTGATCCGACAACCTTACACTTACAATGAACAATAGCTGTAATTATTAATAAATCCATAATAGTAGGACATGCGCATGTTAGTTAAATAAACGCAAGTTTGCTGTCTTTCCTTTCTTTTAATTAAATGCACTTGTTTATCGTTGTTGAAATTGTTTTTTTGATTGACAATCATGGTAAATGTAAACTTGATTAATTAAGAAATTCAGTTACAGTTATCATGTCTTAAGAAAGAGTACACATTTCTCTATGCTCAGTCTCAGATTGTATTACCGATATTTTAGATACTTGCAATCATCCGTTGATATTTAGTAGTGATATTCTGTAAAAAAGGTAATAACAACTGAGAACCAGAGTGACAACTGCAATTGGCTATAGCAAAATCCTAGGATTTCAGTATCACTTCATTAGTGTGTTTTTATGTATTATGAAACGCATAATTTAAACTTAATCTCAGGAATGAGACTATTCAATGTTTCATGATAGTGAAAACGAAGTACATGCTGTTATATCACTTTTGATCATAGGATCCGGGATCCGCCCGGGTGCCCGGATCCAGTATCCGGCTCCGGAACCGGGTGGTTGCAAAAACCCGGGTATTTGCAATCCCTGTCACAAATATATTGGATCTTACTTGATGCACCGATAACTGCCTATTCTCGCAAGCTATGCATATTTAGGTTTATTAAAACAGGGAAAACGAAAACAATGCATATCACTACAAAGCATCTTATAAAACATGCATCCTATTTGAAAACGTGAGGTCATTAAGTCAAAAGTTGAACTAAATCTTCAATTGATCAAATTTCTAGAGAAATGTCACTTGCCAACCTGTCTATCGATTGTTGTTTGACATCATCTCCACGTGGAGTCACTCCACGTGGATGTCACTCCGTTGACACATTTCAATTAAAAAACATATTTGTAGCATATAGAGACTAAAAGCAATAGCATGCTGCTTGACTAGACTTAATCCTTAATTACCTAATCTGCTCCATAGATCTATTCAATAGATGCCATAACTAAGATAAAGTCATGAAACTCCTTACACAGGATTTGGTTGAGAAAGCATATTTGACTTATTTGTGCCGTAATTAAATCATCTTATTGCTTAGGAATCCTTCACAAGTGTTACGACCTCCCCAAGGTACGAACAGAAAAAAGGCCAAATCCCTGTGAGTGAATGTATTTATTAGGTGCAAGGCAGGTGGTGGCCCTTAAAAGAGCCGATTTGGCGTTCGCAGAGAATGTGAGTGTACGTACAGTTGTCAACTTGGCAATGACAGCGGTCGTGAGCCGAAGGGTCGCAGCAGCGTCGTTGATTCCCAACAAGAGAACGTGCGTACTGTAGGCGGGAGAGAGTGAGAGCGAAAGTTTGGTCCGTCAGCAGGGAGTTTTGATGTCTCTCCAAATGTGTGGGATCGATCATCCACCTGGAGCGTATGATTGGCGCCCAGCCACTCGCCGGCTCCCTGTCACCGGGCATCGCTTCGCCCTCCCGTCAGCGAAGGGAATGAGAGTCTGCGCCGATCAATGGCTCATGCAAGCGACTCCATTGGTCGTCGCTGCCTTGAAAGTTAATGTACGTTAAGTATCACTTCTGCCGAGTCTTGATGAGGAAAGAGAGAGAAGTCTGCATTTTCGTCACACAAGTCATCAAATGAATGGTTTGAGACAATTTAAATGATCAAGTGAGGAAACTATTTTTACCCAGTTGATGGTCATGTACAGGAGGTTGTTCATTATGACAGGGAAAATCCAATATTCTCTCCTTCGATTTATTGACCGGTTTTTTAATAAAATGATGATTAATCAAAACTAACTTAATTTCAAAACTAGCAGATTTGTCGTAGTAAACTCCGCATCTCTATCTGAACGCACAGAAAATATCCTAAAGGATGTAACTAATTATTGTAAGATAGACTCCAACAACGTTACTAAAATTGAGAATCAAGCGAATGCTATCATTCGCAATACATGTAGTCATATTTTTCAAAAATCTGACTTCGAAAAATTATTAGCCTCAGGAAGTCACCCGGCCTCTTTCTATGTTAAAAGAAAGGACCACAAAGATAAAGATGAAGAAAATCATAACCCTCTTAGACCCATTGCATCGAGCATTGATACCCCTACCTGCAAAATTGACTGGCTAGTCACCAGAATACTAAGTCAGCTAATCCAATTTGTACACACAAATATTAAAAATTCCATCTACCTGATCGAACAGCTGAAAACTTTCAATATTGTTAGTAACCCTAATAGCACATTTATCTCACTGGACGTCATCAACTTATACCCAAGTATCCAAATCAACCATGGAATTGAGATAGTATCGAACTTTCTCAAAAAACCACTGGAATAGTATCGATACTTTTCCCTCGCTTATGATGACGTGCATAACTGTCTAAAATTCGTTTGCTACAACTATTATATACAATGAAATAACATAGTCTACCGCCAAATTAAAGGCTGCCCAATGGGGGCTCGATTCTCACCACCATTCGCGATCATATACATGTACTGTATTGAACAAGAAGCCCTTGAAATCCTTGTGAAAAATTACAATATAACTTCCCAGTATTACGCGCGGTACATCGATGATATCATCCTTGGCCCTATAAATAATAATGATAGTGAAGCTATAAATAGAATCACCGAAGTATTCAACTCCGTGTCCCAAGACATCAAATTCACTGTAGAAGTGCCCAATAGTAAATCCCTGAATTACCTCGATGTCAGCACAGAGATCAATAATAATGAAATCGAATATGACTGGTATGTTAAAAGCATGCACTCAGGCATATCCCTAAACAAGCAAAGCTGGGTACCACACCACATAAACACTAATTACATAAGAAATAGTAAAACTAGCGTCACCAACAGATGCTCGGATTAAAAGAAAGCAGATGAAGCTTTGTCAAAACTGAACGACAGGTTTAAGCAGAACGGTTTTTCTAACCGTGATCTTTCCAAAATTAATAATAAAAATACAAAACACGCTGATAACAGCTACATCCCCTGCAAACTGAACTTTCTTAGTCATGCGTGTAATCGCAAATTAAATAAACTCATAAAACAATGCGACTTACCGATAAAACTCGTAAACAAACCAGGCCCTACCTTAAAAACTGCAGTTAATAGTAGAAAAAGGAATAATAAACATATGCAATGCCATATTTGCTCATTGCTGCCCGATAACCGGTCTTGTTCTGACTGGTATGTAGTTTATAAAATGACCTGTAAGATTTGCAACGATTTCTACATTGGCCAGATTAACCGACCTTTCTGGAAACGCTACAATGAACACAAGAGAGACCTAATAAATAGGAGCAATAAGAATGCCCTATACGAACATAATGAAAAAGTTCATAACTGTGATGACGTCACAATTTCAAACTACGCAGTTGATATCATCGACACTAGCCAGAACACCGTAGATTGCAGATTGACCGAAGCTCGCCTGATTAAGTCTCTACGCCCAAGCATCAACCGAAAACACGAGCTCCCAAATTTCTGAACACTTTTATAAGAACTCAGCTTTATTGCGGCATATTTAACCTGGGGCATCGAAACTATGTTTTATCTAAGCCCTTCAGAAGTGTCTGCGGCACGAAGCGCCGGCTGTTTTTAAATCATCATTTTATTAAAAAAACGGTCAATAAATCGAAGGAGAGAATATTGGATTTTCCCTGTCATAATAAACTATTTTTAATTTCAGACATAATAATATCGGAACGGGTACAAGATATTTCAGTCCCGTTCCCGCTTCCAGCTCTGGTCACAATACAAATCCCTAGGAAATATGTACATCACGCTGAAAGGAGAATATGTGGAGAAGTAGAGAGGAAGAGTTTCATAATCCAGTGCACCTGCACTTGATTTAATGCTAACTGTCCCTGCAATCCGGATGTGCACACTTTTGAACATAACTTTGAAATGCTCTTGGCTAGCTTCATGTGGATGACAGCTCACTTCTGTTGGCACCGGCTTAAATGCATTAGACTTTGTGAATAAATGTCCACGTGCCTCACCAATACAACAGTTTGAACACTATCTGTATGCTTAACAATATCGTGTGTGGAATACTAAACAAGGAGGCATTTAATCTACAGCTGAAAAAATCGCTGAAATTTTCTTGCCACTCTATAGAATCCACAAGCTTGCTTATCAGGGTCACGAGTCTCATTACTAGAAAGAAAAATATTTTAAATTTACTTACAAGCCTCTCCATAAACTGTTAGACGAAATATTGAGTCGCATAACCCTGAGCGAGAATGAACCGCAGATATATCAAGGCATGATATTCATAAAGAAGGATGTGCACGTGCACTCATACGTTCCCAGTTTGGTAGCTCTAGCTATCAACTCGGACATTTGAAAGCCTGATCATCACATCAGCGTCCAAAGTGCTGTCCTAATGAAGGATTTTTGATGAAAACAAAATCGTTCGACAATCATGGCCGGTTTTCTGAAAACCGAGAGGCTTGAGCTCATAATGTTGTTATATTTCAGATGGTTGAATAAAATCACGGCACAGTTAAAAATTCGAAGATTTCAGGAAACGGAAGAAAACAGAATTAAAGCAACTACCTTACTGGAAAATCATGTAATAACTAGGGTACTTAAAGTCCATAGTTAACAACTTTTTAATGGGACGGGAAACAAACCAAGGCTACTAATCAATTTTTATTTATTACTATAAACGATAGATGAGAGCTAGGCATAAAACATGACGAGAAGCTAGCCAATAATTATAAATGATGAAAACCAAGAAATCGATATCGGTATGCACGGAGTCATCAGGGAGGAGCCATGTGGCTGTATAATCAATGTTTCGGCCCTTAACCTCCTGACATATGATATGGAGGCATTTTCGGACTTCTATTTGTGAAATTGTTTCCTTGATTTTTAAAATGATATAGCATAATCAATTCTGTAATAGAGCATTTTTCTAATCTTCATAACTAATATTTGTTGAATTTTATATATGTTTAAAAAGACACCTATCAGCTCCAATAATATGCATTCTTCCAAGTGCTGGCCGATTTTCTTATAAAATTATCTTGAATACAATTATTTTTCCAAATGACAATACATTTACATAATTTTTTAACTTTCTTCTGAACATTTTGGAGGCTTGTGTTTAGAAAGCTAGATGATTAGTAAATGCATACAATTTTTGATAAATGCTCATAAAAACCTTTGCCTTCCTATTTCTAAAAAAATTCTGAATAGAGGGATGCAGCTAATTTCATTAGTATTTTTTGGAGCGAGAACTGAGAATGTCCAGTTTCTCATAATCATCACGGATTTCGGTTGTCAACTGGATTCGCATTCACAATCAAACCCTTAATGATATAAGAACAATTTTTAGTTATTTTTATTAGGACTGTGCGCTAGCTTCACTTGCTGGCACCGGTGAAATGAAAGCTTCCCTGAAGCTTTTATTTAAGTAAAGGGGAAGTATAATTTGTTTCGCGTTCTAAATTGTCCTGTGATAGTCAATTGAAACTTGAAGGCAGTGTCTCTATCTTTCACAATAAATGTCCACAATTTTTAGAATTTAATGCAAACTTTATGGAGCATTAAGAAAATTAAAATAGGACTGAAAGATTTTAAACAGACTTACATATGCTTCCCTAAATTTTATTTCGCCAATAGTTGTAAGTGAATATCATCATACTTAACACATACTCTCTAATGGCTCAAAACTAGATGAAAACAGAAATTACATGGAGGCCTATTTAGATATGTAATAAAACGTGGTAAAAAATTACAATGCTTAATTTACGAAATCAGTGTCGGACGAAACGCCGTGCCTTTAAGTTAATTCTTTTAGCAATATATACAACAAAGGATGAGTTAAGTTTTGATTATTATTTCAAAGTACCTGAACACATCAGATTCGAAACATTACAGCCGCAATCTACAAATTACTATGCTAGAAGGTACAGAAATATAATGTCAGATTCCGAAATTCTGAGGTTTCCGGAATTGAAGTTACGTGGCCTAAAATGATTTATCTTGAGCTTGAGGCATCTTATTTTCGTCAGTTCTTTCACATTCTCTTTTCAATATCAGTAAATGCAGCGGTTATTTTATGATATAGCCGTGGTTTTGAAGAGGTCTCATTTTCATGGTATAGAAATTAGAAGTTTGAATTAAATAATTAAATCAAATTGAAAAGTCGGATTAATTGTGCTGCATACTAAGAGTTTTTCAGTTTGATTTGTTGTGACTAAGACAGCATATTAAATGAATCAATTATATTTGTAATTGAAACCAACAGTAAAACATCAACCTGATCAAAATTCACACATTTCGGTTAAGTTTTTTTACCTTAAGTTTTTTAAGTTTTTTACCTTACTTTTTATTAAGTCACGCACACGAAAAACACTTTAAAATCCAATACTTCTTCTATCTGCGCAGTATAACAAAAGCGACCGCTATATGAAACAGCAACTGCTGCACCCAAAAAAGGACCTCAGTCATCAGCTGAGCGCCATCCGTCACTCAGGGTCCGCTTAGTCCAGGTCCTTAACACGAAGCTGCTACCTTCGTCCGCCTTTGCACTCAACTTATTGATGGTGATATTTACGCTTTTAACACCTGATTTAGCAAGAAATTTCCTCATAGATGGAGGACCGAAACCACGGCATTCCACTTCAAAGGGCATGAGGTCACTTTTCCACCCTTACTTCCGAATCCCTTCGGCAAGTTCTTCATATTTGGCAGCTTTCCTCTTATAGGCATACTCAACATTCTCTTCCCACGGAACGGTTAGTTCGCCCATAATCATTCTCTTCCCTACCGCATCGATTAGCATTAGGTCAGGGCGCTGGTCAGATAGGAACAATTCATCTGGCAGATGTCTATCAAGTCGAACTTCCCATTTCCGCGGAACAGATCGAGACACACGAGGAGACTTTCGTTTCTTTGTTTGACCATTCGGTACCAAGTCAATTCCCGTTACATACCTACCAGTAGAAGGTATCATCCGAGATGCTTCCACAATCTCTTGCAGTCCCAAACCGTGCCGGTGCGTGTACCATCCTCTCTGCAGTGCCACATGACAACCAGAGAGGATATGGTGAATATATGCATACCTGCCACACAAGAGACACTGAGGATGCGTGCGGATTTCCCAACGTGCCAAATTAGTGGGGGTTGGAAACACATCAGCTTCCGTTTCAACTGTCAATAGTCCATGTTCCACCAATCGTTCCATGAGATCTTGCAATCTTCAACTTCCCAGTTGAGCCATCTTCCTTGCTGCCCCTGTTGCACTGCCAGGGAAAGTCTCTTCTCCTCTTCTAAGGTTCGTACCTTATTCTTTCGTAACTTCCTTCCTTGGCCACCTTCGCTCATTTCTGTCCAAAATTTGTCTATTTTTTCCATACCAAAACCTCTCCTGTCGTTTTGGACAACTCCCATCACCTCTGTGCTTTCTCATAGAGATGATGGAGGACATGACTTCCGCCACATTCCACTTTTGGGCCACTTTCAACTGAGGTGGATCTGAGCAGACAGCCTCATCGCGAGAAAAAATCAACATGAACTGCAACCGAATCTTGCTGACCTTATATTCCTCCGCAGTAGATGCTAGTGGCAATCGCAATCTGTTCCTCTTGCCATACAGAGCAGAACTGGTAAGCATTCTCGGAACACCAACCCACTTCCGTATCATTTTGCTCACCTTGGCTTCGATTGTCTCCATTCTGGATAGGGAGATCTCATAAATCGTTACGGGCTACATAATCCTTGGGAGCATGCCAAATTGCATCATCCACACCTTGAACCGAACTGGTAGAGATGTTCGGCTAATATTGTCCAGGTATTTCAATACTGACGCTTGCAGTTGTACACCCTGATGACGGTTAGTCAGTGGAAACGAATACTATCTTCCAAAGCCTTTCACACCTATCTCTCGAACAGCGGAATACGCTCGCCTCCCAGATCAAAAGACACGTACGAGTATGTCATCTTGCCTTTCAGCAATGATAGTGCCCTACTCTTCTGTGACTTAAATTTCATCCCACACCACCCAACAAGTTCACGCAGCCTGTTGAGAATATCTGAGACACGCCTAGAATAATTTTCTATGATCATCAAATCGTCCACGAAAGCCTTCATATTGTTACTGTTGTCGCTACTCCTGATGATTATTTCCATGACAAGGACAAACAGTATGGGAGTCGACATAAACTAGTCACGCCGTCATTGGTGCTGAAACGGAAACGGAACGTATCGAAATAACTGGTAATACATTCGTTTAACTGTTGAAGCACGTGAAAAATTCCAGGGCGAACTGAGTGATTAGATGAGACACAAATCCACAGGCATTGACCAAATCCAGGCAGACGAGATGGATAGCTTTACCCTCAAGCTTCGCCTGCCTCAACCGATTCCATATTGTTGAGACGTGTTCCAAGCAACCAGGGAAGCCTGGGATGACATTTTTTGCTGGCCTCGATCGTGATAACACCAGGAACTCGGCATCTGATAGCAAAGATGTGATAATGTTTATCGTGATATCAAAAGTGTCAGATGTTCGAAGGTGGATTGTTGATAAGATATGAGAAATTCGCCCTGGATAGGCTGATGAAAAATTTAGATAATGTTGATGATTTGTGTGTAAATTTAGAATGTTGTGCTATAAGTTGATCCGTGTTGGGATGACGATTGTGCTGGCATTCATGCGATTTTTTGAATTTTTAGACTAAAAATGATCGTCCACACATTGCGGCCTGAAAGCAAAGGAAAATTATCAGTTAATATTTTGTGCAAAAGTTATTGTCATTCGAAAGGATGAGCATTCAACAATAATTAGATACAGTTACATGTAGGTCATCACATGTAGGTCATCACATGTCATTTTTGTTCATAGGCAAACTCTCTGAACATCAAAGTAATTTTCCGTGACAAAGCTTGCGGCTTTTCGTGTCTTGCTTGTGTTATGCATGTACTGAATGAATCGACTGAGTTCGGGAAAGATTATTTATAACTGATATCGACTTTCACTGCTTCATTTTGTAAAGTGAAGAGATTGACAAAAGAATCTTCCATTTCTTCAGCAGACAGGTTTCCGCTTTCATGCAGCTTTGAAGATGTTCCCTTCTGGTCAGCAGCGTTGCAGTACTTGCTCTCCATCTGCTTCAGTTTCTTACCTGAAAATGATCGGAAATTTTAACCATGCAATTTGTACCTTACTTTATTTTCCTGATTTCCCTTTCATTTTCCTTCTGGCTATGTTGGTATAAAAAGGCTTGTGTTCAAATATTGCATCTTATTTCAAAGTCAGGCGATACATTCTCCCGTCCTGACATATTTTTCCAAGGGAATAATTCCCTTCAATAAAAAAGTCATATATTTTTCTTGTACTTCTTTAGATGTATTGCATTTACAACGTTTTGTAGAAAACATTAATGTTAGTGTTCCTTAATTACGATTTTAAGTTTCCTGTTAGGAAAATGAGATCAAGAACCCCTTTTTCTAGCAGGAATATAAAAGCAAGATTACAATTTCCGATCGGAAAATAAAACGACGGGAAACTGAATATCGCAGCACCGGTCACCTAAGGAAGTGTCTCTTCATAAGCGGGTGTCTAAGTTCTCTATGCTTCAGTGGATCTTTAAACATGCGTCGGATCCCGTTATTGCGGATTCTATCTTTATCATCTTCTCCATTGATAATTCCTCACATCCTCATTTTAATGCCTGCATCGCCTTTAGACTAGCAGACCGTTAGCCCAGAGTTCACCATGATAGTGTTGTAGGTCTAACCATACTGTGGGGAACTTTGGCTTTAAATTTAATATCATTGCATCCTTGCATCACGTAAGATACTAGGTATCGACCTTCATTTTGATCAGGCAACCTTGTGGTTTAGGAAACCACTTTCTGAAACCGGAATGGCTTTTGAAGACTTTTTTCATAGTCCGGCGGACAGAACGAGTTTCTACAGGGAACGAGGCTGAAAATGAGAAACAGATTGATATGCACCCTATTCCCACTACGAATCTGCGCGTCTGCTGAGTTCCAACTAGTTCCTCTTCTTGTTAGATTGGATCAAAGAAAAACACATGTTGATCCAATAGGACGCAGACGGCTGTTTTTGGTTAAAATGAAATGTTATATGTTTTCTCTTATCAACTGAAAAGTATTAAGTCTATAGCAATAATTTTCGGCATGATGTGTCTTCAGGTAATTTCCTATCATATGCATGTGATATTGTCATGTTTCTGTTCGGCGATGCATGCGAGAATGTGGTTAAAAGTGGACCAACATGTTGGTGTTTGCCGAAGGCAGGAGACTTGTCAAATCTGAATGTGTATATCTTCATTGATGAATATTCATGAACACAACAAGAAATAACCTTAAGACTTCCATGTCAGAAATCATGGTCCTAGACTTAGTACTTTTCAGCTGATAAGAGAAAACAAAGAAAATGTCATTTCTGCCAAAAACTACAATCTCTTTCTCGTTGGATTAAGACGTGTTTTTCTTAGATTCTGTCTGACAAGAAGAAGAGTCAAGTGGAACTCGGCCGACGCGCAGATTCGTGGCATGGAAAGTTGTACATTATTCTGTGAAGGTCTCATTTTCGGCCTCGTTCCCTGCAGAAACTCGCTCCGGCTGCTGTACTATCAGTCATTCAGGAAAACTGTCACAATTATCTTTTCGTAACACAATATACAAATTTACATCATCAGGAGGCTGCTGTTTTTTATAGAGAAAGTAAAATATAAAAAACCTGAGAAGGCTGGCTGGTGAATATATAGAGAAATAAGTCATAAAGTTATTCTCAGCATTTTTGGATTATTTCTCTGCTTATTTTACTAAGTTATTTCTATACTTTTCTCAACTAATACAATTTATCTGAAATTCTTTTTCCCATTTAACAAACGATTGATTTCATGCATTTCTCATTTGTATTTTCAGACTAAATTCTACTTGGAAGATAAAACGTATTTGGACGCAAAACCGATTGATTCACATCGACTGCTGTTGGATTATGATAGAAAGTTATGCATTTTTGATTTAAAAACTCAAGAAGTAACGCAGGAATTCATTGGTTTCACCTACAAATATTCGACCGACTATAAATTCAATGTGGATCGAAACGGTAAGTGGCAGACAGGGGCCGCAAAATTATATTTTTTAAAACTGATGTCCTTTGATTTACATATCAACTTCGCGAACTGTACCATAGGTGGAGTACAAGTAGAATGTAGATACCTACATGTGCATATACATGAAGAAAATGTTTGTAAGCATAGAAAGCCAACCGATCTATAAATACATAAAAAAATCAATTAAAGTATTAAAGAACTAGAACAGACATGCACATTGAAAACAATATCACGTCGTAGACATGTGTAGTTATGACAACAGTGCCTAAACAATGACGACTTCCAGTACTTGACAATGGGAAGGTACCTTGCCAGTGGAATTTGAGAACTACCGGCCGTATATGTCTAGCCTGTGTGAGCGGCAAGCCATGCTCTTCGACTGTGAGTCACAGCCGTTGCTTTCATCCGATGAAAAGATGCATGATCGTGTGGTGTCTGATTATCGGACAGGAAATCGAATGACAGCATCAGAAAGGCATGGGTCTTGAGAACACAGATATAGCTTCATAGACAAGGGTACATGAGCATGATAGGAAATCACCTGAAAAAGGTCCGTGTCAAAAATTATGACTCTTGGCTTTGTACTTTTCCCTTAATCAGAGGAAACATAGAACATTTCATTTTCACCAAAACCTGCAATCTGCGTTCTATTGGATTAGTATTTGACAGGAAGAGGAACCAGGTAGAGTTCGGCAGACGCGCAGATTCTTAGTAGGCATTGGGTTTATGTCCTTTAAAAGTGGGTACTATTCTTATGTTGTTGTTGCCTGTGCTGTCCTTTGCGGAGAGACAATCATTTCATTTTTCTAACTGTGTGTCTGCTATTTTGTTATGTTTACCAAAACACATTTTTCTTCACCCACTTGTATATTTCCCAGAGACGATTTAGTAAAAAATAAAAATTTTTACAAGCCCGACGTTTCGAGTGACCACACTCTTCATCTGGGGAACGGCCGGCCAACAAAAGAATGGCTTAAATATGCATCCGCGAACGAACGTTCATGTGACTCGCTCATGTTTGCGATTGATTTTTGGTTGCAGTCTTCTAATGTATTCTGCTTCGGACACTCTAGTTCTCAAAGGATTAAGCTGTTGATCAATGATTTCAATTCTAAACATATCAATAGTGGCATTGTTATATTCAGAATGGACAAAGCGAACATGATCAGATAGGGCACTTTTGTTGTCTTTATTCTTAATACTGTATTGATGTTCTTTAAAACGATTATTGAGCGGACGATTGGTAGAACCAATGTAAAATTCACTGCAGATATTGTAAGTGAATTTATAGACGACGTGTTTAATGTAACAATTGTTGATGTGGGGATTCGACTTACAAATATTGCAAGAACAATCATTGATGTTTTTATTGAAAGTATTCAAATTGTGTTTTAATTGTTTTCCAGGTTTAGGAATAATTTTAATTGGTAATTGGTATTCATTAGTAAGTTTTCTTAATTTTCGCAGGTTACTGTCATTAATAAAGTCGACATGGAAACTACATTGTTTTTGTTTTGTAGTATTAGTACGAAATCTCGCGTTCAAAAATGTTTTGTTTCTCAAGTCAGAGTCGGAGTAATTATTATCTTCTAAATTGCGAATGGTAGAATTCATATGCTTCTGAAAAGCATCATTATTGGAACATCTATCCGTTGTATATTTGAATGTATTATTCACAAAGTTGGTTTTCACTGACTGAGAGATCCAACTCCGTTTATCTAACGTAATGCCAGAGTGAGTTGTCTTTTTAAAAACTTCAAATTCAGTGGTATCGGATATCGATAGAGTTAAATCTAAAAAGTTAAGTTTTCCGTCTTCAACTTTCGACTTTCAATAAAAACATCAATAATTAATTGTTCTTGCAATATTTGTAAGTCGAATCCCCACATCAACAATTGTTACATTAAACACGTCGTCTATAAATTCACTTGCAATATCTGCAGTGAATTTTACATTGGTTCTACCAATCGTCCGCTCAATAATCGTTTTAAAGAACATCAATACAGTATTAAGAATAAAGACAACAAAAGTGCCCTATCTGATCATGTTCGCTTTGTCCATTCTGAATATAACAATGCCACTATTGATATGTTTAGAATTGAAATCATTGATCAACAGCTTAATCCTTTGAGAACTAGAGTGTCCGAAGCAGAATACATTAGAAGACTGCAACCAAAAATCAATCGCAAACATGAGCGGGTCACATGAACGTTCGTTCGCGGATGCATATTTAAGCCATTCTTTTGTTGGCCGGCCGTTCCCCAGATGAAGAGTGTGGTCACTCGAAACGTCGGGCTTGTAAAAATTTTTATTTTTTACTAAATCGTCTCTGGGAAATATACAAGTGGGTGAAGAAAAATGTGTTTTGGTAAACATAACAAAATGGAAAACGTCCACCCGTACACTGCCATCAATTTGTATGTCTGCTGCCATTCTGAAATCTTTGTTTCTTCGAAAATTTCATTCTCTTGACTAGCAAATTGGGCAGCATAAAAACGAATAGACCTGAATGAGAAACAGCTTGAGTAATATCATAGCATCTCTCAATTCTCGTGTTTATTAAGTCACACAGTCCAAGTTAAGGATAAAGATTTGACATTTTGATAAAACGGCAATGGAGACACGGAAGGCAAATCTTGTCATCCACATCTCTGAACTATTGATGTGTGACTCAGTGCGAGTCTGATGTCAAACTGTTCGACCAGACAACAAAGCGGTTTAGATGACGTAAGTAGTGTGTTCTGTTATGTCCTTCAAATAATGGTCCCGGCATTGACTTCTGAACACTCATGAAAGGACAACGCAAGTGCGAACCAAACCACACAATGTAATTTTCGTCTCCACCTTTTTTCCCGGCGGATATTCAATTGCTGACCGGAAAGATATCAATTGCATCTCTGCTTATATTCAAACTGAACATACAGCACCGAGCATATTACCTCTTTGAGAAATCCAAAGACTAAGAGATACGCATTTTATTTTATTAAGTCTAGTACATTAAGTGCTAAGTCGCGGCTTTATGTTTAAATTCATTTCTCATACTTAGTCTGCTTTGTGCTCATTTCATGTGATAAAGTGCACACCGCTTTTGTGAGACTCAGCAAAATTGATTGATTGGTTGATGAATGACCAGATTTGACAAAATTTTATGTACTGTGCAGACAGAAGATCCCCAGGGCTTATAGGTCTCTTCAGGACATGAGGAGAGGTATCGGATGCCATTCAACAACGTGAGATAATCTTTCGTACTTCACCTACCAAGTAGACAATATCATGTCCGGCTACAATGCATATTTTTAGGGTTTATTGTGCATATATATGCTCATGTCCTCTATTTTTGATAGCAAATAAATGCGATGGTTGTATACATGATGAATGTGATTGAATGTGATGATTAGTAACGAGAGAATCCGCCACCTGAAGCCGAGAATAGTTTCTGACACCAGTTATCTATGACACGTTCATTTCCGAACGGATGTACATCAGCAGGAGCCTAGTGTCCTCTCTGTTGACCTGAGTGGACTTTCATTAACATCCTGTCACAGCTACACAGAACAGACTTGAAATGTATCACTAACACAATTCAAGTCTGTAGCATCCGATTAGGGATTAGTAGGCGTCACTGTGATGACGTAGTGACGCGCGGAAAAGTTGATGCAATCGTTGAGAATTTCCGTCAGTTATAATTATGTCCTGCTGAGACGATTTAATCAAAAAATGTTGACAGAGAACCAAACTTTAATGGTCATGCATTCTCAAGTGATGCAGAAAGTAATGGTTAATGATGTGGAACTACTTGCAACGTGTCACAGAGAGGTGTAGTGGGACATTAGCGTTCCAATCAACAATCGGTGTGATCTAATTGGCTAGACGAGTTTATGGCGAAGAGATGGCGTATGAGAGGATGGCAAACAGAGGGCTTTCGTTCAGCCATTATAGGATAAAAAAAGGAGAAGGTGAAGCCGAAGGGAAACCAACCTAAATCAAGGTTTACTGGTAGCCGGTCCAGTGTTTTAAGTTTACTTGAGGGACCGTTTCAGTCCTTCAAGTCTGCCCAACGACTTCTCAAAAAACTTTAACGTGTATAACTCGTATTCCTCGTATTCACAATTATTCAAATTTTTCTAGTGCTCTGAAATCTCAACCGGTGGTTTTTTAATGACATAATAAGATGAGTGTTGTTCCGATTAGTTGGTAGACTTTATCCGGCCAGCTTCGGTTAGTTTTTCTAGTGCATTCATCTTTGTGAATACAACCTTGAGATATCTCCCGGTTTTAGGTGCTCGAGATTCCTAGATTAGAATGCCGAGATGTTGACTATTCGAGATTCATGGGAGATGAATCTCATTTTTGAATTCATTTTTCATGGGAGATGAGTATTCTATGAATTTCATTAGTTGCTTAAGTGAACTAACTTTTAATTTCTTAAAATTTGTCTGCTGTAAAACTTATATTATACATCTAGCGTAACTTATCATAAGCTTAGTGTAGATGAAAATAGTCCACATATATCATTTGAGGCATTAGATAGGGCAGTATTTACATAATCATGGGTTATGAATGGAGCCTAGATGATAAATATTTCAATAAGAGCTTAGCTTGAATTTCTTACTTTGATACTCAACTATTTCCTTCAGACTGTTTTTGACATCTCTGTTCTAGAAGTGGGGGATTACATTAAAACATAGTACTTACAAAACGTAGTGCCATTCTACGTACTTGTGCCAAGAATCCGATTCCGTAATTTTTTCCTAAGATTGTGCTTATTCTAGCTTGATATTTAGAACTTAGAATAGTAGAATTCGCTTCACTTTCTTTTTTCAAGTATCTTATAGTTTTTCATAAAGACGCTAATTACGAATTGCGTGTGATTATTTGATGTGCATTTGATGTCGAAGATTTCCCATTATGCTATTAGAATTCTACAATCGAGCACAGTAACTAAACTATGTTTATGATAAGTTTACAGTACCAGTATTAAAATGAGTTGCTAAATTTTGCCTATGCAATTAATTTACCTAAGTAATTTTGCTAATCATAGACCTACTAAATGACAGGCTGCTGTTTTTCCAGCAAATCACATCACGGTAAATTTCTAAGATTGATATACCAACTACATCTCGGGATTGAAATCCCAGGATTGGAATGTCTGGAATCCCGGGATTTGAAAATCGAGTTCAGGATTGCAATCCGTATTGCCTATTGGCAATCGTTCTATTATTCCTTTGTATTGGCAATAAAGTTCTATTATTATTAGTATTATTATTATCGTATCGACTTATAATAGATTTACCATCAGTCAAGCGAGGAAGTCCCCGAAAAACAGCCTATATTAATTTCCTAGTGAATTGCTATCTTGCGGACTGGCCATAGTGCTAATTATAGACGTTGTGTGATTTGATAGTTAGTGTGACGGATGACACAGGAATTTTCTCTCACATTCTACTTTGGCTACGTAGGCTGAGGGATGTTCACAAACTTGTATGATTGTAGGTATGAAATCACTGCACGCGGCAAGCGGTTAGCTTCGATCCTGATTACTTCCTCATGACTCATGATGCTGTATTGTGACAGCGACGTCGAGTCTATTGTCTCTCTCCTTATTGATTACGAATCTTTTTATTATTGATCAATATAATCAAAACCGGCTATGCTTGTATCAACAACCAATGTACACATTCACACATGCGCATTCATTATCTTTGTGCTTTGCTCACTCTCTTGATGTGATGAAAACCTCGTGGGGTTGGAAATGTTTTTCTATTGTTGACAAGGACTCAGCAACTTGCAAACCTTTCCGTGCCTACATTATTAACCAAAGGCGGTTCGACGTCATCTTTGATAAGTCATCTAAAATCCAAACATCAGGCTTCTCAAACTGCAGCAGCTAGTCGTGCCTCACCTAGTGCTGCAGGCGAACCTAGTCGAAAAATGTTAAGAAGCTACTGAATACTATAGACTTGACTCTGATTAGGCCTACTCCGTCGAGGCTGTCGTGTCTCGGTGGTGAAGGACCTGCTTTCATTCTCCGTTTTGACTTTGTCTCGCGACATTCGGTGCGGCATGCAAGCACGAGGGTTATCATTGCCGAAATCACCAATTACGATTCGTCAATATATGAGGAATTATGCTAAGGACCTACGGGTATGATGCGGTATGTTCTGTCCTAAATTCAGCTAGAAACTATCACTCTCAATAATCATTTATATTATGCACCAAAAAATGTTTTTATAATATTATTCATTAGCCTAATTTGTCGAATCCAGAGTTGGAAGAGGGTCAACGAAACTTGGCCCATGACCCACCTGACCCACGCGATTTTGTGACCCACCTGACACATGACCCACGACCCACTTCCAACTCGGGATTTGAAAATCCCGTCGAATCCCGGGATTTGAAAATCGGGTTCGGGATTGCAATCCCTAGTCTGGCATCGATTTTCAAAAAATTGGAAGTTTTGCTTCCACTATCTACGTCCATAGTATTGTTCTCATATAAAATTTCAGCTGATGTGGAAATAATTTAGAGGTTCCTTAGATGTACAATGTAATAACTGTGCATTCCGAAGGTGTAGGTGCAACATAGTGTGTGTACAATGTGCATGTATTGTGTTATACATCTTTGGCCCACTGGGTGAGGAAGAAATTCGATGTTAATCCGGATGTCATTCGCGCCGATTTTCTGCTACTGTCGCATGCCAACTTGTGGAAGTGTCATTTTGTCTGATTCAATGGAAGTTACTTGCATAATATGCCGAATTTGAAATAGTTTAATTTTATTGCCAGAGCAATTGACTTAGAGATGTTTTGGTCAATACATTGGATTGACGATTCAAAGCAGGTTTTTGGATCGATATGATTGACTGAGATTCCACATGTCTCTACAAAGTCACACTATAGCAAGGTGCAAAAGATCTGCAGGAAATGGCATGCATTGAAGAATACTGACAATATAAATTAAAAAAACAGTCGCCTGAGTTTAAAATATGAGGCGTTGGTTTAGAGGAATATCGAAATTATTTCCATTTCAGCTGTCATTTTGCATGAGAACTTCTTTGGACATGCATATAAATGCACAAGCGGAATGCAACAGAGTGAAATTTCGGAAAATTTTGGAAGTCGATCCACTTAAATGTATATGTTCTATATCTAAGTAATGCGAATAAAAATCCCAATTGCAGACTTGTACTCTGCAATTTCAATTACAGATGAGACTTCGTAGTTGCAAATACAGGTACTGAGATTGGTGATTGCATCATTACATTTTCTGAGCAATTCACACAAATCTGATATAGGCCTACTTATAATCTCGGCTCTCGAGATTTCGAACATTTGGGAGGGATGAGATAGAGACTGAATTCACAAATACATCTATTGTTTGACCTACGTGCTTAAGGACCCGCATCCCCTCCCCAAGGTCTGAACCCTCACAGAATCACCTAATTATCATAACGCCTTGAGACACACGTAGCTAGGTGTAGTATCTTATATCCTTTTACAAAGTTTCATGCAATTTGGGTTAATACTTTCTCAATTTAGGTATTAGTGTAATTCGTCCCGAAGACTGCAGATCCGAATTAAGCCTTATAGTGAAGTGTGTGCAAGAGTAGTTTTGTCTTGCCTGCCATCTTTCCTGCCCAAGGTCATCATTAGCTGTTATTTAAAATGATTCCACGATTGCTAAGAACCTGCCCTTTTTCATCACCAGCATCACTGTTGTAGAGATTTCATTAGGTCATTGTAATTTAAGAAGATGTCGTTTGCAACACATTGAGAGAATAGTGCTGCACTTCACGCAGGGTATACTTCAGTCAAGCGCACCTCAAACATGCAATCAATCTCTATGATAGTTTGTATGTAAAAAGTTCATGTATCCACCACCATCGGAGGTTCAGAAGCGAATTAACAGGATCAAAAAGATAAAAGCAAATTACAAAGCCTGATGGGAGATAACCTACAAGTATCAGTGATTTATTAGCATATTGTGGTCTCCGTGTCACAGTGAAGTGCTTGGCCTAGCGATCTTTTGGTCCACACGTCGAGCCTGAGAGTGTCATTGGAAGTCAACAGGAAGGGTATCCAGACTAAAACTACCACAACGCTCCAGAAAGTTTGACTACGTCAGCACCGTCCGAGCCCCCAGTATGGGGGAGTAGTGACGTTAAAAGCTTCATTTTTCATAAGTGATTTACCTATTTTCGCAAACTATTTTTCGAAAATTTCTAGATGAAAACTTTTCACTGAATGGAGCTTATGTTACATAATTCTTCTACCAATAGTGTTTAATAAAATGCTCATTGCGCATGTTATCACGAGTCCATCGAAAATCAGAGACTGGGACTTATTGTAGGCTGGTAGTAGATATCCGGTCCACTCCTGATCGCGAGAATGTGAATGTCTTGATTTCACTATCAATAGGTGATACTGGAAGCTAATTTAATCATCTAATGGACGGGCCTATTATTTAGCTCACTGGTTGGATTCACTGTCATCGAATAAGCAAGTAAATATGTTCGACATAGATGTACAACATACACATTACACAACATCCAATTGACTTGTTGAATTCATTTTCTAGAGGACCCTGTCAATGATGTACGTAGGGAGGTGGCATTCGGTGGTTAAAGCGTCGCTAAAAATAAAATCAGAAATGATTAAGTTGTACAAGTGCACGTAATGAAAATGGTGTTAAAATCAATGCATGGCTGTTAACAATGTTGATCATAATTCGTGCATGCAAGTATTTATAAACTCGCGACTTTGGTAAAGGGGTCGGTAAAAGAGTCGCTAACGCGAACTCGATTGCTGTGTTCATTTTTCGTACAACAACCCTACATTGCATAGTGGTATTATGCATGTATAATTAGAAAGCCAAATTTGGTCAATATAAAAGATGGCATGGAAATTTGATGAAATAGAGCGGGAATTTGAAACTTGAATCTTGGCCGCCACTTATACATGTTGTTGTATAACTTCAAACTGGACGACCACCCGACACTGATGTCGTCTTAAATTGAACGACAGATGCGACTCTGATATCGACTAAAAATGGACGACAAACCAGCACTGACAGCGGCTAAAATTGGACGACAAGCCAGCACTGATGCCAACTTAAATTGGACCACAAACCAGCACTGATAGCGGCTAGTATTGGACGACAAACCAGCACTGATAGCTGCTATAATTGGACGACAAACTGGCACTGATAGCAGCTAAATTGGCAACAACACGACTCTGATGCCAACTTAAATTGGACTACAAACCAGCATTGATAGCGGCTAAAATCGGACGACAGGCCACAGTACAGATAGCGGTTAAAATCGGACGACAAACCATCACTGATTACGGCTAAAATTGGACGACAAATCAGCACTGATAGCTGCTAAAATTGGATGACTAACTGACTGATAGCTGCTGTAATTGGACGACAAACCGACTCTTATATCGACTTATGTTGGACGACATAGCCGACTCTGATATTGACTAAAATTGGACGACAGCCCGACTCTGATATCGACCGAAAATGGACGGGAAACCGTTACTAATAACGACTACCTGACTGATGTCAACTCATAATGGACAACAACTCGACTC
Source organism: Prostheceraeus crozeri (assembly GCA_907163375.1). Classification (NCBI taxonomy): domain Eukaryota; kingdom Metazoa; phylum Platyhelminthes; order Polycladida; family Euryleptidae; genus Prostheceraeus; species Prostheceraeus crozeri. Next base: position 716,777 of record CAJQUW010015840.1, on the reverse strand, counting down.
TGGTATCGACGAAAGATGGACCGCAGCCCTACACCGGCTAGCTTGCTCTAACGTATGTGAAGAATTTTTGTACATCGCGGAACCTTCGATTTCGGTCTGTCATATTAAATCAATTAGTTAGACTAGTTTCGAGTAATATCATCATACTGGATGATAATCGTCAAATTGTAATTAATCTCTCTGAATACTTTTTGCCATTGTTTACATAAATAATGCGTTTTATAACTTTTAGGTTAAATAACTTTCCCCTTGACTCTCCCTCACATTCAGTCAAATGCGAACATTGATCTAAAATTCGCTGACTCCTTTCATCTGCCGCCATGTACACAGATAAAATGTCGCAGGTCGCATTGACTATATTGACACTTTCGACTAGTTCGAATCATCCGATAAACATCGCTGACCCTGCAGAGACTCTTTTCTCTCACTGTCTTGTGAGTGCTGTTTTAATGTTGCATTCAGGCTTCAAATCTGAATACATCACAATATTTCCACAATCAACAAGAGCTCCACCATTTCTTCTCTTTACTGTTTGGTACAATGACATTACTTTAATCTAGACGTATTTAAATCTTCAATCTTCCCAAACACATAAACAATATCACACAAACTTCCGGCCATGCACACAAAATGACCCATTTGTTCGAAATTTTTATTTATGTTGATGAAGAAATGAACTTTAAGTGCGATCAATGAAGTACATGCAGCTCTAATGAATATTGACTTCCGGCAGAACAGAATAATATCATTCTGAGGCTTCATAGAAACATGCAATAAAAGTGCAGCAAGTCTTGCGCACATATACATTACATGTAATGAGATGACCCAGATGCAGTCCAATGCTTTTTTCTATTGTTCTATTTCAAGGACTTCACACCTTTACAGTTTGCATTTTAAATTTTAGATTTTCTTTTTAGGATTTCTTTTGAATTTGCCCTAAGATTTAAAATTTGCTGATTTGTTGAAGTATTAGCATATATTGTACGTAAGATTGGTCAATATTTTGAATACATAGTTCAAGCTTCTAATTCTTTGCGAATTTCGTTATGAATATCTTCACTGTCTTTAATAGACTATCTTAACTGTTTGTTGAAAATAGACAAATCCACATTTTCAAGGCACATTTCAAAGTCGCTTCATCCATTGTCTGAATGATGCAGAGCATGGTTTTGAAAAATCGTGGTCACAATGAAAAACATGTGCAATGACGATATAAATTTCTAATTACCCATGGATTACTCCCACTTGCAATCGAACTTAGATACAAGAAGTGATACTATTTACTTGATCAGCATGTGAGTAAGGCGGTTTTACCGAAAAATCTAGTTGGTATAAAATTCGAATGAAGTTGCAACTTGATATTATTGCATAATCATGTTTAATATTTATTAATTTGTCATATCGTGTCATGTAATATACTTTTATATATTGTATTTGATGTCAATCACTACTGCCAAAAAGTTATAGCTGTGGGTTAGGGAACGCTCTGTCGGATCCTATGCCGAAGTGCGGAGCCGTGAAAGTGTAGTCTGTCCTCTTGAACCAGTATGTAGAGAAATCCAATGTATGGGAGCAGCTCATCCAATGAGACTCGATTGCAAAGATGAGTTTCGTAATGTAGGTCTTGCATATCGCAGTCCATGCTGTACGAGTGTGAAAGGGCCACATCACAAACAGAGCAACTGGGTGTATTGAGTATTAATGAATCTAGTGAAATGTGCCGATCGTAGCATGCATGCAAGCAGATGTCGTGAGACAGCTCTGATGAAATAGGAGTTGTGCTGAATTTTCCGATGTTGATAGAAATGGTCTAGATACTCGTCTCTCAGATCATGTCGGCAAAAAAGTAGCTCTGAGGTCTTAAACCGAGTCGCATTGATGATCTCTTATCTTTAGCGGTACTCGTGCAAGATGCGGTTATAGGTCGGTTATAGGCTCTCCAGTTGTAGGTCACTAGGGTCAAATGTTGAAACTACCTCTTTAATGAAGGCCAGTTGAAAATCATCTGCAATATAAAATGCGTTTTCTGGTTATCTTTCAGTCCTACGATCATATTCGTCATATCTTAATGACAACTTCTATCACTCAGTTTGTCATTTCATTTTGATTTATGACAGCATGTCATTAGTATGCTGTCATCGGTCACGGTCTGTTGTTGACCTTATTCGAATGTGGTGCATGATTTTGATAGTTACAACTTTACCTGGTCATAGATTCGGTGCGTGAAAAAATGAACATTCTACATGCGTGTTAGGTCTATAAAACCAGTGCAGGTCGAGGTCGAGGTCGGAGTCGGCTATTTTAATCGAGGTCGAGGTGGAATCGATGTCGTCCCCGAAATAAGTTATATAATATTGATTGACTTTGGTACCTGGCACGTGCATGGAAGGAAAACAAAAGGTGTGTTTATCATGTTATAAATCACGTTGTGTCAACACAGTGATAATCTGAATATAATCTAAGATTATATTAATTGATATATTAATCATATATTTACTACTTATATCATAAATTATTCAAAATTAAATTTAAATAATCATTATAATTGTTTAAATTATTTACATAATGATATATTATTATATCTCGATTATATCTATTAATTAATGAATTACTACATCATAATGCGCTTTATGCTTATGCTTATGTGTAAACAAAATATGTTTTATACTAACAATTGCAGATAATAAATGATAATTATTCACAGATATGTTCAAAGAATTACTCAATACATGACATAAAATCGTTAAAAAACAATTTTTTTGTAAATAAAAGGAGACACAAAATTAATTGAAGTTATCTATTGGTATGAGGCTTCACGCCAATCTCATTAGGTGCTTACTTTGGACACAAGAATCTCACATTTAGATATATACATAAAATTTGAATGATTGCTATAAATAGTATTGAAACATAGAAATATACTTGTAGTCCCGCGACAGGACAAGCTTCTGCATGGAACGAAACCGAAGATGAGACTTTCACAGAATGTTCTACACCCTATGACTAATGCGAAAATGCACATCTTCCGAGTTCTATCGAGTTCCTTTGATCTATACAAACAATATCAAAGAAAAGGACATGTTAATTTAAGTGTTCGACCAATTTCAGTTTGGTGTGTTTACTCCGACTAGTGTATGTGAGATCTTTTAACTCTAACTACATCATTTTAGTCAAAATACGAGTATGTCTTGAGATCGTCTTCTATCAGGTTCTATCAAGTTCTAGAAACAACTTCGATGTACGATATTTGCAAGAATGTGTTAGATGTTTAAGGTTTGAGCTAAAATTTGATCAAAATCGTATGTTTACCTTTTCAAGCTGCTCGCTGAGACCAAATATGTTTAGTTTTTGTAGGTATATGGTTGCATGACTTCATTCGCTGAAGATATATCTTGCCTAAAACCATTGCGCTAGAGTTGACCGATTTCGCATAGTCGGAGTAAACACACCAAACTGATTCTTTCTTCTTGTCTATAGATCAAAGGATCTCGGAAGGCGCGCATTTTCGTAATAGTCATAAAGGCAGAGCATGCTATGGAAGTCTCATCTTCGGTCTCGTTCCATGCAAAAACTCGTCCTGGCGGCGGGACTATAAGTATATTTCTATGTTTCCATAGCAGTATTTGCTACAATCATTCAAATTTTGTGTTCATTCAAGATTCTTACTTCCGAAGTGTCCGATAAGTACGGGTAAAGGAGCAAATCAGTATAAAAAACAAGGGAACAAATAAAAAATATATATAATGGTGAAAAATTTCTGTAATTATCTGACTACTGTTCAGTCCGACCTCCACCTCGATTAGAATCTGGTTAATCGAGGTCGAGGTCGAGGTCGAGGTTTCACCTCTGGTAAAAACTCCAGTTGATATTTAAGTGACACATCAACTTTCATGTGCATGATGATGTCCACCGATAGTGACATGAAAAGTCTACAGCACACTAGCAACTTGTCTTGGTTTTGACTAAAAATTTTTTTGGTAACAACAACCATTATGTTTTTTCCTCATCATAAAACAGAAAGTGCCTCGAACCGGTTGTTCCAAGCAATGACTTTAGAGTTTTAAATCTTTGTATTGAATTCCGTAAAATCTGACAAGGAATCTGTGTGTAGGGTGCCAAACAATGATAGCCCCACCTCCTTATCAGAATAAACTGTAACCATCAAAAAATTATGAAAACGTTAGCATGTTGCATATTATATTGTGGGTTTATATCAACGACGAAAATTCCAAAATCATGTGGTATATGCTTAAAAAAGCTGAGAGCTGCGTGTCGAATCCCATTGTCCGAAGATTAGAAACAGTGTGTTCCTCCATCTTGGAGCGATTAAATTGAGTTGCCGGAGGCTCACACAGCATCTTCTTTTCAACTTCATCCTTCATGATGGATCGAAGATTTTCACACATTAAGATATGGAGAATTTCCCGGCCATTCATCATTACCAAAGAAATCGATGCTACTATCTTTCAAACGAGCGAGTTTTGAGAGCTCTCATGCACGGCGCTTTATCGTGAAGAAAGGTAACCTGAGTAACATCCAGGACATTTTGGGGGTTTTGAAGAAATAGAATGACACGGTCTGTTAAAATTTCTCTGATGTAATCGTCATTCAAACTTTGTCTCTGAGGTTTCATTACCCACATCATCCGCCCCGAACAGTAAATAAGATGAATAAACCAACACATTCAGGGCTTTTGATTGATTCACGATGGTGTTCTTCACCTGGTATCCCGTCCGTAGTCAATGACCACACTCGATCGTTCTGGAAATTAGGTCTGCGGGTGACAAACACAAAATTCATCGGTAATACCCATATGAAGGAAGCTGTTCGATCCCATTCACGCAAATAGTCCACAAAAGAAAAGCGATCGTCGATGTTAATAGTTCAGTTTCACGAAGTTTTGGAATCTCATGCCATGCCTTCAAACCATGTCTACGACGAAACAATCGAATAACTTACCGACTCCAACTTTTTCCGATGCGTTCTTGGATCTCTTGACTAAGTTGTGCACAGCTTTAACACAAGATGCCTGCATAATAATGTCTTTCGACTCCTGGCACAAAACTTCCGGTCTTCCGTCCGCGAACTTGCGAACTTAGCTTCACAGTCGTCAAGACTCCTGTTCCAGTTGCGCTTGACAAAGTCTTCGGACCTTCCGAGACGCAGGGCAATCCAAGACCGCGACATGAAGGAGGCACCAGCATTACGCGCTTCTCGGATGCGGTCGAAGAACGAATTTGTAATGTTCTATCGTTGTGATGAACGCACTCATTTATCAGCCAAGACTGACAAGTCTCGGCATAAATAGCATCGTGATTGCCAAGACTCGGCATAAATAGCACCGTGATCGACAAGACTTGGCCTGAATAGCATCGTGATCGACAAGACTTGGCCTGAATAGCATCGTGATCGACAAGACTCGGCATGAATAGTATCGTGATTCCCAAGACTCGTCATGAATATCATCGTGATCGACAAGACTTGGCCTGAATAGCATCGTGATCGACAAGACTCGGCCTGAATAGCATCGTGATTGCCAAGACTCGGCATGAATAGCATCGTGATTTCCAAGACTCGTCATGAATAGCATCGTGATTGCCAAGACTCGGCATGAATATCATCGTGATTGCCAAGACTCGTCATGAATAGCATCGTGATTCCCAAGACTCGTCATGAATATCATCGTGATCGACAAGACTTGGCCTGAATAGCATCGTGATCGACAAGACTCGGCCTGAATAGCATCGTGATTGCCAAGACTCGGCATGAATAGCATCGTGATTTCCAAGACTCGTCATGAATAGCATCGTGATTGCCAAGACTCGTCATGAATATCATCGTGATTGACAAGACTTGGCCTGAATAGCATCGTGATTACCAAGACTCGGCATGAATATCATCGTGATCGACAAGACTTGGCCTGGATAGCATCGTGATCTACAAGACTCGGCCTGAATAGCATCGTGATTGCCAAGACTCGGCATGAATAGCATCGTGATTGCCAAGACTCGGCATGAATGTCATCGTGATCGCTACTAATTACTAAATTTCCAAAAAGGCAAATTGATTCTTTTAGAAACCACACTTCAAATCGGTCGAAAACTCAGTAGAAATGTAAGTGCAAACTTGCTGAAGTCTCCTACAAGCCGCATGGCTCTTCAGCAGTATTGCATCTTTAACATTTTTCAGATAAAGAGGAAGGAAAATTGAATAACAAGGCAACAAAGAGTCAACTTCTAGAAATTTTTTTTCCGGAAATTCTAGCCTACATTACACCGCCCGAAAAATGAGAGCAGGGGAAGTAGGAAGAGTAACACCGGCATTGGAATCCCTAGTAAATACAAGATGACAGCAGGATCTTCAGATTTGAAGTCGTCAGAAAGTTTCTGTCATCTGCACAAGCTTGGTGGTTACATCTGGTCAGATTTGATAATTAATGAAAAATGTCGAAATAAAAAAATCACTTCATGGGATAATACTATGCACTATCGACCAAATTATAATAATACCGGATTCATTCAGATTTGTCATTCAACAATGGTTACTAGCTCTTTACGGATGTCTTGAATCTGGTTCAGTTGTATTTCATCATTCATTATACCAAGTACTTCCGCAAGCATAAACAGGATGGAGAATCCAATGATAAGTCTTCGTGCACGTTCATATTCATGATGCAAGAGAAAATCAACAATTACTGCACCTCTGGGTGGTCTGAACTCAAGAAAGGTCAATGAATTGGTCAGTAAGACGATGATAATCTAAAATCAACCATAACATCCGCTTCCTTCGCTTTGCAAACTTCAATCGCATATCTATGTAATGAAGACTAATCTAAATGCGACTTTTCCACATGCACTCACTACACTTCATCAATTCTAATTCTTGCAGACGTCAGAGGGATGGTCATCATTGATGAACCGTCTCTGCCGTCATCATGCTTGGCTTATAACCAATTCATCACGCTTCTGTTTGACGTAGGACCGAGGAAATTTATTGTATTATGTTTCATCCGATTCTCTACAACAGGTTCAGGTAAATCATTGAATAAGTTTATAGAAAGTTGATGCTAGAATGTTCATTCTTTACTGCTACTGAGCAGCAGTGCCATAATGCGATTGAAAAATATGTGTCAGTCCGGCAGCCAGAACGAGTTTCTGCAGGGAACGAGGCCGAAAATGAGACTTTCACAGAATGATGTACACCCTATGCCTACTACGAATCTGAACGTCTGCCGAGTTATACATGGTTCTTTTTGTCTGACAGGATCAAAAAAAACACATCCAATGTTGCATGTTGCAGTTTTTTGGATTTTTGGCTAAAATGAAATTTTCTCTGATTAAGCGAAAAGTACGAAGCCCAGAGTCATAATTTTTGATGTGGAATGTCTACAGGTCATTTCCTATCATGTTCATGCACCCCTGTCTGTGAAGCTAATAAGATTCAGATTTGACAAGTCTCCTAATGACGGCAAACACAAGTATTTTTAGCAATTTAATCCACAGTCAACCAAATTTTCGCATACATTGTCGATCAGAAACCTGATAATAATGACGCATGCACATGATAATAATACATAAGATTTCCGGCCGACTTCTGGGGCACTCGGGACTCAACCATGCCATATAGCTCCATAAATCTGCTGGCAAAAGACAATCGAATAACAAGCAACCAGTTCAACGATGAGCACGCCAATATAATATGCGAAGTTCAGTGACAGTTAATAGCAGCATCACGGAAACGATACACAGACGATGCCACCTTCTGAGAGGTTAATGCACTTCCCCCACTCCTGCTATCTTTCTGGCTGTTGTTTAGAGGGATTTGCATTATGGACAAAACTTGCGCACAATTATCTGAATTCTTCGAATCTGAGGAATGGAGCGTCGTGATCGGTCATTAGGAATTCACTGAAAATGGCGAAATTTTCTTTGCTATTCAACTGATGCATCAAATCTATCTTTCTATCAACTTGCTAAGTTCCTCCGTGTGTCTTTGTATTGCATTTTGTTGCACTTCTATTGCAAATGATCAAATTCTTTGAAGCTATATGTAGAGGGAAGAAAATGGATCTCGGAAACGTTTTCTTTTCTTGTATGCAACTACTTCATGATAGGTCAATAACATCATTATGATGATACAATTACATGAATTGTAAATTTGTCATTCCTGTGAATAACGGTGTACTAAAAATCTATTGCAATTCAAGGGTGATGGAATGTGTGGAGTACATGGATGGAGAGACTAGAGAATTTGCAAATATATTCGCTTGGGTTGTCATGAATTTTGTAAATATTGCTCTATATCAGCGATGCAATCAGCAAAAGGTTAAGTGAATATTTAAATGAATGCCTGCTTGCATTGTATTCGTATTATTACCCTGCTCTGATAGGTTGATTCAATTCATTCAGCAGTGAATCATTTTCGGAAACTGGCAAAATAAAAATTTGAACATCCGCAAGCAGCATATTTAGGTAAAAGATAGCACTTCGTAGACAAGCAGTTCAAAACGTTTGGTTCCTATACAATTTACACGACAAGTAAACGATGCATTTTCAATACATGAATGCAACTGACAACAATATTTCACATCATTTTCCTGGTGCATGTGAATTTGTAAGCATATAGGTGGTGGCACATTTGTCTTATTTTTGCAGTTGTAAGTATGCTATTCCCCTCTGGAGCACTTTAATGCACCGGTAAAGTCGGTTACTTGATGGATTTGTATGGGGACTCAGGATTGGTCTGGTTTTCTTGTTATCAGGGCTGTTTCCTGTTGGATTCATCGCTCTCAAGAGCTAGAACTTATGTATGAGGCATTTTTATTTTTCTGTCTTTTGCATGTTGTTCAGTGCATTTATGGTTTAGTTTTCATATACTCACTGACATAAATAATGAAACCAACTATCATTGACTTGAATGGAAGTTTGTTTCATTTTTTTCCATGGTTTGAGATGATATCTCGCTTTCTATGTATCACCATTGAACTCCATATGATAAGGGAAATGATATAGGACCATCAAATTTCAAAATTTGATATTGATCACAGTAACAGCTACAAGTTGAACAGAATCGCCACCTACTGCTGATCAGATTTGACTTATGAAATGGCGCACGATAACTTTACCAGAGGAATGGCAATTGGGATGATGCGTTGTGGGGAAAGTTCTACAACTGTTGCGAAAGAATTGAAAATTTCAAGGGTCGTTGTATGGAGGTGGTGGTGTCGCTGGAAAGCAGAAGGAAATGTGGAAAAGAAGAACGGATCAGGAAGACCAAGGGTATCATCCAAACGGACAGATGCACGCTTAGTTTTAGCTGCTAAAAGAAACAGATTTGTGTCCGTCCCGAAGCTAATTGTGTACTGGAAGGTTGCTGGGAACGTTGCCTGTAGCGTTCGAACTGCATATCGAAGATTGCGAGAAGCTGGTATACAGTCTCGACGACCCGCTGTGAGAATTCCGCTGAGCCTGGAACATCGAAGGAGACGAGTGACGTGGTGTCAAGGTCATCAGTCGTGGAGTGACAGTCAGTGGGAACGTGTGCTCTGGACTGATGAATCGAGGTTTACTCTCGATTTCAACGATGGTCGGATCTGTGTTCATCGCTTGCCAAGTGAACGATTTGCTCCATGTTGCGTCAAAGAACACGACCGGTACGGCGGCGGTAGTGCCATGGTTTGGGCCGGTATCCGGCACAATGGAAAAACACCAGCAATCGTAGTGAAAGGAACATTGACAGGACAGCGATATGCCGACGAGATCGTGACACCGGTCGTGGTTCCAGCAGTGACATCGAATCAATTGATTTTTCAGGATGACAACGCAAGGCCCCATCGCGCTTCAGTGGTCTCTAACAGGATAGCAAGCAGTGGAATCCCAACCTTGGAATGGCCCTCACGTTCTCCCGACCTCTCCCCCATCGAGCACTGCTGGGATGAACTTGGTCGCAGAGTGAGGGAGAGGTACAACCACCCACCAGTGTCTTTGAAGATGTTGGCCGACAGACTGATCGAGCAGTGGAACCTCTTAGACATGGCATTCATCCAGCGACTGTGCTCATCCATGCCCTCACGCATCGATGCCTGTTTGGATGCTCGCGGTGGTCACACCCGTTTCTAACTTAAGTTGATAAAATCATGAGTATCAAATTAAATGTTTTTGAGTAAAGCATTCGAGTTCTCCTTTTACAAACAACAAACAAACGTACAGTACAACCAAGTTTAAGTCATAAGTATTCATATCAGGACTTGTTTCATTCTTTTTGTCACTGAGTATAATTAGGCCTAAGTCATAGGCATTACAGAGCCATGGGTATGAAATAATTAGTAATAATTCTAAGTGAAAACTAAACATTTTTGATGTTTCATCTCCTGGGAAAGATAAGACTACAAGTCGTCACCACATTCCCTGGAGGTAAACCATCGATATATCTTGTTGCAATAGTCTTTAATTTTCTGCTTTCTGTTTAGTATATTCTGATAGGCTAGACTGCTGCTTGATGTTAGTATTTTTGATCAAATCTGCTTCTTAATTCGGATGACTACGTAGTCAAATTTGATGAATGAGAAGCCTTGAAATTAAATCGTCAAAATCTAATGACATAATACTTTGACATATGAAAGCGATAACATCAATGTTTGCTGAACTTAAGAAAGTTCTGAAGTTCTTTAAAATGGAAAATAAATCTTTGTAAAGTAATGCGTGTGATTTATGTGTAAATTTCTTTCTCTTTTAAGATGGTTTCATCAAAAGTGACACAAAAGCATGGGAAATTTTAATGTTATGGATTAAAAGAAGTTAAAAAATCAGCTCCTCTAACATTATAGTTTCTGCAGCGTCATAGCCCTATCTATACCTATTTTTCAATGGTTCTGTGAAATTCTCTTCGCTGTTACTCCTCAACAACCTTTCTACAGACTTTTTCATCCTTATCACAGCATACAGCCTTTTTAGAACCTATATGCTACTAAATAAAAGTGAACTATTAAATTAGATTACTTTGAATGAACGAAAAGAAAATATTCTGAGCTTATTGAGTTGTCCACTGAGTTTAGACCTATTCGCACGCCTCTTGAAAGCACCAAGATTGTGTTTGTCAAGAAAAACGGTTCGGGGAAGCTGATTCCAAAGCTGTTCCGTGACTAGAAATAATCTTTTCGAGCGATTCACTGCACATGGACGCTCTAAACTCACATGATAGCACGTGAGTGCATCAGCTCTGCGTGTGCTTCTGGAAAAAATCTCAGGTTTGGGTACGCATTCCATTTAGTGCAGAGCTGCTTCTACCGAAATAGTATCTGTAGAAATGCCTCTTGTCCTCTGGAAGAGACCGTAGGTTTGTGAGGGTCAGACAATGCGAACTTTGGTAAAATGCAAATAGATCACCAGAAGTTCACTCAATAATTCCCTTCCCTTGTACGCGAGGCTGCCCAAATTCATTTCAAAATGAAAAGTCGATGTGTCACGATGGTTTCCCTTGTGTAGTCAATCAGTGATCATACGGTGATATCGATCCTGCGGGGTCCTGGTATTCCAATCTCGATACTTTGATTTTTTTTGCTTTAAACATACAGTAATTTAGCCATAAAGTTTTTCTTCAAATACCGGTGAAAACTATTTCATGTTGTAGCAGTTGAATCGTGAAATGAACATTCCAACTAATTGTGTCGCATGACAGCATCGTGATTGCTTCAAAGGTATTCAAGCAAAAAAATCAATCACCTCTGCCTCAAAGTAAAAATTTGTGAGAAAGAGTTAAACTTGATTAGCAGATTAAGGGTGAATAATTCGATTTAATATCGTGTTGCAAAATCTAACTTTCAATGAAAGCTATTGCTAATTTCAGAATATGTTTGTCATAACAAAATGAAATATATTCAGCCGCTCTGCTCCATAATGAGCCTAAACATCAGTAAGGAATGTCAGCATGACTTATCATTGCCGTTTGAAGATAAGGCCTATTGTATGTTATTATGTTAAGCTGATGATGATATATTCAATCCCGTGCGATCGCTGAGTTAACCTCAATGAACACCCGCTTAGCGGTGTCATTAACGTTTCTTTAAAGATCCACTTCAGAATTCGAATTTTAATGCATGTTCACGTATCTTGCAACTTCATTTCTTTTAATCAATTGATTTTTACAGTTCAGCAATTTTTTTATTACAGAAGTGTGGGCTGCAACTCGAGGTGCTCTTCGTGTAAAATGCTACGACATGACAACTGGCAAAGTCAAAAAAATTGCCAAAATTCCTGGTTTAAAACCGAAAGTATTTGTCGATGCTTTAAAGGTAACTATTCAAAGCATTTCTTTACGTAGTGCGTTGACCAGATAGACAATGAGACAAATGACTAAAATGCCATATTTGCATAAAAAAGGGGTAAAAAACTTGTGAGACATGCAACTGGGCGTCTGCATCAGAACACAAAAATCCCTATCTTTTTCGGAGATGAGTGATTACTTCTGTGAGTTTACTCAGTTCTATCAGCAAGAATTGACACATGACGCTGACACAAGCATAATGCGTCGATACATGTATATTTGAGGTTGTCAAATGTGTATAATCAGAATGTGAATACAGAACGCATGTGCTAATGTTGGCATGATGCAATTTAATCAGACTAAATTTAGATATTGTGTCAGTACCGCACATCAGATGGACTGTTTCCGCTAACAGTTGAATTATTATCCGTATGATTTAATTTCATGCATAAAATGATTTTGAACAATATAAGACAAGATGCTACTCGTACATAGATTTCATTGATGTTCTTCAGATTATCATACCCTCCGTGAGACATTTTTCTCAAGTGGTTTCATATAAAGGATCAATTATATGACGTGTCACACTAAGTTAAATTTAGATGAGTGGTTATGATGACAGAAGCTTAAATAAATGAACTCGTGCTTGATGTTGAGTACACTAATTAAATTGTTTATTTGTCAATGTTGTTGACGTCAGAGTCTCGTTATCATGTTAGTATAGGAATATAGGTCGTCGCTGTTTCATTTATGATGTTCTATGTTTACTGATGACATTGATTTAGTTAGTTTTAGTTTGTTAACGGTATAAAATTGATTACCATGTTACAAACCTGTATCTTTAAGGATATCAATGAATACAATTGCAGATATCATACCAGCACTTGACACAACTCTTGATGTTTTAAAAAGAGAGCAGAGAAAGGTCCATTACTTTCAAAATCAAAACCAGATGTAAGGATACAACAAATGTTGAGAATCACTTGTGATGGACAAGGTCAGATAAAAGGTTCATCACTAAGTAGCGCAGGAAATGAAAGTTATTTTGTCGACGATGTTGGATGCTTTAAGTTGATGATTCTTTCATAATGGTCCGGTAGCCACTGACACTTCCTTCCTAAATTCGCGCACAAAGGGCTTAATAGCATTGATTTGTAGATCTTGAAACGCTGAATACAAAAATCAAATCCTTGAGTGTCACAGCCCGTCGCTTTCGGTTATAGGTAAGGTTAAATGACTCCCATTAGAATCCAATGGTAAAATTCAAGGAATATCTATGGATTGTGAAACACTTGGCATAAAATGAGTAAAATCGTAAGTCAAAACATGAATTTTACTCATTTTGTAGAGGCTCTCAAACATCTAATGCTGAATCATGTGACTCACTTCAACCTTTATATCGAAGTTGATGTTCTGAACTCAATGATGTTTCAAATTTCATGGCATTCTGATAAATGGCTTCTTTTCTGCAAAAGAAAATGTACGAAAATTGCCAAGTGTTTCACAATCCATAGATATTTCTTGAATTTTACCATTGGATTCTAATGGGAGTCATTTAACCTTACCTATAACCGAAAGCGACGGGCTGTGACACTCAAGAATTTGATTTTTGTATTCAGCGTTTCAAGATCTACAAATCAATGCTATTAAGCCCTTTGTGCGCGAATTTAGGAAGGAAGTGTCAGTGGCTCTCGTCCTACAAAACATATGTTTGGTTTAATGTTTAGAGTGCAGTCTTGAACATGTTCATTATTATTTCAAAGAAGAATAAGTTAATAAAAAGCGTTTTGTCATGAGGCCTCTTCACCCACCACGGTTCTCGCTGAATGAACTACACAATTAGTCATTTTCACGGACAAATTTTGGACTCGAATTTCTTTTCAGTCATTTTAGAAAACGATCAATTTTCCATGTATCAATTTGCATATACAGAATAATTTATGTAGAAAATATACTTTTCATAATCAATTTTAGTTTCACTTATCTCTGGTATCATAGGAGTTTTCAAACAAACAGACAATGTGCAATGTTGTCAAGTGACGTCTGATGTTCTAATGTTGTCCTCAGTTGCGGCGATGTAGTCATCCAAAATAATCGAATTACCGCAAATTATTTTGAATAGATCGCTACCTTTTATGCCCATATGTATTAGTTTGGCAGTAGGTTTACGTTATAAGCAGAGTGCCACCCATAAAGTAAGTACAGGGCTGGCCAAAAGTAACGCAAAATATAAATGAGCTGTAATTTTCTTATTATGCAACATTTTGCATAACATAGAGTATCAGGGGCACTAGCACGCTTGAAGAATTTTAGAATGCTTAAATGTAAAGTAGTCGAACAAGATGTGACACTGCAGCAGAGAACTCGGTGGTTGTCAGCTGGAAATATCCGATCGAATCCTGTATTTCAATTCTTAGATGTGTTCCGGTTTGCTCATATGATACACGCGAAATTTAAGCATTCCCCAAAACCAGAAATCCAGAGGGGAATGATCTGTAGATCTCGCTGGCGAGGCTGCCAATATCCACGTCCAATTACTCTTTCTGAAGGAAAATGTTTTGACAAAAATTCTCGTATCGTCTTAGAAAAATGCGGCGGTGAACTGCAATCCATAAACTTTCGGTGAATGCAAACTTGCTCTTATCGAAGCATATGGATTGTAGTAACCCATATAATACAGCTGTGCCTGTAAACTGTATCGCCCAGTCTAATATAGACATAATTACTCCATAACACGTTGATCAACACGCCAGGATTTTGTAACATCCAGTCGGCGAAATTCATTCGAGCTTCAGACTGCCTCCGTGATGGACTGTATCAGGGATAAATGATCAGGATACATCGTCAGATGCTCCTTTAGTATTCAGTGAACAGTCCGTTCTGGAATATTGGATGCGCGCGACACATCAGAGGAAGAAGCAATGTCAAGTTGATTCAATGATGAAACTGAGTGTAGATACTCAATAACCGGTTCAGATCGTTCTTCATTGAATGATGGGCGACCTGATTTTGATACATCATGTAGAGAAAACATCTTTTCAAATTTGGATACAAGGCGTGTGATGCTACTGACAGAAAATTAACTTCGAACAATCTTGTGTTTGGTGCAGAAGGCTATCAAAATGGCAGATGGACTTCGGTTATTAGCATAGAAAAGTTGAACAATGCATCAAGTCTGGTAGGTAAATCCATCACGTTCACTCGAGAGAGTAAGCATCACAGTTGGCAAAAACGGAATCAAGTGCTTATTATATGCGCATCAAGTACACAATGAATTCAATGTCTATGTTTGATATTCAACACGTTTGTTGGTGAAACAGATTTCCAGCTGACAGTCACCGAGCTCTCTGCTGCAGTGTCACATCTTGTTAGACTACTTCAACTTGTCAACGAAAATAATGGAGGTCATTTTGAACATTTATTGTGACGCACTTGTACATGTAAGCATTTTTTGAATAGATATGATTTTATCACTTTCTGCTAATATTCTAAAATTCTTCAAGCGTGCTAGTGCCCCTGATACTCTATGTTATGCAAAATGTTGCATAATAAGAAAATTACAGCTCATTTATATTTTGCGTTACTTTTGGCCGGCCCTGTATGTAGTAGGTAGTGTCGACTCAAAAAAGTATCTGCATACAGTGAAGATTTTCATTTCATAAAATTCAGCTTCTTGCAGATTACGTTCCTGCGGTCCAAAAAATTATTTGAGCAGTTTTTAAAAAGCTAAATTTTTGCAAATAATATATACTATTGACATGAACACGATATGTAAGTAGTATGAAACATGCTGGATATCAAAAGGAATGAATATTTGATAACAAGCATCTTAATTAAGCGGAAATTAAGTCGATTATCAAGGGAATTTCGTGAACCGCATTATAATGGAAGTATCCTCGTGAAAAAATCGAGAGCTTATTGTATACTCTTTTGGCTGAAATTTCAAGTTTTAATTCAATTTTCATCGGCATGATATTATGATTCACTAAATTTATGTTTCATTTCTTGAATCTGAATAGTGATGTGGACCCATTTACAGCTTTTAAGGTTAATTGAAATCATTGTATTTGATTATGTCATTTTGATCTTCCATTGGCAGATTGCTTGTGGTATGATCACCTTTTAGAAAATACTCTTGAGGTTGAGCATGAAAGTAATAGCAGCCTGGAATTGCTAATTTAACAAACATTACCTCTCCAAGGCTGTCATGACACGGGCTATCTGCAAAATACTATCATTCCTTCTGCATTACTATCATGATCAGTCAATTCCGTGGTAATTTCCTCAAAACTGCAAAAATTTGCATATTTCACATTTTATAACAATACCTAACTATGTTCACCTCGAGTTCATTGAATAAAATCGAAAATGTATACACATTTGGGTTTTAATAAGTGCTGAGTTGCTACTCTACCTAATATACTTACTCTATGGTGCCACCCGCTAGTACACCGCCACCTCGAATACATCGGCACACTAATAGAACGCCACCTAATCGGAGGGGTTAATAAATAGATCGGCGTGATGATCTAGTAGAAGTTTCACGGTAAATGAGATTCCTGTTATTTCAAACTATTTAATGAGAAATAAATATAAAATCTTTCCCACATTGAACTAGTGTGTGTAATGAATGATCTTATTTTTAGCTTTCTCCGGATGGAAAATTCCTATTCGTCACTGATGATGAAGGTGAAGGGATCTATATGATTGATACTGAAACATGCGAACGTGTGGAAACCATCAAATATAACAAACGAACAAGTTTTTGTCTGGATGATTGTCGTTTTGGTCTAGATGGAACCGTGATGACGATAGTTGTCGATGAAATGGTTCAGAAACAGACAATGTCTCTCGTCGCTGTGTACAACATCAAGGAGAGAAAAATTACCCATTTGCTCTTTGACAAACTTTCCTATTATCGATTCATTGTCAATAAGAAAAGGGGCTTAATCCCCAAGGATGAAGATCACAATATGGATGTGTATTATCATGAAATCTTAGATGACAAATGGGTTATTAGTGGATCTGTGGACTGTGTCATTCGAGTTTGGAATTTAGAAACAGGTACGTTCTTCAAGTTGCACTCTTATAGATAGTTTCATAGGTCTATAAAAGGCTTCATTGACTGGCTATTGTCATAATAATGTACAATGCGAATGTATCCATGTACCAAGGGAGCTATGATGAACCATGAACTACTAGATATCATGGCTTATTTATGTTATGTATATTTTGAGAACAACAGGCAACAGCAAAAACCTCAGGCAATACAAGTTAGAAAGTCATTTAAAAATCACAGAAAAAATCTGGTTGACAAGTCCAAGAATAAAGAAGGCTATAAAAGCCAAGAAATTGGAAAAGGCCTTGTAAGAGAATTAAAGCAACTTGTTGGCCTATTGCCCTTCATCAAATTAACGCTCGTGCATTAACTCTCATGAACGCAATTCTGAGGCGAGTCAAGATGGCGGACTTTGCTTCCGCATAAGAAATTTCGGATCCGGTCGCCAGTCGAGTTGCAATCCAGTCAGCCGCTCGCTCAGTGGCATGGTTGCCTAATTCGACATTGACGGAAACAGCGAAGGGTATCATGTCCATCCTAAGCTCCACATTTATGTCCATTTTCTTCTAACTTCCTCATTTCTGCCGATCCATCACATGTGCTCGCATCAGCCATGTGTGCAATATTTCGACAGCAGTTGGTTGTCAGCTGGTCGTGTGCTTGAATCATCAAAACCAGCACCAAAATCTAATTTTGGATTTAGGAGAGTTTATCGGCAAAAACTGGTGAGGGCAGCGCGCAAATTGTGATGGTCAGTTGAAGTATCTGGTCCTCTTCGACTCATTATCTCTCTTACCATTTTGTCTCTTGATGATTATCTTACGCTTTTAATTTCCTAACCAACAGCATTGTCTTGATGAAAGAAATACTCCTTTTGTTATCGATTACAATGAAAAGCAATCGTTGGACAATCGATGTTATGAGCAAATTTGAAATCCACAAAATTGCAAAAAAAATCCTAGTGACTTTAGTCACTGTTCTGTGCCTGAATTTACAGGGT
The DNA here is from genome assembly GCA_907163375.1 of Prostheceraeus crozeri. Classification (NCBI taxonomy): domain Eukaryota; kingdom Metazoa; phylum Platyhelminthes; order Polycladida; family Euryleptidae; genus Prostheceraeus; species Prostheceraeus crozeri. The sequence continues at coordinate 698,457 of CAJQUW010015840.1, read as the reverse complement.
TGCCGTGGGTATGGGGATTCTGTGTGGATCCGCATGGGTATGGGGTGGGTATGGGTATTAAGGCCATCCCCACAGCTCCCATAGCGCTTCCATGGGGATTCTGTGGGGATTTTGAAGATTTCTGACATTCACTAGAAACAGTCAGAACTGACATCAACTTCAATGTTGAATTACAAAGTATCACGCAGCCTACCCATCTCTCCACTTAAAATGCTTGAAATATCAATGCTGATCATTTTCACATTAGTAACACACGTTCAATAATTTTGAATGACTTATAATGATAGTTCCATGTGTGTCAAGGATGTCTGAAGTGGAAGAATTCTGCAAGTCTCCTTTATTGCAGAGCCGAATGGAGACCTACAAATATTAGCTCTAATAGTATAAATAGCTCAGTGATATAATTAAGCTTGTGTGCTAAATGCAATTAATCATTGTTAACCTAGATTTTAAACTAAATACGAAGACCTGTTGGGTCCAGCCCACAAAGCAAGACACATGAAAATGTTGAGTAATTTTCGTCGGATACATGAACAGTGTTATAAAGATTTCTCACACCAAATCATTCAACTGTAAGCCTTATACTCGCATTGCAGTCATAGTTATAATGAAAGCTCAGATTTTTCATTTGTCCACGACTTGTCAGAACTTTCGTTTTCATCTGATAGGCATCCTTAACTGCACACCGTGTACCTCAATAAATGGTTCATTGTGCTGCATTTCATCACCAAACACAAATGGTTCAACATCCTCCAAATTCTTGTGCAATGATAAAATCAGGTTGATTTTCATCGAAGTTTATATATATAATAGTAGATAAGATTTTTATTTCACCATGCGTATATAGTCGATTTCTACAGCGAAACAATTCTAGACTTGAGATGCATAAAGGCCAAACTCGCTCTGATATTTTACTTTTTTTATCGGAATTGATAGAGATAGAATTAGACTATCAACGATTGCTACATTAATTCAATTAACGGATATTAAACGGGAATTCACATATGTGAACATGGCGTGATCCACTTATTAATAAACGATGACTATAACACACATTGATAGACCGCAAACATGTAGTGAAAGGCCTACATAAGAATTGTGACCATAAGACAGAGTGACCATTTTGAAGTACTGGCAGTGTAGCAACATATGAATATATTGTATCTATGTTCAACCCTGTCTTTGTATGTTGATGGACTTCCTATTATTTGAAAATAGCACCACTATAGGCAACTAAACGAATGAAAAATCTTCACATTAGGAACCCCAAATACCAACTTGCAGGACAGCCCAGGATTATATTCTCACAAATGGAACACGTGAAACTCGTATATAATCTATCAAAACAGCCAAATACATACACTTAGAATTATTTGCAGTAAGAATCGAGTCTTCACGAAAAGCAGCTGACTGAAAATATTGTGGGGACATCAAGGTCCTTCAGGACTTAAACTAACAGTTAAAATTTCAATAGATATATTGATAAATATTCATGCTTTATGAAACATACTGAGCATATTCACGATTGTTTACAGCGAGGCATTTAAGCATAGTTCTTTTGAAATGAAAGTGTTTATATTTCCTGAGAATGCTTCGCATAACATGTATACATGATGTGAGCTCAGGTTACTTGATGTAGACTGGTTGCTTTGTGTCATAACAGAGAACGGTAAATGACGAATATAAGAAACATCGAAATTTCAAAATAGCGAAGTATAAAATTGCGTTCTATGCAATGCTCGTGTTGTGCAGAAATAAGTACATACTCTCATTAATGTTTCATCTCAACATTTTAATAAGGCCATGTTTCCTTTAGTTTACATGCAGTTGCTGAATTTTTATACAAATATGTTTCCTTTAAGGGAAGAGCAAACCAGCAGGGAAGAACAGAAATGCAAAAATTGTACCCTTAAAATAATCCTATAGCAAAATGAGGATCGACATGGTCAATAACTAGGTTAAGTGAACCAAAAATCCAAAGTGAGTAAAAGAGGAAGTTTGAAAAACACAAGCTGATCAATAAACGATTTGCTATAAAAGCAAAGAAATAAAGACAATGTCGTCATACTATTAAATAGAAACATTCCGAGATAGAATTACGTTTACGGTAAACTGCGTTATGGTAGTTTTATGGAAAAAGGGTGTCATGTAGAATCATTAAAGAATTAAGAGCGGAATGAGAAGAACCTATGTAAACTGTATGTGTAAACTGGCAGCAGACGACAAAAACTTATGAATCTGTAGAGATAGATAAAGAACACCTATCTGCTGATGATTCAGGCAATTATAAATTTGTGAGCCAAATACGTGTACATAGCGGCATCTATTCCTTACTTGAACGAGCATCTAGTTAAATTTTTGGCACAATAATCTGTAGGTGGCAAGTCAGAATCGAGGCTCAATGATGATAGAAAAAAAGGCTACTACAATTTCAAAGAGCAATGGGCATATACCGAAGATAACAAAGAAAAGTCATAAAAGTTACAACATGCAGTCGGTGACTTTCTTCAAGGACTTCCATTCCGCATCTCTGAAGTCAAATGCGGCCTTTGCATCGTTGAATGCTGTGCAGAAGTTCCACTGAGATGGAGATATTGGACATCAATCATTTTATACAAACAGGAGCAACATATAAATCAGGAGCCTATCCTGTGAGGGCGTGGGGATTCTGTGGGGATACCCACAGGTTTTTCTGTGGGTATGGGGTGGGGATTCAAATATCAATCCCCACGGCAGGCCTGTGAATTTATCAATAGGGATGCGAAGAAAAGAATAAGGTCAAAGAAAATATAACTTGCAATAAAATCATGTTTTAAAGCTTGTGCTTTAGTTTAATATTATTTCAGCATCATGACATTCGATGTAAGATTTACACCAAATGATTAACTGCATACAGATGCAATACTTTGATGCTAAATTATCAGTGACCTTCTCTGAAGTTTAGATGGATTTAGCCTAAGAGTCAATTTGAAGGAAATTTGAATCGACTTTTGTGATGTCATTGTGTGGGCTGGATAGAGCTATGGCTAACTTTCTCTTCTAGAAATAGAGCAATTTTAGTTAAATGCTAACAAACTGGAAATATTGAGTCAACGTGTGCTGAAAATAGTTTTCGATTAGCATTTGATCTAGCGAAGTGCACATGACATTTGGACTGATTCATTGTTTGATCGCAACGAATCTAAGATTAGATTTGCTGACGATCTCTAGATCAACACTATGTCAGCCATCGTGCTCTCTCTATCAATGCTCAATCTATCTGCTATCTTAATAAACCGTTTTTTTAATTGATTCTCGTTTTCATTGTTCTTTCGTATTTTATCCAATATTAGTCATGACAACAAAGGTCTGTCGAAAATATGTTGAATATCTAAAGAGAATTAAAGCAAGTAAAGGAAACCAACACCCTTGATTCTCCAGTCGCATTCGCCTGACCGAGGAATCGAACCGAAGTCCGCTGTGAAGACGAGCTCTCACATTCATCACTAGGTCACGCCAACGATAAAAAAGGAATGCGAGTGAAGACAGAAGTCATACTAAGCGATATCGACAGCTTAACGTTCTACAGGAGTCCCATGGAAGTAAAAGTCGACTGGGTTCTAAGTGCAATTCGACATTTCTATTGTTGTCAGAGTGTCGGTGCCTGGATTCCTTTCTCTTAACATAAATGCATGTGTGGTCAATGATTGACCAGATCCTGCTTTTTGTAAGCAGAACTCAACAGCTTATGACTCACTGTACAGTGATATTGCTTTTTATGAATGTCAATTTTCAATGTATACCAAAAGGGTCGGTACTGAGACTGCTGCTATTCCATTTTTGAACAGCCGAATTTTCTTCAATAGATGTTGCATTTGAAAATCAGACAATTCTTTATTGTCCAAACTGTTGAGTTATGTGACAGGTTTATCTTGACGTCATTTTCTACTTTAAAATCTGCACGGAGATGAGACTAGGGAAGAACGGGAAATAGGTTGTCCGATGCGTACTTTGTCATTGATAGATAAGTGAAGCCGTTCTGCCTATCTCCTGATGATGTCATTGCTATCAATGTATGCGTATGGATGTTCTTTGCTTAGAGTAAGCATCGTTTTTTTATAATTATGAATATAGTTGATTTTGAAGTTAATCTTGATTTCAGCGATTCGTTGCGATACAATGCATTAAATTTCATTTTAGATTGGTATAGTGGGATCATTTTCACAAAGTGACATTAGCTCTCCAAAATCCATTGTTTGAATGACGGAGTGAACCCAACTTTCAACACAGCAGCAAACTTTTGATTGAAGAATGATTGAAACAATTGCAATTGCGACAAACTGTCCAGAGCTAGCCGTCTCGCAAGTGCGGTCAGTCTAAACAAGTCTGTTGAATAGGAATAAACATCAATTACAAAATCTGAGAGCTTTGCAGATCATATCTACGTGCTCCGCGTGCCATCAAAACATGTTAAGAAAGTCATTGTGACATCCTTAACACGTTTAATCAGAATTGTTTCAATATAATACTCGAAATGAGTCCACACAATAAATAACCTGTTTCCTGTTCGTGTTGTTCCGATAATAATGGATTATTGTACTTTCTGAATGGCAAATCAACTCCTTATCTTCAATGCTGTCTACACATCGGATTTCATCGACCAGAGATATTATCTCTGTTCATCCACAGATCACGTCGACGATGATGAAATTATATTTTACTATCAGTTCTATATGTTTACGAGTCCATGAGCTAGGACTAGTCATTGTCGCCATCGATACGTATACAAAACATCGAATACTCGATGCAAGTGTCAGGTATGAGCATGTACTCATTGTGTTCTTAATGAATCATGGGCCAGCTCAAAGACATTGAATGTAAGTGAATTTCTACTCCAATGCAAAATCATGGTAGGCGAGTCTACGGATTCGCCATGATAACCATCATATCAAGATGTTTTCATCTTAGAATCACCTGCACAAAATACAGTGATAAAAACTTTTTGGAAGTACAGGGCACTAGGTCAATAAATATATTACGTAAAACATATCATCTATGTAGCGCATCCAAATCATTATCTTATCACGACACTTATAAAAAGCACCACATTGATGATATATTTGTTGTTATCCTATCCCCTACACATGCTATTTTACCCATTATGAAGGAAATTAATCTGAATATACAATTCACACCAGAAGAATCAATGGATAATCAGATTCCTTTCCTTGATGCTATTGTTAATTTAAATTCTAGCACTTTTATGACATCATCTTATTCAAAGAAGCTACATGGCAACCACCTTATACCATGGGAGAGTTGGGTTCCTGAACAGGGAAAGATTATCATTCTTAGGACAGAGTCCCTGAGAGTGGACAGAAATTATTCGACTAGCAAACAAATTACAGAAGGTTTTTGAGACTTTTAATTAATGGATATCCAACTCATAATGTAGAAAACATTAGAAATTAAATAGCAACTTTAACAATGATTTCAACAGAAAAGGAAATCAGAATGATATTCATTTCCGGATACTTCCACATATCAATGAGATTCAATCTCAAATAGGTCAGAAGGAGTTGTCAATAAAGTCAAGAAGGTCAGAAAAGAGTTGTCAAGTTTTCAGTTTTTCTTGGTTACTATTACGCCGATTTTTTTATTACTCAATAAAGTCTTAAACGATCACATTTATTTAAAGAAAAGTTGAGTTGTAACGAAAATTGTCATGATAGAAAGCTATTTTTTAGAATATTGTGTGTAATTGAACATTATGTTTTCATTTTAATATTGGCGAAACAAATCGCACTTTTCGAATGCGCATTCGTGAACATTTAAGTTGTCAGAATATTTTTTTCTTCATCATGATATGCCTCTAAATGCTTCTTTGTGTACCTCTGTGATTTTTCAGCGAGGATTTGCTAGTCCTACCGAGAGGGAGATATCGGAGAGAAATTTTATTTGCACTATGAAGCCAAACATTAATATGCATTTCAGTTCATTTAATATCTAACTTTTGAATTTTGTGATGTTTGTACATGTTTTCACCTTGAAAAATGTGTATGTTTTCATTAATTTGACCCCACCAATTCCAAGAAACATTATTTTTGAAAAATGAAGCCTGAAATGACAACTTCAGGGCATTGCCCAAAGGCAGTCAAGATTTCGTGACTGTAGTCGAACAGGAAGTGTCTCTAAATTCAAGAAAGAAAAGAGTTAGAAAATACGCGGGCATGTTTTATGGGATATCTATATACGTGTATCTCTACACGTACATATGTAGTATATATATATATATATATAAACTAAATTAATTGTTCAATCTGTGCATTCGAAAAAACTTAGAAATCTTGAATCTACTCAAAAACCAGTTGTCTCATCTCAAGACAAAAAAATCAATTACTCTGTTCTCAATATTTCGTCAGTTCCTTTGACTGATAATGAAAAAGAAGTTCTTGCTCTAGGTTTTTCGATGTGTTTTCCTCAACCCAAAATTAAGATTAATGAACAAAAAGCTGAGGCCGAAAATTTGGTCTCTAAACTCAAGCATTTCGATGGTGCAGCCACCAACAATGATCTGCTAATCAAAATAAGAAACGCTTTCAAAAGTTACTTCAACAAACACAGAATATCCAATAATTGGAAATCTAAAATGAAGTCTCTATCCAAACTTGCCAAAAATAAGGATATTGTGGTATCCAAATTTGACAAGGCAACGGCATAGTGATCCATGACAGAATCTCGTATGTGGAGAAGCTCCAAAGCATATTGAGTGATCAAAGTCGTTTCAAAAAATATAAACCTGACAAACGTTCAAAAAAGAACCATTCATTTTGGAAGAAGACCGATTCAATAGGAAACTTCAAGATTTGAAGTCCAAAAAATTGATAAATGATGATATTTTTCAAAACATTCGGGCGTGTGGATCTCAGCCTGCTCGTCTCTATGGTCTTCCCAAAGTCCACAAAAATGCTGAAGATCCGCCATACCGGCCTATTATGAGTATGTGTAATTCCTACACATCTAATCTCGCTCTTTGGCTTGATAATATTTTAAAAAAATTCATTCCTATGAAATACAATCTCAAGGATACTTTTCAATTTGTTGACAGCCTGAAATGTCTTTACTTGCCCGATGAGAACTTTCAGCTGTTCAGTTTAGATGTTAAGAACCTTTTCACAAGCATTCCTGTGAAAAGAACGATTAAACACATTGCCTCGCTGATTGACTTCGACAATTTTCCTATTTCAAAACATGCTTTAACAGCTTTGTTAGATCTGGCTTGCACGAATGTGTTATTTAGTTTTAATAATGATCTTTTTCATCAGGTGGACGGTATGGCCATGGGTTCAAACCTTGGCCCTACCATGGCTGCCTTCGCTCTAGATATGATCGAAAGCAATTTTTGTAAGTACGACGGCACATTGCCATTCTTCTATCGTCGATTTGTTGACGATTGTTTTGTCATTTTTCGCAACAGTAATGAAGCCAAAAGCTTTTTGAACTTTGTCAATAGTTTGGATGATAGCATCCAATTTACCATGGAAGAGAGTATTAATAATTGTATCACATTTTTGGATACCGAAGTGACTCTCCAATCAAAAAATTTCAAGATAGATTTTCACATTAAATCGACCAATACAGGAGTTTATACTCCATACTTTGCCTATGCTCCAGACAAATACAAATTGTCTGCCATTCGGTCTTTATTGTTTCGCGCTTCTAAAATCTGTTCTGATGAGACACTTTTTCAGTCTGCATCTAAAAAGATTTCTGATATTTTCATAAGTAATGGTTTCCCTGATGAAAAAATAAATCAGATAAAGAAAGAAATTGATAAAAAGAGGACAGTCGTGCAACAAGAGATCCCTGACAAAGACAGAAGCAAAAATATTATTTATTGGCCAGTTCCGTTCATTCGAGAGGGCGTCAAAGAATTAAATAACAGAATTCACAACATCAACCAAAGTCTCTCAAATACAGAGATCAGACCCGCGTACAAAACTTTCAAACTTCAAAACTTTTTTCAAAATAAAGATAGTATTTCTGATGGATTGAAAGCCAACATTGTTTACCAATACAGTTGTGACCGCTGTTCGATGCGGTATATTGGCGCATCCAAAAGACATTTAAATACCCGTATTAGCGAGCATCTTAGAGGCTACCCAACTCCCACTGAAGTTTCGATGCATGAACATGCACCGAAATATGAAAACTTTAGAATTCTAGGTCGTTACAAAATTCCATTCATTCTTGAAACTATAATCATGAATCAAAACAAAGATTGCCTCTCGAATGAACGAAATGGTTCATATCAATTGTCTCTAGATTTATGAAATTACATGAAAGGTGACGAAATGACATGCATGACGTCAGTGGCATGTGACATGCAATTAATGACGTATTTTATCGTGTTTTAGTTGTGTTAATGTTGAAAATGAATTGTAGATAGCAAGTATGTAAATGATGTGTACAGATTTTTGTAACTCTTTTTACCGCTGAAGATGATGTGATAAAAAACATCGAAACTAGTCCGGAAAGCTGTGCTTTTTCTTTTACATGAAATATATATATATATATATATATATATATATATATATATATACCGCTGCATCCTCTGTTGCCCTTGCTCCTGTTGGAGTGACAGACGAAAAATCAGGAAATTGACTTAATATATTTATTGACCTAAAGTCCTATTTATAGAAGGTTTTATGAAAAGGTCAATGGCGGTTCTACAGACTTTTCAATCAGACTGTGTGAGAATCTGCTTTTAAGCCTCATAATTTGGTTTAGGGTTTGGTTATAACATCATAAACAGCATGAAAATATCAAGCATTGCAGATCATAGACTACAGATGCACACGTCACACTTGTGAGTTTATTTCCAATAAGTTTAGTTGATTTCAAACTGTGCTGTCTTCAGATATGCGAGCTTTGTTTTATTGTTCTACGTGGTCATTAAAAAAGTTCTCGGTATTCTTTTACAAAAACTAAGAACAAAATGCTTTTCATATGAAACAAAGATATATATCAGATTGATACATGGGATACTCAAAATATCTGCCATCATTGTTAACGCACTTTCTCCAGCGCTTTACCAAGCCATCAATTCCGTACTTCGATCCATGTTTGTCCAAGGCAACGCATTCACGATGGAATTCCCATGGAAACCAAAAGAAGTCGCATGGTAACAGGTTCGTCCAGCGAATAAGGAAAGTGTTCATGGATTTCCCAGTCGTTTTCCTCGGTGGGAAATTGAATAGTGAAGCTGCTGATGACAACCGTCGTAGATGTTTCCTCACAAGTAAAACGACGATTTTCGACGAGCATGCGAACGAGTTTCGACATGGTATTCGTCGCTTGCAATCTTAAGGCGTCCAGATCGGGGAGCATCCTGAACGTCAAGGGTTCCGTTGCAGAAGAGGTTGTGCCGATCATACGATGGACGAATGACCTCTAATCCATCCTTAAGAGGATAATAACACAATCAGCTTCCCATGCCGACTCTTTTTTTATAACAGAGCAGGAAATTTAATTAACAGGCGAACGTCGTGCATTTCCAAACTTGCTTGCGTAGGCTTGCGATCCATGCCTGATAATGAATGATTTGATGATCGGCAGCTTATGCTTGAATCAACACCTTAACTCTTAGTTAAATACAAGGGTGCGTAAACGCGTTTTCGACCAAGCAGTTTGAACAGCTATGCATTTTCACACGACGGTGCTTGCAGAGAGGAATCGTTTACTGATGGTAAAACTCACAGATTTGTGGCTTAACTTGTGCAGATCTGCATCAGCTTGCATCTGCAGAAAGCTACTAGTATTCTTGAACAAGTGACTCAGAAATCAAGTCGATTCCAAAGGACATAATTCAGATGAAATAGTTGGTGTGGAAGATAAATGCAGTTATTGGGACAAGGCTGCAACGTCTCATTTTGATTGGCTGTTGCTATCTTTATCTGCGACTTCATTGGAGTAGGCGTGTTTTTATATTTCGAAAAGACTAGTCACTTCAACTGGAAGGTTCAGGATGTTCCACTGACTAGATTTTCCTAGATTTTTTGATATGCTGATAAGGGATTTTTTTTCTACAAAATGAGCCCACTCTTGAAGCTAATGCAATGTGTGGCGGGTTGAGGTGTAATTCGGTGCAGATTGCCTTGAGTATCTCTTCTGCGTCAAATGAACGGAAGTTCTGAGCGAAATCTCGATTTCTATGGAAGAGACATGTGCTATTTTAAGTTCTGTCGTCATCTATATATACCGAAGCGGACATCAATACAGAGAACTTTTCTAATGACTCACATATCTTAGTATTTAGCCACTTAAGTAGTGTAAGCAATGTTTTTGATGTGTTGCAATTTTTGTGGTGAGTGTATTAGTACTCTAGATGTTGGGTGCCGGGCGGGATTCACGCAATTCGCATTTCACCAATTCAGGAAAATTTCCCGGTTTGTAGTGTGGCATACATCAGCTAATGTATGGAGATAGACTGTCTTGGCATTATTTTAATTAGATGATATCAGTTGGCACTATTTCTTGTACATTGAACGTCGACGTTTCTAAACATGTTCTAAGTACCAATTACCGGGTAGATTAACGAAGTGCCGCGTTGGCGAAAACGAAGAGCATTGTGCTAATCTCTAAATTCTATTGCGTTTTTGTAATCAAAGCTTGAGGGAAGAAGACAAGTCAACAACGACCTTTCAAGTAGTGTGTCTGATACAGAAATAAATCGGAAACAATCTTTCTTTTTATAGAAGTTATATCAGAAAATTACTGCATTAGAAGCTTCTCCCAAATGAACAATGCGATATGACTGGACTGCATTGTTATCAACGTACATCACTTTTGTTGAAGTTGAAGAGATGTAAATTACAATTTTAACAACTATTCTATAAATAACAGGAGACGCCTGTCAATTTTACCATCATTGAAATTGATAGGATTCTAGATGACTTACTCTATTAATAGGAAAGATGGATCATTTAAGTTTGCAACATTCTATTCTTGTCCTTGACTAACCCTTAATATATTGAACAATGGCACAGAGAGATGCTGCGATTCATCATGGAAACACGAGATGAAATCGAAGAAATTGCTTGGGACAATGTATTCTCGAAGATAAGAATGAAAATATTATTAAAAGACAGAAGAGCACTAATTCGCCTGGGCATAGATCAAAGCGTTGTCCTGAGTTTTGTCCAAGCTGAAAATGAAGCAAAAACTCACATTTTTTTGGTCGTCTATATGCTGAAGTTAAACCAGTCAAGAAACAATTTTAACTGGTCTAATGTCTGGACTTCCTCCTGTCGTCTTTTAACCGGTCATTTCGGGACTTCCTGCTTCATTTTATCTTGGAAAATCACAATGATCTCTCATCGTCTGGTTAATTAGATGCCCATGGATTATAGCACTGATTCCCCGAACAGCCGTAGACGCTGCGCTTCGCCCTACAAGGGCTAGTCAGCGAGGCTCGAAATGGCCCAAGCTAACTTGTGATATCCAGAACGGATGAACAAGCTGAAGTGTTGCACAACAGGTTGCTCTGAGTTTGTTTTCCTGGCTTTGCCATAAAAACATAAATGATGATCATAATGTTTGGAACGTGTCAGGCGAACTGCAGATGATATTAGAAAAATTTCCTCAGATTTGAGCAGTCTAAGCATTTAATTGAGCCCTTGCCGTAGATCCCGCACTTCATCCTACAAAGACACATCTGTACGGCTAGGAAGGACCTTGCCTTGTATACAAATTGTTCCTGTGTACTCCTTGAATGGTTTCACAATGCCTGTTAACTGCAGGTGTGCAAATCCGACCTGTATTCCGGTTGCGCTTTCGGATTACAATATCGCATAGTGTGCATAGTGTGCTATATGGTAGACCCAAAGAAATAGATTCTGACTTCCTGTTCGTGAGAACACAGAAAAAAGCAGCATACAGCTCCCGCCATTGATATCCGGACAAAAACGATTTTTCAGAGAAATGTTCAATATTATTTTAAATGTCGAAGTGTACAGTTAGCTGATCTATGTCAATCAGTGTTGGTTAAATATTGATTGTTAGTGGTTTTTTATACTTTATGCATTTATCGCTCTGTTTTTTCTTTTACTTTGATTAAGATAATAATATGGTTGATTTTTCAGGAGCCCAGTCAGTCATGTGATGAAGAAGAACCAAATTTATTGGTGGGCTCCGTACGTCCTTCTTATTGAAAATACAGAAAATAAGATTATAAAAGAAATATGCGACTTGTGCCTTCTTGTGCTTCTGTTCGGCCCATCGCTGCCATGAAACTCGTGAAAGAAAAAGAGTGTTCATCATTTTCTCAAAGCAATAAAGCAATACTAGTAATTGTGGTACTTGGGTCATTTCGGTTTTTGGTGAGATAATCTATGCCAAGGTATGCATATATGCGTTTACCACATTGCTTACAAGTGTTACACATTATTAATGCATGTCTTCTAGAGTGATCAAATTATTCGTATACAGCTTTATTTCAAACAAAAGGTAGAAAATGCCAAAATTTTAGTTTTGTCCGGATATCAATGGCGGGAGCTGTATAATGCAGTGAAATCTCGCCTTGAAATTGCTTTATCTCTCCCTGTCGCGAACGACCATTTTCACTCACTACATCTTCAGCCGGTTTTTTAAAGCATTTTTAATTCGGAGCGTGGAAGGATTTACGTAGTTGGTATATTTCCTAATCCTGTTATTGAAATCCTTCTGCATATTTTATTTTGATTTATCAAAAAAATGAAGTACGTGAGCACGGGGGCGACACATGCGCGCTAGCAGGAAGACACTAGAGTGAGCACGAAAGCCGAGACATGCACGCTAGCAGGAAGACACTAGAGTGAGCACGAAAGCCGAGACATGCGCGCTAGCAGGAAGAAACTGGAGTGAGCACGGAAGGTGAGACATGCGCGCTAGCAGGAAGAAACTGGAGTGAGCACGGAAGCCGAGACATGCACGCTAGCAGGAAGACACTAGAGTGAGCACGAAAGTCGAGACATGCGCGCAAGCAGGAAGAGAATAGAATGAGCACGAAAGCCGAGACATGCGCGCTAGCAGGAAGAAACTAGAGTGAGCACGGAAGGTGAGACATGCGCGCTAGCAGGAAGACACTAGAGTGAGCACGGAAGGTGAGACATGCGCGCTAGCAGGAAGAGAATAGAATAAGCACGGAATGTGAGACATGCGCGCTAACAGGAAGAAACTGGAATGAGCACGAAAGCCGAGACATGCGCGCTAGCAGGAAGACACTAGAGTGAGCACGGAAGGTGAGACATGCGCGCTAACAGGAAGAGAATAGAATGAGCACGAAAGCCGAGACATGCGCGCTAGCAGGAAGACACTAGAGTGAGCACGGAAGCCGAGACATGCACGCTAGCAGGAAGACACTAGAGTGAGCACGGAAGGTGAGACATGCGCGCTAACAGGAAGAGAATAGAATGAGCACGAAAGCCGAGACATGCGCGCTAGCAGGAAGACACTAGAGTGAGCACGAAAGCCGAGACATGCACGCTAGCAGGAAGACACTAGAGTGAGCACGAAAGCCGAGACATGCACGCTAGCAGGAAGACACTAGAGTGAGCACGGAAGGTGAGACATGCGCGCTAACAGGAAGAAACTGGAGTGAGCACGAAAGTCGAGACATGCGCGCTAGCAGGAAAACACTAGAGTGAACACGAAAGCCGAGACATGCACGCTAGCAGGAAGACACTAGAGTGAACACGAAAGCCGAGACATGCGCGCTAGCAGGAAGAGAATAGAATGAGCACGGAAGGTGAGACATGCGCGCTAGCAGGAAGACACTAGAGTGAGTACGAAAGCCGAGACATGCACGCTAGCAGGAAGACACTAGAGTGAGCACGGAAGCCGAGACATGCGCGCTAGCAGGAAGAAACTGGAGTGAGTACGAAAGCCGAGACATGCACGCTAGCAGGAAAACACTAGAGTGAGCACGAAAGCCGAGACATGCGCGCTAACAGGAAGAGAATAGAATGAGCACGAAAGCCGAGACATGCGCGCTAGCAGGAAGACACTAGAGTGAGCACGGAAGGTGAGACATGCGCGCTAACAGGAAGAGAATAGAATGAGCACGAAAGCCGAGACATGCACGCTAGCAGGAAGACACAAGAATTAGTACGGAAGGTGAGACATGCGCACTAGCAGGAAGAAAACAAAGTAGATGAGTGCAGAAGGAGAAGCGATGAGCCAAACAAGCATCCGAGGAGTGAGGATGACAAAATCGAGAGAATTCAATTCTTTTGGATCGGCAATGGAAGACGTTGGATTAGAAAAGGAAGTAGCGAACTATGCAGTAGGAAAGTGTCAGTGAGAGTGAAAAGAAATGTCTTAAAGACGATATTCAGACCGGCAAGCCTTCCATGAAGTCGACGAACTGACAGAACATATGCTGCATCATCTGACCTGTTCGAGAATGCAACAACTGAGAGACAGTGGTGACAGACGAAGTCTAACAGATTGGGCAGGTGACACTTGGCGCGATCACTGGGTACATCAGGACAGTCAGTTAAAGCAGTATATTTCATAGCCAGCGAATAAGCCAGCTGGAGGTTATTTACCGAAACAGCAACAGATCGTGCTGAATCACCTCCGCAGTGGACATGATAGATGCAATTCTTTTGTGTCATAGATTGACCTGCGATGGATTTTATGAAAACGGAGTAGAGCAGACAGTACAACACATCCTCAACTGCAATCATCAGAGGCAACATGAAAGAGTTGGAGAGAACCAAGCGTTTTGAGAATTGCTCAGTGGAACCAGTCGAGACATCTGATGCTTTATCTTCAGTCATTTATACGATCGTCTGTGATGAAGAGGCTGGAGAGGTCAGACAGATGGAGGTGCCGCAGATGAAGATGCTAAGGCTCTCGCTGAAGTTCTCATAGAATGATATGATTAAGCACGAGGACGTGAGAATACGGCTGCATGTCAGAGAGTTGAGAACACATCTAAGGTGAAAATCCTGCGATTGTTGGGACACGTGTTGAGAAGAGAAGTTAAAGAAAGAAAGTAGAAGTCGGGCGAGGGGAAGATCCAGACGAGCGGGAAGGGAGTCTATCTTGGAGAATTTGAAGCTGCCATCGAGGAACATGAAGAAGTCAGGTACGAAAATCCGCACCACTGACCTGACATGAGATTCATGCATGAAGAACAGGCTATCGACTTTGCGCAGATCATAATGTCCACGTATGATGATGCAGACGGCTAATCTCACAGTGTCTGACAGGTGTCTAGAATTTCTGAATAATCCTGCTCAATATGTCAAAGAGTCTATTCGTGTATGACTTACAAAGTCTCGAGATTAGATTAAAACTTTGATGACGGGCAACTCAGAAAGTTAAATCGGCCAATTATGCTTAAATTAGCCTTAACACTCGTAAGCTGTTGTCATTAAATCGCGGTATTGTCGACACATTTGACTAGCAATGTGATTACTTTTCTAAGTGGGTTTTTGTCCGAACTCATCCCAGCCTAACCAATCAAAATCAAAATGCCATGATAGTGTGAACATTTGATCATGTTGAGATTGAATTGGGAGCTTCATTAAGAGGTGTCATTCCGATCATTTTTTTGCCTCAGCAATGAAATTGAGAAGGAATGTAGACATTTTTACATGGTATTAAAAGTCGAAGAGTACATTTAAACAAAATAATGTTTTTTAACGATTTTCTCACGAAATTTTTCCAATAACCAATTATCCTATATTGTGTGATAGTGTCTAGTGAAATCAGAAAGTTTATGTTCCACAAAAATAACTTTTTGAAATTTTTGGTTTGAATTTTTTTATGTTCATGAAAATAACAATTTTATGAACAAGAAATGTCAAAAATTGTCTATTGGAAGACCATGTGTAAATGAATTTGTTTATGAATACGTCTGATGAGGTTGTAACTCAATGTTTTGGATTGCACAAACCAGGTAATTTTATTACTACATTGAATCACGCATCTAAATGCAATGTAAACATATTGGCTAAATTAGTCAAATTTAGGAATGCAGTGAATGTAGTCAAAAATTGCGGTCATTTTATCTACCAAATTGTGCATTTTGCAAGCGTGTCATTGATAATAATCACATTTTTCATTATTACGTGTTGATTTATATCAGTTCAACCTCGACAACCATGGTGAAAATGTTAGGCATTGCTCATTCAGAAACGTTCAACACTGATAAGCCATTCTGTGAGTGCTTCAAATTGTTGAATGTGATACTAACTTTTGTTGTTAATGCCTTCTCGTAGGTATCTAGAGGCTTTTATGAAGAATAACAGCTGGAATCGTCAAATCTGTTTGAGTATTGTGAATATTCTAGGTAATTGTCATCATTTGACAATGGATACTTTGATTCACATATAACCTTAAGTACGAATGGATAGTCATAAATTGATTGTTTACAATTTTCAATTACTCTCGAAGAGGAAATAATGTGTGATCTAATATTTTTCAATTTCATGTTAGATCGGTGTAAGGGTCATTTCAAGGTCATCCTTCCTCAATTTACTTGTTTAAAAGGTTTCATTTTTGATCGTGTTTCGTTCTTAAATTTTTGAATTGAATTGAAAACTCAACTGAGCACATTTTACGTCGAAAAGTAGACAATATTCTTGCAAAGTTCGCATGGAGAAGATCATCAAGTAGAAATTCAACTATTTCTAATGTCTGATAAGTATCTGAACCTCATGTGTGACGTCTCAAAACTTGAAAGCAATTGTTGAAGCAACCATGAAAAATTTCAAAGCTCAAATGATCGACAAATGTAGAGACAAAAGAAGCTACTGAAGAGACTTCCAAGACGCTCAGTACAACTTCAGGCACCTATCGAATGACTTCTGCTGCGATAGAAGACTTTATCGATGTTAATATGCATTGATATATCTTATAGGAAGTGTATGTGTCAATGATGACGTCATCATTACATAAGACTCCAAAGAAGAGTTGGAACATCGATTTGGGGAGCGTAGAAGTAAATTGGAAGGGAGAATACTGCTGATTTCGGCAAATCGTGAAGAAACGCATCTGATCAGCGAAAAATGGATTATCGATGAAGATCATTCTTGTGACAGCATCTTCCAACCAGGATATTATGCCCATTATACAAAGAGACTAAAATTAATCCAAGAGAACTCTGGTGTCGGCGATAGTCTAGCGATGTGCGAACTATACATTCAATTCCAATCTGTTGGTCTCGAAGAACGTGGTTTTGTAGGATAACATGAGATAGACTCAGAGAGAAATAAGACCATATTACATATAGGAATGAAATTGTGTGGCGTTGAATCATTGATGAGTCTATCTGATAATATTGAAATGCTTCTATCATCAAGAAAAGAAGCCCTCTTTGAAAAACAAAGTCGACCTACGTCGTGCCACTGTGAAAGCCATCGCCTTATACGGTTGTGAAACCTGGACACTGAATAAGAAAGCAGCAAACGCATTGAGGCCTTTGACCTTAAGTGTCAAAGAAGACTGCCAGGCATATCTTGGAAAGAGCACAAGACTAATGATTATGTGAGAAGTGAAATCCGACGCAGGTATGGCCCTCTGGAGAGCTTGCTTGACGCGGTAAAAATCAAAAACTAAAATGGTTTGGTCATGCCACTAGAAAGGCAAACGCCTTGTGCAAAGACATCATGTACGGGCAAGTGGAAGGAGCAAGGCAAAGGGGAAGACCCCGACAAACGTGGATGGACGACATTCTGGAGTGGACTGGAGGAACGGCAAACGAGTGCGTGAGAGGAGTCGACGACAAGGAGAAATGGAAATCTGCGCTTCAATGGGTGCACCAACGGCCTCCATAGAGGCTACGGTCATGAGAGAGAGAGAGAGAGTTCTATCATCTACTCCGAAGACAATAGAAGGAATAAGTATGGGACATGTAGCCAGCTTCACACAGATGAGGTCTTCGATGACCTACTGCTGATAGAAATTATCATGGAAAATCGAAGAATTCTCAACGAGGACCCGTATCTGATGTTAGAAAGCCTGTAACAAGCGAGCAGTTCAGTACTGCAGAGGTTGGTGATGACATGTTGGTACACAATGATGGAAATCAGTAATCAGGATGGTCGGGAATGTCAGGTTGGTGAATGCGACCTTCCGGTCCAACACATGTTGCATGGTTGTCCATCAAATCCAGAAAGGTCGCATCGGCGGGCCTATCGATGCAAGTTTATCAAGTGTATGAGGACAATTTAATTTGATATATGAAGTTGGATTGGTTTTGGTGTATATATCAGTATTCATTGTTGTTTTTGTAGTTATGCAGCATGTCTATGTCAACGGTTGTTGCTAACAGATGATCCCTTTTCCGTCAAGAATCAGTCAAGTGAATATACTGTACAAACGTGAGATTAACGGTGCATGCATGCATGTAGATGTTCAGCAAAAATTGAATTAATCATAAAAATCATCACATAATGATGGACAGCCCATTGTCTGCATTTCAACATTATACGATCAAAGAAATACCTCATATGACATCTATTTGGAACACCAACAGCATTGTGCACAGCGTGACGTTCATTAGTATGCATAGTAACTATCGTCATGTGACTGCATGAATTTTAAGAAAGTCAGTGCGATTTAATCAGGTGTTCATTCAGTCCCTTGATAAGAAATTGGCCTATATTGAGCGATGAAATAATTAATTACGCATTATGCATAGAAACACTGAATGACATTTCTGAACCGAGCACACGAGAGGTGGAAGATCTATTCGAAACATCTTTAACAATGGAATATAGAATGCAAAATATTTATCATGCTGAACTGTAATGTGACAGTAGTCGAAGAGTCCTAGTATCTGGCGGCGTGTTGCGTGAATTTTCAACGACTTGATGTTTCAAGAACAGATCGAAGTTGAGATGATGGAACATCTTTAAAATTTCAGGAAAATGCTGAAGTTCATGAAGTTGCTAAATTTTTGACATGCTTCGTGTGGTCTATTCAAAAAGCCACCCTCGAAATATTTGTTGATTAAATTGCTGACTCGCAGTTTTGAAATTATTAACAGTGGTCATATGAAAAGAAGTAGGCTCCGGGGTTTTCTCACTTGAATGTCCTGGTTTCATATATGACAAGCTATCTGAAAGAAGCAGCGAGGAAGAACATGCTACGTGTTCATATTCACTCACTTTTCATTTTATTTCAGGTCTATTACACAGATATTTAATGGGACACACTCAAGATGTCAGTGGACTGTGTATTCCTGAAGGATCCACTAAGTTTGTGATGTCAGCCTCTGATGTGGATGGAGAGAACGCTATTCGAGTCTGGCATATCGATGTGAAGAAATGTTTGGGCACCTTCAAGATGGATGCTTTTGTAAGTTTTCGCTGATCAACGTCATCATTATTCAGAGAGAAATTCGATTCTATTAAGTAGAAGGGATTAGTTTAGGTCGAAGAACACACCAGCGAGGCTAAATCTTCATGAAGATGAGATTCATGAGAGAGCTAATCTCCAGGACTTCATGAGATTCTGTCATACAGAGGCTTAAGTAGTAGGACATGCATGGCGCTATGTTAGGCTGCATTTTGTTGGGTGGCCTCTCCGATATAAAAGTCTGCTCATTCACTGCTGCTTCGACAGGTGCGAAGGGAATCGATCCCTGGACTTTCGGCGTAGATAGCCAACACGCTCGCAATTTAGCTGAGATATAGAATAAATGGAATTTTAGATGAAAATAAGGAAATATTTCTCAAAATGTTTGACATATTTAAGCAAAATGGAAAATTTCACATGCCCTCCGCACAACTAAATTTAACAACTGGTGCAGATATCAATAATTCGACCGTCCGGCTCACATCAGAGAGATGCTTTAGTCAGGTATCCGCTTCTGTGATCCTATTCTACATGTATAATGCTTTTCTGAAGATTTCACGTCACATCTGCATTGCCGGAACTTGGACGAAACTCTGCCGGAGCTGTCATTGTCAGACTTAACTGAGGCCTCGAAACACTTTGAAGTAAGACTAGACTATCTGGCTTGCACACAACGTCAGGAGTCTATCAGGAGTGTCTTGCTGCATTCGTCAGAAAAATAGCCTATGAATGTAAAAGTCCTTGCTCGACTGTTGAGAAGTGAAAACGCGATGCTTCGGTTGAAGTGTTTCATCAAACTTTGTGAACGCTGCTCCATGTGTGAGCTGAGGGTCATACATGGCATGAAATCAGGTCTACGCCAAAATCGCGCTGATTTGATAGCTGACAAGGGATGCTGGACTGGAAGTGGTCAATGAAAATCTTGAGCTTTGAAGTATCAGGTCCAAAGATAGGAGATGGCCACAGAAAATGATGTTGGCACAATGTGAAGATAGATCTGAAGCTCCTGCTTCTGCACTCTGCATTCTGCACCATGTGTCCGGCTGGCTGATTTCTTGCTAATTATAGAATTATTAGAATAAATATGACGCAAAGGATGAAGCATCGCAACTAAGCCTTCTACAGTCATTGCCAGTATTCTGTAATTTGAAGTTCTTGATGCAGATTGGATTCTCTGTAACATCAATATTCGCTGACATTGCGAAATTTTGGTGGAATGCCGTGTGCTTAGAGATAAATTGCCTTGTCTGCGTGCTTGGGTCTAGAGATGACTTTCCTCAGTACTGACGGTCACGGTAAGAACTAGTCTCGAGGGTCAGGAAGATCAATTTTCCATTGAACGCAATGAAAATTCAAGTCTGAATTCTGACAACCAGAAGAAATGCAGTCAGTAAATTTAGATCGTGAAGAGTCGAGCGGTGTGAACAATATTTCCATTTGACGATTTTATCAGCAAGAAAAGTTGAGTTTAAGATAGGTACTTTTCACTTGACAGGCATGCCAGTAATCTGGCCGCTGAACTTCGTGGGTTCTCTGAAAAGAGCTGCTTCTGCAATGCGCGCGTTCGACCAATCACATAAGTCAAAGGGAGACGAATATCTATGTCAGTCTCTACCGCTTGCTACCATTGCATACAATGGCTGGGATAGGATTGTGTCCCCTCTAGAGTAACTCACATGCAAATGAATATATCTCTGTTACCGTGTGTACAAGTTAAATACGATGTCTATGGTTGAGTAGCAGCATTCCTCTGCCATCAATAGACCGTAGATATTTAAGCAACTTGTGCTCGGCATCAGAAAAAGCAGTTGATGACAATTGTTGACAATTGAGTAATTGAGCCGTTTCTGATGCGTTGTAAGGAAAGTAGTCTGGAGGCATTGATATCTGAAGAAGTCTGTAGTATTGGAATGTAAAAAGTCGTGACAAATTGAATAATTTTAAAGCATTCTGAAAACGTTGTTATTTTTCTCCTATTCAATTGTGTAGGAATTCTCTCTCTTAGTGCTGCGCGAAGCTCGTAGCGTTGGGCAGCAGTCATTGAAAGCACTCTTGGGATGCTAAAATTCTTCACGAAATTGCAACTAAAAAATACTTTCCTTGCTCTTTTCCTTGACTGATGAATAACCCTATGACCATCTTCGTCAGGGAGCATGAATATCACAGACCCACTTGACTGGCCTTGAACTTCCGAATTTAGATTAGATAACTGTATGATAGTGTCATTCACTTAGCCAAGAAATTGTTGCTCTGTAGATACAGGAGATATAAACATCCGTACATGACAATGCAATGAAAGTCATTACTTTTATCGCACTTTATCTCATCGCTTATCGCTTTCATCCATATTTTGAATGGAAACTCAATTCGGATATTAACATACTGCTGAATTCATCCGTTGGATCTATTTGGTTTTATGTATTCAATAGACAGAAATAAATAATTTAAAGTTCTCACAGAATGTTGCTCTATCTACTCGTCTATAAGTTGCTTAATTATAACATCAAAACTTAATATTGAAAATGAAATTTACTTTTTGTAAACTTGTGACCGAGTGTTTGTGTAAATGCGGATGGTTTTTGAAATCGGATTCGAATACACATTATTTAGAACTTTAAGCAGCTTCTTTCGTAAGACAATATGATGAAGTCTATATGCGCATGCGTGTTATCAGTAATGTAAAGTCATTGAATAAAAAATCCACTTTGATGCTTTGTAAATGAAAACATTTATTAAGCATCGAAGTTCATGAGGATATACAAGATCTGTTTCTGTTTTCCAAAGTTAGCATCCATTGAGATAAGAAGAAAGACCTCGCGCTATATGTCTTCATCACTTTCGTGACTCTTTTTATTTATGGTGTATTATTGTTGTTGTAAGAGCCATTATCAAGTTATGATGCATAACAATCTGATTACTTGATTATGTCTTTCATCGTCATAAATTTGTTTAAGAAATCAATTGTCATCAATAAATGAATGAAATTGACGTGATTAAATCTTCACAGAGACTTGAATGCATAGTTCGGAAAATGCAAGGATGTCAGGAAGATATAATGTTGATCTCTTATATCACGCTGCTGCAAATTCGCTTATAATTTTGACTATTTTCTTGTGTGTATCATGCAAACCTAAATAGCTCATTTTCGTAATAATAATGACTAGAGTTTATTTCAAATACTAAAAAATTGCAATCTGCAAAATAAAGAAGTGGAATATGTCACAAAGGAAGCTGATATGCCATGAGCATGAGTCATTACAAGATGACCGGAAGGCTACGAGATCGGATGGAAAAGGAAGTGTAGAGAACGCGGTTCATATTTTTCATTTAAAAGGCGTTTTCATAACACAATGGACACGACCAAGACATCATTACCTCAAGAACAATCCTTGCCACACAATAAGCGATGTGCCATCTTCTATTAACTTGTTCAAGAGTTAAAGAGTCGTTCAAGAGTCGTTCGGGAGAATCAATCATCTTCGAATGCATCACAAGCCGATCAATCAGAATTTGCATTTGTTGTAATTTCAACTTCCGCAAATTTCAGCTGCTTGGTGATATATCTATAATAAAAGCAGTCGCTAAGAAATATTTTTTTGAGGAACAGCATAACTTTTTGTCGCAGAAAATGTGTAACTTTTCAGTTTTCGATCATGTTTATGGTTAGGAGACAAGATTCAATGATACCAAATGAATTTGCTTTTTGATTTTTTGGTTCAACATCGGGTGCCCTGAGTTCTCCAACTACTACAAACTTTACCCAATATGCCTAATCGTGAAACACTCCTCCCTCCCTCTGCGTAAATAAAAGTGTTAGGATCCTACTGTCTAAGTGACCATATTCGGCTGTTTGATAATAGTGTAATTATTAAATCTATTTTATGTCGTCATCATTTCTGCAAATTTCCATGCTAATAAGAATATAGAATGAAGCATTTTGAACTACAGATCATTCAATCAGTTAATTGCGATTTTTCAACATCAAATGATAGTAATTATTCGATGACAGCAATCAATTAACTTTTGACTATCAAACGAATTATATGAAACGAAAGCAGAGGTAGAAGAAATACAGTGTGTTAGTGGAAAAACATAGGATTCTTACATGTAGTACATGAAATTGATGATTGCTTTGTATTTTTTGATAATTTTACATTATGTTTAGATATCTATTCATGGCTAGCAAATGAAGTCACCTTTGATGTCTATTTCCGTCATTACTGGTGTCGTTTTGCATTGGATACATAGGAGGAAATTTTGAGTTATCTATGGCAAAACGACATTACTGGTGTCAAATCTCATAAATAATCATAGATGTCCCTGGTATCAGTGGTCTCCGTGGCGCAGTGATTAAGTCCAGAGGTCGAGCCCCGAAAGTGTCATTGGAAGTCGTCAGGAAGGGCGCACGGACTAAAAGTACCACAACGCTCCAGAAGAGTCTGACTGTGTCAGCACCTTCCAAACCTCCATTATGAGGAGAAGTGACGTTAAAGCTTCATTTACTGCCTTAGTTCTTGACAGCTCTTTCTCCTGTGAAGTAATTCTCACATGGGGATGCTTCAACTGCGTCTCAGTGGTCCTTAATTCGCTACCTTGTTCGCAACCATCCAATGGGAGATGCTTGAGAAACTCATTCGGAGACATCAGATCCGGAGCCGGTAATCAATACTTCAGCGGTTCCGCTGTCTACATATGAGGATAATTTGTTTCAGATACTTCACAATCATTTTCTGAGCAACATTAATAACGGACGCGGCTATTTGACCCAAATGAAAGACATGCGGTTTGCTGAAATTGTAAACTTCAAAGCTGGAGTGTCAATAAATCAACGAAACAGCATTGAATAAACAAAGCAAGTGAAATTATCAAAGATTCATAAGTAGGCCTATTGTTGGGACAGCAGATAGATGAGTAATGAATTAACAGGCGAAACTGTGCAGAATTGTAGACATTGTCAATTTCCAATACAATAGAAAAGTTGATGAACTGCCATTGTTGGCATCTCGTGTACAAGGAGACATGATAGATGAATGCGGTTGTTAACTAGGGTCTCCAATCCGTCCCGAGATTTGGATTTTTTGAGATTTTGTTGTCTCCGTAGCACAGTGGTTAAGTGCTTGGTCTAGTGATCTTATGGTCTAAAGGTCGAGCTCCGAAAGTGCCATTGGAAGTCGGCAGGAAGAGCATCCGGAGTATCACAGCGCTCCTGCTGAAGACTGATTATGTGAGCAACGTAGCCAGCCCCCATTGGGGACAGTAGTGACGCTAAAGCTTCGTTCTATTATTTTTGGAATTCCTAATTGCAGCGGTTATCCATATAATGACAATTCATTCAAGATGTACCAATGCGACATTAATGCGTCAAATGAAGGGCATTTGGGTATTCTGAGTCAGGAATTTAAAATCAAATGAATTGTAATGTGCGTACTTGCCGAGGCTTTGAATATTTTCCGCTCATTGAATTATTTTGAATTTAGAATTTTCCTTTTAAATAAGTTAATTAAAAAGATTTCACCAGGTCTGGTCAAAGAAACAAATACAGACTATCTCTCTTTCAATCTAATTTATAGTGAAGCAAGGAAGTTATATCTTCTTCAACAAAGATGTTAGCTTGGCTATTCCCAACTTTCATTTAGCTCTTTCCAATCATCAAGCATTTAGCTATTTGGTATTAGGTTGTGTCAGTTGTAAGAAAAAAGTTTTAAGAGGACATCAAACTTGGCTACCATATTTTGATAGAGGTCATGCGTTCAGGTGGCTGATGTTGATCTATGAGAGCTGTCAGAGAGGCTGGTTGTGAACATATTGAGTGTAAACCATCAGTAGGCAGCCCTATTGGCTTAAATGATTCAATAAGTATCCGCCTCAAGTATTCAACAAACCAATTCGATAAATAGGAAACAACTAAACGTAATTTGTCACATCAGTGAAGTTTCTTCATTCTCGCATTGATTTGTTTTATGTAAAGAGTATGAAATGAAAGCATGATATCAGTAAAACTTCACAATGAAGCTTTATGTGTACACCGTGCACTTAGATGGTCACAGGTGGGTGGACCGGGCGCCCATTATCAAACCTTTATCTGATACTGGAGACTTGCACCTGAATGCATGGATAACGGAGACGGCGTCGTTCGTTTGAACTACTGATTGTTGTTCGTTGACAACAGATTGAGAGAAAAAATATTTTGAAACTCTTTAACTGTTGCAGGAGATTGTGCATAGATGCGCTTTGGATCTGATGGATATCAACGTGCATGCATACACAATCATCATCGTAAAAATTGAAAAAAAGATGTTAGCAGACCGAGAGGGTCATCTACAGCTTTGAGAAGTGATTGATATTCATGAAATGGGCTTGCAGGAAGCACAGATGAACAAAAAAGTAAAAGTTCTAAATATTTCAATCTTTCCATTTATTTCCTTCAGACAGATTTCTTGCGCCTGTTTATGTCCAATAAAACTCATCACTGTCAGCAATCATTGGAATCAAAACATCTTTTATGCAATACAATTCAAGCGAACGCTACAATGAGTCATTCCTTTTTTGCTCGGGTGAATTGTCAATTCTGTAGGCCTATGCAGTAAGTAGTGTATTGTTACACTCAATGCCACAATAGTATAAGGTGTTGCCATTTCAGATAATTATTATGATTTAATTTCGATAGTGCCTGGATAGTCTGAGGCCTACATTTGGAAGTGGAAGAAGCTACTTCAGTCACACTTTTATGCGTTACATTGATCTTTTGACCTCTAGCGTCGACAGAGGGACCAGTGTTGAATGTTTGAAAATTGATTAATGTGTCAGACTAATTTGGCATGGTATGGTGCAATTTTCATGGATAAAGTCGCATTGCTTCATGATGAGATATGACGGTTGTGTCAGAACGTCCATGCGTTTATGGAAATGCCTTTTCTGCAGTGGCATTTGCTGATGAAAATTTTACAAACGTGATGTGAATTTCTGCTTATCAGAATACTTTATTGTCCTGAATATAGTCTGGTATCATTTGAAGATGTGGAAAGAACTCCTTGCGAGGGAACAGTATCATAACACACCAATGCGACAGTTTTACAAGAAAGGGCAAAATAAGTTTGGATTGACAATTATTTTCATGGTATTGCATCGGTTGATATTCGAAAGAATTATTACTTCTGTATACTTCTGCGATAAAGCAGATCTACTGACGGTATTATTTAAACAAAGACCTCAAGTGATTACTGCAAGGACCACATGCATCCGAAAACTTGGCTTCATCATTTGGGAATAATCTTGTTATACAGGCGACCCAAATGTAGCTTACTAGTTTTCAATCGAGGAGCTTATTCGATCTCCTGTTAGGGAGATCCCAGATGAAATCAGAATGTCAGCTGCAGCGACATTTTGAAGAAGGCTAAGTCGTTGTAATGAAAATGACGGAGGTCATGTCGAATGACTGTTATCATGAACCATATTGAATGATCGCATTATTGTTAAATGAATTACATTTTTCTTTCCAGTGTTTTGTTTTATTAAATGTTTTAACTTTCAATGGAAAATTGTATCGAAATGATGCAATATCATATAAAACAGGTCATAGTAAATTAAATGGGACATCTTTGGCTTCAAAATGACATCTCAGATAAAAAGTAAACCATAACACGAATTAAATGGATTTGAAAATAGTAAGCTATATCTGGGACACACTGTATTTATATTATTACATCAAACTTAGTACATATGTATAAATTCTAAAAGCAGCAGTAATTATTTTGACGGTCTGACCGCTTCAGCTGCCACAATATTCAATAACAGTGTATTAACAATATTCAAAGCTGCATTTTTAGATTTTGAACACATATAATAAATTTAATTTAGTAATATGATTTCCAAATCATATTTTGAAAACAAATTATTTATCACACATTACATAAACAGTAGGAAAAGTAAGTTAAGTTCAGCATTTACACTCGCATCCGTAGAATAACTCAGTAAGTGCACTCATAACACAGTAAGTAGTAACTCAGTGTAAGTGCATTAGTTATTCACGTCACATGTATTCTTTTTTGTAATAGGTCTCATAGTTATTTTACTGGTAGGCATGTTATTATTATTATTGCAATTTGCCATTTATTTATTGGTTTGATCTTATTATCAATCTTTCTCTTCGTTCACTCTTGCATTTTTTAGGATTCGACGTTAATTTTCTTCCATGTTATTCTAAGTATTAAGGTGATAAGCTATTACTGCCTTCAATATTGTGTTAGCTGCTAGTTTTGATCCGGTTATAAGATTATGGAGTTTGCCGAAATCCTAATCGCCAGGCATTGCTAGTGAAGGTGGGAGGGTCTGTTTAGATCCATTGACTGTTAACGCCCGCCTCAGCGAGGCAGCCCTCGCCAATAGGTTTACAGTCCGGCCTGTTGCCCTTGGCTTTGAGAGCACATAGTCCTAGAATTTTGCCTTATTCGACAAGGGGTAACAATAAAAACTTTGCTTGCGGCTTCTAGAGTTAGATACCATTACCCTTACAGTATTAAGAAAAAGCTTATGTAGCCGATAGCACGGGTTCCTTTTCTATTGACAGTTGTAATAGAAAAGGGTGCTTGTGTTGTGGTCCATACATAAATCTTCCTTTTTCGTATCAAAACACCACTAGAAAGGCTTTTTCTCATAGATTTGAGTGGTTCTTTCGATTGCAAATCCAGCTTTGTAATCTATCTCATTCTTTGCAGCGGAATGCGGTTCCAATATGTTGGCAAAACCACCCAATCTTTAAATGCTAGGTTGAATGGTCACCGTCACCATGCATCCTCAAAACCCAATTACTTTCCTTTATGAGCACTTTATAGGCAGATGGTCATAATTTTTGCAACATTAAATTGCAAATTATTAAGACCATGTAGATTCCAACTTCATCTGATAATTCTGACCTAGGATAGGGAGCTTCTGAAGAGGGAGATTTTTGGATTAAAACACTATGTACAATCTTCCCAACTTGGCTTGAACGATAGAATTTCAAGGTTTTGGTTGTGTCTCCAAAGGTTCCTTACATAAGCAGTACTTCTCTTCTCGGTCCTTTAGAAGACCTAGAGGGCATGGGATTCGCAGTAATAAGAGAAATGTCTTGGGTAAATGCTTGGAGTCTCTCTACGATAAAATTAATAGCCTTTGTTTTTCCAACATGTTTTACGAATTTTACATCACTTTGAAGTCTCTTAGTCGTACCACACTTAAGCAACTTCTTGCTTTTACTCTTAGCAAGCCGGGTACCTGCTCGTACTCGTATCTAGTCGAATCCTTCTGTTCGAGATTCTTAAAAGTCGAAGATTCCATTGATAAGATCGACAGGGAAGTTATTATTATCCCTTTTGAGTGCAAAGAAGTAGATCTCTTAAAAGTTTCTTCCATTTTCGCTGATTCACATGTTAAAAGTATGTTGCCTAATCCAATTCGTAGTAAATGTCCACTACAGGTTTTCTTTAAATACACACCCCTATTGGTCGGAAGCTCTTCAATTACAACCAGATCTTGAAGAATGCTTCTATTGATGAAATCAGAGAATTTATTAGCAAGCCTTGTCTTTGTTCTGATTCTATCTTCTGCTACAAGCCCGCTTCACACGTGGTTACTGGTGACTTCAGTATTATATCCAACCCTAAACGTAGGGATTTGATGGCTAAGGGCACTAATTATAGAGAGCCTATTCACAAGTCTTGGGATTTTGTTAGGGTCAGTGTTAAAAAAGCACTAGTTGCATTTATTGAAAAGTCCCTGCAGAAAATCACCCCTTAAGAATTCTGACTTCCAGATTGGTCGGAGGCTGTCCTTAAGATAATTAGAAATCGCATTTCCTTCCTAAGTTTCTAGCTTTCCATCTTTGCATTTCGCACAGGTACTAAGATCTAAGGAGTGTAAAAACTTCATCTCAAACTTTTCAGAAGAATTACGTCATTACTCCGGCGGATAAGGCCGCCAACAATTTTGTCATTGTGTGTAAGAAGTATTACCTCATTGTCCTCTTGAACGAACTAGGCTTTGACCTTAGAAGTTTCAATGCTGTTGGTAATCAGACTTACGCACCAGTAATTTCTTCCATTAATGACATAAATGCCGAACAATGCACCACCCTCAAGGATTCCTTTGGCATAACGGTTAAAGATAAGTTTTATGGTTTTACCTAAACTTTTCCTGGATACCTAAAATTGCACAAAAATCCGTATAAAAGTAGATTCATAGCTGGTGCTAGGAACAGCACTTCCAAAGATTTGGCCATACTGGTGAACAAAGGTTTGCAATTGATCCGGGACAAGTTTAGTAGTTATTGCCTTTCCATCAAGCATAATTCTGGTGTGAACGCCTTCTGGAGCATTAACTCTTCTGGGGAATTCCTTGACAGGATGTCGTGTTTGAATTGCCACTCCTTACAAGTTTATGATTTCTCCACACTCTATACGAATCTTAATTTAGACCAGGTTATGGAGTCCTGAAAGACTTATGTGAGTTAATTTTTAGCAGTTCCAAGAGCTTTATTTGCATTGGCTATAATAGAACCTTCTTCTCGAATAAAAAATACAGAGGGTATCACTGCTGGTCCAAAACCCAATTCCTTAATGCAATTAGTTTTATCCTGAATAACACTTTTGTCACTTTCGGGGGACTTGTCTTCAAGCAAATTCGCCGCATACCTATGGGTGGGAATTCCAGCTCGCTCTTAGCTGACCTGTTTTTCAATGCTCTTTTACAGGGAGTTTTATTTTGTGAGGGGACTCTTAGCGAGTAAGAGATTTGGCTTAGCAAAACTTCTCTCTCGTACCACTAGGTATGTCGTTGACATTTGTGTGTTTAACTTCAAACATTTTGATAATATCCTTCCTGAAATCTACCCGGTAGATCTCTTGGCTTGCAGAAGCGGGGACAACAACAAATGTGTTAATTATTTGGATGTTAAAATCAGGATCGAAGATGGTGGCCATTACATCACAGAGGTTTACCAAAAGGTTGATGAGTTCAGCTTCCCAGTGGTGCTGTATACTTTCCCCGAGAGTAACATGCCTTTGAACACTGGCTTAAACACTTTGCTGCCAACTCATCAGATTCGCTAGGATTTCTTCTGATGCTTCCGCCTCATATCAAGAGCTAAGGGCATTTTTTGATATCTTTGAAAGGACGGGGTATTATAAGAATAATTTGCTGGTTAATTCTTGCATTAAGTCCTCCAAGAATAGGTTCCTCGTTTTTAAGTTGTTGTTTTTCACCCCGCCAGATGCCATCCATCATTGGCATGTTGGGCTAAGATAACCTCTTCTAGTTTCAAGTGCGTCCTTTTGTCCTAATATATTAAAAAATTTATTTTCGGTTTGGGTCTGCTATGTTTCCTCAGGCTTGGAGAGAACTTCCATATCGTACATTCGATATGGTTGGCCTGGCCCCGCCATGTGGTATAGGTTGGAGGTTAGGGGCCGAAACCTTGCTTCATGCAGCCACATGGTTCCTCCCTGATGACTCCATACATAGCAAACTTAATTTTGGTTTTTTAGGTTTCTTTCTTGTTTGATAAAAATTAAATCGTTTATAAGTTTTAATTTATTTCCCTTACCGTCTTTGGTTGAGTAGGCTTGCCTTTATACGTATTTCAGTACCTGCTCTATACTAGAGTAGGTTACTCTATGTTGTCAGTATTATTTCATTCATTCATGACTTTTAATTACCTAATTATTTACAAGATTCTCCACTAGGGTAATTGTTTAACTTTGGCGTCTTCCGTTTCCTGGATCCTTCGAATTTTTTAACCGTGTCGTGTCTTAATTTGATCAGAAAATCTCTCAATTAATTGGCTTTTGCGGAAGCAGGAAACTTCAATAAAATAATTGCGTCGAGCCAACTAATGAAACTTATTACGAGAAAAGACTCTTAACTAAAATTCGCATCTATTCGCATCTCATCAAGGTCAAAAAGATCATCAATGTAAACTTCGATGCAGGACTTCGGTCTTTAGCAATATCTGCCACTTCATGTGTAACTCATCATATTCGAATTCGAGCACTTAGAGCTCAACAACGCTTTCGGCATCAATCAACGCTACTCCCTAAGAGGTACAAGCTCAAAATTTTAACAAATGCATATGAGGGTATAACGTTCATAAGTTCGGCACTTATTTGAATTCCTTTTCATCATATCTTAAAGTGGTCGGTTGTTTTTTTCGATGTCACTTAAAATCAGATGAGACCAATCGATTCCTATGCAGATTGTTTTGATTTCTTCGAGGTTCTTGAATTTGCTCTTGGCTATTCTAGTCACAGCATTATTTTATCGGTTACTTTTGATCATAGCCTCAGAGGTTATTTTAATGTGTAGATTCCACATTATTGACCGCTTATTTATGTGTAACATGACAATAAAAATTGTGAGTAATCTAGTTATGGAATCGAAATAGAGCTAGTTATTCTAGTAATATGGAAAATGAAGGTGTTACTATAACATTAGCATGGATTTTTGAGGGCAATAATGCTACATTCCAGTTCAGATATCTGAACTGCAATATGCGGTAAGGCTCCGAGTCTTTGGGCCAGAAGATAGTCAGGGCGGCCATTATTCGAAATATGTTAATTGGTAATAAGTACATTCAAAAGGTAACTTTAGGACAATCTACCTGATAAACATAACTTAAGGTCTTAAAGATGAAGCGTAAATTACCATCTAAATATTCATTTTAATGATTCACATCTGTTACAAACAAAAACTAAAAGACAATCTGTTAATTGTGTTAATACACAATTCTCAGAAAATTTCTTACAGATAAGCATTTGGTTATCATAAAAAATTCAAATATTTTGCCCCAAATAGCAATCAACTTTCAAATGCATATATATATTTGAATAATATAGAAATAGTCAAAGAAATATATTAAAATACAGAAGAAATATAAAAAAACAAAGCAGAACTAACTGCAGCAGGAAGTCTTGCAGAACTACCAACTGCTCTGCAGTTCATCATGGTCTATCTGTTTTTTTACTATATTGTGTCAATAGAAATTCATTGTTGATACATAATCGAAAGACACAAAACGTAACTAACAAGATTGCACCAATTATTTTGCTTCGAGGCATTTCAAGAAACATTCCTGTCACATACATGAATTGGTGGAATAAATAATCATTATATATGATTTACAAAATGATTTTCATTATATATGATTTTCGAATCAATGAGCATAATTCCCCCTCCGAAATGTGAGTGAAACTTTGAAAATTTGCCATATCCAGTCACTAAATCCTAAGTCTATGTCGTTAGGTTTCAAACGTCTGCACTGTTTAAACATGACACTCAGAACTGCAGAGTGGGTCGGCAGGGAAACGTTGAGTATGTCATAGGGACGTTGTCGATGCTTCTAGAAGTATTGATTCAGCAGTACTGTCGAGAATAGGATCAAGATGGCGGAAATTTTATGAACTGTAATCCTTTTTGACTTCCAAATGACTATCTTTGCGAAACAAAGGTCTTTTATATGGATTCATCGAACATGTGTGCGGCAAGCCATGCTCTTTGACTGCGAGTCATTAGCCTTACTTTCATCCCACAAGATACTCGAAGGCATGGAGATGGAAGTGTTGTGATGGATGTGTGGTGTCAGTTCATCGGACAAGAAATCGCGAGAACATCACAGATCTACGAGAGGTCGGAGACTACGTCGGTTTGGTCCCGCTGTAAAAGTAGTTGACACACATCTGGATCAGAAAAGTCAAACGGATGACAAAAGAGGAGAGCAAGAAGACAAACCAAGATATGTAAAACGTTGTGAAATAAGACCTCAACTACATTGCAGCCCAGGAAGCGGACGTCCACGATCGGCCGAAATTGAGATCGATTATCAACCAGAAATCTTCTATTCCAGCATCT
The DNA here is from genome assembly GCA_907163375.1 of Prostheceraeus crozeri. Classification (NCBI taxonomy): domain Eukaryota; kingdom Metazoa; phylum Platyhelminthes; order Polycladida; family Euryleptidae; genus Prostheceraeus; species Prostheceraeus crozeri. The sequence continues at coordinate 665,247 of CAJQUW010015840.1, read as the reverse complement.
TCCGGAAATAAGGTCACGAAAAGGTATGAGTGAGTGAGACTCCTGGCATGGATAATGTTGCAAAAGACACCGGGATAAAGAGGTATTTAAACATTATAAAATGCTTTCACAATGCTGTGGGATTCATGACTCTAAACTAATGAATTAGAAATTTACAAATGATAAAAAATTTGTGAATTACACCGAATACAATAATACGAACCATGGAGAGATGGAACATGCCGTATTTCATGATGATTTTGCGGATATCAGGGATTGCGACTTTTTTATTAACTTCATTCTTGTCACTTATGTCCAATCAAAATGTAATAAATAAGCGTAGGATGTAAGCAGGTCAAAGCAAATGCTGGAATGAACAAACATTTATTTATAGAAAAACGGAAGGATGGTTATTCTCTTAACCATATTACGTATTCAATTGTGCAGGAATGCTCTCTTATCTAATCGTTCAGCCCAACTGAATACGGAATGAAAGTCAACTGATAAAAATTAACAAAATTCTCACAACTGTGAAATTGTCAAAACAACTTTTTGAAGGTCAATATACTTTTCAGTGTCTGAGACCGAACTAGAGTAAAGTGAATAATAAACGAATATATACCTTTTTCTCTTGAATTTATTTACTGATAGAAAAAGAATAAATAGCAACTCTCCCGACGAATTCACGCCTTCGCTCTTCCTTTTTGGGTGCGCTATCATCAACTCATGCAAACGATAATTGACAAATCCTTCGTAGTTGTGTTAACAGTTAAGACTGCTCCTGCTCATACTTAATTGCACTTACTATTTACAGTAGGTACTTGGAAACGGTATTATAACATGAGCAGTTTTACCACGTCATGCTCGCACAACGGTTTGTTTGTGTTATTATTTCATCATCATGTATGTAATTTTGAATAAATGTTAGTCATTCCTTCAAAATTGACATCATCTTGATGATGCTACGTATGGCGCACGTATAAAACATGCTGCGAATATCATGTGTTGAAATGTGATAATATACAGTTTAGCTTTCACTTTTTAAATGTTCATCGCTCTGTCATTCATGACAGTCTGAGATATTTTTTCTACATGAAATATTTAGCGTAGGTTCAAAATTCTCAATGGGCAGCACTTTTGTAATTTAATTTGATTTTAAAGCTTCAATACTTGATATACTTCATAAATATGGCACTGGCGGCTGCCACAGCCCACAGCAAAGTCCTTATCTACACTAAAGAGCAAATTATTCCCTTATTATTCAGATCGTGTTTTTTGATCTTGGAAATCATAGGTGCTTTTTTGTCCTCTGCATTTTTGCGTGTGACAGAATGTATATGATCAAGTCACTATTGCAACTTCTGATTTTGTTTTATATTATTGCTCGAAATTCTGCTACGTTATGCCACATGGTTGAATATTTGACTAAGTCCACAATTGAAATCATGGATTTCCAGTCAGATAGAAAGTGCAAGTTGTCTGCGAAATATGGTAGTCCTGAACTTAAGTTTGTGTCACTGATGATTGCCTTACATTGTCTGATCAATGCTGCATCCCAGAGTCAAATGAATCAATAACAGTTCGTACGGAGTCCAAATTTTAGCATAAAATAGTGCAGGCGTTTACCTCCGCTCCCCGTTGGATAATGATGGGTCAAGTGGTAGCGGAACTGTGTTGGATTTGCCTTTTTTACGAGCCTTTTCTTGACGAAGCCCTTAAAAATGTAAAATATTTTACATAATGTGGTCAAAGACAATGCAAAATGTCCATAGTCTTTGAAAAGAGTGACTGCTGATGTATCCCAATTTTCAATATTTTGCTTATAGTACACGATTAAATTTAGGTTTTGTAACGAAAATACAAAGTATTTCTGCAAACCAAAATATATTTGAGTCTACAAACCTTAGAAATATTTAAAAATGCTTGAGATAACCAAAATATTTAAAACACCCCAAAATTACAAAAGGTTTTTTAAAAAGAATATCGTTTTCGCTTCATTTATGCACATGGACTTCCGGTCATGTAAAGTACTGAAAAGTACTCTTGTCCAGGCCGGCAAATTGACCTTAAACGGAAGGTGACTTCTTGTGCTCTAAGAAGTTCTTACAATGTACTTGTAAAATTAGCTTGAAATGTACTTAATTGTACTTATGTCTTTTAACTTCAAAGTAGTTGCCGCTCCGTCGGTGCCACGATGCCGGACACTTGAGTGGATTGAAGTTTATCAGAAGGATATCTCGAAGAATCGTCCGTTTGTTGTTCTCGATGCAAAATTACATCTTATTATTCCATTAATTTGACCTTTCTACATGAGATGACCGTAAGGAGATTAACCCGTACAGTTGTGAAATGTCAGCATTTCCTTACTATTATAATTTAGGAAAAGTTGACCATGGAAAAGGGTTGAATAAAATCAAGCTTTTGAGAAAATTATTCCACTTTGCCATAGCAAATTGTGGCGAATCTAATGACCTTTATTGAGAAGCGGTTCGTACCTGAAGTTAATTAGAATTTTTTGGTCTGATACCAATTTTTAGTGTTAGAAAACAGCTATACAAGGTGAAATGCCCGTAGTCTTTTCAATGCATCATTTAGCAGATACATGCACAGTACACTCCCGAAAAGCGGGAGGAAAGTCAGGAAACATTTCCAACACATATAAAACCCTCCGGTTAAGGTGAGTTTTCGGAAGTCACTCCGTTTAAGCGGGAGAATTTTTTGCAATAATTTAGTTATTTTTTGTGGATAACGGGATCTGAACTTCTGCATTTAAGTGATTTTCGTTCATGTTTCGACCAAAACCGCATTTCTGTTCTTATCACCTGTTTTCTCATGCACTGTGGCAGTGCAATGTAACAAAAAATATCATTCGCTACTACAACACACAATCGCATTGGATGAGAGGAAAGGGATTTTTTATTTATCCTTTCGTTTTTCTTTTGCCACTAAGAAGCAGTCTGATGCAATGATTTCTTGACAAGCAATTGCTGTTCATCTATTTATGCAGCCATTTATGCATTCTATTTGTACATTTTACTATTTATACATTCATTTATACACCAGTTCACAGCGCAGTGTGTCAAAGAGCCAACACACGCTCTCTCTCTCTCTCTCTTGAGGAGAAGGCTAAACTTATCAGGGCTTCTGAAATTCCCCCGAGTAGAGAAAGATAAAAAACAGTTGACATTAGGTTCATTTCTTGTTTAGATAGTTTAATTTCCTTTCACTGTTGATCAATAAGCTTCAACTGTTGCTCGTGCTTTTACAACTCTTTTAAACAAAATTATGCAACGGATTATTTTTCATATTCAGAATAAATGCAATATACACAGATACTTTTCTATCTTAAACCTTATGCGGGATGATATTGGGAGCCTGTAGGTCTATGTACAAGCGTTACTATCAATGCAAGAACGAAAACTTAGCTCATATAGTAATTATTAAGGATAAAATGAGCTCGAAACTTGTCACTCCGCTTAAGCAGGATAGGAATCTCGCTCCCACACCGTCCCGCTTAGGCAGAGTGCACTGTACTAGAAACCTTCATCAACTTTTCTATTAATTGCAAGTCTGAATTTCATTCCTTAAAATATTGAAATCTTTCATACTACAGTGGACTTCGTTTAATACGATATCGCTTAATACGATAAATCGCGTATTACAATAATTTTCCGCGGTCCCTTTTTGAATCGTATTAGAATACACTACTTCAACATCGCTTAATACGATATCGCTTATTACGATATATCGCTTATTGCGATATCACAAAAATCCCCGTCCGGTAATTTTCCATTATATTTACACTGCATATTACGATACATATGTTAGTAAGTGAGTAAGCGGCACAATATTCATCATAGAGTGATCTCAGGTGAGGTGGCCAGCGCTGATTCTCCAGCTGCCGAACAATATATTGCAACAACACTCCCGGAATTCTAATGGTTTCTCGCCAAACGACGTTTTATAATGCCGATGAGAACAGCGTTATTCTATAAAAGGCTTTTACCTCTGGAACACTGTGTTCGACGCCTTGACAGAGTAAAAGGTTTTAAGGAAATGAAAGCGCGAATAGCATTGCTAGTCCTCACCAACCCTGACGGCTCGGATAAGAACTTATTCACCAAACGGTCGCTTCAAAAATCCACGATGTTTCAAACGTAGTCTCCACCATTGCCATATTTTTCCACAATTCAAAGGCTTGGATGACGCAAAACGAATCTTTCAACGAAATTGTGAAGAATTTTGATGATCGTATGGCCAAAGAAAATCGGAAAAGTGCTGTTATTCGTCGACAACGCTACTTGTCATTACGGTTGCCCAGAGTTGCGTAATGTCCTCCATTCAATACTTACCTCCAAATACAACGTCACTGATCCAACCAGCCGACCAAGTATAATTAAGACACTCAAGTATACTACGATAGAACATCCTTCGCGAATGCTGACATTTATAGATGATAATCCTGACAAAAGTAATCAACAACTTCGCACAGACAATCGACGTGTTGCAGGCTCTATACCTCGTAAAACGCGCATGGTTCTTAGTTAAGCCGGAGTCTATTTCTAATATTTTTAGAAAATGTGGCTTTATACAGCTCAGCATGACGATACAGAATTTGACGACGAGGATGATGAACCCCATTGAGGTGATGTGACATCATCGACCGATCGACATTCGACGAATTCTGTAATTTGTGATAGTGATGAACAATGTTCAGCAACACTTACAGACATTGAAATATGTGAAAGTATCAGTAATCAACACCAAGATGATCTGACGTAGAGGACGAACCACCGACGTTGGTGGCGAACGATGTCGAAATCAGCGCCAAGGATGCATTAAAGGCACTCGGTCAAGCGCGTAAGTACATGGAAAAGAAAATTTGCCGCTGGAATCAACGTATGAAATTGAAGATATGAATATCAAAGCACGAGTATCTGCTGTTCAAAAAACCCATCACGGACTACTTTCCTCTGACACTAAATTTGAAATCACTGTATATCCTGAACATGTCCTATGGAATTTTTTTCAACTCAAATACATACCGTGTTCTACGAGGTGTTTTTTTCAGCTCTCTAACTCAGATACATGCTTACCGTGTTCTAGAAGATATTTTTCAACTCTCTAAACTCAAATACATACTAGTTAACATGTCATACGTACGTAGACTATGTTAACAGCTCCTTATAACAAATATCGGTTAATACGATATATCGCTTATTACGATATTTTTTAGTGGTTCATTCAATATCGTATTAAGCGAAGTCCACTGTATATCGTGTCGCACTGGTATTTTGTTTTGCTTACCCTCACTCATATCTAGTAGAATAGACACATGTGCGCTGTCTGCGAACTGGAGACAAAAGATTTTTATGACGGTGAGGAGTTAACAGCTGATATTTTATCGCACTCACGATCATGGTTGAACAATTCAGAGAGTAGACGAAGGAAGAATAGAGGTTTCTAACACAAAGAAGCTCCGTAGGATGATGTGGATTCACTGATCGTCACATATAATGAATGAAGAGGCATATGGAAGGCCGTAGACAATGATGAAGGTTTTTAGGCATCTTTAAGACCGGAGGCTCACATAATAAGTCATAAACCTTAAGCCGCAAATATTGCAAAAACTTCGAAGTAAGTTCCTCAACAGTGCTTTGATTTTGGGTTTAATAGATGTACGTGCATATCAGTATCAGTCGGCTTGATCATTTGAAAATGTGAATGGCAGATAGCATCCGATTTCTACATACGCCAAAATTTTTGATTGATTTTTGATAATCTATGATGGTTTCATTCCATATAAAAACGTCACAGAATTGACAGTATATTAATGAAGGACTAAGGCAGATATGCATATTGACGGCAATATCACTTTGTGGACATGCGCTGTCATGACAACAGGATGCCTACCTAATGACAGCTTCCAATGGTTGACCGGTACCATGTCAGTGCATTTTGTTAACCCGGTAATGCCTAATGGCATCTTCTGGTGCCATATTGACTCTCATGTTTTGGGACAACATTGCGAAGGGCGCCTAGGGCTCCCAAATAAGTAGCCAAATTGAAGAGGAGACCAACGCGGTTATAATAGCGCCACTCCCGAGCTCGTACGATGCCCAGAACGACCGCAAATTGCATCTGAAAATATATTTTTTAAAAAACTCGTAACTTTTGAATGATGCGTCCGTCATTAAATACATGAAGAGAATGACAACTATTAAGTCAATAAAAGACACCAACACCCTTGATTCCCCGACCCCACTCGCCTGACCCAGGAATCGAACCGAACTCCCCGGTGGAGACGAGCTCGCACCTTCCTCACTAGGCAACGCTGCGAGTGAAGGCAGAAGTCATCTCTAAGTCATATCGACAGCTTATTATTGTCCTATTATTATTGACTGAACGCTACAACCCACAGAAGTAGATTGTTTAATTGTGTCACTTTGCTAGACTGCTGCTGCTCGAACTGACTGCTTATTGTTCGATTTCTATGGTATAATGTCAGCAGATTGTGCCATTTCACCAGCGTTACATGTTCCAATGCTTCCTTTCTAGTCAAACAGAAGAAGACACGACCTGTCTAATTCTGTGCTACCACCATTCATATTGTAACGAGACAGCATATCAGATTGTCATTCGACTACGTCACATTGTAGATTGAGAACAAAGGTCTGTCGCAGTGCTACGATAGACCTTTGTTGTCAACGCTCGTCATTAATGGGTTAAGATTCACAGTTGTTATCATTATTATCTTAATGTAAAATCATTTGATAGGAAAGCATAAAATACATCGTCTTACAGCAACTTTTGCAGGTTCCCTGCAACTTCAACATCGATCGTCGCCTAACTAAGCAGTTGAAATTAGAATCAACAAACAGCTTATGTCCATTCTAGTCGCACTAACGTTGAACAGACCAAAAAAGTCGGATTTCTATGGGAAATGCCGACGCAATTGATGCCCGAATCACTGCTTGCAACTGAAGATAGGGGAGGTGTATTTGTCAGTAGTCAGTTTACTCTCATAAGGAGCACACAAATTGTCTGAAGTTAGAGCCCTGCGTATGGAGGTGAAATCAATTGCGGTTTGCATTGTCAAGCTGACATGAATAGACCTGCATCTTGTTGTGTACGGGTCAGAATAATTTTCGGTGATGTGAGACGATGCAGGTCTTGAAACGGATGGCTGCAATTATGTACAAAACTAAACCGCCGAGACGTCGACGTCAACGTCACGCTCTATTGACAAGCCTGCTGCAATGAAGTACTCCGTGAGATCAGTTAGTCTGGTCATTCGGTCACAGACAAAACTCTGATGCTTCAGTGCAAACACCAACAGATGATCATTTCTGATGTAAGACAAATGTCACCCATATTCAGCAGACTTACTTTATCATGGAGCTTAATATAGCTAAAATATCTATAATTTCTGCACGTAGTGCGATTCTCATGAATATACAGAGTCAGATTTACCGCCGATTACGGTCATGAGACAGATAGTGCCGGGCTACATGGCACCGATTGCAAAGGCTATTTATCTGAATAAATAAGGAATCACAGAATCAAAAGATGTTTATAACTCTGTGATTCCTCATTTATTCAGGTCAATATATTTTGCGATTGGTACCATGTAACCCGTCAGCATTTGTCTCAGTATTTTCATGCTAATGTCGCATAATCGCATGTCCATGAATTGCTTAGAGTCACAGCTTAGCGATACAAATATCTATTTTTGCATCTTCATTTTTCAAATTCTATATGCTCGTTGTTGAATGATATTTCCTTTTATGATATATGCCCTGAAGATAACGACGTTTTGTCGTTGAGATGCATTAGCTTGAAAAAAACAACGAGAATTATTACAGCATCATAAAAAAGAACTACATCACTTCTTCAATTCTCCAATTTAAATTTTGAATACAAGTGAAAGTCCTTTTACTACCTGACGAAGCATCATTTCTATACATGCAAGAAAGAATATAGAAACATACATGTAAGACTGGGCTCGAGGAACTTGTTTTCTTGAATGAATAGATGAAATCCAGTTTTTAGCAAATTGTTGTCTCGACCAGATCATTGCCTTTACCAATCGTGAATATTTGGGGACCTCTGTTTCTCATGTCCTTGATGATTCTTAAACGGTCGTACTGCTGTTACGGAGGTTAATATTGATTAACTGTGTAAGCAGTACAGGACAGATTTTGGCACTCCAGATTGAATTCCGGGTCTGCGAACATTCCAAAGTTTCATTCTTCTTCGGAAAAGTGCGTTGACCCTTGAACATTGATTTCTCGACTGTAAGGACTTCGTCCCTGATATCTTTATCTTGAAATTGGTGCAGCCGTACAAGTGCTTGAGTAGCCATTTCAGAAAGATCGAAATGAACACCGAGTATCAGGGGTCATAAAACCACCGATTTATTTTTCCATGGAGAAAAACGAAATAGATGTACTGTGAAAATTCATGATGGGATAAAGTAAACCTGACAGGAATATTTGCACGTCGGTATGAAATTATCATACGATTTGTGGAATAAGACAAGTGATGAACTTCAACTGCAAATGAGAATGTTCAAATAACATTTTGCACGTTTTTTACTGTGATGAGTATTAACCTTGATATTGAAATTACTCACTTTCATTCACCTCTACGATTAAAGTATTCGATAAAATTCTTTTTTCATAGGGAACTGTCGTATTTTTACATATTGCTGTCGTGGCATCTAATTTGGTTTTCGTCGATTCAAAAAATAAAAAGTCTTTCCAAATTCGCTTCTGTGGTTGATTATTTCCTGCAACCACTTAACATGCTTGTCATGAAATATTTCACCTGTATGATAAATGTATAAAAAACACATTGTTGTCGGTGAGTCTTACCGTCCAGTCAAAAATACATTCATGCTACACTGGTACGACATTCATTGCATCAATAAGCTGAATGAATAATAATCACGTTATTATATGAATATTTATTGTGTGGGTTATAATATAGACCAAGATTTTGATTTTAGAATGACGCGTTCTAATGCTTCTATTTTACTACTATCCGATCTTTATGAATTGACCAATTGAACAAAAATATAGTAATGTAGAAATGAAGATATTATTACTTGCAGCTGGCAACTGTTATGGGACAAGCCTCCAACTTGTAACAGAATGATTGAGAAAAGTCTGTGATCGTGTCACCTGGTCAGATTCTGCAATGCTTGGCATTGATTCGCACCCAACACGATTGAAATCCCCAAGATCCCACCCCACCGTCACGAGAAGTAGAGAAATGACCGATGTTACGTGTCAGGTTATTTCCAAGATTTTTTAAATTATTGCCAGATTATTTACTGGCAGCTGGTATGGATAGATGCGGCGCTATTGCATAAGCGACTTTTTTATCAGAAATCATCAAAAAATTATGTTCGAGGTACCCCTGCGGCAGTAATTGATTTCCCATATTTCTTACACTTCAATCTAAACATGCCGAGACCCCTTAAGTAAAATATGACGATATACGATCTAATGATTCTTTGCAATAGGGTATACTGCACTGATGACGGCAAGCAAGCCAGAGACGTTCATAGTTCCCGCAATGATTTAGTCAGATTTTGTTCTCACCTCTTCAACTTTTTTGCTCTTTGTATTGATGTGATTTTTATTTTTCCAGCCAAATACCGTATATGCCATCAATAACTGTGAGGTGATAATAGGACTGTACAAATCTTCCCTCGAACCTTGCTTGTTCTATCAAGTTGGCGAAAACGGCTTCATTGGCAAATGGTCAGGCTCTCCCATTGAATGGTTAGAAAATTCTGGTAAGTGATATACCATAGTGGCCAAAATATTAGCCCACCCTTAGATTTACCTAAAGTATAAAGCGATACGATTAAGCGTCTTCTGTCGTGTTCTTTTCATTTGAATACGATATCTATGATTTCATAAATGAGTCATTAATGATGGTCTGATGCAGTGAAATCTGTTTACTTCGATTTGACGTGATCACAGATTTGAATTTCGAATTTTTGAATCAGAATGGAAATGATTCAGAATTCCACTTTTCGTTCATTTCTTCGCATTATGGGTTGCAAGAAAGACATCACAGACTTTTGTCGAGGACAGATAAGTGCATATGCCAAAATGAATCTATCTCATGCTGACATTGCACGTCGATTAAAGATTTCACGGCGATCTGTGAAGAGACACTTGGATCGAGAATCATTGGGGCTACCGGTAACCAACAATCGCTATCTTTCCGGCAGGAAGAGGTGTACGACCGATAGAGAGGACAGATTCATCAAGTCTCTTGTTACCAAAGACCCTACAAAGCCATCTGCAAACATCGCTCACGCTGCATCAGAACTTAACATCTCCGTGAGTGATCGCACTATCCGTCGTAGATTAACAGATGATTTCAATCTACCAGCAAGGAGACCTTCAAAGAAACCGTTATTAACAGAGAAACAGAGACTGGCTCGAATCAAGTTCTGTAATCTTCACAAGGATAAATCGCCGGACTGGTGGGAGAATGTGATGTTTACTGATGAATCTACATTTCAACAAGTTCGAAGCTGCGGATATAACTACATTCGAAGACCACCGAACCGAAGGTACGATCCGAAATTTACGATCAAAACCGTGAAACATCCTCCGTCAATCATGTGTTGGGGCGCCATTACTTCCAAAGGTCGGGCTGGTATTGCATTCCTGGAGAAAGGGAAACGACTAAATTCTCAAGGTTATATCGAAATTCTCGATGAGAAAGTGAAATTGCACATGAATATCCATGGAGTGACTTACTTTCAACAAGACTCCGCACCCTGTCACGTATCAAAAGTGACTAAAAGGTGGTTCGTCGATAATCAAGTTCAACTACTGGAAAACTGGCCGGCGAATTCCCCGGATCTCAATGTCATCGAGAATTGCTGGTCTGTAATGAAGTCAAAAGTCAATCTTCATTGTCCTTCTTCCGAAAGTGATCTTCTTCGGATTTTGAAATCTGTTTGGATCTCCGAATTATCTCCGGAATACTGTCGGCGATTGGTAAGATCCATGCCATCGCGCATCCAAGCTGTCCTTGATAACAGAGGTTATCCTACCAAATATTGATTCTAGTGATCTTCTTACATCATGTTTCTATGAAATAGATTGTTTTCGAATTCAATAAATGATAGTGATGGATATTTTTTGAGTTTTAGTTCCAAATGAGACGGAAACCAAAAACATGATATTTCAGTGGGTGGGCTAATATTTTGGCCACTATGGTATTATGTGCAATATTGTATCAGTAGCTAATTGGTAGCAGTTCGACTAACAATGACTTTGATGAACTTGATAAGCATCTACTAACACACCTGGGTCATTGTGCTGCATACTTTATTGATGTACAGAGTGCAGTCTATGATCAGAGCTGGAACCGGGCCCGCATTAGCTCCAAAATATCAGGCCCGGGCCTGCATTAACTCTAAAATATCAGACCCGGTTGATCAGTAAGGTGAATTTTTAAACGAATGATGCACAGTCGATTTTCACTTGTTTATAAAGTGTTGTGCATGTATAACGCGCTTGTCTATCACATATAAATTGGATTTCATTTGATGTACCGATAGCTGCCTATTATTATGAGCTATATTTAAGTTTAGTAAAGCAAGGAAAACGAAAACACTGAAGAATTTGAAACACTGAAGAATGAAGTCACTAAGTCAAAAGTTAAACTAAATATATAATTGACTCTTGCGACCAAAATTCTAGAGAAATCTATGCTATTGAAGCTGGTACATTCCCATAACGACGTCTAAATGTTTCATAATTTTAATAAACTTATAGTTAATAAGACTTAAGGTTTGCCCTTAAGAGGACAGGTGATGCGTTCCCACCGGCAGACATTAAACGTTCAAGGCGCGTCAAACTTTTGACTATCCTAGGACTACATTTTAGAGCCAAACTTGACGAGATCGGTGTGGAGGACCTTCCCACTAGTCCATTTTTCAATCAGCGCTTCTAAAGCGGGGCTGGACCTTACCCCTAATGGTCCTTTGACTTGTGATCCTCGACAAATGCATGAATGCATGAAGGTCTTTAAGCACAAAGACTTGACGGATCTGATTGCGTGCCGGGCGGACCTTCCCGGGGGTCCATAACATAGCGCTATTATTATCATCGCTGACAGCGGCTTTAGAGTCATGTTGATAAGCTATCACACAGATTGATTTAAAGAATTTAAATGATCAAACGAGGGAAATGTTATTAATTTCAGACACAATGATATCGGCCCGAATGCTATATGTTTCAACCCTGGTGCTTACCTAGATTTTCAGGCGTAAGCCTGATCCATCCAAGGCCCGAGCCGCTTCTAGCTCTGTCTATGATAAGGCAGCTTAGGTATAAAAGAGTGCTAATTACAATCCAACGCTGGTACAATCCATATTTAATTCATATTCAATGAAATTCGCTTAACAAGCACAATCATTAAGCTTTAACGTCACTACTTCAACACTCTGGGTTGGACGGTGCTAACGAAGTCAGAAATATGAACTTTGCGGCACTTATGAATCTGGATGATCTTCCTGCCGACTTCCAACGATCCTTTCGGAACTCGACCTCTGCACTGAAGGTTCGCTAGATCAGGCACTTGACCAGTGTGCCAAGGAGACCACAATGGTCTAGTTGAACAATTGATAAGCAATTCAAAGTCCTCTACTCCAATGATAATGTTATGTACCTTCTTCTCACACGACTATTGTGGTCAACGAGTGTGGTCACTACATGTAAGACCTTTCCATGAAAAGCTTCTCGCGAAAGTGAAGCCTGTATGTCAATTTCAAATATGTTCCCTTCTTGACGAACATTATAAAAACAAAGTGTGTGAAGACAAACTTGAAGAGTGCATGTTTTGCTTTAAGTTCAAAGTTTTGTCATGCGGATAGTTTGTAAGTGATGTGCATCCATCCACATGTTAGCAAGTTCGATCTTTTACCTTGCATTTGACCGGCGCATGTGACATGAAGCTCTTGAGCGACTCAATGCTATCGAACAGATATAGTTAGAAATCTCATCTCATATGACATGGAATATGTAATGAATAGAAAATTCCGCTCGTCAGACAATTTGTTTGCATAAAATAGAATGATTTCGGTAAACATCCGAGAATATACTAATTTGAATATCAAACGCTACCACACCGATAATGTAAGAGTAGAGAAAGTTTATGAGCAGATCTAGTGGAAACATGCGTCCTGGAAAAGGTGCTTGTGTTTGAGTTGATGCCGAGTACGGTAATATCGCAGCGATACCATTCAATCTCTAATTTTATCGCACGTATTTCATACATCACATTTGATAAGTCACCCTAATGGACACTCAATGCTTGTCGATATTTGACTTTACTTGGTTCAGTTCTATGAAATTGAAAAAAAATTAAATGAATCGACAACCTGGTACGGTGTTTGAAATATAGTACTTGTAATGTCAATAACAAGCTTTTTGCAATAATGACAACAGAATTGAAACCGGCAGCATTTTCAGATACCAGCATTTTACTAGTAAGATTCTAATCATGTGAAATGTATAGGTAATGCTCGATATTTTCCTCTGGTAAATGACATCAGACCGCATGTTTAGTTAAATAATTAACTTAAAAGAAAGATTATAATCGTCATCCTTGTCTCTTGAATGTCTTCGGTCGTATGAACGTCACAAGAAGTCATAATGCGGGGAATTTTGGTACAGAAATTGCCATGTATGAGTATCATGCAAACCTACGTTCAGAATGCTGTATCCAATGCTCATGTATTATTGCAACGTAGTGAAAGGTGAAATATGCACCTGAAGGTGGAGTGCATAGTAGCAGCAATCTAGCCCAATCCACCCCAGCACCAACCTAACAGCAGCCCCCTATCTCATTGTAAACATAGTTTTCGCTGGTTTTTGTCACCAGTTAAATTTTCATGTCATTTCTTAAGCATTTTAAGCAAATAATTGCCGATTGATTAAATTCATATCATGCATGTGAGATTTCAATCTACTCTATGCATTTTGAGCAATAGTAATAGAGCATGTAGATGAGGATACAATAATAACTTCAATGGGTAAAGGATTGTGAAAATGAAATTGATTGATGAATCTTTCGACGCAAACATTTACTGTTTTTTTCTTCTAACATGCATTCCAGCAATGTTTAAGTCTGATAAATGTGACCAGCTAAAATTGATTTACAGAGATTCACAAAATTACAGTTCCATCAGAAATTACTCTTAATTCTTTGTTTTACGTCTCTTCTCTCGGTCCCACCGACAAATGATGCACTTCACCGAAGATGTCTTCCGTGGATCTTTTCACGTGGCCAAGCCAGCGTAGACGTGTTTGCTGTAGACGAACGTTTGGGTATGCCACAATGTCTCACTGCATTCTTGCTTGAAACTTTACCCTTCACTCTGACCTTTACCAGGTACTCATTCCTTTGTCAGCACTTCACAGAAGCTCACCCAAGTTCAGGCTGAGTGGTCACGTCTCTGTGCCATAGATTACACACCGATCTTACACACATCTCATAGACATGGGCTCTACACTTCAATGGAATGCCTTTGTTGGTAAGAATAAGATCAGCCAATTCCACAACTTCGTCCACGAAGCCGCGATGCGAATCCGAACCACTCCTGCACCTGCTTCTGTGTCCACGATATTTCTGAGGTAGCAAAACTCTTGGACTTCTTACAGGGTGATTCCTTTCATTTTGAGTGATTAATCTTCAGGCGAGCTGTATGCCGGTTCATTGGAGCAATTCACTGCTCCTTGAAAAATCACAATCGGGAGCACTTTTTGTTGGATCAATCTGTAGGAAGTACAGATGAATTTGCGCCTGATCCTTTACCGCAGCAACTACTGGTTCACTTTACAGATTTGGTGTATTCTTTGATCTTCCTAGTTACCATGACCTTGGATTTTGTCCCGCTGATCTTCAAGCTACAACGCTCTAAACCATTCATTCACTTTGGAGACATGTTCACAGCCACAGGTTGGCGCCACGATGAGGCGATCTGCATGCAGCAGCTCCCATGGGCCAGATCCCCTACAGTCTCGACGCTTCCTCCATCACTGAACAGAAAGGGGCTAAGCGCTGACCCTTTGTGTACCCCATAACTATGTCCAATTCTACTGATAGACTGTTTGAACTCCGATGCATGGAGATTACCACCGCAACCAGTTGTTCAGGAGCTCATTGTCTGTGTAATGCCTATTCGATGGCTTTCTTGGGGACTTTTTATTTTTTAGTTTGCATAGTAAATCATAGGAAAAATCTACAGAAACAAAAAGTACGATTTTCTAACCCTGTGCTCGACAACTGAACCAGAACATGGGGAGGCGAAGCACTTTTATAAAAATTAAAAGTCTTCATTCAATAAGAGTTTTTAAACCCTCCTGTGTAGAAATCCTTCATTGTAAACATCGCGATGAATTCACAAATTAGTTTCCGGACTATGACGACTGCTCTCGCTGCATATGAGCAGATGTTGTTTTCGGCAGTTTTACTCATTAGAAGCTTTGTGGTATATTTTAGAAGAGCATGTAAAGGGTAAACTAAAAGGTCATGTTTAGAGCTGGAACGATTAGTCAACATTCAAAAAATTGTTAATGATTGAGATTATGATTGAAGTGTTGAAGAATGTGATTATAATTAAGGCGGCCATGTGCTTGATTATGATTATGATTGATTAAGGTGTTCGAACTTGTGACTATGATTAATGTGGTCTGACGCTTTATCATGAAGGCTGGGTAGGTTGAAAGTGATGCTGATTACGGCTTTCAGACCCTTTATCGGGTCGGTGATAGTTACATGTATAGTGCTTTTAAGTAATAATTTGAATCGTGATAAAAATGTTTAATACTGTACAGTGATGACAGTTTTTATTTAAACTCATCTACTTGTTCAATTAATAAACTTGCTAAATTAGTATTATTGTAATTATTCGATTTTGTTCAGTGCCATCATACCGCGCAAATTGAAAAATTATTGAACCCAGTAGTCTATTGAGTATTTCTTGATAATCTAAAGTATACGTTAAGAGAAAGCATCAGAGGGATGATATCGCAGGAAAGATTTTCTATGACGAGGCGCGAACACGTGTTTATGACCGTGCATCAAGGACTGGTACTCTCTTTCCGTCCTTGCGTATTCTAGCTGTCACTTCGCCATCAGAGGTCATGTTCTGACCTCAACTGATGTTCAGATGATTAAAATCAAATTTGCTGATTAAATAACGTGATTTTGATTATGATTGAGATTAATGATTGAACTAAATTTCAATGACGTGATTATGATTAGCCTCAAAAAGTTAATTGATTGAGATTTTGATTGATTAATCCAGCTGTAGTCATGTTATTCATTTTCTGTGAGTTGCAAAGGTTGACCAAAAACTGAGAAATGTTGCTGTCATTAGACCGTGACAACTGGTCTCAGTCTTAGTCTGTTGGTCTGAGAATGCGCTGTATTTGTTGTGAGAGCGGTGCATTATTGCAACATATTATGTTCATTAAAAACGCACAAGATAGATGATAAGACGATAAATGATTGAATTCTGCTGCTGAATCAATGTGCAAATCTTATCTTGATATATTAACATTTCCCCACGTACAAAACAAAATATGTGTGTATTCTAAGGAGAATCCATGTGAACATAAAACTGAGTGCTGATTCATTCTGAGCTTTGGTAAATAGCAATTGCACTCTAAAAGAAGCATTAAATTGAAAAACCGACATAAAATATAGATGTTTTGTTATGGAAGTTGTCAGGTTCAGAAACTTCGAGGACAAGGTGCAAGAGGCAAAGGTGAGATGAGGAATGTCGAGGCAAAGATGCATGACCGGAATCAAGTCTAAAATCAACGAAGGTTAATTATAGTAACACAAAGCTCGGTTTGTTCAGTAATGCTCCTGTGAAAACTAAGCGAAAATATGTCTAACACGGTGAAAAATCAATTGATTGGATATGATTGTATAGCTATTTTGTAGATATACGATTGCATGTGATATCATGCTGCTATTTAATAATTATTGAACGTAGATCTCCAAGGAAAACGTTGTATATCACGCTCTAAAGCTTTTAGATTTAGAATTGTTGTTACAAGGAGGCAGTGATAACAAGGCGCTTTTTCAAAACACGAAGCATCAGACAAAGTATAATATAATGGTGTGTCATTTACTTTGTATAACATCCAGTTTTATGTAAAAGAAATCAATTTTTCTGACGTGCAGACGTTAAGAAAATCCATTTTTCGCTGCATCGTTGTGTTCATTATGCTGTTCTGCGTATTAACTTTTTCAATAAATAAGAAATTATCAGGCTTGCCATAGGAGCGGAATTTCTCATGGGCATAGAAATGCAGTTATGGGAATTTCCATGAATGTGCGAGAAGCTCCAATGGAGCTTATTATTTATTCTTACATTTGTTGCACGATTTTATAGTTGTAATAATTGCTATGCAAGAGATAATGATGCTATCAGTCTTCATTTCTAAAGAAAATTATGCATGGAATGATTGTACGTAGACAATATTTTTGCGTTAACGTGTCAACAGAGGCTTTCAAATTTTAAAGAAAATAGAGTAATAGAAACTAAGATAATGTATGCTTCACGCTTGTAAGTAATATAGTCATGTTTGTCAAGTGATGTTAAATTTCTTATCTTGATTAGGAATCAGATCGTGTGACATAATGTACGTATAAAATGAAAACATGCCTGGTTGAAATTTCTGTATTTGATCCTCGCACATACAGTGTTGTGCAGCAAAATTGACCACCCCATCAAATTTGTAAAAAAAGTACGGAAATCTTCATTACACATTTATTAATACCACTTGATATTGGACAAACATTTCAATCACGTAAGAACGGTCAGAAAAATGTAAAACGAAACAAAGCTGAAAAGAGTGTGTTGCAACCTCTAGAGGAAGTGCAAGAGCGGACAATTAACAGAAGTGGGCAATTTTGCTGCACAACACTGTATGCATATAGTCTATTTTCAAACACGAATTTATGTACTTAGGCCTACTGTATTGACCACTTTCTATGCAGGTTGACTAGGCACCGGCATCGTATGAGCAATCTACTGGAATATGCACCAGAATTACACATGTACCAATACTACTAGACTAAACTGTTGACGATCCACTTGATTGCGCTACAATTGCTACAAGCAGGTATCCACTGGTATCGGTTAGCAGGAACATTTTATGCACGGACGTATATGTAGTAGGCCTATCATGTTTATTTTAGGCTGGCTTTATGCATCCATAGTGTTTTTAGCTATTTTAGTAAACTATTCTAGGCCTGACTAGTTCAAAACAGATGCCCGTAAAAGGGCATATTATGACTTCTAATTAGGAAGGTAGCTTTGATTTCAAAATGCAAGTTTACTGCATCTATAGCAGTCTGATATCATGGACTGCAGACCTACTTTGTGCTGGTATTTGTAGAGCCCTTTGATTTAATTATCTAATAACATAAATGCTACCTTAAAGTTGTCACCTAGACATTAAGACTTGATTTAGGCATATCATGCATGTACACGGTAGACCAACAGTGAAAAAGAATGTCCCCTAACTCAGCACGTGTGGCGATCAAGGTTTCGCCACAGACATTTGTAGGGTCGGTCATTGGATAGAGTAGCTCAATAAATGAATTGTATACTATGTCAGAATAAATGTAAAAATTATTTGTTCATCAAAGGCGATGTCAGAGGTGATTTCCTTTTTTGTTGCATTATATTTCTCATTTCATTTATTCATAGAACTGAGGCGTCTATCTCAATGTTGAGGTGAAAAGTTTCATTAGTATCCATGATTCCTGTGCGAAATGGGTGCATGCGAGATGCAGCAAAGTGAAGGGAAACCTTAGCAGTGCTACCAACTTCGCTTGCCGAGCATGCGTATCAGGGCCAAACATGGATGTCGAATGGACTACAGAGTGTGTCGACATGGAAGGAGCTCGCCTTGAGTGTGTGGACAGTTTCTCCTAACTTTGGGACGTTCTCGATAGCTCTGGAAGTGTTGAGTTGGCAGTAGTGTCAAGAATAAGATGTGGATGGTGTAAATTCCATGAACTGCAACTCTTCTTGAGGGCCATCTTTGAGAATCAAGGGTCGCGGATATGGAGCCTGTGTGCGGCAAGTTATGCTTTATGATTGCGAGTCATGGCCGTTGCTTTCATCCCATGAGAAGATGCTTGAGCGGTGGAGATGCGAATGCGAAGGTGGATGTGTGGTGTCAGACTGTCGGACAGGAAATCGAATTGCTTGAAAAAAAAACACGAAACCATTGCATCAGAAAAGCAATGGGTCTTGAGAGCATCACAGACATCGCCAGAAGGCAAAGACTTCGTTGGTTTGGCCACGTGGTAAGAAGGGATGAGACAGAGTTATGTGGATGGAAGTCGATGTGAAGCAAGTGGTGAAAGATGACCTCAAACAAGTTGGAGCCCAGGAAGAGGACGACCGTGATCGACCGAAATGGAAGGCCATACTCAAGCAGCAAGCGCATAACCCAGCATCTTCTGGAAGAAAAGGACGCAAAAGGGATGAGTGAGAGTGAGAGTGAGATTTCTGTGTAGTCGAGGACAATCTTTGGAATATTTTCGATAATTTGGGCATGGAATTGTGGTCAACTGATGAAGAACGAGATGACGTTTTTCGCCTAATCGGGAACTTCCGAAAGTAGGAGAGAAAGTTAATGAAGTTATACAAGATGCTGGAATTCATAGAGCTTTCTCATACTCTTATGGAGTGGAATAGGTGAATGGAGTTAGCAAGGATGTAGTTGAAGACGATGTCAGGGTTTTTATTTTTCTTGGTTTTAACCCTCCTCCATAGACGTGTGGAGGATTTTGTGAACAGCTCGATAACAGGGTGACCAATGAATTCAGCACTGACTGCAAACAATCGATCAAATATTATCTCTTAAATTATCTACAGTGCGGAGATAAATTCAAAGTGTAATGTTCTCCAATGTAGATAGGTTTCTTTTGGAACAGCCACTTTGTGATGACATATGACAATTACCCGATTCAAATAACAACTTTCTATGAAAGTTCCTCTTATTTACTGGGATCTTTCGGATCAGACGATGAAATAAACTTGAAAGGTGAAGGGTGTGGCCATTGTCACCCTATTTCAAGTGAAAAATTGCTGGAATTCTATTTAGTGGAAATTGAATGCTAAACGCATTTTTAAATAGAGGACATTAATATATTTTTTCTTCACTCCTTCTTGGCATTTAAAAGGCATTAAAACTACTGTTTTTGTTCATTCTGCATCATCTTAGTAATGAAATTCACTTGCACATTCATTGTGAGAACTTTGAAAAGTGAGAATTTCACCCAATCGGTTCATGTTCAATCAATGAATTTTCTCTCAGTTGAATATTGTTGCTGTTCACAGTGCACAATGTTATGAGTTAAGTTTTGAAGGATCTGAACCGAGCATTTCTTCATTTATGTCGACATCAACGGTAGCAGTTTTTCATTTCCACCACGCATCGCTTCCGAATTTATCGGATTCCGTCAGCTGATGTCATCTCGGATCTCACAGTTCCGATCTTATAGTTTGTGTATTGAATAATTCATAAATTTAGATTTACTTTTAGCCACTTGTATGATTTTGATAAATATCTATGACATGTTCATTTTACTCATTTACGACTACTGGAGGCAATTTTCTAAGTTTTTCATTTGATTAATGCGTGAATAATGCGGAAGCCGAATTGTCGATTTTCTACATGATAAAGGTAGTAAATGTTATACTTCTTCAGACTGTAAATCATGCTTGGGATTTGTTGACAGAGAGAAGAGTGAATGTAAATTGAGTAGCAACGAGAGAAAGAAAGATAATACACCACTGATTTAGGCATCTGTGTCAGCCAACCATTGATTTGAAGTTTTTCATGATGAATGAATAAAACTGCATTCACGAAATTGGACTTTTACAAATTCCTCCGCATATGCCACATATTTCTTCTTTTAAGACACTGTCTTAATAGAAACTTTTCGCGAATAGGCACTGTCTTAATAGAGAGATGTTTAAATAGATTCCGACAATTTTAATGTCTTAATAGTGGAAATATACGGTACACACATACGTACTCGTATTTTTCTTTCTACAACTTTATTCTGATATATATGCAATTACGTATTAACATTCGACCGCGGTAATTGAGCAGGCCAATGTTATCAGGCTATATGTTAGCATGAAACATGGATTTTCATAAAAGAAGTTGGAAGTATGACTTTGATTTCAGCCGTTTATCATAAAAAAGGTTCGAAAATTGCTGAGACCAAAATCTTCCACATGTTTTCACCTTTTTGCGACTCATCCGTCGGAGGCAGGTTTGAACCAAAGTTGTTGCAGCCAAATTGTAAGCATGCCCACCTTTATTCCACAAGTCCACAGGATCATCTGCTGAAAGCAGCAGCTTTTCACTATGGCACTGCTATGGCGCTCTCAAGCTCTAGCATCGCTTGCTCAAACTAACCCATGACCTAGAAGATTGAAGTAGTTGTATTTGTGAAGATTTTGAATTTATATTCTTCGATAACCAGGTCTCATGATATAGTTAGCATGTTTCATTATGATAATTACTCAACGGAAATAAAACAAATAAATAAATTTTTTGCTGTTACTTCCTTTTGTCATCAATTTTAAAAAGATAAATCTTTTTTGATGGGAAGCATATTAGCACAAATTTTTATTTATTCCACTCTGATTTATTTGTACTGAGTGCTTATCAAGAATAAAAGGTGTAGCTACTTTGAAAGTCTTGTGTTCGAACCCAGATCTCTCGGACACAGATCGAACACTATACCACAAGACCACTGCGCCGGCTAGCTAGCTGACACAATTACTCAAATCATTGCACAATACTTGTCACAATCATCACTATTCCTGCCTCCCTCTTGTCGTTTGAAGCACAGTAGAGTTATACAGTTCGAACTGGACTACATTTTTTCTTTAAAACAAACCCTAATTGTTGAAATGAATGTATTATTCAATAAATGACTTTGGTAATCGATAAGAATTCCCTCGCATGGAGTGGCGGGAGTTTGAGCACTTGAAATGAATAAGGAGTATATGAAAAAGCTATAAGATATCAATAACTGAATGTGGTTGAAGCAGAATGCGATCGTTCTTTCAATGAAAGGTAGGGAAATGTTGAACAGTTATATTGATTATCCCAATCACAAGTAAATATAATATTGTTAATCAATCGTTCATGTGGAAGTGTTTAAATGAATGTTGAGAAGAACTAGGAAAATTAGAGCTGTCTGTTCGCCACAAAATATAGAAATATGATTCCTGTAAGTAAAAATAGTTGTATTATTTTTTTCACAATCGAGAAATTGATCAATTACTTAGAGATACCTGAAATAAGACTTCAAGATACTGACACTTGTCAAATAGCGGTGTGATATCATCTAGCAGCATACGAATGAAGAGTGAAATCAATCAAACCATCTATTTTATCAGGAGGAAAATTGAAATTAAAATTATCTGCAAGAGCAGTTTCCCAACCGACACACGAATGAAGAGTGAAAGCAATCAGTATATTAACACATTTATTATACATACATTTATTAGCTATATATTTAAAAGATTCGCCAACTATAACCGGTCATAAATACCAGGTGCGGGATTAATCAGTTTGATTTCATATCAGTGGCATTCCCATAATGGCAAATAACTTCATTGAGTAATATCTATTTTTACCTCCGGGATTCCCACAGCATAAATGAAATCTTGAATCATAAATGACTCTCATAAGCGATTTTAAACAAGACAGTGCGTCATTTTTCGTTGTTCGCAGTGATTTGCAGCTTCATCCTTTAGAAAACTGAGCGGGATGAATCGTTTACCTCGAAGCTTGTATCCTCCGATGAAGCAGTATTCCACATAAATGGAAAGATTAACAATCACAGCGTACGTATGTGGTCAATGAGAATCTCCACAAATCTGTTGAACTTAAAAGAGACTCACCTTATGGGAATGTGTTCTATGCAGTCTCCGAGTCAGTGGTTTTTGGTCCTTTCTTTTTTGAAGAAGCCACTATCATAGGACCTTCCTACCAGGAGATGCTTGCCAACTGGTTGTTGGCCTCAATTGCATCATTGGCATCTATCGGTCCGACGGTATTTGAATGAGATGGATTGGACGTTATTCATCTGCAGACAAATCCCTTCACGCTAGGCCGCCGCAAAGCCCAGATTTTACACCTTCAATTTTTTTTACTTTTGGGTTATGTAGAAAATGCAGCCAATTACCACCTCTTCCAACAGATTTAGAAGAACTCAAATCCCGAATTGCAACATCCACCCGGTCTTTGACTTTAGAAATGCTGCAAAACGTGTGAGATGAGTTTGATTATCGAATGGACGTCGTTCGCGCTGCTCAAGGCGGTCATATTGAGAACTTTGTCACTTTGCTAAGAATGCAGATGTCTTATATTGCAAATATATCGTTTTGTCAAATAAGTTTAAATGGGAAACGGAAAAACATGAAAATGAAATAATCAAGTTTTTATTCATATTAGAAAGACATGACAATAATAAGTTTTGTTATTAATGTAAAAGTATCATTTTCATAATCAGAGTTTTCTAATGAAGGTAATAAGATCTTTCGGATATTTCTTTGTTAGTAAAAAAAACTTGAAAGCGTCATCTTTCAAATTGTATATTGCCAAGCGTCGTACGTTATTTCGTCTTGAAATAATAATTGTTTGAAGTTGGGATATTCTTTTATGTTCACCCTATTGCAAAATATTACACAGAACTCAAATGCAAGACTTAATTTCAAGCAGGTATACTCATTCACATCAGTGACATTCAGTGTGACTTCTGCTGGTGCAAATTCTTGCAAATATCATCAAAGCGCGGCAGTGTGCAACTGAAGCTTACTCGCATGTCAGATACCGTACATTGAGGGTTCCTTTTCCCTGACATTGTCGCGAGCAGGGTGGAGAATCCAGCCTCACATTGATATGCTGTCACAAATGGAGCGAGCTTCTCCAAAAGCTGACTTTGCTAGTTGATGAAATGAAGTGATTGTAGCTGCAGTCTCTTCATTGCTTTCACGCAATCCAAGTAGATGTTTTTTCTCTGGAGTCTCGTCGGGCATCTTGCGAATATCGAATCGAAACAGATTTCTGATCCACTCGTCGTTAGAATTCAACACGGTACCGACAAATGCTTGATGATGATTTGCTGAAGAAGTGGCAGAATTTTCCAATTCCTTACGAAGCCGTTGAAAACCTATTATAAGAAGCCTATAAGAAGCCGTTGAAAACCGACCATATCTTCGTTCGGAACCCACCAATCTCGCTTCGGACCACCCAGGGTCCAGGGACCCCTGGCTGGGAACCACTGTGCTACAGAGAGGTCACTGCAAGTTCAAATTTGGCGATATTTCTGTTAAAGTCTTCGTTCATACCAATTCAGTCAGATACTGTGTGTTCAGAGCTGTAAGTGGGCCTGAAGCTTCACTTCCATTTACTTGTAAAGATGTGAAAGTCAACGAACAGAATGTGATGGCAGCTGACAGGAAGTGTGAAAATGCAAGTTATCTCTTTCTCTTCCTTATTAAATGACAGAAGTGAAATACTTTTTATATCAGAGGACGTTTCGCTTCCTTTATCAACGCGGCAAAATCTATGTGAAAAGCGTGTTTCTATAGAATGATGAAAGCAAATCTATGCGACGCAGCTTAAAACACATCACCTCCCTAGCTTCCCGTCAATGAACAGAGCATGGATATTAAGTCGTCACACATGCGTACGAATCGTGGTCTCCGTGGTACGGTGGTTGAGTGCTTAGCCTAGCGATATTTAGGTTCAGAGGTAGAACCCCGCAGGGTATCATTGGAAGTCGGCAGAAAGGGCATCCGGACTAAAAGATCACAACGCTCCACTTAAAAGTGTGACTGTGTCAGCACCGTCGAAGCCCCCAGCATGGGGAGTAGTGACGTTAAACCATCATCACATGCGGACGAATCACTTGAATCTTAAAGCAGTGGTGAAATAATGCAATCTATAAGCCTAAATTATGGAATTTATTCAAATATTTTTCCTTGGCTAGAGTAGTCTCAAAAGCTTAATTATTGGCAACTGAATTTAGAATGATTTATCGCGTCGACTGGGCTCACTTTATCGATACATCTGCCGGCGTTCTCATTACTTGAAATACATGTAATTCGAATCAATTTTACTTCAACAGATTGGTATATCCATCATTTGCTTATCTACCTCCAAAATAACCGCATTTATTGTGAACCATTCTTAGCTCTAAGGCACAGATTCAAATATTACACATTTAGAAAATCAAGCATGAACGTATGTACATCGTACACGTAACACGGCATATCCTATGAGTAGGCTCAGTCCCATTTACAAGTCTGTGTGTACTGCACAGTCGAGTCCCTCATTCATTTAAACATGGCTGATTTATTTGTTTTGATTTATCATTTTTATCTTCATTTCTTGCAGATACTGATAAAGAAATCACATTGTCAAACCCTAAATCCTACACTCGTGAGGAAGATGATTTGGATTCTGATGTTGACCCTGTGACATCTGATGACGACGACGACGATGATGATGACGACCTTTTCGATGAGGAGGATGATCCCGACGATGAGGAGGATGATGATGATTGAACAGAATTGAAATTTATTATTTAGAGAGAAGCTAGGCAACTGCAGTTCAATGACTTATAGTTAACTTTATCAAATATTGTACTTTTATGAGTTTCAGGGAATTGTCTGAAAATGACATCGTGACATGTTCGAAATTGATCGTTGTCACAGCCTGTTTCGACTTTGGCTTCTCACACTGGACATGAGAATGCCTTTATATGCTGAACATTTTATATATTCGCAACATTTCTTCAGACCGTTTGGTCCGTAACAAGTACTTTTCCTGTTTGAACCAATTTTTACTGAATTTTTATGAAGCCATCCCTGTCATATTGTTTTCTGTGACTTACATCACCAGTGAACATGTTTGTCGATGCCATGCACTTTTGCACCCCAGCGGAAAGTACGCCTATAACAGGGTTTCTACCAAGCCTGGATAACCTGGATATCCTGGATATCTCCTGAATAAAATTCCTTAGCCTGGATAACCTGGATATCCTGGATACCTCCTGATTTTGGCAGAATTTAGGTAGTAAGTAGCAAGCAATCACTCAATCAGTTATGAAATTTTTGCTGATTTTTCGCCACGAGGACACGAATATTCTTTGGTCTCGTGAATCGTCCAATAATGCAATAAAAACTCAGCTTCACACCTTGAATGTTCAAATCCTAAATTTGGGACCGATTCGTGGTGAGCCTCACATTCGGATATGGTCCTTGAAAACGAGCGCCTTCAGAATTGACTTCACAACCTCCGTGCAGTTTTATATAGATACCTGAGAACTATTAAGGTGGTGTAGGCCTACCAAATACCGCTGAAAAAGAGATAACAAATATTGCATTGGAGATTGTATAATAATATTGCTACCTATGAAATACGGACACATTTAATACACAGAGAGTAATGAAACCTGATCCTTTTGGCAATTAAGTATAGTAGCCTATACATGTAATCATCATTCAATTTTGATTGAAACGTTTCTAATAATAAAAATAATTGCTATTTCATTGACTTCCAGCAATTCGAGTATCATTTTTGCAGACGATGATTGTCAGAAAAACCGTTATCTGATGAAGATCATTGCCTGTGTATTTCAGAATGATATTCGTCCAAGGAGAACATTCTCTATATATGTGATATGAAATGTGTCCATAGGTATTATGAAGTTTTATTCTTCCCTTATATGACCATGTTTTAGCAGCGTGGCTTGCATATCATGGAACATTCCCTGTATGGACATGGATGTACGATGCTGTGGATGCTGTGCGCTTTGATTACATACAGCTGGGATGTAGTCTATTAGATTTGTCGCCGATGATACGTCTTATGGAAGTCTTATGAAGTGTACCAGACCTTGTTCCAGAATATCTGGTTAATCCTGCCGTCTGGTGTATGTGAAATCTACGAACTTCCTCCGACAATAAGCGCTCTTATTTACCCATATGCCGGTGCTTCATATCGGTTGATATCGGTATTGAAATAGCCTATTCATTATCTCCTTTAAATCTTTCGTCACTTCTATATTATTTGTGACTGTGTCTTTTACCCTATGTATCCGAAATTCATTGCCAATAAATGATCAATCGAAGTTTTCTCATTTTTACTTATGTTCTTTGTTTATACTCGTTAATTGTTCTGCATTCGTTGGCTCTATCGAGTCTCCCTATTAACCTATTCACCCAACTGAAGGTGGCAGATGAACTTCTTCCCATGATCTCGTTTATGGATCTGGAAACTGGTTCGGGTCCGCGTTGATTTCCTGAACATCGCTGTTCGTAATCATTTGAGACGTGATGAATATTTGTGTAATATCCATGCCGACACCTGTCCGTGTTCAACAGACGAACTTGACCGGCAGTGATTTTGTAGAGAAATTGTTTAAGTTTGAAGCGATCGAAGATTTCAAGCTGGAGAAAATCTTGCTCAACAGCATCATTTCGAACCCACACACGATCCTTCAAAAGAAGTTGGATTTCCTCTACCTGGCCGTCTCGAACATTCAATACAGGAATCGACCCATGGATCAACCGTGACATTCAATTTCAGACATATATCAAACATCAGCATGGAGAGCATTATTGTCATCAATGATGGATAGTGGAAGTAAGCAAACCAGGGAAGTGGAAAAGAGCCTTTTTGTTTGAGCATGTACCTACTACTTTTTTAGATGTTGCATACTGATGTCGTATCATATATTGGGTGAGGTCAAATACTGAGTGTCGGAGTGTGAGTGCTGTTCTGAGCTCTTAGGTGTTGACACTCAACACCTGTGAAAACACTGGTGCTGATGCTTTTGGTGTCGATCGTAGGAAGACATAATGCGTACCTATTCACGGGACCTATTCTATGTAGCTCCAAAGATTTTAGTGGTGTGCATTGGTAAGACACGGAGACAGAAGCTGGCAGAACATGTGAGCTTATGCAAGAAGCGAATTGCTTGAAGCTATAACCGTTGTAGGCGTAAAGTGTTAATTCCGAGTGTTCAGCGCCAGTGTAAGTGTTGACAGCAGCGCCCAGCACCCGTGGAAAAGCGAGTGCTGAAAATGAGCGCTGAGCACCAGGTGTTGCAAGTGCTGCTTTATGCACGTTCATTAGGCCTACAGTTACGATTTGTCATAGCCTTTAATAAGAGAGCAAGACTTTTCCAATAACATGAATTCGGATAACCCGCAAAAAAACTAATCAAGGCGTCAACTCATATCATAAGACGTCTTAGTCAACACGACACTAGAATTTGACCTAATCTGAGCGCTCAACCCCTAGAGGCTGGTTGTTCATGAATCTGATTTTTATGAATGATTCAAGTGTTGAATACCTTTACACCAATACTCTAATACTCAAATGAATTGTTCGACACTGGAATTGTAACATCTGCACTCAAATTCGCGTCAATACTAACACATTTAAAAGAACCCAACAATTCAACACTATTATTGAACACTAATGCTACCATCAGTCAACAGCAAAATCTCAAAAGTGAACATTGCATTGATTAGGAACCCACACTAAAACAAAAGAGCAGGGCTGCAATTGTGTCGAGCACCAACACTTACTTCCTGACGCATGGTGTGAGTTTTCAGTGCCAAAAGCAACACTAGCACTCCGACACTCAATATTTGACCTTACCCATTGTAAAGCTGCGGATTGTATCTGCAGTGTAGGCCTATCTATCATGCACGTGTGTAAGCGTGAACTAGGATTTAGTCGGAATAACATTGATCTACAATTCTACATGTAGCCTATGAAATAATGTTTTACGATTTTGTCATACTGATCTACCTGTACTGATATATTACCTAGTCTTACCTGATAAAAAAATTTCTTGTATTGCATTTAATCAGCAGAAAATGAGAATCATTATCCATCCCTATACTTCAGATAATCATCCTAAACTATAGCACACCTATCCACAAGTGAATGAATGGCTGTTCTCAATTTTACATGTATATGTGAAGGGAGACTAGGGGACTAGAGACTTAGCCTGTGTATCGCATTGAGTTGAATTACGCATTCGATCTGAGCCCATACCGGGATCAAAACGGTGAAATGGTCCCTGTTGGTTGTAAGAAAGGTCTATACTGTTGACTTGCAAAATTTACATTATTTTTCCCGAGCGATTTCTGTAATTCCTAATTTATTACTGCAAGCATGAATCATTCGCAAAAAAATGCAATTAATTATTCAAACTGCCTAATTGATGTTTGACTTGCATAGTTCTACATTTCAACCAAAAAACTACATGTGCAACTGTATATCTTGTTTTTCAATCAGATAAAACAAATGAAAATACGTGAAGCAAGCATCGACTGACGTTGCAAGCATCGACTGACGTATTGCCATAATTTTGTTCAGATATTACGTATTTCATTTAAATCACATCCACGGAACACATTGAGAAAGATGTCGAAACGATACCACTAGAATGTTGAAAGACAAGCAGAGATAAGTTAGGCATATAGAACAAGGGATGGGGCTAGATAGTAGGATCGCCGAAATTCTTCGGTTCAAACGTAATCGAACACATATTTTCTCAGGGGAACTGGTATATTTCATTATTACCGTAGTCATAAATAGTGTCTAGCTAGGCACATACGTACACTAGGTATATTAGTGTCTAATTAGGTCTACCTACGTACGTCTTCTCATTATTCCATTGTGTAAAGATGGCATGGATTTGGAATGATTAAAATGCTCCATTGATTTTCCTTTCCAGATGGCAACACAAATGCATATTCAAACATGAGTGGTTAGATTCAACTCTGTATCCGCAGTGGAAAACGTGGCTACAAGCTGTGTCAAGCGACCAACATCGCGCATTTTGCAAAGCTTGCAACAAAGCGTTTGACATTTCAAACAGGGGAAAGTCGGTTATCGATTCTCATGCAAGTCGCCAACTCATAAGAAAAATTGTGAATCGGTGAAGGGCACTTTCTGGCCAGCATCCTTTAACTCAAAGGCAGATTCGTCTAAAGCCAAGTCCGCTACAATCGCTGAATCCTCCGAGTCCACCGAAACCGCTGAATCCTCCAAGTCCGCCGAAACCGCTGGATCCTCCAAGTCTGTCTCAGCCGTTTATCACAGAATCCAACGTTGACGTCCTCATTTATTATTCAACATGAGACAACGACAGCTGAAATCATTTGGGCCCTCGACTGTGTCAAGAAGCACCGTTCATATAACTCAAGCAACGATCAGGGACACATTTTTCGTGCAATGTATCGTGACAGCGCTATTGCTCAACGTTACCAAATGGCAAATGGACAAATTGGCCTATGTGACTATCTATGGCCTTAGTCCACATTTCTCGAAGGAAACCATTGCCATAGTAGCACAATCGGGTCAATTTGCAGTATCTTTTGATGAATCCCACAACAAAGCTGTCCATAAGGGCCAGATGGACATTTGGCTGCGATATTATGACAATAGTTCGGACATCGTTCGCTCCGATTACTTGACGTCAATATTCCTTGGTCATGCCAGTTCACAAGATCTTCTGAAAAGTGTCATTGAAGGACTTGAGAAGGGGGTTTCGCAATTGGATATCAAGAAGCTCCTTAGATCAGCCTTGATGGTCCAAATGTGAACCTTCTATTTTACAAACTTTTTTCCGAAGACTTCCATGACAAAACCAAGAAATCGCTGATCGACACAGGAGTTTGCTCGTTACACGTAGTCAGTAATGCACTTCAGCACGGGCATCAGCACAGAAAGTGGGGTCTGAAAAGCATCCTGCGTACCATGTATCTGTTGTGGAAAGATTCGCCTGCTCGTAGAGCGGAATACAGTAATCTCACAGATTCCGATCAATTTCCTCAGAAGTTCTGCACAACTCGTTGGGTGGAAAATCAGAGTTGCTGTCAACGTGCGATTTCCGTCTTCGACAATGTGAAGAAGTTTTGCTCTGAAGTCAAACCGAACCCCAACATCCAGTCTTTCGATATTGTGAAGGAAGCCACCCGGGATGAGATATGCAAAGCAAAACTGGAATTCTTCAAGTTCATGGCATCAGAAATGGAAACCGTTCTTGCGACGATATTTCAAAGCGAGAAACCTTTGGTCCCCTTCTGGTATGAATTCCTCATGACACTGTCTGTGGATAGCCTTCAACGGATAGTCAGAGCATCTGCAATTGAAGGAAATGCGGTTCCACCTTTTCGAAATTGAAGGACTTGGATCTGAGAAATGAATCCAATTTGAAGGGACTCAACTTCAATTGATATCGGATTTGGTGCACAATGGGCTTTACCAAAGAAATTGCATCCTCAAAGAAAGTTGGAGTTCTTCAGTCAATGCCAGAAATTCCTGATCGGAATGATTGAAAAGCTATTCGAGAGAGAGTCCACTGAATTAGCGGTCGATAAGAGGTGCCTTCGTCCCTGTCTCCCAAGGAGATGGTGAGCAAACCCAACACCTGCGTCAAGCGATTTGACGTACTGCTGGAGGAACTGCTGAAGGCGGAGCAGGTCAGTGTCTCGGAAGCGGACTCAGCGAAAAAGCAGTTCAGTCACTTCCTCAAAGACAACGAAAAAAAGACCGATCTGCTAAACTTTGATGTGGAACGACCACCGCCTGGATTCGCTTTACGCGAAAGTGATGAAATATGATGGAAACTACACTCAACTATGGGCGGTTTCACGGCCAGGCGGCTGTGAGAGCGGTTTTTTTTCAGTCAACAAAGACAGTTTGGTTGAGAGTCTGCATGAGGACTCAATCATTGGACAGCGAGTGGTGTACAATGCCATCAGTTTCTACGGAGGGGTGCTGAAAGTCCCAATTTCGGAAAAGCTGAGGCAGTCCGTCAAAGCCGCATCGATGCGTAGGCAAGCTGGCACTGACGTTGTGCGAAGCGAGGAGAAAAATGCAACCAGCAATTTGAATAGGAAAGCGCACAGCTGAGTGACGAGCAGCAGCTGAGACAGATTGAGAAAGAGAAGATAGAGCAGGCTTGATGAGGAAAGAAAAGGTGTTGGCAATGAGCGTGCTCAGAAAATAAAGCGACTCAAATTTAGTATTTCCTAAGTACGGTGTTGCATTTCCGTCCTTAAGACAATGCCTCGAAGTGAGCAGGGGCCGGTTAAAACGATGTATTGGTTATTTTCAAGTCAATAGCTTTTTTAACACCTTGATATTATGCGCTCATCCTCCAGGTAGTCAAATGAGTTTCGCGATCTCTAAAAAAGATGATGCGCTGCTCGTGAAGTTTATGTGGAATTTAGAATCAGCTGAAATTTCATAGTGTCCGGTTATGAATGTACTTGCGCCCAGACATGCAATTCGAATGGTTCGTATGTTGACTCATATATAGTTTATTGCAGAAAAGATTTTCCCAAATAACTAGTTTTTCAGACAAGTAAGGGAAAGGTTTTTAGCAGCTGCTCATTACGTAGGCTATCATGCGATAGGCATATCTTAGGGACGACTAAAAGTTTGACTAAGCCTCCATTGAAACTAATCTAGTTGATTAACTGTACTTTTGTTTTACCAAGCCCCTGTACTACATCTCAGTGCTGCATCCACTCAGCTGTCTACATAGACATGTATTTGGACAGAGGTTGAACATGTTTTGTTGTTTACAGTCCTTCTTGAGATACTTCTGTTATTGCTAGCTAACAAAGTGCGAGTATTTTATGCTGTATACATAGACATGTATTTGATTAGAGGTTGAACAAGTTTTGTTGTTTACAGTCCCTTCTTGAGGTACTTCTGTTACTGCTAATCAAAGTGCGAGTATTTTATGCTGTCTTGTATCGATCTTTGCAAAATTTATGTGCACGGTATTTTGGATCGAGGCTAGGCATGAATTGTTTTTTGAGGTCTTTTGTTATTGTTGAATAAGCTAAGGTAGTTTATGCTGCTCTTTATTGCTCGTTTAGATCTTTTATTAGAAATACATTGGATCAGTCTATCAAAATTATATTTTTCACAACTATATCATGTAACATTCCATCATTTTACCTCGTACATTATCAGCTAGTGTTTCAACAGGGTTCAGTTCATACTCGCCACTTAAGCGGACTTTGTCCTTATAATGTCAAACGCATTCCTGGCCTGTGTCCGAGAGGTCAGACCACCTTAAAACATATGTCCTCCATGAAATATATGCCAAAAAAACGGGGTGCCCCAAGCGTTAGAGGATCAGTCATATAACTTACAGTTAGTGAGCTCATATTCAAGTATTAATGTGAAAAGCCCCATTTCGTGTCTCCTGGATATGCCTGGAGCTGTCTCCTGGATATCCTGGATATCTCCTGATTTTGGGGGTAAAAATCTGGTAGAAACCCTGTATAAATTCTGATATCTATGTAGTTGTTAACTTTAACCATGGAAATTGATGATCTGCACCCAAGATATAAAATATTTTTTTCTTTTTTCTTTTTGATGCCCGTTTTTCTCTTGTTGTGGATGTTGTTGAAGTTAGCACCAACTTCAACGCCAACTTTTTGAATAGAGTTTGTACAGAATAGAAAACCACATGTACAGGTACTATTAATGACGCAGAGTTTGTACAGACAAAAATTTTTCCAAAATTCGAACTCCTTCAGCTTCAAAATTCAAATTTAAATTCGAAAAAAACAAAAATTGGTTGCTGTTTGGTCAAGTATTGGTTTGCTGCTACCTAGTTTAGCGAGTTTGTAACAGCATTCCGATGGAAAAACATTTAGATTACAAGCACAAAAAACCGAGTTTTTGGTTACAGCAACTTCCAGGCACCTTCCCTACACGAACAACCGGTAATTTTTTTTTTTTTATAAAACCGCCAAACCAAAAACGACATTTTTTAGAAAAAAATGATAAGATTTCTCCAGAAAAGTACTTGGTGTGCTAGCAACATGGGAAAAATGAGTTTGTACAGTGCTCTAAACCGGTGGAAGAGTGTTCTACTAATCGAGTCTGAGTTTGGAACACACACTTCTCCGACAACTCCAGCAAATCCTTAACGACCGGTGTAAATACGGTATATTATTGAACAGCCAACTACAAGAATACCAGCTGCCCATTTAATGAACAAATCAAAATTGGTGCTACATGGAAAATGAGTTTGTACAGTACGCTCTAACCGGTGGAAGAGATGTTGTTTACTAAACGAAAGGGTCTGACGTTATGAAACAACACACTTCTCCGACAAATCTCCAACACTCCTACGACCCCGTAAATTACCGGTGCTATATACAGTAACTACAACAACGATGGGATGGTTTTGTTTCAAAATTCATCGAGTCGGTTTGAATCACTTTCCACCCATTGCAGCGACCAATTAAAAAACACATATATTGGTTTCAAGAAAAACACCATTATCCGAGTGGCAAAATGTGAAAAGATTACTGAGGAATGGGTTTTTGGGGATGCACAAAACTCTGGAAAAAAAGGCCGTGTACGTCAATAAAAGGGGGCACGGGGTGGAAAGCTTAAACGTAGGCGGACGTACTCACCAAAAATCAATAAGCCTCCTCACCAAAATCCAAATGCTGACATTGGAGAAGGACGACAGATGAATATCGAGTTCTCAATTTTTACATTACTCTATTCCAAGGTAGGAAGCACAGCATAGAAAGGTCAGATAGGATAAAAATGACCTTGCGACATTTATGCAATGAAGGCCGCCGAATATCTTAAATACGATAATGATCGGACAGTCCGAAACGCATATAGAAAAACAACTAGAGCAAGGTGTTAAGATAGAAAAGAGGAACATCGCTGAAAATGCCTGTACTAAGATGGTTGATAAATTGTAGTCAAAAACAATTACAAATGCCCTCAAAAAATCACGGCAGAAAACAACCTCTTGATTATAAGTGTTGCTTGCAATCATCACTAATACACTGGGAAAAAAAATCGAAGATATAATAAATGTAACAAATGTATATCACTGGCCATAGTCCAGCTGATAGGGCCGAAACAATGGAAACCTTTAGAATACAAAGGGGAAAAAGGTTTGTACTAGATATGTGAATTTAAGGTATTAGTTAAAATCCGGAAAAACGATCAAAGGTAAATAAAGTAAGAATTGTACAGGCTTGCGTATTAGCCTATAACGATGAACCTTAAGATGGACCAACAATGTGACCAAGCGATAAAGTTGTTTTTAAAAATACAAAAGGAAATGGTCGGGATAAAAGATCAATATACAAGACAAAACTTCATGAATGTCTCATGACAAGGCGGACATACAAGTAGAGGCCAAAATATTCCAATTTTCGTGTTCACAACTTCAAAAAATGTTGAAGACTTATCGATCAAACATGGAGAGCATGGGAGACATAATCGTAGTTGTTTTTGAACAGAATGCTGCTCTGTAATCAGTGCACCGCATGTTCAGATACACTGCATGCTTACTAAGTTGATAGTTTGAATAATTTTCAAATGAAAGAATGTTATCACCCAGATGTCATAAACGAAGGACGGTGTAGAAGGAGCAACCTACTGATTTTCAAGTTATGTCGTAACAAGCCCGAAGATATAAGCTCCTTCAAGTGAGAATATGAGCGTGTACAATTGGCAATAACCGCAATGAATCCTAAAACCTTGTATGTAGGTTCAACCCAACTGGTATAGAAATTAGGAACTTGATTTCGCTGGAACCCTTAACTGGATGATGTTAATCAACCGCGTGAAGGATGTCATCAAAAATATGTATCACAGTCAGGCAGAAGGGCTAGTTAGGCTCACAGTTCAGTAGCCATAAAATGTTTGACATGTAAACACTTAGGGTCTATATTCATTTATTAATCTCATTTTTGTTGAATATTGTCTCATCGTCATATATTTGCACATCACCAACTACTTGTACCATCTTCTTGTGTACTGATACTAATATAAATGATGTTGTATAAATGGAATGTGTTAAAACCACAGCAAACATTGCATATTGCTTCATTTTCCTTTTCCTGGAGTGAAAAGTTTATAATTCTATGTGGCCATTTAAACATAAACAGCCGGCGCGCATAGATTAAGGAAATACAAATACACGTACCAATTCGCTGCCCAAAGATGGAATTTCGACTATTTACCATTCATCTCAGTCAACAATCTTTTTAAAATCAACATGTGATAGTTAAGTGACCTTGATCGTTGATTGTAGTTGGATTGAAAATAATAGCCGTGCATGCAGTGTATAAAAATATTGCAGGATTATTATTACGATATACTGGCTTGAGGAACTGCAACATGAAGTAAATGCGACTCCAGGTTGTAGCCATAGAGTATGATATATTAGGTAGAGTGGTAACTCCGCATTTATTAAATCCCCAATATGTAGTACACTTTCGATTTTTATTCAATGAACTCAAGGGAGATTACAGGTGGTATTGTGCACCAAATGTGAGATATGCGCACGTGTGGCAGTTTTTGAAGAAATTACAACGGGGATTGACTGATCATGATAGCATAAAGAAGACAGGGAATTATGGCATTTCACACGGATTCTCCATGACAAGCCTTGGAGATTTGAATGCACTTGCTCCAAAAATTGACAATCTCGATGGGGTTCCTATTACTTTTCATGCTGAACCTCAAAGGAGTTTTATTCTTTAGTCGTGATCATATCACAAGGGCAACCTGCAACAAACAGTCAGCAAACAAATCACAAGACAATGATCAAATCAAGACAATGATTTCATTTAACTTTGAAAAAGATGTAAATGGTTCGCACATCACTATTCATGATTCTAGAAATGAAACATTTTCGTGATCGAATACCATCAAAATCATCCCGGTGAAAATGGAATTAAGAACTTGAAATTCTCAGTCAAGAAAGTACGAATAATATCGCGAACTTTTTCATGAAAGACTGTTCATTATAATACAATTCATTGAAATTCCCTTGATATTCAGCTTGATTCTCCGCTTAGCTAGGACTGCTTACTGACTGTCAAATATTCATTCCTCTTGATATCCAACTTGTTTTCATACTACCACCAAGAGTGCGTCATCTCGGTAGATATATAAATTGGTAAATTTTTACTTTTTTCGAAACGTGCTCGAATAATTTATTTGGACCACGGGAACGCAAATCTCCTCTCTCCGCAAAAAACGTGAATCTTTTGATATAAAACAACTTTTCACTGTATACAGGTACTTTTCTGAGTCTGAACACTCTACCTAATATACCTATACCTACTCTATGGTTTGTAAGATGTAGCCAAAACCAATAGATCACAAGTAGGATGTACAAGTTCATCCACACGAAATAGCGGATTCGATCGAATACCTCTTCATTATTTACGTAGACCCGATCGATTTGGATATGAGAAACCAGGTCTGGGGTAAATGCGGACATGGCCCATCGGGATAGGTGCGACCAAAGATGTCAAAAAGTTTGATTTTTGTCGCTTATGTTTTTGATAACACTCCTGTGTCAATAAAATCGTCACCAACATATTTTGAAGAATAAGATGTCTCCAAACGACAATAGGGGTGCCAGTGCTCAAAGATCTACAAAGCTTCATGGATTTCGATCTCCTAACAACAGCTCAGATGCAAGAAAGTGAAGTCCAATCAAACGAAAATGATCTACCGTCCCAGAAAAAGAACGAGAAACCTTTACGAGATTTAAGGGGCCCTTAATTCTGATATTGCTTTTTCTCTAATACGCTCGTATATTTCTAAAATAGGAGGCTAATTCCTGCTTTGAAACGTAGATCAAGCTGTAGCATTTCATGCATGTAACGCTATTAAACAAATAGGCATACTCAAGGCTTCAAAATACGCCTAATATTATACTTACTATAAACTCTCTTCCCATTTTATCTCACATAAAAGCATAAATCTATCAAAAAATGAACTACATCAATTCTGGCAATCGCAAATAGACGCAAGATCCACTTCTATATGTGAAAATGTCTATTCTACGTAGGCATTGGGCAACTTAGGGATACTTCTTGTATGGAACAACTGCTCTATTGACAAGATAAGGAGCGGAATACATCACCAGTCATTATCAAACTACGAGTACATTCCCAACCTATTCAGTCGGATTCTAATTCGCAACACTGTATGAAAACGCACTTAACTCGAAATAACCCCCCGCAGACCCATGTCGTAGGCTACACCCAATCATCGAGAAAAGAGATTTTGAAGTCGGCTTACTTCACTGCCAACTCATAGAAAAACTAATTATTCTATGTTCATAAATGGGTAGTATTCTTGAAGTACTGTATAATAACCAGGTATATTTACCGTCGTAGGAGTGTTGGAGTGTCGAGAAGTGTGTGTTCAAACTCAGACTCGATTTAGATAGAATACACGTCTTCCACCGGTTAGAGCACTGTACAAACTGATTTTCCATGTAGCACCAATGTACTTCTCATGGAAAATCTTATCATTTTCTTGTAAAAAGTCGGTTTTTGGCGGTTTTTACCGGTTGTTCGTGTAGGGAAGGTGCTGGCAGTTGGCTGTACAAACTCAGTTTTTAGTGCTTGTATCTAATGTTTCCATCGGAATGCCGTACAAAACTCAGCTAACTAGGTAGCCACCATACTTGCACAGTTTATTTTTTCTCGAATTTAATTTGAATTATTGAAGGTGAAGGAGTTCGAATTTTGGAAAAATTTTTGTCTGTACAAACTCTGCGTCATTAATAGTACCTGTACATGTGGTTTTCTATTCTGTACAAACTCTATTCAAAAAGTTGGCGTTGAAGTTGGTGCTAACTTCAACGACATTTGTTGTAGTTGAAATGATCTGAGATTTTCTTTTACAAATTCTATTTTGAATAAAAAAGTTATGCAAGAAATATTTGCTTTGCAAATTATTTCAGATTCCTGAAAATATTGTCAATTAATTCAATTTCCACGTCAACTAGTTCAGAAACAATCAGAGATGAATTATTCTTTAGATTTGATTGCCCAGTTGTGCTGGCGGGTTGGTTGTCCGATTAGACGAACCTGGCTATTGTTTTCTTCAAGAAACTTGTAATCCTTCAAGAAAGCATATTTCAATGATGAAGTCATTTATGAAGATGGCATTTTCGAAGTTTCTCAGGTTCCAGGCAGAGTTGAAGCTTTATTCATAACGTTGGTCTCATTGAAGAGGATTAGCACATGCATCATAATTCTTCTGTATACAATAAATCTATGAATCTGATTTATAATTTTCACCTGGACTGACGTCAAATAGTATCATTCAACACAACCTAATTGATATACAGGTTGGCGCACGTAAACCGCCAGATTTTAAACTTTTGTTACTCCTCAAATATTCATCCGATCGTCAATGAAATTTCGACTAGTTTGGAGTACAGGATTTATGATGATTATACCTGTTGTACTGAGAATTGTCAGAAAATTCTGATTCTATTGACCGAATGACATGTAGTAAAATTGACATACCAACAATGTATCTTAACATGTAAAATTTAATGATAGACGTTTCCCTTTATTTCCCTCACGTCTTTATCAATAATGACCAAAACGAATTAAGGTAGATATCATAGAAAACATTTATTAAATGAAAAACATAAGAAAAAAGTGTTTGTAGTCATCGAACTTCAACGTGTCCTCCTCCATTCTCGAGAACGGATTCGAGTCGCTTTTGGTAGGCCAGATCAGTTTCTCGACAACATCTCAGTTGTCACTTCTTGAAATGCTTGTATGGTGCGGTCCTTCAGGTCTTGCATGGATGTTGGCCGTGTATGGTAAACCTTGGACTTGACAAAACCCCACAAGAAGAAATCGCAAGGCGTCAGGTCAGGTGAACGCGGTGGCCATGGCATGTTAGGAGATCCACGTCCCATCCATCTGTTAGGCATTTTCTTGTTCAACCACTCACGCACAGGAAGTACCCAGTGTGGAGGTGCACCATCCTGCATGAATATGATGCTCCTGCCTCTTCTGTCCGACTGCACCGCTGGCCAAAATTCCTCCTGTAGCATCTTGAGATACCGATCCTTGTTGACGGAGCTGTCGAAGAAGAACGGTCCGTAGATACCTGATTGGCTGATTGCCGCCGCAACGGTGTGCGTGGCGAGTGCACAGACTCTTGCTTGATCCAGTGAGGGTTCTGGTTGGCCCAATAACGACAATTGTGGCGATTCACACCACCATCCAGATGGAAGTGAGCTTCATCGACGACCAGGTTAGTTCCACTAAAATGGCTCGGGTTGGCTTGGATGCGCTGCAGCTCCTGTTCTGCGAACTCCATGTCGGTTTCAGATCTTCTTCGTGTAATCGCTGCACCACCTGGACCTTGTAAGGATGCATCCATATAGTCATGGAGGATGCGCTGGATAGTGCGGCGACTCACTTGAAGAGCATTAGATGCACGACGGGTAGATGTGTTTGGGTCCTCCTCGAAGTGCTGCACAACTCGTTCCACATTCTGTTCCGTTCGTTCAGAAGATGACCGGTCCCGCTTGACAGTCACCACACTACCACTGGTCAACAGGTTTGTGTGCCACCGCTTTATGGTACGGGCATCCGGTGCTCTCGCGTTCTTTCCATACTCTGAATGATAAAGCCTTTGTACCTCCACTGGCCTCTTGAGCCATTCGTACCAAGCCGCGCATTTTGCTCTTTCTGCAACCGAATAATCATCCATTCTTCTATGTTCGATTCTTTTCAGATAGTGATTTAATCGTCGAATGGTATTTTATATGACATGGAAGTAACTGAACAATATTCACTTCAAGACTGCGCACAATTCGTTGTGCAGAATACGATTCATGTTAAGTTAATTAACTTGATCTAGATTTTCGATGTCAACAAAGTGAGTGTCATTCGGTCAATAGAATCAGAATTTTCTGACAATTCTCAGTACAACAGGTATAATCATCATAAATCCTATACTCCAAACTACAGTCCGTTTCATAAAAAGTGGATCATCCTAAAATTTGACTAAATAAATATAAGTATGATACAGAAAGCATTTTTCATGCTATTTCATGTCCCTAATATATTTAGATGTCCTTATATAATCTGATAAACTATGATAAACTTACAGCTCTTGAAATTCGACTCAATAAGTCTTCTACGAATAGTGGACTTAGAAATAGACGAGTCTAGTGCAGCCATCTCAGTTAACGAGAGACTTGGATCAACTTTAACAAATCTCAAAATTAGGCGGTCTCTACGTTTGGGATGTTTTGCGCGGACGGCAGAGCCGACTTTCGACAGAGTCGAAAATCATCATTATGCCATCGATGCACATTCGTGTAAGGGACATTTAGTCGCTTGCTTGTAGCTCGCAAAGAAAATCCTAGAAAATTCTAGCAAGGCTGACACTTTGCCTTTTGTGAATGCGATCTCGTTATTGTTCATTTGTGCTTTGCATTTTTTTCAGCCGGTAAGAGATAGATTTCGAGATGGAAGCAATCAGGAGTGCTGCCAGCACCACCGCAACGAAGTCAGGAAGCTATGGAACATGAAGTCCAGTTAATCACATGTAGCAGTTACATTATTGTTGATGAATAATGGTGCTATACTGGCTCTGATTGACCGATTTTCTTTATTTTTGTTTTGCTTGAAAGCTTTTGGCTTGTAGAACAACATATTACATAACAAAGGAAACAAATGTAATTTTATAAGAGTGAGGTATGATTTTGTGTAACATTGCTAAATGAAGATCAAATTATCTACTCCTTTTTTATCTATAACAGGAAAACAACTCAATATTCATGCTTGAAATTTCCAACAATGATATCAGTAAGCACAACTGACATATCTTCCAAATTTCAGAGAAATTCGTTCAAGTTTGGCGGAGTTAGACAAAATTGAAGTTAAGGCGATGTTTAAGGGTGATCCATTTTTTATGAAACAATCTGTAGTATGAGTCGAAATTTCATGATGATCGGATGAATATTTGAGGAGTAATAAAAGTTTAAAATCTGGCGGTTTACGTGCGCCACCCTGTACAATGCACAAGTTCGATGGATTATGTTTTAATAGTTGAAAGGGTTTCACTTTGCCGTCGATTTCATTACAGCTTAATCTGATGACATTAAACCGTCAAATTTGCAGTGCTCTAATTCTCAGTGAAATATCCTGCTCAATTGAAAGGTTTGTGTATTGAAAAATGCTTCAAGATAAAAAGTATTAGAACAAACAAACGTCATAAAAACGATCAAGGCATTCTTTAACCGCAGTCTTATCCCATAAATTTCCAAAAATCAGAATCATACAGAACATATCCAAAAGTCACAACAACCTAGGGGTTTGCTCATTCATTCTAATTTTTACTATTCGTATGTTGTTTGAAGCATTCAAATTTAAAGTGACGTAGTAGCATTGTGTATAAAATATATCTACATGAATGTGATAATATCAAAAACCAAATTTAACAATGTTTGCATGCAAGACGCATTGGATGTTCAGTAGGCCTACTACAACATTAAGTAGGGTTTACAACATTAAAGTAGCAGCATAACAGTGCACGCCCATGTAAGTTTGACTATTGCTCTATTTTCTAGATTTTTTAACTACAGAAGTTAGAAACTGTTTTAAACACTAATGATGCGAATTTTGAAATTGAACTTCATAATTAAATGCTTGAGCATGAAAACAGAACTTTCTGAGACGAACAAAAATGTAAGTTAACAAGCAACACACTGAGTGTTAATAATTAATTAATAATAGAATTGATAAATAATGAAATGTGTCATAATTTTTCATCCTTCATATGTTCATTAAATTCTTAAAACTTTAATAATCATCTTAAAATAGTTCCTGAACTTCTTCTTTAAGTTTCGAGATATCATCCAATATCAAATGTGTTCCTCATCGAGTCAGACCTTCACGTGAGGATTCATTTAAAAAAAAATACCAAGTAGGCCTAAATGAATGTGAAAATTCATGAGTCAAAAAAATCTTGATTTCTTTGTTTTGAAAAAGTCAAATGGGTGAAAACTATTGTTTTAACCCCATGCATGCTGACGTATGGGGAACGATTCGGCTCCCTGCTGCGTTTTGCTGAAATCCACGGAGAACTGGGTAAATCAACCCAAGCACCTGGGACTTTTGGCTTTGGCAATTTTCAAACGTTTCACAAAAAATTGTTTAGTCCACCGTTGTCCGGAAAGTCAAATTTATGATATATTTTGAAAGTTCGAAAATGGCAAATTTTTGCAAACATTTTGTATTGTAACTTTACGAGGCGTCTCGATTTTCAGAATGAGTGCAGTATTGATAAATACAAGTCTGATGAATCATATCATGATCATCAAGTATACCAAAGATATCAAACAGACCATTGGAAGTTTTAACAGGGAAACCAAGCAGAGAAGATGATAGGCTTAATTGTTTTTTCTCACTTTATTGATTTCAACCTTCTGC
The DNA here is from genome assembly GCA_907163375.1 of Prostheceraeus crozeri. Lineage (NCBI taxonomy): Eukaryota > Metazoa > Platyhelminthes > Polycladida > Euryleptidae > Prostheceraeus > Prostheceraeus crozeri. The sequence goes on along the minus strand of CAJQUW010015840.1, from coordinate 621,851 downwards.
TTCTGATGATGGCCTAAGAGGAGGCCGAAATTAAGAAACCGCGTAAAAATAATTACCACCCCAACTCGGAAAAGACATTCTCAACAGGACTAAGAAATGCAGCAGTTGCAGAGAAGCACAATGCTGTCAATAGTTTCAGCATCTTCGGTGCGTGTACTCCTCGATTTGATGTAGCTGACAAATGAGGCTCCTCATACAATAAAATATATAAGTGGAAGATTTTGTCAATCTATAACGAAATCTGAATTCCTCCTCTTCATAAAATGATAAGGGATCGTCGTAATCTCTTAGAATGATACGCGGAATCCTTTGTCGACAATATTCTTCATATCCAATAAACTCGAGATAATCCATTTGCAAACTTGTGCCTGTATAATATATTTTAGATGACTGTGATGACAATATGAACGAATAGCTTAAGCCTGCTGTGCCGAGGTTTAACTTTTAGCTTGGTCTGAATAGGCTGCGTTATAATGCCATTTACACCGAACTAGCAAGAGCTTTACTCAGCAAGATCATTAAGCTACAGCTTATCGCAGACACAACTCGGCTACTTAGGGAATTCCAAGGTTTGTCAAAGGCTTAGCTAAAACGCTACTTAGCAAGACCAACAATCAGCAGTTCAGCTCTAGCTTAGTTGAATTTCCCTTGTTTCTAATACAAATATTAGAACTGAGGTTCAGCAAAAGCTTTATTCAGCAATGGTTTATATATTTAAATCTTGATGGTCTATTTATTATACTTTAGGTTTAACTTTTGCCTTGTTTAAAGTTATTTCTACAAGAGTTGCACTTTGCTTTGATCTAACTACGACGTGCTAGCGTTATTCCTCAACTCAGTAAGACCCCATTGGTTTCACAATTAAACTCATGAGAAAAATGACTAACCAGGAGCTATTCAATACTTAAAGAGTATTGGAAGTTCAAATTACTACTTATTAAAATGTACTGCTGGTAGATATTAGTAGAGTCATTTTTTAGAATTTTCTGATCTTTTGAATTCCTTGGGTATCTGTAAAATCATCTTTGTTCTTTATAATCATATCTGAAGTTAATGTAGAGCTGTGGAGTCCTATTTCGCAACTGCATTGGAAGAGCTACTTTTTGTAGAAAATTCTTCATATTTCATGCACGCCCGATTTTAGTTGCAAAACAATCAATCCTTCAGAGTAGCTTCTCAGTATATTCAACCAGTTTTGCATTGTAAATTGTAATCGGTAAGGTGATTGATAGCCAAATATGTCCCCAATTTTCAACTGAGGATACAACTCAATATTTAATCATTCTATTTGCATTGCTGATAATTTTCCTGAGCTGGGTCCACTTTGTCGAATGCGTTCCGAAAACGTAGAAACCATAGCATAGAGGTGCGGTAGAAGCTATGACTGTCGCAATAAGTTCTCATGCCATAAAATAAATCGATGGATCAACTTAGGTCAACTTAATCATCTTCATCATACAAATGTGACATAAAAGACCATATCACGGATATTAATAGCATGCATTTCCGGATAGCTATGTGAACTTTTCATGCAGACTGGAAAGCTGTTTTTGTAAACTTGTGTCTGTTCTAGGTCAACAGCTCTGTTGCATATGTATAGGTGAATCAGAGCAATGTGGAATTGGCATGAAAGCGGTTATCATTATCGATCCAAGTCGTAAGCCAGATTGCATCGACTTCAAACTCCAAAGTCATGTAACATCAATTTTATTTTTTGTGAGTCCCATAAAAGTCACATTTTGTAAATACTGTGGATAAATTGTATTTCTTAATGACAACATTTGCATTGAATGATTTGAAAGATGAATTAGAAATCTAAGTAAACGTGCACTTGCCGGCAGGGGTTGTGAAAAATTAATTGTAGTATAATTGGTCTCATTTCTCTTGAACAATCAATTAATCTAATTAGATCAAATGAACAATCTATTACTGTTTTAGAGGATGAAAAATTTTTATGTGCTAATGTACGAGGGGTGTTCAATACGTTTCTGGATTTCCAAAAGGTAGTAAATTAATATCAAAAATAACTATTTCAAACTATTTGTCACTAGCGTCGATGCACAGCTGCATGCGCTGAAGCCACTTTGTAAAGCAGGTGGACCACGCCGAAGCTCTCCATCAGATCAGTGAAAGCTGTCACACGTGTCTGGAGAGTCATAGCGGATGCTGCGCATCATGCGCTTAACATTTGGGAAGATGATGAAATCACCCGGATCTAGGGCTTTCGATAGCTAAATCTTTCATTTGACATCATAGAGACCTAGAGAGAACCAATAGTCATGGTACAGCACGTTAATGATGTATAACTGCGAACATGTTTTAGGGGACAGAGCAATATCTATGTAAAGACGAGCCGAGGCTGAAAGTCATCGCCTGTCCGAATTCAAGCATGCTCACAGTGGCATTGTGATATGATGGTAAAATCATTTCAATGAGGATTACAAGATAGGCCTACATAGGGTGATGCAACACACAGATGTCATATTACAATATTACAAGAGTACATGTATGTCTGAGAGGACAACAATACCTTAACCCACAGACGAGGCTTACATACAACACATGAACAATCACTCCCCGTCATCGCCCGTACGAACAAATAGTCCGGCAGCCAGAACGAGTTTCTCCAGGGAACGAGGCCGAAAGTGAGACTTTCACAGAATGATGTACACCCTATGCCTACTTCGAATCGCTGCGTCTGCCGAGTTCTAGTGAGTTCCTCTTCTTGTCAGACAGGATCAGAGAAAAGCACATGTAAATCCAATGGGACTTAGATTGCAGTTTTTGGCTAAAATGAAATTTTGCATGTTTTCTCTGATTAAACGAAAAGTACTAAGCCCAGAGTCATAATTTTTGGCATGGAATGTGTTCAGGTCATTTCCTTTCATTGTCATGCACCCCTGTCTATAAAGCTAAACACATTTAGATTTCGCGAGCCTCTTAATGTTGGCAAACACAAACATTTTGAGCAACTTTATCCACATTCAACCACATGCTCACATACATTACCGATTAGATGCATGATAAAAGCACATGCACATCATAGGAAATAAGCTGAAGACATTCCATGCCAAAATCTATGACTCTATAGACTTAGTACTTTTCGTTTAATCAGAGAAAACATGCAAAATTTCATTTTAGCCAAAAACTGCAATCTAAGTCCCATTGGATTTACATGTGCTTTTCTCTGATCCTGTCTGACAAGAAGAGGAACTCACTAGAACTCGGCAGACGCAGCGATTCGAAGTAGGCATAGGGTGTACATCATTCTGTGAAAGTCTCACTTTCGGCCTCGTTCCCTGGAGAAACTCGTTCTGGCTGCCGGACTAAAAAGTCGCATTGCAGAATCAGTTTTCATAGCTGCTCATGACACAGATATCTTATTAAACAATAATAACAGCTTTTTTCCATTGTCTTTAAAGTTGTGAATTATAGACCTAAACTCTTTTATTGTCTTGATTAGTTCCGTTTTACTATATAAGCCACTGAAGATGAAGACGAGAGTCTTTGAAATTGTCCAATTAAATTGTCCAAATTAAATGAGTCGAAATGAAAGAACTTTTCTATCGTTACCAAAACTGGGCACATTATGTCATAAGAAATAACAGAAAACTACAGTTATCAGTTATTATTCGCCTAACTTGGTGTCGAAAGGTCTGAAAGATTTTGACAATGATGCAATGGCTTCATTTGAAGATTCAGTGGACATTGAGTTCCCTCATTTAGTTCGTTGACAAGAAAATCTCAGTCTCAAGACAGGTGTCTTTGGAATGTGCTCATTAGCACAATATGCATCAGCATCATACATTGCTTCGGTATCGAGTGGAAGTCCTTCACCCTCTGACTTGGAATCGGTTATCCAGAACTAAAATTCCTGAATCGACACAAAGTTTACGATAACAGCAGAGACTATTTCATCCATGTCCTGTCCTGAATCACATGAGAGAACGTTTTCAGGAAGATTGTCCCAATTTTCAATTTGCGTATAAAGAAGGCTCTGATACTACATGTTGCCTGATAAATATGCACAATGCTGTTACTGAAATTCTAGATCGCTCTGAAATCGGCTGCTGTATGTTATTGAATTATAATTTTTCGAAAGCTTTCGATAGTATTTGTCATAAGATTTTGATTGAAAAGCTTTGTGATTCAAATTATCCTTGTGGTTTCGTGAAATGGCTCTTTTCATATTTGAGTGATCGCTATCAATGTGTTAAGTTGGGCAGTGTTTTGAGTTATCCTTTGAAAGTCACTAGTGGTGCAGCTCAAGGCTCTTTGTTAGGACCTTTTCTTTTTACATTTTACAAGACATCAGGCACTTGTCTAAAAATACGATTGTTTCTATGTACGTAACATACGTACATCTCTCCTACGTAACATACTAAATCATGACGATCTATGGTTTGTATTCAAAGGTGTTATTTAAAGTGTTCTGATGTATTGTACATGCTTATTCGGCATATTAGACACTGAATCTTTAAATTTCATCGATCGCCTATTTAAGCGAACGCGTAAATTGATATGCCCATTCCAATGTAATTGTAGAAACTTTCCGTCAACTTTTCATGAAGAACGTTTGGTGGCCTTCCGATCATTGTTTTACAAATGTCAAGCTGAGAATCACCCTTTATACTCCATTGTACCGTGTTATGACTCTAAAAGACTAAAAGTTAAATTTTGTCGAACATCTCTGAGACAAAATTGTTTTGTTATTATGTCAACGTTGGTAATCAATGAATTGACTGATCTCATTTGTACTGTTCCTTCATGACCTGTATCCTATCTTGACGCTTGAAATTTTTGATTTTCATTTGGTAAAAATATACATTATTCTATTCTATCATCTCACTTTAGTCAACAGAACAATCAATGAACATCGAAAATCAACAAGCAGTTCAGCTGTGCTACCACAGATTCGCTTGCGTGTGGGCTAGAGTGGACACAATCTCAGTCATTGAATGCCATGGTAGCAAGCATATATAGATTGTTTATCTAAAGTTGACTCAAGGTCGCGGCACATCCGGGAGGTGACTACGTTGAGGCATGAATGACCAATACATAGCTTAGATTTACACATGTGACAGATTCTAACCCTATGATGCAGCCATAGAAATAGATTGTTTATCTGAAGTTGACTAGAATGGAAATTGACTCAAGGTCGCGGCACATCCGGGGGAACTAAGTTGGGGCATGAAGAACCAATGAAAAGCTTTGATTTACGCATGTGACCGATTCTAACCCAATGATTCACTCGTTGACAAGTGTATCTAAGAGAAAATGCGTGCGATTCTTGTGCCACTATTGTGTATTGCATGAAGTTTCACTTCCATTCTAGAGGTTTCATTGTCATCAATTTCTATGGATGCAGCCGTTCATAAGTGTATCTAAGCAAAAAAAATGTGTGCGATTAATGTGCCACTATTGTATATTGTATGAAGACAGACAGCTTCCATTCTAGACGTCTTATTGTTATCTATTTCCATGGTAGCATGCGATAGAAATGGACAAAGATATTTGTCTCTCGACATAGATGGACATAGATATCTTAGGCTTGTGTGATTGGCTTGGGTGTATTTTTGGCTTGCAAGGGCGGGCATTGTAGAAGTAGCTCTTATCCATAGAAATTGACAACAATAAAACCTCTAGAATGGAAATGAAGCTTCATGCAATACACAATAGTGGCACAAAAATCGCACGCATTTTCACTTAGAGACACTTGTCAACGGCTGTATCATTGGGTTAGAATCAGTCACATGTGCAATTCTAAGCTTTTCATTGGTGATCCATGCCCCAACTTAGTTCCCCCGGATGTGCCGCGACCTTGAGTCAATTTCTATTCTAGTCAACTTCAGATAAACAATCTATTTCTGTGCTCTTATCAGAGAACCCACGAACTTCAACGATCAGATTGCAGACAGGTCTGTCAAGTGAAAGGTACCTACCTTAAACTCAATTTTTCTTACTGATAAATTCGTCAAATGGAAATATTGTTCATACTGTTCGATTCTTCACGATCTAAGTTTACTGACTGCACGTTTTATGTAGCGTCAATATTCTGGTTCGTCAGAATTCAGGTTTGAATTTGCATTATGTCCAATGCAAAATTGATCTTCTCGCCCCTTGAGACTAGTTCTGGACTTGATCATCAGTATTGAGGAATTTATCTCTAGACCTGAACACTGAGACAGAGCAGTTTATCTTTGTGTCTACATGATTCAACTTCAACCGCCGAAAGATCACGATCTGTTTCCGTATCTCATTCCAAAGCGGCATATTGGTTGACAGCTATTCCAAACCCAGGCATTGGTCAAAGACTGTAAGCTAATGAGTTTCAAGTCTTAACAAAGTTAGGATTAGGTTTTCTTTCCAATTCAACGAATAAAACCTGTTCATTATGCCCAGAAAGATTACTGGATGATCTAGGACATCATTCTGTTGCATGTACAAAAAAAGAAAAATAGCTAGAAAAAGGAGCAGGACTTTGAAAAGAAAACATTGACGATCGTCCGGAAGATATCCTATTGCAATAGCTGCAATTGATATCACCATTGTGGTTCATTCGCTCTACTCGTCAATTTATTAACATATTTATCCTAGACACCTTAGTATTTTGCATGTACATATTTTGTTGTTATTGAATATATTGAGTGCAATAAAAAATATCTATGTCTTCTACACATTAACAATGATATTATGTATTTCACAGAAACACCAGAATCTATGACCAGTGAAGCATATATCAACTATACTCTCAGAACAACAGGAAAATAAGAAGTTGCAAGAGTAGAAAAGTAGTTATATAAAAGAATAATACAAAGAGAAATAAGGAATGGCTCAAACTAGCTTAAAATATCTAAAATGGTCGAACAAGCTGAAGGACTGCACAACAGGCCACTCTGCATTTGTTTATCCAGGCTTTGCCGTGCGGCTGATTATCATCAAGATCGCAGAGTGCCAGTTACAAGCTATACTGACGAGCCCTTGTAGGGCAAAACGCAGCGTCTACGGCTGCCAGGGGATTGTTGTGCCTAAATTTTTCAAGTCCGAGGACATCTTTCTATTCATTGCCCAGGCGAACTGGCACTCTGCAAAACTATTACACAAAGTCATAGTACTTACACATAAAGTACAATGGTTATCAATGAGGTAAGTCAACGGTAAGTCAAGGTAAGTCAATGGTTATAATTGATAGCAACCTCGCAGCTTAGAAAAATGCTGTTACCGGCTTGGTTTTCATACTTTATAACAGCATTATTCAGCCATTTGTCATCACTTGAATTTGTTACGATGAACTTCCGCAACTTCAAACGCACTTGACAATTCCAGTGCCAATTCTTCTTTTTTAGAATCTTTAACTCTTTTGAAAATGCTCAAAAAAGAATTTGATTGGCATCCTGAAATTGATTTTTATGTCATTTTGCGAATGATTTTCGCCTAGTACAGTGCAAGTTGAAACCCTCAAGCAATGATTGGTGCATATTTTTGACAATTTGCAGAAATTACCTATTTGAGTCATGAATTTTTTATTGTGTCAACACTAATCGTTTGGTTAGTGAATATAATCTCGTCAACAGAAGTGATAGAACTTTTCGGTCGCTGCAACATATGCAGATTAAATATTCAATTCTTTTAGTACCGGTATATGCTTTGAATATTTTGAAAGGACATAGGCCTACGGTTCTATCAACTTCAACAATGAAACCACCATTCGATTTTTCTGTATCATCTTGTCTGTAGCTACGTTCATCCATCATCAAACGAATGCACTTGTGTCCATAGCTGTTTGCATCGAATTTGAAATCAGTTTTTTTTCATGCAGTGGCAATTTTCACCCACACGCCTTGCAAAAAGACATCTAACTCTAACAAAAACAAGCTATTGTAGTTGTTGAGTCACATCTATATCCAACTTGTAGTGTATTAAAACAAAATCCTCTGTTGAAATCTTAGGATGATGCTCGGCAAATCCTTTTCACTCCGTTTTAATTTTTCCAGTAAGCAAAATATGAATTCCTGAAAACGAGGAAAGTTTTGCTTGTCCTTCACGGCATCGATAGTTTCATTGATATAATCCCTTAATTCTCTGTTTAGGACTTGTCTCATTATGAAATAAGACTTGCGCTTATATATTTCGTTTCCAATACGCAAAGTTGCAAGAAAATCACGTAAGCAAATTTCTAGATTAGATCGTTACTAGAAATGGTCGATAGCTCTTCATAAACGTTTTTGTATGATAAAAATGGTCTGAATGAGCAATGATTGATGTCTGTTGGTACTTCGTAGGTTTTTTAAATGTGTTGGCTAAAATGTCATGAGCCCCGAAGCCAAATCTGCTACACTGCTCCAACTACCCATGACGTGCAGTGCAAGTCACTCGCTCATAACAGCAAGTTTTCTCTTAATTTCTTTTGACTTTATTTTTCTTGTGATTTGCATTTTTGTACTCGTTTTGCGCTGTGAGCCTCCTTTGGGTACAGCGCTATATAAATACAGCCAAATAAATAAATTCCCCTGATGCAGAATGAACAATGGGAACATAATGCAGCGATGACGTGCACTGCACTTCAGGGGTAGTTGGGACAGTGTTGTCAGCTGCTCGTCGAACACCTTCACAAGCGCCGACATGACGTGCACAGCACGTCATCGGGGCTCAAGAGGAATACCTTTTCAGGATCACAGTATCATTCAAATTAGAAATCATAGGCTACAGGTAGCCATAGAGTTCGACAATCTGCATCATTTTAACATTCCATTCAGATAAATGTATTCACATGCTCTCTTACGAATTCAAATGCATGGATATCAATCTACTTACATGCATATTGCAAAGATTGACTAGAAAATACATACCATAGAAGTCTGTGTAGCCTACTATATAATTACATGCATTTACACTTCTTTTCCGACCTTGGTTATCGACTTTTTAGATATTTTTTCACAGGTTGCTACAGACAAGCGCTCGATAACAGTATTTTAACCTTATAAATGTCTACGTTTTTGAAACAAGAAATGCGAAGCGTCAAGTGACCCTGTGTCGTTGCCAGTGAACCAGGAATGCAGAGTCCTATCATTTTGATAGGACTCCGGCTTTTTATAGGACTCCGACTCCGGGTGGCAAGAATATAAGCCTAGTTTTTTGAAAAATTAACTGGTAGCCTACATCATAGATCATTATAGGCTTACCTGAACCTATATTTAGTGATCATTGCTGCATCAATTATCAATCATTTTCGATGATAGTTGATCAGATGTCGCTTTCAGTTGGATGCATGCGACTCGCCTCCTCCCATCTTCTTGATGTGTGCTTCACACGGTTTTTCTTCAGTCTCTACGAGGCAGGGAATTTTCTCCCATCCTTCTCCAAAAAGTATGAGTACTTTCGATTTTAATATGTGCTTTAGAGGAGCCATCACACACGATTAACGTGAGTGTAAGAGGCAATGTTCTCAAACAAGCTAATATTTTATTTTTGTCTCTGATGTGACATTTGGCGCGTAGGTGTGATCAAAGCTAGGAAGGCTTGTCTTCTCTACTAAATCACCGAGTGAAAAGACAATCATTTCTTCACTATCACGGTTCATTCCCTCAACTATTACAAGCTTTGCATGCACTGCTGTCTCTGTACTTTTGTTTGACGGAGAAAGTTGACATCAAGACAATGACAGCTATATGTACGAGAATAAATAATTTGCTTGTATTATATTATTTCGGGTCTAGTTATAGGCCGGAGTCCTATCATTTGATAGGACTCCGACTCCGCATCCCTGCGGTGAACTAATGCACGAAAACTGTACAAGTCCATAGGATTATACACAATCCAAATTCTTCAAGTTGCAATTAAAATCTGTTATTTAAAGATATCATGTTAACTATTCTATCGGAGGGTTATCGCATAATACCTCATGCAACAACTAGGTATATTCTTCGAATAATTTTCGAAAATTACCGCAACAATTATCTACTGAAGATGTGGGCACCCTTTGCAGTGACTCCGTCTAATCGATTCATTAATGACGTTTGGTTGAAACAATTGATGAAACAGTAATTTGCCAGTTTTAGGCCCTATACTCACTTCACCTTTAACATTTGCGCAAACCAATGAATTTAGACACAAAAACAATCCAATTACTTTTGAATCGATTCATCTTCACATGGTTATTTCTCAAATAATCGTGATCATAATAAAAAAACAGTTACAGCTCAATTTTCAAATTTACATCTCTTGTACCTTCATTTAAGCCAACCGTAGAATGCAAAAAAAGTTGCAGGTTTCGTCACAAGAAAATCATGTATAAAACATGGAAAGTAAATTGAGGTTTTCATGAGATTGGCACCTTAATCTGAATGTACCCCAAGAAGCGCACAGAATTGTCAATGACTCTGTAAAGAACTCCAGAGTTTCTTGACTTCACTATTGTTCATGGAAAATTGATAAGAATATTTACCGAAAGTTGGCTGACATTTTTTATGTCGCATCATAATACCAGCTTCGTCGTCTTTGTAATACTGACGTACAGATCTACTCATGTTGTCATAGGTCATTTTACAATTTCCTTTAGTTAGTCCCCACATTCTAGCAACGTTATTTCGATCTGTAAGCTCGAATTTGCCCTCCTCTTCACATTTCCAACGTATTGAGTTGTTTTCGAATTCAGGATTTGCAAGGAGGATTAAGAGGAACTCCCATAAATGTAAATCTCTTCTATTGCGATGTCTTTGAGACTCAGCTTTCGTGGACATATCTTGCTGCTTCGGCGTTGATCGCATAGCTAAAATATCATTGTACAAATTACTGGATAAATATTCACAGTCTCGTACATAACCTGAAAACACTTTAATCAGACCTTTCAAGGCGATCTTCTTCTCGTCATGAGGCCAGGCACATCTCACATAAATCATCAGAAGACGACGATGTTTTTCAGGAAATTGACCGGAATTGAAGCCGTATTGTCGAGCTACGGATTCCAGCCACTGATCAAGAGCGTTCCTGTCCCAATCTTCGGGATCACTATACTCCGAGCTCTTGGTGGAGGTGATGAGGTTCTGCTGAAGTGGAAGATGATTCGGTATTATAGCAGAGTTCATCCTAGAATGGATTCTCCGCCATAGAATGATTTCACTTCCTATTTTCTCTTTAAGTTCGAATTCCGTCAAATTGTATTTGACTTTAATGGCTTGAGAAAATACCTTGTTGTCGATTTCATTCCACAAATCTGGATTCGTGCTGCTAATATCATGAATTTTGACAATTCGTCCCATTTCCTCGTATTTATTGCGTTCAATGTTTTGCACACAGACACAATTGTAATATTCGGAGGCGAGAGCCCATTTGTGCTCCTGATTCTCCCAATATTTTCGAAGTTCATTCCTGAATTCCACTGACTCACCTTTGGAAGTGTCGACGTGATTGTGGTCAACGTATTTATGTGAAACAAAACGAATCCAAGCTTTCCAATATTGAGGCTGATCCCAATCTTTCGGAGGCTTCTCGATCATAGCTTTGTCCAAATTGTACATCTCTAAGTCTCTGTACACATCCGCGAGTATTTGAAGTTGCGAGTCGTCGAGAATTCCAAGATCTTCTGACGTAATTATATGACCAGTGATTCGCTTGGAGACATAGTCTTCTATTTGTCTTCGATGAAGAGTCGCATCTTTGTGAGAGACAGAAATTAAGTTAATATGATTCATGTAGGCGAAGTCCGTAATCCCTGCTGCCAGAGGGTTAGGAAACGGCGACGTAATGTACGACGAAGTCATTGATACAAGAGTGAGGTGCACAATGTGATAGTGAGCAGCTAGCGTCCGTTTTTCACATTCACCACGCACGACAAATACAGGCTAAAATTGTCTAGATGAGAGTTGACTACCAATGAACCGCTAGCTGAAGTTAGTCCAATAGGCCTTATTGACGGCACACTTTATCTGTGTGAATGCGTGCGTGCGTAATACGTATTCTGTTTATGTCTGTTTGTTCTGAAATGCTTCTTATCAATTCATGCAATGTACACGCGTTTAAGCATTGTATCACCATCCGCTTTATATGCAGGTAGTCTGACTTCATTTGGGTGTGGGTGATCAAAGTCTACTGAATGAGACGGATTGGCAAGATGAAGATGAATGTCACTCTGCAGTCTATTCTGAACCGTAGAAGGATAACGCGAGGATACGGGAATTTTCTACGTCACGCTACTATCGACGGCAATTGTCACGATTTGGGAAAGCTTTAGTCACATGATCAAGCAGACGTAGTTGACTTTGTGTGATTGTCCTATTGCTGTATGATGAATTCCCGTTTCTTCATCTGCGACTCAGCCGCCTGGGTTTGAACTGACCAAGCCTCCAAGGGGTGTATTGAACCGATTTCTATGTATGTCACTCCTTCTATTTCTGGGCCTAGTCAACTAATTAAGTGTGAGATTTTCTACAAATATTGCAGTAGAGGTGTAGGCTTACAAATTCGATTCGAATCTGACGGTTAGATCGTGTTCATTCGGATTCTGTCTTTGGAATTAGGATCGGATTCAGTCTCCAAATCTTATCCAATGCACAGTTTTAGTGGCCAGCCAATTTGTGATAGCGAGCCGCCAATGACAGATGGCATTAGGGTAAAATCGGGAATTATTGACAGTATAGTGATTTTCGGGCTTTCACGGCGGTATTTCTTGGCTTTGATATGAACTGTGATATCCAAATAATCTCTCCTTACTCGAATTTGTTAGTTTATCGACTGAATTTATGATTCTCGGGGAAAACCAAGGTATGCAAACTATAATGATGCTGGTTTAATATCGACACTTTGTCGGGTAATATCGACAGACCCAAAGAGAAGAGTCAAAATTTGCCAGGTATAGTAGACTAAAGACATTTATGTATTGTATGAAGCGAAACTTAAGATATTTGTTGTTTCTTTGACAGTCCGAGAGGTACGAATTTCATGAATGAGAGCAGTCTAGATAGGCGAGTCCATCTTCGTCAAAGGAAAAGAAGAATTTTGCACATAGTTCATGCATGTAACTATAGCTTGTAACGCAGCGGAAAGCGATGAAGTTTCGCATTTTCAGACAACCAAATAGACAACAGATGTGTAAAATGTCGTTTCGTATCATATATAGTGTCTCCAATCTATGTTACTTGTCTTTTTTTGACGCTTTTTTAGGGAACTGTCGATGTCGCACTGCAATGTGTCGGTATTATGCGATTATCATTACATATTGCACAACTCACTTTTCACCTAAAATCAGAAATTAAACGATGGATAAATGAATTCAAATAAGAAGAGATTTTTTTGGATATCATAATTCTTATCAAAACCGAGAAATGCAACCGTGAGAGCCCTAAAACTGTCTTGAACTGTCGATGTTACCGGCATTTTCCACGCATGGTCTGAATAGACCTAATAATTCATATAGGGATACATTCAAATCTTGTGAAGGCGATATCCTATTAAACAGTGAGCAATAATAATAGAATGCTGGCTATTAAGTCAGTATCTTGCTAAAAAAATGCTATTTGGTACCTATCAACATTAGTGTCGATATTACCCGACATTTCTGCATCGACTTCATGTGACAAAATAACTTAGAACAACTAAAGAGTTTGACAGAGTCAATACTATTCAGTGAAACTACATTCCCCTTTGCTATGGAATGACCAAGCATTTAGCTCTCAGATGGCGCGTGAAGAAGCTGACTGATTTGCACTGATCGGGGCAATATATTGTAGAATTCGGCGACTCACTTCACACTTCGATATCTGTCAGGATGAGGTAATCAGAAGTGCTCCACCAAACCTCTGTAGTACTTTTGAGTGTCAACTACTTGTTGGTGCATTTTGCTGCACGTATGGATGAGTTCCTGAAGTACAGCTTCATTTTGGAAAAATGGCTTAACAGTCGATATTACCTGACTTTACCCTATCAGCAGTCAACAGTTAGATTTAACATTACTTTATTCTGTATCATTGTTTTTAAGGGCTGTGCTCAAAGATATTTAATATTATGAAGGACTAGATAGGAAATAGACGTGCTTTTACCCTGTGTGCAACGAAGCCACTGAAAATCAGCTGATATTGCATGAATTTGAAAATATTTGTAAGCGAGTAACAAATATTCCTTCTCATTGCCTCTTTTTAGTATTTACAGAACTAAAACTCATTTTAATAGTAAATCAAGAAATTTTTATATATGTCTAAAAACTATGTCCAAATTGCAACAATGTGGGGGAATAGACTATCTATATTCTCAATATATAACGACGATGAATGTATCAAGTATACAACAAATAATAGTCTAACATTCTACTTTTTCAAATGTTTTGCAAAACGAAGTTGTAAATAAGAGTACTGATTAGACAATTCTTTCAATTAGACTTTATTGCATTATTTTATGTCAGCTGATTATTAGATCTGAAGAGCGCATGTTATATAGGAATAATACAAATGAGAACCAATTGTTTCATTTTTAGATGAAAGCAGAGTAAAGTTCACTTACAATTCACCAAATACATGACTTAATGACTTTTCTGAACAGAAAAATGAACCGCGTCTTTACTTGTGATTATGCAGTTAGATTGTTTCCTTGTAATAATTAGTACGGGGCCTGTACATGTACATTGTATATCGTTGTTGTGCCCACCGGTGCGCGGCCACGCCAGACGCAATTGCCAAGCTTGGCAATAATCTAGCGTGTATATAAAATTTTGCGGTAAGAAATTACATGATACAACAGAAAAAATAAAGATGAACTATCAGAAAATTGACTTAAGCAAATAAAATCAAACAGCATATACTACGTACGTGCAACTACGTACGTGTTTTGAACTACAATGCACATTGACATCTTTGACATTGACAGACATGCGATGATCGATTCCAGTTGGCCCTAAAATGCCCTAGCTCTGTTAATTATTTGCAATACATAGATCCATATTGTAGTTTCAGCCTGGTGAATAACTCGAAGAGCGTTGTTGACATGGGTGAGCCTTATTAATAGCCCATTCCTCAGTGCAATATAATAAAATTCATATAATATCAGTGAATTATGCTTTATATCGTATGCCATTTCTAGAGCTTTTTGTCGTATCACACATCGCACAGCCGACAAAACAGCAATTTCGCACTATTGCCGTATTGCTTTTTTTGCCACGATAAGACCGTACGAAAATGAGTTCAAATTTAGGTATCTATTTCTCATCTAGCCCTTTTAAACAGTTAAATATCTTTGGCTGTGCTACAGCGGTGCATGGTAGTGGTCTCATATCTTTGCCTCACATGACACAATCACAGTCGTGTGTAAGGGCCATGACTCCACCTTTTGCATAGATAGCTGCTAGGGATTGCAATCCTGGGATCTTGCCATAATCACCAAAAGTCGGTATTTTGGCATCTGTAAGCATAAGAAATCCAAAGTGGGTTCTACAGTGATGAAGTTGGAAATCCTGAAGTGCACGGATAGTGCCGGCAACGTAATTTTACTCCAGACTGGAATCGCTGCATGTTTTGCTGGATTGATCCGGCACGCCTACGCGCCCAGACTAAATCGTTGCATTTCAGCCGGGCCCTACTTTTCCGGCGCCCTATGTAAAGATTCCTTTCTCGATTTCACAAGACGGATTGCAACATGTTATAGAAAAATATAGGTGCATTATACTAGCTACTTGTTATTAGGCAAATGTGCAGGCCTATCGCATAGAGCATTGCTATATGTTTTACTTATAAATTGAATGTAGCTAGCCGGTGTAAAGATAATTTAATCGCTTTATAAGCTCTCCGTTAAGTGCTATGTCTGAGTATTAATGATGTCTTCCGTAATTACTATTGATTATTTATTTGCATTTTTTGAAATTACTATACAATTACTGTACTATTACTGTCAAGTCGAAACAATTGTTTGAATTACCGGTAGCTAGGTCTCACGCGATTAGTTTAAATATTGAATCGAGCTTGTCAAATATGTCAATTAATTTTCTATTAAAATGGAATTATAAGCCAAGCTGCTGATGATAATCCTATTATAAAAATTTTCCCCGATAAGACTAACTGATAAGTTTGCTTACAAATGTCTTCCATTTTTTTGTAGGAAGCACAGTCCGAGCACTACATACAAGCATACAAAAGCACATCACATTACATCGCATGAAGATTCAAACATTTTCAAGCACAAACAAGCTTGTTCGCCATCCGCACTCATTCCCATCACCATTAAGATTTTATCATCAGACACTAACAGCATGAATTTGCGCTTCAGAGATCCATTTAATCAAACATTTAAGACCTCCATTGAACATCAAATAAGAGAAATGTCAAAGTTATCAATATTTGATTTTCTGATTTCTATTGTATATTTTGAATTGTATGTAAAACTCGCATGATATTATCCTTATTAAGGTGAACAATTTTCTTGTTGGTGAAATTTTTTATAATAAAGGACTATCATCAGCAGTTTGGCTTATAATTCCATCGTAACATTAACAGCATTATGCATAAAAAATAAATTTTGAAGTAGCATGACTTTCTAATTATCCAACATAAATTAACAAATAATGTTTCACTTTGAAGCCAATACACATTATACACATATTTATAATATTCAATTAATATCTCTAATATTTAATTGATTATTTTATAACAATTCTGATGTGTCCCATCACGTCCGCATATCTCTCATTGTATTTCTAAGACAACCTCCAATGAAAAATTGTTGTTGCCGGTCCAACCGCTCCTGTAGTGGCAAATATCAGAGGCATGAATGAGCTCTTCTCAACATGTAAAATACGTTCTTTATATTTGCGTTTCTTCTCTTCTTCGTGTTGTTTAAATACCTGTTCTGTTTGTCTATTTTTATAAGTTGGTGAGTTAGGGTTGGTTATCCTAACACCGAAGTAAGGCTTTTCAAATCTTCCCCAAACTCCAACTGCAGATATGTCTAACCGAGCCATTTCTTCACGGTTGCCGGATTGAACAAACTCGTCTATCAATCGGAATCAGTTTCGACCGACTCAACCACATTCTTGCATACCTCACGAAAGAAATCAGTCTCAGTATCCCGAAGAACATTTTGGCGTAAAGAAACAAATCCTCTATTTTTACAATTAATTGAATGGCAGGCATCGTTCTAGGCACCGCATACGCGATGACTTGGAATATCAGGTATGCTCCAATTTTATCTAAGCCTGATGGGACATTTAAACTTATTTTTTGTTGAGACAATATCCGAGAGACCATATAGGCAATGTCGCGAAAGCCAGATACTTGCTCCTTTTTCACTTGGAATTTTCAGTACTACCATCATTTTCTCCTCACAATTATCCATTAGATCACTCAGTTCTCTTTTATAAAACTTTTCTTTGTTATTTTTCATTTATATCTTTGCATCTTGAATTTCTTCACAACTAAGATTTTCAAAAGATTTTTCTTGTTGGCAAACTATACGAGTTAATAGTTCTGCAATATTTGATGATGCCGAATATTCTCTGTTCGATGACGCAGCGGGAACTGTAATGCCACGTCCACCATAACGTGACGGAAGATCTGTAGTCTATAGGATTCAGGCTTACCTGTTATTGCCGGTATAAAAACGCCTCGACTTTTATTTTCCAATGGGTGAAATAAATCCTTCATCCCACCAATAGTTCTTTGTAGTCCAACGATGACAAAAACCTTATGTGAAACCACACAGTGCCGCTTGTGGGTCGTCTGCTGCTATCTTCGACATTAGCTTCACATCTGCTATCCATTTGTCGACTTTCTTCTTAACAAACGATGCTTTGAATTGATTGTCACCTAAAGCTGCTTCCAGGATTTAATTATTAGTATGTCGTGATGTTTAAAAATAATTTTTGTGTATACTATCATCCATGTCAATTTCATTCTTGATCAAAAGAACTGTCTTATCATGACTTGGAAAGTATCCATAAGACGGTCTTCTTTTGAGCAAGTATTCCCACCATAGCTTAATTTTTTTATCTTTCCCAAGCAGCAACTGTCATCAGCATACCATATTTGCTTTTCTTCGTCATCATATATAATTTCGGATAACTCTTTCAGTAAGTGAGATGCCTAATGCATAAAATGGCATCGCACATGATCTCCCTGTGCACAACACTCTTCTGATGTCAAAAAAGTTTCTTCACGACGGTATTCATCGTCTTAAAAAGAAAAGCTTTACCGGTTCATCAATTGGTTGATGACTGGATCACCCTCAGCAATCATGCCGTGAATGAACGCCCGAAATTTTATATTTTCCTAAAGTCTCCACGTCTCTTCCAAGTTAAACCCCAAACATTTTCATTTAAAAATATGCTATCACATTTGCTTTTGACTATTAGACTACATTCAATGTGTTCATGATCGACCATTGATCTCTTCATCGAGGGATCTCTTTATCCCTTTAGCAATTTTATAAGGGGTCCAGTGCGAATGCAAGTGATGTAGGCATTCTGCGCATCGCTTAATAAACTCTTTTTCTCTCTACTTACAGTATAGTTGTGACATAATTCAGTGTCAAAATTGAACAAAGATTTTGAGCTATAGGGCCGACTGTGATCCTCGATCAATAGATCAATGATCGATCATGAACACATTGAATGTAGTCTAATAGTCAAAAGTAAATGTGATGACTTATTTTTAAATGAAGATGTTTGGTATTTAACTTGGAAGAGACGTGGAGACTTTGGAAGAAAACATGAAAATACGAAATTTCTGGCGTTCCGTTACAAGGCATGATTGCTGAGGGTTGATCCAGTCATCAACCAATTGATGTTGTGTGATCATCTGCAACAGAAAGACTTTGCCTTGAATTGATGCATTAGATTTCCATTTAGTCGTTGTTATTTTCATCTGGTTTCTTAGCTTTCAAGTTCTTCTGCTTTGCATGTAAGCTTATATTATACTCTCATCCTCAAATGCAATCATTAATTGTGGTATGAAAGATGTGTGTTGGCTTTAAAATGAGACATTATTTGTCAACTTCTATAGAAAGTTACGCTACTCTAAAATTTGGTCACATTTGTATGCCGCACCCTGTACATTAATTACTCGGGCATATACATCAAATATAGCCAAAATTGTGAAATTCATGATTAAGTTTTCATCTAATTTGAGGGACACTATGGTCAACTTGAAGTGCTGATTTGAGGCAACTAATGGTATTTTCAACTTCAAAAGCAGTGGTCGGATTTAGAATTTTCAGAATTTCCGTGCCCACCTATCGAAATTCATGCCCAGTCCCACCAGCTCAAAGAGCTTGCTGCTTCTTACATGTATGACTATAAATCGTATTATATTTGGATTGCATCTTCCTGTTCCTTTTCTGAGCCCGCAAATGGACAATACTGCATATACGTGCAATAGGAACCAGTCAACTGAAAATACATCGAAATGCCTAGAAATGCATTCTGTATTTGGGTACAAGTATAAGAGGGCCTAGTGGAGAAACATTTCGTGGAGAAATATATTAAAATCATTTCTTATTAGGAACAACATCATCATCGTCACTGTCAAGGTTGACATTGATATTTCTTTTCATAAACTTTCGAGATAGTCTGTCTAATTACTGACTTTTCTTATCCATTAGTTTCGACTTTTTATTCAGAAGAACATGTTCATGAACTAACAAAATCTGCATCCGTATCATTTTTTTGCCCTTTCCTCTGTCATTCCTGAATTAACTTGTTTTATTTCTGCTGACGATTTTTCTTCTCCAAGTTTTGACTCTTCGTTTGAACCTTTAATGTAAGAGGCATGAGAATTTGTAGACAGCTTTATAAGTCATAATTTATCGGGAAGCTAGAAGCAGTATATTTGCGTCTTGAGTGGTGTGATTTGCTTACACAACTAGCGGACAGTGTTTGGAAGCAAGGATTTTCTTTTCTTCGTGATCACATCGATAGCTTGTTGAAAACTCTTTCAATTTCAGAATTCCCATGAGGTAGAATCATAACAAGACGAGCAAGACGCGACAAAAATTAGATGCTTCTCATTATTTTTGCAACTCAGAAGAATCGGCTTTGGCCTAGCGAAGCATCTGTATTTTCGATGTATGTGCGTATAGGTTCTGGATGTGCATGTAAACATGCATATATGAAAAATATTTGATTTCCAGAATCAGCAACAAATACAATTGCTTTTATATACACAATGAATTAATGCATAAATTCGAACTAATGCATTGTGTTCGAGAATTCAAGTGATTCTCATAAAGATATGGGCACGAATTTCATGAGGTTGATTTTTTGTGCCCAGGCTCGTTTTTCGTGTATTCGTGCCCAGTTTCGACAAATTCGTGCCCGAATACGACCACTGCAAAGGTTATCTAAGTTTGTATGGTGACTTTATTACATGTGTCATGACTAAAACAGAAACTGAACTTTAAAACTTTCATGTAACTTGAGAGACGACGATTCAAAGACGCTATAAATAGGATGATTTCATATTGAAGACGCAAAATGTGTCATCTTAACTTGCTGATTTTCTGGCTGATGTCACCGCTATACGGTTCCAAGTCTATTGTCAAAAGTTTTCATGTTGAAGCAAACTTCTGCAGCAGCGAATAAAAATTTTGCGCATCTAAGGAATTCTTTTAGGATCAATCTCGAGTGTATCCCAGTAAAGACTTGGTTACCGAACATTCAAGTTTTTCCTAGTTCGATCTTCGAATAGTACGATAAATCAACTTGCCGGCATTCTCAATATGTATTACCGGGAATTCGACGCTTGAAAACAATTGGGAATTCACGGAGTCGATTTTCCCGGGACAAAGCTGGGATATAAGCAACAACAGCATGAACTGATGCTTGGAAGCACATCATATAAAACTGATTACAAGATTTCGAAACATACACAATGCATGATGATATAGCCACATCTAAAAACAAACTTAATTAAGGTAGATTTCAATGCTTTTGAGTATCGTCTTCAAGCTCTTATTTTTGTCCCTTTGACAGTACTCGGACAGCTCTGGAATTGGTGCTTGGCGCGTATACATTTTGTACACATTTTTTATTCGTAATTATTTAACTTGCTGGCATCAAAATTTTTCGAGAGAGAAAACAGATATTTTTCGCATTATTGATTCTTTGATTTGAAATTTCCATTGGTGCTCAAGAGAATGAAAATTATTGTTTCATTGTGCAAGATGAATTTCCTTTCACAAGCGGCCCCAACAAATGGACCTAATAGTCTACGCACAGAGAAAATCATTACAAAGTGCCTAAAGTTTCTATGTATAACAAAATGCATATTAGACTAATAGGTCAACCATGAGAAATTAAAGTTTTCAGATAGAAATTCCATTGAAATGAAAAAAGCTTGTCTTCTCAAAAAATTGGATTGTGTCATCTGAATGCAGCATGCATGAAATCACGCTTGCTGGTCTGCTACACCTCCTGAGTATGTTGCATACGATAGATTTTACTCCCGATATTATCTGTCATAATCTGAATAAATATCTAATCTTAAGAATCTTAAAACTATATTGTGATTTATCAAGTTTTGATCAGTGGGAAATCCCCGAAACTGAACATTCCTGTAAATGAAACACCTAAAAAATGTCAAGCGGATGATAATACAACAGTCATTCAGAGTTTTTAAGGCATGACAGGATTGTATGAAATAAAACAAAAAGGGAGAGAATGCTGCGCATGGCTTTGGAATTTTTGCCTTTCATTCTGCCGAAGTCGTTCATGTGTATTTTATGTAAATTCTGTTGTTGACTCATATAACAATACGCGACGTTAAAATAAACCTTCATTTTCGATGAAAATTGATGTATTTTCTATATCAAACAAGAGATGCCGAAGACCAGCAAAATAAAGACAATGTACAGGGTGGGGCATACAAAACGCATTGTAACCAAACGCCAGAAATTTCGCATTTTCCAGTTTTATTTCCTCCAAAGTCTCCACGTCTCTTCCAAGAAACCATAAAACATTTTCATACAGAAAAATGTTCACACACTTACTTTTAACCATTAAACTACATGTACATTCAATGTGTTCATTATCGATCATTGAGGTCTTCATCGCGGGTACTCTTTATGTCTTTAGCAATTTCATAAGGGGTTTAGTGCGGATGTAAGTGATGTAATACTTTGATTAGCTCTTTTCTCTCAACTGAGTTGTGACATAATTCAGTAACGAAATTGAACAAAGATTTCCAGCTATATGTCCGACATCTCATTCTAAATTTGTAATTCGATGTTATAGATGGTTCATATATATATATGCAAGTTACATTGTTTTCTAATGAATGCAACATGATGCTCTGGGCATTTTTATATGAAAAATATCATCATATATGCTTGATTCAACACATAAAATCCCTTTATATTCCTATACAAATACTCGGAACTGCATGATTGAAATGAACTATGTTTTTGGTCATTTGCAACAATGGTGAAAGACTTTGCCATGATGATCATTTAAGTGAAGAATTAGAAAGGAAAATGTTTGGGGTTTCTTGGAAGAGACGTGGAGACTTTGGAAGAAATGAAATTGGAAAATGCGAAATTTCCGGCGTTCGGTTGCAATGCGTTTCTGCTGATGGTTGATCTGGTCATCACCCAATAGATGTTGTGGAATCATCTGCAGCGGAAGGACATCGCCATGATGACTATTTTAAGTGAAGAATTAAGCTTGCTTATCCATTCGGTTGTTGCTCTTTTTTTATCTAGTTTCTTGACTTTCGAGTTCTTCTGCCTTGCATGAACATTATACTCTCATCCTCAAGTGCAATCATTGCAGTGTTGATTATGGCAATAAAGATGTGCATTGGCTTCAAAATGAGACCTTATTTGTCAATTTCTGTTGAATAATTAGAAAGTTATGTTACTCAAAAATTTAGTCACGTTTTTTATGCCGCACCCTGTATATATTCAAAGGACTCTATACTTCCAGTTTGGAAACTGAAACATGCAGCAAAAGTTGAAAAACCGGCCACTCATTCTTTATACTCGCGTAACATCGTTGCTTGTATGGATGAATGAAAAAAAACGTATGACGTTGACTTCACCGAATCACTTAATAGCTTCAACTTTCGAAGGTGGGATTGCGATGATTATTGGATTCGCTTGGAGAGTGCTACTCCGATTCGAAAATAAAGATGCGAACATTTTCGGATAAACGGACTATTTAGTCCACTTGTCCATCTCTGACAAAGTGACCATCAGATCCATAAGCACTAACAAAGAGCACTTTTCACTAAGGCAATTTCTGCAAAGGGTCAATGACTGCTTTATAAGTTCTCACAAGCGTGTTCTATGTGAACAAAAATTAGCTCACGAATTTTTCATCTCAACCATCTTTCACCTTGTGATATTTTCATTCATCAGTTTTAATTGAGTCGGTGATTTCATGCTACGTTGATTTTGCGGACGATATTTAGCTCCTGTCTTGATATGACAACCTAGATAGCTCTGAAATTATAATCCATGGAACGATTTTTCACTTAGCCTATATTAAGCGTTGAAGTGTATCGATGGGCCAATGCTTTCTGTTTTATGTGTATTTTAACATCCTTCTTGTAGTGCTTGATGCAAGATATAAACAATTTATTTATCACTTCGAAAGGTTCATGCATGAAATTTTCATGTCAAATTTTCAATCATTTTTTAAATTTTCATAAGAGAAATTTGCTTTCGAAAGATATTTCCGTTCGGAGGCCAACATCTACTCATTAACACAATGTAAATAGTACCTCAAGTGTTTTTACAAATTCCTCTAAAGGGGTGAAAAACCTTTAACAACCGCTTACTTTTTCTGGAGGTCTAAAACTAAACCGTTGGTTGATGAATCTCAATCTTGGAATATCTTTCATTCATCAGGAGATCACAAACCAACCGCATACAGACGTTTCTAAATAAAAATTCCTATATGTTGAATGATTTTAATGCTATTGTTAATGTTAGTGCGACACATGTTATTCATGTGTCACAAATCAAATTGCACGCTTGCGGGTTTTCGATAGCACATTCAACGTGCTGGATGGAAGGACATAGAAGTTGCACACGAATGCGTGGAAATGTGTTTATTAACACAGGATTATGTGTTCGGTGAATTAAAAGACTGTGTTCCTCACTTTGTGTCAGTATTGCCTAATTGCTATCGTTTTATATACTCTCGATTTGCATCCTTGGTAAAGGACGCGGAGCTATCATGGAAATATTTGAATATCTGAAGGTATAGTCCAGTTACAATCCAAAACAAAGCTTTCATCATAAAAATCATCATGATTGTAGTGATTGTTTTCTACATTTTTGTTGCTGCCGCCGATACGCTATCGGACAACTGCTCTTTTAAGAGCTTTTTCCATTTTGCGTCCGAAACGTCGAAGAAAGGAATAAACTATTATCATTTATAAATGGTATTCTTTCATAATTTTGAAATAATTATCTAAAACGAGAAACAACAGTGTGTAAAAGCAGAAAATTCCATCCGGAGCTGCATTGAGGTGTGCCAGGCATCCATCATCGCAGCGACTCCTCATGGTCTCAAGCTAGTCTACCCATATTCGGCTATGCGGCTTAGGCCTTTACTCAGCTACCTTATCCGCTGCGACTGCGTTCGTTGCGTCTTGTGCAGAAGCTGGGCCAGGCGTGAGACGCCTTGTGGGCGACGTGGATGCTATTGTGTCAGTGTTGGTGGATGCTGTGGAGAGCTTAAATACTAATGGTTGTGCCAGTGCTGAAGATATCCTCGTTGCTGACCTTCCAGAGTTTCAACATCGCCTTGCCACTTCAATTCATAAGAAACGTACGGAACTTTTGGAAGCCGCCTCCATCCGTGAAAAGCTCGTCTGATCTCCCAGGCGGTGGACCATTCAGGAGCGTGACTTCGTGCCTTAGCCATCCCCCACGGGAGTTTCGTGTCTTCCTACGTTTATCGCTAGGCCTTCAAATCTTCAGTGTCCCTCGAACTTGTCCTGTTTTAAATGATGCTCGTCTTGCTGACGGTTGGGGTAGCCAAAGTGTCGTCCGGGGTTCCGGTGGCGACAGACTTGGTCGACACAACGCGATCCGGGATGCCATAGGCCTCAGTCACACTGCGAGCTTTTCCTTGCGTTTCCGAGCAAAGCATTTTGCAGCAAATATAAAGTCATCATTACAGTAGTTGTAGACTGCCACACTGCTAGCAAAGCAAACGAGAGCGATTAATAGTTTACGGACATACGTTTGCTCGAGACGTTCGGGACGCTCGTGTTTGCTTTGCTTTCAGTGTGGCTGAGGCCTTATCCACCTTGCTGCAGCCTCCGCTTTCTCCGCCACCCTCGAGACTGGCTGTCATCCCCTGTTTGAAGCGCCGCCCTGGCGGCATCACCATCTCAAACTGCTCGCGGGGTCAATCAGCTGCTTTATACTTTACTGTCACCTCACCACTGTAGAAAGCTACCATTATCAATGCGGCGGCTGAGGAGGCTATGGCTGCTCGTCGCCGCTAAGATGCGAAGGGTTCTGGGGTGGTTCTGGGCTCCAGCGAAACGGCGGGTATCATTCTCCTCCCAATAGTTGTAACCTTCTTACACTTTGTAGACGAAACGAGAGATGATAACTTGCAACGTGAGTGGACACATCTAGAGAACTAGTCCTCTGATGTTGGTTTTACGCTAAATTATGAGAAAAATTGTGTCATGAATTGCGTCACTAAGAGATCATTGTATTTGAATTCCTTTGTTTGTAGCAACTTCGATATTTTATCTATAGTGGTTTCTCTGAAATTGCTTGGTGTTCACTTATCAGCTGATCTTGCTTGGAACTACCATCCCTGTGAAAAAAAAGTTGCCGGGCCAGCAGCGTTGCGTCGACATTCGCCCGACAGCGTTATGGTTCCTGATTCCTCGATGTTGGGCCATTGACGTTGCATCGACATTCCGCCAACAACCAGTCGGTATTTTTCCATTAACATACCGACGAAACATCCCTACTCGAAAACATGTATTTATTTGCTTATGAATGTTGCTTCTATATAGACTTACAGATCAATCATAAGCGTCTCCTTTTGTTACGATTGCATGCCATCGAAATTTACCACCCGGAAAATTTTTTAATCCGCAATTATAATCCCCATCGACTAAAATCATATATTAAAAACAAAATAGTTTTTTTAATCAATAAAAGAAATTAAAAAGTCACAGTCGGATTCGAAGTCAATGTCAGGTTGCCTCATGTCCATGCCCTGACCTTCTTTTTCGCCCTCCTTCACGATCCTTAGCACCTCGCAGCGCTTTACCAATCTTTTCTTGGATATCTTGATCAGTGGCATGGGGATGATGCTCCTTGTAGCTCCTGAAATATGTGAGCTTACTCATTAAAAGTTGAAAAGTTGATTAGGTCTAGTTGACATTTTAAGAAATCGTTGCATTCAATCCCTAACAGAAATATACAAATATTTATTTTTGGTCACTTACAACGACTTATATGAGTAGTGTATTGATACATTTAGACATGCAATAGTAATGAAATTCATTGATGGTTCACAGTCAGTAACTTGAAGCTCGGATGCTTCGTTAACTGCGTTTTGATCTCTTAAGTCACAGATTTATCTGCTTCGGTTTGCTAGAAGTGTGATTGACACGAAATCGCTGGCACATCGAGGAACCTATTAAGTGGGCAAAAAGGAACTCCTAATACCCTACAAAGCCCCTCCGATCATTATTAAAAAAAGTAGCAGGCGTACAAAAATTAGTTCACTTGATGTTTTCACATCCTCTCCTCGGCATTTCTCACTGTAGTGTGCATACATTGAATCGAATGTTAGACAAGATGTGTGTTTTGTGCGTGCGAAGTGATATCACGCAGATCTCTAAGGCTATGGTGTCCTCTGCAGACAGCTTATTGTTTTCCATTTCCAATAGCAAGCGATACACGAATTTCCATTCGAGAAGGAGCAAGTTGTCTAATTCTGTGATGTGCCATTTTGAAATTAAGGCTATAGGAAAATTCTGTGGTTAAAGTATTTCGCTCTACCGGTAACTTGCTAGCTAATTGAGAGAATTCAAAGTTGAGGACAGATTTAAGTCCATTGACAGAATATCTATCGAATTGGCGCTCCCTAAATGTGCGCGTCAGTTAAGTTAGGAAAGCGTCTTTGACGAACATCCATTTCACAGTGCAATGCATCATCCTTCACTGATTTTCTTCTACCATGCAATCCCTACCGAATCTGCCTCCTCGTAATTGTTACAATATATCGCAATGCGGCAACTTACGAATGACCAAAAGTCTTTGAATGCAATTTTATCATTGCACCAGTGCGGTTGGTCTTCTGCTGCATGTCATTCGATAAGAGGGCTTTTATCATTCGAAGGACTGCCTCTTTCACGTCCTTTCCGCCTTTCGAAGAAAGATAGTGGATCTGAAGTTAAATAGAGGACAATGCTATCAAAGGAAGGGGTTTCCAATCTGTGAATTCAAATAGAATTCTTGTTACAAAAGGAGAATCAAATGTAGCCCGTTCTTAGTTGCCATCAACAATTCAAGCATATCGGATATCTACCCTAATGATTTCAAATTCATTTAATGCTGATTCGTTTATGTGGTTCTTCGTCCTATTTTTCCCTAAAAGAACATATAAGAGGTAACTCAGCTGTAAGTAGACATCTGAACATATGTCCAAACTGTAGAAATGACATTTTGATTTATACACAGACGCAGCGAATTTGAAACACGTATAACAGGAGCTTCGTTAGTAAATGCTAAAACTCCTTTTGATCACTCTCATTTTCATTATTGTATTGTAAATCGTTGTTTGTTTGGTTGCAGTTGCGCAAAATCATTCTATGCTACTTTAAATTTTAATAACGGTCTCACTAACAAACTGAACTGAAAATAAATTATGTAATTTTATCAACCTCAACATTCTGCTGCCACTGGAAAACGACCGCACAGTGTAAACCAAAAAGAAAGAACTTGCAGCGGACATAACATGGGAGAGAGATGAAGTGTAGTAACCACAGACCTAGGATTAGGGAAGGAGTGCCTGCTTTCATTCATTCACCGTTATTTGCGCTGAAGCTGCTATACTTATATTTTTGCATTGACGGCCGCTGAAAATACTTGGGATAGAAGTTGGAGTCAGCCAGCAAACATTGCAGATCGGTGAAT
Source organism: Prostheceraeus crozeri (assembly GCA_907163375.1). Lineage (NCBI taxonomy): Eukaryota > Metazoa > Platyhelminthes > Polycladida > Euryleptidae > Prostheceraeus > Prostheceraeus crozeri. The sequence continues at coordinate 593,759 of CAJQUW010015840.1, read as the reverse complement.
GACAATGTTTACTTGAATTACACATCATGCAGTATCTTGTTTAATTGCTAAATCGACAAATGGACACCTCAGGCATGTATTGAGGGGATGCTGATAAAATCAAAATTTGACGCCCACATCTAACTTTTATCATTGAAGTAAATAATGTAACTGATAATTTCATTCTTGACTGAAATTATTCAGATGTGTCCTGTTTTCTTCGTTGCTGCGGCACATATCAGACACATGTTCTGATTCATCAACCGACTCAGCACCCGAAACCAAGGAAGAAATGGAGAAGTAGAAACAACCAAACATTATAAGTGTTCTAGTTAACAGGCATGTCCTTGAAACTGTACATTGACATTAATGAAATTAAATGGATTTACACTGCAAATGTTCATACATGTGAATTGCAAGCAAATGATTCACTGACTGTTGCATGTGTTATGCATATAGATCAAGCCTCCTATCATAAATTGCCTTGTCAGAAAACGATGAAAAATATCTGCTTTCAAGTCGCATCTGCTTCCCTAAAATCATTTAATCAATCCCGTTAGTCCTTACTTTATGTGAATTATGAAATGTAGACTACTGCAGTTAAAATGGTGATCCACATTTAATTAAAAAAATCAGATCATGCAATGAAATAATTATAGAGTTTGTAGCACTATCGAATGAAAAAACAGAAACGCACAAGCTGATGTCATTAAATTAATAATCAGCTGACTGATTCAAATGCTTGCAATCTTTATGATGCTTAAAATATTTAGCTCACACAAACAAGTGATAGATGGAAACTTTTTCATCATGTACCGGTGGTCCAAATCACCAGAAGTCTTAGTAAATAGATCAAAAAGTGTTGTTTAAAAGATAAAACTCTTACCCTTGAATTATTTCTTTTCTAATTTCTAGAAAATATGAGCATATATTATCAGATAACTCCTCTTACTGTTTCTTTGAATCTTGAAATTTTTCTTAACACGCTAATATGCTTGGGTTCCGTTGACTTTCAGGATTAATTTCACTGTCCGACCCTTTTAATGTTCATTTTAGACTGCTTCCTCCTCATATTCTTCAGAAAAAATGATTTTTACATGCTCAATATTTGCCCTCAATCAGCCACCACTCCGCCGGCAGCATCGACATTAAGCCGACACGTCGACATTGGGCCATTAATGGGCCGACACATTTTTTTACACAGGGATATTGATAAGACTGTTACCAAATGTTTCAGAAGATTTTTCATTCTTAGAAATTTAAAGCGAGCTAAATGTCCACAACTACAGATTTTTCCATAGAAATCAGATTTATTTCATTTGTTTAAGTAATAGTACTAGAATGGACAGCTGGGGTTTGTTGACGGTTAAGAAATGACTCATAAGTGTACCGTTGCTATAGTCACGACTTAACCACGGCGTAGTGTTCTGTGATATTGTTGTGGCCATTCTAGTCTAACTAACGCGCAATAATATTAATCGGATTTCTATGGATTTTTCATTGCTATGAATCTTTCATAAGATCGATTTTGATTGATGCTATACCTTGTTTCTACAATCTTCCGAATTTTTTGTTGTGCAAGCTTGCAAGAGCTGAACTATTTGTGGCGGAATATTTTTCTAGGATTGAATTTTGTCCATTGGAATCATCTATTGACAGGATGCGCAAGAAATTGTTCAGGGAAATCATGATGGATGATGGTCATCCTTTGTGTGTGATGTTTGAGACGAGACGCCCAACAACGAGAGATAATCGATGTATTAGCTCCGCGTGCCTCTACACAACGTTTTAGTAAATCTTATGCATGATACCTTCAAGGAGAAGAACGCTTTGTATTTTCAGATTTCTCTCATTCCATGATTTCCGAATCCCATGAATTTTCCATGAATCTCGCCCCTTTGCTGATCTCCCAAACTAAACTATATTACCAATTTTGCCAAATCACACATCAATCTAAAGGTGAAGGTCAAAAGTAAAAAAGTCGCCAATTTTTAACAAATTTCCTTTAGATCACCATTTGAGATGGAAAATGACATCAGAAGCAATAAGCCATACACTAATCGAAAGAACTGGTCAAGGCGGTTAATAAAATTACTATTAATCGTTATGAGATTGCATCATTGTATTAGATGGTGATGTCAACGGTCAAATAATTCAAACTTTTATTTCAATTCAAATATCACTAAAATCGCACATTTTAGTACTTAGTTTCTGCAGGTGAAGAAACAACCCAATTCCGTGAACTTCTATCGAGGCACTGAAGCTAAAAGCAACATGATTCTGAACATTTTCAATAATTGCTGATTAGATGCAGAACTAAAAAGTATGAAAATAATAAAAATTCACATTTGAAATTTGAATTTCAAACATGCATGCATAACAAGCAGATAATTTCAAATTCAAAGATTTTGCATTTGTGAATATGTTTTTATTGATAGGAAGAATCCTTTACGTAGTTTCAACTTATGTCGTCAGGAATTGAAACCACAATATACATAGAAGTATTAGTAGATAGAAGTGAATATACCGAAATCAGCCAAAATGTTTCAAACATTCAAATTTCAAAATAGATCTCACGTCAAAAGTAGGGTGGTAAATTCATTTTCCTTCCGTCAAAAGCTGCATAATGCGTAGAAAGTAGGCTACTAGAAATCTGTTGACTCTTGCTTGCTTGCTTGGTTTAAAAGATACTAAAAAAATTCCCCAGGGGGCGAAAAACGCCTCCCCAGTGGGGTGAAGGTTAAAATGTTGGTTATATTGATTGACGGATTGGAGAGATCGTCATTGGTTCTAATTTTGGCACTCTGCCTACATGTAGGTTGCGTGTAGGATACTTTGAAGCAGTCATCCTGGGACACATGTTGTTGCTGTTTAAAGTGTAAAAAAAGGATGGAATATGATTTATGTTCCTATTCAAGAATGGATAATTAGCTCAATTTTATCATCATGACTTGAAATATCAAGAGCAAGTATAAGAAAGACGACCCAAGATATCGCTACAGATAGCTGGGATAGTACCTTTGTGACAGTTTCTGACAGAAAGTAGGCCATCTGAAGTGAATTATACTAATCGAAAATGCTCATTACAAGCTCTTCCTTCAACATTGATGAGAAAAGTGGATAAGCATGAGGAGACTAATGAGGGATAAAGATATATACACAATTTAAACGTAGCGAACTTCTTCAAGCACACAATAATAGACGAAATTGTCTAAATCAAGCAAAGCTGCATTTCATATTTTTCATAGTAGGCTAATTTCGTGTTCATCGAGTGATTCATTTCTCAAACCAATTGCATATTAAATAAAACTTGTCGGAACCAAAATAGTGAATTTAAAGCGGGTTGGACAAGTGATAGCACTAAAACCATGAACTGTTCATGCTACTTGCCCTTTTAAATTCCATCAGCAGCTTGTTGATAGAATGGATTACATGATCAACGATCAAAGGTTGTGATTTGATGCCAAAACACTTTAACTAAGTAGCTAAAATCACAAGGCAACTTCAATCAAAATCTCTGTAAAATTTTGTTCTCCTCTACGTTTATTCTAGCAAATACTTATACTACTGTTCAGTGTTCAAAGTAACACTATATTCATATACTTGCAAGATTCGAGAAAAATTTTGACAACGAGACACTTGCATAAAACCAGTTCAATGGCCACTTTCTAATTTAGGTTAATGTTCATTGATCAAATTTTGCAAATAGCCATGATATGCTATATTCACGCTTTGTTGTTTTTATATTGTTGCTTTTATCATTTTATTCATCCTCAGAATGGAAACATTCTTCCACAGTTTTGCAGACTGCATTCCGAAAACAGTGCTCTTATAAGAGGTTTTGACGAAGAGTCTTCGTAACACGAGAACAAAACAGTGGTGCAAATCTCATCATACTTTCTGCAACAAATCTCAGAATTGTTTTGCGTCAACTGAATGTGAATCTGTAGATCAAATCAATGTAGCTCATTCGGAAATTTGTTCGACGCGTGTTCAGCTTGTTAACCTAGTATGTATTCAATAAGTCAGATTAAGTCAAAGCATCTTCTTTTCATCCCTCTATTCTTCCCCCCACATTTCTGTTGTTGACACACGGGAGTCATGTTGTTAATGATTTTCTCTTCCTCCTAAGGGCAGTTCACTACCGTCGCAAAAGCGTTGAGTGTGTAAAACTCCTCTTATCTGATTTGTAGAACATTTACAGCCTCGGAATTAGACAACTGCTCGTCACAATCACACGAAGTTCATGATCACAGCTGTAACTTGGATTCTGCCTGAGTATCCAAGGGACCAATCCTTCATCCAGGGTTCAAGTAAGACTTCTTGGTAGTGTCACTCAGTGACAGATCAAGTCTATTCTAAATCCATTGTGACTTAGTTTGATAAAATTTGATGAAATTGGAAAAATTGAAAAAAGGTGGGGGGGGGAATAGAAGTACCATAGCATCTTCATCGGTCAACAGTATAAACAATTCGGTGAACACGAATATGATTGAAAATGTAAATGAATGAATAAAAAGAAAGTCTGTTGAATAAAAGTTTAAAAGAGAGTGCAAACTTTACAATTGAGTTACAATACCGATTGGCTCGAACACTTGATGACAAAAATGTTTTACCAGGGAGCGATACCAATAATGCGGACAATTCGTTTTTCGATAAGTTAAAGCTTGTTTTTTAGATACGCGGGAGCATTGGATAAGACAAGGAAATTGTACAGTAGAACAGATCGAATGCAACATATGCAGGCCTGTATGTAGCAACACATCTGTTGAACAACCGGATCTGCCCAAATTGTACATAAAAAAATGCAGACTCTTTCTTTGCAATGTATTCAATGCGTGAGTTTCATTTCAGATTGGATGAGAGCTTGACACCTAAAATTATGACGTCATTGATAAAAGTTAAAACATGATCTCCGTGATGTACATTGGAAAGAAACAATGATCAGTGTTCGACAAGCATATTTTCACACGCATGCTCCTGCATACACCTTTGACGTGAGCATGTTTCCACTGTAGCACTGAGGCTACTTTTGTTAGTGACATTCTTCAAATGAAGCTGAATTATTCCTGATTTTTCATAGAGGACATTCCATTTTCAAATTCGGATTCAGTGTTTCCTCGAAAATTCAGGCGGTTTTTACCGATTGTTCGAGTAAGGAAACTGCTGGAAGTTGCTGTACAAACTCAGTTTTTTGTTCTTCTAAATTTTTCCATCGGATTGCTGTACAAACTCGCTAACTGGGTAGCACCAATACTTGCACCAATTTTTCGAATTTAAATTTGAATTTTGAAGATGAAAGAGTTCGAATCTTGGAAAAATTTTTGTCTGTACAAACTCTACGTCATCAGTAATACTTGTACATGTGGTTTTCTATTCTGTACAACCTCTATTCAAAAAGTTGGTGTTGAAGTTGGTGCTAACTTCCCATGACATATTCTGAAGCCGAAAACTGTCAATCTGAGTTTCATTATCTTGCGATGAAAACATAGCATACAAAAAGAAAAGATGGTAAAAGTGCGAAGATATTGTATTTTCAATTTACAATTTGCGAAGTGAACACTGAACTACTTTCAAAGAGAAAAATATTCTCATCTTTGATTAGTTAGAATGATTTGAGTACCACGTGAGATTTCATTCAGTAGTTTTCTGTATTGTCCCAATGTAACAACTTGCTCTAGATCGCCTATCACATATACAAGAAATCATTATTTTCTGAAATGAATTGAATAGTGGCGGTACAAATTTTACTGCTTATCTTTCTATCTTGCTATTAATCAATCAAAATCCCGAAATCCTTTGACTTCGTTGGTCTTTTTAGAATAGAATAGAATAGAAATCCATATATTTCAAGATACTGAGAATCACAAATAACAGAAAGTCACAGGACACAATCATAAGAAGTTAAAGTAAAATCGTCTTTGGATCTGTACATGTATATACATCAAAGCTAACACTACAACTGTAAAATTGTTTCACTCTTTCAAATAACATGAAAGCCTATTATGCAAGCTATAAATTGAAAGTAGGAAATTTTCTTACCTGCACTGCTGACATGCGCACGTATAGAGTTCAAACGACGTGTAATTGCACAAAACGGTAATATGACACGACCAGTAGGCATACTGACAGGTGAAAGATGCTGATGTAGCGGATGAGAATACAATAGACAGTTTTCAAAAAGTTTTCTCGCAGCTTTCAGTCTTCTCACTGCAAGGTTTCCATACAATCGCACTAACATGACATGCCACAAATAACTCTATGTACTCGTCTCTGCAAATTCTCAAGGTCTCAGACAAAAAGAGGTCAACAATACTCTAAAAGCGAAAGAAAGAGACTTTTACAGTAATCGATTTTTCTTTTTCAAGAAATTGATTCAATACTCTCAAGCAATGAAGTATCTGTACAATTTAGCAAATCTATTGTCTCTTACCCTTACATGAACAATTCCGATACCAAGATTCCTTGTGCTCTTTAAGTCTTTGAAAGAACAGTGTCTGCCTTTTAGCCTCAAATCAGTCAATCCTAATCAGTGAATCACGAGATTCCGTCTAAATCATGACGAGACTCCGTGAGTCGTAATGACTGTATCACGGAAGCACGTTCTTTCTGCACATCTCTTAAAAATGCCGGTCATAGCTCATCACATTGATTGTAGGGTTAAAGAAACAAGTTTTTGGAATGTTTGAGGCAAAACCCACATGCATGTTGTTTACTTTTGTTGTTTTCTAGATCTTTGCATTTTTATTACAGAAAAATGAGTTTCCAACTCAATTTTTTGGAAATTTTGAGCCTTTGTTTTCGCCTCCCTATCAAGCAATAGATAGAAAGTAGGATCACTTGTTCTTTCGTTTTAATTTGCTCTCGCTTTAGACTTAAATAAAGCATCAAGGTGGTTTACGACCATGCTTATGTAACAGCATAGATCTCATGTTTCAAAGCGTCGCGACTTTCAGTTTCAATACATTTTAGAAGGCAATGTTTTGATTAAATGTGCGAAACACGCTTATGCTGTTTGGCTGAGAAAGCAATTTTAAAACTTCTTCTTTTCCCTATGACAATTAATCTACTCATTTGATATTAAAAGCCTCATCGTATTCATAAAACTCAACATGTGGTCATTTTGTTCTACATTGCTTAACATGTCCATTAGATAAGCATTTACAGCTCAATTATGTGAATGAGAGAGAGAGAGAGAGAAAGTGTTTTTATTTCAGAATGGTAATCAATCAGATACACATCGGTAAGCTTCAAAAGTGAGATTCAAAAAAAGTCATTAACCAACTATACTGTATACAAAATCAAGCATTATGAATGCTTTTACATTGAAATGAACAGTTGAAACTGTCGCTGTCTCCGGGAGGTTGTTACCATTTCAATATAATAATGACCACTTCTGTCAAGACGATGAGGAATGATAGCATGTAGTTGTTGACTTTATGTGCATTCTTCAGTTTTGTAGAGTTTGCAAGCCAGTCTTTTGAGTCGGTTGTTAGCGTCCTCGAAAACATCACAATTACAATCATGTCCGTGAATGATACGATGACACCTTCTGGAAAAATAGCGAAGAGTGTCCTGCAGATGAACTGGCAATTATACAAAAACGAACGATGCATAATCAAGAAGTGGAAAAATTATGCTCTTGCAAGTGGTCAAGGAAACAATCGGTCGAAGGACACGAAGGGCATATAAGCGAGAATTACACTTTTCCAGAGTTACATTAATAACTTTCTGAATCTGTGGCAGTACGGCTGAATCAAAGTTAACACTGCAATTCCTCTTCGGTATCATCAACAGTTTTGACTTTTTGACGTTTGGATGCAGTTTAATTTTCTCGCTTGCGGCAACAATGCCATCAAGAGTCTTCTGAAGCTGTTGAATACTTGCTAGAGAATCACGACAGAGTGTCTGGAGAACCACAGTATTATCAGCATATTTAATGTAAGCGGTAAGTTCCGAGTCATCAGTAGAATGCTCAATTATTGACTATAAGGTCCATCGAACCGGCGGTGGAAAGCTGGTAATGCGATCATGTTGCCAAAGTCAATATTAGTCTGCATGTAGGCTGTTGCATGTCGATAATTGAACAAAAATGATGAATGTGTTTTGGAACCATAGTTGATTGTACGGGTGTGATGTCTCAGTATGTGTCTTGACATAATGGCCAGAAAGTTATGTCAACAAGACGCTAATAAAAGGTATTCCAGAAGATTCATGGAGATGGCTTCTTCAAGTTCAATTGATTTCTATTGCACTTCTTTTCACTAAATTTTTTGAGTTTGTACACTGAGCCGATTCTGAATGCAGGTCACTGACTCAGGTCCGAAGAGAGTAAATATCTAGAGGAATTTAGCAAAATATGAAAGTAATGACTGCAGTGTTATAATTGAGTAGGATATTGCGTCAAAGCTGCTATTTTAATCTCTTGGACGAGCCAGCCATTCAAGAGATATTAAAACCTCAAACCGTTTAGTAGAATACAACATGTAGTAGTCGTGCTTTAAGTTAATGTGAATATTAGGTGCACAAACCATTAATGCAAAAGTAACAGTGGACAACCATCAAAAGCCCCAAATACGCTTATAGAAGCCGGGAATATTTTATTGAAGCACGTATTTTACTAGTTTGCATGAGGACATCTGAGGATGTCATTGTTTGAAAATTTAAAAAAAGGAAAAATCAACAGAAGGCATGCATCTAAACATGCCATGGTTTCTAGCCCCCAACGACCCAATTGACCTTTCTTACCCTTGCTACCCACAGATTTCACACATGACTTTTGATGATGATATTTTGATATTCGGCAAAAAGTTTCAACTGACCTTTCCATACGTACATTGAATGATGTAAGTATCAACTAGGTTGCATCCTGTCGGGTGCGCTAAAATATGGGCACGAGTTGACGTGCAAGCAAAATCACGACACTGAGCCTAGGACAATTGATTCGATGTACAAAATTTCCCAGTCATTAGGACATTCTCTAAGTCACATTCTCGTATTGTTTTAAATACAGTAACATGATGGCACATTCCACGAAGGCTTCGTAGCTTCAACAATAGCTTATTCTTATTACTATTAAAGTAACTACGAGCATTAATATGGAAAATAATTCTGAATGCTAAAACCACAGAATTAGATTCATCTGTACAGATAAACAAAATATTTAATTCTGTGGTTAAAACATTTGCTTTGTCTAAACTTTCTCTGATAGATACAAAGTTCTAAGAGCCAAACTTCAATACTTCCACACATGCACTGAATATCTAGCATGTGCATGTCCACACAAAGGATTATGATGACGTGATTGCTATGTTTACTACAAAATGTTTAGACTGAATGTCGAAAATGCCTAGCCGGTTAAAGACTATTGAGGACGAGATGCGTCCTCCATGAACGTTGCTTCATGCAGTGTGTAACAATTTGCGAGTAAAATGAGTTGTATTAGGTGTCTTATATAGAGAAGTACAAAACAGATTATAGAAATAATTGTTAATCAATAGAAACATTTTGCTAGAAAAAACTGACGACTTAATATGTCGCTCATATTAATGCATTCGGGGTTAGCTACGGGATGGGTCTCGCACTCTCACCTGTGGTGTGGGGCTCACCTGTGTTATGGGGTTCACCCGCGGTGTGAGGCTCACCAAGGTGTTAAAAATGGGCTTAGATTTGTTGGTGTACTTCTCATCCATTCGATTTTTGATTAAGGCACACCTCATTTTAGGTGATTTTACTTTATTCTTGCTTTTATTTTGCTGCTTCATGAGATGGCGCACACTATGTTATTAGGTCTACCAAATTTCTATCGTGCGGCAACGGATAAAAATTAGTATATGACATGGATGGTTAGCTGAAATAGCCTGTATAAGAATAAATTTTGCGGCAGTCGATGCATGATCAGGTCTAGAGATTGCAAAACTGAATCACCATTACATATGTTAATTTATCAATATTCAAGAAGTTTGCTAAGATAACGCATTCTTGGATCCAATGTTATTATTCTTAAGCAAAGATTTGAGACTTCTATTGATATGTATAGTCACTAACCTTGATATGACTTAGTCAGGATTCTGTGACTATTTTGAACATGTCGGCATTTAGGATGATTGTGCAAGTCATGAATCGCTCATTTCATGAATCCTGCAATAATAAACGTTTTGACCAGAGTTGTGAAAAATGTCTGGCATCATGTTCATTTTGATCAGGAAATGACAAGAAGATAGCATTTCTGTGGACAGATTTCCAGCGGGTGTGACATCGAAGTCTGCAAAACGTCATTGATACGTGTACGTTGAACGAAGTCGGTCAGAGTCGCTAATTACGTTATCAGCACCGACTCCGCCACTGGATTGCACAAAATGTACGGTGGAGAAAAATCATCACACTTATAATTCCGTTTTATTTACAAAAACAATGTTTTAAGTTTTCTTGGCATTGTGCTAAATACCAGCGGGTTACTCCTTCTCTTTATTTGCCTTCGTAAAGTTATGTAGAAAGTTATACGCAAAATTGAGTAGATAAAATTGCGGCGCTTCGTGTCACAGACACATCAAAAGGTGGGACCGTGCAGTCATCAATACAGCGAATTACATAGCATTCTTCCTGAATGTTTTAAGACCGAGTCTTTCTTAAAAATATGCAGCTGTTCTAGTTAGCCTGATTTTATCTTTTCAATTTGACTTATTTATTGCATGTATCACATGTACTGATTTATTGGCTGGAATGGGCAATTTATCTTCGTCAATAATGATCCTCTACAAAATAGATGAGATTTTTCTTGTTGATTTCAATAATCTTATAAGATTCTATGAACATCCAGAAAAATATTATTTTACTGTTGTAGATGCATCTATTCTTTATCGAAAATTACGAAAAGATTATCAGCAATTTCAGTAATGAGTGATTTTTCTTCCCAGCTGCTTATCAAACTAGAGAACACATTAAAAAATTGACTATAAATCTCGTTGCGAACAAGTTTTTCCCCTGTGTAGTAGTGGAATACGGAATGAAGGATCATCACTATCCTACAAGTTGTTAGATCACCACAAACAGTTATATAAACAAAGATTGAACCAATGCCAATGAGTTAGAAAAGGATTTCAAAACCTATAAATTTGTTGAAATGGAAGAATTTCCTTTTCTTTCTCTGCTTGAATACCTGTTTGTATTTCTGCCTTCAATCTTGACATGATATCATAACATTCTAAATAGTAGTTCGATTGACTTTCCGCAAATTTCATCAAGCAGTATGTGAAAGCAGGCTCCGCTGAAATAATGTTCTCCATGAATTTCTTTGTTTTCGACAATTGTTCGTTGTATTCAGATTGCGCTAATTCAGCAGTCGTCATTTCTCCACAATTTTCTTTGACTGGCCTTTTCATTCGATCGACTCTCGATTTAGCAGCGTCAAGATCAAGTCGCTTATTTTCCAATTCTTTTTGCTCCGCTTGGAGATATTTCATTTGTTCGTTTAAGAATTGATTTAATGGTATAATGTACGCTTCCGAGGCCGATACAACAAACCGGCTTTCTGCAAGCCAAAATTCTTTTTCTTTCTCTTCCAATTTCAAAAAACCAGACCCTAATGGAGGTGCCGGTCCACAATTAGTAGTGGCTTTAGCCATTAATTCTCTCAACTCTTCTCGGTCCAAAGCCAATGCTAACGGAATATCAGGATGCGGACATAGCACTGATTCGATCAGAAGAACACTTTCATTAATCACAGTTTTCAGCTTTTCTACTCGAGCGTGCAGGTCGACATATTCTTCACCAAATTCAGTTTTCTCAACCCGAGTTAATTTCTCTTCGATCACTTGCAATGTCCTCATGACACTTGTTCTTATACTGGAACACAGATTGGTTGCATTCATAGTATTCATAAACTGACAGTCAAATTTCAAGTGACAATTAATCTACGTTTTTGATCAACGTGCAGCCATAGAGGTCGGATTATTAGCGATCCATGGTGTCCGACCTCTATGTGTGCAACATTTGCAATGATCACAGGAGGATGTCTGTGAAACATAGAAAGTGCTGAAACATAGAACAGTTATTATACAAAAGAAAATTCTGTCGTCAAAATTCTGTGATCTTCGAAGAATGCAAGAACGATTAAGCGATTTGGATGCATATGACGCATTTTTTCTTTCAAAAAATTGTTTTGCAATTCCAAAATTCCAGTACTGCCTTCGCTGTAGTTCATTTATGGATAATGACTGCCTTGATGAGATCGACGTCACAATTCGCAGCGGGTTAGAGGTAGTATGCTGAAATAAGCTGGATGATACCGCTTGAGAGCAAGTTTGCCTACCTGCTTCCTTAGGATGACTAGGACTTGGATCAACCACAGATCTTGCGCTACCATCCTTCTTATCTTCGGCCGGTACATCAAGAGAAATATATTTGACTCTTTTACCGATTATTCCTTAACCCAGTCTGCTGGAATCTTGTCATATAAACAAAATTATTTGGACAAGGCAGTATCTAGGGCAAGGGCGCATCATCTTTTAAGCAAAGGCAGATACTCTCACGTCCCGAGTACGCCTTCAGAGCGTTACAGGTGCTTTCGCGGGAGCTCGGCTGAACTGTCCACCATCCCAGTCTCTGCAGACCAAATTAACGAATGATGAAATTCGCATTGCAGCTGGTCTTCGTCTAGGGACACCCTTGTGTGAGCCCCATCAGTGTTTTTGTGGAGTAACTGTTGATAAGACAGGCATACATGGACTATCCTGCTCCAGACCTACATGGTCGCTCCAATTGTCATCATGCGGTTAACAATTTATTATCAAATGCATCGAATTCCATCAACATATTGTACATGTACCATCAATTCTTGAGCCCTCAGGTGTTATACAATGTGATAGCGGCCTGATGGTATGTCGCTTATCCCATTTATGAAAAGGAACCTCTTGTATGTGAAATCACATGTTGCGACCCTTTGTCAGCCTCTCATATTTATGTTGCCAATGGAAAGGCGGGTTCAGTCGCAAAGGAAGCAGAGGCGAAGAAGTCTTTGAAATATGAAATTCTTATGGATTCCTACGACTTCAGGGAAATTTCAATTGAGAACCTAGGTGCGTTCGGACCAAGTGCCACCCTTCTAGTTCAGCAGATAGGAAGTAAATCAGGTGACCCTTTAATAACGGTCCAACTGACTCAACGATTGAGTCTTGCCGTGCAGCGTGCTAATACTGCTTCAGTCAGAGGAAGCCTCTACCAAAAATAATAAGAAAATTATCGATTCCTATATTTCTGTTTTTCAGAAGTGTACTGGCTGAATGGCCACTTTTGCAACCTTTTTTAGTAATAAAATAATTTCAGGACATTATACACGCAAGTGCATAATTGAAGTGTAAGTTTGAAGATATAGCGCCAGACGATTTAGGCTCACCATTTGAAAGATAAAGCCCGGTTTACATAAATGCAAATAAGACTGCCGGCCGGAGCAAGCAGCTTTGTGCGGCCGCCAATAGCTATGAACAGATCGCCAACATATGTTTGCTTAACGCACATACCTTTTTGCTTTCAACACGCAAATTAGCGGCCACAAATAGTTGTAGAATCAAGCTCTATTTTCTTGTCCAGGTATTTTCTTGTTTGCTTTCATAGTTAACTGATAATTTCAAAAACGCAGATTGCGAATTTGTCACTTGAATCGTCTGATATTTCACAAAACCCAATAGCCATGAATATGAAAGACGAAGATTTGGTTGATGGGATTGGAAAACCTAACTATCTACGACATATCGCAAATTTAAGGTTGTTCAGAAAAAAGTCTGGCATAATCTGCCATATCGCAAAGGTTAAACGAATCTACCGACTTATGTCAGAAGAGATACCCAAGTTTGAAGAGATATTTCTTTGTATATAACAAGAGCTTGAAGTTGCCAAGCGGTAGTTCGGTGAAACTGACAGCTTGCCGACTAAATGTATACTCGAGCATGACATTTCTGGAAAAGGCAAGTAAACCCCACCAAACTATCACCGACATTGATGCAACTCGGATGTCAACAGAATCCGATATACAAGAAGTAGCACCTCAAATGAGTCAATCACCTGTTCAAACGTCACATCGACTGCGAATACTGCTGAATCTTCCATCGTTCCGCCAATAATCCCTTATGAATGCTGTTCGATAAAGCGAATTCACAAAAGTCGAACAACCAGTGCAGGCAGCAACGACTCATACGACATGTTGATGAAGGAGCCGACAGTACAACTGTCAAAAGAACCCGTCGATGACGAGTACAGTCCTTTCGGAAAGCTATCGGTGATGCTACAAGAAGACTGCCAATTCAGATGATAATGGATTACAGTATGGCCCATCTCCGCACTGAGCTGTACAAAATTCAGTGTAATGGTGCAGAAAACTCAGTCGAATTCACCAACATTCCTGAAACCTAATCTGTTATCAGAGATTCACTTGATACCGTATTTAATGAACCAGATGTAACATCTCATTATGACAGAAATAATTAATCGTTATTAGATATATATTTATATGGATTGTTGTTTTATTTGTTTATGCGATTTACTTATAGACGAATGTAAACTAAGTTGTATCATTTCAATAGGCAGAAGATAGATGATGATATGCAAAAATCAATAATTGAATGATGAAAAGTTGAATAATTTATAGGAATAATAAGATACTACTCCATGTAAAAGTTGAATATTAAAAATAAGATACGTGCAATTAAGCTTGATTTAAAGAAGCTTTCCCCTCTAGTCTCATAGCAAAATTGAAGAATTATTCAGAACAAACACTTTATTGATAATTTTGAAAGAACATTACTGTAAAAAAAGCATATTTGATTGCCAGGAAACTGAACCCTCAGAAGATACAAAAATGTCTACCAATTTAATTTGTTGAGTCCTGCTATCTATGCAACAAGCATTCTCTTCAAAAGAACTACTATGAATGCTTCCCCAATCATTGAATTTCCATGAATGCATCATTAGTATTATAATTAAATATACTAATATTAGTACAGCAATTAACACTGCTTGGACGGATATTCAAAAACAAAATGTAACGAAACTTTTCGCCCAGTAAGCAATTGTTACTCATCTTGCTCGAAGTACCTATCTTGCATCCATTAGTAACAATATGTTTATGATTTCTAAAAACAATTCGACGCGCGGTTGCAACAGAAAAGTCATTTATTCGTGCTTTAATCCCTCTCATATATAATTTATATAAACTAGTTTGTTAGACTCGCTTAGTATGATATGGATACCTTGATCGTCGTGCTGGTCGGTCGTGTCTTGCTGCCCTCCTGTGTCGCTATTGGTTTTGTGCTTTGACGTCGGTTCTGGGGCGTGGATTTTGGAAAAATTTTATATCATTGTGATCCGTCGTTGCTCATCTGTGTCATTCCATCGGTATTTTCCTTATCCCTCGTCGATCCTTCTCGCTATCCTCGGTTTTCGTGTCAGTTCTTCGGTTATTGTGATCTTCGTTCATCCCACAAATTGCGCGTTTGTAACTGTCTCTTTGCCGGCGGTGTGTGAAATAGAAATTGTGTCGTGGATTGCATGCACAGGAATTTTCTATGAATTTTCTATTTCCGGAATAACAAGAAGTTGCGAGACATCAGACTGTCGGCGCTTCCACGGTGAATTGGTTTACGACGTAGAACTGCCTCTGGAAGGTAGCGTGTTCGAGCCTGCCTTTTGCAAATTGGTGTCGATACATTTTTTTCTCGGGCTGCAAGCAAATGGCTAAGAACACACGTTCGAATTCTAGTTCTCATATTTCTTTGGACGATATCCAACTTAAGTTAACTGAAATGGAGGATGGAATAATTTCGAACATGACAACCCGATTTAAAGATCTCACGTCGAGCATCCATCTGATGGCTAGCCGAGTGAATGACTTAGAGAAGCGTATATCAAATTTGGATGAAATTCAGAAAGTGCACAGGCAAGAATTTGAGACAATGAATCAGAATTTTTCAATGGCTCAAGAACTCATTTTCTCTGAGGTTCTCAGCCAGGTATCTGGTCGTGATGGTAAAAAAAGAAACTTGATATTAAATGGAATTCCCGAACAAATGGATGGATCACTATCTGAAAGGGTTGCCAACGATTCATCGATTTGTAAAAGGATTTTGACCCACCTGGATGTGTCTGACAAGGTTTTCGTGGATCCAAGAAGACTGGGAAAACAAGCCGGCAAGCGTTTGTTGCGAATTACTTGTAATTCAGAGAAACAAAGAAGCGAAATCCTCCACAAGGCACGAAATCTTCGAAGGTCTGCAGACCCACCATCTGTTTTTATCCAGAGACATGACACCAATTGAGCAGCGGATGAATAAAAGCTTGCGGGATGAATGTAAACGGCGAAAGGATAGTGGAGATGACGCTGTCATTTACCGAGGGAGAGTGGTGTTGAGGTCAGAAATTAAGAATTTTCGATAGGATTTTACCGGGAACTGAAGAGCTTATGTGGGTCTAACTCCTTTATTCAGAGCTTGAGTCCTTCTCTCCGAAATTTTCCATCATCTTACCACAAAATCATGTTACTCAATGCGAGGTCAATGCTGAACAAATTTGATGAATTGTGTATTTCCTCCTCGGCTTTAAATCCTGATGTTATTTTGGTGACGGAAACATGGTTGAATTCTTCTATAGACGATGCTTATGTTGAGATGGCCAACTATTCATTGCATCGAGACGATAGGCGTGAACGAAGGAGTGGCGGAGTGTGTGTCAACTACCGGAGTTCACTTCAGTGTTCCCGAATGAGTCTCAATGTGGAAAAGCCAAGTTTCATTGAAGCACTGTTTTTCGCCATTAAGACATTGCATATCGTATGTGGTGTTTTATACATACCTCCAGGACTAAACGCATGTCAGCATCTATCCATCACAACCTTCCTTACACTTCAACTGGGTGATATCCTCGAAACGGACCCCGATGTTTACTTGATGATCTGTGGCGACTTCAATAACTTTCCTACATCTTTTCTAGAAAGGGATTTCGATTTGACCAATAAAGTTACGAGTGCAACAAGGAAACTTTCGTTATTAGATCAAATATGGATTGATAACTTTTTGTGTGATCATTATGAACCCATTGCAAAAGTCGGTCCTCCTTTGAGCAGCTCGGATCACAATTGTGTTATACTAGACCCTGTCCAAAGATGCACTGTTGGTGAAAATCGTCGACTTGTCCCTGTCTGGGATTACAGAATGTCGAATATTACAAAATATGTTGATCGTCTTTCAAACTTGAACTTCGATATACTGTGTTTAGAGGATGATGTCGATAGGATGTGTGATGTCTTCTACAATCTTTTGATTCATGCATCCTCTGCTATTCCATGTGAGATGGTTGAAATGTCAGCAAAAGATAAGCCCTGGATGTCTCCCGTGTTAAAGTCTTTAGTCACAAAGAGATGGGAAGCATACAGGGCAAGGAATTGGACATTATTTGAGCACTATAAAGCGAAGGTTAAAGAAGAAATTGTCAAAGCAAAACGTAAGTGGGCATCCAAGCAAATTGAATCAACGAGACATGTATGGTCAGTTGTGAATGAGGTTCGTGGGGGCAAGAAGGGTAAAGATGCTTTCGAGCGCTTAATACTAGAACATGGCAATGCTGAAAATCTTCTAGTGGCTATATCAAATGTCTTTCATCAAAATTTCAACGACAATCCTGACGATGAATTACAAGACATATCAAGCAAACCCTTTGAGTTGCATGTAACGGAGGAAGAGGTATTTGAGAAGCTCACTCACTTGAACTGCAGAAAATCGGCTGGACCTGATCGGATAGCACCTCGTTTGCTGAAGAAAGGTGCACCCTGGTTGAGTACCCCTCTGACAGCAATATTTAATCGATCCATTTCAGATAGAAAATTTCCATCACAATTAATATATGGAACTATTTCGCCTATTCCCAAAACTAGAAGTCCGTCGTTGCACGATTTCAGACCAATTTCTGTTTTGTCCACGATCTCAAAGGTCTTCGAAAGAATCGTGTTACAGCATATGCAGGATTCTTTTCTTCCATTATATGGTAAAAATCAACACGCATTTCGACCGTTAGGATCTACGTCCAGTGCTTTAATTGAAATTCTCAACGAATCAACGGCATCTCTGGACAAGCAGGAGACAAATGCTGTGCACATCACCTGCCTGGACATGGTAAAAGCCTTCGATAAGCTACCTCACAACAAGTTACTGAACTATTATAACTGAATCTTACCATTATCCAGTCAATAACTGTTTCAGACCATTCATCGGTTGTTTTTGACGACATACTTCAAAGGGTCGATGCTATGGGAGTAGTAAGAAAACGGCGAACACAAGATAGCGCAAGATGGCCGCCATCGCTGAGTCCCCCCCCTCTGGCTCGGCAGAGTGTCGTGGTCGGCCGCCGTGGTGCTTCGTGTCTGAGTCCCCCCCCCTCTGGAACGATAGAGTGTCGTGGTGGACTTGGGCGACCGCCAGGATTAGTCTTGAGGCTATAGTGTGTGATGTTTTTGGTGCAATCTGCTGAATGTTGGGTTGTAAAATGGGTTGTTTCGAGTGGAAGGAGTGGTCGGATGAGAAAACGGAGGTCGGATTCGTGTTCAGCGTGAAATTCTGCATCGGTAGGGTGAGTTTCAAGTCAATCGATGAGAAAAAATTTTTCTTCAAAATTTTAACAGAGTTAGAATTTGGGATGTTTTGGTGTGTAGCGCCCAAACGAAGCATCGGATGAGAAAACGGAGGCCAGATTCGGAATCTACGTGAAATTTTGGGTTAGGAAGGATGTTTCCAGCGAAATCGGAGAGAAAAAATTTTCACTGACGTCCCCCCCCTCTGGACAGCTTGCTTCGATTTTGGCTTCCAGTGGACGGATTTTGTCGTGCGATAGCTCGTTTGAAAGCTAAGAGTGAGACAAATTCAGTGAAAGAATCGGCTTGTTCCTATCTGTCTTCGTTTAGATGTGAGACGCCATTTAAGATTTTGGGACATTGGTGAAAAACGACAGAGTTAGAATTTGGGACGTTTTGGGCTCTAGCTTCAAAACGAAGCATCGGATGGAAAAACGGATTTCAGATTTGGAATCAGCGTGAAATTCTTTATCTGTATGGTGAGTTTCAAGTCAATCGGAGAGAAAAAATTTTCAACATTTTTCGAAAAAACGACAGAGTTAGAATTTGGGACGTTTTGGTGTGTAGCGCCCAAACGAAGCATCGGATGAGAAAACGGAGGCCAGATTCGGAATCTACGTGAAATTTTGGGTTAGGAAGGATGTTTCCAGCGAAATCGCAGAGAAAAAATTTTCACTGACGTCCCCCCCCCTCTGGACAGCTTGCTTCGATTTTGGCTTCTAGTGGACGGATTTTGTCGTGCGATAGCTCGTTTGAAAGCTAAGAGTGAGACAAATTCAGTGAAAGAATCGGCTTGTTCCTATCTGTCTTCGTTTAGATGTGAGACACCATTTAAGATTTTGGGACATTGGCGAAAAACGACAGAGTTAGAATTTGGGACGTTTTGGGCTCTAGCTTCAAAACGAAGCATCGGATGGGAAAACGGATTTCAGATTTGGAATCAGCGTGATGTTATTGTCCAATGAGGATCATCATCCAATGAGAATCAAGCATTTCTTTATAAATAGCGAGCCTTCCACAGTGAGAATCATTCCATCGTTGAATCACACGAGTGACGGACGCACATTCTCTCTCTCTAGTTCCCTGTTCTATTATCCAACTAAAATGGTAAGTCGCTACTTCCCTCCCTCTCCTCCCTTGAACGTAAACTTAATACAATCTTTTTTCATTTTCAGGCATCTACTCCATCTGCTGCACTAGTAGGACAAAATGGCGGTCAAACGTTACAAGGTTCGCTACGGTCAGATCATCTACAACTGAGACCAGTGGAAGAAACATCCAAGGTACATAATCCTACACCGCTACAGCGTAAATTTAAACAAGCCTTGCGTTATGATGATCATAGCGTAGTACTCCAAACGGGAATGCTCCCTTCCACGGATGTCAAGATAATGCACAATCAGTATGGGGACTACATACTGATCCCCGTGAGTCCGTACATTCGCCACCAACTTGATATTATTGAGGAGTACGTGACATTAAATATGGACATTCCTACTCCTCTTGCTCAAGAGTGGAAGGCGAGAGATGACAAGGATACTCCCTATAGAAAGATTTGGGATGGTAATCACATTTGCCTACCGGTATCACATTGGTGTACTTACTATAAGAAGGAGGGAGATCATTCAATACCCATCAGATGTGATGAGCTCGGAGAAGGTACTTGGGATATCCTTTTCAAAGTGAATGGACTATATTATGGTCGACACAAGGATAATAAAATAGCCTCTCTCTCCATGCATATGGAATCCATCCTATATATTCCGAAACCACCCAACGTGGACGACATAATTGATCAAATCCTTAACAGCAGTGGTACGAAGCGCAAGTCGGAGAAGAATGCTACATCAAAACGCAAATCAAAGAAGGAGAATTACTAGTCCTTTCCTAACTCTACCCTATGACAATTCGCTTATGTGCTTTGAGTGTCGTAGACGTGGTCTTATTAGATACATTTTACTTCTTCGTTGCCATCATATCATTTGTGTATTTTGTCGTGAAAAGCATCGATGTAATTCTTCATTTTGTAATATGTTATAGAACGTTTCCTTAGATGTGTAAATTTCCGTTTTAGGCTTCTATCATCATTTTTATGGATTGTGAGGGTGAACCTGTACAGGAGCTCAGTGCTATTGCTATGAACAATTGGACATATCAGATTGTTAGTGTCTATCATCAACATGCCAACTGCGATCCCAATGTTGATCAATGGGCGAGAAAACACATTCATGGACTTAATCTGAAATATTTGCAAGACTATGGCTTTTCTTGTGAAAGTGCTCTTCTTATTGACTTTAAACGATGGTTAGCTGCTTTCAATGTTATACGCATCTTTTGTAATAATCCTGGTAAGGAGAGGAAAGTATTTCCTAATCTAATCATTGATGATATTTTGCTCCCGCCTTGGGATAGTAGAGTGAATCAACATTATCATGAAGTCACGAAACGTTTTAAGGATTTGTGTGTTCCTATTTTGTCTGTTCGTTGTAGTAGCTACGTTCATAACCAATGCTTCTTTCCTCCTTACCTCAACACTGCCAAAGTCCTGTATGGTTATCATTGCTCGCTGTATGATAGTTATCAGCTGTATCTATTTTATCTCTTTCAAACCATTGATTTATAATGCATGCTTGTTACCGTTATTCAATAAATGTTACTATGAGAAGAGTTGTTGTTTTCATGCAATGGATGGGTTAGTTAAAGGGCGATCATGTCTTTCTCAAACGACTGCGGAACATTACGTTTTCATAGGCAAAGTTTAAAAGGAGCTGTTCAAGATTATGTGATAAATTTTCATAAAGATGAGACCGACATCGAAGCAGTGGTTGATGATGCTAGCACTCTATTTCTAGAGTTAATGAATACATTCTCTGATAGCATTATCATGGCGCGATTAGTTGCGAAAATTAAGTTTAGTCATTTTGGAAAGGAAGAGGTGGAAAGTCGCTCTTTCCATTTTGCTTCTTATTCAATGGAAGTGGTAGATCACCCCGAAGAATTTTTTAAAAGACATATGATAAAAATTGCTGAACGTCTTAACGCATTTAACCATCATGGTAGCAGTCTAGTGATTGAAGCGATTTCAGATATTCACATTCAACTTTCCATAAAGAAAAATTGAAAATGCAGTGGTACTTGATTGTAGCACAACTGGTTTTCGAGCTATGTCTGCTCACTCTCGAAGTATATTCCTTCTGTACATGCGTCTATTATTTAGAAAAGGCTAGCAAATTCATATCTTCAAAAAGACTTGCTATAGACATCAGTAACGGTGAAACTATGTGTTGCGATGTATGTAAGCGAAAGGATGGAAATGAAAAGCGCATCTTCAAGAGATGTAAGCATGCTTTTTGTCAACGCTGTTTCATACGTAATTGCATTCAACTTTGCCAATGTAACCACTGTGACATTGCTCATTTCGAGTGTCACTTATGTCGCAATAGTTAGTACCTATGCAAATGTGGTAAAGATAGGTTTTAGCAAAGACTAACACGGAAAATGGCGAAACGTAAAATGACGAAACGTAAAAGTCAAAAGTTTTCTTCAGCCATTCAAGCTCTCCGACGAATGAAAGCAAATCAGCGATACAATGCTATACGACATGCTAACGATAAATTCATTTGTGAAATTATTTCTCATGTGAGGAAGTTGAGGACGAAGAAATTAGCGCCAAAACAACGAAAGTTACTTAAGCGATATGCTACGAAATTGCGTTTCATCTCCAATCCTAAAGTCGCCCTTCAAAGAAAGAGGAAAACTCTAACACAAAAGGGCGGTTTCCTTTCAGCAATACTTCCAATGATAGCTCCTGCCGTGGGCAACCTATTGGGAAATATCTTTGGCTCTAAGCGTTAATTATGCAAATGTTGAGTCTCAAAGTAATAAAATGGATTTCAGACTTCAATGTGATAAAGTTCTGACTGTATCAGGTCCATCTCATGCAGGTAAAACTGTTTTCACGCTGAATTTATTGGATAAAAGAAGGGAGTTGTTTAAGGAACCTATCAATCGAGTGATTTGGTGTTATGGTATTTATCAACCGTCGCTGTTTCAGGAATTGCAAAGTCGCAACTTTATTCGACATGAAGGAATTATTCCAGTGGATAAACTTCAGTCTAATGATGTTGTTGTATTGGATGATTTATTAAAAGAAAGTAAGAATTCAAAAGATGTTACAGATATGTTCACTCGCGCAGCACACCATAAAAGGTGTTTTATCATCTATATTACACAAAATTTATTTCCTGATGGAAAAGAAGCTCGTACACGAAACCTGAATACACACTATTATGCTATTTTCAAGAATCCGCGAGATAAAAGTCAATTTGAAATTTTAGCGCGACAAGTTGCACCAAGAGGATCAAAAGCCTTAATTGAAATTTTTCAAGCAGCTACTGAAAAACCATACGGTTACTTATTCATTGACTTTACGCAAGAGTGTCCGGAAGAATTTAGATTTCGAAGTGATATTTTGAAAACTCCCATGATTATCTACAAACTATGAGTTCTTATTCTCGCATGATTGTTATTCCTCAGGATGAATATGTACAATTGACTGCCATGCAGCAAGTAAAGCAACCTCTTGCAAATCAAATGTATAGGAAAGAAATAGATTATCAGCAAAATGTTCACATCAAAGATCCACATCGTGCTGTATTATTACAATCGGAAACTGTTGAGCAATTGAAAAACTTGAAGAATAAGATGCGTGACTCTGTATCGACTGCTACACCTTTAGCATCTCGCGCACATGCCATATCTCTTTTCAATAGTATTGAGCCCCATCTCAATGTAAATGATAGAGGAGAAATCATTACAGATGAAAATAAAGTGATTGATGCTTCACGTTATGAAGACTTGATTCAGTATGCGACACGTAGAAAGCGCCGTCAGGGCTATGTTCCACCTGGTTGGTCATACTTTCTTAAACTATTGAAAAAGCATAATGTGCCAAAATTTGCTTTAAATAATGAGACATTGAAAGAACTTGATTCAACAGTGGCTACTACTCCAATGCTTCAGACGATGAAAATGCCAACAAATTGGTTTAAGACGTCACCTGCTACATCCCCTCCCACACTCACTAAGCAAACAAGAGGAAGAACTCGACGTAGATCTACATCGCCACTAAAACTGGTAAAAGGAAAACGTAAAACAGCTCCTCCCAGGAAATACATGTTCTCAGACTATTAATATGAAGCAGATGTGTTGCTTGCCATGTAATGAGCCGCCAGAGGTGAATGTCGTTGTCACTTGCACTTGCTGCGCCAGCTCTCATAATGAAACCCCTAAGCAATGTGAACACGATCGCAAAACCGCTAAAGCTAAATGCTGCAGTTGTTGTAAATGTAGAAAGGCAAGAAAACAAAAAGATGAGAAGGAGGAAAAAGAGTCAGTCGTCATCGACTGAACGTTTGAAGTCAATCTATTATGATGTAAAACATCCGGCAGGATTTGCATCTATCAAGAAATTATCAAAAGCGAGTGGTCTTCCACAATCACAAGTGAAACGATGGTTAAAGGGTCAGGCTACCTATACACTCCACAAACAAGCGAAAAAGAAGTACCGCACCCGCCATTATATTGTTCATGACATCGATGAACAGTGGCAAGCAGATTTGTGCGATGTTGCCTCCATTTCAAAACATAACTCGGGCAATAATTTTATTTTAACCGTCATTGATATTTTCTCGCGTTATGCGTGGGCTCAACCTTTAAAAACTAAAGAAGGGAAAGGAGTAGCAAAGCATTCCAAACAATTTTTCGAGAAGGTCGCATTCCAAAAAGAATTCAGAGTGATCAAGGAAAAGAGTTTGAAAATCAGCATGTGACAAGATTATTTGAGAGGCATGACATTGAGTTGTTTAGTGTAAAGAGCGCTTATAAAGCTGCACTCGTTGAACGTTTTAATCGCACATTAAAAAATCGCTTGTGGCGACATTTTACTGCCAACTTGACACAAAATTGGACAAAGGTTCTACAAGATACACTCCATGCCTACAATCACTCTATCCATCGTTCTATTGGACTCAGACCAGTAGATGTAAATGCTGACAATGTAGATAAAGTGCGCGAATCATTCCAACGTAAACGCACTCATGTGAAAAGTGATGTGAAAATTGGCGATAAAGTTCGTATCTCAAAAGTGAAAAGTGTTTTTGCTAAAGGGTACCTCCCGAATTGGACAGAGGAGGTATTTACAGTATCAAGGATTAATCAAAAAGACTCTCCGACCACCTACAAGTTGAAAGATTACGATAATGAAGAAATTGAGGGTAGCTTTTACCGCGATGAGATTGAGGTAGTCACTGAAAGTGAAACATATTTGGTAGAGAAAATCATTCGATGTAAAAAACGGCAAGGTGAAGAATGGTGTCTTGTTAAATGGGCTGGTTATCCTTCAAGTATGAACTCTTGGATGCGTCGTGCCGACATCTTTCATCTAAGTGATCGACAGTGATTCATGCAAAGTTGTAACTAACAATGTTTAGGGTTTGAGCTATGAATCCAACTGCCTCATTTTATTCACGACCCTCCTATGTAAGTGGCGGAGGACAAATTTACATCGGTGCTCGCCGCCAACGTGGAGGTAGCATACTTGGTGCACTGAAATCTGTTGTAGCACCTCTCATATCCAATGTCGGTAGATCTTTGAAACGAAATGTTTTAAGTAATGCCGTTGGCTTTGCTGGTGATGTTGCTAGTGATCTTTCCAGAGGTAGAAGTTTTAAGAGCAGTTTGTTGAATCGTGGGAAGGAACGCGGTTTAAAAACATTGAAGCAGACCATTGCTGGTGTTACTCAAGGAAAGAAATCACCTAAACGAATGAAAAAAGGAAGGAGGAAACATCGCGGAGCTGGTAAGGTGCGATCTTCAGTCAAAAGGCATTCACGCAAACGTCGCAGAGGCTCTAATCATTCATCAGGCGCTAAACGACGACGCTGCTATAACTTCTAATCATGGAGTGTAAAACTTCCGGTTTTTGTTTGTTCGATCAACAAGCCATACAGACAGATATTCTTAGTTCAAGTATTGTAGATTATCATCCTCGAACAGCTGAGAATGCTGGCCCCATTGAATTTGTTATTCCTGGTGGTAGTGATGACTACATAGATTTGAGTTATGCGATGCTTGATTTGAGGTTTAGAATTCAGCAAGCAGATGGAACTGCTATTGACGATACACATAAAGTTGGACTGAACAATTTACCATTGACTACATTACTTCGTGATGTTTCTCTAACGATTGGAGAGCAGCAGGTGGAAGGTGGTCAAAGCGATTATCCCTATAAATCATATTTCAATCATGTATCACAGTTTCATCCAGCAGCACAAAAAAGTCATATGGAAGCCATGGGATGGTACAGAGATGAAGCAGGAAAATTTGATGTTGAAACAAACAGTGGCTTTGTAAAGCGATCTGCTATGATTAAAGATAGTAGAGTATGTCAGCTATATGGTCCGCTGAATTTAGACTTCTTTAGACAGTCAAAGTTTTTACTGTGTAATACCAGCATGCGGCTCAAGCTGACATTGAATAAGCCTGAATTTGCGCTGAATGCATTTGCTAAAGTTGACAATTTTAGAATTCATGTGGAAGATATTGCACTTTACATTCGTCGAGTAGTACCGAATCCAAGTGTCATTAGAGGGCATGCTGAAGGCCTTAACCGCCAAAATGCCATTTACCCCGTTCAGCATACAAAGCTTCTCACCTTTACAATTCCGAAAGATCAAAAGAGTTTCATGAAAGATGGCCTCTTTCCATCGGAAGCACCGAAGCTCCTCATGGTGGCAATGGTTGAAAATGATGCATTTAATGGTAATATAAAGAAGAATCCTTTCAATTTTAAACACAATCAGTTAAGTGAAATTGCTTTACGTGTAAATGGTGTGAGTCATCCTGGTCCACCCTACAAACCAGATTTTGCTTCGGATCAATTTATGCGCAGTTATGTTGATTTTATGGACGTTTTTGGCTTTTACAATACGGATGACACCAACGGACTGACTATGAAAGAGTTTAAGAGTGGATATACTATTTATGCATTTGATTTGACTGCTGACAGCGATATTAGTGCACCCTATCGTCAAGCGAACGTGCCTCATAATATTCGTTTGGATTTGACGTTCAAAAGAACACTACCTGAGACGATCAATGTATTAATTTATGCAGTCTTCGATTCAAATATTGAAATTACAAAGTATCGTGACGTGATTCTTCAGTATAATCGTTAATGAGTTGGTTGACTGCTGACGATATTAAGACTAAAGTGCAGCGTAATGCAGACGAAGCGACGTTGAAAGCTTTCGATAATGTCTATTCACTCGATACCTTACCACCTGCAGTAAATCACTATCCCATCTTTATTGTGCTAAACACTCATTCACAGAATTTAGGCGGTGAGCATTGGAAAGCGATCTTTATTGGAGAAGACCGACGTGGTGAACTATTTGACTCTCTTGCTCAACCTCCAAATATACCAACACAGCAGTGGTTGAGAAAACATACGCGTCAATATCAGCGAAATGAACGCATACTACAACATCCACTTTCATCAACGTGTGGTGCTTTTGTACTGTACTTCATCTTAAAACGTTTACATGTATCTCGATTTGCATCTATTATTCAAAACTTTTCATGTAATCCATCCTCTAATGAAAAAATGATTTGTAAGTTCTATCATGATTTGAAATAAAAACATCATGTTGGAAAAATTGTTTTTTATTTTACAATCCGCTGGGTACGTACATACTCAATGAGATAGTCTAGGATCATATTTGCTTGTACATGAGATTTTAGTCCAGTAATGATCACTTTACTATTATGAAAGATTGCCACATGCACAGGTAACCAACAACTAATGAGAGCTGCAGGAAAAAGTTCGGGTTCATAACACAAACTGTAACTGCTGGTACGAATCTTCAAAAATGATACACTGTCACTCAATTGAGTAGAGATCACCATATTGTCCACAGTCAGATTCGACATCACACACCTCTCCCTCTTCCATATCCGACGTAGTAGTCTTTGTAGCTCTAAGCGCATTGACTGCGCCGATGAATGAGAAAGGGCGCCGAGAATCTGTACAGTCCCATTTGGGAAGAGTTGAAGATTTCGTGAATTGTTCATCTTCACCACTAACATTTGAGGACGGCCCGGGTAATACTTGCTTTTTGAAAGCTGTTGGTGTAATGTTGTGAGATCGATTTTGGTGTAGAGTCTGAAGCGACGGAGAATGTTGACGATGGTGTAGCGATGGCGCTTCATGATGAAAGAATGAGTAAATTGAGCGATGTACCTTCCTTTTATACTTTTCCCAACTACCTTGATGAAATGTGAAGTTAGTATGAAGTTGGGAATGATAGAGTTGAATTCGCCGATTGTTGACGCGCAGCCAGATGCGATTTCCAATACGTGAATGTCTTTTCATATAGAAGTATTTCAAGTCCTTCATGATATGATGTAGAGATTGAAAATGACGATAAGATAAAGCAAACTCTCTTCTCACATTTCCAGTTGAATCTTTGAAATAGACGTTTCGATCATGATCCGTTTCAATACGTTGTAGGGAATCTAATTTCCAACTCATGATGTGTGGTAGTCATGTCTGATTAAGATTTGCATAGTAGGGCGATGAACTCACGACGAATAAATGTCATGATGGAGCGATGTATATATCTTCTATACTTCTCCCAATTGTATTTGCGAAATGAGAAACAGTTTGCGGAATGAGAATGGTAGATTTGAATTTCATTTCTGTAATGTTGAAGCCAAACTTGATCACCCAAGGAGATGAATCTTAATGTTTCAAAATATTCCAAATCCCTCATGATATCATTGAGGTTGACAAATTGTCGCCATGTTAATGTAATTCCTCTTGATGTATGACCATGAGAATTTTTGAAATGTACGTTTCCATCACGATCAACTCTGATATATTGTAGAGAGTCCAAAATCCAAGTCTTCATGATGTTATGCAAAGTTGCAGATTAGCAATATAAAAATGTCGTTTTATCATATTTTGCTTAGCAATGCGGCTACAAAGAGATTTACTAGTAATCGAGCTGCACTCTTTTCTACTCCCATTGATCATGTACAACAGCTAAATGGAAATTGGGAAGTGGGTGTCACTCAACTTGTTTATAGCAACTGTGTCTATACTTTTGATCATGAGGTGATGACTATTAATATGAGGCGTACAGCTGCTTATCAATGTGAAAAGGGGTGCCGAGTATACATTCCACAGTGGTCAAAGAAAGATCTCTTATCATGTAAAAAGTTTATATATGATTTCTTGAATAAAGCGTGTAAACATATTGTCCAATTTACTCCGCACAATGATGATTATAATTATGTACATCATGTAGTTGAGAAAGATTGGATTGTTGGTTTAAGTCCAAGTTTAAGAAATGATTTAGGCTACCTCGCTAGCGCCTTAACAAGCTATGATAATTTTAACGTTAATTACCACATAAGTGGTCATAAACAGTTAATATATCGAGAGGAAGCTTATTATGTAGATCTTATTCCAAGAAATGAGAAGACGTTGGTGAAGAAGATTGTGATTAAGCCAAGAAAGACAAACATGACTCCTGAAACATTATTGAAGAAATTTAATTATCTCCTTCGAGTTGATGGTAAACAAGTGGCAACATTGACTTATATCAAATCATCTAATCATATTGCAATAAGCAAATTAAATGATGATGATCTAGTATTAGTTTGTTCAAAAGATTTTCATCAGTTCTTACGACATCGTTCTGCAGCTGT
Source organism: Prostheceraeus crozeri (assembly GCA_907163375.1). Classification (NCBI taxonomy): domain Eukaryota; kingdom Metazoa; phylum Platyhelminthes; order Polycladida; family Euryleptidae; genus Prostheceraeus; species Prostheceraeus crozeri. Next base: position 564,397 of record CAJQUW010015840.1, on the reverse strand, counting down.
TCATGGAAAATCTGATATGCAACATTTACCATGTGAAAGGCCAAATCAATTTGATACAGAATGGGCCGTATCTTTATACAGAAAGTGTGTAGAGCCTTTTGGTGGTTTCTTACATGAAACAAGAGTGTTGATGCCTCGCATTATTACTTCGGTTAAATTGGTTGTAGATTATTTAAATGAAGTGATTAATGAGCAACATATTTCATTTTCTGAAAAAGAAGGTACTTTGTCTCTCACTATAAATGGAAAAGGTATTGAACTAATTATGGATAAAACTCTAATGGACATTTTGGGTTTTGATCAAAATATCTTTAAAAGTGGTACTGTAACCAAAGCTAGCGCAGACATGTCGCTATCGCGTCGTATTAACTATTTTCAGATATATTCCAATATTGGTGAAGATGTACGTGTGGGAGATGTTGAAGCTCCATTGCTAGCAATGATACCATACCAGCCAAAAAGCTGCAGTATTTTATCTGAGCATACTTTCAAGAAAGTGCATTATACAAAGCTGAAATCAAACTACATCCCACAAATTGATATTGCCATTTATGATGATGCTGGTGCGTTGATTCCTTTTCATAAAGATGCTGTGACAAGTATTACACTCCATTTCCGAATGAAGAGTTAATGCAAAAGTATGCTATTATATTTTTCCAATGTGAATAATATGGAAAGTGAAAATAAGGACTCGTTTCTAATCTACTTGCCCAGTAATGCTTCTATGAATAAATTTCCCAAAAATAAACCATCAGACTATCGAGTAGAATTAAATCGGCCACTGCATTTAGAAGGTGAATGGGAGGTTGGCGTTTCTAGTATTTGCTATGATAGCAATATTCAGAATGTGAATGATTTGGAAGAAATGATATTGACTCCTCGCACCCATGATGGAATAACGATGAATAATGCATTCCAGTTCCCATACAATTTAACATCAGATGGAAAATGGAACTATGAATGGATTCAGATAAAATCAGATTCTTATGAGCCATTTGGGAATGAGAAAATTATTAAGGCATTCAACAGTGGTAATACTTCCATCATGAAGAATAAAAATCAGAAAGCTTATGAGTTTACTATCTATCATTGGAGTGGGAGACAGTTCCTCCGCTTTCATTCTTTTACTAAAGGTCTTACGCTGAGGTTGGATAGTGAATTCTATCCACATCTTGGTTTTGGTCATGGACTACATCTAACGTCAATTGCTACTGCAAATGTTAGAAAAGTTTATTCAAATCGAATCAACAAATTTCATTATAGATTTAAAATATTTGATGAAGATGTTGTAGAATGCGAAGAACGCATCATTTTGAAAAAGCGTGGTGTTCAACCTTTATCACTTATTGAGTTAGTAAAACGATGGAATGAGACTGTGGGTAAGAAGTATGGAGAGAAAATTATGGCGGACAAAAATAAGTTGGTTATTCAGAAATATAATGACAAACTTACAGTTTATTTCTCTCCAACCTTGCGTCATTTTGTAAGACATTATACACCTATTATTGGAAGCGGTGTGGTGTATGCTTCTCATGAATATCACACTAAAGCTGATTCAGTTAATGATGAATGGTGGGTGGACATCTATGGCGATCGCATCAAGAAAATTTACCAGTCTTATGAAGAATCTAAAGTTGCTATCAATATAATGCCGCGTCTATATCATACAGTTGAAAGCTTCATTCATGTAGTAAATCCTTATATACAACAGAAGTTGAAGCATGTGATGAAAAGTAAATATGATGTAAAGACACACCACATTTCGTTTTCAATTGAAAATCAACGCGTTGTTCTGAAACTGGGTGATGACATTCAATGTCAATTGAGTAAAAATTTGAAAAAACTCTTTGGTTTTTCAATGCTACAGACAGTGTTTGCTGCTGCGCATACGATTGGTATAGAAACACCAATGACACTTGATAAACATGAACAGCACCTTTACATTCAAAGTGATTTGATTCTACCTATTTCTGTTGGTGAGAAAAAAGAATACATTTTACGTGATTTCATTCATGATAAAGACGCTTCATATGGAATAGTCGAGAAGATGTTTGAATCTATTTTCTATCATCCCGTTGTCAAACAAACTATACCCTCTATTGCTATCAAAATTACCAATGGTTTACAAGAGTGCATCCATGTGAAAGATACTAAATCCCTCATAACGTTAGTGTTTCGGAAAACAAAGTGAAGTCATTGTGATATGTTTATTGAAATATGTACATGAATGTGAAGCAATAGACTTTATACAACATCCACTGAAAATATATACATGAGCGCACTTCAATAAACATTGTTAAATACAAAAAGTCTTTTTACTTCGTGAAGGGTGGAAATATACAGGGATAGGAAAAATGTCTTTCAGTGGAAAAGTCATCACATGGGGAATGTACAGATGTGGATACATATTCACAAGGAAAAAACAATCTCATGCGATACATAAAACAACAATGTTTATCTACAGAAATCAACATCAAAATACTAAGTTAAGGATGATTATGCTAAGACGTCTCCTGAATGTGGTAGTGTGAGTTTAATTCTTTTGGGTGGTGGTATGTTTGTGTCAGGATGTCCATGTGGAAGAGATATGTTGTGTTCTAACCAGCACCTCTTATCCTCCCATGCTGAAAGCGCCCGTTTCCTAAAAGTATGAGTTTTGATCTCATGCGACTTAGATTTTAAGATTGTCATATTGACAAACGTTATATTTTTATTTCTATAGGCTTTCCTGAAATTCTTATGTTTCATATTTTGCACAATGGATTTTGATATGCCTTTAGCGCGCTTAATGCTATCATCACTATCCTTTAATTTCATAGAATACATTTTTGGACGGAGGAGAATCATTTCATCTATTTCCTTCCCTGCTGTCTCATCCTTAAAGCAGCCAAGTTTTGCCTTATTTTTGATGGAGTAGAGTGGATGATCAGTAGGATAATTTGATGTATCAAAATATCTTTCTAAAGATTTTCCTACTTCATTGAAATTTAAATCTTTTTGAGTGGTAATACCTAAGAAGAAACTATCTGTATCACCACCCAACAAACGAACCTCTTTTACGAGAGGACATGGTTTTAGTATTTTATAAAAGAGTTGGTACATTTCAAGCTTAGAATAATCTAGTACAGCTTGACCAATATAGATGGGTTTGCACAACTCAACTTCAGATTTTATCATTTTAACACCTATAAGGTCCTCATCGATAATGTCTCTATCGATGAATAGAGGTGATGAGACTAATTTGTGATACTTTTGATCATCATTAACTAGTTTGTAGTTTACGCGCTTTCTAACATCCTCCATCGTCTTACCAAATAAACTGTTGTTCTTATATTTATAAAAATCTTTTTCAAAGTTATTTTGGGCTAGTGCACGTTTCTGGCTGTTGCTATCAATATATGGCTTGAGGAAGGCTTTCTGTCTAAATTTAATAATGCGGTGAACTCTTTTTAAAATCATGCCCATTTCTAAATAAAATTTTAAGATGCTAAAGTGGACTAGATAGTTTTCTTTATCATACTGGGTGAGTAAAAGTTTGCGACAAGGCTTATAGTCGGGTTGTCCACATGATTCTAAATCTTTATGAAATTGTTTCATAAAGTCGGAAAACATATCTTTACTCACTTCACCTGATTCGGGTGCGAGTGGAAAATCTACGGTTTTATGTTTAATATTATTTGGATAGATTAGATCTATCTCAAAATAATATCCCCAATCACCTTCATCTGGAATTGCTAGTATGTTGGAAGGGTTGGAGAAATGTTGAATATCACTATCATCTAACCAGCTAAACTCAGAGTGAGGTAGCGGTTTGGATAATGAACTACCATACAAATTATTTTGGTCATAATACTTCAGATGAGTCTGGTCATTGCCTACTATTTTTGATTTTAATCTATGTTTATTTACAAATGTGAGACCACCGCGAATTCCTCGCTCAAATAAATTATACATCTCTGGATCTTGTAAGAGATGAATGGTCTCACCAGTCATTTTAAAAGCAGACTTAAATGACATGGCTGGCAGACTGACAAAGTGGACGGGATCTAACTTATCTTCTTCTAATGCCACTCGTCGAAACTCCTGAAATACATCAGCCAGCAAAAATACATCTAACTTAAGGTAGGCAATCATATATTCACCAAATGTATGGCAGTCAAATTTTATCCATGCATCTTGTGCATGATCATAATCTTCGGTCTTACATTCTGCGCCGGTCAAATCATTTTTAAATTTATCTATGGGCGGAAGAGAAGTCTCGCCGAGTTTACTAATTGCATCAAAATATGCATATGGAAAGACTCCTTTCCGTGTGATGACTTCATCGGTTAGATTTGGATATTGTTTCTTAAGATTTTGTGTTAGTGGAAGAGACTTTAGATTTTGCACGAGAGAGGCCAGTGATGCAGTCATAAATTGGTAGGAATCTAAAAATTTTATATCAAAATAGACCGTCTTATTTTCTTTAGTTTTATCGACAGGCACTTTTGCTGTCATGGCCATAAACTTCTCTCTCGTTTGTGCTATTACATCAAGCTTCCACTCTTTCATTTGACCTAAACCTCCTTTTATTATCATATGGCTGTCGTAGCCCTTGAAATTATGGAAAATGACGGGTAATGTACGCCGCTTCATCCTCAGCGAAAAATTACATTTTGAACAGAGTGCGTTTCTAAATTTACCAGTGATGTGATCATGGTCGCGCACTTTCTTAATCTTATCATCGTCAAATGTTTTCCTACATTTGGGGCAAACGTTGCAACTATCAAATTTTGCTTGATCATCTGCTGTCATATGCAATGATCTGCGATAGAGTTCACCATCATACTTTTGTTGAAATTTTACAGCCTGTTCGAGGAATTGTAGGAATTGGTAAATACAATCCTCACCTTGCCAGACGTGCATTTTATTTTTTCTATTTTGGAAATGGTCATGCCATACTTCATAGCAGGAAATGGCTGCTGGTCGATGGATGTTATCATCGATATAACATTCGATGTCAGCATAGATGACACGAAGAGGACTTAGTTCATCGCCATTCTCTCTATATGAAAACTCCTTATCTTTGGGCATGCGTTCCATTTGCAGTTTACCTCGCTTACACCACTCATAATGAGTTTCAAATTTGTTTTTACTCCTAAAGTTCCGAATGCATCTGTCACAGTAATAAATCTCTGATGAGGTAGAATTTCTTAAGTGGTGGTATAAGCGAGAAATTTTGGGAATGCCGCAGTAGTGCCATTCCTCACTATCATCCTGTCTTACTAATAAAAGGTTGACAACATGGTCATAACAACTCGAACGCGAGTTGTAGCGCACACCCTTCAATCCCTTTTCCCAAACATGGAGAACTATTTTAATGTTGTTCAATTTTTCAAATTTTTCTATATCTTTAATTTTCATATCGTCACTATTACAGTCATCGAAGTTTAATTCATTCTCCCACTGCCTATAGCTATATGTGCGATTTCGATTCGCATTGATGTCATTATAGTGGAGAATGGAGAGGACAGCATATTTAAAACATTGCGATTCGCAATCGACATTGATGACTGCTGTTTTGTTTTTTAAATTTTTTGGAAGTTTAAAGGAGCCTCGACCACTATGATTTCCTAATAAACTGATTTTAATCATGGCGGACTCAATGCCATCAAAAATGAGACCGCTATCGCGCTCGTTAAATTTATCAATATTTAATTTTAATCCTTGGATGTGAAAATTTATCCAAGACTCATAGTCTACAACCTCGGTTGCAGGAGAGGAGGGTATGTGAAACTCTAACCTCTCTATTATTTGTCCAGTATGGTGGTCGATTTTTACATATTTTATTTTAAGATAGATGAGCGCCTTCATCCTAAAATTGTCTAAATTGTTGAAGAGCGCTTCTATCAATGATGAATTTTGATGAAACCATTCCTCAAAGTTAGCAATGGTTTCTGAGGAGTCCATCTGGTAGTTCCTCACTAAATTATTTATGGACACTTCAGTGAGTCGGATAGAGGAGGTACCGTTGGTGTAGGTATCGTTCGTGTGTGTATGTTGAAGTCTGTGCGAAGATAGTTCAAAACGTGTCTCGAAAGACTGAATGCATAAATCGCAAGAAAAGGAGACATCGTTAACAGAATCATCCCTACCTTCGGAGATTGATGCCGACTTAGGTCGACAAACACCTCGCTTGATGTGTCGGGTGAGATCCCATTTCCTCGTGAAGATGTGCCCACAGTCAGCACATTCCCACTCGTTGCCATATCGCGACAGTTCTGAGCTGGAACTCGCATCACCTGAAAGAGAAATCATTCTATCATCTCTGTTCAAGCCTCAGTGTAGTGTTACAACCTACCTTGACTCAATAACTCTAAACTTTCCTCGAGAAGAGAGGGCGTTGGTGATGAAGTTGATGCCTGAAATTGAGGAAGATGCTATTAGTTACACGTTTGAGGGAGATGAGAGAGGAAATCTTTAACTTACCATTTTAATGAAATATGATCAGATAGAATAATAGTCAAAGAGAGAGATCGTGCGTTCGTCACTTGTATGATTCACAGATTAAATGAAATGACATGAATGTCACTTTGCTTATATACTTTCATATTCATCATTCATTGGATGTTCATTCTGATTGGCTGCTTGTTGATACTTAAGAATTAGAAAACATTTCAAAGTCATTATTCAAAGTCAGCATTTCAAAGACAACATGACAAGTCCTCCAACAACACCAAATACCGCATTGGAGTTCTCCTCTCCATGCACATCAGCAAAGGTGCTCGTTACACCAAATGCACCAAGAAAGGTGAAGGTGGAGAAGATATACAATCTGGACAATATACGAAAGTTATCATTATCGGAGGAGTTGCCCGACCTAGCAGGCATACGGTGGAAATATTTACAATATGATGCCGAAGGGGTGATGGAGATGACCAGCAAGTCGCACTTGCATCAAATATGGGAGTGGTACACCCCTAACTCCCAACCGCGAACCGTGGCGGAGTGGGCGTACATTGAGAAAGTGAGGGACGCTGCAGAAGAACGTTTAAAGCAGCTCAACTGTTTTTGTGATCTATGTGAAGTCAGACTCTGGGACGATATTGATGATGAAGACCTTTTGAAATACATGCCATAATAAATGTTTATTTCGTATTATCTTTGCTTTCATACTGACTTACTTGAATGGGGTTTTAGTGAATAATTTAACCATGTATACTTTTTCATTTGGAAATAGTAGCACGCTTAGTCTAACTTGCAAATCTTATAACATTTCATATGGACGATGATGATAGATGAAATAGTGTTAAATAAAATTAAGATAGCTTACATGATACTGGGATAGCAATCGACTGCGATCCATGTGTAAAGAGCTTGTTAGACTACGGAAGAGAGAAGTGTGTTATGTTGCGTGTGGCGCGTGAGTGTCCTCCCATTTCATTCCATTCATCAATTCGTCTCATTGATAGAGACAGGTAGAACTCATGGTTCTCATAACGTATGCAATGGATAGTTTATAAGGTAACCTTCGACAGTTGGCTAAATGTCGCCCTGGCGCGAATGCATACTACGTTGAGACAGAGGCAATCACTTGCAAACATGACGCAGAGAGGTTTAACAAGATTGACCATTGCCGAATGTCCCTTGCGGTATACATAGCTACGGGTTTCACCGCCGTCCTATACAGGAACGCCCGTCGAAAGGAAGTATTACACCGAACTTCATTTGCAACGTTCAAGTTGACTGATAGCAGATTCAACTTAATGATAGTATTCGCCAGTCCGAAGACTGCCCAGGGCAAACCGCGTGGAGGTTCTATCATGTCTTGCCCCATGGTGGCCCTTAAGAGAGCCGATGGTTCGTTCTCGGGAGTAACGTCATCTTACACCCTACCAATTCTGCTGAGAGAGTCTTTGACTCTCTCTTTGGTAGCACTGTCGACTTCCACACTAACTGGCACATGACTAAAAAGTGGAATGTAGCGCCATTCCGTTGGATTGACAGCAGTTGCTGTCATCGGATTGCCAATCTGAGCAAGATTGTTGTGAACTCTGTCTTGCTCCTCTATTCTAGCAAATTCATCAAATAAATTTCGCGGTCTTAACTGTGGTCCGCGAGGAGAGTTGACTGCAGCGTTTGGCGTCTCCATGATTGAAATGAAATGGAATGAGAGGTAGTGGTTTATATACCCCTCTAATGTGATGTAACGTTCAAGTTGACTGATAGCAGATTCAACTTAATGATAGTATTCGCCAGTCTAAAGACTGCCCAGGGCAAACCGCGTGGAGGTTCTATCATGTCTTGCCCCATGGTGGCCCTTAAGAGAGCCGTTGGTTCGTTCTCGTCGTATCTGAAAATAGAAGGAAAAATAGATGAAAATATATTCAAGTGATAGAGATGATATTAACTTACCATAAGAGAAATTTAGCCGGTTCGCGACCCCTTCGATGGTGATGGTTGAGGTAAGTATTTGGCCGGCAGTTTCCGCTTCCGGTGGCGCAGCTCCTTTATTTCGCCATCATGCTTTATAGAGACATGGAGACAGCGCATCTCCGCCATTGCTCCCTCGTAGCACTCAAATGTGGCATCCAAGTCCTCACTCTCAAGGATGATGCTGTCGACGATTCTGCTCTTGATGATGGGAATGTGGAGCGTTGTTCGTCTCTCTTCTTTCTTCTGACTCTCAGTCAGGCTAGTCTTTAATTGCTCAATTTTTAAATTTGATACCTCTTCTTGAGCTTTTAATGATTTTATGTAAGTCGCCTGCTCAGTAACGCGTTTTTCGCTGGCAAGCGCCCTTTCGCGGAAAGATTCTAAATTGATCACTTGTGTCTTGAGGGCCCGAATCTCGGCTACCTGACCCTTCAGGTGGAAATTGTCATCCCTAAGGGCCGAACATTCATTTTTGTAACGAGTGAGCTCATCTTTTAATTTTGTGAGTGCATATTCCTGGCTCACTTTTGCGATCTGGGTATCCTTATTCCAGCTGTTCGTCTGCTGCTTAATCCCCTTCTTTACTGGGGAAGGTGCGATTACTTTCTTTTTCGGGGAAGACTGATTTGTTGGTTTTCCTATCTCTTCCGTGTCTTTAGTAATGACGACCTCCTCAGAATCGGAGTCATCTGAGCTGTCCAAATCGCTTAGTGGGGCCTTCTCTTCTGCTGTTGATGAGGTAGTGGCCGAAGCAGCAGGCTCCAAAATTGTTGCAATAGCCTCTTGTAGTGCTGCGTCAAGATCGACTGTTTCTTCGTTGAAGAAGGGTGCGATCACTTTGCCGATGTCTGATGTTATGTAATTGTTTGCCTTTTTGAGCGGACAGTCGGCGTGGGCGATGTAAAATTCCTCATGCTCTTTGCCTTTCAAAAATTTCAGGCAATGTGTACAGCCGGAAATAACGGCTCTTTCCTCGTGGAAGTGAGGCGTATTCTTGTACTTATTAATGTGACGTTTGAATTCGCCACCCCTCTTTATTTCTCCGCAAGAGCACTTTTTAAATAAAAATTTTGAGTTGCCTCCCATTTTGTAACTTATGTATCTGTAAAGGAAGGATGAAATAGAATTACTAACAGGCGACATTGGCAGTCATTCTTATAATCATACAGCTAAATTGTGAGATTGGTGGAAAGTGTCGAACCTTTGAATCCGTTACAGGCATTACTCAGAGGGGATCTTATCCCAACTCCAAGGCCTCGGCCCACAAATCCAACCTCCCGCGGACAGAGCGTGCGTCATATCACTGTGTTGGTATCCGGACCCCGATTTTGACATGAAAATCAGTGGATTGTTTACAAAGGTTGCAAATTCCAAGCCGAAGCTTGCCTCCCACAACTTTATAAATGTCTTAGTTGAATTCAGAAGGTTTGAAAATCCCGAAAATTGCCAAAAAATAGCGAATTTAAATTTTTCAATTTTTTAGCACTACTTATGAAATTTTATAAGTAGTCTATCACTTAGGGCAGATCAATAGCGACCGAAAATTTTTTGAATCAAGTCAAACGGACTTGTAGAAGCAAAGTTACAAGCCTTTAAAGTTTTGGAGTCTTTTATGGCCTGGAGACGAAGGCCATCTCCTGGCTAACCTCTAAGTCTGACGCCTTAGCTGATATCAGCAATGAAATTTTCTAAGTCGGTTTCTTACAGAAACTCGGGATTTGGAATGTCCGAAGCTATCATCGGAGCTCAGAGAGACGACTTACCGTTGACTATCTCTCGTATTAATGACAAGTCTCTCTCGGTTCCCAGCTTATATAGTGTGTGGCGATCAGCTGATGACGTAACACCCATCATCCAAACACTAAAAAACCCGTCTATCTCCGGTTCTAGTGCTCCGATTGAGCTGGAAATACAACATTTCCATGTAGAATTTGACGCTGAATCCGAATCTGGCCTCCGTTTTCCCATCCGATGCTTCGTTTTGGCTCTACAGTAGGCAGCCATCGCAAAAATTCTAACTCTGTCGTTTTTCCGAAAAAATGTTGAACATTTTTCTCGCCGATTGACTTGAAACTCTCCGATTGACTTGAAACTCACCATACATATAAAGAATTTCACGCTGATTCCAAATCTGAAATCCGTTTTCCAATCCGATGCTTCGTTTTGAAGCTAGAGCCCAAAACGTCCCAAATTCTAACTCTGTCGTTTTTCACCAATGTCCCAAAATCTTAAATGGCGTCTCACATCTAAACGAAGACAGATAGGAACAAGCCGATTCTTTCACTGAATTTGTCTCACTCTTAGCTTTCAAACGAGCTATCGCACGACAAAATCCGTCCACTAGAAGCCAAAATCGAAGCAAGCTGTCCAGAGGGGGGGGGGACGTCAGCGAATTTTCAGAATTTGATGAATAATCAAAAAAATTCACGTAGATTCCGAATCTGGCCTCCGTTTTTTCATCCGATGCTTCGTTTTGGTGACGGTCACACCAGGTCGAAATTCCACACTTTGGAAAATTTTCAAAATTTTACCCATACAAAGTCACTCTGACACTTAGGATTTTTTCAGGTAAGCGAGCTCCGAAAACGTCCAAAAAACTACTCTGTGTTTTTCACCAATGTCCTAAAATCTTGTAACCGCTCTAACTTTTGAACGAAGACAGATAGGAACAAGCCGATTCTTTCACTGAATTTGTCTCACTCTTAGCTTTCAAACGAGCTATCGCACGACAAAATCCGTCCACTGGAAGCCAAAATCGAAGCAAGCTGTCCAGAGGGGGGGGGGACGTCAGTGAAAATTTTTTCTCTCCGATTTCGCTGGAAACATCCTTCCTAACCCAAAATTTCACGTAGATTCCGAATCTGGCCTCCGTTTTCTCATCCGATGCTTCGTTTGGGCGCTACACACCAAAACATCCCAAATTCTAACTCTGTTAAAATTTTGAAGAAAAATTTTTTCTCACCGATTGACTTGAAACTCACCCTACCGATGCAGAATTTCACGCTGAACACGAATCCGACCTCCGTTTTCTCATCCGACCACTCCTTCCACTCGAAACAACCCATTTTACAACCCAACATTCAGCAGATTGCACCAAAAACATCACACACTATAGCCTCAAGACTAATCCTGGCGGTCGCCCAAGTCCACCACGACACTCTATCGTTCCAGAGGGGGGGGGACTCAGACACGAAGCACCACGGCGGCCGACCACGACACTCTGCCGAGCCAGAGGGGGGGGGACTCAGCGATGGCGGCCATCTTGCGCTATCTGGTGTTCGCCGTTTTCTTACTACTTATGGGATTTCAAATAAACGTATCAATTATGTATACGCCGAAATCTAAACTCTGGTGAATTCTATCAAAGCGGCTTGCAATCGTCAACTTCATTAAAAATTCTCGGAATTATTGTCAACGACAAATTGAATTGGGACGACCAAATTTCTGCAATGCTCAAGCGGGCTTCTCAAAGACTATATGCAATACGAACATTAAAGAGTGTAATGCATGTCAGCGATTTGAAAATTGTCTATCATGCTCTTATAACTTCCCTATTTATGTATGCTTCACTTGTGTATGGCCGATTACCATCAAAGTTAATTGTTAAGTTAGACATTTTCCAGAAAAGAGGCCATCGAATGATTTGTGGCTCATCGTGCACTTGCAACAGTATCCCTTCTTTTGAGTCTAGATTTGAGACTGCTGTTGGCAATTTTCTTTTATACTGTGAAACAAACTTGTCACATCCGCTTCATGACATCATTTCACACCGTTTGAGTGCATCAAACCATTTTCTTCTGTCTCATTGCCGAACGCAGCGTAGGTTGGATGCGTTTTTACCTTGGTCCTGCCTAGTTATGAACTTGAAACTCTCGAAAGTCATTTAGAAAACTCAGCAATATGTAAGGTCATATAGAAATGTATCCTCTTTTTCTTTTCTGTTTGCATGGTGCTCTACTTGCTATGGCAAATGAAACTTTTCCTTTTGTATATATTTAATGTTGTGTATCATTTTTCTTAACGTTTGGCATGTTCAACTTTGTAATTTCATGATTTCCATTATCAGTCAATAAACGCTTACTTACTTACTTACTTATATAAACTTTATCATCCTCTAAATGTGTGAAGGTTATCTACCATGAAACAATTTGAAAAAAAATCATTTTGCCATTAAATGCATTAATAATCTAATACGCGCATTCATACAGGGAATCTGTTGAAGATTCTGAACCTAATCAAGAAGAGACTAGAGAATTATACAATTCTTACAGTCAATAACATCTGCAATATCAGCTGCCAGTCATTGAATTTGTTCACAATTGTTTTTTATTATCAAATGGAATCACAAAGATTTCTCATTTGTTGACATACTGCACGGCATTTAAAAATGTATACTTTTTGTGCAATTAGAGGGCTTATTGCAAAAAGATTTTCTTGCTAAAATCAATTTAGCAGTGTTTTCGGAGAATTGTGGACTCTTTCTGGAAAAATTTTGATAATCTATTTAGTTTGTTCAAAGCAGTCATGGAATAAGTAATAACTGATAAGTGACAGTAATGATTTTACTTGCTACTATGCAATCGTTGCTGCAATATTCATGCTTAATTAATTATTATACAAGTAAAAGCCATGATTAAAATCTAAACAAGAATCTACCTAACATATTCAGAAACGAACGAGATAGATCATTGAAATATCAAAAATTGAAACTACAAATACAACAAGTGAAAATGTTAGAAGTTAAGCAAGAATCAATCGTTTGAATATCCGTTCCATCAGAAGTCCTTCTTCAAGATTTTGGTGGAAAAGTGCAACCAGTGTTGTCTTTCCACTCTGTGCGCCTAATCGTAATGAGTGGCTACCGATGTCAAAATATTTTTATTTCACATTAGACGTCTCGTGATAAAGTGAAACTGAAGGTGATAGCATGAAAGTGAAGCCTCCAAATCATATTCAAAATTCCGACTAGAAAATGAAATGTGATTATGATGTCAGTAAAATGCGAAGCTTAATGCTAATTAAGAAGCAAACCAAGCATTGATGACTGATGACTTTCCACGATTTTAACGTTTGGCTGCGTCCCACTTTGAAGTAGCAGCATATGCGGGAAGAGGCCATGAAGCGGACCGATTCGAATATTTCTCGAGTCACAATATCTGATCGAATTGAATCTTGAATCAGTAGCCGATTAACGAATCGAATTTCGAAGCTCCACAGGTCCTTAATCATGGGTATAGAGTGCCATGAATTCAGTTCAAGGTTAGATCAGTTGGTGTATTGCGGTCACCGGTAGCGGGTTATTGCTGCAAAAACTGAAGAGCAAGGCTCTGACGGTTCAACCAAGAAAAATATGAAATTTACATTTAATTGATGATATAATCATGCAATAAATTTTATGGTTCAAAAAGTTTTGTGATTGTAGAAATACAATTTATAATTGTTGCAAGCAAAATTCAAAATAAATTAATTGTTAGCCTCAAATAATTGCAATCAATTCATCGTTTCTTGCCGCAACAAAAGCAATTGCTATAATGGAATCAACTTTTAAAAACATTGGTTAATCCTGAGAATAAATGCATGAAAATTCTTTGTTTTTCTGCCTATGGCATTGTTCAATGAGGACCATTTACTATGGGATAATTGGTGTTCTCTTGCAGTTTTTCTTCATCCAAGTAAATGTGCATCCATAATCCATAATTCTTCCTAACTGAATTTTGAAGATGTTCTCATCGTTCACATCGCTGGCTTTAAGGATTCTCTTGTACCTGTGATTGGAGTATTGTTTCCACGCAACAAATTGAAGTGTTGCATGATACAGCATAAATTGTTAGTGATTGTTAACGCGTAGTTGCTCTATCCCTGCGATAGAAAAACCGGAGATGGTATCAAACTGTCATTGTTGAACGCTAAAGAAGTGGAAACTTAGCGGATCACTTTCTGATGATTTTAAATAAGTACAGACTTTCATCTCATTTTCATCAATTCAAGTGGAGACCTCAAACGGTCCAGTTTATTGTGTTGGTTTAGAATCGCAGATTTCAATTTATTGGCAGTTTTAGAAAGACAATGAAATCTTCTGCATAAACAGAAACTGTTGTGGCCGGATCGCAACAGATACGACGGACTGGTAGAACAATGCTTTCACAATGAAATGCATACTTTGCGTCATTTAACTATTTTGTGACCAGTTACCAAAACAGTTGTAACAAGCATTGCAAGTTGAAACATGATCCGACTTTGATGCTCTCTTCAAATTTTCCTCAAAGAACTTGACTGATTCTTTGCACACCCAAAATGAGGGCCGCACTTTGTTGCTTAACGTTCTTCAATTGTTTTGCCTTGGCTATTGGAATTAGTCTGATTGGAATCGGAATATGGGGCTTGGCTGATGAAACTATTCCTCTTTATCCAGCCAGAATGTTGACTGCCGGTCGCGTAGAAATGACAGGACTTATGATGTCCTTGATTTCACCAATTGTCTTCGGATTTTCCACAGCGATTCCTTTTGGTAAGAACTCAGTGCTCATGACTACTTATGAGTTTTATATCTTGTTTCAGCGAAGTAAAGAGAATATGATAAAAATGGAAATATAGAGGTGATAAAGTCAAATGGATAAATAATGTTTTGGAGAAACTGTGATGATATTAAGGATCTCTAAGGAAATGCTCATAGGAAAATAGGCGAAAGGTTGACATATCCATTTTGCTAATGCCATGATATAGATGATACTGTAAAAATGCATCCAAAATGACAATTTGAATCAGAGGTCTAAATTTTACAACAAAGATTGCTGCTTAGCATGGGATGTCTGGATCCAGTTTTCTTCCTTCGAACTGCTAGAGTTTACAAATATTGCCTCATTTATCAGCAAGATCAAATTTTTTGAAAAGTGAACTTCAATTCATATCCATTCTTTCCAATAAAATGATTGTTTTTCCTGGTATAATTACATGGTGCTATATTCGGATTTCATTTCATGGCAATCCGTTTTATGGTGTTAATTCAGTTGTCTGTACAATATATTTTCAGGAAGCAAAAATAGTGGCATCTCGTATCAACAGCCGATCACAAAAAAGGAACACCTACATCATATCAAATTTCAATTGATTCTCATTTTATATTGACAGGCCATGCACCATTCGGGAGCTTATGTTCTCTGCTTTTCTGTAAGCTATTATATATTAGCCTATATCCATTACTGTCAGGTAGATGGAGGGCAAAATTTGATATTTGTCGCACAGCATCGGTGTAAGGAGTCATATCCCAGCGTGTGCTAATTCACTTGCCCCCACAGTTGTGAGACTGACAAGTATGGCAGGATATGACAAGCGCGACTTCTTTGCAAATGAGATGCACCATAGCAGCACATTGAACCGATTTCTGTGCAATTGCTGAAACTCTACCATGACAATTCAACAATTAAGTCCAAAAATGAATGCGTTTCAAACATGGAGGTGTTTTAACTTTGTTCCCTGATACATAACAGTAGGATGAACATTTCAAAAAACAGAAGACCCGTCTGAGGTATTGATGTCTAATCTGACTGTCTTTGGCCTGCGATTGTCTAAAGAGTGAGCAATTAAAGACGTACTCTGATTGATCATTTGTGTAATAGAAATCTTCCATCAAACAACAGCTATTTTAGTTAATATTACAGCTATTTGTAAGTTGGCTACAAAAGGATAGATAACACGTTAGAGAGATAGACAGCGAGTCAGGAATTTCTGCATAGTGCTCTCGGGTAGCAAGTGTACACTGTCAGTCTATGATAGCCGACAAACCAACTGGTTAATAAAATCTGTCTGTCGATAGTTTATAAACGCTTTCAGAAATCTTTCGTCGTGAGTTCCGATATCTTTGATTCATACGACTCATACATTGAGGAAATGATGTCAGTTTGGCTGAAAACTGTGGCGACAATTCGGTTACACCACTCTCGATTAAACTCGCGCTTTGTGCTCGTACAGTCGCTCATGGTGTAACCTATAATTGCCTCTTCTCGACACCGAAAATTTTCAATATGAAAACATGTGAGCAGGATTATGAATCAGACGCAAGGTGAGGGGTCTTCTCTGAGAACTCTTTTGATGCATTGATCGTCGAAATCAGCAAACTTTTGAAAAAGTTATTGTGTCCCAAATTTATTGCATAACTCTCTGTTTCTGCTGATTGTTGAAAAAGCATTTTTTACATCTTTTGGCTTTTTCGTCACTCCCACGCTTTTAATAGGCTTTGTTTTGGCTTCTGCTCTGCACACTCAGATCAAAGTGTTGACCCAGATAAGCTGCAAGCTAAGTTTCTATTCAGTTCTGAATTCATCTTATGTCATGGTTGTGGAAGCTAGTCGAAGCTTGTGAAAGTGTTTTTTTGAAGGGCACAGTTTCTGCTTTTATGTCAGGAGGAGAGTCCGAACGACTAGTTTGCCGAAAACTAGGTGTCTCAAAGACCAACATCTAAAAGCTGATTTTAATAATGGTGAAAAGCTAATTTTCTCCATTTCTTGAAAAGTTGGATCCGGTCGGTAAGACAAGTTTTCGAACAGATCGGATGATTAATCACTTGGGAAGTTCACCTCAGCATCCGCCGACGGTTTCCACCATAACAGTGAGACGTCGACTGCAAAGTGATCACTTCAGAAGCTGTCAGAGACAATCAGGGATGGAATTGACCGCCATTCGCAAGAACTTGAGGCTGAAGTGAACGATGCAACATTAGCATCGGCGTTGTCAATAGAATCGAGTTGTTTGGAGTGATGAGCCGTCTGTCTGTCTCAGAGGTCCCGTTTGAGAGCTTGGAGAAAGCCAGGTGTCGAAATTCCTGATCATTTGACATTGTATGTGAATCAAGGAGGTGGAAGATTGCATATTTGGGCTGCGATATAGATGAATGGCCGAACTCTATCCACAGGGATAACTTCATTCCGATGGAAATGTGAATATTATGCAAGGACATTCCAATGTCCTCCTCATTGGGTGAAACTTCCACTGACTGGATTTACATGGACGACAATGACACTTGTCACAGGAGCTGTGTCTAATTCACTCAAAACTCAAGCCGGTATATAAACTTTTAAATGGTTGTTTGCTCACCAGGGGGCAGTTGCAAGAAAGTCTGTTACGAAACAGCTGTTAGTGACACTAAAAGAGCATCACTATTAGAGGGTGCCTTTTGCGTTTCACGAAAACCCTGTTAAGCTGAAATCCTGTTAGTGATTTCTCTGATAGTGACCGTCTGAAACAAGTCACATGACCAGGGTAGAATTCCGATAATGTAGACGTTCTATAAATAACTCTGAATGACAACATAACTCTCCACATTTTCTTAAAAATGAAAGAAACAGAGGAATGTGGCCGACTTTTATGCAACTTTTATACCTATACACCACAATCTTTTAACCAATAGAATCTCTAATATCTTCCGTAAAAGTGGTGAGAGGCAGTGTTAGTGATTTCATCTAACAGAGTCGCTAACAGAATTTCGTGAAACGCATATTTTGTAGCACTAATAGGATTTTCTTGAAATGCAAATTCTGATAAGCTAACAGAATTTTCTTATCAGAATTGTTGTGGGCTTTGGTGAAACGCAATTTTCGAAAACTGCCGCTAATAGTCGCTGTTAGTGCTATCAGACTTTCTTGCAACTACTCCCAGACTTCTATCCCACTGAAAATGTCTGAGTTTACTGATGCACGGTGTGAGGCGATCAAGTCTTCCTGAAGATGGTCTTTCTCGACTTGAAGTTTTGCAAAAGGCAAGAGTGGGAGAGTCTAGATCAGGTAGTGATCATCCGCCTGATCGAATGCATGTCTTCCCGGATTCGAAAATTGGTAGAACTTTCTGGTGAAGTTGCGAAATATAAGTGACCACCAACGAACGCACCATGAGCACTTCTGAGGCCGCAGAGTCACTGAACAACGAAAAAAAATCTTCTGATCAAAGTCCAGTACATTTGTATACAAAATTTGGAACCAAAGGACTTTCTTCGACATTAAAATACAAAGTAAAACAAAAGATACTCTTCTGGGGCCAGTTGCACGAAACTTTGATGATATTATCTTATTTTTGATATTATCTTAGGAGAAAAGATAATGTCGGTTGCACCAAACTGAGATAAGATAATATAATTTTAAGTTAAGATAGTTGAGTTGCACGAAACCAACATTATCTTATTTTCGATATTATCTTAGGAGAAAAGATAATGTCGGTTGCACAAAAAATTATATTATCTTTTAAGGACATTGTGACGTTTTCTGACGCAATAACTATAGAATGATGTTGTAATCCAATCAGTGTTACGATCAAATCTGTCACCAATCCAATCTGACAAATCCAATCTGTCCAATCTGTCGCGAATGCCTAAGGACTCTGCTATCATGGCTTCCTCCTGCCCAATCGGCAGCCACATCAGCTATCAGCAGCTCTCCCGTGACGACGACTTGAACATTCAGTGAATGTTGACCTTTTCTGTTGACATACTCAGGTTCAAAATCTTTGGGAGACATAATTTTTATATGCGTACCGTCCACTGAGCCCACAACGCGAGGTAGCCACTTCGTGTAAAAAATTCACGATTTGGCTGAGTGTCAAAGTGTCTGGTGGATACAAAAAGCGGCAAGAGCTTTAAAAGACCACTACTTATTATTTCAATCGAACGATGAACAGTGGATTTGTGCACACCAAAAGTATCACCAATAACTTCCATGAACGAACCACTAGCAAAGAATCGTAGAGCAATATAGGTCTCTTCCTCTATTGAAAGCGATTTATTTCTGTTTGATTTTTGCCGAATGTGAGGTGTCAACAGTTCAACAAGGTAATTGAAGGACTTCCACTTCAGGCGAATTCTGTTGTATAGTTCCTCATCACTAAAAGCGTGGATGTCAATTCGATCGCGATAGGATTTGGAACGTAATTCACTTCGAATTTGTGCAACTTGCTCTAGTTGACGGATATCACGTAAGGCATCCATTAAGAAATATAACCGGATTGAACTGAACATCAACAAAGCTGGATAATACTGAACATTAAGTCCATGTCATCTCGATGTCATTCACTCAACAATATTGACATCGTATGCTAAATCAATGTCAAATTGCCATTGGTTGCTTCCAGTGTATTTATTTGTTATACTCGTATCGGCGTGCTGTCAAACGTCGTTCGCTAGCTTTATTCTTACACTACACGACATGGCAAGAAGAAAGAATTGGAGTGACGCTGAGGTAAATGTGCTTCTTGATCTAATGGACACGAATTATGACGAGTTATTCGGTCGGTTCAGCTCAACAGTAACAAAAAATGAGAAACTTAGGATATGGGATGCCATCGCGACAAGTCTGCAGAGGGATATAGAAGATGTTAAAAGAAAATTCACTTATTAAAAGTGAAAAACTTAAACGTGTCTCCCAACACAAAAGAGAAACGGGCCGGACCGGAGGTGGTCCACCACCGCGAGAACTCTCTCCTCTTACAATGAGAATTGTGAACCTTCTGGGAGAGAATAACCCAAAAATCAGTGGAATAGGTTCTAACATGGATTCTTCGATTTTGAATGAAAAAGAAGCACCATCTGATATTCAGTCCGATCAAGATGACGTAGAATCGCCAGTTGAAGAAAGCACGCCTGCCAAGAGAAAGAAACTCGATCCGCAAAGTACGTTTCCCAAAAAATCCGAACTTGAAAGTCTCTTGATTACTCAAAACATGGAGAGACATGAAAAGGAAATGGTGCTACTAGACCTAAAAATCAAAAATGAATTTCTGAAAAATGACATTCTAAATCAAAGAAAAAAGGAAAGTGAAAGCATCGTGTATGGTGAAAGCTCATTTAGAGACATTCGATTATTTCTTGTTGTTTCAGTTCTATGGCGTTTTTTTTAATACATGTTCTTCCAACATTCGTGTTCTATTTTTAGAAGACGTTTCTGTGGGTTAATAAAAAATCTGCTAGATTTTGTGAAGATAAACTATGAATGAAACAAAATTATCATAAGTACATATTTCTGCGTATTTCTGAGACTAAGCATCAATGGATTCAGAAGATAGAAGCGCTCCATGAGGATACTAACTTAAGAGAGAAAATAAGATAAAATCTTCAAAATTTTACGTTCGTGCAACCGTATTATCTTATCTCAAAATCATATTATCTTAAGATAGTAGAGTTGTACCAAACATCTACTAAGATAATATCATTATCTCAAAAATAAGATAATAACGTTTTGGTGCAACCCAATTCTCTTATTTCTTATATTATCTTAAGATAATAATATTATCTTGTTTCGTGCAAGTGGCCCCTGTTCATGATCAGACAATATGACATTCAACATTCTTTTTGACTTTACTTTAAGTGGTAAATGAAAATATTTCCGGTCTAATTTGCAAAGTCGTTCTTAATGTCCCGAAAAGTTCATCTGAATTTCTAATAGATTTTCTGCATTTTGGTAGTTTTGAAAATCATAAAAGCACTTCATAAGTTACTTGTTACTGCAGTTACCGTATTCATTGTATCAATGATTGCACTGATTAGCAGTGAATTGCCAATTATCATCATCTCTGAACAAAAGAAGGTAGACAGAGTGCTAATTCTGAATAGCAAAAGTTATACTTAAGATTATTGCGCAGACACGATGTAAGATTAGCTGCAACATTTTGCAATTCAAGTGTCAGTGAATTGGAAAATTTCAGTTTACAATTACGAAAACTACCCTGATATTGTTCCACCAAATAGAGAGAACCTATGATCATCGAAATTTGGATGCTATCAGTCCGACTGGCAGCACGAGTTTCTGCAAGGAACGAGACTTTCACAGAATGATTGATTTTGAGCAAAAAGCGTAAAATCCTGTTGTTTTCAAGCATAAAAATGATAAGCTTTGTCTAGTCCGATTTTTTGTGTCAGTTTTCCATCCAAAGACACAATTCATTCTACAATTTTTTGACGTTTAAATTTTGAAAGTTGAAATTAGGCAAATAGCTTGTTCTGAATGAGCCCGATCAGGGCTCGGCTTGCTCTGAATGGGCCCGATGAATGGGCTGAGCTTATTCTAAATGGCTCTTGATTGTACCGGAAAATTCAAGTCATGTGCAAGTCCGACCCTGATTCGCTGATTTAGAACTTGGATTTCAAATGAATTTTTAAATTGCGTTGTTTTGTACAGATATTGCAAATGTAATTTATTTTCTAACTTTGCTCTTTTCAGGTATTCTCGTCTACTGCTTATGCATTAAGGATGTTGAATGGAAGAATTACCTAACTGGTTACATAATAGTCCTTCTAATCATCGTAGTTATTCAGATACCAGTTATGATTCTGCCTATGGCTTTCTTGTCTACTGATACGGCTACAAATCTGAGAGCTGGATTAACACACTCACTGAACATCGACTTCCGAGGCCTCCCGGACAGTTACAGTGGGAGCAGTGCGATTTCCTTGCTATGGGATAAAACAATGATCAGAGACAATTGTTGTGGAGTCAGCGGTACTACAGATTTTACAGCGAGTTACGGGATATACGCTTCGACTTGGTACTCAGCATTTCGAACATATACCTTGTCAAACGGAACAACATTCACTGGTGCATCTGTCAAAATTCCGATGGCTTGTTGCTTGTTGAAGAATAAATTGATTTTGACCATTCAGGTAAGTCAATTCATTTCAAGTTCCAAAATCAGATGTCCCTGTTGCTTTGATACATTGCTTTTATATCCGTTAAAGTTCTTAAAACACATTTCGTGTAATGTTTTGGTGCTTCTTCGCTTCTCTAGCTAGTGAGAGGTAGATTTTCATGCGAAAGGGATGAATAGGACTTTAAGGATCGAGTTTCTTATTTATGCCAATGCTTTTATTGAAGTGCAGTTCTTAGAAAGCAACATCTTAGGATTGCAGCATCGAATGTTAAATTTGTGGAAAGATGTGAGGCCCCGAAATTGAGAATAGGTTAAATGCCACAGGTTTCACTATGTATCTTTTCATATACGTTTGAGGAAAGTAGTTGTTGCTAGATATTTTTAGTAGTATAAAATCTTGAAATATTTTGTTTCTCGGAAAATTTTGAAATTTGCGATAATTCTAAACAAAGTCGCTCAAAAAGAAGTAGTGATCCCATTGCAAAATCAAGGCCAAAATGAGCAGCGATGAGTCATCATGCTGACTCAGCCCCCCCCCCTCTGGAAGGAAGTTCATCAAGGAGGTGAGGGAGATGGCCAAGGATGTGCTGGAAGGGATCGGACCGAGCGGAGGAAACTGTTCCCTCCCCCCTCTGGAAGGAAGGAAGGAGGGATGAGCTCTCCAGTGAGGGAGGGGTAGGAAAGTGTTTTACCTTTAGAAAAGGGCAGGTTTTGGACGTTTTGGGAGAGGAAAGGTCCTGTATCGGCCAGAACGGTCATTCCTGCTCGGATGGACAAACGGAGGTCAGATTCGGATTCTACGTGAAATTCTGCATCTAGAGGGTGAGTTTCAAGTGAATCGGTGACAAAAAGTTTTCGCTACTTCCCCCCCCCCCTCGAATCGAACTTTGTCAAAAGTGATGTTCAGAATCGTGTGAAACAAACTTCTATCAAGGGTTGGCGTTGAAATGCGCACAAAAATTTTTTTTCAAAAATTTTCTTCTCACTGGGTCTCAACACAGGATTTTTTCGTGAAAATGTTAAATTGTAGCCTACTTTGGTGACGACTATCTCAGGAATGAAAGTGAATGAAGAGCTCCGGTTTCTTTTAGTGGAAACACCTCACTTTGTTCTCTAGGATCCTACCTTTTCAGATCTGTGGCAGGTTTCGTTTCCAAATAAGAGCTTGTCTAAAATCGAATTTTTACACATTTTCCAAGATTTTGGATAGAAGTGTTTAAAGTTTTGGATGATTGAGATGACGTCATCAGCTGATCGCCACAAACTATATAAGCGGAGTCTCTACTTGGGGGAACCAGTTCTCCTCCCGACTTGTTGGGGCAGGTGAAATACGGAAACCGACTTAGAAAATTTCATTGCTGATATCAGCTAAGGCGTCAGACTTATAGGTTAGCCAGGAGATGATCTTAGTCTCCAGGCCATAAAACACTCCAAAACTTTAAAGGCTTGTAACTTTCCTTCTACAAGTCCTTTTGACTTGATTCAAAAGAGGTTCAAGAGGTCATGATTCAGGTCAGGTCATAGACTACTCATAAAATTGCATAAGTAGTGCTAAAAAGTTGAAAAATGTAAATTCGTTATTTTTGGAGGTTTTCTGGGGATTTCGACCCTGCTGAAGTCAATGAAGGCATGTATAAGTGTGTACTAACCAGTCTTCTCATGTCTTTACATGATACAAGCGGCTTTTCACTGAAAGCGAGCATGGTACGGAGAGTTTCGCTGTAATATTCCAATGACAGGGTGCTCCTTCGGGACGGCGGATGATGCCGTAGTGATAAGTGTGGCAGGGGAGTGTGTCATATTTGAGACCGAAACCTCTGGGCAACTCATGTTGGGCATTTGACACAGTTCTCAACGTAGCACTTTGAACGCCAATCGGCTGAGTCTTAGCTATCTTGTCATGGGTGGCTACTAAACGTCTCCATTGCAAAACGCTTGTGAATCACGGCTTGCTATCAAGCACGTTTCATGTCTGGCCATCAAGTCATCTCAACGTGAGGTGGAGGCCTTCGATGTAATACTTCCTACGGTGAGGTGTTCCTTTTGGACGGCGAGCACTGCCACAGATGGAAGGAGGGCAAGGGACGGTGTCATACTTTTGACCGAAACCGCTGAGCTGTCGCTTATGTTGGGCATGTGACACCGATCTCAACGGACTCTTTTCAATCGCTCGGTCATGAGTGCTTTGGCCATCTCCCGTAGGTTTTCTTTAAGATTCTCCACCAACGCTGTGAGACTGCCTCTGACCGAGGCTAAATGAAATGGAATGAATTGAAAGGGACATTCATGCACCACACGCAACCACAAGTTCATTTCTCTCTTCGCTAGTGAACAAGCTCTTGTTAGTGTAGTCAGAAAGTTAATCATGCTTTGCAAAAGCAAAGTTTAGTGTAGTCAAATAGTTTTACTGTGGCACACGTTTGTGAAAGTAAAGTTTGATCATTGAAGTTTTATGACTGACTGAACTCACAACAGCATTAGAAAGATTTTATCTTTAGTTGAGACCCGGACTGCAGTGTGTAAAATGTTTCATGTGACAGTCTTTTCGCAAACGGTGAAGTGTAATCTCAGAGTGAATACATCTGTTAGGTATACATCAACTTTGGATGTGAAGTAAAGCAAATCATGTTAGATGTACAGAGTGAATTGAATAGTAGACAAACGCATGCAAGTTTTTGACGACTTGAGTGTGTCATGAAAAAACCCAAGTCTAAGTTTAACATGTTGTATATAAAAAGTGAGATGGATAGGAATAGGTGTTGAATGGAGTATGACCCTGCATTTCATGACAACATAGTTTCAAAGTAATGAAAGACGTGACGGTTAGAGTGTGTAAGTGAAACGTTGGTGATCAAGTTTTACGTCAAACACAAAGATGAAAGCAATCATCAACAACTCAATCCCATGTCAACTAGATGAGACGTTCAGTTTTGCTAATCATTGAAATGAAAGATACAAGTGAATGACGATCACATGAAACTCAAAACTCATCAATGTACAAGAGTTCTAGAACTAAAACCTAGTAAGTTTTGAAGTCAACACACAGCGCAAAGGCTTCTAAAATGCTGGCATTAGACATGAATGATAAAGTTATTCTTCCAAGGTAGATGATCAATGATAATCATGAAGCATGAAGCTCTACAGTATTAGCTACATGATCAGAAGTGGATACAAAGCAATGTAGAAGCGAATACGTTTTACTTGTTGAATTAGATAGAATGACAGTGAATCAACTAGAATAAATGCTCATCACGTTTTATAAATGTTAGGTGGGATCAGTGAAGTATGGGAAAGATGTCTGCATCAAATTGAAAGTAAGCAGTAACTAACTTGTGTACTCACAACAGAAATTCAGGTTTACTAAAAGCAGTCTTCTACTGCAGTGAGACTGACAGTTTAGAATGTTGTTATATGAAAACAGTGTTCACCACAGCGCTAGAAAGTTGTATCTAAAAGGTTTTACTGCACTATGTGGATTGTTTCGTAACTTAGTTTCACAGTGCTAGAAAGTTTTATGTTGAGTGGAGAAAGTTGCCAAATGTTCCCCTACCAGAAATTTCAAACTCCATGGCAGTTAGATTGCTGAATACTTCATCAGGTTTACCCAAAGCAGTCTTCTACTGCAGTAAGACTGAGAGTTTAAAATGTTTTATGACAACAGTGTTCACCACAGCACTAGAAAGTTTTACTGGACTGTCTAGATTGCTTCACAGTATTGAAAGGTCTTATAGTGAGTACTACAGTGTTGAATGTTTTATAAAACCAGGTAAAGTCTTGTCACAAACGATGAGTGTGTGAGGGCTAGCCGTAAATTCCATGACATTTAATCACGCTGGTCATAGCACAAGTCCTAAAGTCCATAATCCAAGGGTAGGGTCATCTACGGTTGGATTTAGGGTTTTATATCACACACGTCAACCGTTAATGTAGAATACGTGAAGCACATGTTCGCTTAAAAGTCTAAACGCAAACGTTGAAATAAGTTTTGTAAGAAGTTAAAAACATTGACATGATGTTTTGTAAGTAGAAACTTAGCGAACGTTGAAAAAAGTTTTATGAAATGTTTCTGAGGTCACTATCGTTAGCATACCTGCTTTACTAAATGTGTTGTTTGCTTTTATCAAATTGAATTCGTGTGTAGACTGTTTTGTAAATAAAGACAGATAGTGTTAAACGTTTTTGCAGTCTGCATCGACAGCATACAAGTATACACATAACAACATTTAACGTTTCTTAAAAGAGTCAAATGCATATGAATTAGGAAACACTCACAACCCGTGTGAGATAAAATCAACCTGCTAGATTAAGTGAGTGCCTCACAAAAGTGTTGCATATGTTTTACGGGAAACCTGTAAAGGAGAACTGTGTATCGAGAACTTTTACTATCATCATAGACAGATGAAAATGAATGATATATTCTAACTTCAACTTTCTGACGTTCAAATGAAATTCGTAGACATGAAGCTGTAGGCTGCGCGGTGTAAAAATCTACATGATTAGTGACTAATACTTTACGTTGCTAAAACTTTCATAGGTTGATGACTACAGTCGCGTTTAAACTTGATATAAAATCCTGTAGAAACGCACAAGTTTTAGATGCAGTTCAACGTTGTGACTCGTACATTGAACTAACAAAATGAACAAGTATATGTAGAGGTACATAACACGCTCATCAGTAGGAAACAGCAAAGCATGTAATGTCATTGAATTATCAAAGGAAAGTATTTGAGTTACAAGTCTGTGTTGACGAAAGTGGAACTATTTCATTGGTATGAAACAGTGAACATTACATTAGAACATTAGGACTGTCCATGAGTATTGTAAAGAAAGGCTAGAATCAAATGTGTAAGTTTGCTTTTCATGTGCATGACAAATTAAGAGAGTCAACACGTGTCTCATTCCTAAACTAATCGTGCGTTACTTGTGAGTTGATAATACAAGGTGATTCAAAAGTCGCCATGCATAGGGAAAATACAAAAATCTGTCGCCAAGTTCTTGTGTGGTGTAATCTTGAGATTATTTGTACAGATAGACGTGTATTTCCGTGAATTACGTTAGAATTCATTATTGTACACGTAATTTGACCGATTAACCACATCTAGGTTGCAGTGTGGTAGATTTGATAGGACATTGTTTGACATCCATGTGCACCGAGTCGCATGCTATCAAGAGTTGCATGTATGAATGGAGCTGAATTCACACATGCTTTATTCCAAAGCCAAGGCTTCGTAGTTCGTAGTCATCGACTTCGATATTGTTTTTCTGAGTCTTGAGAGGTGATTAGTATTCGTAGAAATCGAAATGGTTGAAGCAAAGTCAGAATGCGGTCAGGTGAATGCAAAGTCAGGTCACTCTTGTCTTGTCTGCAATGCTTTCGTCAAAAGAAGAGCGCATCGAAATTGTTCTCGTACCTGTAAGAGGAAGCTGTCGCAAGGTTGCTGCAGAATTGAACGCACGGCACAGCGGCGGTTCACAAGTCACTCACGATGCTGTCGCAAAACTCATCGGCAAGTTCAAGAAAACTTGGAGCGTGAAAGGTAGAAAAAGAAGTGGCCGTACACGTACATCAACTGATGAGGACACCGCTACGAATGTTCTGGCCGCTTTCGCCAACAGTCCAAAAGTACACGTTGGTTGTCTGCAGAAATCGGAGTCAGTCAGTCCATCATCGTCCGCATTACGATGGAGAACAAGTGGCATCCGTTTAAGATCCAAATGATGCAGCACCTTACCGAGGACGACCCGGACCGTCGCATGGAGTTTTGCGAGTGTGCAATTTCCGAGATGGACAAGGACTCTGACTTCTCCAGTGGAATCCTTTTTTCGGACGAGGCCAACTTTTATGTTAATGGAGAAGTTAACCGGCAAAACATTCGATACTGGAGTTATGTCAATCCGCACTGGATGGATCCATCGAAGATGCAAGGTACTCAGAGGTTGATGGTGTGGTGCGGATTGTGGAAGATCGGGATAATTGGACCCCTTTTCTTCGAAGACAGCTTGACTGCTGAAAGATATCTGAAGCTTCTTGCAGAGTTTGTCATGCCATCCCTTTTGACGGAAGACGGATATTTTCCTACGTATTTCCAACAGGATGGTACTCCTCCCCATTATGGACTTTGTGTTCGTCGATGGTTGGACCAACAATTTCCGGACCATTGGATCGGCCGCAGAGGTCCAGTGGAATGGCCGCCGAGGTCACCAGATCTCTCACCGCTTGACTTTTTCTTGTAGGGCCATTTGAAGGCTGTGATGTATTGCGTCAAGCTAAGAGATTTGGAACACCTGAAGAACCGGATTCGTGAGGCCTGCAGTAGCATTTCACCTGACATTCTCACCAAAGTGCGACGCAATTGGGAAGAACGCATTCGAAGCTGCCATTTACTGGAGGGTGCTCATATAGAGCACTTGATTTAGTTCACTCCATGCTTTACTTTCTTGCCATGTTGCCCTAATAAATGTATTTCTGGATAAAAAGAGGCTTTCCCTATGTATGGCGACTTTTGAATCACCCTGCAGAATCAACATTGAAACCTGCATCAAGTGATTTTCTGTACGAATGCAGACGATGTGAAAATGGCACACTGGTTGACATTTAACAATGCTTGCAATATTCAACACGTTGCCATTGAAAAGCAGCTAAAAATGTTTATCATGAAACCTAAGCGCATTCTGGCACCTGTTTGTCGCGCTGCCTTCTCAGCAGATGGAGTGTTCCAAGAACACAGAGGTGAATGACAGCGCAGCCGGTTGGCGACCATCGGTCGCATTAAATACATTGCCCCTTATACACATTGAGTTTTCTATCGCATCTATGCAACGAGCAAGAATGCAGGAACTTATCGTCATCTCAGACCTCCCACACAGCTCATTGCTATCGCACAGGAGATATCATCGTGGTGACTGAAAGGATTCTCGAATTGACAATTCGTTACTGTACACTGTCACAGTTTCGCACGCGCAAGTAACCATTTGCTGCTAAAGCATGGACAGTGCCGATTTGTTCAAGGCTTCAATGCCTTGCTAGCCAGTGTCAAACTTTTGTGTAGTAAGTGTAAAACTTGTCCAACACAAATCTTCAAAGTCCTAACTGCCATGAAATCATCATGCCTAAAGTTTTAAAGCCCATATGATACGTAGCAAGGATCTATTGCAGTTACATGATGCAAAATATAAACGTGTGTAGAGAGATGATGACTCTTAGACGTGAAGTCATGAGGAGATATGTTTCTTCAACACCCGTCAAATGGAATAAGTAATGGTGTTAGTTACATTGGAAGAATCATCAGATCAAAATGTTCTATAGTAATGCAGGCAGTGGATTGACTTAGTAGTAGAGTCACATCCATGTCACTATATGTAAAATTTGAAATCATTAAAGTTTTCATCAATAAAGTTTTGAGAATCCTTTCAGTATTTGTAAGATAGGGGAAGTATAAAATAATGCTAGAATCCTTTCAGCATTTGTAACGTTAGAAATAAAGTTGATGTGGGAGAACTGTATTCCAGTCATGTTCAAGTGACAATGTGTGTATGTGTGTGAGATTGAGTTCAGCGTTTTTGAGAGATATAACTTCGTGCGCTGCGTAAACGAACACTTTGTAAGACGATGCGAGTCCAGTGAAAGCTTATACAATTGTATAAACACATAAAATTGAAATGTCATGAGAATGCAGTATTGAACTTTACAAGCATCCTTCGAATGAAACATTGAATCAAGCCTCTTCGAAAGTGAGCATGATAATGATATAAGAAAACATTCAAATGGTGTAAAGCCCCTAAGTATCATTGTGAGCATCTGTACGTTTGTCATTCCATGTATTTTGTCACACGCTAGGAACTATTCAATCTTTTCATCTTTTTCAGTCTTCACTTCGGATACATTCAGTTCACTTGAGGGTCATACAAACTTGTCGCTATCACAATAAAGAGATAAAGAGACCGCTATCACAAAGCGTGAGCCGTGCGTCATTCCCCTTCCGTCACAACGAAGCGGGAATGCCCATTTATGGTAATCTTGACTTCCTACGTCAGTCAGGAAAATCAGCGGTTGACATTCCAAATATGGTGAGATGAAATCGTTTGAAGGAGACATGACCAAATTTGGACATTGGCATATTATCTCTTTGTGAGAGAGAAGCATGTAAGGCGCTTCAACCCAGCCAATTTCACTCCTGTTTCCTCCTTTCAACGGTGAGTCGTCTGACGTTTGCTATTAAACGTTCTAAGTTAGAGATTTAAAGTCAGATCTTACAGGCATCACTGATGCACTTTCTAACATTGGGGTCTTAAGGTTAGGGTCTTCATTGTCTGTCCTATGCCATTTATTACAAGCATGTTTCTGATAAACAGTGCTTTCTTGTGAGAACTGTAGTAAATAACTGACTTTTATCTTGCAGTTTCAACATGGTTTTATCAAAGTCTTCAAGCTACAGCGTCACAAGATGTTCATGTGATAAAGTATACAGAGGGACCGAATACAGAAAGCACTTGAGGCAGGTGGAACACACTGGGGAGCATAAGGTCTTTGAAATAAGGACATGTGTCCATCATGCTGTGGAAGCAGACTCTGACTTTGTCGAATTTAGGAAAAGACATGACCAGTGTCCTAGTGGGTCTATTTGTGTAAGACACACTGAGTGCGGCTGTAAGACAGATTGTCGACTTGGATGATGATGGGAACGATATCTTCCTCAGCGATACAAGCAGCATTGAGGAGGAAGGGGAGTTACAGGAGGTGAGAGCCGTTTTCATTAGTGGTAAACAGGAATCTGAACATTTACCTGAGCATGCATCTGAACATGTAGAGGAGCCACTTAACACTTCTACGCCAAAGAAAGGCGGTATACGTGAACCAACAAGAGCTCTAGATAGAGATGAGTTGAAGGCGAAGGCATCACAGCAAGCCCATTACATGCTGCTCAAAGATCGCTATGAGGCCATGAACAGACAAAATAAAGAGATGGTGCAGGACATAGCCAAACTAGAAATTAAAGTGGGAACGGTGAAAGTCTTACAGGAGGAAGTATTACAGCTGCAGAAGAGAGAAGAACAATTAATGAAAGAGAGGCAGGAATGGAAGGAGAAGGAGATGGCTTATGAGGAGGTAGTATCCGAGTTGAATCATCAGAGGCATGAGGTTGACAGACTTGGTGTGATAGAGAGGAACTGTCAAGGGATGAGAGAAGAAAATCATGACCTGAAGAGGAGACTTAGTCAGGCTGAAGATATCAACAAGGAAATGAAGAGAAGACACGTAGAAGTACACCTGCCAATCTACAGAAACCAAGTATGTGACGTACCTACTGTTACAGATGATTTAAACAACACGCAGCAGTGCTACGAGGGAGGTGGGGTCACCTGCATTCATATCAGTATAGAGGTAGACGGTTGACTGTGTGATTTTTCAGTGAGAAAAGTGAAGAGGAAAATTCCTAGTAAGTTACTCGAACGTCATTGCCTCTCAATCAACTCTAACACCATTTTTCTTTCTTACAGAGATCTTCGAGCAAAAGTAGAGAGGAGTCGGAGAACGCCACAAACGCTCTTCATGAGGCTAATGAATGCCCCAAACAGCCTTTATGAGGCTACCCATAATGAGGCCGGAAAGTGTTTTCACTTTCTGACGGTTCCAAGCTCGTTGAACTCAGAGGATGGGTTGAAAATTAATGAAAGGGATGAAAGGATGGCCACTCAGAAACACTAGATTCAAGGATCTCTATCTTTCTTAGAAAATGAAGAAGCTCTTATTAAATTCATCTGATGAGAAAGAAACTTCATGACAAGTGTTGAACGTGTACGTTGTCCAACACACATCTTTAAAGTCCTAACTGCCATAAAATCATCATGCAAACATACAGCACACTGTTTCACCACATTTCCTCGTGAATGAATCATGAGTTCTTATAAGAACTTCCTTCTAATGCAGCTAAAGCGGTCCCAAGCCCGCCACATATCTTCGGATATGGAATGCAAAGGGGAAGGATAAATGATGAAATGGAATGAAGGGAAGACAAACTTGCACCACATGCAGCCACAAACACATTTCTATCTTCATTAAGATGACATTCAATCACTTGAATTGTAATGTGACCATCACATCCTTAGATCTCAGTACAGTCAGCTCTCTAATGTGCTTGTTAAACCTATTATCTCTAACTTTACAAACAGTGAAATGATTTTAACATTACTTCAAACTTTACAAACAACTTTATTTCTAACTTTACGAACAACAACTTTATTTCTAACTTTACAAACAACAACTTTATCTCTAACTTTACAAACACTGAAATGATTCTAACATTATTTTATACTTTACCTATCTTACAAACTCTGAAATGATTCTAACTTTATTTAATACTTCACCTATCTTACAAACTTTGCAAACAACAACTTTATTTCTAACTTTACAAACAGAGAAATGATTCTAACATTATTTTATACCTTACCTATCTTGCGAAATCTGAAATGATTCTAACTTTATTTAATGCTTCACCTATCTTACAAACTTTACAAACAACAATTTTATCTCTAACTTTGCAAACAGTGAAATGATTCTAGCATTATTTTATACTTCACCTATCTTACAAATTTTACAAACACCAACTTTATTTCTAATTTTACAAACTCGGAAATGATTCTAACTTTATTTCAAACTTCACAAGCATCAACTTTATTTCTAACTTTACAAACAGTGAAATGCTTGTGACCATATTTTATACTTTACCTATCTTACTAAGACTAAAATGATTCTGACAAAATTCCTAACTTTACAAACAGTGACATGGTCACGACTTTATTTTATACCTCACCTATCTTACAAACACTGAAATGATTCTGATATTATTCTCAACTTTACAAACAGTAAAATGGTTGTAACTTTATTACCAAGTCAATCCACTCTGTTTGAAGCCCAACTTTATGTGAAAAGAAAACGACACAGTATGTACGTGATATGTTATTGAAACCCACACAGCTTTTTGTTACACTAACAATTCATTTCAATGTGAGCTAGTCTTGTATCACTCATTTCATACGACATAACGTTTCACTTTACTTATTCCTACAATGTTGCAACTATGTGTTCTAAGCTTTATGAGATCGCTTTCACTTCTATCTCACACTTTCTTCATCATACAACCAAGTGAATGAGACTGATGATACATTATCTGACTAATCTCATTGAGTCACATTCTACACGAACAGATATTGCTAACATGGATCATATAAAACGCTAAGTCTTGTCATAGGGTTGACTATGCTATGGACTTAGTGATTTATCTATGTAACTTACACTTTTAAAACGCTAAGTCCCTAAATCTCAACACAAATCCCTCAATCTCAACACAATCCGTGGATGCAGTCATTTAGTAGAGTTTTCACTTGTCTGCATTTGTGAAGTCGTTTTCCTGTCACTCCTCTTACTGATTTTCTTGTTCACTGTAAATCATATCAGCAGACCATTTAACGGTTCCAATCTGTCGAACAACATTCATATCAACACTACAAGCGTTGTATAATCCTAAACCTCTGTATGACCATGTATTTCACTTAGTTTTTACTTACTCTTTGGTCATTGTCTACCTAGAGTTTCAAGATGCTTCACATTGTAAAAGTCATACTGGTGAGATTTACAGTTCTATCCCCATGTTAATTACAGCAAACGTATAAGTAAACACATGTGAGACAAGACATTAATTTCATCGCTTATTCCTATCCATCATCATTACCCTATGTTTAGCTTGATATACATAAGTCTTTAATGTCACACATTTTTTCTCACTTGTGCTTTTCGTTTTAAATACTTGGTTTGTGTGTTACTCAAAGCATCATGAATTTATCCAACCATTCGTCATAACACGTCCGACGAATCCTACCTTGTACAAAACATGGATGTTAAAGTACAACGCTGACTGATGAATGATGTCTGCATATTCCTAGCTTGGATAACAAGAAACTTTCATGCGTTGACTATTATATATTTTCCTAATCAACTCTTTGCACACTTATTATTCCAATCACTGAGATACATACAATGTGTTCAACTCTTCTATTGAACATGCATCAATCACATTTCAGCTGACTGCATCAAATGTAAAGTGTATAACATAATGAGCATGTAACTATCTCTCATCAACGATATAAAATCTGTCTTTTCATCATGAAATTGAGTCTTGCGTTCAAGGTCATTTCATAAAGCGAACATATGCATCATGTGTTGCATGTATTCTACACTAAAAGAGATCGTTAATTTGTGTTATCCAAAATCCTAAATCCCTAAATCCAACGGTAGGTGACCCTACCGCTTAGATTATGGACTTCAGCAATTTAGCTGTGTCATTCACAAATGGTTAAGTTAACAAATGCATGCATACACTCTACAACTACAGTTATCATTGATGTATGTTATATAAAACGCTAAATCTCTAAATCCAATCGTAGAGCACCCTACCCTTGGATTATGGACTTTAGGAACGTATCCATGTCATTGACGTGTTCAGGAATGTACTTGACATTGTATTGTTGACTTCCTTCGCAGCAAAGGTGTGTAGCAAATCCATACATCTAAAAACGTCCGTTTACAAAACATTTATCTATTCATCTCTGCACTTTCATATCACACTTGGTTTGCATTTTCTATTTCGATGGCATGTAAATCTCACTTGGTCATTCATAAGAGACAAATGAGATAGACTAAGTGTTATTCGCAAATGACTTGTCACTTTGTAAACATCGTTTGGGCAATCCTAGTTACACATTTACCCCTGCGACTTGTAAACGTTTGAAACTCTACTGTCATGAAATAAGGTCTAACTACATACATCAACAATTATTCTTATCCATCTCACTTACAGGTTTCGTGTTCAATGCAATAAACTTACGACTCGGGTTTTTCATTTCGATGACTAGCAAACTTAATAATACATCTCATATGTGCATCATGACCAAAGTGATCGACTTCATGTTTCATCTAACGGTTAACATTAACTTGTGTTATATAAACCCTAAATCCCTAAATCCAAACGTAGAGAACCCCACCCTTCAGATGATGAACTTTAGGACTTGTGATGTGTGGCATGACCAATGTGATGGACTTAATGTTATCAAATGTCATGTAACTTGTTGCTAACCCTAGATTCTCTCACACACTCAACGTTTGTGACAAGACTTGACCTGTATCTATAAAACATTCAACACAGTGTAGCACACATCTCCACTGAACATAAAGCTTTCTAGCACTGTGAAACTAAGTTACGAAACAATCCACATAGTGCAGTAAAACCTTTTAGATACAACTTTCTAGCGCTGTGGTGAACACTGTTTTCATATAACAACATTCTAAACTGTCAGTCTCACTGCAGTAGAAGACTGCTTTTAGTAAACCTGAATTTCTGTTGTGAGTACACAAGTTAGTTACTGCTTACTTTCAATTTGATGCAGACATCTTTCCCATACTTCACTGATCCCACCTAACATTTATAAAACGTGATGAGCATTTATTCTAGTTGATTCACTGTCATTCTATCTAATTCAACAAGTAAAACGTATTCGCTTCTACATTGCTTTGTATCCACTTCTGATCATGTAGCTAATACTGTAGAGCTTCATGCTTCATGATTATCATTGATCATCTACCTTGGAAGAATAACTTTATCATTCATGTCTAATGCCAGCATTTTAGAAGCCTTTGCGCTGTGTGTTGACTTCAACACTTACTAGGTTTTAGTTCTAGAACTCTTGTACATTGATGAGTTTTGAGTTTCATGTGATCGTCATTCACTTGTATCTTTCATTTCAATGATTCAAGAATAACACCAACGTTTCACTTACACACTCTAACCGTCACGTCTTTCATTACTTTGAAACTATGTTGTCATGAAATGCAGGGTCATACTCCATTCAACACCTATTCCTATCCATCTCACTTTTTATATACAACATGTTAAACTTAGACTTGGGTTTTTTCATGACACACTCAAGTCGTCAAAAACTTGCATGCGTTTGTCTACTATTCAATTCACTCTGTACATCTAACATGATTTGCTTTACTTCACATCCAAAGTTGATGTATACCTAACAGATGTATTCACTCTGAGTTTACACTTCACCGTTTGCGAAAAGACTGTCACATGAAACATTTTACACACTGCAGTCCGGGTCTCAACTAAAGATAAAAACTTTCTAATGCTGTTGTGAGTTCAGTCAGTCATAAAACTTCAATGATCAAACTTTACTTTCACAAACGTGTGCCACAGTAAAACTACTTGACTACACTAAACTTTGCTTTTGCAAAGCATGATTAACTTTCTGACTACACTAACAAGAGCTTGTTCACTAGCGAAGAGAGAAATGAACTTGTGGTTGCGTGTGGTGCATGAATGTCCCTTTCAATTCATTCCATTTCATTTAGCCTCGGTCAGAGGCAGTCTCACAGCGTTGGTGGAGAATCTTAAAGAAAACCTACGGGAGATGGCCAAAGCACTCATGACCGAGCGATTGAAAAGAGTCCGCTGAGATCGGTGTCACATGCCCAACATAAGCGACAGCTCAGCGGTTTCGGTCAAAAGTATGACACCGTCCCTTGCCCTCCTTCCATCTGTGGCAGTGCTCGCCGTCCAAAAGGAACACCTCACCGTAGGAAGTATTACATCGAAGGCCTCCACCTCACGTTGAGATGACTTGATGGCCAGACATGAAACGTGCTTGATAGCAAGCCGTGATTCACAAGCGTTTTGCAATGGAGACGTTTAGTAGCCACCCATGACAAGATAGCTAAGACTCAGCCGATTGGCGTTCAAAGTGCTACGTTGAGAACTGTGTCAAATGCCCAACATGAGTTGCCCAGAGGTTTCGGTCTAAAATATGACACATTCCCCTGTCACACTTATCACTACGGCATCATCCGCCGTCCCGAAGGAGCACCCTGTCATTGGAATATTACAGCGAAACTCTCCGTACCATGCTCGCTTTCAGTGAAAAGCCGCTTGTATCATGTAAAGACATGAGAAGACTGGCTAGTACACACTTATACATGCCTTCATTGACTTCAGCAGGGTCGAAATCCCCAGAAAACCTCCAAAAATAACGAATTTACATTTTTTCAACTTTTTAGCACTACTTATGAAATTTTATGAGTAGTCTATGACCTGATCTGAATCATGACCTCTTGAACCTCTTTTGAATCAAGTCAAAAGGACTTGTAGAAGGAAAGTTACAAGCCTTTAAAGTTTTGGAGTGTTTTATGGCCTGGAGACTAAGATCATCTCCTGGCTAACCTATAAGTCTGACGCCTTAGCTGATATCAGCAATGAAATTTTCTAAGTCGGTTTCCGTATTTCACCTGCCCCAACAAGTCGGGAGGAGAACTGGTTCCCACAAGTAGAGACTCCGCTTATATAGTTTGTGGCGATCAGCTGATGACGTCATCTCAATCATCCAAAACTTTAAACACTTCTATCCAAAATCTTGGAAAATGTGTAAAAATTCGATTTTAGACAAGCTCTTATTTGGAAACGAAACCTGCCACAGATCTGAAAAGGTAGGATCCTAGAGAACAAAGTGAGGTGTTTCCACTAAAAGAAACCGGAGCTCTTCATTCACTTTCATTCCTGAGATAGTCGTCACCAAAGTAGGCTACAATTTAACATTTTCACGAAAAAATCCTGTGTTGAGACCCAGTGAGAAGAAAATTTTTGAAAAAAAATTTTTGTGCGCATTTCAACGCCAACCCTTGATAGAAGTTTGTTTCACACGATTCTGAACATCACTTTTGACAAAGTTCGATTCGAGGGGGGGGAAGTAGCGAAAACTTTTTGTCACCGATTCACTTGAAACTCACCCTCTAGATGCAGAATTTCACGTAGAATCCGAATCTGACCTCCGTTTGTCCATGCGAGCCCCCCTTCTGCCCGAAATAGGACCTTTCTCATCCCAAAACGTCCAAAACCTACCTTTTCTAACTCTGTCGTTTTTCGGAGAATCCTGCCATTTTCAAGTCATTTTCCACTCTAAACCCAGGAAAACTTAGACATATGATGCCCCATATGAAATCACCTCCCTAACCCAAAATTTCACGTAGAGTCCGAATCTGACCTCCGTTTGTCCATCCGAGCAGGAATGACCGTTCTGGCCGATACAGGACCTTTCCTCTCCCAAAACGTCCAAAACCTGCCCTTTTCTAAAGGTAAAACACTTTCCTACCCCTCACTCACTGGAGAGCTCATCCCTCCTTCCTTCCTTCCAGAGGGGGGAGGGAACAGTTTCCTCCACTCGGTCCGATCCCTTCCAGCACATCCTTGGCCATCTCCCTCACCTCCTTGATGAACTTCCTTCCAGAGGGGGGGGGGCTGAGTCAGAATTTATGCAGAATAAACCATGTACAATGCATGTCGATGAATATATCATTCCATTATGCTGGAGATCTTTACATGAAAGGTTAAAATGAGCGAGACAGCGTGGGAGTCCATGTATGGTTGCTCCTGGACATTTACATAACTTATTTCTCGGACTGGTTTGAATATTGTGACATGTGATTAATCAGCCGCATTATATATATTAAATAAGTCGATAGTACGTTTAAGCTTCCATTTAGTTGTGTATTTGATGATAAATTAGATGTGTGATAAATACATAATTAACACTCTATTGCATTCCTTTGCATAACAAAATGACATTCGATGCATCTGTAAATTGACCACCCATGACTTGATGTCCAGTAGTAGCGATGCTTGTGAGTGCATTCAGTTGAGACAGTTTGCCATTCAGCAGTAAGAAAATGGCAATAGTGCTCTTCTGACAGCACAGAGCAAGCATAGGTAAAGTGTCGACTCAACAAAATGTCAGCACACACTAAAAAGTTTTATTTGAAAATATTCAGTTTTTTGCGCAGATCACGTTCCTTTGGTCTAAAAGAATATTTGATGACATTTTGAGAATTTAAAGTTTTGAAAATTATTCCTATGTTTATATACTAGCGATTTGGAGCCTCTATATAAGTTGTATGAAACTTATTAGATATCAAAAGGAATGAGCATTAAAGAGGTATCCTAATTTAGCAGAAATTAAGATGATTATCAAGGAAATTTCATGAAACGCAATATAATGCAAGTCTTCATGGAAAAGTTGATATCTGATTGTGCTTCTTGGCTGAAATTTCTAGTTTTTAATTCAACTTTCATCGGCATGATTTTAAGATTCACAAAATTTATGTTTCATTTCTTATCTGAATAGTGATGTGCACCTATTTCCAGCTTCTAAAGTTAATTATGATCATTGTCTTTGATTATGTCATTTTGCTCTTTCAGTGGCAGGTACATGAGCAACTTAAGAAAATACTCTTATTAATAAGACTGAGCAATAAAGTAATAGTCACCCATCGACTTGCTAATTTAATAAACATCACCTCTCCAAGGTTGTCATGACACGTAGGATTTGTAAAATACTATTATTCCTTCTGCATTGCTATCATGATCAGTCAATCCCGTGGTAATTTCTTCAAAATTGTAAAAATTTGCCTGTCTCACATTTGGTACCGAGTCTCAACTCGAGTTCATTGAAGAAAATCGAAACTGGGTCTGGACCCGATACGTCGTTCGTTACAAATAATTTTTTTATTTGTTTGGCATTAAATCAGAGGGACCACCTGTATTTTCAACATCGAAAATAATTACACTAAAACTCGAAATTGCATACACATTGGGGATTAAATAATACTGAAGTCAGAAGTTAGAAACGTTTATTTTTCAAAAATGATAACACGTTGATTATCATGATGATTACAAATTATGGATGAATACAGATTATGATGCACATGACAATTTGTGATGATATCTATTTACAATTTCGAGATGAGACAATGAAATGATAGCTGAGATGAAATAAAATATGAGTCACGCTGGAAGGAGAGGACCTGCAAATGTAATTCACCATTTGATGCATCAATTTCTAATAATGGTCAGGAGATATTAGTTGAATAACATAAACGGCATAATGAAGTTAGTGTTATATTTAAGTATCAAGATACTGAGTTGCTGCTCAACCTTAAATACTTGCTCTATGCCTGACAGAAGTCTTCTATCTTTTCCCAAGAAAGTACCTAGCAGCCACCGTAATTTTGGATTACAAGTAAGATATCCGACACTTTCAGAAGAGATTTAATTTCCTTTTGAATTCTTAAATTCTATGAATCCCTTAGCCTAGGACGAACACCATCTTATATAGATAAAAATTATAATCAAAGCTCACCTTTTTCAATTTATAAGTCGATGTAAAAAATAAAGCATGAAATTGTCAGCAAGACAGGCTTTCAGCGTCTAACGTTTGCAACGCTTGAATCCGGACGATGTTCGGAAGGCGTCCGATGGATGGTCGCGTTCGGATGGCGGCCATCCGACACGGCCGTTGAAGGCGTCCAAGCCTAACACTCAATTGCATAACTGTGTGGTGGTGAGGGTTTGATCCTGCCAATTGACAGAGTCGCGAAAGTGGTTCAGTTGGTTAGAGCACAGGTCTAGCTAACCTTGGTCGTAGGTTCGAATCCTACCAGCCGCATATCTTTTGCATGGCAATCTGATCTATCGTGTATTTAATCTCATTGTTGTTAATAAAGCTGACTAACAGTAACCGAATTAATTTTAAATCTGTTTGCAGGACTGGTTGAATATGCAATCTTACCTAAATCGAGAATTATGTCCATTGGATACTAGCTTCAGTGCTCATACAAATGGATGTTACAATATCATCTTTACATATGTGACCGCTTACACTATTGCAATAATCTGCGTTGAATCATTTCTCATATTTACGGAAATCATGGCACTCATCTTTGGTGTTTATTTGCTGTGTCGAGCGATGGATGATGAAGATATTTACTACCGTTATCATAGAAGCAAAATCGGTACGATCACTACAAGAAAAGTACCTATTGCAAGAACTTATAACCAAGATCCGCAATATGATCGCACCACACAAGTTGTTCAGTATGGTTAAGACCATTCTTATGTCATTGATCATTTTGTGAACGAAGCTTTGGAAAATGCATTTTATTTATTCTTTCAGATGTATTGATCGCTGTAGTCGAGTGAACAGAAACTCCGATTCAAGAGTGATTTGTCTTTATTCTTGACAAGGTTTATTCATGTATTGGTCAACATTTTATTGCTGAAACATTGAATTTCAATAAATCGTCGCCATCAATGTAAACAGAAGTTCTTTCAATTAGAGCAATTTTCCTCGCTCGTCGGGATGTGAAAAATCATCAGTTGAATGAAACCTATTTGTGACACACAGAAAACGTCATTTACATAGGACCACTATGAAACTGTGAAAAAACTTGATGTCATAAATTCAAATTGAGAAAAATGAAACAGTTTCATTCAGATAGTTAAGGTCCATTCACACCGGACACGGCGCGGTCCCGTGCGTCTCTCAGTCGTCCGATGGACTTTCGGTGAGCACTCGTAGGAAATATTGGAGATATCTCATTCATTCTCATGCTTTCCACATATCAATCGAGGTAAAGAAGGAATTACTTCTCATGCATCTAAAATTTAACTCATTTTAGCAACAATTTACACTGTGAATTCTATGCAATCCCATAGATGCCTAAAAGTCATGTTGTTTGTTCTAATTGAATTTTTTACACGTGTAGGTCGGATATCAGTTATAAGGTCATGCCATGTAAACGTAAGGAGGACAAAGATGGCGATAATAATGGTGACTCTCTAGGACACATCCGACTTAGGGACAGCGTCAACCAGGATAAGCCTTTGAATACGTTCGT
Source organism: Prostheceraeus crozeri (assembly GCA_907163375.1). Taxonomy (NCBI): domain Eukaryota; kingdom Metazoa; phylum Platyhelminthes; order Polycladida; family Euryleptidae; genus Prostheceraeus; species Prostheceraeus crozeri. The sequence goes on along the minus strand of CAJQUW010015840.1, from coordinate 522,579 downwards.
ATACCGCATGTAGAAATAATAGGCTATTTACCCACCTATTGGTTGTCAATTGAGATGCAAATTTATCAGCTTAGTGAAATGTAAAAGCATGTTCTAGCACACTTCAATAGTCAATTTGAAGGTCAATTTGACAATAGTCAATTTCAAGGTTGTTTGAATTACGATAATTCGCATAATTATTAGCGTAAACTTGTCAATATTGATTTCGAAATCAATTGAAAATAAGATTAGGAATTTTATTTGGGGTTTTATATGCGTGTGTTACTGCTGCGCTCAAGAACACCTTCATGCCTCGATTGGATGCGTGAATAAATGCTGTGAATATTGTTATTTATTCGCTTTTCTGCGAGCTAAGACGGCTGCATGTCATGAGCGGTTAAGAACAAGAAATAGTAAGTGAGCGCCGACATCACAGAGTTCGACAGGTAAGCTCGCTGTTTGAAGCGCTGTGGTCGTCTCAATCACTGCGCTCTCAAAAGTGAGGTTCGGTGAGACCCGCTAATTAGTGGAGGTTTATTTCTTGTCTTCCTGCATGCGTACCCGCAAATTAGGACAGTATCGGATCAAAGAACATCTTTCAACTATCTAGATTTATTTAGCCATAAAATGAGGAAGACACCGCGATCAAAGTTCCACTGCCCAGCATTTGCAGCGCTGGTCTGACGACACAATAACTGGTTCAAAGTTCATGCCGAAGATCTTCCTTGAATCTTCCTAGCAGATCTTCAAAGCAATTTTGATCCTCACAGAGAACTATAGAAGTGTTGTCTTTTACTCCACTATGATTTTATCGCCTCTTATTCCCAAAGAAAATTGTTAAAGGAAAAGTTCTCGTCGATATTTTTTTTGGGGAATAGTTGTCTAGGTATTCGAGAAGAAGGAAATGTTTATCGCTTCCTTATTCAGGAATCAGTTTCATTCACTTTGTCATTAAAGTTATCTTCTATATGCTTACTCATATTTTATGAGTAGTATGTTAATTGCAATTTTGTGGTTAACAGCCAAATATGTCTGATCAGTTTATCGTCTATTCCGTCAACCTAAACACTGCAGCATGATGATTTTAATATTGTTTCTGCTAATACAATATCAATCATACTAATACATTGGATGGATCGGGTGATTTTCTTCTTTGTATTCCTACCGCTGTTTTCATACATTCACTTTGCACAGACAACTAATTTCAAATGAATAGCAGCTACCACGCAAGTGTGGATGCGAAGCCAAATTGGTAGTTACTTTTATCTTGATCCGATGAATCTGAAACTACTTTCAATATATATATTTTTAGAATATTTTTGACATAAATTTCCTCTGATGAAATTAGGTGTGGTGCTCTTTCACTTGAAGACAATTATTCCAGAGAATCGGGGAAAACGGCTCAACAAAGCTACTTCGGGCCGTTATGCTACAGAAATGGAGCAATGGAATCAAATGAGTTGCGACATCAATAACTTGAAAGGAAACCGATATTTCTACCTCGCCCACCCCCAGTCTCGTCTGCCAACCAGAGATGGAAATGGCTATAAACCGAGAAATAGCCAAGCCATCCCTCAATTCCATGAAAGTATCATCTCACATTTTTCATTTGAATGCAGAATAAGACCATACCTATATTTGACAAATAATAGAGATCTGAATATTCATTTCCTTTGAATACGAGTCCTCATTCATTTCATTTATCAATGGTATTAGGTTTTGTTAATGCGCTAAATATTTAGCCAAAAATGTTATAAGCTTGCTTATTTTGGTCATTTTTCATGTTGTCATCGCAACAGCCTACAATAGAACAAAACATTTCTTAGAAATAACATAGAATGTTATAACACTGTACTGAGTAGATAGCCTAAACTGCATATAAGTACTTTATATTACAGAAAGGCTGTGCACTAGAGCTTTATTTTGGTAAGTCGTAATACTTACAATGTCATGAACATATTCATCACTCATTATACCGGCAATCATGTTTATGCCCATACATATTGTACATTGTATTGTATAAATGTGTGTGTTATCTTTGTATCAACTATATGATTATCTTTAAATCGAACACATACATCCATGCAGCCTCTTTTCCGTTTATAGAATCTGTGCAATTTTATGATCTTCAAATGCCTCAATTAAGTAAATTTCTCAAAACTGTGTCATGGGTTTTAGCAATTAAATTTTATGAAGTTACTAAATATAAAATTGTGGTCATGGCATGCCTACTTTTTTTCTTCTCAAACAGTGTGACGGCCTGTGGTGAGGGAGTTTTCGAATTTGATTTCTATATGTACCTATGTGAAAAAGTAGGTAAGAAGTAATGATTTAAGAATTATTATTCTTGGTATCACATAAGTCATAAGATAAGTCTAATAAAGATATTTATTTGTCTCAGGGTACGCAACACGCTGCAATTCTGAAACCTTTCTCATGTGATTCCCCATCAAATGGGAGAAGATTCTTCAAATTTAGTGTTAAGCATGCTTTGAAAAAAATTGATGTACATCTTTATTTGAACGATTGTCGCAAGTTCATTATACCACATTGACAAAGAATTGACAAAGAAACTCGCGTCATTGTCAATCTTGTGGCTAAAAAAGTCAAGGATAAAAGGTAGGAGGCGTGAGAAAACTTGTTCTCTTCGGAAAAAATTTCAAATTTTGTGATTTCTTATTTTTAGATACCGGTACATTTTTTTATTTTCTAAGCCTCATCTGTTCCATTTTAATTTATGATAGATCACATAATTCATCCTCAAGAAGTGAATTGTTTATATTTGAAAAATAAAGGCAAACGGATGATTACCTACGAAAGAAGAGACAAAAATAGTGGCTTGGTGTCTTTTGTCACTCAGCCTGTCTGTTGTTAAAAATGACAACAATTACTTAGAATCAATATGTCATCTCCAATGCCACAATTTGACTGTTGTGCAGTAGGTGCACGAATAAACGATTGTTCTGGTTCAAGTTTTCATGACTTTCCGAGCGACGAAAGCAAGGAAACAATCGATAACACGCCGCATTTGTGGGAAAGATTTGAAAATCATATGCAAAGATACTAACTTACATTAGAATTCTATTGAATAATGTGCGGCACTACTTTTGCTATTTGGCACATACCAGGGAATATCAAAAACTATTTGCAATGTAATTGCTCTTTTCAATCATTAATTGGAGTTGGCATTTGTGGGCAATCAATGAACTGTAATTGAAATTCTATGCAATTAATTTACTGAATTTGCAATAGCACAGCAATCAGTTAATCGGAATTGGAATTCTATACAATAAATCAAATGAAATTACTGAGTAATCAATTCAATTGATATCAATCAATCTATAAGTTTAAGAGTCCTATGAGTGGATATTGAGCACCTCACAGATGGCTTTGGTATTTGATGTAATAGTTGCTAAATAATCAATGAACTCCTTGATATTAGAACCGTGTGCGTGCGTGTCGCGTCCTGCTGTCAAAGACCAACTCCCATGGACTAGAGTTAGTAGACTATTGAGAAGCAAGATGTTGTCCAGATATCAGAACACTCAATGAGAGATTATTCATGATCAAGCTCAACGTGTCGGATAAGTCCTTATGTTGATATTAAAGAGGCAAAAAAAATTATCCATTGAGTATCTGAATGATATAGACCTAATTTTAGAATAATTGCAGACAAAAACATTAAGCAGAAATTTCTTTATGAGCAAACAATTTTTTGTAGAAGGAATATGAGTCAATCAGTTAATTGACATACGAAATTGATGCAATTAATTCATTGATAATGAAAACATTATTCCATCAATTAATTGAAGTTGAAATTGCTGAGCAATCAATTAATTGAAATTGGAAACTGGGCAGTTAAGTAATTGACATTGGAATTGCTAAGTAATCAATTAATTGAAATTCAATTAATTTTTGATATAAGCTATAAGCCGTAAACAGAGTTCCGACACTTACGTTTCAATGAGAGCTGACATACAGAATAATAAGTCATAAGCCGTAAGCAATAAGCCATCAGCCATCAGCTGCCTTTGACTACAGAAGTACACATGATGAGCCACAAAGTCATAAGGCAGGGGTACGCAACCTGCGGCCATGCGGCCTCATGCGGCCGTAGCGGAGGCAAAGTGCGGCCGTGACAATGAGTAGTAAATGAAAAAGAATATTGTACACGTACATGTATATTGCAAATATTTCTGGAGTTTAAGGCAATCGAAAAACAATCGTCACTATAGTGGTATACCAGTCACCTTGTCACTGTCGAACACCTTTATGTCCATGTTGCTTGGAAAAATGCGCGCCCGCAGGCGCGATGAAGGCTTTCAAGCAGTTCGATAACTCATAAATAGAATATGCGCTCAACCAAGAATATATTGCGCGGTTCGACGACTTCAACGCATTTGCTACTAAAATAAAACTCGTTGCCACGCCGCACCTGATCCAGATAGAAGAGGCTCCATTCGAACTTCAAATAGAAATGATCGAGTTGAAGGCGAATGATTGTCTTGTGAAACAGTTCGAAAATGGTGGCATTTTGCATGAAATATGGAAATCAGCTGTGGAATATCCAAGATTACAAGAGTTGGCCCAAAAATGTTTTAGTTCTATTTGGAAGCATATACGCTTGCGAGTTAGCGTTCCTTAGATTGAAGTTCATGAAGAACAAGTACTGGACGCGCTTGACAAAAGACAATCTCGAGAATAGTTTACGTTTAATGACATCCTCTCAAATGCCTGATTTTCAAAGTTTGGTCAACGGCGGACAACAGCAAGTTGTCTACTGAGTCTTACACTGATATTGTGATTTCACTGATACTGCATTGATCTATTTAGATTTTGTGCATTTTCATAAATAAAATCTGTTAAAATTTCCGTTGTGTTTTTATTTCACATTGATCATTAGATATAAATCTCACGTTTTGGGTTGCGAAAGAACTGTATGATTAGTAATAAGAAGATACTTCATAACTTAAATAAAATCGCAAGGTAGGCAGGCTTATATACTAGTGAATGCCTAGAATAGACCGGCTCTATGATGAATGAATGAATGAATTTTGTATGGTACGTGATTCCATTGTGAATCATCACAGAAGCTTAGTAAAGTGTTTTCTCCATCGGTTGCCCTTACAAAAACATGCTTTCAACTTTCAAGTGCTAATAACACCTTAAGCTTAACATCTTTTCGGGTCAAAAATAGCCGTCGGTCTTATATGGGTTAACTTGCTAACTCTTTCTTTACGAAGTAAGCCTTTATGCGATTTTCACTGCGTCATTCATCACGGAAAGCTAATTTGAGTGGTGGAATATAAAAAGGATTGGCTATTGACCTAGTTGTTTGCACACATATTATGTGCGGCCGTGATTCTTTCGGCCTTCGAAATGGCGGCCGAAAAATGTAAAAGGTTGCGCACCCCTGTCATAAGGCATTGGTCATAAGCCATAAGCTGTCACCCGGTTGAGAATCCTTGGGCAATTATAATAATAATAATAACTTTATTAGGTCTCAAAAGTCGTTTGACATTCATTGAGCACTGAACATGAAAACACAAGAACATACAATAAAGAGAAGAAGAAACTATGAGAGAGAAGGAGAAAGTGAAAAAACAAAAACGGAGATATATATCAAATACTAAAGCGGATGAAGGAATTTGAAAGTCTCGTTGACCTTGCTCTAGGTGGTCGCAGCTGTCGATGATTACGAGTAATGCGTGTAGCTCTACAATCGAATAATTCTCTGAGCGGATGGTTGGAGCACTGTTCAATTTGTCGAAAGAGGTTAGTACACATGCTGTTGCCAGCGGTAGAGATGGTAGTGAAATTAGAGTTGCCTATAATACGGAAACACCTGCGCTCGAGACGCACAAGCCTTGCGAAAAGTCTGTACGGTAAATTACAAAAACTCGGAAATGCATATAAGAGTACGGAGCGAACCAAAGACGTATAAGCTTCATAAATCAGGGCAGATGGACAATTTGATTTTCGAAGATTCCTGAGGACAAATATTCTCCTTGATGCTTTCTTGATAGCCAAGTTGACATGAACGTCCCATTTTAAATCAGATGACAAGGTTACACCCAGGACGCGCACACTGTTCACTTGACGTAGCGGAGCCAACAGAACCGACGTTGTGATATATTCTTCATGCTTATACTTCACTGTGCTTTGTGCTCTTACAAAAATTAGAAAAATATCATATATTTCTTCTTCTGCCTGCTTGTATCACCTGTCATGAGAAAAATATTGCACAAATGACTTACGGCTTGTGGCTGGCTCATGGGGGATCGTGACGCGATGGCCTATTCTGTGTGCCTCCAGCCTAAGTGTGATAAAGCTTCTAATTTCAATTGAATGGCTGCATTGTCAATGGGACAAAAATGGCAACTTTAATGCAATGTCCAGCATTTCCAGTTTTTTAACTTGGCATTAATATCGTGCTATGGTACATTGTTTCAAATTGCCATCAAAGACGGTGTTAAAGCCACGCTTCTGACATGCGTGTTTTACTCGTATAAACATGGTTGAAATTCGTTGTTTTCAAACATTGAGCTTTATAGACGCAGTTTTAAGCATGCTTTTAGCAATACTTTTAAAAAGGCGTTTTATATACACTCATTTTGTTGTGTTGAATTCTTATTGAGATCCAGTAATTGACAGAGTATGACAGACTTGCTAAGAGGTTATGACACTGAAGGTGATGAAAGAACATGATGCGACTCCAAGTTAAGACTTTTAAAAAGGTTCATTTTGCATTCTCGCTAAATATTCTTCCCTTAAACATCTTTTAACGGAAAAACGAAATTCCATCTTAGATGATAAAAGATTGCTTAGATAGAGGACAACACTTGCTCATGCAGTATTCCAATGTGCACTTAATAATTAAAATATTATGAAGCTAAAATTCATTTTCATGAAGCTTCCATTGATTTCCTCAATTTCGCGAATTGTTGAAACCTTTTGCGAAATCTCTAAAGTGTGATTCTGTTTTCATCTGCATGTCCTTTGATGTATCAAGATCAAATCATTTTAAAAGGACATCACAGTCTGATTGTCGAGTCATTTAACTTGCCATAACGCTAGTTGCAGTAAGCAAGGAAGTTTTAATAAATCTCTGATCTCGTTGATTTGCGTGAAGAGAACTGACGTTCTTTCAATGGCTTCACATCTTGAAGTTACACTAGTGAAGTATTTTTGATGTTCTTACCGAAATCTTTGAATATACTAATGAAAAGTAAGACTGTCAGATTATAGAAAATGCAGTGTAATATTCATACTATGCCTTATATTAGGCCAGGTCAAACTTTCGATTAGATTTGACAAATCGGTTTCAACATGCTCGTTTTGATAAAGCCGTTTTGTTAAATCGCACAACATCGAAGCGGATTTGACCTCATGTAGATTTAGATTAATTAAAACGGTTTTAATAAAACGTCTGTGTTGTTAAACAAACCCATTTTTAAACGGTTTCATGTAAATCCAAAGTTTGATATCGACTGTTCTAATAGCATAATCAGTTTTGTTAAAGCGATCTTCTGATCACTTTTAGTGGGGTGCTAAGTCGACAATAAGGGCTGAACCGTGCAAATAGAGGGTAGAGGTCCAGATTTTTGCTCAAATACAGATTAAGGCATGAGTATTTTATCTTGATATGTATCTCTTTGGGCACTTTTATATTTAACGCATAGTCATCAGCCAAAAATACTTGTTTTACATGGAGAATCCCTATCTAAGATATTAATTGTTTTAGTCCGCCGCAATTCACTGCTGCTACATTTGCAAGCGTCGCTATGGTAACAATAATCAGCGAAGTTTAATTTTAGTCAGCTGCAAAATATACTCAGTGACAAAAAGAATGAAACAAGTCCTGATATGAATACTTTTGACTTAAACTTGGTTGTACTGTACGTTTGTTTGTTGTTTGTAAAAGGAGAACTCGAATGCTTTACTCAAAAACATTTAATTTGATACTCATGATTTTATCAACTTAAGTTAGAAACGGGTGTGACCACCGCGAGCATCCAAACAGGCATCGATGCGTGAGGGCATGGATGAGCACAGTCGCTGGATGAATGCCAGGTCTAAGAGGTTCCACTGCTCGATCAGTCTGTCGGCCAACATCTTCAAAGACACTGGTGGGTGGTTGTACCTCTCCCTCACTCTGCGACCAAGTTCATCCCAGCAGTGCTCGATGGGGGAGAGGTCGGGAGAACGTGAGGGCCATTCCAAGGTTGGGATTCCACTGCTTGCTATCCTGTTAGAGACCACTGAAGTGCGATGGGGCCTTGCGTTGTCATCCTGAAAAATCAATTGATTCGATGTCACTGCTGGAACCACGACCGGTGTCACGATCTCGTCGGCATATCGCTGTCCTGTCAATGTTCCTTTCACTACGATTGCTGGTGTTTTTCCATTGTGCCAGATACCGGCCCAAACCATGACACTACCGCCGCCGTACCGGTCGTGTTCTTTGACGCAACATGGAGCAAATCGTTCACTTGGCAAGCGATGAACACAGATCCAACCATCGTTGAAATCGAGAGTAAACCTCGATTCATCAGTCCAGAGCACACGTTCCCACTGACTGTCACTCCACGACTGATGACCTTGACACCACGTCACTCGTCTCCTTCGATGTTCCAGGCTCAGCGGAATTGTCACAGCGGGTCGTCGAGACTGTGTACCAGCTTCTCGCAATCTTCGATATGCAGTTCGAACGCTACAGGCAACGTTCCCAGCAACATTCCAGTACACTATTAGCTTCGGGACGGACACAAATCTGTTTCTTTTAGCAGCTAAAACTAAGCGTGCATCTGTCCGCTTGGATGATACCCTTGGTCTTCCTGATCCGTTCTTCTTTTTCACATTTCCTTCTGCTTTCCAACGACACCACCACCTCCATACAACGACCCTTGAAATTTTCAATTCTTTCGCAACAGTTGTAGAACTTTGCCCACAACGCATCATCCCAATTGCCATTCCTCTGGTAAAGTTATCGTGCGCCATTTCATAAGTCAAATCTGGTCAGCAGTAGGTGGTGATTCTGTTCAACTTCTAGCTGTTACTGTGATCAATATCAAATTTTGAAATTTGATGGTCCTATATCATTTCCCTTATCATATGGAGTTCAATGGTGATACATAGAAAGCGAGATATCATCTCAAACCATAGAAAAAAATGAAACAAACTTCCATTCAAGTCAATGATAGTTGGTTTCATTATTTATGTCAGTGAGTATATTTATCTGAAATGAGACGTGCTCCAATATAATAAACAAGTTGAATGGTGAAATTGTACTTCAGACTTAGCGAAATTGATGATATAAATATAGTTTGGTGAACTTAATGTGTTTTAAGAACGACATCAGCTGGTGTAATGCAAGCATACACCCACAGCATGGTTATAATCGATTTTGAACAATTTGCGGTTATTTGTGACATCGTGGAGATCGTTTCGGCATTTTTTAGTAAATATAGCATTTCGTTCAATAATGTATCGACAACAATTGAAAGTAGGTCGTTCATTCAACTATTTCTACAAAGAGAAATGCATGTAGTGGCGGCTAAAATACATCGAAGGTCAAAATGAAAACTAATAAAGCACACAAAATCCAAGAAACTTATAAAAGAGGGTATTTTTGCGTTAAATAATTCATGTACGACTCGCAAGTGGAGCGAGCGTACAAAATATGTCACATTTGGAGAGAGATCCATTTTCCGGCTGACTTTTAGGACAAAATTAATAGGTGATTACTATTACACTGGCTGAGCTGGAACAATTTTAATCTGGCGACTGTTACACCGAATTAGCCAGCAAGACTGATTACCTGATAGATAAGTAGGATATGGAAAGTATCTACATTAAATAAAGCACTAAATTAAACTTTGTTACATTAAGAGTTTCCGAATCACCGTAGGGAAATAAGTTTGCTTCGCTTAAGAAATCACTAAGTATCTCAGAAAACATCGAAGACGAAGATAAACCAAGCAAGGCTAAGCAAGACAAGCAACGAGTCAAGACACATTCTGATGTATTTTTTGTCATATTGAATGATCTGCAGCCATGCTTGTAGCTAGTAAACATGAGGCGTGTTGATAGATATGGAAAACTTTTGTGCCGGTTTTAATACCGCGTGTAATAGCCACTGCCTAATAAAAAAGTTCACTGAATAAATCAGTCGATACCCAAGGCATTCAAGTTATAGATAATTTCACTTAAAATGTTGGTGCATCCCTTCTTAGTGTCATTCTCTAGATCGCTTCAAACAGCAACACCCAACGGACAAATCTGTCTTGAGAAATATTTTTACGCAATAAATACATGTTCTCACCAATTTTACAAAAAAGATTATCACTTTACAGCACACCGACAGTCAAATTTGCCAATACTCATTTGTGTGGAGAAATATAAGACGTCAACTTCCCTTAGTAGACTGAATGTTTCAATAAAGTAAGGTAAGTCAAACATAAGGTCTAAGTTTCGACAGTCTGTCAGCTTCAGGGTGCAGTAGTTTTTTACTGCGACTTGAAGTTGACAGAGACTGCGAGAAACGTTGGCTTTGTATATGCGCATGCATGCATATCTTGCCTACCGTTCTTTATGAAAACGTTCGTCCTACTAAAAGGAGTTCACTTTTAATAATTTTTCCCCACAGATGACCATGAACCTCCTGTGTCAAGCAAAAAATTGTCAATACTGCCTCAATCACCACCAACCTAGCTCACTTCACGCATTCTAGGCAAGCCTTCACCAATATGACAAGAATATCTTTAACAACATAACTGGTCTGTGTACACTGACAGACAGAAATACCTCAATCACAATCAAACTTGTCCCACATCTTCTCAGTGTCATTCAGTAGAGCGTTTCACAATGCAGCGGAAAACGGGAACTCTGGACGGAAAAGCGGTTCTACGAGTAAAAGTACTTGGTCGTATGGATGCATTTCCGGCTATAGTTTCAGTTGTGGATCTGTATCTGAAAAGGCAGCGCATCGACACCAAAGGCCTTGTAAATGCTGCCTCAATTCAAACCAAACATGCCCCACATCTTTTCAGTGTCACTCACTAGATCACTTTAAAAAACAGTAGTCAACGGGCGACTCTGGGCCAAGAAATAATTCTCAAAGGAGTACTCCTCAGATAGATGCACCTCCTGGTGCAGTTTCAGTTGCGGATCTGCATCTGAAAATGGCAGTGCAACGACACCGAAAACCTTGTCAATGCTGCCTCAATTCGAACCAAACTGGCATCAGCCAGGCATGGGAAGTACCTCGCGAAATCAACGCACGCCTTCACCAATTCTGCAAAAATTGTATTTTTCCCACAATTCTTTATACTGTCAGTCAAAATGTTGATATTATTGTCTCAACTACAACCAACTCATTATCATTCTGCAGAGCACATCAAAGGACAACAGCGCAACTCAGTCCTGACATGCACTGCATGCTATCATCACACGTTTTCACCAATTTTACAAAACTATAATTTTCAAGAACAACTTTACATCTGCAGCGAATACTTTGCGAATTTGCCTCAATTGAAACCAAACAAAAAATTACAATTTTATCTCCAGAGTATCAAAACACAAGCGTTAACCGGCAAATCTGGCCGGAGAAAATTTCACGCAATCATCACACATTTTCACCATTTTTACAAAAAATAGTTTTCGATCATATCTTCACGCTGTCAGCCAAAAACTTTGTTAGTAGGCCTACTGCCTCAATCAATACCAGAGTTGCCCAAAACCTCAGTATCATTCTCCGCAGCGTTTCAAAACACAAGAGCAAAGGATAACTCTAGCTTGAGAACCACTTCTCCGAGATAAAGTACTTGGTCAAATGCAATGTAGATCTATGCCCACAGCATCATTTCAATTGTGGATCTGCATCTGAAAATGGCAGTCACAACGGTGGCCAAAACTTTGACGATCCTGCCTCAATCACAACTAAGCTTACCCACACAACTCCCTGACTAATAGGCTGCATGTAGCATATGAATTCTGAGTTCTCGAATTGAAATGAGCAATGAAAAGGATGATCAAGCGGTTTGGACCAGGTGAGAGTATCCACAGATTCGTGTGAATATACGTGTGCATTGATATGTAGTGACAACTCTCAGAGAAGTCTTCCTTTGTAAAGATACCCGCAGTTTAAATATTTGAGTGAATACAGATGAAATTGTGTGGGATGACCGTCATGAGCAGAGCTATCGATTCGGATTTTGTAGATATGATGGATTGATGTATGTTTCTTGCATTTCCCATAACTTTTTCTATGTTCACAAGCACGAGTACGCCCGCCGCGGTCTAGATTCATGCGACCGAGCACGCAGAAGTACACCCGCTCGAGGTCAGAATTCACACGACTGAGCGCACCCGATGTCTAAATTCATACGGCGGAGCACACTGAAGGTGTACATTTGTGCAACTGAACACGCCCGATGTCTGAAATCAGGTTCCAAGGCAAGAATTTAGACAACCGGAGTAAAGTGCGTGGGTGCATGAATTCAGACTACGGGTGTTTTCGAGCGTCCAATTTTCGTCATCGGTCGGGCTCCGGTATATGAATGTAGACAACGGGCGTGCTCCTAAGAATGATTATGAGAAGGTGTGGACCTACTTTGGTTGCAAGTGAAGCAGGATCATTTCTGTTTTGCTGACGTTGTGAAGTTGTGTTGCAAAGAAAATGTACAATTCGCATATTGCTGGAAACATTCAAGGATTTCATGTGTTGTTTCACAGGTCATTGCTGTCTGTTGCGTGTTACGTTGTTGCACCCTATGGAGTATTATCATGAGAAGGTGTGGACAGACTTTGGTTGCAACTGAGCCAGAATCATCAAGGTTTTTCTTGACGATGTGAAGTCATGTTGCGAAGAAAATGACGTGAAAAAAATTCGAGATGATGGAAAATTCAAATGATTGCATGAGTTGTTTCTCAGGTCAGAGTTGCCGGTTGGATGTTGTTTTGCAAAGTCGTTTAGAGAATGGTGATAAGAGGGTATGAAAAGACTCTGGTTGCAAAAGAAGCGGATTCACTAATGTTTTGCTAAAGCCATGAAGTTGCATTCATGATGCGAAGAAAACGACGTGAAAAAAATTCGAGAGATGATGGAAAATTCCGATGATTGCATGAGTTGATTCTCAGGTCAGAGTCGCCGGTTGGATGTTGCTTTGCAAAGTCGTTTAGAGAATGGTGATAAGAAGGTATGGACAGATTGGTTGCAACTGAGCCAGAATCATCAAGGTTTTTCTTGACGATGTGAAGTCATGTTGCGAAGAAAATGACGTGAAATTCGAGAGGTGATGGAAAATTCCGATGATTGCATGAATTGTTTCTCAGGTCATTGCTGTCCGTTGCTTGTTGCGTTGTAGCACCCTATCGAGTATTATCATGAAAAGGTGTGGACAGACTTTGGTTGCAATTCAGTTAGGGTAACAAATGTCTTGCTGACGTCATGAAGCTGTGTTGCGAAGATAATATGGAAAAGTTTAAAAATTGGTTCGATGATTGCATGACACAAACATTGACGCAAAACATTCCATGATTGCATGAATTGTTTTTCTTGTCAGAGTCACCGGTTGGTTGTCGTTTTTGTAATGTCGTTTCGAGAATCGTCATGTGAAAGTGTGGGCAGGCTTTGCTTGCAATTGAGCCAGAATCACTAATGTTTTTCTTGACGTTTTAAAGGTGTTGTGTATGTTTTTTGTCAACGATCAGGCATGCTGAAAACTCAATTGATAGTGTATTATTTAAAGAAACGGATTGAAACACTTTTTTGCTAACTCTACTGTGCAATCTCGTGTATAACACGGTATGAAACTCATTTTTGGAGAGTATGGTTTTAGAAGGTGGCTTTGGGAAAGTGTACTATGAAAGATTGCACAACTATGTAGAAAACCTAGTTTTCAGGGAGCACTATTCTGAATGAAGTCCTCTTGGCATCTTCCAAACATTTTTGCTCTTTTCCTGATGTCATTTTTTATGGGTTCCGGTGCCATGTTGGTGCTCCTTTTTGGCAGAATTACATCACAAGACCAAAACATATCTTGATTATTTTCAACAATTTGAATTTTCGGAAATACAATGGGAAATTAAATGGGACCCACTACGTAGAGGAGGAAGTATAAAAAAACTTATACTTCCTCCCCTACGTATGGGTCCCATTTAACAAAAACGGGTGGTCGTATCTGACCTCACTACAGAATGCATATCATGCTGCAGAAAAAGTCCGCAAAGATGCGAAGGAGTTGTGACAGGCAGTGTGTCAGAAAACGGCAGATTTTCAATCAGTAGGCCAAGTTTTCAAACTTGCTAAGGATCTGTAGGACAGAATATTACATGGAATTTAACGAAACGTGATGTAAATATGAGTGAGATGCCATAGAACGTTGCTGTAGCTCTACAGAATTATCAGCAATGAAGAATGGGAGTTGTGACTACCTTTGTTTTTGAAAATTTGAAATTCGATTAAAGTGGTCATCTTGTGTAGGCCCTATAGGACAAAGCACTGCATGGATTTTGATGAAAATTGACGCAAATGTGAGTGAGATGCCGTAGAACGTTGGTGTAGCTCTACGGAATTGTCTGCAACGAGGAACAGTAGCTGTGACTAGCTGTGTTTTTGAAAATTTGAAAATCAGTTGCGTAGGTTGTTATTTTTAGCTTATAAATTCTCTGTAGGACAGGACACTGTTTGGATTTTGATGAAACTTAATGTGAAGGTGATAGAGGTACTGTGGAGCATTGCTGTAGCTCTACAGAATTATCAGCAATGAAGAATGGGAGTTATGACTTTTTGACTGAGATTCGTGTCGGTCATCTTGTTTAGGCCCTCAAGGACAGTGCGGAGCAGAATTTGATAAAATTAGGATTGATGCTGAGTACGGTGCTGTCGAGCATGTTTGTAATTCTACTTAATTTTCTGCAGTGAGGGAGGGAAGTTGTGGTTAGCTGTGTTTTTAAAAATTGGAGATTCAATACCCTGTTGGACAGGGTTTTCTATGACTTTCTATTAAACTTGATGGGATGATCGGGGCTTCTTGTAGCTTAGGTTAGGCTTTATTTCGTTTTATGAAAGAAAGCGCGTGAGATTCGTTTTGTTTTAGTCTCTCGGATGGCTGCATTTGTTTAGGTGGTAAAAAAATTATGAGTCGAAATGTTTCCGGCTGCCAATTGTGGGACTACAAATTTAGAGAGTATTTGAGAATCTATTTTGCTAGCTGTTGTCGATGCATGTAAAAGTCAATATCTCAAGGTCTTCTAATATTGAAATGATTTCATGACATGACTTTGAATGACGAAATTCTTCCATACCTCATTACACGAAAGAAATTGAAACCCTCAAATCAACCCATTGTAATTTTGTTGTTACCGGACGTTTTTTCGTCACAGCATTGCCACTTTTCAAAGGAAGAAATTTTCAAAAAACAGTTTGCAAATGTGCCCTTCTCACAAATAGTTTTCTACTGACAATAGAATTGAAAATCAAAAGCCATTTTTCTATTTTCAAGTTATATTTAATAATATAATAATAATAATAAGGAGACTTTATTCACCAATACAACGAGCGGTATATGGCATGGTTCACAAATCATGAAAATTTCGAATACTTTATAAATGAATTGTTGTAAACAGACGATCTCCGTTGAAAGCATAACAATTTTCTCCGAGATCTGATTTCATGGGAGATTTTGTCCGAGATCATGGGACTTCTTTAGGTCGCAAATAACGGGCCAGCAGAAAGAAATATGGGTAAAAACAAGACCAACGTAGGCCTGCCAAACAATATCGCCTTGCCCACAGTTATACCAAATCCGTCTAACTAATGATAGGGACCGGCAACATTTTTTGTACAGGAAATCAAATTGATCGTCCCATTTGTTATCGGAGGAGAAAAACATTCCCAAAATTTTGAGAGAAGGAACATCTTCAATGACAGTGCCATTCACATGAATATGAGTGGGAGAGGAAGAGGTCGGTCTGCCTGAAATAGTGAGACTCTTGGTTTTTGCTTCATTGATGCGGAGTTTCTTATTCTGAGCCCACTCGACAAAAATATCAATGTCATCTTGAAAGACAGAAGAGGAAGACGATTCTGACAGGTGAACGAGAGATATGTCGTCCGCGTAAGCTATGATTTTGGTATTTGTCAGATGAGGAAGATCATTAATGTACATGACAAACAACAGAGGCCCCAAGATAGACCATTGAGGGACTCCGCTGGAAACAGCTTTCCACGAAGCTTGTACACCATTGGTAGCGACCCTCTGAAAACGATCTTTCAAAAAGGACTGAATCATAGAAACGATATAAGGATTGCATTGAAAAACAGTCACAAGGGTGTTCAGAACAGATAGGTGACTCAACGAATCGAAGGCCTTTCTGAAGTCTACTGCGAGAATTTTGCAAGAGTTGGAGGACTTGGCGCTGAGGTGTTGCATAATAGTCAAACGAAGACTGAGAAGAGCGTTAGTGCATCCCCCAAACGAATTAGGAATGAATTTGCAGTAATTTCTCCGCTATTTTAAGTTTCCATAACTTTCTCGACGATCATTCACATATTTATCAACCTCTTGAGGTTGATAAAAATTTTCACATTTCTATCAGTGAATTTCCATAATTTCAAATTTCGACCACTGCTAAATAAAAAAAAGATAAAATTATCAACAGCAAATAAAGCACTTGAAAATTGAGATTTTGTTACATTAGTCGTTTGTCGCCTAGAAATCTGTTTAGTTCTTTTCAGAAATCACTAAATTTCTCAAAAAATTAGAAAGTGAAGCAAAACTATGTAAGGCGATGAAAGACAAAGAGGCGAGCCTAGTCACTTTCTGATACAAAGACCTTTTTCTTGTTACATTGAGTGATTCTGTTATCTGATATAGCTGAGAAATACGATGCGTGATAATATAGATAGAAGAATATTGTAATGGATCAGCCGGCGTAATAGCAAGGAGACCAAACTTTTACCGGTTCAGCCGATGTCATAGCCATTGCCATAGATTTTTGCCATTACTATTTTCAGCTGGTAAATTTTGAAATAATTGTGTAGTGCGTAACTATGACGAAACATCCACTCTTGCTTCCGCATTTAAACACTAGAATTATTTTTAGTCATTAAAGTCTGTGCGAAATCCCATTGGTGTAATGTATTTCAGGGAGAAGTAAATGCAGAAATTACATTGAGTGATTCTGTTATCTGATATAGCTGAGAAATACGATGCGTGATAATATAGATAGAAGAATATTGTAATGGATCAGCCGGCGTAATAGCAAGGAGACCAAACTTTTACCGGTTCAGCCGATGTCATAGCCATTGCCATAGATTTTTGCCATTACTATTTTCAGCTGGTAAATTTTGAAATAATTGTGTAGTGCGTAACTATGACGAAACATCCACTCTTGCTTCCGCATTTAAACACTAGAATTATTTTTAGTCATTAAAGTCTGTGCGAAATCCCATTGGTGTAATGTATTTCAGGGAGAAGTAAATGCAGAAATTCAGAAAGAGATACATATCAGGAATTGTTCACAGGATGAAAATTAAGATATAGGCAAAAATCTGGCCCTCTACCCTCAATTTGCACGGTTTTAGAGTTATCACTCCCACTATTTAGTTTTATCAAAGCCAAGAACTTCATCAAATTGATACGGATTTGTTAATCGATTGCAAGTGAATGGCATTGACAACTTCACGTCATGCAAAGCAATATGAGATTTGTTAGACCACTTGGTAGTTAAATAGCGTAAATCGAAGAGAGAGGTCAGACACACGAACATGTCTGCGAACTTATTAGCTGCAGCAGGAATTGTAAAGATTCATGGTCCGAAGCACCAACGTGCATAGAAATTGACAACAATACAACCTCTAGAATGGAAATTAAGCTTCATGCCATGCACAATAACGGCACATAAATCGCACGCATTTTCACTTAGATGCACCTGCCAACGTCTGCATCATTGGGTTAGAATCAGTCACATGAGTAAATTGAAGCTTTTCATTGGTTCTTCATGCCCCAACTTAGTTCCCCCGGATGTGCCGCGACCTTGAGTCAATTTCCATTCTAGCGAACTTCAGATAAACAGTTTATTTCTATGCCAACGTGTAAAAGCCATATCTTCATCAGATGCAGACTATTCGTCAACATACCGTCTATCGAAAGGAGACCTAGCGAAAATTTCCAAAGAATACCATGAATATCGTATGGTGGATCATCCCATATGTCATTACAGGGTTAGCTGTAAAATGGACCGTGTCCATGTAGGCGAGAATCCAACTCGGACAGCATATCAAACATTTGAGTACTACCCTGAACTTTCTGGTCTAATGGCTCCTCGATTGTATCTCCGTTGACACTAGTCGCCTTTTCCTTCAACACCTGAAAATTAAGGAGAGCGTAAGATGATTCATAGATAATATATGTAAATATTGCAGTAGTTACACTAATGCAATAAGCTATGATGAATGACAATCATAATTTTTCACCTACCTCTCTGTGCTCCTTAAACAAATTCTCCAGTCGGACATTCATTTGCTCATTCGTTCTCCCTCCTTCTTCCTTAATCTTCTTGAACGAATCCTTCTCAAAGCATTTTATTCTGCTGTCGACATGACCTTTCGCAGGAGCATAATCGTTGGCGCTATCAATTACACTTTCCAGCAGCGAGATTGTTTCACGGTGACCTCATCGCTTGTCGCGTGTTCCCTTCTGCATGTTCATCAATGTCATGTATCGATTTGATAAAACGCGTTTTATATTTTTATGATTGATCACATTTCCACTGTAACTTTTGCTCATAATATTCGATAAATCCGATCTTAATATCGAATGTTGTTCAATCGAAACTTTGGACACTATTAAATTCTATCTTTGACCTAAACAAGTTTTAGCTTTGACAAAGCCGATTATATGTACCAGACAGTTTCATCAAATCACAATATCATGATCGAGTGTCGAAACTGCGGCTAAATGCGATTAAATGCTTGCGATGGTTTAATACATAAAACCGTTTTATTCAGATAAAACGGATTTGTTAAATCTAATCGAAAGTTTGATCTGGCCTTTTGTACACAATTAATTACAGAAAATTTATTATCTCATTCCTTAATTGACACTGGTCACTGCCCCAGCTCAATATTATGTGTTCTATGGTTCAAGAATTCAAACATCTAGGTTTGTTTTAAATCAGAGATGCAGAGTCGGAATCTTAAAAAATTTAGGACTGCGTCACCGGTTATAGCGTCATCTCGTTAAGCTGCACTTTTAGGAATCATTACAAGCATTCTGATGCTCTTGAGTCGATCCAAGATCAATTTAGACGTTCTATTTTACACAATGCAATCATGATTTCTTGAAGAAGCTGCATGATCAAAACGGCAAGTCTGTATTTACTTAATAAGAACCAAAGCAGTTTTATAGCGAATTATTAATTTTGACAGTTTGGCAATGCAAATCTACCCGGATGATTTGATTGCGAAAAGAAGCGGGAATAACAACAAATGTGTAGCTTATTTAGATGCTAATATTACTGCTTTTCAAGATGGAGTCCACTCATCAGTGTATCACAAGGTTGATGATTTCCTTTTTTGAAGTTGTATTGTTCACCTTTCCTGAAAATCTTCTTCCTTCCTATATGGGTAGTACAATTTTTGCAGGTCAAGTTTTAAGATATTTGCGTATTTGCTCACATTTATGCTATGTTGTTGATAAGATTAAAATCACATGCCAATTGTTTACAAAAAGAGGCTATCTTTTATGTGATTTAAGAAGATGCATGGAAAAACTTCTACGTAGACATGTTTCACTCCTGCTAAAGTTTGGCTTGTTTTCAAGCAGACAATTGTTCGTCCAATGCTGTATGATTTGAGTGCATCTACAGTATTTTGAGTACCGCTATTTCTGTGGATTTTATTTTCGTTTTATGGGGTACGCCTATGGCGTGGGTCCGACACTGCTTATTCGTCCAAGATGTTAAAGGACCCGAAACGAGACTAAAGCAGTTGGTCATCTTGCTGATGAGCCCTTGTTTATATTCTTGTATATATTTGTTTTAGTGCTTTTTTTGTCCAGTTTTATTTTTATATTTTCGTTCTTGTCTGAGTGAACTTTTGAGAATACGTGTGAACAGCCCAGTGAACGCTTAATGAGTCATTTTCAGGACTATCTTACATTTTTTATTTACAAATAATTTTTGTATTTTATTATATGTATTATCCGCACGTTAGCGGACTTCAGTTACAATAATGCCAATAAGACCTCGGAGGACGCGCTGCTGGCGGCTGGACTAGAAAGCGGGGTTTCATCCACTAGGTTCGGACCATAGTTCCATTCTAGTCGAAAAGTTCTGCCAGTGCAGACCCTGTCCAGACGTTTTCGCACCGGCCTGGCCAGCGAGTCTGCAAAGATTTATTGTCTGGAATCCTGCATGCAACATTTTATATCATAAACTGCAGTGAATCGCGAGCATTTAAACCAGGAAGCAAGAATTTTACATTTGCAATCTTTTACCGGTATTTGTTATAGGTTTGCGCTGTGAAAAGCTGCATGATCAAAGTTTACGGCAAAATCATAAATTTATGATGTCTGAAATTGATCGCGACATTCATGAAAATTATAATATTGTATCCTGCATGAGCATTTCTAATTTTCAGTTGTGATCTATGAGCTTTAGGTCGTCAGTTAAGCTGTTAATGGTCAATAATATGTACATCTCCTCCACTGCCTGGACATGTGAAGCTTTGAGTGTCTTAATTGTTTCTGAAGAAGTCAGCAGAATGGATTTGTGCTTCGAACAGCTATGATAATGTGATTAGCTGTAGATCCATCAACTGTGGTTTGATTGAAAATGTGATGTTGAAAGATATGAGAACAAAACTGGTCTCAATTTGAAAACTGCCCACTTGCAGTTCAGGAAATGGATCACTATCTATAAATTCACATAAAGATCTAATTTTATTTCGAAATATATAGGCTAGAATGCCGCATGAGTTTTCATTGGTTGAATATTTTCGTTGATGATTCATTTGAGTTATTAGTTTGAAATGTATATCCTGACAAGTGCTCATTAATAATTGAATCAGAAGTGCGTTACCCTTGCACGTGTTCAATGCGATTGACTGAGTTCGTCAGAATGTTCTACTGAAGACGTTTGTGAAGTTCTTTGCAGCCATCTGGTCGACAATGATTTATGAACGTCTTGAAACCAATGAATTATCAATCTGCAGAACTTTCCCATATCTAAAATTGAGGTGCGGTTCCAACTGCATCTGATTCTACTCACAATGTCCCTGAACCTCTGAAGCTTCACATTTCCTAACTCTTGCTTGTGACAATTGAATGCAAAACGATTGTTTCCCAGGAAGTTATAGAAAAGTAAAGTCTCCAAAATAGGTACAAAATGAAAAGTTTAACACATTTTGATATAGTAATATAACTATTCAGGCAATATTTTCATACATATTAAAAACATATCAAAAGTAAAAAGGAAACAATTAACAGCGCCAAACGACGTGTCCGACAAAATAAACATGAAAATTTATAATTTGAGCATATAAAGTTGTTATCACTTATCACCATATTACTGAAATTAGAATGTAAACGTCAGGGTTGGTACCGGTCGGGTTTTTGGCGGTCGATGTAGTCAAAGCCGGTCGGAACTAGGCCGGCGTCTCTGAAACCTCCTAAGACTGGCAGTTGCTCAACTTATACCGAGACATCATTCGATTTCTTGCTTTCTATGTGGCATGCGGTAGGCTTACCGGTGCTCCAGAGAAGCAAGACTTCCCGGTGAAGAGCAAAGATGCTGATTTTCATAGACTTCTATCCAAATTGATATTCTGTCAGGTAGTTAATACTTTGATAATATATTTCGTACGCGTATGAAAAAGATTGACCAGCAATAACGAGTAATAACTTATTCAAGACATGGAATAATGTTGCGATAGATGGTCTAGCGAACACATAATCATTAAAAAATCATTTATGCTAGACTATGCGAAACTCTGTTTGAGGTCGAGTTCGGTTTAAAACTGGATGTATAAGTAAATAACTGTCTATGGATTAGCACTAACTCAGCATCGACGTGCCCTTAACGCCACAAGCCAACTATGAAAACTTCGTCTTACTGCGAAGAACCAAGCTTAATTGCTACAATCATAAACCTCGAGCAGTCGTGAATTCAGTAATGACTAAACGTGTTACCTAAATTTACTTATGTTTATGACATAACGCAACCATTGCCTCCAAATACAGTAGGCGCCATACTACTTGGGACACCTTCACTTTTTAAGTATTTCGGTCATAATTCCTTGGATGCACATGCATTGGAAGCAATTTCAGGCACATTTGTTCTCATGAGTGTTGAATGCACAGAATTAGATTGTTTAATCGTATCACTTTGCTAGAAGTGCAAACTGATTCAAACAGATGGCACATGCAGGAACTTAATAAGTGGGCAAAAAGAAATTTTTAATACCTTACAGAGATAGGAAAAACAGTTGTGCGTCGCTTGCGGATTGCTCTGAATTCCTTCATAATGCTCCGATCGCCACGACTCCTTCAGATTCGAAGAATTCAGATCATTGCGCAAAAGTTTTCTCGATAATGTTGGGTCCTCCGATCATTTTTAAAAAAGTTAGCAGGCGCATGAAAAAACGTTCACAAACCTCTCTGTAGAACTTGACATCGTCTGTGTCTCTTTGCTGTGTGATCCGGTTGATAACAGTCACTGAAACTTTGCACAATTTGGCGTGTTTAATGTTGAACTGGCTGCTCATTGTTCGATTGCTATGGTATTTAGTCAGCAGATTGTGCCATTTTAATAACGTTACATGTTCCAATGTTTCCCTTCTAGTCAAACGGAAGAAGAGACGACCTGTCTAATTCTGTGGTTGAATGTATTACCAGCACATGGGCGCCAAGATTTCATGTCTCACAACTTTTTGACGAAGCAAAGTGTGAAATGAGCACGCGACAAATTACTTGGGACAGATATCTATTGCGTTCCTTCTGGGGCGTCAGACATCATATCTGATTGCTGCAAGTTATAAAAAGACACTGTCATAGAAATTTATCAAATGTGAGTTTGAATATGAATTTTAATTCATAGATTTTCACATCTAGACTTGTTCAAACCACATTTCATCATTCAGTGCACTGTGAAGCACAATGCCAGGTCAAGACCTATCAACAGAAAAGAGAACCGAAGTTATAGCGTTGCTGAACCTGAAAACGATGTCTATTCGAGAAATAGCGAGAAGAACTGGAGTGAGCAAATCATCTGTGGCACGGTTGAAAACGTCTTCGACAATTAAATCTCGACGACATGGCAAATGCGGACGCAAATCATCGACAACTAAGAAACATGACCACCTTCTCCTTCGAAATTTACGACGAAATCCTCTTGATGACGCTCATCAACTCCATGGAGAATGGGAGAATGACGGTGTTAAGGTCTCTTTGAGGACTGTGCAAAGACGACTCAAGACATTTTGTCGCTCGGTGGTTCCTAGACGTGTGCCAAAGCTTACCCCTTCAATGATGCGCTAACGATTGTCCTTCGCAAAGAAGCATGATGAGTGGACAGTGGAACAATGGAGGCAAGTCTGCTTCAGCGACGAAACTCTCTTCGAATGTAAATGAGCGCAACGAAGCAGAGTGTGGCATATACGAGGAACTCCAGTGCCCATCAGACAGACAGTGAAACATCCGACGAAAGTGATGGTCTGGGGAGTTATCAGTGCGAAAGGGCTAGGAAAGCTTCATATCGTCGAAGGCAATATGAACGCTTGTCAGTACCAGAAGGTTCTGGAATCACGTGCACTTCCTCAACTCCGTGCATGGTTTCCCAACGGAAATGTCATCTTTATGCATGATGGGGCACCATGCCACAAAGCAAAGATAATAACTGAGTTTCTTCGAAGCGACAACATTGTGACATTGGATTGGCCTGGGAACTCTCCGGATTTGAACCCTATAGAGAATGTCTGGGGTATCATCAAACGGCGGATTTCATCAAAAACAACAACCACGAAGCAAGAATTAATCTCCTCTATCATACAATATTGGCACCGCGATGCAACACTGCCTAATACCCTTTCAAAACTCATCGACAGCATGCCCAAGAGAATGCAAGCAGTGATCGACGCTAAGGGTGAACATACGAAGTTTTGATTTGGCTAAATGTCTGAACAGTGAGCCTGATTTGTTTTCTGTGCATTTTGAAACCATTAATGTTAGATTTCAGCATTAAATACGGGTGTACATTGGAAAATCAAATAGTTCTCATATTGTCCCAAGTAATTTGTCGTTTAGGAAATACAATGTTATGTTGAATTGATGAACATGACCTTTGAAAACGCTCATTGGACTAAGCATAAATCTAGCTAATGTCCACATAAATAAAGTAGAAATAGCCTTTTTGTAATCGATTGGTGTCCGAGTATATCATATGACAATTTTTGCAAAAATTCAGGTGTCCCAAGGAATGTGGCGCCTACTGTAGTTGTTTCTTTGAATATTATCCGCTACAAAACGTAGAAACAACAAAAAATATTAAATTTTCCTCATGCGTTATAGAGGTTAGTCTAGGTACAAACTTCTTTATCATCGCCAAGTTTCAGCAATATTGAACTATTCTGTCAGTTGCTTGAATAATGAATGATTTGAAGGATGATTTTCAAGAAACGGTTCCCAATATTTGCTTCATAAAAATTATATTGTCATACTCCTACATAGTTGCGATTCTATTTTAACTGACTAGGCAATTAATTCTAGAATAAATGTCGCCAATCGTCGACAAAAGCATCAACATTTGTAGCTGGGCCGGCGTTGCTAAAACCAATCAAAGTCATAGCGAAAGATTATGCTTTTAACACGGAAAATCTCATACAAACCGGAATATGAATATTTATCAGCAGAACAGTTCGAAAGCGTCACTGTCTCAATGTGCATGAATGTATTGTTGGGAGGCATTTTTCATCATTTCCAACATTTTATTAACTTAATTCACTCCTTCATCAAATAAACAAAACGCAACATGCGTATTACAATACGTAACATACATAGCATAATAAACATTAATGTAATTACGCAACATGCATGAAAAACAAACCGTGAGTACCAAAGAAATAAAAGAGATCCCACTTTCTGATGTTCCATGCAAACACTGCAATTGAAAATAGCGAAGAGGTCAAATCTCAGAAACACTGAAGAATTTCATAATCTTGCATCATAAAAAATACAATGCACGACATCTATATTATAACTATTATAATCTCTATTAATAACTTATAATAAATAATTATTATACTCTCTATAGTTAATATCTCTTTTATAACAACTATGATAGCGGCCCCATCAAACGCTAATGGCATATTTATAGGACATTTCGATCTGTAAATTTCGGTCAACGTTGCGAGGAACGCTGGGTACTGAGGTCAAAGAATCAACAAATGAAGGAGGAGATCAACGCTATTCTAATGCTGCGAATTCTAACTTCAAGCGATGCCTAGAAAACCATTAGATTGTACATTATTTGAATGAATGATTTTCAACTTTAGAAAAGTAGCTAAAGTTACATTGTAGGCCCTATATGCAAGCCTGTGCGACATTTTGCATATGCTAAGTCTACTTAAGCTGATTGATGCACGTGTATGCAGCATGTAGATAGAGTTGATAATGAACTATCTTTAATCCTAAGAGACCTGTGGGAGGGGATTGACCCTAGAGTCATGTTTTCTTATTTTGCTTTTCTTGTTGATGAGGCCTATATCAACAGCTCATAGCCAACCATGTAAAATCATCTCCATGTGATATTTCATTTGAGCTGAACAGTGGAGTATGATAGATATCCAAAATAGGATCCCTTGGAAACCCCCTTCAGGTCTCCGAAACCGACAAAGTCTTTTTGAAAGTCGAGCTTCGGATTTTTGAACTATTTTGCAAAATTCATCTCTCGCCTCACTTAGGGGAAAGTCAGATTTGTACCCTTGTTAAAATTTTTCTATAGATTTTGGAATATTTCATATTGGTAAATGCGCTTTACAATCGAATGCCTTTTATATATTTCTCACATGCCTCCAAAATACTTATGATTCTGACCAACTAAGTTCCACTAAGAAATCTGGAGATTGAATTGATATTTAGTTAATATATGCCTGAAAATGGAAGGCCAAAAAACAAGCAGTTTTGATAGTCTTGCTGTTACAAATGGATTTACTTCTACAGAAAAATAATCCTCCATTGTCAGACATTATGAATTTGTGGAGAGGAGGATAACCTTTGATGGTAGGACACAAAACCCAATCTTTCGGATAATTGCGATGCATTTCGGCTATGATCGACAATGATATCATTTTATATCATTTTATCTTTTATAATGAAAATATACCATTTTTAGTGAAATATACGTAGACCTACACCGTAAATAGATCTAGTCATACGCATTTTTCGATTTGCACTGTTACCTGGCTACTTTTACTGCTTTTAGCAATGAAATTGAAATTAGATCGCATGCAGCATCGCTAGATTCCAAATAATGGAAGACCGAAGAAAGCAGTTTAATCATACAAAGCTTCTTGTATATCAAAAGTTAGGTAGGGTCTATGGTCTATACATTAGACATCGCAAGTCTTGATTTAAGCCTTATACACTTGTTATACAAATATGCCTACAATATGCAGTTGGTAAATAGAGTGAAAATTATTGAAAAACAAAGAAAATAATTATTAGTGTCCGTTACACGGCTTTTGACGCAAAACTACCAATGTAAATTGATTAAAAAATAAATGCATCATTAATGTATTAACAATCTGCGGATGGAATGAGCATAAGATTGATTTACAAGCATAAATTAGGAAGTGGACAGATCGAGCGTCCGCAACGTTGGAAATGCTATTGTAGGATGAAGCCGGAACCATTCTATGCTCAACAAACATTATTTTCTCAAAATTTACTACGCCTACATTTTGGGCTCTCAAATTGGCTGTAGGACGAATTTCGATGTAATTTTTCTCTGAGATAAATAGCTAATATAAACAAATACGTGTGTGAAATCCAGAAGATAAGGGATACTTTGAACTTCCTATAGAGCTTCAAAAGTCTTTTTCGTCCATTACTGTATGGAATTGCCCTTTTGATCCCTTGCTGATTCAGCTTCAGATGGTGCAGCTATTCCAAATTCAAATCGAAATAAATTCTCATTCTAATTTTGCATAATTGCTTCTGCTAACATCATAAGCAATGCTTTTTCTTAAATTGCACAATTCATAGTCGCTTTGATAAGCTCCTTCAATATGCTTGCTAAATTCATCGGAAACATTTCTTCATTCACATGTGTTTTATTATACTTCTTCAAAAGTATGTTCGAAACGTTTTATTGGAGTAAGTCGGATTTTGAGATTCAGAGCTTTCTTTGAAGTACTATTCCAAACCTCCCTCTCGATTAAGCTCTCTCTCAACATTCTGCAATGATGAATCCTTGACTGATCGCAATAAGTTCAGTTTAATTAGGTAACATTAAGATGATGCTTGCAATATCTAAAGTTGAAAAAGTCAGTCTATAAGAAATTTTGCGCTAATTTGATATTATTTTGTCCCGAAACATAGTAAATAGAACATAGAAATTGTAGGTGTCCTTGGATGAATCAATTGGCAGAATGAGTGTAAAATCTAATACATTTTCCCGAATATAAGCCTTGATTATTACTACACGCACATATTTGATATTTCCTGTTTGATTTCAATGCAACACAAACTTTCATGTGTACGTTGAAAGCACCATTTCAACAATTTGATAAACGTGTTTTTTCACAAAAAAACCGGCCACCGAGAACGACCCACATCAAAATTTTCAAAACCGCGAGCATTAACGCTCGAGCTTAATTTTGTACATTGTTATAACTGAGAATGACGAAGATGAAGACACTGAACATGCCAACGGAAAGGTCTGAATACATGAGATTCATTTCAGCAAAAAAATATATATTCTCCACAGGAGTTTTATCAAGATCAAGAACAATAGAGCTTTCAAATCCAAGAATCATATCGGAGCCGGGAGCTTGTTGCAATTTTTTTATTTGTGTCAATTATGCTTTGAGCTTCGTCAACTTAACTTAAGTGTCTTCTATAGTTCGCCATTTGTTACTGAGAAAAATTGGCTATATCATTGACAATAAAGGTCTGTTGCAATGCATTTAATAAGGAGAATGATGACGATTAAATCAATAAAAGACACCAACACCATTGAATCCCCGACCGCATTCGAGTGTCTGCGTCAGCGTGGCATAGTGAAGAAGGTGCGATCTCGTCTCTACCGCGGACCTCGGTTCGATTCCGGGGTCGGGCGAGCATGGTCGGGGAAACAAGGGTGTTGCTGTCCTTTATTGACTAAATTGTTGTCATTCTCCTCAGATATTCATTGTCTGTCTTATTGATTTGGTGTGCAAAATACATAATGAAAATCTTAGCGTTCCTGCGTTTTTTAATAGTTTCATCTGTGTTATTGTTAGCTGCTTGATTTACAACCATCGAACCCACTCCTGCCTACCGCAATTAAACAAGTTTGCATTTTGCTAATCTTCACAGTACAAGTGAAAAGCTGTGAAAAATGACAGCAACAGCAAAAAACATCACGCTTGGTGTTACAACTTCTATTGTTAACCCTATCGCACAGAATATTCTAAGTTGTGCAATCGTTTTAGTTTCTAACAAGTTATTTGTCATCAGCACTGCTTATAAAATGCCATGAATCGGTTCAATCTCTTTTCAACAAAAGTCCTATATTTCAGAATTTAATTCAACAGACAGATTTATGAAATAGTCTCTCAATCGATCAGCTCGTGCTTCCGATTTATTAGATTAGAAACACCAGCTGATCGAGTGACACTCGGCCCTGGGACCACAGTATATAATAAGAAGAATCAAATTACTGAAACCATGCTGCACCTAAAGGAAATTCTGCGAATGTCATTCTTGTAAGCAGAAAAGCATAATTTTGTTTAGCTACAACGATGAAATTTGTTCTCATGACGCTTTCATTAACTTTAAAAGGAAATCAGGCAAGCCATTACCAGAAATATCGTTTTTCTAGCTCGTTTGGAAGATTTCTGTCCTAAAAAGGCAATCACAATCTTAAAAATGACAAATCTCATTTTGAGTTATTGAATGAATATCATCACCTCACATTAAGTGTACCAAACTCGGAAGTACATGGATCTACATAAAAAATGGAATTTTGAGAAGTTTGACATTCCGTAACTTGCAAAACGACTGGAACTATAGCTTCAGAATTGTCGTTAAACTGATGTTGGGTGACAATCTACAAATTAATGATATGAGGGTCTTGTGCGAATTTAGGAAGAAAACGTCAGTAGATTTCGAATGAAAACCAACAAGATGTCCAACCTTGTTGTCGGATCAAAACAAACAAGGTGTTGATGTTTACTGCATTCACAGATTAATTGCATCCACTATTCTACGGCGGGAGCCGCTGACACATTCTTCCTAAATTCGCGCACAAATGGCTTAATAGCATGGATTTGTAGATCTTGAAACGCTGAATACAAAAGTCAAATTCTTAAATGTCACAGCCAGTCGCTTTCGGTTATAGGTATAAGGTTAAAGTATTCCCAAATGGTAGAATTCAAGAAATATCTGTGGATATTGGCAATAAAGCACCTGGCAATTTTCGTATATTTCTTTTGCAGAAAAGAAAATATTTATCAGAATGCCATGAAATTGTTGAATGCCATGAAAAAAGTTAAAGTGAGTCACATGATTCAGTATTTTATGTCGGAGAGCCTCTCCAAAATGAGTAAATTTCATGCTTTGACTAAATTTTGGTGATTTTAGTCATTTTGTAGAGGCTCTCGGACATCAAACACTGAATCATGTGACTCACTTCAACTTTTATATCGAAGTTGATGTTCTGAACTCAATCATGTTTCAAATTTCATGGCATTCTGATAAATATTTTCTTTTCTGCAAAAGAAATGCACGAAAATTGACAGGTACTTTATTGCCAATATCCATAGATATTTCTTGAATTCTACCATTTGGGAATACTTTAACCTTATACCTGTAACCGAAAGCGACTGGCTGTGACATTTAAGAATTTGACTTTTGTATTCAGCGTTTCAAGATCAACAAATCCATGCTATTAAGCCATTTGTGCGCGAATTTAGGAAGAATGTGTCAGTAGCTCCCGGACTATTCTTCAGCATGTGGAAAATCATCTATTCCGACCAACAGTTGTATGCTGGAATGGAGGAAACCACATAGATCTGACAAATTGATGATAAAGAAGTAGAACGGACATGCAGGTTGAAAGAAACATCACGCTATGGACATGCGTTGGCGTGACAACAGTACCTAAGCGATGCCGGCTTCCAGTGGCTGACAATGTAACTAAGTACCGGTATTTTGTCAGTATGCTTTGCAAATATTCACGCTTATTTTCATTTCTCTTTAAGTATAAAAGCATTTTGATAAAGCAACTTACAACAACAATGCACCGCCTTGGAGACAAGAATCTTCAATCACTGCTGGTTTCAGTCATTTGATTCCTCTTAAAATCTAGCAACATTGATGTTAATCGGCCGGGGTTTGGCCCACTGTGGCCATCTCGATTTCTGCATATGAGATTGCATCTCGATGTACAATAATGGATAGCGATAACGATAAAATTGTGACAAAATTTCATTTTATCGTTGAGTTTCACTGTTTACATTGTAACTGTCATCGTTGAGAAATTGGTCCAATGTGACCAGCAGCAATGTTATACATGCAGAGCGATTTTATTTCAATTTATCGTTATAATCATCGTTATCATTATCGGTCTCATGTGAACGCCCTTTAAACGCTCTCTGATGCAAAAGTGAACTTCGCACATATGAAAAACACCATTTATTCAGAAATGATGTAATCTTTGTACAATCCTATAAGCAATTTCATAGAAATGATGACATTTTACATATGAGAAATAAAACATATTTTCCTTATGTGGCATTAGAATGATGTCGGACAGTTTGAGACGTCTAATGAATGTACAAAAATACAATTTTTACAAATGAATCATTTACAAAATAATGACTTCTAATTTTACATCAAACATGAAAATACAAGCAAAAATCTATTTTTATCATCACTATAACAACAGCCACAAAATAGATCAGATTTTGCATAAAACAGTTTCTCTAGTCATGAAGTTTCAAAATCATTGGATGTCTCCATGAAAAAGAGCTTGCTTTCTTATGACTTTCTTTGTGAATAAAATGATTATCATGAGAAAATCGAGGTAATACGAAGTACAGTTTTAATAAATATCTGTTCTAAAATTGATTGAATCGATGAAATCACTGATCAAAAAGTATCTCATCACCCAGAAATCGACTGTCATTGAAGAAGGATGGAAGATTGCATGCACAATGTGAGAAGCACAATAAGTTTTGATTATCACATTTTGGCATTGATATTGATTAGCATTTACGTTGGACGCTTCAATGGGGGAATTTAGGAACACATCATGCAATCATTGGTGATGCTTCTGAAGGAGTCGAAAGTTATCTTCAATTTCACCTTAGAAATTAATATCATCATAAATAGCGTGCCATATTGGCACTACTTCTATGGTTCATCCAATAGTTGGTTCTTGACATAGAGTTAGATCAATCTACACGATCTTACATGCACGATGTTCAGAAATTGCCCGGACACCTTTTTGAGCTAATTTTAAACTTGAAGTTTGAGACATTTCCCGCTCAAATTTTCCTACCAAAGTTCGGCATGTGCTATATAATGATCTGTTAACTACTTTTAATTCAGTCTTCAAAATTTTTGCATTCTGTGAACTGTTGTTTGTTTAAATATTCTGAAAAACTGACTGAAGACAATGTTGTAAAATTACATGAATCGCAATGTGATTCATTGATGAAAATAAAGAATCTTATGATCACTAGAAAGTACAGTCAATGAACTTTTCTATTGTTGTAAAATCATTTACATCATTTAGATATCATTTAGTAAATGTGTAAATTCTTAATTACTGGGACCCATCGCTCTCGGAATTTGATGTGTCAGAAATTGCTGAAAAAATCGCGGGAAACATCTCAAATTTCTAGTTAAAATGAGCTAAAATAAGTGTCCCAATAATCTTTGTGACCAGTGAATTATTAAAGAAGAAAATAGCACGGATACATTCCTATAGCCGTTTGATATGAATGTGTGATGTAGATCTGAAATGCAATAAATTTCGTGTTGAATCATCATTAGGCATACTTGTAGACTGTCACGGACTGAAATTAAAGAAAAAGTAGATGTTCCTATCAGCGACATTTGATAATGGTGAAGTGTCAAACTTTCCACAACCTGCGCATCTCAAAAGTTGATTTCAGAAGACAATAACTAAGAGGAATCATCTTCAGAATTAATATTATTATCAAGAGACAATCAAACCTTGGAACTCGATAAATGAAAAGTAAAGGGTGCGCTTTGAAAAAGAATTCAACTTATCAAAAATATGGAATTTGACAAAGACTAAAATTGTACACCTCGACGTGATGTCAGCTCATATCGGATGCCATGCGTGTCTTGATTCGAGTGACCATTCAAATATTACATCAAGCATGACATGCTTGAAGCAGAAGTAGGTACCATAAGTAAATGCTTTATAGATTGCTTTATGGATGATATTCTGTGAAACCTCAAACCAAGAGAATCAAGGCACCTTACTTTTACTGCCATGTATCATTATCAGATGCCTGAAGCTCATTTTTTATCAGTTATAATTTTATCATTATTCTAGAAGCTGAATTCAAAATGTTCTAATCTATGAAAATATGGAGCATGGGAGAATTGAGCCAATAAAAGTAATTTTCGGGGAATGTGCAAGAAAACTATTTTTCACAATTGTAAATTTATCCGATGAGCAATTATACGCAAATTGTTAACGAATGTGTTGATGCAAAAATGTTAGTATCCGCTTATCAAACTTTCTATTACTGAAACATTTCATCCGATTACTGTGCATTATTAAGTCCTTATACAGAATATCAGCATTGCCTCTTGTCAAAATGCTCGCAAAAGGGATTTGGCAAGCTGATTAGAAGAAGCTTCAACTTCCTCATATATTTAGTTTTAGAATATCTTAATATGTCAAGATGGATTCCAAGATGCGTTTGAATTCTGCTGCTGATATCTATGTATTTACAGTCCTATTCAGATGATATTTAATTCTAAGAAGACTTCCGTAAAAATCCTCGCCACCCTTTAAAAAAGTTATTGGTGAAATTTAGACCTCCTTCGTCGGCTTAAAGATATACAGTTTTTATCAAATAGTCTTTATACAAAACTAGCATTGAGAGTTGGCGAATCGTTTATATCTGGCATGACTGGAACATTGTTGCGTCGAGCACAGTCGATTGTATGATATCCATTGATGCGACGATTGTTGTCGGTATTATGACATGGTTGCTCACAAATCGGAGACAGTTCTCTGAGATTGTTTGTTCGAATGTTTGATATGCTGTTTCTGTAGGCTCTCTGGTTACAAACATCAACATCGTTATCGCATTTTTGTCCTCGAATGTTATTGGTTTGAGATAAAAGTGGATAATCTGCAGATCGATTCAAATTAGCAGTCAAATCAACATGTCGCACTCGGTTGTCAGTATTGTCATTCGAATCCTTGAATGTTTGAAATTTAAGGATACCTGAAGAAAAAAGAAATTCATTTGGTCAACTAAAAGTGCAGAAATCTGCATGCATTTTTGTGTGTGCAAAGTGAATTCTTTTCCCGAACGAAAATTATAAGAAAACGATAGAAAAATGACAGAAAAGTATAGAAATCGTGTTCAAAATATCTACACCAATTCGTGTTACCTTTCTCTCTCACGGCTGTTGTCTGGCAAACACATCGAAATTTCATTAAAATTTTGAAAAGTGCCGATTCGCCTGGACATAGAATTGAAAAATGTATGCACGAAATTCCTTGGCAACTTGCACAGCTGTTCAGCAATTTGACGCTGTGCTGTGCACTAGGGATCGAAGAAAGTCCATGCTATATGTATCAGAATAGATTGATTAACTGATGAACTGCTCAATATTGCAGACGCTGTTCGGCATAGATTAAGTATATATAGATATATAGATTAAGTAGTAGGTAGAGTGTCGACTCAAAAAAGGTACATGTATACAGTGAGAGATTTTATATGAAAGGATTCAGTTTTTTGCGGAGATAACATTCCAGCGGTCCAAAAATTAATTGAGCAGTTTCTAAAGAGGTAGACTTCTGCAAATTATTTCAGTGTTTATATACTATCGAGAGGAATCTAATATACAAGTAGTATGAAACATTTTGGATATCAAAAGGAATGAATATTTGCTAACAAGCATCTAAATTAAGTGGAACTCAAGCTGATTATCAAGAGAATTTCAAGAACCGCATCATACTGCAAGTCTTCATGACAAAACTTGAGATCTCATTGTGCTTATTGGCTGAAATTTCAAGTGTTTCATTCCATTTTCATCAGTATGATTTGATGATTCACGAAATTTATGTTGCATTTCTTGAATCTGAATAGTAATGTGGACTCATTTACATCTTTTAAAGTTAATTGTGATCATTGTTATTTTGTTTATTGTGATCATGGATGTTATTTTGCTTTTCCATTGGCAGGTTGCTTGTGATGTGATCACGCTTAAGAAAAAACTTTTGTTAAGAAGGTTGAACTTGAGCATTAAAGCAATAGCAACCTTCGAAATGCTAATTTAACAAACATTCTCCATGGCTGTCATGACATGGAGGATCTGTAAAATACTTCCCTCTGCATTACTATCATGATCATAGTCAATTCCGTGGTAATTTATTCAAAACTGAAAAATTTTGCATTTCTCACATTTGAGGTGAACTCGAGTTCATTTAATGAAATCAAAACTGTATTCACATTGGGGTTTTAATTAATGCTGAGATGCTACTCTACCTAATATACTTACTCTATACTGTTTTGTGTTTATTTGCTGTGCTTAGCCATGCTGGACAAAACACACTGGTAAGGAATTTCGTGTTTAGATTGTATACAGCACATATAAGTCTATGGATATCTTCCTTAACCACACTGTTCAAGAAATCATCCGGGCACTTTTCAAAATTTTCATGTTCAAATCACAATCTTTTTAATTTTAAGAACCATGGCTCACAGAATCAAAAATTTTGAAATTTATGAAAATACAAAAACAAATAAAAAATATTTTAAATATAGTACATGTAGCTGACATTATCTTCCCCGAAATAATATTTGGTGGCAAGATTCTGACGGGAAGTGCGTCAAATTTTAACTTGAAAAGTAGAGATAAAAAATTATCCAGATAATAATTTGAACAGTGTGCATTCCCAGATGAAATATCAATCTTTAATTTCTTTGTGAAATGCCTCACAGTTTAGCTACGATAATTAAGCTAAATTCAGTCCGTTGTACACTCCATTTGCTTCCATGTACCACTGAGCGATCGATTCCAGCTTTATGTACTTGTAGTTTGCACATTTATAGTTATAGTTTTCTTATCGATGAAAAATGAACAGAAGCGTTAACAATAACACATACATCCGCAACATTTAATCACAGGGACTGTTGATATCTGTCACATAGAGTAAGTATAAATAGGTAGAGTGTCGACTCAAACAAGTATCTGTATACCGTGAAAAATTTGTATCAAAAGATTCAGTTTTTTTGCGGAGATAACATTCCTGCTGTCCAAAAAATTATTTGAGCAGCTTTTAAAAAGCTAAAATGTTTCAAATTATTCCTGCATTTATATACTATTGAGATGACGTCCTCTTTATAAGTAGTATGAAACAAGTTGATTATCAAAGGAATGAAAATTTGCTAACAAGCATCATAATTAAGCGGAAATTAGGCTGATGATCAAGGAACTTTCTTGAGCTGCATTATAATGCAAGTCCCTGGAAGTCTTAAAGGAAAAGTTGAGATCTTATTGAAAGCTTCTTGGCTGAGGTGTCATGTTTTTAATTCAATTTTCAGCGGCATGATTTCATGATTCACAATGCGTCTTTTCTTGAATCTGAATAGTGCTGAATTGTGATGTTGACCCATTTACACCTTTTAAAGATAATTTTCTTTATAATGATACTTTTGATCTTTCAGTGGCAGGTAGTTTGTGATATGATCACGCTTAAGAAAAAAATCTTGTCATAGTAAGGCATGAGCTTTAAAGCAATGGTAAACCATCGAATTGCTAATATAATAAACCATGTTGCCTCTCAAGATTGTCATGATATGGAGGATTTTTAAATTACTTTTCATTCTTCTGTATTGCTATCATAATAAGTCAAATTCGTATATAATGCTCCAAAAGTGCAAAAATTCGTATATCTCACATGTGGTGCTGGGTTTCGCGTCAAGTTCATTTTATGAAATCGAAAGTGCATACACATTGGGGAGCTAATAAATGCTGAGTTACCAATCTACCTAAATATACCTATTCTGTGAAATCTACTACTTTTAGGTGAGTGTTGGAAACAATCAAGAGTTTTAATAGTTTAATTAAGTTCGTTGTTTGACAACTAAATATGCTCCGGTTGAGAGAATGTTAAAGTTGGCTTCTTCTTTTAACGACTCAAATCTGAAAAGTTGTGAAATACTGAAAAGAACATTTTTACTTTTTTTAGAATGTAGCTGTCAGGACTATTCATGCTATTTATCAAGACGACTTGAGCTGTTTGCGCAGGAACGAGCAAGATCGACATGTCCTCATCCAATAAACGTCTGCGTGTCATTTTTCAACAGAGTGGAATATGCAATTAAAACAAAAGATATTATTCGAATCCACAATTCTCATTATGAGAATGAAATATACACACCAGCTGTTGCGTCTTCATTTTATAGAAACATTGATTAATTATCAATTGCAACAATCGCAGTTTCTGAAATCTCAAATCCTTGATAATGTAAACATCACATTCAAAATTTGTGAATTAAATTGTTGAATAATTTGAAATTTGCTGAATTTAATAGTTTCAAAATGTCTCTAATACTTCAAATTTTCGTCGGAGGTTTGCTCTCTGAGTCATCTACATGCACACAAGAGATTAATTAATATTTAGAAGGATTCACCAGTATGCAACAGCTGCGAAATGAATCTACTCAATCCAAAGGACATCCATGAGTCCAAAGACAAGCTGTTACAGATAGATGCGATTACAAAGTGAGACTTATCTTCCTAAATGTGTAGAACGTTTAATTATTACAGGGAATGAATTGTCAAGAATGCAATCATGGAGAAAGAGATTATTGTTTGAATGATTCAACTTTGTTTGGCAGGATATACTTTCGTAAATAGACAACTGAGTAGACAGACCTTAAGAGATTACAGACATGACAGTGTGCCAGTTCGCCGGGGCAAAGACCGAAGATGCCTCGCTTCGCTTTTCAAGTTTCTGCTTCTCCTGGACAAATTAACAGAGACAAGCCTGTCGTGTGGTCCATCAGCTAGCTCAGCTACGGACTCGTTTTATACATGTACTGTATGTCAGAAGCTAGTTTCCCCCATTTCAAACTGATAAGTCATAGTCCGGCAGCCAGAGAGTTTCTCCAGGGACCGACGCCGTATTTCAGAGTCTATGACCACTACGAACCTTCTTGTCTGCGGAGTTCGACCTGGTGGGCAGTAGGCACCTCTCATCATCTGATAGAAGCAATGGAATACGCATTTGAACTCAATGGGAAGCAGATTGATGTTTTTGGGAAAAATTAGATATTGAATGCTTTCTCTAAAAAAGTGAAAAGAGCCATAATTTTTGGCATGGAAAGTCTTCAGATCATTTCTTGATGCTCGTGTGCCTTTGTCTATGAAGCTAAACACATTCAGATTTGGCAAGTCTCCTAATGTCGACAGACAGTATTTCGGCCAGCGATAGCTTTAATCATATTCTCACATACATCACTAGACATCACAAGACATTCCCATACCAAAAATTATGGTTGTAGGCCAAGTACCTTTCACTCAATCCAAAAAATCAATGAAAGTCTAATTTTTACCTAATTTTTTAAAGTCTCCAATCTGCTTCCCTATGGATTTGTGTGTTTTTCTTTGATCCTGTCTGACAAAAAGAGGATCCGTGAAGAACTCAGCAGACTGCATAACCGCAGCAGCCATGGGGTGTACATCTTTCTGCGAAAGTCTCATTTTCGGCCTCGTTCCTAGCAGGAACTCGTTCTGGCTGCCGGACTATAGCTTGTTCTGGATACCGGATTATCATTGAAGGAAGAAACGAACCGTCAACGAACTATGGAATTTCGCTCTTTTCTATGCATATGTATTTTTTTAAGGATGAGTGAAGGTCCACCCAAAATTACTTATATTTCCAAATTTCAAAATGCTTAAGCATATAAATGTGAACTGAAATCATTTACTCGGAGTGCAGCAAACTTTTTACATTAACCAACAATAATTATTTTTAGAAAAGAAGGTTAGAAACGAGAAAATAGCCTTCGCATCGCTTATATATATTTGTTTGGATTGTGTTGAATTTTAAAAGTCAATTTTCCATACTAATTACTAACAGGATGCCGAAAAACTTGATATCCTTAATCATCGAACGCCGTCTCATGCATTGACTTTTGAAAACAGAAATGGATTGTCGAAATAGAATCCTTGATACACGCAGTCAACAACACAGGTCATATTTATTCATCCGATATACTTTTCCTGTAATCAGTTCTGTTTTCAAAGTGACACATTAGATGACATAGGACGAGAACATTAAAAAATTTGGGTTCATTGTATTATCTATCCATTTTGAACATTCTGAAACCTTTTAGAAAATTATTGCATCTTCTTTGAACAATAAACAGAAAAAATAACATAATCAAAACGCATTTTTTTCCTAAGCACTTCTCTGTGGCACAGTGGTTAACTGCTTGGCCTAGCGATCTTTCGGTCCAGTGGTCGAGCCCCGAATGTGTAATTGGAAGTCGGCAGGAAAATCTCACAACGCTACAGACAGTCTGACTATGACAGCGTCGTCCAAGCTCCCACTATGGTAGAGGAGTGACGTTAAGCCATCATTTCATTGTTTCTTATCAAACGAAGCGATCGCAATTAACTTAATGACAATGGAGAATACAAAATGCGTTAGTTCTTTGATGTTGTAGTATTTTGTCATGCATGCATACATGTAGGTGAATAGAGTAAATCGTGGACATCAAAAGAATGATAAGATAACTAAGATCAGGACAGACATTAGTCACTAGCTGCTTCGTTTATGCACGCAATAACAGTCTGTTTCTTTATTTCAACGAAGCCTCGCATTCGATGTGCTCGGTGTGTCTGGTACCTACAGCAAGCTGTAGCTGAAAATATGAAATGTCGTCATTCACAAAAAATAAAATCCCAACGAAAGCGTTTGGTAGCAAAAAATACGTTTAATTATGTCAATTATTTTGATTTATGCAATCAAGTAGCACCACTTTGATGATTTGGTGATATGGTCGACCTGAGTGCTGAGTGTCTTTGGAAGTCAGGATCACAACGTTCCAACAAAGTAGTCTGACAGTGTCTGAATATGTCTTACCATCCAACCCCATCCCCCTCAGTTGGACATCCAACGTTAAAGTTTCATTCTTTTCCATTTTTATGCAAAACTTTGCGTCATAAAGCTGCTTGTTTTGATAATATTATTTATAGAACTTCTGCAGTGAAAGTCATCTAAATATTTCAATGTAAGGAATTGTATTTCAATTGTATTACAATTTGATGTCCACTGCATACTACATAGCAAACAATAGGTTCAAAATGTCTAAGGGGATGCTATCACAAATGTAGAAGTCAGAATGCGGAATTGAAAACAGAATATTCCCAAGTATACTCAGTTTGACTTCCTGAAATCTAATGCTACCAATTTAAGCTATAAAATTAATACTAAAATAGTGGAATTGTTGCCTTCTCTGATTCGGACGGAACAATTCAAAAATATAGCACTTAACAAATACGCAAAGCCATCAAATTCTTTTAAAGAAATCAGAAACTAATAAAAGCAGGTTCCTGGTTCGAACCTCCCCACAACTGATGAGGCCTAACAGGCCGAAGCATCTCTCGTGGCTACTTCTGCTGAGATTTGAAAAAAATTGTAATTTGTACAATCCATTTCGTCCATTCTCAAACAATGAACGGAATATGTGAGACACGATCTGATGATAATCATTTTGATATCAAGTACATCATCAACAACAGACAAGCATTAAGAGTTTTCAATATTTAGTCATTTTACGTGGGAATTCTGACCTGTACTTGCAAGAAAGATTTGGTGTCCACCCTTTACCTACCTTTGAAGTGTAAGTCTTATCATTTGCTTCTTTTAAAATGCAAATGATGTACATGCAGATGTAGATATTCAAAAAATCCGTACCAGAATCCGTTTTTTTCCTGCCAGCTCAAGCCATAAAACTTATCGCCACCAGCAGCCACGAAATGATCTCAATGTTTAACCGATCCGATCAGATTGGTGTTTGGGGATAAGCCAATCGAGCACATTTCTGATGGCCATAAAGTCTGATTGTTTACTTTGCTCACTGTTGCTATGTTTAGTAGCGATTCCGTGGTCAAGCATTTGCAGTATAGGTCAAAGACTATGCACTATTTAATCTTCCACTATCTTTGGTGTAGGTTATTTACTCAATCGCTATTACTTTATGGATGATTAGGCTTTCATGCATAAATTTTGTTCATATTTAGTATAATTTCTGTATAAGTATGTGAATTTTCGTTTGTATTGTAAATTCAGTGCAATGTCATAACGTTTACTGTTGAATAAGAAAATAAGAGGGGATGAAATTCATTGTACAGAGGATTCATTTTTGATTTTCTCATATTGAATTTGGTTGCTATATTTGTATGTGCTGAATAAAAAAGGGAATATCTTTAAAGAAAGTGGTCGAAGATAAAAGGTAAATTGTTTTTTAATGATTTCATTCGTATATTCAATTTTCTATTTTCTTCCCTTGTTTCTCAAGAAGTTCTTTAGTATATCAATAATTTATGTTTTGAATTCTAACAGATATCTGCTTAATAGAAATAGTTGTCGTCTTACATGTACTTTGTTGTATGCATTTCACGTTGATGAGTAATTGCTAAGTTCTTTTGGTGTGTCAATCAAAGATCGCGTGTCATTTAGCAAAGGACAACATCTGACTTAAAGACAAACATAATGGCGTGACGATACGGTACCAATGTAAGGTTGAGACAATAAGTTGATGAGAAAAGATACTGTGTCTGAAGAATGATTACATAATCAATTGGCGATTTTGGTATAAAAGTGGTAATTATTTCAAAGATGACGGGAAACGTACATACTAACTCCTTCGAAGAATGTTGATGTTTAGAAAATGATCTAACAGCTGTAACCAGCTTTTCAACTTCAGCACCGTATATGAGTCAGTATTTTCAATTTAGGAACGTTTTGTCTCCCCGTTCCTCTTCTTTAATATCAGAAATAACAGAATAAATGGAAAATTATAAAATAATTATAGATATAATAATATGACGATATTATTATAATTATATTATTATAATATAAAAATAATTATAAAAAATTACGAACTCATTGGAGTCGCAGCCTACTCAGAGATAAATTCACTTATAAT
Organism: Prostheceraeus crozeri; assembly: GCA_907163375.1. Lineage (NCBI taxonomy): Eukaryota > Metazoa > Platyhelminthes > Polycladida > Euryleptidae > Prostheceraeus > Prostheceraeus crozeri. The sequence goes on along the minus strand of CAJQUW010015840.1, from coordinate 480,950 downwards.
ACGAGACTCTTTGCTTCTTAATTCGCGCTTTAAATTATTAAATTAAATTATTATTTTTAATTTGTAGACTGTCGCCCAACATCAGCAAAACGACAATTCTTAAGTGACATATCCAGTCGTCCTGCAAGCTGCGGAGATTTGTCATTTTTATGATTATGATTTCACTGTAAGAGCAGACATCTTCCAGAATATGCATAAATGTGATATTCCTCCTAGCCGGTAGCTTGCCCAATTTGTTGTCAAAGATGAAAACCTCATGAAAACCGATGTTATTGTTGCAGATAAAGAAACAGACTGTCCTGATCACAGAATTTACCAGGTACAAGACGGTAATTAATTTGATTCTTCTTAAGATCATAGCGGCATTTACCTCTAGATCGCTGTCTGACCGATTAGTTGAAATCACCTTCAGATTCTATGAAATAAACACTGAACAATAAGACCTTTTTGTTGAATAGATATTGAACCGATTCACAGCAGATCATAATTAGCGACGATCTGGTGAGATGCAGATGGTTCGCTAGAAACGAAAGGAATCAGCAAGAATTACCGAAATACATCATACACGTAAATGATATGAATGCCTTCTATACTTGTTGCAATGCAATTGAAGTAATAAGAAATAAGAATGGTCTGTCTCAATTCACAATCCTCAGCTGAATTCACTAAATTCATTCAACACACTTCGACACGCTTCTTTATTACATGAAACGTGTTGCACCTGAAATAAATCCTGTGAATATCATTTTGTGATCAGGAAAGTCTCTATAGTTATCTGCAACAATAACATCGTTTGTCATGACGTTTTCATTAACTTTGATAACAAATTGGGCAAGCTACCGGCTACGAGAAATATTCACATTTCTGCATATTCTGGAAGATGTCTGCTTTAACAGTGCAATTATAATCATAAGAATGAAAAAATTTCACTTTGAGTGATTAAATGAATGTTTGATCAGTACGTTATGAAATGTAGCAAACTCGGAAGTACATGGATCAACACAAACAAATGGAACTTGCAAGACGACTGGATATGCCACTTAAGAATAGTCGTTTTAGTGGTGTTGGGCGATAATCTACAAAATCATAAAATAATAAGATGCTCTTGTGCGAGTTTAGGAAGAAAACGTCAGTAGCTCTCGGACTATTAATTTGGTAGAAGTCCATCATAACAAAGACAGTGCCGAGCGGGGGTCGATTTTTCACGATTATTTGACAATAAAGGACCAAAAAAATGATTATTTCATGCATTATTTGTTGTTGAATTTATTGATTGCTTCAGCGACCCTGCTCTTACCAGGATTGCTGAAGCGAACTGTATAGTCGCTGTTCAGTCGAAAACATGAACTGACGAGCCATCATTAGCTGTATATGAACTCATCGTCTTAAAGGCTGCACTTCGTTGCCCATGATTAAGTCCGTGGTGCACTTAACGTAAGGATTTCATTGTTTAAATTTCAATTAAATATATTGGTCTAAAAAAGCGGGTAGAGCTTACTTCTGTTCCTTTATTGTCAATTCATGTCATAGACAGCATCTTTCTTACATAAAAGAAGTTTCTTATAAAAAACGTAATGAAACACATGATTAAATTTCTGTTCTTCTACAGTCATCACAGTCATTGTCTGAGAAAAGATAATCCCCATATTTTGCAGTCAATGTTTCTGATTCATAATATTTGTAAGAATCCGACGCTCGGCCAGCCAACACGGCTTTGAAAATCTCCAGTTTGCGGTCATGAATTATGTTTACATCTTCTTCACCCTTCTTGACAGAATTTAGACCCCTACCACAGCTTTGAGCCATGAATGAAGCTGGGTGTTACTCAATGAAAAAGTGATATATTGTATTATTTTAAATAAATAAAATTAAAATAACATATCATCTAATCTGATTAAGCTGTCCTCATCAAAAACCGGCTCGCACGCCTCATGAAAGTATAAAGATAGTATTGGTCAAGGAAAGTGGTCTGGGAAAGCTGATTCCAATGCTGAGCCGTGCGAACAAAATAGCTTTTCGAGCGGCTTACAGTATGGCTAGCGTGATAGCATGTGAGTGCATCAGCTCTGCATGCGCCTCTGGAGAAGATTTTAGTGTGCGCATTCATTTGCTGCAGAGCTGCTTCTACCGATATAGCATCTGTAGAAGAGACTGAGTGAAACAACATCTCGTCTGAAGGAGAGCGACTGGAACTCATTAGCAAAATCTTGTGAAATACTGAGGTGCAGTCTCAGTTTGAAAAATGGGAAGACCTGAATATACGCCATTTCATCAAATATCAGGAATCATCAGCAGCGATCTATCTAGTTCACCCTTCAAAAACAGTAAAGCTTCTAACTTAAAAAATTACTATACTCGGAGTAAATTTGAGGTGCGCTATCAACACATCAAGTGCACTTCCTCACGCTTCTGCTTTTTGAAAACATAAGTTTCAAAAGCTTGAGTTGCATCCACAGTGCACGAAGGTCTATATATGCATCATATTCAATGCGTGATCTCATCAGATTATAATGCGCTACAAGAATCTTTAATTTTCAGTATTTTGTTGTTATAATTTGCTTTTATCATTCAGTGTTAGTTTAAATCACACCGAATTCTATCTTGATCACGAATGCTTCTACCATGAGCGTCTAGATATTATATTTGTCGGTTGATCGGTTACAAATGCATCGAGACGTGTTTGATTTCTGCAAATGTTTTCTAATTTTCTCATGAATACTGGCAAGTGAAATGATACGAAAAATATGTCAAATATAAAACCAAAGAAACTAACAAAAAATTAACTTGCACATTTCAGCAAATAAAATATTAATAATACCGTGCTGTCTCATTCATTTATTGTGTTAGGTGTAATCTGCCAGTTTGATAACTTTCATTGTGTAACTGAGGAGATTGAAAATGAATTCAAATCAACAGAATGGTCACCATATAATCACCTCTCCTTCCAGTCTTTCACAATGTTCGGGACTTATTCTTCAATTTCAGAATGTCTAACGTTTCAACTGCAAACACCAAGGAAGTAGATTACATGAGGATGTGCTAAAGCAAAAACTTTGAATTTATGAATGCTCATATGTTCAAATTGTATGTATCATATTCATAGATAGAAATGCGAGAAATATGGTGGTAGACGACGCATATTCGCAGCACCTTTCGTCCTGCTCCCGTCTGGCTCCCGTCTTTTGTTGAAATGTGGTGCTGATTTATAAGTTGATTTTATCAAGCTATGAACTATGTTTTATAAAACATGCTCCAGTTATTTGGGATATCACAAAATTTATTTCATTGTGATGACCTATGACGGAAACTGTAGGTACTCAGATTTCTATGGACTGCGCTTGTTCTGCGTGCATAACATTTCTGTCCAATTTTTCTACATTGTCGCATACCTAGAATTGATTACAATATTTAAACATGGATTTTTGGGCAAAATTCTCCCTCAAAATATTATATTGCGAACTCTGGAAGCACTCGCAAAACAGGTTCATGGGATGTATTTTCCTAATTCCAAAGTATTCCAATGTAGCTATAATTTCACTTGAATTGGGGTGAAATCGTTTAAGATGTGTAGGTTATGCAGTGTGCACATTTTGGATATAAAGCAGTAAAAAGGAAGCCAATGAGCGGTGTCGGTATGAAAAAAGCATGCAAGGTACCTGTCGATGGATATCCATCTGAACATGTTGCTGAATATGAACTTGACACATAAATATCACAGAGATAAAACTAGGAATTACTTTGGCGAAATTCATCTCATTAACATAAGTTTTACTGTATTAGAACAATATTTGCACATCACAGATATGGATGAAAATGTTATTTGTGTCCATTAATTCGAAAAACTAGTAATGATGCTTAATTTGAGACTAACATGTGAATATATTAGTGAATGACCATTTCTTAACATCAGTCATTTTTCACATCTCTTCCCCCGCTTGCTTGTCTCGTGACGCCATTGTAAGATCGACCACCAAAGATGCTAGACACTGAAGAGCTACATATGAGAATTTTAAATTACATCGTCGACCTAAAACTGATTGGGGAGTTTATCTTTATTTGCTAGCACTTCCGAAGATAGTGATCTCATGTCGACTGATCAATTACGATTACATAATAAAGGACATTCAGATACGATTGTTAGAACATTTTGCAAGGGGTAAATGTTTGACGTTTCTGAGATAACCCGATCCGAATTTTTTTCAAACATTACCCGAATCTATAGTCAAGTCAAATTAGATTCAGTTTTGACCATCCTTAACTCATAGATGATCTCAACATTTGTTCTCAGCATCATAATTGAGTCTGTATAAATAGAATCTTTTGCCTGCTATAATTTGAATGTAATTTATAAACTTAACAATTTCAAAAATCGAGTTCAACATTATGGTCTTATTAAGACAGATCTCTAAGATTTTCTCTGCGTATTTAATTCATTTATATAAGATGCGTTAGATATGTTAGGAGAAATATAGACTTATATGTATTACACTTAGGCATTGAATTCATTTGTTTTCGGGTTACAGAAGACTTTCGCAATTATTGCTGCCATTTTGAAAGATGACGTCATAGTTTGACATATATGTAGCCTATTGGCATCAAACTAGTCTCAAATGAAAGGATATTGTCGACTTTACATCTGTTCGTAGTACATTATCATTTGGTCTTAAAATCATCTATTTTCGAAATATAGCGGCCATTTTGAAAGATGACGTCATCATTTGTCAATAGCTCATAGATGATTTTTGTGATTGACATACATGATATCTGTGACATGTATACTTTCCAAAAATACAAATGTTTAAAGGCTCGCGTATTGTTTTCGCATGATAGCCGTTCCACCCGCGTGTGATCTCCTTTTCAGATATACAATAAAACAATTATTCAAACCTCGTCAGCAAATTGTGTTGTGATTCTTTAATATGAAATATTTTATTGGTTTCTTAACTTTTCTGTTCTTAGCAACTGGATGAGCCCAAACTTGTCACAAATTTCTTCTCACTTTTCACTGTACTGTTCTCTAACTTTCTCTAAAATGTTCTCTCACTTTTCTCTTCTTATTGGTCTTTTTGGTGTTGCAAATCCGCTTCTTTGATCCATAATCTAATAAAGAGTGATCAAAAGCTATTACCAATTCACAGCTTGAAAAGACATTCAAGTTGATTTTCTGTCATTTCCTTTCTGTAATCCATGAATTCACAATAAAAGCCGTGAAATTATCCAATTGTTGGATGCCGCTATTTACTCATCTACATCTGTTGCATTCCAAGCGGATTAATGAGATTTAAGCGTCAAAACCTTTTGTGATGATTCCTAAATATCTGAGCTGCTTGTATTTTACCTGCACTTTTGAGGGGGCACCCTCCTTCATCTTTTGATGGCCCTTGGCAGTTGTTGTCGACACTTCCTCCTTTGCCACTGTCATTTGAATTATCGAATGATGTCAACGAAAGTTGATCGTGATTGATGAAGGACACGTAGGTTGGTGAAATGCCGTCCATCTGTAATATGAAGTTTCTGATCAATCTTTGAAGTTGTTGGAGCAAATCATATTAAGCATTCAAGTTCTCTTTCGACAAACCCAATGAATTTGAAAATACATTCTCAAGGATTGGAGCAATTTTCATGTAGAAGTATGAGACTTTTATGGTAAGAATGACACTGATTGCTCGTTGAAGAAATTACATTCATTATTGAAGCGGTTTCTACTGCCCAAATCTCATAAAACTACATGTAAATCCGATAACGTTTCTACCTCTTATAACTCCTAAACTTGCAAAGTATGATCACAACTCATCTTTCTGTCCATGCTTTGTGGTAAACATAGCCAAGTCGCCATACACTCGAATGACATGCTGTCTCGCTACCATATCAATGCTGATATCATTCTGTCTATCTTTGAATTGTATTGATGATTTTCATTATTTTAAATATAAACGCATCTCTCTCTCTCTCTCTATAATAATAGGACAATAAGCTGTCGGCGTCACCTGGAGATGCATTCCTTTCGTGCCGTCAGCGTGGCCTAGTGAAGGAGGTGCGAGCTCGTCTCTACCGCGGATTTCAGATCGATTCCTGTGGCAGGCGAGTGCGGTCGGGGAATCAAGGGTGTTGGTGTCTATTATTGACTTCATCGTTGTCATTTTTTTCTCTCTTTAGATATTCAATGTGCTTCGACAGACCTTTGTTGTCAATCTGCTGCGCAACGTAGTCGAATGACATGCTGATATGCTGTCTCGCTACAATATGAATGCTGGTAGTATTCTGTCAATAATAATAGACCACTTTATAAATGATAATTGTTGGGCTACGTTAATAATGAGCTGTCGATATCACTTGGCGATGACTACTGCCTTCACTCGCATTCCTTTTGAACCGTCAGCATGGCCTGGCGAAGACGGTGCGAACCTCGGTCATGCGAGTGTGGTCGAGGAATCAAGGGTGTTGATGTCTATTATTGACTTAATCGCTGTCATTTTTCTCTCTTTGGATATTCAATATAATACGACAGACCTTTGTTGTCATATCGCCAGCAGCTTCTAAGGAGAGCGAGGCCGAAAATGAAACTTTTATAAAATTGTGCACACCATGTGGCAGCTACGAATCTGAGCGTCTGCCGAGCTCCACCTGGTTCCTTATCTTATCAGACAGGATCTAATGAAAATGTAATGGGAGGCAGATAGAAGCTGCTGTAAAATGACATTTGTTTGCATTTTCTTAGCTGTCTGAGAAGCAAAGGGAAAATGGCACAACTCGTCAGATGCTCAGATTCGTGGTAACCATACACTGTAAATCGCTGGATACGAAAATTACATACAAACATATACCAAAATCACATACAATTTGAAACTAACATCTGATACGAGATTCTCGTATGTCTACAGATATCTGGTATGCTTTTCATACAAAATCTCACTTACTTTCGTATGTGATTGGTATGTAGCGATGCGAACTATTCTATCTGTGATTGGCTGTTTTACAATGAAATACCAGTTGTTGGTATGTTTTATATGCGAGAACCGATGCAAATTGGTCCTCATTCGTATGTGTTTAGTATGAAGAGCTTTAAGTCACATGGCAAAAAATAAGTTATATTACATGCTACTGTCAAATAACTTTTATTCAGTAATACCAGTCGTGAATATTTCTTTGTTAAAGTGTGGTATCTAACTAGATTGGAATTATTGTCAAAGTAACGCCGTCATGGTTGCTACTTGTCTTACGGCATTCACAAGACTCATAATTAGCTCATTTCCTCGAACCAAGGTGATAAACATCATATCAATAAAATGATAACTTTTGAGCAACCATGTTGACTTATATATCTCAAACATAACTATTTTTGCGTTCATGAATTATAATGTGTTTTTATTTCGGATTGATGACATGCTTAGTTCCAAAATTACATAATGCATAATTGTTGATGGTCAGATATTTATTGATTATTCATGAAATGCCTTAGTCTTACATGTATTTAAATCGAATTGAGTATTGTGAGTTTGACTATTAGATGTCATTATCTTGCTACTTACAAAGCAGTAGTAACATTAGTGTGATCTTTATTGACAAAAGGAAATATATTAGAAATCATTGATGCTTTCCTTTAACATTGTGCTGGTATCGCTCTAGTATGTAAAGCATGCCACATTTGAAATAACATACGAAAAGCATACAAATATATACGAAGAGAATACAAAAAATATACCAAAAAATATTTTTGTATGCATCCTTCGTATGTGATTGGTATTGAGCGATTTACATTGTAGGTGCACATCATCTTGTGTTCATTTTCGTCCTCGTTCATTGCGGAAGCTCGTTCTAGATGTCGCACTAATAGCAAGTATCAGCAACACACTTGTTATTGCAGTCGTTGAACATTGGCTCAAAAGCATCGATTTTATTTTAAAATCTGAGATTCTACTTTTTTACATAACCTGCTGTCGAGCATAGAAACTCTGACCAAAATTAAAAGGCACACAACCCATCAGTTGGAGTGGGTAAGTATGGTGACCTCCGGATTTGCTGTTCAGGGTTCTTTGTCAAATAAGTTTATTTCCAGATAATGTTTTGGATGAAAAAGAGTCATGGCCACCTTTCATTGCTTCTGGTTTGTATTTAAAATACACGTCTGAACAAGTTTTCGTATGATATAAGTTGTTGAAATAATCTCTATGCTAACGGCATACGGTATATAACTCGGTAATACTTCACTACTGCCTTAACTGTGTTTGGCTGGATAATTACGCGTATGTCTGAGTTCCTTGCACAGCAAGTTCACAAGCAACGAAATATAAAATTAATTATGATAAAAAAATGGAGAAATGCATGATTTCAAGAGTTTTTATTCTTATGAGATTGAAAAATTGCGCTGAATAAGACAAGCTACGCTGACACAAGGTTTTGAAGAGAAGATTCAAGCTTCCTCTGAACTGCATGAAAGACTAATTCTTCCTCTGGCACCCTTTGATAGAATTTTTTTAGTAGAACTCTCAAAAATGATGCGCAACCAGTTATCTCTTAGCTTTCCAAAAAATATATTTCTACATACAAGTCAGTTTTACCTAGTGTTTATTTGGGCTTGCAATTGCCCCTACATCGCATTTTTGTGTGTACGTGCACGTATTATAGTTTTATGACCACGTATGATGACTAGAATGGTGGTAGACTTTCCTACGTGGCAGGTGTTGATGCCCTCAAACGTCAAATATACATGGTGTGATCCAAAATGTCCCGGACTAACCTACTTTAAATTTAGGTCTTTAAGGCATGAGAAATATGGTTGCCGAAATTTTTCCGGTCAGTTTTCTATTTTTTCAAAATTTTCAAACATTTTTGTCTGAATTTCAAGATTTTCCTATAAATTCTAGCGATTTAGAATTAATATATTTAGATTAACTTGACAGTTAAGCTATCACTAATAACCTGACTAATAATTAACGGAAAAACAAATGTTTTGTTCCAGAAAACAGTTTACTTTTCAATGTATGAGCCGTTAGCATTCGTCACTTTTTGCCAACGAAGTCTCAATTCACAAAAAGCTTTATGAAAAAATTCCGGTGTCAAAGAATCAAAAAACTCAGTAACTGCATCCCGCAGTTCAACTGGCGATTCAAAATGGTGTCCACGAAGATGCTTTTTGAGGAATCTAAACAGATAGAAGTCACTTGGGGCCAAGTCAGGTGAATAAGGAGGATAGCTCAATAGTTGAAATCCGTTTCTCGTTAAGGCATTGGTTGTCTCCTGCGAGGTGTGAATCGGAGCATTGTCATGAAGCAAGTAGAGGGGAATGTTTCGTGGCTTTCTTATTTTCTTCCTCGCTTCAGATAACAGATTGGAATAATATTCGCTATTGATTCTTACTCCTTTATCCGCAAAGTCAACCAGTTGGATTCCCGAAGCGTTCCAAAAGACCGTCAGCATCAACGACCGGCGATGTGATGTTCCGGATCGCATTTTCAAAGGGGCAGACTCGCCTGATTTTCGCCACTCTGCAGATTCTCGCTTACTTTGAGGCAGATACAAACTTAAAGGTGTTTCATCCTCTGTAAGGATGCAGTTCAGAAACTGATCTCCGTGCATTTCGAGGAGATCCAAATTTGACTGTGCCGCCAGAAGTCTGTTCTCCTTCATTTCAGGTGACAGAAACTTCGGTACGAAACGTGATGCCAGTTTGCGATATCCAAGTCTTTCGATGATGTCATGACAGGAGTGATAACTGATTCGCAACTCTCTTGACAACTCACGGATGGTTATCCTTCTGTGTGCTGTAATCACTTCATCGCACTGACTCGATTTCTCTTCCGGAATCTCCTGCGGCCGACCAACAGTTGAAAAATCTTGCTCCACAGATTGTCTTCCGCGTTTAAATTCGCTTATCCAGAAATAAGCAGTAGTTCTCGATGGAGCTTTGCTTCCATATGCCAGGCTTAATTCCTTTAGAATGTCACCATTAGCGAAGCCGCGGATCAGGAGGTATCGTATCACACTGCGATATTCGACTGAAGACACGCTTGTCACATCCATCATGAAAACTAATAGAACAAAGAACCATCGTTGACACGGATTTCTTAATGAATGCGTGCTGAATGAACTTCACTGATTGATATCGTAACACATGAAGCAATTAACAAAAGACGTGCAATATTCATGGCAAAGATATCCGTCAAATAAGGTACAAATCAAAATCAATCTAACTATAACAATAAGACAAATCGGATCTCGATCAATTCAGAAAATACAGAAATTCATGTTAAAATGTAAAAATATTTTTTAAAAATAGAAAACTGACCGGAAAAATTTCGGCAACCATATTTCTCATGCCTTAAAGACCTAAATTTACATCTGAAGTAGTATTCGTTATCACAGGTTATCTGCAAGTAGGTTAGTCCGGGACATTTTGGATCACACCGTAGATTGACTTTTACGGGCGTCTTATGCGATTGCATGTACATTGTATTGCTAAGCTCTAATGGATAATCCACTACTGAACTCATGTCCGTTGTGATTACATATATAAATGAGCATCCTCGTAAAAGCACAAACAAGCGAGATTCTCATAAGGCGACTAAGAAAACGCAGAGCATGGGCATGTTTTCCTCTACCATGATATCAGCACATTCATTGAATAAACATGTTCACGCAAATATCTATGTTAGCAAACTTTCACATGCAATGAATAAGCAGGCATTTCCCATGCCACATTTTCAGCCAAAAAAATTTTTTTCAGAAAGTTGAATAACTTGTCAATGAAAAATGAATTTGCATGTCATCGTCGGTGAGCGATTTTACAGCAGCGTGTACAACTTTTATTTTATTTCATGTACATATTCGCATATAACCTGTAGAGGATAATATGTATAAATGATTCTTTCAAAATGGCCAAAACTGGCTTCATTTTGAAAATATCAAAATCTTGATTTAAACAGGATACTTCGAACAAAAGCATGAAAAGCCGAATTCTCTCCTTCCTGTGGTTTAAATTTCTAAAATGATTAATCATAACTCTAATACTTTCAAAGCGGTATAAAAATAACTTTGTTTAATGGAAAATGGTCAAATAGTTGCTCATAATTTGGCGTCGTCTTCCGCTTTAGAAAAACCGGGATACAGCAAGATTTTTCAAATCAAACTGATGCGCTCTATCTGTTATAGCACTGAAATGCTAGAATTCCACTTCTCACTGAATTTTTAATCCTTCATTGAGAATCGAATAGAATTATTACAAGAAATGGGACTACCGTATGTCTTCTAATAAGAGGCCACACGGGCTGCTCTCAAAGGCTTTGCTAACCCGGCATCTATTGGAAACCCGGACGCTTATTAGTTTGTACTTTGACTTCTTTGACTCGAGTGTTTATTCAGCAAAAGCTTAATTTAGTCAACTTATCACGTTTTTTTCATCGTGTGAACTCGGTCGGTACAGATGACAGTAATGTCAATCAATTGATGAATTTTCTGTACAACGTGTCAAAATGATGAAAATTCCATATTATCAGTTTCCAAAATGAATTCCAATCATCATTTTTTAGAAGAGCAAAACACGAGCTGCAAATTAGTTCTGAAAGATGGAATTTTACGTAACAACACGGCTATGAATATGAGGTTATTTTTCTGTATGAAGCAAAGTTCCTTCTTTATTGAAACAAAGAAGCCCACTGAAGTATTATCAGACGAGCAGGTGGTAATTCTTCGGTCACTGATCATGCGCTACGACTAGCGACAAGCGACAAGTAACAAGTGATTTCAATTCTTCGTTAATTATTCGTAAAATATAGATGCTATACTATATTTGCATAAAATCGAAATGAAAATCTATGACGAAAGAATCTCCTGTACAGCTTTCCCATAGTTTGTTTCACTATGCTTTGCACCACCTTTCGACCAATCACAGCTCCGCATTATCCTCTGCTCTTCAGCAAGATTAAAGTCATTTTTTGACAAGTGGTTGCCGATCAAGCCGAAGGATTGAAATCATGGTCACTTGTCATAATCAACTTGTCATAAATCACTGTTCACTTGCTACTGATCATAAACCGAAGAATTGCCCCCTTCACTTAATTCGATTGAAACAATTATCAATCAATCGTTTACATTAAATACTCATCAATTCCAATTGAAGCCTCTCTTGAAAGACAAAATTAAGTGTCAAATAGAAATTTTTACAGAAATATTAAGTTCAACATCTTATCGACGCTATGTGAAATTTATCGCCAAATTTATGGACACCAATGCTCTTGAGAACTTGCTTTTGAGAATTGCCAGTGATACTGAGAATTCCACAATTTTAGATCATGTAAATTCTAAGTTGTAACATTGACAGAAGACCGGTATTTCATTTAGCTCTTCTTTTGTAGCACTTTCTGTGCAGTAATGATAAATTTCATGGCCCTTGCTGCCTGATTTCCCTGTTTACATTGTCGCATAGCATCTTATGTTAGGGAAATTCTAAGGAATTCTGAAATACGAAAGTTTGAATCCTTTGCGACAACCTCTGTTAGGAATATAGGAATGATGATGCATTTGAGTTTTCACTCCAAGTCTAATTTGACAAAGCTGACCTGAGCTCACGATCAATCAGCATGCCTTTTGAACTGTAGGATTCGAAGAAGGTAGAAATATCTTCAAAATTCATATTTATTCCCGTAGCCCTTTCATTCGGTGATAAGCATGAATAATTTTGAAGGACTGAACAGTTTAACTTCTAAGCTTAAATTGTGAAACCTACACAAAGACAATTCAATCTGATTATGTGACTAAAAAGTTTCCATTAATAATGTTTCAATAAACTCTAATGTAAATGAAAATATCAATGGATAATAGAACATTAGTCATTGAATTTATCGACACATCTTTGAGCTCATGGATTTGAATACAATGTTCTTTGAGTGAATTTGCCCGTCATTAAGGGGTGACTATTGAACAGGAACGCTCAAGAAGCAAATTGAAGCATCTTGCTATGTTCTGATGTGGGAAGATTGAGAATGAAATGGTCAAGTATTTTGTTTATTCTACCAATGATGCAAATTTAAATCATTTATGCAGTTACTGAAGTAAATGATAAGCTATAAAAGCCAATCCTTTGTCTCTAATGCGTAATTTTAAAACTTCAATTACAAATGTTTACTTTGTTAGTGCAGGCAAAAATTTCGTTGCCAATTGTTTAGATTCTATGTTGCTATAATGACAAGATCAATTTGCTGGTGGAAATCGAAGAAATAACTTCCGCAGACAAATTTGCAACAATATTAATGCACGTGTTTCAGGGTTGGAACCAGGACCGGTCGACCGGCCCCGGTCGAAAACCAGTCGTCCAATCAATCGGCAGCAATTATTGTGATTGATCGATCCAAAGGACTAGAATGTCCTGTATACACAATTTACTTACTTATTTACTCAACTTATTTGAAATGTCTCCGATAGATGATCAGTTTCATATTTTTAAGATAAACACCAAGATTGTTTAAAAACTATCATCAATACCCAAATGTTTCGTGATCTTGTCTACTCACATGCCTACGCATCTCAAAATTCATGTCTGATGAAACTATGTTAACTTAGACAAGCTAGAAGTTGTATGTCGCTACTAGGCCTGCTAAATTATTAATATGTAGACGAAAGCGCATCCGCATCATACAGAAATAAGCTTTTCTAATGCAAAATAAAATAGTATGCGTTAGCCCACTAAGACTGATCCACACCCATGGTAATTAAATATCCACTGACGTAGAAGTTAAAACGACACAATGACAACTTTTTCTATAAAATTATATGAGAAAAGGCGTACCCTACGGTCAATTACATATGGTTCATCCTGGAACTTGGTAGAGGAAGGTGGTGAGAAAGGGTTTTATACGAAACCCTCTCGGATTGCAAAAGTCTTGACAGCGGCACTCGAGGGTTAATTTAGTGCTAGTTGACACATGAAATATTGCGGAGTAATCTCGGAATACAGAGAAAGGAAAATTTGCTTTCTTTACAAATAATTGAACAGGTGAAGTGCATAAGATTACTGTAGAGTATAACAATGACGACGGATTTATTGCATCAAGAAGTTGTGCTCAATTATTTCAGCATCATGCACTTTGCCATTTCTTAGAATGCAAAGAGCCAATTAACTTCATGATCAACATTTTCTCATTTCTTAAATACGTCAGGCTCATGGGATGATGAGGGCAGGCCTACATAGTCATATTATCTAAACACGTGATGCTTTTGTTATATTTCTTTCTTAAATACAAATTCAGTGTCACTCATTATTGCTTAGTATTTAATAAGGCAGCACTACTACTACTAACGGAAAATAATGCAAACGTTTTTACAAGTCTCAAATTTCATTTACACGATTTAAAAAGAGATTCGTCGAATTTTCATTAATGCGAATTTATTCATCATTGTAAATGCTGACTTTTTTTATTTAGCAAAAGAATTGATAAGGCTACACTGTCTCAATCGAATACAATGACAGTAAAAGATATTTTATTGAAAACATGTTTTAAACATGCTTTTTCAAATAAACATGTTTTTAGCCACCCTGCACGTCTTTCCAATGACAAGTAAGTGTCAAATGCAAGCTGCAACCTGTACAAGCTCTTGCAATAAATTGCACTATTTACAGTGTTTGCACATGCATTCTGATATTATTTCTTTGTATGCAGTGCATTTTGAGTACAAGTGTGCTTGACAATTCAATATTATTGGCGCATGGTTCTTAATTAAATGAACTTTTGTCAAAATAGGCAAATCTGTAACAAAGGTGGAGGACCCTTGTGGCTTATCTTAGGTGCAACCAAGATTTGCCGCAATACCTGGTTTTGGCAATGCCAAAGACTAAAGATTCGACCTAACTTACTCAACATGTTTGTACTAAAAAAAGTCAAAAATGATGACTTCTCCGTCCAAGTAATAATGCGGGGATTCATTACCAAAATTTCGAAAGTCATGAAGCAGGTTAGAGCAAATGAAAACTAACACATAAAAAGACACAGGCCAAATGTGTTTTAAGAGGAGTTTTCATTTAATTCTGAGCCATGCGATGTTTAGTCCTGTGCGGGTAGGGTCAAAATGATTTTCCAACAGACTCAATAGCCTCCAGAAGATTCCATGTAACTCCATGATTGTTTTGAAAGGTTTCAAATTTGTTTCACCCTCTAAGTTAACTAGGTTTTATCCAAAGATTGATAAACTTCTTATAGGAAAGAATTTCTTTGAGAATTATCATATCAATTCGACATTTTGGTATTTTATCCATTTACTTCAAAAGATCGTATTCTAGCTCATAATGTTGACAAAGGCATCCACATCAATTTGGTTTTAACTATCCTAGAAACGCTTTCTCTTATGGACAAGCATCTAGTTAGAACAACGTTCACTTACGACGTTAGCCCTCGTATTTCCTTCTTTTGGAATGTCTAGACACATCGCAATTTAAGATAATGAACGCCAACATTATCATAAGTTTCGTTATCATAAGCAAATCGTAGCGGCTATTATTTTTATTATAACAAATGTCGTTCGTCGGAGCCTATATGAACGTTCTCTATTTTTTCAAGTAATAATTCCAAAAAAATATTTTTGTTTGTTGACAGTCAAAAGGCAAGCCCCGCAAAACTTTGATTGCAGCCAAAATTCATTTCTGCAAACATGAAAATTATATGAATGTTGGGTAAAATTTTCAAAGCAAGGAAACTGAAAAATTAATAGGAGAAAAATGATGATAATGTCGTCATATCCTATTGATGCTGAGTGAATCAATTCTACTCTGAACTTTTGTGAATAAGCAGAAAACTGAATTCTTTTCATCATTTCAGATATATGGGCTGCTGTTTGTTTCCATGGTAATAGGGGACTGTAATTTAACATTACTCTCAATATTTGATTGCAGTTGGAAAGAGCCAATATAGAATGATGGTGGTTTTATTTTTTTTCATATTTCTTACAATTAATTTCAGTTAACATCCGTTAACTATCTTCAGGTAAAAAGGAAGATAATATATATTCTAAATGATATTATTCTTTATAATATATTAATAATATATTCTTTAATATAAGATATACATAAAAAAGAAGATATAAAATCCTTTTTACCTGAAGATAGTTAACGGATGTCAACTGAAATTAATTGTAAGAAATAAGAAAAAGAAAATAAAACCACCATCATTCTATATTGGATCTACAATATCCAACTACAATCAAATAATGAAAAATAGCGAAGACAATATATTCACTCTCAATAGTTCTTAGGTCAAAAGAGTAAACCCTAGGCTTTACTTTCATTGAATGTTGAGAGTACGCATTAATAACCAATTTTGATGATGCTTATTTCATACAGAATTCATGCATAATTCCAGCAATTTCAAATATATGTCCATAGACATTAATCTTTTCGGTTACTATGAAATACGACTTGGGTTTGATAGTATTATCATAACTTTGAATTTAAATGATACTGCTGAAGCAGCCAGACCGGCAAAATAATTATTCTGTTCAAATAACGTTTGATTATTATTCTTATTCCGTTACAACCGCGCGTCGAATTGTTTTCTAGAACTAATATGATAATTTTGATTTAATAATAGGATTTCCAAACAATTCTTTGAAAAAATTACTTACATAACACGTGAAATAATTGATGATAAAGTCGTTTTTATATGACTGGAATATAGGCCTTTATCGTCTGATTAATAGTGACCAAGGCATCTGGACCTAAAGCCATTACACAGTATAGTATATTATCTAAGATCATTACACAGTGCATATTTGGCTAGTTCGAGCAACTCAGTTTTTGTAGTAGGCCTATTTTAATCATAGCTTTGAAAAAGACGGATGTTCGATTTCTTGAAAAGGCAACAGTGTGTTCGCGTAACTTGTTAAGGTATGAACTTCAATTTACTGCTTGTACTTGGTCAATAAAGGCATTTACTCGTAAAAATTGCTATCATCATATTGATAATGCATATAAATGGACATAACATGAGGTTGAGTTTTGTTATTTGATAACTGTTGTTCTGAACGTATATATTTGCAGAGCATCGAACAGGCCTTTATTTGTAGAAGACTCCGAAATGCGTGAAAATGGTTGCAAGGCAAATGCGGACATAGCGATAACCAATGATATATGCCTAGAAATCTCAATCAAAAAAAATTTGATAAACGTGAGGTGTGTTGGTAGTCCACGGGTCATGTATTATTACTGTTCTATGGCCATGAACTTCTAGGCTTTGAACTTTTCTTTCCATGCAGAAGAAGTTGAGTTATGACATATAAAACCATAACTCTGCATTAAATTGACTGAAGTCGACATAAAACAAGCCAGAACTCTGCATTGAATTGACTGAAGTCGACATAAAGCAAGCCAGAACTCTGCATCAAATCGACTGAAGTCGACATAAAGCAAGCCAGAACTCTGCATTAAATCGACTGAAGTCGGCATTAAGCAAGTCAGAACTCTGCATTAAATCGACTGAAGTCGACATAAAGCAAGTCTTCATTAAATCGACCAAACGCCGACACAGAGCCGACATAAAAATGAACTTTTACCAGCCTGAAACAGGTCTGTCATCTCTTGAAGCTGGCCGCCGAAACGGATCAATTTTGGCTACGCAGCGGCGTAGGGTGCCGTTTTGAAAAAGGTATTCAAGGAAACCTGAATACCAATATTTCAAGGAATGCTGAATACCAAGAATTCCTAGAATACCAAGAATAGTATTCAAGGAATGCTCTGACGTTCTGTCTGGTTTTACTTTCGATACGCTGTGTTATTTTGAGGACAAAATATAGATTTTCACTATGCTTCTTAACCCTCGCCCCAATGGGAGGTAGCGTTTTTTTTGCTCTCCTGGCGAATTTTTTGAATATCTTTTAAACCAAGCAAGATATGGCCACCAGATTTCTACTAGCTTACTTTCTACGCATTATGCAACTTTTGACATAAGGATAATAAATTTGGGACAACACTTTTGGTGTGAGAGCTATTTCAAAATTTGAATGTTTGGAATTTTTTTGGCTGATTTCGGTTCTATTTGAAATAAGTTGAGATTACACAAATGATTCTTCCTACTAATATAGAGATATTCACAAATGCAAAATCCTTGAATATGGAATTATCTGATCATTATGTATGCATGTTTGAAATACAAATTTCAAAAATGATTTTTTTATTATTTCTGTACACTTTAGCTCTGTATCTAATCAACAATTACTGAAATTTTTCAGAATCATATTGATTTTAGCCTCAGTGTCTCAATAGAAGTCACCGAATTGGGCTGTTTCTTCACCTGTACTTACTAAACACAAAAATGTGCGATTTTAATGATATTTGAGCTGATCTAAAAGTTTGAATTATTTGACCTTTGACCTCATCTTTATATAATGAGACAATTAATGAGACTTACATCAGAAGGATTAGTTATCATTAGACAGCGACAATGTAGGTGAATCACCTAAAATGAATTTTTGCCTTAATTCCGGATATTTTGTAAAAACACCTAGATCACCTAAATATGGTCATTAAGACAAAAGCTTGTTATTTGATTTACTGATCTGCTCACATTGGAAAACATTGAGAAAATCGTAGGAACGACATAGCATTGACGAGTGAGTGATTCTGGGCAGCACCACATGTTTCTGGTCATGGTTTCTAATTCCTTTATATGCATCTATAATGAGTTTTTACAGAGTTTATGTTGCATTTAAAAAACGAATAAGTTTGATCAGCTTGACACATACACAATTGTACAATGGAATTGTCAATATATATTTTGAAATATATATACCTACTTGTTGATGTTTGATCTGTGCAGTTGTTATAGCTTGAAATAAAATCGTTCCGAATCGCGATTAAATCTAGGACTTGTCATTTTATTTTCTTTAATTCTTTTTTAAACGTGTGCGTATATTATTGTCGCGGTATTTGTTTACAAATTAGTTACCAAAAAAGCACAACTCATGAAAAAAACAAAAAGATACCATTGTTCTCAATGAATCTAGATATTTTAATGGATTTTTGAATCACCTAAATAAACAACCTAAAATTGTAAAATTATTCACCTAAAGAAAACCTAGAATGACAAAAAATTCACCTAAGATGTCGGTGTCTAGTTATCATCGTTCTATTAACCACCTTGACCAGATCTTTCGATTAGTGCATGGTTTATTAGTTTTCGTTGTCATTTTCACTTCAAATGGTGATCTAATGGGAATTTGTTAAAAGTTGGCGTTGTTTGACCTTAGACCTTCACCTCAACCCTGGGATGACCTTAGAAATAGAACTGATGCTGTTTTCTGAATCTCCTTTCAATGCCTATTGGATTGATGTGTGGTTTGGCAAAATTGGTGAAATAGTTTGGGAGATCAGTGGGGCGCGCTCGGAAAAATACCTCAGTTGGGCGAGGGCTAAGTTTTGAAATGCTGTTGATTAATGATGAAGTGGAAAACAATATCTCGGATATCATTATATCGGAATCCAAAGACAGTGCTTGAAGTGCTTATTTAATATATTCTTATAGTTAAGCGTTGTATTCCCAACAAAAGATGTGTTTAAGGATGTTAACATCAATAACTCACAAAAGATGCCTGTGTTTCTGATAAATTTACGCAATTTTCGTTGCGAGGGCCTCTGAAATCATCCACAAAGCAAGTGACAATTTTTATTATTATCCTACGGTTATCGGCGTTCTCATTGTGTCAAATATGTGAGAATCCTTGCCCAAGGCGTGATTTGCACTCTACTCTATAATCAAACAATAATTTATTTCCATGCTGCTTCATCAGATGTATATGAATCCAGAAAATTAGTTGGAATTATGTGGTTGTAGCTTAAGAATTAACCCTGTCCATACGTGGGCGATTCGACTTCTGGGATATCTATGCCAGCCCGGTATGGATAGGGCTGAATATTTCTCATTTTACTTCATTTGCATACCAATCTTACTATAGATAAATCTATCAAATGTCACCCGATGCAACCGCTGTGAGACGTGTTTCGACTTACTTTACCACATTACTCCAATTTAGAAGCTCTGACTTTCAATTTCATGTTGAATAGCAGATTGTGTTCAAAATCTCACCCTCAATTCCATTCCGGCTAATTCTACAATACGTAGTCATGAACAATTCTGGAGGCCTTTTAGAGATGAACAAACTCGATCTCGCCACCAATCGACGACGACGGCTTTCATAGATGTTGCAGATAAAGTCATAAAACTACTCTCCTTGGTTTTGACAAGTAACGTGCTTTCGACGTGGCTTTCGATCTCAGCTATCAAAAGCAATTCACATGACCGTAGAAGTCCCACAAAGTTCCAAACTCGTTCCTTCATTGTTTTGTAAGAAGGACATTGTGTTTCACCTGATGATAGCCGCTTGTAAGAGGATGAAAGGACTTGCAGAGGCGAATGAAGCACCAATGGAGCTCACAATTATTTTTCATCCTTCACTGATATCTGGGCACTAAACATTTTGCATGTCAAATATTTCCAAAATTTTTGAATATCGAAAATGCTTCGATATTCGTCAGAGGGTGATGATATGTAAGGAAAGGAAAAGGCCAAAATGCGAGGAAGCTCGCATTATATTAAAATTTAGAACCAAGATTTCCTCTATTTTGATAGCACTAAAATATAAAACGACAATGAATTACGAAGAAGAGATTTTTTCACATCGGCTGATTATGTAGCGTCCAGTGTCCAGTATATGCATTTGGAGAGAAATAGAAATTTCAATTCAGTGGATATTAGATTATTGTGCTAACTCTATATTTGTCAAACACGTGAATACATTCTTTAACAAGTGTTTGATTACAGATACTGATATACATTGCACTTCAAATAAAGAAGATTGGGTTTCATACATCCATATTCTTCCTAAAACTCAACATCGAATATCTAATTAAGGAGATGAAATCAAAACAGACTGTCGCGTACCGTCAAATAATCCATCGCTTGCTCATCCCTGCAAACAGACTAGCCAGAAATGATGCATAACACCTTTATGAGTCAAGAAGTGATCATCAATGAAAAATCAAACTGAAACGTGAAACATCCTCAAAGACGCTGCGGTGCGATTCGATTGCTACATCTTTCAATGCTGCAATTCGATTGCTATGGATAAATCTATCAAATTTGATTATACATAAGGACACTAACCTTCTCGTGAATCCTCATGATCAATATTATCTATGTAGTTAGGTATCGAAAAATGCTGCAAACTGACTGCAATTTATACACAAAGAATTAATAGTTCGATCTTAACGCGCATTATGAATATATTCTAAGCGGATTTCCCTGGAAGCTCAAATATCAAACATTTCTATTATTAAGAATAAAATATGAAGAGTGTATCTTTTCAATATATACTTGATGCTTCGTTTTCTACATGAAAGAGAAAATAATCTGAAAATTGGCCTAACAGGAAATTATCGGGATCAAATTTACGATTGCAAATTAATAAGTAGATCCACAGAAACGTATTTGTTCGTCATTGGATCGTGTATCACATGATAAGACTCTTGTGACAACATGCAAATGCCGTACAATTGAGTATTTGCTTTCATTATGAAAGCAACAGTATCAAGATTACACTTCTTTGTAGCTGCTTGATAGTTTCTCTTATATTTTTATCTCTTAGTTTTGCATTTGATATGATGTTGTACTATTATCAGTAATTATATTTGAATACATTGCTTAGCAATCTACCTACGCCTTAGGTAAATTCTTTTATCATTTACACAAACTTCCTTTATCTAATAGATTTGATGGAAAGTGCAATGTAATAATTGAAAAAGTTACCTAATGCTTGATATTCTATCAGCTATACAAGTGTTGTAATCTGAATTTCCTTTATGTCTAATTCATTATCTAATTCTTTTATCCTGTCTTTATTTCAGCATCTCTCCTATGATGAGACAGTTATAATTCAACTTTTTAGTTGTGTTTTTGTGCCTCCGATATGATTGTGTATGATTTGAAATTTTGCCATGTTTACCATGGATCCATTATTCACACAGTCTTCAGCAGCAACGTTTGCCACTCCTAATTTTCCGACGAAAATGTTATCATTTCTTTTCTCGACAATACTCGCATATATTTCAAAAGATAGTACAAAATGGATGAATTAGATTGTAGAAATCCGACTTTTCGCTTTTTTGAAGTTATTGAGAACAGAATGGACAGCAACGGCTTCTCGATGGTCATTTCAGCCGCTCATTATGCTAACTGAAACATGCAACAGTTGTAGATTCCTACCGTAAGTCGATACATTCCAAGTTATTTATCAAAATGCTTAAACAGTGTAAACCTAAATATAATGAGAAATGATAGCAACCATGAATATTTATTATTCACTTAGTGCGCTGATAAACTGCCACGACTTTCCCATTGTCAGTCAGTGGAAGTCGCCATCGTTTAGTGGCCGATGTGCCCCGAGTGCCTCAAGGAACGAAATTCAGCCCATGTGGTTTCGTCGTTTTGATTAATGACTTATTTGTGGACTTCAAGTACATGGATGACACAACTTTGGTCGAGGTAGTGCAGTCACCTGAGTACAGTTTTATCGACAGACGAGCGAATGAAGTACAGCAATGGGCAAAAGTGAATGAATGTCTCTAAACTTAAGAAAAACGCAGGAGCTGAGAATCTCTTTCAAACGTTCAAATATTAATTGGAATGATGTGGTCCTTGATGGGGATGTGATCCAACCAGTCAAACATGTCAAACTGTTGCGATTTATGTTGAACGATCGACTTGATTGGAGCAGTCATGTTGACATGATATGCAAAAAGGTCAACATGAAGATTCATTTCATAAAGGAAATGGTTCGTTCTGACTACAAGACCTCAGAAATCGTGCACTACTATACAGCTGCAATTCGTACGATTCTCGAATGCGGAGCACCAGTATTTCATTTCGCACTATCAAAGCAGCAATCAAGAAGACTTCATGTCAAGAAGAAGAGTTCAAAGACGAGCCTTAAAATTGATAGAAGGGATACCTAACAGAAGCCATTCGCATGACTATTTCGCTGTACTCAAGAAATATAATCTGGAAAGCCTTGAAACAAGGCGAGAGGAACTGTGCAAAATCAAGTTTTTTTGATCTGCATCTCTACAGACTCGCCTTCCAAAGGGCAGCTCGTACTGCAGTCGACTGAGACATGCAAAACCTCAGATAGTGTGTAGGACCAATAGATACAGAAACACTTTTCTTCCTTTTTCTGCTCTTCTTTTTATGTGATTTCATTTTGTCGGCTGTACCTGTATGCAAATTCTATAATATTTCTTACATTGTATAACAACCAGCTTATGCTGTTAACTGACTAAAGATTGACTTGTTTAAGCACCGTTGTCAGACACACTATTGTTTTCTATGTCCATGTCCGTTCTTGTCCTTTATTGTTAGTAGCTAATTGAGTGTCGGATTTCTATGAACTTGACGATGTATAAGAAGATTAATGAAACTAAATGACCAAATTTACAATGACCTGGCGGCGCAACATGACTTCTCGCCCGCCGATGTACATAAAATGTATAACATAAAAAGCAATCATTCAAATGCCCTTTTAGAACACTTCTTTCGGTGTAGCATCGGTTTGATCGGGTATTCCGATTAGGACATCTCCAACCGTAGAGTAAGTAAATTAGGTAGTAATATATTTATTATATTTATTATATATTATTATAATTTAATTACTATATATATATAATTTAATTTAATTAATATTATCCATTATATATTTATTAATACACTAGAGTAGTAACTCCGCATTTATTAAATCCCCAATGTGTAAACACTTTCGATTTTATTAAATGAACTCAAGGGAGAGACAGGTGGCATTATCAACAAATGTGAGATATGCAAATGTTTGCAGTTTTGAAGAAATTACCACGGAATTGACTGATCATGATAGGAATGCGGAAGGAATGATGATATTTTACAGATTCTCAGTGTCATGACAGCCTTGGAGATTTAATGTTTGTTAAATTAGCAATTCGATGGGTTCCTATTATTTTCATGCTCAACCTCAAGAGTGTATTTTCTTAAGCGTGATATCATATCACAGGTGACTTGCCACTGGTAGAGCAAAATCACATAATCAAAGACAATGATTTCAATTAGTTTTAAAAGATGTAAATGGGTCCACATCAATATTCAGATTCAAGAAATGAAACATGAATTCAGTGAATCATAAAATCATGCCGATGAAAATTGAATTAAAAACTTTGCTTAATTTCCGCTTAGTTAGGATGCTTATTAGCAAATATTCATTCCTTTTGATACCCAACTTGTTTCATACTACTTATACAGGGGCGTGATCTCGGTAGTATATAAATTGGCAAAATTTTGACTTTTTAAAACTGCTCAAATAATTTTTTGGACCACGGGAACGTAATCTCCGCAAAAAACTGGATCTTTTCATATAAAAATTTTTACTGTATACAGATACTTTTTTGAGTCGACACTCTAACTATATGTCCCTACTCAATGTAAAAGTCATTGTCATGCATCATCTCAACCTCGTGCTCTCTCTTTCAGAGAACTATATGATTTGATATTTTGATATACTACAGAATTACTTCATCGATATTTGAACAGAGCATGTTCATTTTACATCATGCATGACATTTCATTGAGAAGCGCTGTGTTTGGTAAGAGTATGTGGAGACAATGGGAAAGTGTCATAAATATTCAAGATAATTTGTGTTCGAAATGTGACAGCAATGCGTGAAAGAAAGTGATGAGTTATATTGTCTAAATAACAACATTTTGGATTCAAGGAATGGAAAAATGTGTGATTAGCAATTTTCGAATAGTTTGAAGCATTTTTTATAGAGATTAAACATTCGCATTCTTTGCTCATTCTAAAAACACATGTCAGATATGACGCTACAATTAATTTTCATTTGCAGAATCCAATATCCATGCTTCTTTAATTTATACATTATTTAGATGCTGCTACTGGCAACCAGTAATTTTGATTGAGAATATTAAATTCACCTTTTTTACTGTCCATTAAAATTGGACACGATTGCAACACGTGGAATTTCACTAAAATCAACTTTCTTATATCGATTGAATAGCTATTTGCCAAATGGACAAAATGACACCTTTAGCGTAATGTCATATTAAAACGATGTTGCGAACCTAATTTCTAAACCAGGTCTTAGCAAAATTTTAAACCGCTTTTATGTAATTGCTTCATGACATTGTTTCCGAAAATTATCTAAAATACCACACTTTTAAAAATGAGTTTTTTGCTCTGTCATAATGAAGCATGATCATAAAACATTGCTTTCAAATACTGTTTTCCATGATCATGATTTTAAGCATGTTTTCAAAGTGATTTCGTATATGCTTTCAAATTTCTTTCATTTTTTAAACTATAACTTCGATCACTGATTTGCATGATACAGATCAATTTGTTATGAGGTATATTGTTTATTGCTTCATTCGAGAAGAGAGTATTAAGACAAGTGAACCACTAATCCTACTATTTATCCTTGACTTGCTAAAGGGAAGCGAATGCGAATGGTTCAGAATGCTCTCAAGAAATTGAATGGTTGTCAGCGAGTACAAGTAAGCATGTATCTTAGTAAACTTACAAATGACATGTTATCGACATTACAGATGATATATTTCACCTATTTCAAACATCAAAGTAGGTGCTGGAATTGCCGGCACTTTTATTAGGCTGTTCAACTGAAAAGAAATGATAGAATATGCTAGAATAATAAAAAACAGTTAAGACAAAAAAAATTGAAAAAGTAAACATGAGGTTATTTTGCTTTGAAGAATTCCCAAAAGCATGGACATTTAAACCCTAGTCACACCATTGTTTACATTTGTAATCTAAAACGGAGATTTTGAGTTTTTAATTGATCCTACATCTGCAAAATATGAACACTTTGAAAGTGGGCCTAATTAGGAGCACTGATCATAGTAAGGTCCACTATAATGCGAAATTTCAAATTGAAAATGTCATAACGCTAAGTTCGATTTCATATACCACGATAGTATTTTAGAAATTCTAGAAGTTGCTGCACCCAATATAAAATATGCAAGAAATTACGGTAGAAGAGATTTTCAAAATTATGGGCCTTGATAGGGTCACCCGTCACCTACCTTATTATTACGGAATTCCTTTATACAGTACAAATCACTTGGTGTTGAGGCTGCTGTGAATATACACGTGCCTGTTGGGTTCTTCAAACATGTGCAAAAATCACGCGAGTAAAGAGCAGCCTTTATCGTGATGCAGAAATAATGCAGCAAAATTATTGCACCCTATTGTTATGTTTGCAATGTTTCAGACTTCCATTGCTCAAATCTGGTTTTTCGCGTGAACTAGCGGTTATCTAGTTAATTAGTTGATAAAATCAATTAGAAAGTGATAATCATACGTGACTTCTAAGCCACACTTCTTTGACAGATGTGAAATAACATAAGATTTGACTCCGCTTATGCTGCTAATTGGTCCAGTTGACACAACCTAGGAATTTTAACTGCTGCTAGCGTTCAAACTTTCACATGAATCAAAGTCACCTTCAATACTGTTGCATGTCAAACAATTTACATCATGTTCTTTTCAAGTTGTGATACTTTGTCATCACGCGAAGCACCTACACATGGGCCTTATTCACCTTCTAGTCCTACCTTTGACATCTCGCTCAAATGGTCTGAACAGACTATGGACTTAATGAAATTGCTAAGTACTGTACAGCTTCAAAATACTTCGCAGAAGCGTTCGTAGGTGTCTTTTGTTGAGTGATTTGGCTATGTGATTTCGCCATACATAAAGAAATGTCGGATTATGACATACTTCGTTATCTGAATAGGCCCTATATATTTTAGCGCATAATCTGCATTAAATTTCAAGCATGTTCGTAAAAAATAACTTCGAATGAGTGTATACATGAAGTGTGTGATCATGATCATGTGTGAACATCGTACATGTGAAATTTCGCACATCACATTATTAAGTTTATTAAAGAGGAGCTACATTCGAAATCTAATTTTTGCTGACAGTGTCCTCATCTCGACCCTTACAATAAACATTAGCATGATCTGGTGGCAGGGTGGATTATTATCAAAGAAGGGAGATTAAAATATCTGAATTTCACACGAAATGATCTATGATACGAAATATACTGTTGGAAGCAAGTGCTGCTACCAATGTTTTGATGTCCACTGTTTCTCAAAACAAATGATTTATAATTCTTTTAATTGTGATTAGACATTTATCCTAATAGCTCGCAAGTCTTTATTTGTGGCATTTTTTATTGTAGGCGAGATATTTTGGTATTGCTTCTTTGTAAGTACTTTTTTAATACTTTGAAAATCCCTTACTCTGTACTTTACTTTAAGTTAGTAGAAGATCTAGTTTGCCTACATTTTACTATTGGACTTCAAATGCATCCTCTTAACTTTCATTAAGATCCATTGATTTATTTCATCTCTTCCCTTCGCAATTTTGTGTAATTCTGTTTTTATCGAGCAGTTTAAATCAACTTGTAATTTGCGTAAATGACTTTCATATTTTTAGTGTGAGAATATATCATTTCAAATGAGCTTGACTGATTTGTTTTTAGTTCCATGAAGTTCCAGTGATAATACGCAATATTGCTCGGCACGCTTTGATAGAAATGACTTACACATTGCCTCGTAGACGTCAACCATTTATGCGTTTGTCATTTCAAACAATTTATATGGTACGATTGACGCGGGATCATTATTATCAATTGATTTAGAGAAATTCCGCATTTTATGTGGAAAAAGTTTGTTTTATGGCTGTAATCAATGGAAAAAGTAAAATGCTTTAGAACCCTCAGATATTCAAACTTTAACAAATCGATATCCAAGTTATTAGAGCAATTTCTATCCATCTTTCACCCAAATCTTCTTCGTTATTCTCCCTTGTCATGCCAGACTTATACTGTGCTTTGGGTCAGATTTATCTAAACTCAATTATCTCTTGTTAGAAATGATTATCTCCATCTGATGTTTATATTCTACCAATGCATAAAAAGCGATAACTGACTAAAAAATGGGATTGTTAATAACAACTGAAATAAACGTAATTGGAAACGACCAAAAATCGTTTTGTAGAGTCCCCTTGACGAGTTGATTAGCAGAGTGAGTCATTGATATTAAGTTCATCATTACCCTTATTAAAGATGATATCAACCTCTGCCTTTCTTCTCGCAGTCAGCAGTATCAATTAATAAAGGAATTCGGAAAGTTAATTTATGTTTTGCTGTTTATCAATCGGTTCCATTTTATGCTGTGATTTGTAGAAAAAACTATGTGGAATCAAATGCTCAATATGCCTTGAGACTATGTACCTATTAGAGAAATGAAGCAAATTGAGACAAATAAAATTATGCTACTCGATTGAGCTTGCCGTTGCTTCGATTCTGTTGATCAAACTTTCCGCCACTTTATTGCAACGCCTAATTTGATAGGAAACTAAATCAGGCGGATAAAAACTAAGGAAAATGGTTGGAGCAAATTAATTGAATGATTTGATTTAATTAAATTAGATGTTTGCTATTAGAGCAAGTTTATTCATTTAACCGTATAAAATTGAAAATTGATGATAGACTTTAATGCCTTCCCATGAAAAAACTATAATCTCGAATATATAATAAACATCGAATATTTTTGACAAGAAAAATGCAAATAATAGTACGATAAACTCGGCCGGCTCTTCATGCCACCGAAACTTCAGATGAGTTTTAATATTTTGAGAATTCAATGCTACAAGTTAAATATGCAGCAGTGAAACAAAGCTCTTAATTGATGTTCAAAATTAGGCAAACTTCAGTCAATCTGCAATCAACTGCGTTCTGACTAAATGTCAAAGATACCGTATGTCGTGTGATATGCAATCAGTATGTTAGCACTAGGCTTGCTGATAATTCCTGATATTGGATGAAATGGCAGCATCCCCTTTTTCTCTTCTAATTTTTCAACCGAAGATGCAACTCAATATTTAGTTATTCTATTTAGATATGTACTGTGCGGTGTAGTTGAAAATTATGATGTTTCTGAAGCTATAAACCTTTTTATTGTTCATATAAGACATTTCTATCCTTGACTTTTTTTTCCATCCTTGATCTCACATTCAATTCCACTAATCGTAGATACTTGTGTGTAGGATATGAGAAGTCGTTTTTCTCCAAAATCAAATATAAGGGGTATTCTTGTTATGACGTGGACTCTTTTAAGAAGGCTATTGATTTTATAGTGTCTGAAGTCTACATTTCTTTTTCCGGTTACGTGTTCAGACAAATTCGAGGAGTACCAATGGGAGGGAATTGCAGTCCTTTACTTGCCGACTTGTTTCTGTTAAATTGCGAATTTGCTTTTATGAAACAATTGGTTAAAAATAAAAAGTTTGGACTAGCTAAATTATTGTCAAACACTTCGAGATATATAGACGATATATGCGTAATAAATTACAAGCATTTCAATACCTTAATTCCGAAAATTTACCCAATGGAGCTTCTTGCAGATAGAAACGGAGTCAATGACAAAGCAGTTGTTTACCTCGATGTGAGACTCCAATCTAGTAGTGACGGTCTTCGAACCTCAATATATCATAAAGTGGAAGATTTTGATTTCCCTGTTGTTCTGTTGACATTTCCAGACAGTGCAATACCTTATAACATGGGAATTAATGTATTTGCCGGCCAGGTTTTACGTTATTGTCGCATCTGCTCACATCTTGAAGATCTAATTAAACGAATTAATATGACACTTTTTGTGATGAGCAGCAGAGGATATTGTAAGTCTAAAATGAAGGCATGTACTGAGAAAATCCTAACCGGTCATAACAATTTTCTAGTCAAGTTTGGATATTTCTCAGCCAGGCAGCTGACATCGCAGTGCGCATTTTAAACAATATAATTAACACTGTTTTCTAAACATTTTTTTTTATTGGTTATACCATTTCAGTATTTCACACATATATTTTAGTTTGTTTTGGATGTATCCGTCTTTTGCGGTTGTTTTGTTTTTGTTTTTACTATTACTATCAGTATTACTTATTATTACACATATCATTACTGTATTGATTTTAGAATGCCAGCCGCATATAAGTTTATGCGGGGCCCCGCCCGCCTGGGCTTGAGCGTTCAGGTAGAGGGGCCGAAACGCAACCAGGCGGGTACCTGCTGACGACTGGCTATTGTTTTATTTGTTTTAACGTTTGTTCTTTTTTTTATCGCTAACTACCCTAGTGTGATGAATGGACTGTGTCGGTTACTGGTCTCCATGGGGTTGACATGGTGATTACTAAGTGTCTATTTATATATAAGTTCCTAATCAATCGAGCCTGAAACTTTGACCAAGGAGATCACTTGTTAAGCGGCCTTGTACGATCTCGTACACTTAAGGGTGAAGTCCAGCCCGTATAGCGCTATGTTATGGACCCCCGGGTAGGTCCACCCGGCACGCAATCAGATCCGTCAAGTCTTTGTGCTTAAAGACCTTCATGCATTCATGCATTTGTCGAGGATCACAAGTCAGAGGACCATTAGGGGTAAGGTCCAGCCCCGCTTTAGAAGCGCTGAGTGAAAAATGGACTAGTGGGAAGGTCCTCCACACCGATCTCGTCAAGTTTGGCTCTAAAATGTAGTCCTAGGATAGTCAAAAGTTTGACGCGCCTTGAACGTTTAATGTCTGCCGGTGGGAACGCACCACCTGTCCTCTTAAGGACAAACCTTAAGTCTTATTAACTATAAGTTTATTAAAATTATGAAACATGTAGACATCGTTATGGGAATGTCCCAGCTTCAACTACTATTCTTATTTCACGTTTAAATGATTGATTTAAGAGATATCAGAGTATTTTTAAATGCATTTTATTATTGACTTGAGAAAGGATCGGAACTTGAAGTTTGGCTGGACCAAACTTTGCATCTAGCTACGTTTGGCTTAAATATTTTCGAGAGAGAATTTTAACAATTCGATTTGTCATTCTTAGAATTCAAAATGTGATTAAATCATTTAGAGCAAAAACTTTTTTTCAGATTTGATATCACGTTATAGCCTATTCCTTGTGTAAGATGTGAAGTTGATTCAAAAACAATAACTAATTGCAAATAAATCAAAATTAATTTAAGAAGGCTGTTGCTTTTATCAATTTGATATATGCTTACTGAAAATTCATCCATTTTCACTTACACTGACGAATTAAAATTCATCGAGTAAGGATATCATTTGAACTTGGACGAAAAAAAGAACACATGGCTGCATGACATGGAAGATTAAAAATACATTGATTTTATAAAATTGCATAGCTGCTGCAATATTATAGCTAGTTTGTGGTGCGTTACAGAAAGCATTTTTTTGTTGAAAATTTCTTAGGTATTATCTTTGCACGCTGCTCGTTGAAATGCTTCAAGTTAGATCAAAAATCTTTCGATGATGATATAGATGGAGACTACTCAATTTATTTATAACAATTATTCATGTTTATACTGTACATAATTGTATTTCATATAGAGGCATACCTCAATGGTTGGTGGCTCCATTGACTCCTCCCCTGCAATCCGCTTGGGAATAATTAAGTCAGACCAACGCGTCTGTGATCACATGCCACTCACTGTTGCAGCAATTTTTCGGTTGATAAAGTGTTGCACAGTTTATGAACGATATACCGGTACTGTGCGACTTGCAACTTTCTTCATGGTCATTCATTGCAAGTGTGAAATTTATGTATTTATGTAAACATGAAATAACAATAAACTTAAACAAAATTATAACAAAAACTCTTCTATACAAAGCAAACTTCACAGCTGAAAATTTTGTCATCGATAGAGGTAAGTCATTTCACATTTTTCATAATTTCCAGCAGCATTAGTTTATATGCAATCGGAACGGAATGTACGTTAATGCTTTAATTACATGAGACAATGAATTTTGGGGTGCGCAAATGAAAATAATCAAGCATGTTTGTTTCCTCTTTATTGTAGTTGGAAGAAGATGGAAGTCACAGCGAAAATACAAGAAGGGATGTTGTCCGCATATTCAATTTGGAATAGCATCAACAAACCGCATATGTCAATGAACATTCTAATCAAGCACTGTCCATTATTTTGTCTTTGGGATATTTTTCTCTACATGTGGCAGTGCAAAATCTATATACATCGAAGGCATTTTGTGCCTTGCAAGGTAGTCATATATAAACAATGGTTTTTCGTGGATGCATGTTTGTAAATAAAAAAATTTTGTTATACATGTGTAAAATGACAGCAAATTGACCTTGAAAATTGTCAATAAATGAACTTTCAAAGACATTCCTAGTCTCTATGAGAAGCAACATTCCATGCATATCTAATTATCCTTATCAGATCAACATTCAACTGTGGTGTGGAATACCTAAATTGCAATTTCTTTACTTCAATGACAAGAAAATAATTTTAACAATTAATCTATTAAAAGCAGTTGACAAAATAAGAATTTTAGACCGTGAACTGATCAAAATTTAGAAGAATCAAATTTTACTTTCTTCCATTCAAAAACTATTATATCAAATATAGTTGATAAGAAACTATCATATCAAATAAATGTCAATCTTTATGGTCTTATAAACCACAAGGATCATTTATAGAAGACCTTATTATCAAGACTAGATCTCAATGGCATTTAAATTTCCTGAAATAGTGCCTTTTATTTAAATACAAATGTGCTATTAATACAAACATGGACGATTCGTAGGGGATTCATCAAGTAATCATTCTTTAATTACATATCACTTACGAGAAGTAACAAGGAACTATAGAAATGCCATTTAGCATGAAACTCCGAACATCCTTCGTTCGAGTAATTTTACAGCTGCAATTAAAACAATCCCTATCATACTGCAATGTCCATGCATCCTGTATACTCGTGCAGCCAATGCTAACACATCTTGGACTACGCAATAAGAGAAATTCGGCATTTATATCGTCATGATTTATCAGCAAGCATAATGATTGTACTTGTGCACTTTACTTCAAAACTGAAATCTGCTTTGGATCAACGGCGAAGTTCGTCTATATTGAAAGGGATGTCAATGAAGAGTAGTACTACTAAACAACGTAATGCAGCGATACATGAATATCATTGCGGGGAAAGGTTCACGCATCCAGGATATCAGCATGCGAGAGAAACAGATTGTTTCTTCAGATACTTTTTATATTATATAAATTCCACCAAACTGGTGGAATTTTACTAATATCAAAAGTATCCGACTGAATAAACAATTTTTCTCTCGCATACATGAATATGTTTGAATCGTGCATGCTACTCGTGTTTTACACTTGACTCCCTTAATACCACTGTATATTTTTGGCATCGTTGTCCACTTTCCTTGAGTACTTAAGAAGACACAATAGCTCTCAAAATTATTTCTATTGCTGCGTTAGCCAGCTTTTGTTGTCCATGTTGACGATATGTGCACCACACTCACACGAGGACGAAAGTAAGAATCACAAGAAATAATTGATGCAATGTAATGAATGTGTCCTACTGATTAAATTTTCGTTATTCACATGAAGATCTATTTGAATGAAAGCTTGAAATGCATGACCACAGCCAAATTAAATAATGAAGGATTACCTCAAAATTTGAGCCAATTACACTCATAGACTTATGTTCTATACTCTCCTGCATGAACTTTTTTGTTTTATAACAACTAATTTTTAGAATTAATCGAAAATCCAATTAATCAAAAATCCACTTTTCGCTTTGGCTTTTAGCTTGTAAGACCAGAATGGAATCCATCTCTTTAATTATGATGATTTCAGGTGACCAGGTGTGAAGAAGAATCAAATTTTTTGAAACATTAAGTACTTGCCTTAAAGTTGTGTCCAATAACATTCATCAGAAAAATTTTGTCTTTAAAAAGGAACGAAAAAACGGCAATTTTTTTACAAAATATTGCATTGATAAACCTAGCAGTGAAGCTTACGCAACAAGATCAAAAGCGCTTTGCAAGAAAGTCACCATTCTTTGGCGTATTACAGCAATGTGTGACGTTTAGCATTGTTGCCGCAATGCCACCGTCATAAAATTCAAATTAACGAATGTTATGCCCTTCTAAATAACGACTTGTCGCTTCACAAATAAGAACAGTGTATTTAAAGCTTTTGGACATGTCTAAGGCATTGTTCATGCCGTGATTACACGCAGTAATATATAAAAGAAAATTTACATCGCATACGTGCTCAGCAACAAGTCTAGAAACTTTTGTTTCCATATTGTAACAAATTCTAGTAAGCTTAAATGTACATTTCACATTGAAGAATCCAAGATCACCCATTGCAATATGGAAGCAATATCGAAGGAAGTTCGTGATAAATATGGAAGATGATATATTCAAGCACTCAGTTTCATAGTACGTTGTGCAAGCGCAAGTAAACACTTTCTTTATGCTAGCAAGCATCACAGTACATTTCATTGAACAAGCTACGTTGAACTTACTATTCCAGTTGACTTAGACGATTCTGAAGCTGATATTCTACAACAAATGGTTAAGAAGCAAACTAGTTCTTACCAAGTAATTACAACATCATAGGAATTAGAAAAAATTGTTAATGGTAATTGGACCATGAGGGAGGTCCGTAATAAACAAGAAATCCGAGGGCACGTACGTATGTAGCACCATGGGGGAATAATTGTCGATTTCGGACCAAAATCTAGGTCCATATTGCTGTTCGTACCAATCATATCTCACTTCTCAATCGGTCCACAGTGCTCACAATTATATATAAAGGCAATGGTGTTATACATATCAGCGCTCCACAACGATATAACGGACCGCGGACAATGGATGGGCCTATTTCCAACCATGTAAACGCGTATGGCTGAGTAAATAAAGCTATTCAAGAACAACATCTCTTAATCAAGAAATAGAATTTGTCGTAGAGGTAGGATTGTTAGCTATATTAAACGTTGCTTTCTGGCCCACTATGTTCTCTAGTTATTTTACGACAAAGATATCTGCATGTACACATGGGTGGGTAACAACACTGCTTTTGTTGCTGAATTTGAATATCTACGTTTAGTAGAATACATGTAGTCAATTTCATGAGCCATTATTCGCAGCGAAGTATCGAGATTTACTTATCTTAACCTCAAGTATGGAAAATTCAAGTTTAAGAAGCTTGATGAACTATGTTCGCATTATCATTTGTGCATTGAAATTGTATAATGAATATTGAAGATATCTGAGAAGTACAAGCGGTTCCAGCTCCCTCCTGTCATCTAATCAGTAGCTCATGTCAAACCCTTGTACTGTTGCACCCGAAATTAACCTCCGCGAATGCTCCACAAATGATGTGGTTTCAACAAATATCTTTATTTTTACGGTGTCAAAACTAAACCATCACCTTGCTGAAATAGAGTTTGAACACGTTTGCTTTGGTGAATAATAATCTGACACAGATGAGAGTAGTGATTCCATTCCAAAATCAAGTGCAAAATGTGAAATGTGAAATGATGACTCATCGTCGTGACCTCGCGTGACCTTAGAATTACCGTCCCGCGTCATGAAATACGTGATGTGACTACTGCTGGTTTTATAAGTAGTGATAAAAACGGAAAAATGTGAAGGCGTGATGTATTACTGAGTGTCATGTGATGAGACTACAAGCAGAGGCGGGAGTGACCTTGACCTGACTTCTCCGGGAGAGAGGGTGAGACTACAAGCAGAGAAGGGATTTTGTCGAGGATGGAGATTGTTTTGTGTCATGTCGTGCAGAAGTGGATGTCTTTTGTCCACTGTTATCACTGGTCTGTGACTGTAAGATGTAATGGGACTACAAGCAGAGGTATGAGGAGTGACCTTAAATTGACCTTAAATTGACCTTGGCCTGATCTTAGCGGGAGAGAGGTATGAATCGGGTACGTGTTAAGACTACAAGCAGAGAAGGGATTTTGTCCAGGATGGAGCATGTTTTGTGTCATGTCGTGCAGAAGTGGATGTCTTTTGTCCACTGTTACCACTGGTCTCTGACTGTAAGATGTGATGGGACACTATGTCATTAGATGCATGTGGTGAGAAGAGAAAAGGTCATTCGCCTATCTCTCTCATCAAATGATTCCAAAAACCGGGTTTCCGTAGGAAACCAAGGCAGATTTTTTGATTGCCGCACTCACCTAAGTTGTCAGAGTGAGTGGAGAGCCAGGAGATGGCCTGGATATCAAACCATCGTAGTAGGCCTAAACTTTAAAGGCATGTATTTCTGCTTGTAAGAATCGGATGGACTTCGTTCAACGTTTGTTCGAGAGGTCATGATTCAGGTCAAGTCATAGAATACTTATAAACGTTTTATAAGTAGTGCTTAAATGCCGAAAATTTAAATTCGTTATTTTTGGAGGTTTTCCAGGATTTTTGACCCTGCTGAAGTCAACCAAGGCATTTGTAAGTGTGTGTGAGTTCTGATTGGACGAGCGAGGATTCCTAGCTCATAAAACATCCACTATAAAGAAGAGAGTTGACTTTCATGGTCACATTTGCCTTTAGGAAGTGTCAGTGGCTCTGCTATCAGGCCATTTCTCAAACTCACTGAAAGGGTGTATGGTAAGGAGGTTTTCGGTGTAATACTTCCTGTTGGTGATTTCGAGACAGTGGTAACGTCCGGGGAGTCTCTGCGTCTTGTTTGCAAGTTTTCATCTCAACGGCATACTCTGACCACCAGGACGACATTGTGACAGGTTACTTTACAAAATTTCCATTGCACTGAATGACTCATTGTTGAGCAGCAGTATGGAGTACGCATGAGTTCTCAATGTCATCTTTTCTATCGCTCGGTCATGTTCTCCCAACCACTCTCCTGTTTGTCTCACATATATGCGAGATGAACTGTATCTATCTAAATGAATCAAAGGTAGACATTCATGTGCCAAGCGCACACATAAAACACACTTTTCTCTTCTTCACTGAACAAACTGTTTTGATGAGAACACACTTTACCGTAGTAGAATCATCAAACGAAGAATTCATGTGTATATCAATAAGCTGCTATGCTTTAAGTGAATAATCAAGTGCATTGATATGTGTTACGACATTAGTACTAAAAATGTGTGATATAAGAAACCAACAACAGCATTGTGCATTAATTCTGTTCATTGTTAGATCTTGACAAATGAGTTATTCAAACTTATATTATGATCAGATTTCCATTATGCGCGCATATAAAGAAAACAACATACTTCAAAATCAGTTTAGTAGAAATAGTAGTCATTGTTACAATGTGCATGAACACACTTTACCGTAGTAGAATCATCAAACGAAGAATTCATGTGTATATCAATAAGCTGCTATACTTTAAGTGAATAATCAGGTGCATTGATATGTGTTATGACATTAGTGCTAAAAATGTGTAATATAAGAAACAAACCAACAACAGTATTGTGCTATTAATAGTCAGTGTAAAAACATTTTCATGTAGATGAGATCATAGTCCTAAACCTATACTGCAATCACTTTTAAAGTGTTGAAACACTGCAACAACTTATCAGCTTACACAATCAGCTCAACAGTATAGAGTGACAACAGGAAGAAATGCATCACATTAAAAACATCATGAGTTAAGTTAGTTGATCAAGATTCATAATTGCATGTGTCAAAGTGTTTCACTTCATCGTTGAACTATCAGGAGTATCACTGCGTTTTCAATGACCAAATACATGTAGGATGTGAAACTAAGATATCTGTTTCAACAAAGTCTGCGAAGTTTAAACGAGTTCACTCTGAAGTTGAAAATCTCGTCGATATGAATATCTCATTATATAAAGTTTTAACAGTAGAGCATTGAGTATCACGTCTCTTGAATATGAGTAAACTAAGAACGGCAGGCATGTATGCGAAAACTCATACTTGTGTTACGTGGGAGTTGTTTGGGATATGCAGTCAGATTGAAAATCATTAGAGACAGTAGAAACGCCTTGATGGGTTGCAACCACGAAAGTGGATGAATGAATACACAACACTGTTTCACCAATCAGTACCGTCGGTGTTAGAAGTGACACAAGTAAAGTTTTTTATGTTGGGTTGAATATCAACACGAATGTCACTGACAATCGTTGAAAGTTGCTCCATACCATAAGTGAAATGGGGGCATCATCTAATGTAGTTCATGTGACAGAATCAAAGTGAAGCGTTTATCAAGTGAGTTGTTTCATAAATTGCTGCAAGTTTGATTGTAAATGAACATTGGGAATAAATGCAGAAACTTACAAGCGCTTTTAGTAAAAAGTTGAGATGTTTCGTAAGCAGTGCAGTCGTATCATGTTTAGGAATCAAGACACATCTACACTTTTGGAGCACTCTATACCGCAACACAGGTCGAGTTGTTGGAGCTCATGTGGGTGATGGACATGGAAGATAGAGAGTGTCAGATGTTTGAGTTAGGACTATCTCAGATCCGCCTATGTTAGAATGTGAGGAATAACTCACATTCACTGAAAAATGACTATGTGTATAATGTTTATTGCAGGCAGGTTTAGTACGCAGTGTTGCAAAACTCGTAAGAGTAAAATGCAGCATCATTGCATCAGGGTAGGTGTAAGATTAGGAATAACTCATATGTGAGGTGTTAGTGTTGAATGCAAGATTCGAAAAGAATCAAACAGGCAATTATGTAGGACCTACGTGTGAGATGTAAATCAAACTGGTAGATACGAACATGAGTATGCAAATTGAATTAAGCATGTTGGTTACTCGCGGAAGACATGAAGCGAAATTTGAATTCAAAGACTCATATTGATGTTATGAGGGAAAGAAATGAAATGATGTTTGGGATATGCAGTCAGATTGAAAAGTAGAAAAGCCCTGTTTCGTGAATGGTCTGCAATCATGAAAGTAGATGGGCGAACACACAACGTTGTTTCGTGAATCAGCACCGTCTGTGCTAGAAAAGTGTATTGATGATTCAATTTGACTCATGTGAAATTCGTTCTTAGAGTTAAGTACCAATATCCGCGGTGTAAGAAAGAAACCAAGGGTTCAATGCATTGCGTTACCAGCAAGGACAACGAAATTTATGTTGGTGAAACTTTAATGTAGAGTGATAACGCTGTATTCCAGTCACTTGAAATGTTGGGTTGTTGAAACACTGTGGAAATTGATAACTTTTAGATTCAGTTCAACTTTATAGAGTGTTTAAAGGTAGACATGGTTCAAATTAAAAACAACTTCGTGTTGGTTTGGATGATGACAAAGTGTTAGATCATTGAACTATCAAAGATTACTAGGATAGGGTTATATGAGATCAGAAAAGTGCATCACTTCGTTCTAAATGCTTTTCATAATGAACGTTCACATGAGTTCTGTGGGATGTGAAACTATGATATGTACAAGTTTTTGTGTAAGTTAAAACGACAGAGTAATGTTGGTGTCTCAACCTATGAAACAGTAAAGCATTGAACATCACGTCTCTTGAGTATGAGTAAACTAAAAGCGTTAGGACTGTGAATGGTGTATTGTAAATCAAAATTTGAAATGATGGAATCAAACTTGTAAACGACTAACGAGTGTACTGAAAATCAAAACGTGAATAGTATTGGAATGACAGAATCAAATGTGTAAACTGAAACATGCATCGAGTTAGTCGATTTCATTCTAAACGATGTGTATATTGAAATAATCAAACGTGCTGCCAATGTTGAATGCCAAGTTGCATCCGTGCATGGGTCTTGAAATTTATGTTTGTTCGTTGAAGTAAACGTGCATGGACGAAAAGTATAGATATCATAACGTAGGTGAGTATTAAAACGAGTTTCATGTTGACCAGAGTTTTTGTGTAGAAGAGCACTTATGTAGTATGTGAACTTAATATTGTATCGCACTTGTTTCTTACGAACGCCATATTAATTTCAGCGGTAGAGTGTAAGTAAAACTGCACCATTGAAGATCTCGTTGGAATGACGTTTAGTGTCAAGTATCTTGAGTTTTTAAATATGTAACAACACCATGTATCTCGCATGAGTGAGATGAATGTGCTGTTGGAACTGTGCTTGTTCATCTTTAAGATGTTAAATTGCACAACTGAGGCATACATTTTTGAATGTAAGAAAGCATGTCAGATCTAAGCAGGCATATGAAGCAACCTTCAATAAATGAATCTGATATTGTGTTTTTAAATGTGCATGTTGTTTTGACGCATTCAACGTAGGTAAACGTGAAAGCAGTTATTTGAGTGACAAACGTCTAATACTGTTGTGATCGGTCATTACAATTTGAAGAAAAGGAAATCCATTGAGCTGTATTATGTGTGTGTGTGAACTCAAAACAATGAGAAATATCTTAGTCTTAATGTGATGATCTTCTTTGTTGTGTCTAATGTTTGATTTGGTTATACACTGAAGTTGTTGAAGACACTAGTCGCTCACACTTAAACATTGATAGTTGTGTGTGCTTTGAACGACATGTCTCATGCGTTATGCTGCAATCATACTGTCTATCTTGCAAAGTTGTTTGATGACAGTTTTGTACATTGCATACAAAAAGCTGCATTTCGATTTTGAAAGTAACCTGATCAGTGTTTCTAAATCAATGGTAGCTGCTAGCCTCAAGTAAAAACAGCAATGTCTATCCAACACATGTGTATTGTTTCATTCAACGACTTAAATATAAGACATCGAAATGAAATACCCAAGTTTAACTTTATTGTATTGAACATGAAACGTGTAAGTGAGATGGATACGAGTAATTGTTGATGAATGTAGTCCAACCTCATTTCATGGCAGTAGAGTTTCAAAGGTTTACAAGTCGTAAGGGTGAATGTGTAATTAGGGTTAGCCAAGCGTTGTTTATAAAGTAACACGTCATTTTACGAATTACACTAAGTCTATCGCGTTTATCACTTATGAAGGACTAAGTGAGATTTACATGACATCAAAATAGAAAATGCAAACCAAGCGTGATATAAAAGCGTAGAGATGAATATATAAAAGTTTTGTATACGGAAGCTTTTAGGTGCATGGATGTGTTACACACCTTTGCTGTGAATGAAGTCAACAATACAATGTCAAGTACATTCTTGAACACGTCAATGACAAGGATACATTCCTAAAGTCCAATAGCTAAAGTTAGGGTTCTCTACCATTAGATTTAGGGATCTAGCGTTTTATATAACATACATCAATGATAATTGTTGTTATAGAGTGTATACATACATGCATTTACTATCTTAACCATTTATGAATGACATACTTCGATAGATAAATTGCTAAAATCCATCATTTAAAGGGTAGGGCTGCCTACCGGTGGATTTAGGGATTCAGGGTTTTATATAACACAAGTTAATGTTAAGCGTTAGTGTATAGTACATTTATTAATTTAACCATTTGTGAATGACATAGCCAAATTTCTAAAGTCCATCATCTAAGGGGAAGGACTACCTACGGTTGGATTTAGGGATTTAGCGTTTTATATAGAACAAGTTAATGTCAACCTTTGGTGTATACTACATTTATTAATGATTGAAGATGTCTTCGCTAGCCATATATAATATTTAATGGTTGGGGAAGAGCAAAGGTTTTAATGATGTTGCACTTTAATTATGATATGATTAATTTCGGTTGCGATTCGGCAACCATCATCAGATAGAAGGAATTAAACATAAACATGAGCGTAAAAGTCTTGAATTCAAATTTCACATTAACATAGGAAATAAGGGAGTAGACAAGAAATCTAGTAAAAAGTAAAAACTATGTTAACAAATTTCAGTAGAGAAAAGGAGGAATAGAAATATGCGACAGATAGTATTGGACTACATTTTACCAATAGCAATAGCAATTGATCTGACTAGATGTAGTCTAATACTATCTGTCGCATATTTCTATTCTTCCCTTTCTGCACTGAAATTTGTTATCATAGTTTCTACTTTTTACTAGATTACTTGTCTACACCCTTATTTCCTATGTTAATGTGAAATTTGAATTCATCACCATTACGTTTATATTTATGTTTAATTCCTTCTATCTGATGATGGTTGCCGAATAGCAACCGAAATTAATCATATCATAATTAGAGTACAACATCATTAAAACCTTGCCTCTTCTTCAACCATTAAATATTACATTTATTAACTTAACCATTTGTGAATGACATAGCTAAATTGCTAAATTTCATGATTTAAGGGCGGGGTTATCTACGGTTGGATTTAGCGTTTTGTATAACACAAATTAACGATCTCTTTTAGTGTAGAATACTTGCAACACATGATGCATATGTTCGCTTTATAGAATGACTCTGAACGTAAGACTCAATTTCATGGTAAAAAGACAGGTTTCATATCGTTGATAAGAGATGGTTATATGCTCATTATGTTATACACTTTACATTTGATGCAGTCAGCTGAAATGTGATTGATGCATGTTCAATAGAAGAGTTGAACACATTGTATGTATTTTAGTGATTGGAATAATAAGTGTTACAGAGTTGATAAGGGAAATATATAATAATCAACGTATGAAAGTTTCTTGTTATCCAAGCTAGGAATATGCAGACATCATTCATCAGTCAGTGTTGTACTTTAACATCCATGTTTTGTACAAGGTAGGATTCGTCGGAAGTGTTATGACAAACGGTTGGATAAATTCATGAAGCTTTGAGTAACACACAAACCAAGTATTTAAAACGAAAAGCACAAGTGAGAAAAAAATTGTGACATTAAAGACTTAAGTGCATCATGCTAAACATAAGGCAATGATGATGGATAGGAATAAGCGATGTAATTAATGTCTTGTCTCACATGTGTTTACTTATACGTTTGCAGTAATTATCATAGTGATAGAACTGTAAATCTCACCAGTATGACTTTTACAATGTGAAGCATCTTGGGACTCTAGGTAGACAATGACCAAAAGAGTAAATAAAACCTAAGTGAAATACAGGGTTATATAGAGGTTTAGGATTCTGAAAAGTTTGTAGTGTTCAC
Organism: Prostheceraeus crozeri; assembly: GCA_907163375.1. NCBI lineage: Eukaryota > Metazoa > Platyhelminthes > Polycladida > Euryleptidae > Prostheceraeus > Prostheceraeus crozeri. The sequence continues at coordinate 438,031 of CAJQUW010015840.1, read as the reverse complement.
ATGAATGTTGTTCGACAGATTGGAACCGTAAAATGGTCTGCTGATATGATCTGCAGTGGACAAGAAAATCAGTAAGAGGAGTGATAGGAAAAACGTCTTCACAAATGCAGACAAGTGAAAACTCTACTAAATGACTGCATGCATGGATTTTATCATCCATCATCAAAGTGAATTTAGTTCAAGCAAGTTAAATGAATGCTAAAAGTCGTACGCTGACATAGGCATAAGTTTACTAGAATACACAGCAAAACTCCTAAATAACTAAATCCATAGGATAGGATCCCTGTGTTAAGATTTAGGGATTTAGCGTTTCAAAATGTAAGTTGCATAGATAAATTACTAAATCCATAGCATAGTCAACCCTATGACAAGATTTAGCATTTTATATGACCCATGTTAGCGATATCTGTTCGTGTAGAATGTGACTCAATGAGTTTAGTCAGATAATTTATCACCAACTTCATTCACTTGGTTATATGATGAAGAAAGTATGAGATAGAAGTGAAAGCGATCTCATAAAGTTTAGAACACATAGTAGTAACATTGTAGGAATAAGTAAAGTGAAAAGTTATGTCGCATGAAATGAGTGATGCAAAACTAGCTCGCATTGAAATGAATTGGTAGTGTAACAAACAAGCTGTGTGGGATTCAGCATATGTTTGAAGACAATTGTTGTTAAAAGTTTTTGAGATGACATGAATTTTATTACGTCATGTTCATGGATGTAACAGAATGAATGTCTCTACTGGTTGAGTGTACAAGATAGAACACATAACATAGTTGTTGTATGTAAATTAGAGTATCATATTCGACGAAAGCTAAGTATGAGATAAGCTTGCATTTCAAAGTTTAATGAATGGGTAGTGTACTAAACTGTTTGAATCAGTGACATAGTTAGAATAAACAACAGTGCCATTTCGAGATATAATCACACAGCATCACACAGCATTAGGACTGTTGGTTTAAGAACGTAATTCATGTAAAAGTTATATAGAAGTAACTTGTTGATGCAGGCAAGACACTATGAGTGCGAAAGTAGGAATAGCATACAATGACTGGAGTATGCGTTGAAATTGATTGTATGCCAACTGTACATGAAAAGCTATTTCCAAAAGCAACTGAGTGACACGAATATATTAAGAGTTAAGTAAATGCAAGCCTTTCATATTGATGAGTATGTAGTAACACATGATAGTAGAATAACTGATGACATGAATGTGGGAATCAGTGCATGTTTTAAGTCAGGTACTAAAGGTTTTATGGTAGTATTTGATATCGAAGATTTAATGTATCACATCATGTCTACAGATTCAAGGTGTAATAGAATAAATGTCGTTGCAGGTTTTGAGTGTATAGGATAGAACACATGAAATAGTTGTTATATGTAAGTGCGAGTTAAAGTATCACAGTCGATTTGCATTTCAAAGCTTATGTAAGTAAGACTTGATCATTGATAGACTTCACATTGTATGTTATGTTGAATGAATAGTTGAATTGATATTCATAAATGGAAGCATGATGTACCGAGAAATAGTGTTAAGTCTCGGTGTATATGTCGTAAATGTTTCCATTATGCGCATTAAGCAGTATACTTATCAATCTGGTCAGTTGGGCTTTGCCATCTAAAACTTTTTCTTTATATTCTTTTTCTCTTTATATGCCGGTGTCTGTTATTTTCTTGCACAAGGTTGGTTGTTAGGTAGGTCTTGTAGTTGTTTGGGAGTGGGCAGTGTAATGTGGGATGGACATTAGGAAGAATAAGTTGAGTGTATGTTTGCATCATGTCTTGATAGAGTTGATCAAGTCAGAAAGGAAGAGGTCTTTGTATCGGTTGCTTCTAAGTTACAATCATGTGATGATGGTCTTAATGTTTCTGTTTGATGAGCAGCATCACTAGCTTGGATGTGATGCCTCGAAGAATGTTTGATTCATTGATTGGCAACAGATAAGAATTTCATGTTTGTGTGCTTCAGTTAAAGAAGTATGTGATGCTTACCAGAGAAGTCGTTTTTGCATTTAGTCGTTCAATATGCAGTCAATGCTCCCTCCGCACAATTCTACTCATCATCTATGAACACTGTCAAAGATACAAAGATCTCCTCTTTTCTGACTTGATCAACTCTATCAAGACATGATGCAAACATACACTCAACTTATTCTTCCTAATGTCCATCCCACATTACACTGCCCACTCCCAAACAACTACAAGACCTACCTAACAACCAACCTTGTGCAAGAAAATAACAGACACCGGCATATAAAGAGAAAAAGAATATAAAGAAAAAGTTTTAGATGGCAAAGCCCAACTGACCAGATTGATAAGTATACTGCTTAATGCGCATAATGGAAACATTTACGACATATACACCGAGACTTAACACTATTTCTCGGTACATCATGCTTCCATTTATGAATATCAATTCAACTATTCATTCAACATAACATACAATGTGAAGTCTATCAATGATCAAGTCTTACTTACATAAGCTTTGAAATGCAAATCGACTGTGATACTTTAACTCGCACTTACATATAACAACTATTTCATGTGTTCTATCCTATACACTCAAAACCTGCAACGACATTTATTCTATTACACCTTGAATCTGTAGACATGATGTGATACATTAAATCTTCGATATCAAATACTACCATAAAACCTTTAGTACCTGACTTAAAACATGCACTGATTCCCACATTCATGTCATCAGTTATTCTACTATCATGTGTTACTACATACTCATCAATATGAAAGGCTTGCATTTACTTAACTCTTAATATATTCGTGTCACTCAGTTGCTTTTGGAAATAGCTTTTCATGTACAGTTGGCATACAATCAATTTCAACGCATACTCCAGTCATTGTATGCTATTCCTACTTTCGCACTCATAGTGTCTTGCCTGCATCAACAAGTTACTTCTATATAACTTTTACATGAATTACGTTCTTAAACCAACAGTCCTAATGCTGTGTGATGCTGTGTGATTATATCTCGAAATGGCACTGTTGTTTATTCTAACTATGTCACTGATTCAAACAGTTTAGTACACTACCCATTCATTAAACTTTGAAATGCAAGCTTATCTCATACTTAGCTTTCGTCGAATATGATACTCTAATTTACATACAACAACTATGTTATGTGTTCTATCTTGTACACTCAACCAGTAGAGACATTCATTCTGTTACATCCATGAACATGACGTAATAAAATTCATGTCATCTCAAAAACTTTTAACAACAATTGTCTTCAAACATATGCTGAATCCCACACAGCTTGTTTGTTACACTACCAATTCATTTCAATGCGAGCTAGTTTTGCATCACTCATTTCATGCGACATAACTTTTCACTTTACTTATTCCTACAATGTTACTACTATGTGTTCTAAACTTTATGAGATCGCTTTCACTTCTATCTCATACTTTCTTCATCATATAACCAAGTGAATGAAGTTGGTGATAAATTATCTGACTAAACTCATTGAGTCACATTCTACACGAACAGATATCGCTAACATGGGTCATATAAAATGCTAAATCTTGTCATAGGGTTGACTATGCTATGGATTTAGTAATTTATCTATGCAACTTACATTTTGAAACGCTAAATCCCTAAATCTTAACACAGGGATCCTATCCTATGGATTTAGTTATTTAGGAGTTTTGCTGTGTATTCTAGTAAACTTATGCCTATGTCAGCGTACGACTTTTAGCATTCATTTAACTTGCTTGAACTAAATTCACTTTGATGATGGATGATAAAATCCATGCATGCAGTCATTTAGTAGAGTTTTCACTTGTCTGCATTTGTGAAGACGTTTTTCCTATCACTCCTCTTACTGATTTTCTTGTTCACTGTAGATCATATCAGCAGACCATTTTACGGTTCCAATCTGTCGAACAACATTCATGTGAACACTACAAACTTTTCAGAATCCTAAACCTCTATATAACCCTGTATTTCACTTAGGTTTTATTTACTCTTTTGGTCATTGTCTACCTAGAGTCCCAAGATGCTTCACATTTTAAAAGTCATACTGGTGAGATTTACAGTTCTATCACTATGATAATTACTGCAAACGTATAAGTAAACACATGTGAGACAAGACATTAATTACATCGCTTATTCCTATCCATCATCATTGCCTTATGTTTAGCATGATGCACTTAAGTCTTTAATGTCACAATTTTTTTCTCACTTGTGCTTTTCGTTTTAAATACTTGGTTTGTGTGTTACTCAAAGCTTCATGAATTTATCCAACCGTTTGTCATAACACTTCCGACGAATCCTACCTTGTACAAAACATGGATGTTAAAGTACAACACTGACTGATGAATGATGTCTGCATATTCCTAGCTTGGATAACAAGAAACTTTCATACGTTGATTATTATATATTTCCCTTATCAACTCTGTAACACTTATTATTCCAATCACTAAAATACATACAATGTGTTCAACTCTTCTATTGAACATGCATCAATCACATTTCAGCTGACTGCATCAAATGTAAAGTGTATAACATAATGAGCATATAACCATCTCTTATCAACGATATGAAACCTGTCTTTTTACCATGAAATTGAGTCTTACGTTCAGAGTCATTCTATAAAGCGAACATATGCATCATGTGTTGCAAGTATTCTACACTAAAAGAGATCGTTAATTTGTGTTATACAAAACGCTAAATCCAACCGTAGATAACCCCGCCCTTAAATAATGAACTTTAGCAATTTTAACTATGTCATTCACAAATGGCTAAGCTAAAAAATGTACTATTCACCAAAGGTTGACATTGACTTTTGCTATATAAAACCCTAAATCTCTAAATCCAACGGTAGGTAGCCCTACCCTTTAAATGATGGATTTTAGCAATTTATCTATCGAAGTATGTCATTCATAAATGGTTAAGATAGTAAATGCATGTATACACTCTACAACAACAATTATCATTGATGTATGTTATATAAAACGCTAGATCCCTAAATCTAATGGTAGAGAACCCTAACTTTAGCTATTGGACTTTAGGAATGTATCCTTGTCATTGACGTGTTCAAGAATGTACTTGACATTGTATTGTTGACTTCATTCACAGCAAAGGTGTGTAACACATCCATGCACCTAAAAGCTTCCGTATACAAAACTTTTATATATTCATCTCTACGCTTTTATATCACGCTTGGTTTGCATTTTCTATTTCGATGTCATGTAAATCTCACTTAGTCCTTCATAAGTGATAAACGCGATAGACTTAGTGTAATTCGTAAAATGACGTGTTACTTTATAAACAACGCTTGGCTAACCCTAATTACACATTCACCCTTACGACTTGTAAACCTTTGAAACTCTACTGCCATGAAATGAGGTTGGACTACATTCATCAACAATTACTCGTATCCATCTCACTCACACGTTTCATGTTCAATACAATAAAGTTAAACTTGGGTATTTCATTTCGATGTCTTATATTTAAGTCGGTGAATGAAACAATACACATGTGTTGGATAGACATTGCTGTTTTTACTTGAGGCTAGCAGCTACCATTGATTTAGAAACACTGATCAGGTTACTTTCAAAATCGAAATGCAGCTTTTTGTATGCAATGTACAAAACTGTCATCAAACAACTTTGCAAGATAGACAGTATGATTGCAGCATAACGCATGAGACATGTCGTTCAAAGCACACACAACTATCAATGTTTAAGTGTGAGCGACTAGTGTCTTCAACAACTTCAGTGTATAACCAAATCAAACATTAGACACAACAAAGAAGATCATCACATTAAGACTAAGATATTTCTCATTGTTTTGAGTTCACACACACACATAATACAGCTCAATGGATTTCCTTTTCTTCAAATTGTAATGACCGATCACAACAGTATTAGACGTTTGTCACTCAAATAACTGCTTTCACGTTTACCTACGTTGAATGCGTCAAAACAACATGCACATTTAAAAACACAATATCAGATTCATTTATTGAACGTTGCTTCATATGCCTGCTTAGATCTGACATGCTTTCTTACATTCAAAAATATATGCCTCAGTTGTGCAATTTAACATCTTAAAGATGAACAAGCACAGTTCCAACAGCACATTCATCTCACTCATGCGAGATACATGGTGTTGTTACATATTTAAAAACTCAAGATACTTGACACTAAACGTCATTCCAACGAGATCTTCAATGGTGCAGTTTTACTTACACTCTACCGCTGAAATTAATATGGCGTTCGTAAGAAACAAGTGCGATACAATATTAAGTTCACATACTACATAAGTGCTCTTCTACACAAAAACTCTGGTCAACATGAAACTCGTTTTAATACTCACCTACGTTATGATATCTATACTTTTCGTCCATGCACGTTTACTTCAACGAACAAACATAAATTTCAAGACCCATGCACGGATGCAACTTGGCATTCAACATTGGCAGCACGTTTGATTATTTCAATATACACATCGTTTAGAATGAAATCGACTAACTCGATGCATGTTTCAGTTTACACATTTGATTCTGTCATTCCAATACTATTCACGTTTTGATTTTCAGTACACTCGTTAGTCGTTTACAAGTTTGATTCCATCATTTCAAATTTTGATTTACAATACACCATTCACAGTCCTAACGCTTTTAGTTTACTCATACTCAAGAGACGTGATGTTCAATGCTTTACTGTTTCATAGGTTGAGACACCAACATTACTCTGTCGTTTTAACTTACACAAAAACTTGTACATATCATAGTTTCACATCCCACAGAACTCATGTGAACGTTCATTATGAAAAGCATTTAGAACGAAGTGATGCACTTTCCTGATCTCATATAACCCTATCCTAGTAATCTTTGATAGTTCAATGATCTAACACTTTGTCATCATCCAAACCAACACGAAGTTGTTTTTAATTTGAACCATGTCTACCTTTAAACACTCTATAAAGTTGAACTGAATCTAAAAGTTATCAATTTCCACAGTGTTTCAACAACCCAACATTTCAAGTGACTGGAATACAGCGTTATCACTCTACATTAAAGTTTCACCAACATAAATTTCGTTGTCCTTGCTGGTAACGCAATGCATTGAACCCTTGGTTTCTTTCTTACACCGCGGATATTGGTACTTAACTCTAAGAACGAATTTCACATGAGTCAAATTGAATCATCAATACACTTTTCTAGCACAGACGGTGCTGATTCACGAAACAACGTTGTGTGTTCGCCCATCTACTTTCATGATTGCAGACCATTCACGAAACAGGGCTTTTCTACTTTTCAATCTGACTGCATATCCCAAACATCATTTCATTTCTTTCCCTCATAACATTAATATGAGTCTTTGAATTCAAATTTCGCTTCATGTCTTCCGCGAGTAACCAACATGCTTAATTCAATTTGCATACTCATGTTCGTATCTACCAGTTTGATTTACATCTCACACGTAGGTCCTACATAATTGCCTGTTTGATTCTTTTCGAATCTTGCATTCAACACTAACACCTCACATATGAGTTATTCCTAATCTTACACCTACCCTGATGCAATGATGCTGCATTTTACTCTTACGAGTTTTGCAACACTGCGTACTAAACCTGCCTGCAATAAACATTATACACATAGTCATTTTTCAGTGAATGTGAGTTATTCCTCACATTCTAACATAGGCGGATCTGAGATAGTCCTAACTCAAACATCTGACACTCTCTATCTTCCATGTCCATCACCCACATGAGCTCCAACAACTCGACCTGTGTTGCGGTATAGAGTGCTCCAAAAGTGTAGATGTGCCTTGATTCCTAAACATGATACGACTGCACTGCTTACGAAACATCTCAACTTTTTACTAAAAGCGCTTGTAAGTTTCTGCATTTATTCCCAATGTTCATTTACAATCAAACTTGCAGCAATTTATGAAACAACTCACTTGATAAACGCTTCACTTTGATTCTGTCACATGAACTACATTAGATGATGCCCCCATTTCACTTATGGTATGGAGCAACTTTCAACGATTGTCAGTGACATTCGTGTTGATATTCAACCCAACATAAAAAACTTTACTTGTGTCACTTCTAACACCGACGGTACTGATTGGTGAAACAGTGTTGTGTATTCATTCATCCACTTTCGTGGTTGCAACCCATCAAGGCGTTTCTACTGTCTCTAATGATTTTCAATCTGACTGCATATCCCAAATAACTCCCACGTAACACAAGTATGAGTTTTCGCATACATGCCTGCCGTTCTTAGTTTACTCATATTCAAGAGACGTGATACTCAATGCTCTACTGTTAAAACTTTATATAATGAGATATTCATATCGACGAGATTTTCAACTTCAGAGTGAACTCGTTTAAACTTCGCAGACTTTGTTGAAACAGATATCTTAGTTTCACATCCTACATGTATTTGGTCATTGAAAACGCAGTGATACTCCTGATAGTTCAACGATGAAGTGAAACACTTTGACACATGCAATTATGAATCTTGATCAACTAACTTAACTCATGATGTTTTTAATGTGATGCATTTCTTCCTGTTGTCACTCTATACTGTTGAGCTGATTGTGTAAGCTGATAAGTTGTTGCAGTGTTTCAACACTTTAAAAGTGATTGCAGTATAGGTTTAGGACTATGATCTCATCTACATGAAAATGTTTTTACACTGACTATTAATAGCACAATACTGTTGTTCGTTTGTTTCTTATATTACACATTTTTAGCACTAATGTCATAACGCATATCAATGCACCTGATTATTCACTTAAAGTATAGCAGCTTATTGATATACACATGAATTCTTCGTTTGATGATTCTACTACGGTAAAGTGTGTTCATGCACATTGTAACAATGACTACTATTTCTACTAAACTGATTTTGAAGTATGTTGTTTTCTTTATATGCGCGCATAATGGAAATCTGATCATAATATAAGTTTGAATAACTCATTTGTCAAGATCTAACAATGAACAGAATTAATGCACAATGCTGTTGTTGGTTTCTTATATCACACATTTTTAGTACTAATGTCGTAACACATATCAATGCACTTGATTATTCACTTAAAGCATAGCAGCTTATTGATATACACATGAATTCTTCGTTTGATGATTCTACTACGGTAAAGTGTGTTCTCATCAAAACAGTTTGTTCAGTGAAGAAGAGAAAAGTGTGTTTTATGTGTGCGCTTGGCACATGAATGTCTACCTTTGATTCATTTAGATAGATACAGTTCATCTCGCATATATGTGAGACAAACAGGAGAGTGGTTGGGAGAACATGACCGAGCGATAGAAAAGATGACATTGAGAACTCATGCGTACTCCATACTGCTGCTCAACAATGAGTCATTCAGTGCAATGGAAATTTTGTAAAGTAACCTGTCACAATGTCGTCCTGGTGGTCAGAGTATGCCGTTGAGATGAAAACTTGCAAACAAGACGCAGAGACTCCCCGGACGTTACCACTGTCTCGAAATCACCAACAGGAAGTATTATACCGAAAACCTCCTTACCATACACCCTTTCAGTGAGTTTGAGAAATGGCCTGATAGCAGAGCCTCTGACACTTCCTAAAGGCAAATGTGACCATGAAAGTCAACTCTCTTCTTTATAGTGGATGTTTTATGAGCTAGGAATCCTCGCTCGTCCAATCAGAACTCATGCACACTTACAAATGCCTTGGTTGACTTCAGCAGGGTCAAAAATCCTGGAAAACCTCCAAAAATAACGAATTTAAATTTTCGGCATTTAAGCACTACTTATAAAACGTTTATAAGTATTCTATGACTTGACCTGAATCATGACCTCTCGAACAAACGTTGAACGAAGTCCATCCGATTCTTACAAGCAGAAATACATGCCTTTAAAGTTTAGGCCTACTACGATGGTTTGATATCCAGGCCATCTCCTGGCTCTCCACTCACTCTGACAACTTAGGTGAGTGCGGCAATCAAAAAATCTGCCTTGGTTTCCTACGGAAACCCGGTTTTTGGAATCATTTGATGAGAGAGATAGGCGAATGACCTTTTCTCTTCTCACCACATGCATCTAATGACATAGTGTCCCATCACATCTTACAGTCAGAGACCAGTGGTAACAGTGGACAAAAGACATCCACTTCTGCACGACATGACACAAAACATGCTCCATCCTGGACAAAATCCCTTCTCTGCTTGTAGTCTCACCCTCTGTCCCGGAGAAGTCAGGTCAAGGTCACTCCCGGCTCTGCTTGTAGTCTCATCACATGACACTCAGTAATACATCACGCCTTCACATTTTTCCGCTTTTATCACTACTTATAAAACCAGCAGTAGTCACATCACGTATTTCATGACGCGGGACGGTAATTCTAAGGTCACGCGAGGTCACGACGATGAGTCATCATTTCACATTTCACATTTTGCACTTGATTTTGGAATGGGATCACTACTGATGACCAGACTTTGGATCTTTTCAACTACAAATCGGCAACTGAAGTCGAGTTGAGGTGACGTATGCCTATAGCCTACTGTGAATGTCTGAGCACCATAATTGATCCCTAAAACTTAGTAAGACTTCAAAGTTAGACGGGTTTAATTCTGCTTATCTAAAGGCCATCTAAACATTTGAATAATTTTTCAAAAAAAGGAACCTCGGTTGCATAACAGTAACTGCCTGACAGGGAAACACTAGAAGAGTTTGCAAGTAAATTCGCAAATGAAATGATTCGTCGAAAGGAATTTTTTTGCAGAATTACAATAGTTTGAAAACTTTGGTATTGATTATCGAGCTTTAGAAACACATCATACTCCCTGCCTTTAAAATCAATGAAATTTTAGTGAATAAAATTATATTCTCGTATTAATCCGTAATACTTTTGCTGTGTTCTAAAAGACATCGACAAGAAGGAAATCAGAGGTCAGCGACTCTATACATCGAAAGTTCACTTTTCGTCTCTTTCCGAGACTCACGCATTGATTTCGTTAACTTTGGCTCTTCGGTTTCAGCAACAAACATCGGCATCTCATCGGTTTGAAATTGAAATTAGCAGCATACTTAGAGGATATACAGATAATATGATAAAGAGTTAATTTCATTCTTAAATATTTCTCTTTTTCTAAGTATTTAAATTCTTGGCATCTGTTCTTCATCAAACTTGGCAATTTTATCATGGAAGCTACTCTTTGAAGAAAGAAGAGCAATTTCTCTCAACAAACCGCTTTGTTAGAGAGTCAATTGGACATGATAGTGTCGGGAAATCTGAAATTCCCAATTGCAATAGGACTCTGTCCAAGATAATCAAATTTCTAAGAAAATGATGAATCAGTTTCTTACAAAATCGCAATGTGTTTTATAGCATAGATTTGAGGAAACGGAATGAAAATAGTAACGAGCTTAAACTGACATAAGCTGAAAATAGAAGTAACTGTGGGTGCTTTGAATACTTCTGCAATCGAAATTCAATTTTAATTTCATATCTATACGCACGTAAAGTTATTAGAACATTCTGTAGAACAAGCAAGTACTCCTACAGCGATGGAATTATCTGTCAAGCTTTTTATTAGCAAAAGGAGACTTGAATTAAATTGCTTTTCATCCAACAGCAGCTTAATCGGCAGATTATGTCGAATCGATGTAATCCTCGTAAACGAAGTCGACTTCAACACCTTTTAAATCGAAATTAAAATTATCAATGGTATTTGGATGGAAGAGTCCATTCGGTGACTTTTCCTTGAAATAATTATAATGAAAGATGTCGTCGATTTGGGTAAAGAATTTCCTAGATTACGGAGAATCGAGCAAGAATTTTTCGCTGAAAACAAGTGTCAAAAGTATGTGCCTGTCTGTACAGCATGAAGATTAGTTATACAAAACTTCAGCACACGTTCTTCAAATTTCAAAATAGATTTTGCTGGATTGATGTCTATCACGTTACAATTAATAGACAGGGTCATTCAGTATCGCATCTCTTCGAGCAGATTCAGCACTTCATTTCCAGATTCACAGCATAGATATGCAGGTCGCTGACACGGCTTCATATTTTACCATGTATCTGATTCATTTTTTGTGGTAATAGTGCTACCTAACTTTACCACAATGAATTGACGTGGTACTGTTTCAAATTCATCCGATATATCTTATACAAAATCTGTATTCATTTACACATGGGCAGTGCTTTGAGATCTAGGTAGCATCTTTCTCCCAGAATAAACATTGGACACATGTTGACAGAAGCGCCGTCGGCATATCTCATAAAATTTGCCGCCACTATAATCACAGACAAATCAAACTTCGCAAATAAATTGTCTGTTCTTCAATACAGTCTTCATTTAGAATGGTTATTGGATTTTGTGGACTCTGTGTCGTAAATTTGAAATCCCGATCATTAATATGCCAAGGCAGACTGTGCGGTTATCGGTCGCACGATGATGGCAGGATAAACGATGTTGGCAGTCGTTCAGTTTATCATAAGCCAGTTTGGGCAATTCCGAATCTGAAAAGTCCCAGTACGACGAAATGCAGCGTCTACCGCCGATAAGGAATTTCGAGCTTGAATTGACCAAGTTTGTGAAAGCTTTTCTTTCTTCTATTCGCTTCAGCATTTTCTAGCGGTGCTACCAAAAAAATGCACGCGATTGCTCGATAGGACTGAACTCAGTACAACGAGTTGCTGTTTTGAGACCGAGGCATGATTAAACCAATTGAATAGATACCAACTTAAAATACCAGTATCGAATAAGCTCCACCAAATAATAATAAGAGACGTTGGTTTTCATCAGGTCTCAATAATGAAAATCGTGAGCCTAACATGCATAAATTACTGACTTTCGAATCAAGATAAAGAGGCATAACTAACAAGAAAAAAAGCATCGACATAAAATACAGAGAAATGGTCACGTCCTCCCTTCATTGAAAAATCCAAAATTATATAAGCGAATCGTTGGTGGAAGAAAAGACCTTTCCCTTAAGGTTGACAGACATTCCGGCATACGCAGTTTCCCTGAATACCTCAAAGTTTCTGGAGCAACATGGAGCAATATGGTGCAAGGGATGGGATTCATCACACATTAACTTCACAAAAAGGTCCATTGCAATCATAATACGACGATATGATAAGGGAACAAAATTATCACACAAACAATGTGATGAGCCACAAATAATGTGATGCGATCTGTTTTGCACTCTTTCCAAAATGTCACTTTGTGGTGTTCAGTCGCACAAGAAGTGGTGCACTATATTCAATTATGCTCCTCAAACAGTTCCTAAATATCAGCATTATATCCTCCTTAGACAAGAATGGCTTTAGTTGTCTCAAAAAACACAAGCGAGAAGAGGCTTTTTTGCATATTGCAGACACATGACTGTCCGAATTGAATTTAGAATCCACTGTGATGCCAAGAAATTTGAAATTTTGAACTGCAAAAACTCCTGCCAACTTAAAGGTAGAAATGTCCGACCTGCTGGGATTCTGTAGAGATGCAAACATCTGCTTGCAGTTTTCTCTTTCGAGAACCATACCATTTTGATCAATCCAGTCGCTAACATGGTGTAGTGCTTCATGAAGAGATCTGCATGAATCATTTTTAGATAATTTACAAACCAACAGGACATCATCAGCATACTTGATAATATTTACATCCATTGACTCAGGCAAGGTTAAATCGGCAATGAAGTATCCAAAAATATGAGGTCCGAAACATGATCCTTGAGGGACGCCACTACTCACTTCAACAAGGCATGTGACTTGGCCCTTCCAACGTACTCTCTGTAATCGTGATTTCAAGTAGTTATTCGTGAAAGTCAGCATGAAGTTATCAAAATGTCCGTTGCCATCTTGTGAATGACAAGGCCAGGTGCAAGATGTCAAAAGGACTGTCAAAGCCTTTTGCCAAGTCCAGAGAAAGAATGAGACAGGCTGATATATCTCTATAATGCAAATATTCCGTTACATAATTCTCTATTTCTATCAGGGCAAAAGTTGTTGAGTTTCCTTTGCGGTATCCATATTGCTTATTATCAAACTTTGATAAAAGCGATTGTCCAATATATTTGATGAGTTCGCGCTCAAAAAGCCGCTCTGGAAGTGGCAAAAGAGAAATTGGGCGAACTTCACTTAATTTGGCCGGAGAGCTTTTCGGATTGGAATGAAATCAGCAATTTTCCACAACTGTGGCAAATCTGCTTTCTCGAGACACTTATTAAAAAAATAATTGTCAGAGGATCTGCAACAACAAGAGCCAACGTTTTCCGGAGAACACCTGGAATATGATCAGAACCACATGAAAGGGAAGGCTTGATATTTTCCAACAGTTCGAAAACCCGATGTTGGGCGAACGCAAAAGGAATTTCATAAGATTGGTAAGATTGGTTACGAGCATCATCAAAATCATGTTGATGCTTCGTGAATTACTTAGCAAATTGATCATTTAGATTTTTCAGAGTAACCACTAAAGGTGTATTCGATGCGTACGGCGTTATCCAGTCAATTTTACCGGTGGAGTTATTGGTCACAATTTTATGGACATCCCAGACAAGCTGCTGTGCCATTGCTTCTTTGCTGAATAAATAGCAGATCTCACATTGCATTTATAATTTTCGTATAATAACCAATCCTTCTTGCGATAAGCCTCGTATCGCTTATTGATCAAGACCTTTACAGCCTTGATGATCCATTGCTTGTCATTCCTAGTAATCCTGATATAATCACACGGGATCATTTTCATTGCATTTGAATCTTGGACGAATTGGTCGCAGCTTACTATCATTCAATTTCGGTCAACCGATCCGATTTGAAGACTCAATAACACTGACATCTGTACCAACAACTTTCAAAATGTGATCAATAACCTCCTTGTCATCCTCCTCGGAATCATATGTCTCTGGCGCACCAAAGACAGTTATATTGTTTTTCTTTTCAAACTTTTATTCATGCTCACTCAAGGCTGAGGTCACAATTCTGCCAATATCTACAGTCATCTGAGAATTCAGATACTTTCGCAAAAGAATCACTTTATCTTCGATAACAGCAAAACGTTCAAACATATCGCATAGATTTATAGATTTGCAATCGTTACAAAAGTAGGATTAGTTATCCACCATTTGCATACTTTTTCCCAAAGAAGCCGAGATATTGGAACACTCTTTCTTGCAATGGTAAGTATTCTTGGAGCCTTTGATTGTGATGACGTCACCATCAATTGGTAAATCACATGAAAGGCACATAAAATGTGTCAAATGCAGGGATTGTAGCCATTAACCGGTTAAACTATCCTTCACCGGTTAATTTACGTTAACCGCTTAACCGCGGTTAAATAGAAATATTTATCTTTTATGAAAATTCAACCAAACCACCTTCCACTAATCCATTATAAACTAAGTATGTTGTATATCCATGATCTTCACATTCAAATCGTCAGACAAAAGCGAGATCAAGAAATACACAATTGCGAGTTAATTACTTCGAATCTCCAAGTTGACCCGCTGGATTGGTGGAGAGCAAATGGATGCTCTTTTCCAAAACAGCATAAACTCACCAAAAGGTACCTCACAATTCAGGCTACATCGGCGAATAGTGAACACTTGTTCTCGGCGTATGGAAACATGTTATATAAAAAGGAATGTGTTTGACGAAGGAAACGGCAAACGCAATATTGTTCTTACACTACAACTCTGACTGAGTGAAAAATCTATCACTTCCCGACAATTAGTCAGTACCTTGTTTTTGTTTCATTAACATTGAAAAATATTGTTTTAATCAAAAAATATATGTTCTTCGAATCCGATTTATAATAATAAAAGAAAAGTACAAGGCGAATTTTCGTGCCTTTACAGGTATACGTCGTTCAGTTTTGGCCTGACGACTATCCAACCATGATGCTAACTGGAATCCCATCTATAATGATGCAAAATATTATTTTGATGAAAAATTTTTTTAATGGCCTACGTACATGTAATTGGATGCTTGATGAAAATTCGGTCGATAGAAAGTAAATACCTCTCACGCTCTAGCGTGAAGCACAGTTAAGCTTTTTGGCTGATTTTGTCATATTTGATCGGTTAACCGGTTAAGTTGTATTTTTTGACCGGTCAACCGGATAAGCGAAAATTTTAATCGCTGCATGCAATTCCTGGTCAAATTTGACATATGTGAGAGATCAAATGTATCTCTAATGTGCGAAATTCTGAATCGACCTTACAACTACATCTTGGTGAACTTCCTTCTATTTCAACATTCGGTGTCGTTTCGAGTTGGAGAAAATAGATGTATCTAATAAACGTAAACTACATGTATATGCTCATTTTGGTAATTGAACAGTCATAAAAAATCGTGAACGCTGTTTCGTGAAGATCACAGTAATTGCATCAAAAACGGAAGCAATTGGTTAAAAAAAGAAGATTTTGTATCAACTTCCAGCCAAAATTGCTGCACCCGTCTCTTCTTTATTCGTTTTCTCCCTGCCCTGTGAGAGAATTATTCTGCCTAAACACAGTAATCGGTGTCTTAAATAAACCTACGATTGAATCTAACCGTTTATTATTTTCTGTCATATCAAAATATAGAAATTGAATTTCTCATTTAGAAAGAACATTATGAAGATATAAATAACTGTTTGTTGATACAAGTTAATTGAAATCGAGCTCAGGACAGACACAAAGTAATGTCAGCTCGACTGTCTGGGTTTCTGCGCATTTCATTGATTTATCTTTGATTCATCTAATGTCAGAATTGAACTTAATGTTGACTTTCCTTCGGTTAATCAATTGAATAGATTACACATTGTTTTTTAAGAAAAAGAAATCAGTGAATTATTGTAATTAATGAATTTAAATAAGAAAAGTTAGGTTTAATTTAATTGCGAACAAAGGAGAGTTTCCCTTGATGTGAATTGTTTGAGTATTTTAAGTTAGGACAAGAACAGTTAGAACGTCACACATTTTGAATATCCTGTAGATCTACACTACAAGAAACAATGTCGAATATGCCTCGAGACAAGGGAAAATTCAAAGATGACTTTAATATGAATAAATCAATTAGTGGGGCTATCTTATTTTTAGCGACTGTCCCAAATTATGAAAACAACCTGTGAGAGTCTATAGCGCCAATGACCAAAGTGCTCAAATGAAAAAAGCTTTTCAGTCCTTTCCATTCAATATTTCAATACCACTCTGTTGTCAATTGCGATATCAAATAAAACTGCTCATAAGCGCTAGCTAAAAAGTAATATAATAGCTGTCGCCACAAAACAATCATTGATTCTATACTTCCCTTAGCCTATACATACTTACTTTGCCAATGACAGTTTGTCAAAGCCCCTATTCACACCCAAATATAATCGATGTTCACACTTTCACAAGATGCATTTGCCTAGTCTGTCTATACGATGGCATTTATTTAGTTTGTGGCACATTGCTTAATCCATTCTTGCGTAATATTTTGTGTATACCTGATAAAGGGCAGCTTTTCGTGTTTATATAAATGATTGTGCCTTCCAGACACAGATCGCGAGTCTTCTTGTCTACCATTTGCCATTTACTCACTAATCTATCTAAGTTAATTCAATTACTATTATCTCCTGTACTAATCCATAAAAAGTATCAGATTTTCTAATCGTTACTCATACAATATTTACTTAAAAAATGCATGACTTCAATAAACATTATTTGTATGACATGTATATCAATCGTATAGATAAAGGTTCAAAAATCATTCGTCATCACACATTATACAGTGCATGTACATAATCTCACAATCAACATTTGAGAATTGTCATAAACATATAAAGATTATCTAAATTCATATGGATCTAGAGCAAACAAGGACAACAACAAAAAATATCATAAAAGGTACAACAGTGCATCTAATTCCTGACAAATACTATGTGAAGGGTGTGCCAATAGAAACTGAGCCAAGAACTGTAGAGCGATCGATATGAGAAATTTTTATTGCACATTTAAAGCATTTGCTTAATTCAAGGAATGCTTCATTCCAAAATCATGTTGTCAGCAGGATTAAATATCGGTCTCCGAAATTGTGTGATGAATTGGCAAATTGTTGAATTTATGCATAAATCATTACACTTCGTCTGTTTGATATCTCGCATACGCCAAGAAGAAGAGAGCACTGTTGTAAATCTGTCAATCATCTACCATGTTTTCCACAGTTCTGTCAATAATGTGTCTACGTCGTTAGGAATATTTTTTAGTTTCATTCATAAGTCACTGTCTGCAACAAATATCCATGCTGTTAATAATGCTTATGTTGAGAACTAAATTTTCCATGAATATGTCAAGTTTGAAACCATGTAAATGCATCGAACTTATCTTTTATAACTTCGATGTGCTCGTCTAATACTCGGTCGTCATCAGAAAGAAAAAATAATTTGGTTCTCACACCTAGATGTTGTAGACTGCCTACGACTTCCTCTAAACCACTACCAGAAATATTTTCACCAATGACTTTCGATGTAAAATGATGAATTCGAATGTTTCATTTCCACCCAGATCAGGAATACGAAATCTTTATCTCCCGAGACGAGCATGAAGTGCACTTTGCTAACTTGCAATAAACAAGTCGCAAAGTAGCACCAGTATAAACTAAGTCAAATGAAAATCACAGGAAGAATTATTTATTGCATTACAGTTGCTCTATACTCCGTCGTGAACTGATTTAACATGTCAATTTCCTTTTCACTTGCACACTTGTTGATGATCACGGTCCTTTAATTCACTAGTAGTATGTACAGAATGTAAGGTGTTTGGGTGGACCTTTGTGTGGCGTAATGGTGTTCACATGCTTGGAGTTGGTAATGGTCGCATGTTGAATTTCATTCGCTGCCACGAGAGTTGAGTTTTCTGAAGAACTTTTTAATGCAGAAAACTGAGGTAAATTCCATTAAAAAATTCCACTCATAGAAATTGAGTAAATTGTTTAACGAGTAAAGTTAACAGTTATCGAACAGTAGTGTTTCAAGTTATGCCGGCGCAGTGGCGTCCAGGAGACCTGGGTTCAAATCTAGGTCGAGTCAAATACAAGACTTTTAAAATAGGTACATTCTGCAGTCCTGTTAAACACTCGCGTCGAAAGAATGAGATTAGGATAAATGGAACTCGTCCATATGGAGTCGCCGAATGTGCTCCCAGTATGGAACATTTAGTAATTTTCTTTTTTGTATGGCCGAAGTCATCATCAGATGCTGACACAAATTGTTTAGGGCCAAAAGTATAAATTAATGTTCAAATGTTCAGAATTCAAGCGAAATGTCATCAGGTTGAAATAGGATGTTAGGGTGATCACACCACAGAAATCTAGGCAAATGAGAATCTCATTTACTTTCCACCCTTCCATGACCTTGATAAATATCTATGGCATGTTAGTTTTACTCGTTTATCGGAACACTGGAGGTGATCTCCATAACTTGTCAGTTGGAACACGCATAAGTTAAGTGCAAGCCGAAGCGTCGCGTTATGTATAATACATTTGCATCATAGAAATTTGAAAATTTCCACAAAATTCTTTGCTACTTTTCACTGTACTCCGGATATGAGGCGAAATTCCTTCATATCGTTAAATGAGAATTCGCAGTCATAGGACTTTTGACCTTGTACATTCTGATGTCATATTTTTACATCTAAGTAAACATTATCAGACTCCAGAAGTAATCAATTTTATATACCAAGGCGACAACAATTGGCGACAGCACATCTACCCTTAACCTAATTGGAAATGTCAACAACGAAGTGGACTTAATAAGTGACTGAAAGAAGCGATATTAATAAGAAAAATCAAACCGAAAATCAAGTAAGATGAGTGTGATTCTAAGCATGACTTCGTTCTTACATAGACCTCTTGGTTGGAGAGGCAATGAGATAAGGGACCCTACGGAAGTCTATGGCAAAAGGTTTCACTAGTCATTTTGATCTCTGTGTCTGATCACTCTCGCTTCAATTCTAAAAAATATTTCGCTTCAATTATGAATATGAACCTCTGCTCTTGTACGTGTGTCTTTTATCCATTTGTCTCAGCATATGATGATGACCATGCGCATATGGTTTGAAATATTGTGAAATTTTATACTTATCAAATGTATAATAAATAAGATGATTCTCCGCCTACAAATGAACACAAATGCAGATGCAAATACAAAGAATCACTTCGAAGTGCAGCTTTTGAGTGACACAACAGCACTGGGTAAGCATGCGAGAAAAAGCCTTGCTTTGGCATTAATAAGATGAAGTATACTTCATTTAATTAATGCCAAATCAAGGGTTTTTCTCATTTTCTTATTCATTGCTGTTGTGTCACCCAAAAGCTACACTTCGATGTGATTCTTTCTTCTCATTTGTGTTCAAGCTTCTCCACATTTGTGCATATTCTTGTGTCGTAACTTTCCTTGCTCATTATTTTTTCGTATTATGAACAGTTTTGCCATGTCGTCTTTATGAACCCACCAATTTGTGATAGACTTTAATAATCATTATTTTATTTCAGTTATGAGTGAAAGTTGGAATGCTCCCCAATATCGTAAGAGAAATCTGCCATTAAATGTCCCCTTTCTTTTCATCCATGAGAAATTCTGTTGTTTCACCCAGCACAAATTGACATCCTTGGTTTTAGAATATTTTGTACCGCTGAGTGAATTTGTATACTAATGCTTGGTTTTGTTTTCTTTTGGCACAACCGGACATTGCTATGTATCATGCGAATATGCAATTACTTTCATTATTCATCAGAAAATTTGTGAAATCAGCTCATTTTAGTAGAATACCATCATGCAATTGACATACTTGGCTTACAGATAATTTCTTCACTTACCGCTGTATGACTTGTCAATGGTTGACGCTAAGATATAAATGAAAAATAAAATGTTTCAGTAATTTTACTCATAATAACTTACAAACAAATACATCTGATGCGACGACAAATATCAACATTGCGTTGATGATAATAATCACTGTTCAAAACATTTAGAAATTTAAGGAAACCGTCATCAGTCACGAACTAGTTGAAAATGAACTTATTAATCAATGTTAGAACCTACACAAGATGAAATTTAGAAGCTTTCTATCTAATTCAATTGAAAATATCAGAACTTGCGCAGATCAATGGAGAAGAAGAACATGGCATCGCTGACATCAACTGAGTGTGATCGTTAACATGAGCTAGCATCTTCTACTTTATGTAGTCGCATGCAAACTTAAATTCAAATCGTCTGTCGGAACAGGTACTGTAACGGTTCGTTCAGAACTTGAAATTTCTTGAAGTGCTGATTATTCATGTCTCTTGTGCTTCCTGTAAATTATACTTTTAATAGAATTAACAGACACATTAATACTCCAACAGTATATATAACCAAGCAAATTAGCGCAATAATTCTTCAGCCGCAATACAGAGAAAATTCATCAAAGCCTCCTAAATTAAAAGGGCGGCGTTGCCACCCCGATAGTCGAACTGCATTTTGGCAAATTTGCGGACAGATTGAAGAAATCCACGAGATATATTTCCTACATGTATTTTCAAAATCAAGGTTGATTTCTAATAATTTTGTAATATATCAACTACGCGCCACTCCGTTTCTCATCAAAAATCTGTCGCAGAATTAATAACATACATACATCTACATAAGTAGAATTATTACATCCTAATTCGTAAAGAGGGGGCATGCTTGGGTAGCTGCATGTATTTCTTCCAATGCTAGGAATCGGAAAGAATTCCTTACTTCCATGAAACAGCTAAATTAGTAACTTCTAAAACTTAATGACAATAATTTGAACAGATTATTCATTTATGATTACTTGTGATCAAAATTATTTGTAGCTACTATGAAGTCACAAATTGTGAGGAGTACTCAAAGCAGAGTACCAAGGGCTACCAATGCTGAGAAATGTATCTTACCTTGCAACTAACACTCCATTTTTCCTCAATTCGCTTGAGTTTTTATTGACACACTAAAAACAAATTTGCTTGCAGGTGAGTAACGCATGATTCATTGCAATAAGGTACGATCTGATGATCTGGTTTCCTTCAATTCCTTTAAAGTAAAACACTGCCAAGCGGTGATAATTAAACAAAACAGGATAAAGCTATAACAAGCGAAGGCACCTCAAATCGTGTCGATAGAACACGATTCTGAAACGCTAAAATAATGTGGGCGACACAAACACATAAATGTACCTCTTCAGTAACGCTCCCTCGTGAATCTACAGTAGATGTGAACGGTTGTCCTCCCATCATATCCATTCTCCATTTATTACGATTCTCCACTTCATTTTGACTCCCTGAAATATGATATTTCATTATGGAATGTCTCCAGTACATTGACAAATACTTCGCATCCGATATCCTTCTTTCATCATTCATTACAAAATCGCCGATACGCACATGATTCTTTTATTCTTACGGAAATAGTACAAACACACGCACAATGACTTCTTTGATAAAACAACGTTCACAAGCATGACGAGGGGTGTAGAATATGACAATGCAGAGGTGTTACTTCATTATGTCATTGAATGGGGAATTCCTTCCGCCGAAATGAGGATAAATGCTGACTCAAAGCATAATGGTAAGTTCGACAAAGAAAGCAATTGTCGCTACCTTATGAATAGAATTGCTATGGGTTATTTACAATGTCTTCAGTGTCACAGGATACTTTGTTCCGAGCTACAGATAGACAAGAAATTGGTTGATGTCTCAAAATTCAGTCCATGAAATTGATATCAAGTGACAACTTGTCCGAAATATCAAATATTTCTTAACATCCAACAGACGCTCTTGACGTACATCTTCCTCCGAGCATCTTTCACTGAAGACTTTTTATGCTTATCAGAAATCAACAGAATTCGTTGTCAATGAGAAAAAAAGCAAGTAAAGGAACACAACATTGACCTATAAGTGAAATATATATAGAAGCAAAACATTACTTGTTTGTTCATCGGCATTTGTTGGTGAGAAAAGTTAAGCTTCAATGTTCTTTCTATCAGAGATATTCAGACACAAACCCGTTTTGGCATGTGATCAGTTATTTGA
The DNA here is from genome assembly GCA_907163375.1 of Prostheceraeus crozeri. Classification (NCBI taxonomy): domain Eukaryota; kingdom Metazoa; phylum Platyhelminthes; order Polycladida; family Euryleptidae; genus Prostheceraeus; species Prostheceraeus crozeri. The sequence continues at coordinate 415,016 of CAJQUW010015840.1, read as the reverse complement.
TGATAGACAATTACATATCCAAACTTGACTTGAAACATTATTTGTATGTCATATTTACCTGTATTTTATGGTTATCTCTAATTTTTGAAAAGGTCTGATATTCAAGCATAAATTACCGGCTGATGGACATTCTATGATGCTGTGATTGCCAACGCAGGGTTTATTGCCTTTGTTGTTTGATAATAGTTCTTTCATCGTTCCGAGGTCACAAAATAATGGTCAAATTGCCTCAAGGATGTCACAATACACAAAAATGGGATAGTGGAAACATGGAGGAATGCCACATTTCAACTGTCCATTTTTGATCATTGATTTTTACTAAATGCTGTTTTGATTTAGATTTGATCGACATCTTGAAATGTGATTATTCTTTCTTACTTGTATATTTTGATAATTTATTTATTGCTGAATGACTTGCAATGAATTCTTGTCAATAGATCTATTCCACTATTTCCACAAACACTTTGACTAGTTATTTTGGTCACATCGATTTATTATGAGAACAACAATCCATAAACGATACTTTTTTGATCCGTGAGAGGGGAAGGCGTGCGTAATCAAGTAGCAGCCCAACAACTGCTGCTTCTATACTGTTATTTTTAACATTTTGATTACGTTAATAATGATTGTATCATCAGATTATAATTATACTTGACTTGGTGTCATTAACTCGTATACGAAGAGGTATCTAAAGGCAGAGGAAGCAATAATTTCATAATGATAATTACCTTTGTTTACTTACTCAACATAATGCACACTGGATGTAATTATACAACTTCAACAAGTCATGTTTATATAGGTATCATCTAATTGGTTTGTTTTTTTTCATCAAGACAGCGGAACAGTGATTCCATTCGAAACTTTCTTTTCGAAACACGCAAAACTACTCTGATAGATTCAATGACAATGCGAGAAAGACAAGGTGAAAATTAGTCGTTGTATCGGACTTCTTTTGATATTTATGAATCAAAATTTTAATTCAAATTCCATTTGAGATTATCTAAGATTAGTAACATATTGTCAGCAAACTTAAACAATAGCAGTTTCTTAATAATCCCTTTGCCAATGAAGGATATTCTTTTCAAAGTAATCTTCAAGCTGCAATGCGGTAAAATGGTAGGAAATGAAGAGCATCTTTTTGTTATTCGAAAATGAATATGGAAAACATATTTCCACATTTGAATTTACTTCTATATAAATATTACATTGTGATAATTTGATTTAATAATTTGCATGAGAAATACCAGAGTTGCGTTAATATCTGCTTGATGAAAGTTTCGGCTCAAATGAAAAGTCATCCGAAAGCTCGGAAATTTGATTCGCTCATATTGAAAGTGTTGTTGAAATCTTACACGTAATTTCATATTAAAAAAGGAATTGATTTGACATTTCAAATCATTCGCTGTGGCCGTCTCCACGAAATTGGCTCATTGACTAGCATTTAAATGTACAATCAAATGCTACATTCTTACAACAAAAATGTACAGAAACAACAAAGTGATTCAGCCTACTAGTAATAATGCTACTAAATAGTTTTTTCAAAATAAAGTTTCAATTGTTATTTGCGCAACAAGTGCAAAGCATACATCTTTTTTTCATTTTCCGAAGCGCAAGGTTACAGCAAGGGCATAGTTTGTTGATCGCGAATAATGCAATTAAGATGGATATCTTTGCACGAGTTGCGTAAGTAACTTTATATTTCACAGGATCGTCAGAATCTATGACCATCAGAATTTTGAAGCTGTCAAAAATCTACCTCTGTTTGTCATGGAATTGTAGATATCTGCAGTATATCTTCAGATTTCCATGTAGATGATACCGAAGTCACACTGTTCATTTGAAGATGTTGAAATTTTGCTGCGAATTTCTAGCCATAATGCAGCATTCTCAAATAAATGAATCAAAGAAAATATAGAGACCAAAGTCTAAACAAATTCAAAACCGAAACATAAGAGTCTGATTTTCGGAACAGAATTTCTTGCGCAAAGTGATGGAATGGTAAATTAGTCGCTCAACTTTGCAGAAATTTTGATGAATTCATTTATTAATATTGTTTACTGTCTTGGCCATAGTCGCAGTTTAATGCGTTCAATAAGCCCACGTTTATTGGAAGAAAAGAGGAATTCTGAAGAATGCGGTGACTGGTTACATAAGTCGTAGACTATTCCATTAATAGCGACATTATGGAATAAAGTTCACTAATTTATTACTCAGACTTAAGTGATCGGAATTATTTTCTTTGTTTAATTATTGACAAAAAAGATGTACACTCCTAGACAACCAAAATCAGTTCTCGGCAGATTAGATTGAGAATCATTCCAATGACCCACACTTAAAGCTTTTTGATGTTTTAAGAAGGACGACATTACAAGACCGACCAATGAAATTCATCTGCTAGACTTAGCGTCATGGATTTGAATTAGTAAAACTAATGCAATGTTGAAAAAGTTTAATGGAATAGCACTTACAGCTCTTATAAATACTCACAGCTTCAATCGATGACGTTAATACTTTATTGCAGTGATGCTGAAGATGAAACTCAGGAATTATGATGAGCTTCTAAAAAACATCAAATCAGAGTGAAATCATCACCATGGTGGAATAAATCGCCATAAGATTGAAATTGCTATGTCTGAAGAGAGAAATGAAGGCTAATTGGATTGTACAAGGTAGAAAATGCACGAGAAACGCATTGAAAAAGGAGATAGTATCATAACCGTACGCAAGAATACATCAGAGAAGAATGTTTCCAAAGTTTTGGTTACAGATGAGTAAATGGAAAATGATTGGAAATGCTATCTGTTTCGAAAAATGCAGAGTAAAAATCCAGATGAAATTTGCACCATTTATGACCAGCGTCATACAATCAATGAAAATTTCAAACAGTTTCAAAATATCCATGGTGCACCTCAGCGAACATTTGTCGCTGGGCTTGTAATGATTGACATAAGTTAAGTCCGGCCGCCAGAGCGAGATTCCGGAGGGATGGAGGCCGAAAATGAGACTTTCACAGATTGATGTAAGCAAATAAATACACCTTATGAGTACTACGATTCTTCGCGTCTGCCTAGCTCTAACCGGCTCCTTTTCTTGTCAGACAGGATCAAACAAAAGAGCATGTGAATCCAAAGGGAAGCAGACTGGCAAAATGGCATTTGTCTGTGTCTTTTCTGACAAAGTGAGAGGCACTTAGTCTAGCTCCATAACTTTTGTAATGGAGCCTTTTCAGATCATTTACTATCTCATGTTTGTGCTCTAGACAAAGTACTTCTCACATAATCAAAGAAAAGACAAATGTCATAAAGCGGTACTCTAAATAAAGAGAGACATTCGAACTCCATAATTTATGTCTACATGTACAAGGTTGTGTTATTTTGTCATAATACTTGTAGGTCACCATGAGGACTTCTTTTGATTCGCATGATTTATGTCAAAGATGGAAACCGGACGCGAAACTATTTCAGGCCAGCTTTTATTATCTTAATCAATGAGCAAATTATCACCAAGCAAGATTGAAAAACGTCTTGTGATCACTCAGTTAAGCTATATTAACTTCACTATTGTTCAATGTTTTAGTTATTACGTACTTTCTAAGCATATCGGAAATGGTTATATTTGACGATATCTGACGGGAAGGCTTTCAAATAAAAGGTTTTCAAAACAATCTTATAGATAACGTAGTTTATGTGCAACTAATGAAGCTGATACTTCGTCACCACCAAGCGGGTAATCAAATATGAAAATTGTGATGTGTAATCAATTATCGGCAGGGCTAATGCCAAACAAAACAGCGATTTCGTATAGCAGAAGTAAATATGCACACTATGTAGTCATTTTGCAACGTTATTCATTGCAATTTGCAATTTGTATAACATGGTATCGCTAAATACTTATCTTTATGAAATTTTACATAGCAATAACTATAGTCATTAAGTGATGTATATCAGAAACGGGTAACTACATGCATATCAAGCTACTTTGCTTAAATACATTCTAGACGAAGAAAAATGTTACGGAATATTATCAGTACTTAAGTTTGAAAAAATACATTATAGCATTTTCTCTCTTTTCTATTTGTCTAAAACATGGATTTGTCGTGGGTAATCCCCGTCTGAGACGATAATAAAAACTTTTCATTAAAATTACAATAATCGGGTATTCGAGATTGCTTTGCAATAAGCGCTATGGGAAATTAGACTAACCTTGCCGATGTACAGATTCTTTACTCATACCAGAATTAGTACTCATTTCCTATCATTGAACTCATTCATACAAGAGCCCCCCACATAAACATCATTGCTGCCTTCTTATCTGAGCAAGTTAAAATAATATTCCGTGCCGAGATTTTGTCTGTAGGCCTATGCTAGCTAGGCCTAAATATTTTTGATTGGAACCGGTAGGCCTATCTCGACTAATGATTTTGAAAAGTTAAATATTAGCCTCATCAGCATTTTCAGTGACTTGCTACTGGTGTGAAACTGGCCTGCTTCCGGCGTCCTGCTCGGAGGTTGATGCCAGCTGCCGAACCGAACTTTGAAAATCTCGGTCTGTTTCCATGTCTGATTCACTGGGAAGAACCCAACTCAGATGTAGGTCTTCACATTTGTCGCAACACCACGTGATTCGTATCGAGATGTTTCATAATAATCTAATACTTTGATTTATTGACTTCCACTTTCACAAGAAAGTGGAAATAAATATTAGGACTGGATTCACCATATCGCTATTGATTTTTCGCAAAAAAAGAAGAGTTGGTTTTTGGGTCAATAAGATAATCAATAATTGTATCTAAGGTAAGTGTGGTTTCGGTAAATAAATTTCTTATTGTTTGTAGTTTTAAGTTAAATAATTTTCTGAAAAGTGAAAAGTTATCTAATGAATGTATATTGCAAAACTGACCACAAAGCATGCTTCTTCCGTGAATTACTTGCTACATTTTGATCGCAATCCTTCACTGTGAATAGGATAAATCTAAAATCTAGGAAGACTGCTGCTATATACTCCTTAAATTTATGAAATGAAACATGACTGCATGGAATCTGAATAATGATTGCACTGAATATAAGCACACAAGACGTCGGCCGATCCAATAAAACGGCGAAGAGAAATTGAGTCGCCAAGGAAAGTAAGTTTTCTTCATTTTATCAGTTTCATCACATTCTTCTTATTCTTGCTGTCTTGCAATAATTACAATGTAGTGACATGCCAAAGCTGCATTTCAAATAATATGCCATGCTGCTGATTTTCTAAAGTTTCAGAGGTTTTATTCAGCATGTCACGTCATTTAATAATTAAACGTGATGAGTTTCACAAGAACTTTAAAGTAATTTTGTTTTCCTAAATAGAATTCATCTTTTTGAAACAGAAATGCAGGAGCATGGAGAATGCTCATTTTTCAATATCATCTATCTAGAACTGTAAATGGAGATCTTGTAAACAAAGTCAGAAATCATATATCTGTAACAAAATTCCTGTTCTTGAAATAGAAATCTGAATTGTATTGCATAAACTGCAGTAAGCTTTCGTTGCTGTGATGGAAGATGTCATGCTTGTCTTAAACATTGGAAGCGGGTTAGCTTTCACTTGATGGATTTGATCAGAAGTTAGGAAGTTTACGACAAAACTTCTTCACTCGGATAAATTACAAAATCGAACACATCTTGTCTACAAATTCTCTTGAGAAAATGACAAGATCTCAGGATTATCGAGCAGAATTAGTTTTTGATAAGAATTTATATTAGATTAACATGATTGAAATATACATGTATGCAAATAACTGAAAAATAAGTGAAACTATTTGCATTTTGGATATGTAATATTTATTGATTCTTCTTAACTTCTCGTCTCCTCAGTTTTTGATTTCTCTGATCAAATGAAGCAATTGATGCAATCGCTACTACAATTTTAGATTGAAAGGAATAATGACACTTCTATCTAAAAAAACGCCCTGTCCAATAACAATCTGTCATTCGCAAAGGTGATGCCTTTCAAAAGGGATGATGCAAAGGGTTTTACCCGATCCAGTCTATTGACTGGTTCGCCACTCCAAATAATGAAGAAGCAATGCAATAAAATGTCCTCTCTCTCTCTTTGCTGAAGAAAATAGCTGCTAAGTACATAGATCGAACATTTTCTTCACAGCATTTTTTCACTCACTATCTCTCTCCACTCTCTCTCACTCCCTATCTCATTATTCGCTTTTTGATATCTTTTCAGTTTTTGAGTTAATAAAAGAGCAAAATAAAATATAGCAAAAACTAGACGAGATTTAACTGCTTCCTTGTTTTTCTGTCCGTCATTGTCTGACCTCCAAAGTGCAATTTATCTGAAAGGTCCTCCATGCGCATGTGTCTGTTTGATTTCTATAGTTGCGATTTCTACGGTTCTGTTACACCAAACAAAACGTTAAGGACATGACTTATTTGTCCAGTCTGACATCGGGTGACCTGAAAGATTCGAAATGTTAGTGCTTTGCTCATATACCTATTGTGATTTCCGCAGTAGACTTACTGCGTAATTAATCGATTTTCTCTTCAACGGTACAACAATTTTGTCAGTCTTAAATGGAAGGTATAGAGGTTTTCTTAGATTACTTATGGGCGTCGGATTACTAAAAGTGCAATTAAATACAAAACAATTACACATGTAAGAACGTAGTGAGCGGAAAGATAAACTCAATGCATTGGTTAAACAGTGAGAATTGTCTTTTATCGCTTACAGAATGTGGACTTGCTGTGAATTCCTTCAAAATGCTTAATGCAATTGCAATTATCAAGCATCCCCCTCGAGAAAAAGAGAGGCAACAGATTCTTCCAGAAGCCATAGTTCAAATCGTGAAATCAGTGGGCTATAAATCTTAGTTTAAATCGTGTTTAACAGCATTTTCAAGATAAAGAGAGGGAAACTTGTGGACGTGAGTAATGCGGAAATTAAAGGTCATCTTCAAAAAATTGCAACTGTTTTTCTCCTACAAATTCTAAGCTGCATTGCACTTTCGGCCCAGGGGACAGGGGAAAGTATGAAGAGTTACACCGATTTTGCAATTTGCATTTACCCCCTTATCTGCTATTTTTACCGGAAATAGAAAATCAGAAAAGTGTGTTGCTAAATGACCCACTAGGTTGAAGAAAATCATGACATAATCAACATTTTCGATTTCTGTCATATACGCATCCGCTTCCGTTTTTGTTCAAATGCTATGTCGCATGAATGACAGAGATTTAAGGTGGCGGAACATACAAAATCGGTGGTTATTTGTGACATCACCAACTTTTCGTGTCCTTCTAACATCAAAATTTCCGGCCGGTGAGATAAATGGGTTGACACCGGGTCAGGTTTTCTATGCCTAAAAAGATTCTAATTAGTGAACCTTCGATAACTACAGATTCTTGCCGTAAGGCGGTATATTGTAAATTATTTCACCAAATTGCTTTTATGTTTAAAAACAAATGATGATAATCCTGCATCTTTGCATAGTACATCGAAAACGTAACCATTGTCAGCTACTGAGAGCTGTAATTTTGTAGGGACTGGTATCACGGCAACGTGTGTTCTCGGCGTTATTTTGTTTTCAGTGTTCAGTGTCCATGTTCATTCTTCAATTCGTTTGATATCACAGTGTTGGATTTTTAAGGTTGAATTCAGTCGAATAATCTATCCTGAATTTTGCTCACCAAGCGTCTGCTACATTGAGATAGAAAAATTTGGACTGGATGGGATTGCCTGATGTACCTCACTTCTCTTATTTTTTAATTTGTCTGTTTCCTTGTATTCGAATATTCAAAATAATAATTTTTAAGTATCACAAAGTTCTTTAAACTCTGCATCAAAATTATTTCAAAATTTCACATACTATATGTATGGTCATTCAACTTCAGATAAGCATGAGCTGTCAAATGCGACAAAAAGCTGCAAAAGAGCGACAGAGCATGTATTTTGTGACTCCTATTGTCAATGAGTTGCCGAGAAGAGTCTGCGGTGCATTTAATGTTTCAATAATAGTCTAATGAAATTTATGTTTTTAATTTATTAACCATTTTCAAATGGGTTTTCCACCTACAGCTTTGTATTTTCCGAAGGTTGGAAGAAGATGCGCAAATGCCTGTTGTAGTTGGAAACGATCGGGCATGAGTTATGGTCTAAGATTCCATCAGACAAAGCGGAATGTTAATATTCGATAAGCTTGGCTACAGTTGTAGAATTTACGTGACTGAACACAACACTCAGCCGTTATGGGAGTCAGACACTGCGAGTCACGCTCTGACGATTATCATCATTCATCATTCTTCGATCTTCTTCCATGGAATTTTGAAGCCAAATCCTGTCGAATTCGGACTTGTTTTAATAAGAAAAGTGGACAGATTTGCATTATAAGAATCAATCATACCATCTATCTAATTATGCCAATCATCTATTGCCAAATACGTTTTCACCTTCTATTTCTATGCTCGTGGACAATTTTAATGATTATTTTATGAAAGAATCCTTATGAAAAACACTGCCCATCCAATGCTTAACATTCTGTATTGGTGATGATTAATTAACTGGATTGAAGCCTGGAGAGATTGATCGAAGATCATTTACTATGCCGAGATAATTGCGAGGATTACCTTCACTTCATGACATCAATGTTTTCATGATGTCAAGAATGATTGCAAAAAACGGAATTTTTCCAATTCAGTGTTGACAATCAAAAAGCGAGCTAATTTTGTGAATTGTCGAGAATTGTGCATACGAAAATACAAGTATACTTCAACCAAACGTTATACAACATCAGCTCGCTGGTTCGAGATTCGCTGCTAGCGAACTTATGTTGTGTACGTTTAGTTGAAATATGCTTATTAGCGCACTTGCATATACTAACCTACTAATTAATAAGTTATTTTCGTCGAATCGAAGATTTCCATTTCAAAAGATTCAAATCGTCTGATGAGAGATAAATTTAATGATAATCACAAAGAATTCCAATCCCAATAAGTTATAAAAGACTGAAGAGTGCCAGGTCTCTGGGCACAGAGTAGAAAGATACCCACTGATTTGAGAAATTAAATGCTCAAACTACCCAAATATGTGGAAATTTTTTTAATCCAAAGCAAGTCTAGATATCAGGGTATGTGCAAAGGTATGTATCAACTGAATGTGGTCGTAGCTTTGCATTATGTAGTCAGCTTTTGAGGTTTATATTGCTTCATACAACAAAAAATACGAAGACGACTAATATATCAAGAAACCATCAAAAATTTGAAAATATAACGGATGAAACTATGGAACAAATTAATATCATTGAAATATTTTTCTCTTTTGATATCTTTAGGCTTGGGATTTGCAGAGAGCACTTTCCCATGAGGTTGATGCTGCAAGAATTTGATATTAAATGCATGCACACTGCACAGTGCAGGTTTTAAGACATATTAAGGAATGACACCCATCTGAAGAGCTTTTTAATCATTGTAGAGCTCTAATGCACAGATGATAGTCTGAAGGCACGTTATTCAACTCCCTCAAAAATCAATTTTCTGTTTAATTGCATGTATAGGCCTATATTCAATTCACAGCTTTATAACATGTGAACATACATGTAACTTTGAAGATAGATTTTATCTGTATTATTGTTTAAGGTTGATACCGGCAAAGATTTAGTTCACCCCTCCGGTCATGACTATGCAGGTGAATGTTTCTTCAGCCTCTTTCTCGCTGTTTATTCACTACACTCTTTGTTGCAACTACTAGCGTGTTTTGCTAACTGCTTTGGCTACAAACACACATGATTAGGCCTATTTCTGCATTTGTAAAGTATGACACACTAATAAAGCTATATAACTATCTGTTACAACAGATTTCCAGATAACTTACTTGGGGTTGCGCGCTGATAAACTCATCTAGGTTTGGAGTCGGCTACATTTTTCTGTCGAAACCACTGATCTTTTTATTCCATACAAATAAAATGATTTTGATGGCAGCTAGGATATTAACGAACATGCATAATATATAAATTCTTCTTTGATCTACATGTTCATCAAATGTGATCAATCTGATACACAATGTGCGCGTAAATGTCATAAAATTATGTCAGCATTTACATGTTTGTACAAGTTTTGCTAAACAAACTTCAAAGAAAACAGAAAATACTGATCAAAATAATGCACCGAAAGGAAAGACAGTCTCTGAAACTGGATTTCTATAAAAACGAAGAGTTCATGAATATAGAAACTATGTATGAGTATGAGCTACTGATACTTGCTATAAAATCAAATATCAAAGTGACATCCTACCCGTCCCTTATAATGAATATGTTATGTGCTCGAGGAGACATGATGAAAATTTCCAAATACCTCTCTGTAGGACCTCTCTGGAGCAAAAAACAAGTACGTTTACCATTCCCTTCAAATGGAGCATGCTACCAGTCAAAATTAAAACTGCAAAATCAATAAGAGAATTCAAGCGAAACCTGAAGTTGCATCTGATTGAGAAAATGATATCATTCTAACATTCAATAGGAAGCGAAAGTTGTTGCATTTATACTGATCAATCATTGAAAATATAAATAGATCTTCTTTGAAAGATGAAAAGATGATGAATTGTAGAATTTTTATATGGTAAAAACTTTGTGTAAATGCTCAGTATGAGAGCTCTTCTCACTGTTTGTAAAAACAACTGTTTAAAATAAAAGAAATGATTCCAATAGAAATTGAAAAATATTTTCATATACAGCTTTTGATAAAAGACTACTGAAAGTTATAATGTATAAAAAGTTCATGTAAATTTCGTGCATGCCCAGTTATTGTCCCAAGACGATATGTTATATGTATTTTTTCTTCTGCAACAATTGGCTGCAAAAAGTATTCGTGAATGAGAATATAAAATGACTGAAAATTGTAAGTAAACATGTTTATATAACTGAGTTAAAATGTCATGTTTGATGCTGATGTCAATCTTGATTTACATGCTGTAAAGTGCCTTGTGTCACCTGCGCAGGGCCAGTTCATATACCCCAACTATGTGTTTCCTCTGGTCATTTTCTCCTTCTTTTATGACTTTGTACCAAGCCAAACACAAGATGTATCTTTGTACATACATGTATGAATTCATTGATTGTTATGTAGAGAATAAAGAATTATTCTATTCTATTCTATGTACCATCTTGTACTCGTACTTCAATATGCCATTGTGCCATTGCGCTTTAGTGTCATGATCAGATATGATGTGACAATGCAAATATCAAATTGCTAGAATGGAATTACCTAAGCCTTTCAGATAGACTATGTATCTTTCAATCTTATTAAGTTTTATAAACAGCCTTACATGTATGTTATATAGCTCTTTGATAAACGAAAATTTTCATACATTTGTGATCACTTGATGAAATTTTATTGTTTTCTGAAAACTGGAAATGATGAGATAAAAATAATGTGCATAAGTTTCAGATGGACATAGATCTGTCACACAAGTGCTGCATTGTGCATTGCCTAGGTAGGTCTACAATACTGAACAAATCCTTACTTTTTCTCATGATAAGTTCCAAATCTTCCTGCTCATCATGACAATTAGAGACACGGTTGATAATCATTTATAATAATCATAAATAATCAGGAGTTTAATCCTACAGTTCCATGTAGATGTTCATTTCATGATAATAACTAACTTTCCAGTCACTCTGCTCACATCATATATTCTAGACAATATCATTCTTCGAGATGATAAACCCCTATCGAATTGATAATTACTTCAATAAAGACATTTATGCCCAGATATCTGACAATGATGTACGTATATCTATAAGTGAGCATGAATAAGTGTCTGATTAATTTGTTCTTGAAGATCGTATTTGATCATTGAACTAGACAGAGAGTAGAGTAATCTATATCATGAAATTTCACTGCGCATTACTCACTCTGTTAAAACATTTTCATTAATCTGGATTACTCCACAGAACAACTTAATTATCGTACATGGAACCGACATCTTCAAGAGATGGATAAAGTTTCATACAAGCTCAAGCATGAGCGACTCTTACAACTCAACGCACATCACAGAGACCGGCACCAAAATGATAAAAAGATTAAATGATGACGCACTTGCACTTCCAAAGAAATTGACACTAAGCTGTTCACGTTAAAAGGAAAGAGAACAAGAGGAACTTTTATTAACGTATTTTTCATTGAAAAAATTTGCTCGTGAGATTTTGAAACAAAAATTATTCGAACACAAATCTTGAGTAGGTACATGTTGAAGAGAATTGCAGAGAGCAATTTAGTTCTATCATTATTTTCATCTCTCAGTCAACGAAGTAGGCTGTATAAATAACAGAGTTAATACCCGCAATTTGCGAAGTCGTTGTGCATCTACATGTATTGCACTTTCGCAGAGGGTGGCACTCTGTAAGATTACTGCTGAATACGCGAACTACTTACACAGTTATCAATCATGCTATGACAGCGAAAGAGGATTTTAGGACTTTGTACATTTATTCATTTATTTCTGTAGCCTTTGAGAATAGACTATATGCCTTTCAATGAAAGTTTATTTCAAATATTTATCACTGGAGGCGATGGCAGTTTCGTGCATTCAAGAAGTTCAACATCATAACATATTTTTCATCTTTTGTCAATCATTACCTTCACTCAGACGTATACAAAAAACATTGCAGCGGTGCGAACTCGTCATCAAAGCGCCCATAAATGTCAGATATTTTGTTACTTTGAAATGGACAATATATCTAATACTATAATTTACATGCATGTGATGTCAGACCTCATATTCTATATTAACATGTATTTCAGCTGTCAATGATCATAATTCACACAGCTTCAAATCAATATAAAATACAGATCTGGGAGTGTTTTGAAATGATTGAAAAATGTCATTTGATTAGGAGAATTAAAAATAGGCATGACATTTTAGCACGACTTGACATCAATTTGAACAGAAAGGCTAATATTCACCTGATACGATATCATGGCATCCCATGTTTTAATATTTCTCCATTGATGAGAACTAAGAAGGGAGCAGTATTGGAGGCTACCAGACCATATTAGCTGCACATTCGGTGGACTAGCTTCAGTGGACCACAGCAGTTATTTTCGAATCGGAATATCAGGGTTTGTTTGTTATGATATACAACAAAGTGCAATCAAATTAGAAATTCAAGGCCAGATTGCTCATTTTAATGGTTTCTTAAATGACTATATTTCCAAAATGCAAGTTCATTTTCTCTGAATACTTTCAGAACATACCAGAAAAAGCTGACAATACATATCGCCATAAAACCTTCATGGATGCAAGTTGCAAACTTCCTAAACTACAGGACGAAGCTAGATAAACATTGTTGAAAAGTACTAACTCGCAGTCATGCTAACGTAGCTGGAAGAGTTCACAATGAAGAGGTTTCCGTGTATATACTATTATTCATTCTGTATTCGGACTGCTTAGTGCAGTAAGTACAATTTACCGCAACTAAAATGACTGGTAATCAACCTCCTTTATGGTGTTTGCTTCAGGGTTGGATGGCTTGTCCCAAGAGTGGTGAGTAGTAGTGATAAAAATCGTCCTGGTAAAAGCTATAAAAACTGGAAAACTGGTCAAAACTACTTCTTGTAATTGCATGATATGCGGTGCATTTGCGCAATCTCAAGTTTTAGGCTATTGGATGTAGAATGTGAAATCTGTGGATTTACTTGATTCACTCATTATGAAACCCATAATATGCGATAGAACATATGAAGGTAGCCAATGGCATTTAGTAACTGAAGAGAAATTTTATCATCTTCCATCAATGCTTAAGCAATAAAATAGCCACATTAGCCTATTTCTTACATAACACCCAAAATCGCATTGAAGACATTGTTTAGTTTTTGTCTATTTTTTTTATTCATTACCTATTTCTCTTTTCATCATAACTAATTTAAACCTGACTCCCTAAATTCTTACAAAACATTGTTCCTAAAATTATTTTGTGTATTCGACTGACGACAACAGAAAGTGAATATCTTCATCACGAAAAAACATGATCATGTGCCTTGTGTATTAGTCAAGTGAAGCTGATGAAATGTATGTTTATAGTTAATCCCTGACAACAGCAGATGTAAGCAGGATTTAAGCTACTGTAGGATGTGATGTCTCAATTCGATTATACAACAACCAGTATAGAGACACGGACCCAAATATTGGGTATAGAGTATGCAGTGCACTCTACATACAGTATAGAGAAGGACGTAAATATTGGTTAACAATTAATATTTATGACAGTGTAAGTTTTCCACGTACGCTAATATTTCCATTTTCCCATTTACTGGTTTTTACACCTTTTTTCCGGTATTCAATCATTTTCCCACCTGCCCTGGTAAAAATTAGCTTTTCCCAAAAACTTGACAACCCCGGCTTGTTTGGATTAAACTCCGATCGATCAGTGAAACTTTTCTCAAACATCTTATTTGGAATACTTAATCTGCATCCAGTTGGTACAATTTGTTGCAAGCATAATCAAAGTGATTCGTGATCAAATGTGTATACTAGTAAGTCAAAAGTGTAAAGTGTACTTACGAGGAATACAAAGTCGACGATCCTTTGGTGAGCATTTTCTTCGTCTATACAGAAGAGCAGCAATGGCGACAATAAGAATACTCGCACAAACTCCTGTGACAGAGACCAGAATGACAATGATAATGAAGTTATCATTTGATCTTCCTCGTACAGGAACGTGATTGAGTCCTGGACTTTTATGAGGAGGTCCATTGATAATTTTGATCTTCAGCACAGTGATCGCGTGTTGTGGTGGTTGACCACCATCTCGTGCTTCTATAAAAACGTGATACATTCGGACATCTTTTCTTTCTAAATCTCTCTTCAATGTGATCTCGCCCGTGCTAGAATCAAGGTTGAACAATGAAGAAATAGTGTCCGCAGCCGCAGACACCTCTGAAGGTCGAATGAAATAGCTGATACGTCCATTGGCATTCACATCCTTGTCTGTGGCACTGACTTTAGCGACCGTTTTCCCCGCTCTCTGCGAGCTCCATAGAACCAATGTGTCATTATGTAGATTTGGAAAACGGAACTCAGGACTGGAATCGTTGATGTCGTCAACGGTTATGACGAGTGTTGAAGTAGACGTCAAAGTTGGAGGTGCTGGATTGACCACCTTCACCAGAAAATCGTATTCTGCTCTTTGCTCACGATCCAATCCTCGCCGCAAGAGAACAAGTTGACCAGATGGAGATAAGTGGAAGAACCCTGATTCGTCTGGTGAAATTGGTTCCATTGAATAAACCATTTTGGCATTATCTTTGAGATCTGCGTCTGTTGCATTCAATTGTGTGATAGATTCGCCTGAAAATAAAGGATGAAAAACATAAAGAGTCTCAAAGTTCATTTACTGGTTAGGTATATCTGAAGGTACTTGAGAGAATCAAAGTCAGGCAAATAAAAGTATGTCAAACTACAGGAAAAGAAATCTAATTAATTCCATATAAATACGTGACGTGTCGTCTTTCGTCAGATCATCGCATACATTATGTTTAGTCTATGATTTCACATGGTCTAGCGGAATAAAGCAGCGTATTCTGGCAATCTTATGAATTAGTAATAGTAAAGTCATGTTCTGGAACACATTGTCCCTAAATGCAACACTGCTCTTAATTATTTTACCTATACCGGTAGCTCATTTACCTCGGTGACATTCCTAAGCATCCTGATATTGAATATCTGAAGAGAATGACAACTATTAAGTCAATGCAAGACATCAGCACCCTTGATTCCCGGACCGCACTCGCCCGACCTAGGAATCGAACTGAAGTCCGCGGTGGAGACGAGCTTCCACCTTCTTCAGTAGGCCACGCTGAATTATTCTCTTCAGATATTCAATGTATTGCATAGTTTTTGTAGCACTGTCTTGGTGTGCAGCACACATACAAGCAAAACACCAAGACAGTGTAACAAAAAGTATGTAATTTATCGCCTTGAATGTACCATTTGCAATAAATTTTATATCGGCGAAACTTCAAGAACAGTAAGATCTCGTATAAATGAGCATGCTAAGTAACTCTTCTTCTACATTTTACCAACACATACAACACATCAATAACAACAATCCAAAATCATCGATAAAATGGACCATACTTGTGGCTGAAAGAAACAACGCAAAGCGAAAGGCAATGGAATCCCTTTCAATCAAACAAGAATCGAATTTAAGTAGTGGATGCTCAGGTGAATCTCTTCTGCCTTTTTCAATAAATGAACTTTTTATAATTATTTAAATATTTTTTTGTATACCAATATGTACGGTATATTTTATATTTTATATGTCTATTAACAATTGTTCTACATCCATCAATTGTCATGATTTCTGTTCTCTTTATGTTCAGCTCTATTGTTCCAAGAAATCTCTTGCACCATGTACATAGTTCACTCCTAGATTACAGTTCCAAATTTTTTGAAATTCAATAATTTGCACAATCATTGCATGAATACTTCGATTGCTCTATTAAAGGTACTCGAAACATTGTGCAACTCCAAAGCTTTTTGTTCCACGGAAAGCCAGAGATGATTTTTCATTTGTTACTTAATACAAGTCACTAATTATGAATTCATGCTATAATGCTCATCATCTCAAATAGCACACATCAACGTAAAATACATTTGCTGTATTTTTCTAAATGCGATATACCGGTAGTTTCTAATATCAATTTAATGTTTTTTTAGCCCATCAGTTTTACCACCGGTTTTAAAATCGTGCTTTAAAACATGAATTTTCAGTGTGCTTTAAAATAGCAGATTCACAGCTTACTGCAATACTGCAGAGAAATATAGTCGAAAATGACAAACATGAGGCACATGACATAGACATGCAACCTAGAAAAGTTGCAGACAGCAAGTTATCGACATAACCGGTGCTATGCTTCACACATCACAACAACCTATGAAGTTGCTGATGAACCTTTTGAAGTTGCTGATTTCCTTAATAGATTGTTCAAATTGAAAAGAAATTATGTAAAATGCTGTAATAAAACAATTAAAGCGACACAAGCCTAAAAAGCTAAAACCTTGTTTTATTTAGTGAAACTTGAGCTTGCATATGTTACTAATCGAGCGCATGCATATTTCTCTCTTGAAGAAGGTAGCATGAATCGGATCAGAAATACATTCAGACCGAAGTGTGTTTGAGTTCAATCCTCATAGACTAGCAGAGTGAACCTGAACTTATTTCTCGTTCTCATAAATCTCCTACTCAGAGTTCATAAGATCAGTTGTCTTACTTGAAATTATTAATCTCGAAATGTCATTCGATGTCCTTCGGGACATTTCAACGGTTTCCCCTTTGCATAAGGAATCCAGCGCAGGTGTCTAGTACATTCTCTAGTAATCACCATGAAGAGACAGACAATAGACATGAGGAGGAAAGCAATAGGTTCAATTCTTAATCATCATTTCTGTGCAATGAAAAGTCGGTTGTTCTTTGTTTTACTTTCTCATGCAAAACGCTAATTGGAAAAAACGTTTTCAAAGTATTATGAAATTCGATATGTTTAAGACAATTCCGACTTCGCATCTGTACATTTCTGTACATTGTATTACAGCAATTTCTTAATAATGAACAGAAGCACGTTATCAACCGACATGATAACGAAAAAAAGGCATTTCCCCGCGTTCGGGCATAAGAGGTAGAAATGATATCGAAATATTCGATTTTTCTGTTTGTAAATCAATTCACAGGGATCGCGAAGAAACTGCATCTTGAAATTCAACAAACAAGCAAGCCTTTGAAGCATTTTTCATACCATAAAATTATATGGAAATTCTGCGAGAGTTCCCACTAATTATGACGTCGAAGAGCTTTTTGTTTGAAATGACATGTGGGTTATTTGATTTTGAGATTAGTGAGGAAATCTGAACATAGGTAGACCCCAGTATCAGAAGATAGGTGGACTAATAAGTGGCTACTTTCCTCCAATATAATCCAAAAGTCAATTTTCCAAGTGCGATAGCAACATATAATTTCCGAATTGGATAACGTTGCAAGATTATCCACAAATGAATGACATTACAAATGTATATAAAATATATGTAAAAATGCACAATTAAAAAATGAGCAAAGGAAGATATTCAGATGATAGTCACTCTGAAAAAGTAATGTTGGTGAATAAAACATTTGCAGATAAGATTCCTCAATTGTGAAATGAATCAATGCGGTCATAAATGTAGCGTGCCTGGATGAAGAGGATGTTCGGCATCTTCTTGAATGAATTCTAATCACTTATTATATGGTGATCTATTTATCCAGAAATAAGTTTCAATTTTTAGGGCAATATATTTTAAGCTTCATTTATATTAGTTAACATGTTATCATCGGTCTTTTTGTTTTTAGTCCACTCTACAATCACACCATTAGCAAGTTCATTTGGATAGAAAATATGTACAAATTATGCAACAAGATACAACTAGATAGAAAAATTGTAAAATCCATTGTAACATATCACACCCTCCAAGGGTGGTGCAGGGCTGCTTCTAGTTTGTTGTTGGATGGATTAGGCTAGATTGTTGCTACTGTGGGTCCCACTCCGCACCTTCGGATGCATCTTTTAACAGAGTGCCAACACTGTTCAGATGGTTTTAAAACACATATTGGAAACGAAACCTCTAACGTTCGTACAACACAAATACCTGGTCACAAAAATCACTATGATTTCAGAAAGTTTGTCGACACAAGCCGATTAAGAAATGCACTCAAAACTTCAACCAACCAGAGCTCGAAGCTGCGTAGCACAAATCCGACACTCAATAACATCAAAGGAGCAGAAAGAGCATGCATATTACATCGTGGACAAATGTCGCCTTGACTACGGCACCTTCACGATGGCGGCTTCCAGTGGTTGACTTTAGAACGGTTGTCGTTTTAGAATATCGTCACTTAATCCATTAATTGAGATATGTGCATATTTTAGATACTTCATGTGATCCTGCCAATGCATCATATCTCTTTTTAAGATCACATTTCAGTTATCATTGCGAATTTCTATCTTGATGAAAATGTCTTGCTTAAAGTTAAATGTCGCACACGCCGTAAGTCGATGTAGCCATTGGTCAGCTGATGTCTTGAATGTTAATATGGCGGTTAGCATGATCTACGGAAGTCCTATCGAATACCAAGCTGTGAGGAAGCCTTCACTCTCAAGCTATGGGTGCTCGCAACTCTCATTGGGTTAAAGTTATTAACTTCTAGTGAGAGGTCTGGCACCTCCCGAAGCGGACAGACTCGAACCCTGAACTTTTTGCCCCGCCGTACTGAAGTGTGGTCTTAAATGACTGAGCTATCCTACCACCTCATGAATTTATCACCAATTCAGGTTTTTCTAATGACTGTCGAAAAGCTGTCTTTATTCAATATGCTAAGGTCACTTAGATAAATCTACAGCTACATTATGCACATTTACGAGTATAACGAAGCTCGCCGACGGTCGGCCGGTTTGCGATCACACAGACTGCCAGCCCAGTCCAGGCCGCCAAAGACCTAGCCTGTTCCAATTCAGGGGTGTGGTTCTCAAAGCCAATTGACATGGTGTCATGACCATCCATGCCTTTCCCCGCTGTCGCCACTCAAGACTATGAAGTGTTAATTACTGTGCAAACTTCACGCCTGCAATGTTTAGCCATTCTAGTTTTTTTGTTTAGGGGTCCGCATACTGATATTGGTTATGAAATGCATTTTTTGCATTCTTCACGATCATAATTATTGAGGAATGTCAATATTTGAAATACACATGCACGTACATTATTAAAACATCTATGGAAAAGATGTCAGTGCGTGTCGTAATTTTCATCAAAATTTAATCACGAAAATTTTTTTAGGTCACTCGATTAAACGTGCTGAATAACCCAATCCGTTTGAAAAGCATCGATGTTTCCTATTTAATTATAATACCGGCACTACAGGCTTTAACAATTTTTAAATACCGATATATCGGCTTTTTGCAGAATGTTCCGGCTATGTGGTCCCTAGTTGTGGAATTCTGAATATTTGACATATTGTATATATATTAATGTGTTTTCATGATGAAGTTTAACAAATAATCAGAATCAAATAACAGTGGCAATGCACTTTACATTGAATGGAAATGTGTCATTCTTTATCAAAATTTCTACATTGTCTTCTTTTACAACTGTCTAAAGATAACGTGATACCTAGGCTACCATGAAAAGCAAAGACACGTGTCACACACAATAGATACGTCGAGGAACATTTTCGCATGGAGCTCCTATGGGAATTCCTACATAACAAAATCCATTTATCAAACAGGGTTATTTATGCACATATTTATTGTTGCTAGACAGTTGAACTACTAATATAGCATATCAACAGAATGAATGAGTGAATTCACGCCCAAAAACCTGAAGTCACTATCGATGAATAGCATTTCTTGGGAACGCCTAGATATATTTAAAAACGATTCTTATTTATGCTCGGATGCGCACTAGGCGATGTGCCCATCTTCCATGTGGCCAAGTATTATCCTACTACCATTCCTTCGCAATGAGTGTTGAACAAGAATTCACAGTGCACATTTTTTTACTGTCTTAGGTCTGACGCAACTTAGGTTTAAACCAAGGTCTCCCGGACGCAGAGCGAGCATTCTATCAGATGGCCGCAGTGGTGGTTAATGATTTGTCTTCTGTCAATGTCTTTCGGTGAAATTCTTATTCACACGGTAATTCTGGTTTTTCACATGCTTTTACTTAGAAATGTATTATCCCAATGCATGCTGTGCAGAGTGTAATAGCTTCATTTATGAACTAACCATCCTAATAATCAGTCTATAACTAAACATTTTTCCAATTTTGTCGAACAGTTCTATTATTTTATTTTTTCCGGAGAGAACCGATGCCACTTGATTGATGAGAGTATGTTGTATTTCACAAGTTCATTCCCTCTCGATTTTCATCAAAGAAAATGAAAAACCTGTCAGTTTTTGGAATTAATTTTGATTAAAATACGCTATTATTGAATTTGTTGAATTAAAGTTAAAATTGCCAAACGCTTCGTATCACAATTCTGTACTTTTGTTATACTCCTATCTCTCATTTTAATAAGGGTGATAGCTGCTGTTCTAGATGCCCAGACTGGACCCATTTGGACTCCACGCCCAAACGTGCAAAAGGAGTACGAATGTGATTTCAAGACACAATGCCGTCAGAGATCAACTTAGCGAGATCTGCCACTGTGGAAATCTCCGACCATGCATTGAGAGGGGCACTGGCTTGGGATTGACCGACGTAAATAGACGACCTGCCGACATTTTGCTTCCAGACTGGAGTCTTTGACGACTGGGTGCGACTGACCTCACGGTAGTACATCCGCTTACTTCTAACAATATTTCCATAGCGAGTGCAACCGTAAGATCTTTCCTTGACATCGCTGAAAGTCGCAAGCACTCCTCCAACGACTCGAAGTGTGCATAGCTTGGGTGGAGATGCCTACCAATGGCCGTGTCTGTTTTTGGAGAATGGGGGTCAAAAGATATTTTTTTCCGAATTGGCGGAAAATTACCAGACTCGATCCCGCTCTTCCGAAGTTAGAGCTGCAATTTCGAGAAAGTTATTGGTGGCTTTCATGCGTTGCAATGCCCGATCGCTTTTGGCACACGAGCAATGCACAATTGGGCAGGAGATGGCCATTGCTGGCAAACCTTTTATGTTTTGATCCAGATTTCTTTTCTAAATACTATGCGCCATGTTTTATTTGTAAGGATTGTTTTAAAGAGTGTAGTAGGACAATGATTTGATAATTTCTAGTTTTTATAATTCCATTTTTGATTTTTTATACTGACTCTTTTAACTTCAGTAACTTGCACAGTCATTGTTAATTGTTCTCATTTATATTGAACATATGAATGAAGGCAATTGTTACACTCGCATTGTGAGCGTCGGAGCTAGACATTGTGAGAGGATATGCAGATGCTTGGAGAAGCTGTGTTTTGGAGCTCAAAGTTTTTCCATCTGAAGAAAATTTTGCTTATGGCCTGTTTCGAACCCCTTGCCTCGAAATCGGTGGCACATGTGATTAACCACTGACCCACGGGTCATGATATCGATAGTACACCCACACGTTATTCATGAGCATTATACATAGGGCATTGAAAGTGCTTCAGATTTTGGGAACTCATGTTCGCAATTTTGTGTGTGATACCGTCACTTCGATCAATTAGCAATTAATTCGGCACTAACTTTTGTCCATGATATTGATGACGGCACGCTAAACGTATTTTTAGGATTCTTTTACTTATCGTTTTTTTCGTATAGTCATGAATCACGCACTCAAATATTCAGAAATGGAGTCATCTTAATTCTGTTTAATGCACATGATGTCTATAATGATATCATCATAGTTTTTTCTCGGACCAAACCTCCGATCGATTAATTTTATGTCATGCGATCGATGCGCTTTATAACATCAGATTTTCAATAGTACCAAGAATACGACTGCTACAACTGTATTTGATGATTGATCAATTTGTCCTGTGTGAAGTTTGTTGAAGCTCTTTAAAGACAAACGCAACATAAGAAGCAATTTTCAATAAATTTTTATAATTTATAAATATTAATAAATTTAATATAATCATATAATTATAATATATTAATATAATTTTTAATAAATATTAATATAATTTATAATAAATTATTTTAATTTGTTTCAATTTGCGTTAACGATTTTCAAGTGGATTTTCGAGTATTACGTTAATCACAAAAACATATTCAGAATTATTGCGAAATCAACATGATTATGACCTCTATTACTGGGAGAGAGAGGAAGAAACACATCCAATGTCGAATTTTTTTAATACTTGAAATCAGCACTCTTAACTTTTCACACATAGTGAAAATGAAAGAATAAGTTTTAAAAAAATCACTATATGTATCATTCCGAAAAGATGTCGGTTTTAACCCCTTCACTCTTCCTTTCAATATGTAACATTCGTCAATTAACATGATGTTCAAGTTGAACAAAAATATCGGAATTTTCTCTTCGCTTGAACTCCATTGAAACGTTAATATTTATCATTATAATTAACAATACCATGCAATTAAGTTTAAACTACATATAAACAAAGAAATGCTTCAAAATCACAAAGAAATCGTTTCTTTACAAGAATTTTGGGAATGAATATTAAACAAAAGCTTACAACACTCCAGGGCATACAATCGGCGAAACATTTATAGGAGCAATTTGTCTGCCTCTGTCTTCTAAAACCGCATTGAGTTTTCTTTATACTCTCTCAATGAATCTTTCTCCCGAAGGTATCATTTCGAGGCTTTCTCTCTCTCCTCTTCTACTTTTTCATTCAGCATCGAATATCCATGCGTTCAACATAAAATTCTACCAACATTTAATGTATTATTGAACTTACTCGAAACTTGGTAGATAACAGAGGTTTAATCAAAAGTGTGACATTTGAAGCAGGAACACAGCCATAGGGACAACTTCGCGAACACTACGTGCTCCAATAGACTTATTGATTTACAGGGCAAATGTAGTGCATAAATACTCAACCAAGTAGATCATTGGTTGAATGTTTCATTAGTTTCGTCTTATTCTTGGTTTTGTGCGTACTTTTGCAAATCTAAATGATATGAAGTTTCATTTCGGATTCAGTTACTGGAACAACATGCACAGCAATTTTTTCTGATATTTCATATTTATTCCTTGATAATGTCTCAAGTATATAAAGGTGGGAGTTATAGGTTCTTGAAATAACGTGCAGAACGTTGTGTGCATTGCCAAAAAACAAGAGGCATTATTGTTGACATTTGCTTTACTTTTACACTGTGATCAGACGTTCATGATGATGATGAGAAGGTTCAGTGAGTTTTATGTTTAAATTTAGGAAATGACGCAGGTTGTCATGGCTTACAAGAATATCTTCAAATATTTTTAATTACTTGAGGTAGCACGACAAGTGGTTTGGAGACATCCAATTTGCCCTGTGTTGTGGTGAACTCAAAAGTCTTCAGATGAGCTATCTGCCTTAAAATTACCTTAATAAGCAGAAGAAGTATTGATTTCAATAGGCTTTTACTTTTGCTATATTTGTTACCCCTTCATTCATATGAGCCTTGTTTTTTCTCGGAAGCATATTGGGCGCAGAGCCTTTCTTCCATATGGCTGAGTTGTCATTCATCCCACCCTCATTCTTTTTGTGCTGAGTGTTTATCAAGAATGCAGAATGTACCTATTTCTATTTTAAAAGTCTTATAGGTTTTTTCCCGACCAAGATTTGAACCAAGGTATCCCGGACGCAGAGAGAACCCTCTATCACAAAGCCACAGTGCCAGCAATTTCCCATTCTCCATTTCTCATTTCTCATTGCTCTGAGGTCAATTCCAACTGATCTCAGCATTAAATAAACTGGCAAAAGTTTGTAGCGTTTGTTTAAAGCTCTTTTTTTCGCTTTTAAAACGCTGTGTTTGAAAATCCTAAAAAATGCGGCTGTCATCGTCTCACGGATGTTGAAACATCAATGACTATACTTTAGCACTTTGAGAAAGAAGTCGACAGGGTCGGGAATGTAACTGGACGATCACTAAATTTGTGTAATTGTTTGTTGATTTTTATACTAACATGTTGTAACTAAAAATTCAATTAAAATTAATTCTTTGTTAATTCTTAGATATTTCGATATAACTCAGCATTTAGCTTACACACAACTTTAAATCAGAATTTAAAATTACCTAAAATTGTTGTCTACTTGAAGTGAAGAAGGAACATTTACCAGCTAAAAACTGTAAATGGCGATCTATTAACAAGGCCTTAATTGTGCAAGTATTGTACAACTATTCAATCAATATAATCTTTTTGGGATAAAAGTCCATTTAAATGCCAGATGTTCTTTCATCTTTGATTATTTCCATTTTGTCTCTCTTTCTTAATTTGACTTTTGCATGAATGACATTTGAATGAATATTTTTGCTCACAATTTTCTTGGCTGCTTAAGATGCGATGAAGAGGAGACGTAGTAGCACTCAGAGATGCGTCAGAGATCTTCGCTCTAATATAAACACCGAAAATAATTATGGACATTAAGACAATATTTTGCTATGGCATCAATTGTGACTGTTCACAAAATATTAATTCTTAGACAATATAATGGATTTGGCAAAGAATATATAAAAATCAGCTATATAATAACGATTTTAGTAACTGTTCCGCATCTGAATGCTCAAATAATCAAAATTTCATGTAACTTGTGCAGTGTTTACCTGGATAATCGCTCCATCAACAAAACTGGGAAATTTGAGCGGAATGAAAGCAAGAATTTTCAATCGAATAAGTATACTGTAGAAGGACGTAGTACACAGTAGATCGGCAAGAATCCTTTGTTACCTGTTTCAGTAATTTGATTATTTCTAAGATGAACCATTAACCTAGATCGGTACCTCAATGACTAAGTGAAATTGCCATCAACATAACGCTATTGTCCAATCTAGTCTCACTTACTTAAACAGAGTGAAAATTCGGATTTCTATGAAATTAACTTTTGCAAAGACAATCACAAATTAAAATTTAGTTGGGTCAATCACAAAATAAAAAATATTCATAAATATATTGTACTGTTTCAACATTCGGCAAAAATTAACTTGTCTTGCATTTTGACATATTCATTTTTATTTCAAAGGTATCAACACAAAAAGCAACAATACTTAGCCGACTAAATGCTACATTATCAGAAGGCGTAAAACATGATGCTGTGGTAAACCTGTCATCAGCGAGAGCTCAATTAGTCGCGTTTGTCACAAAAATGCAGTACAACTTGATTTTTTTTCTATGATTTAGGCATTTGATGTCAATTAACAAAGAGATATCTCAACTTTAGTGAATCTCAAATACATGTTTATTCTAATTATGAAGGGACATAGTACATAAGTGGAGGAGCAAGCTTACAAATTACACACATACACGTGAAGTTTTGGAAAATGGCTTAAGCGTATCCTGTAAATTGACGACGCAATGCATTTTTCATAGATTACTATTTATTTAGGGTGTTAAAGAAAATAAATTCTAGAAGGCATCTAGTTCGGTGCGAGCATTTCGACTCGCTGTTCGCGGTTAAATCCTAAAGTTCAAAGACAAATCTCCTCAATTTATCAAATCAGACATTTTCAACAGGCTTTCAAGCAAACGTCTGACTTCATTTTTCTGACGCTTGAAATCTTCCTAATAAAATCCCATAGCAGACAATGTCAAAAATCAATCAAATTGAAAATGTAACCGAAACCAACTGAATATTTCAAATTATAATGAAAAGGTCATTAAAACAAAAAGACGTCTAACTGCTAAATCGTTGTTTCTTTGAACGCAGCTAACAATCGTCAGCGGTTCTTTGTCATTTCTTGTCATGCGCTTTCGTTTGTCGACCATACTGACATTCCATATCAATTAGACAATCCTAAAAGATGAATTTTCATGTCAGAGCTCCAAGATGGAGAAAGAAAGCGGAAGATTAAGTCAAGAAATGCCTCTTGTGGCTGCATTCTTATCTTCTCTATAATTCTAAGATACCTGCTGGCTGTCGGTATCTCATTCACCTCTCATTGTGTTACGATGAGAAAGGAATATGCGTGAGGATGTTTGTACAGGGATATTAAATCAAAGGACAGATCCCCAGTAAATTCCTCGGGATTTTCTAATGAAGAACTCGGCCAACTGAACTTTGTGAGGTCTTAATTGCACGGAGATCAGTCATTGATCTGCAAACTCTCCTCTCATAGATCAATACAATCTGTCTCATCAACATATCAACAAAAGAAATGAAATTTTTCCGACAGATTATTGTAAAAAGTTGACTCAAGTCAGAATTCGTCCATGTATGAAGAGAACAGATGTCACAGAGAGTTGGACTGAATAGATGACATGCCGGTAGGCCGAATCGTCAATGTTCCTCGATCCTGTGGATTTTAGAAAACGTTTTCGTCTCTCTTTTTCAAAGGGGGAATTATTGATACGCTTTTCTGATTTACTTTATCCTATCGGTAATTTAGATTGTGGATGTAAAATTCGTGATGGCTCGAAGACCTCATCGATTCGTTTCCTATTCACAATGCATCATGTCTGTCTCAAGATTTAAAACAGAAGGTAGTGCTGATTGATATACACGCACCATCATATGAAACGTATTACAACATGCTCCATATCTCACCATACCGTTAACAGGTATCAAGTTTGATGACATTTCTTCATTTTGCAGTCCAAGCATTGTTCGGTCTGGTTCCAAATCTGCTTCAAACAGATGTTTGTAATAGTCGCCGTTCTTCAAACAGTAGCAGCGGGTAGTATACATAATAATTGTGAACTGTTGAACAGCACTGTATCCGAGGATGACATTATGTACCTATACGCCACCAGCCCAATACCACCTCTCAAAGCATTACTGTTTGCATATTAACTGGCTATTATGTTAAGGCTAGGGTTATAAGGAGTTTTAGGGTTATAGCAATAAATGAATGAGAATCAGATACATACCAAAATTCTAATAATTATACAATTTACATGCTGCAATGCCGCAATTATCTGATGTTGATCAATGCAGCACTGCTTGCATGCATTATATCGATAGATATCGTATGTACACAAATATGGATTCCACAAAAATGCCTAGTGGCAGTCAACAAAACTGCTTTGAGCCAAATTAGACCTAATAACTGTTAGTTGCCCTGAAGAACTACAGTGTTTAATCGTAGCCGCAACTTTCAATTCTTTCATTAATAAATAACAGAAATACTAAAGCCAAAACAAATGTTATGTAAGCAATGGATATTCACACATGATGAATAGCATAAAAAGGAACTAAGGAAGCATGTCTGAGATTCGCAATTGGCATTCTTCGGGCGTGTATTAGAAGGTAATATATGTTAAATGCGCATCGCAAATTTACTCCGAGTCTGAATGCGTATTGAATAGGGAGTTGCATTGATGCTTCAGAATGTGAACCAGTTCTGCTAATGATTCCTGATATTGGTTGAAATGACGGCTATTCGGGTCAACTCCTATTTTTTAACTTATGATGCTACTGCCTATCTAACGATTCTATTTACAAAGAAGCACATCACTATAGTGTGACCATGTCATCATGATACGTGCATTATGCTTTGTGTGTAGCCCAGGACCTCAAATGCTTTCAATAATCATCTAAAAATATTATGCATTTATAAAAAATTTGCATGTAGATATGTACTGTGCATATCATCCACTTCCATTTATTGAAATGAATGAAGTTTATTTATGCTGCCACAAATACATTTAATATAAAGCACTTGAATCCACAGAATTAGACAGGTCGTCTCTTTAACAATCTAATTCTGTGACTTGAATCATTCGTCGATACACCTTCCGGACGTACAACAACAGCAGCAAAGTTGATTCTTACATAAACAGATTTAAATGATCATCAAGTAAACGCGGTTGAGACCAGCTAAAATGAAATTTACAATGGAATGGAGACTGGAGAGGCAAATGCGCTTTTTTGTCTTTAAACAATGCAATACAGCTGTTCAAGTGCGCCGTAATGAGGGCCGCGGCGGTTATTAGAGAAAATGGGGCATTTCTCCATTCTATTGTAAGCTTCATTATAGCTGGTCTTATCTGCATTTGCATACTGTGCATATAAATCTCAATTTTTGTCTATAATTTTCAATGCTATAGTTTGTTGTCCTGAAGATGACTACACTCAAGATACGAAATCGATCGACAAATGATCTAAATTGTTTTTACTTTGCTTTGATTTTGATGACAGAATGCATAATGCTATCTTAAGGCTCATTATCTTACAGAACAAAGTTCATTATCATCCTAACAAGACTATTGACCTCTTGAGGTAGCTTTGATTGAGTCGACAATTGCGCATATTTTCGTTAATTTGAGAGTAGTAAATATGCTATATTTCTCACATGAAATGCGACATGTTTTCAGTATTGATAACTGAAAGCTTCGCGTACATCTTGAGCTTATCACTGTACACCTGTCAAAATGAACATGCCAACTATTGCATTTGACTAAAAGTCTTTCATGTTTTAAATCTATTCAACTTCAATTGGCTTTGTATCTTTGCATTTATTAATATTCTTGCCTGGTGGCTTCGATACAAATTAGTTGACGTTCGTGAGGGACAAAACATGTGCCGCTTGAATTTATGTTCCAATTCAAACACGGTAAAAATGTCACTTTTGATTTATGTTTCATGAATTGTTCGTCAGCATGAAATTTTCATGAATTTCATTTGTATTTTTGAGTTGGAATTTGTTAACTTGATTATATTTACAAGTGAAACTTAGTCTCTGGAAAGGCTACTCTCGAAAATAAAGATAACTCTTCTTCAAAATCCTGTGATTTACACGGAGGTCTGAAATTTTGAATTTTATAATTGAATTGAATATGCAAGACTGCTCTAATTCATGGCAACATAATGAAAAGTCTGTTTCAGCTCATCGAAATGTCCAATGGTCGCTTCGGAAGATAAAGTCCGATCGGAAATCTCCGACTTGAAGTATGTAAGTACATGAAGAAACTAAAGATAATGGCACTATCATTCTGAACAGCAAATATAGACGGCGTTTTATTACATATCAATGGAAACAAGGTGATAACTGACAATGTAGTTGTGCAATATAATGCAGATGATAGATTGGATCATCATTTCCGGTGGTTTATAATTTCTGGTGTGTTCCTACCTGATTCCATCCACTACATTATTATTCATTTGCCAATATGACCTGCAGCTACATCTGCATGGGCGAAAGGAATTCGAGTAGTATTTGGTGAAAATTTTCTTTTCAAGGTCTAAACGTGGCGCTTGTGATATGACCGATAATCGAGATGGATATAGGGCTTCATTTGATTTCATTGCTGGACGACTCATCTACGCATTAGGCCGCTATCACACAGGAAAAGGCGTCTTCCATCTTCCATTTGGGATTTCCCTTTAATTGCATGTAGAAAAGAATACAACCTATCACAGAGAAAAAGTCATCAGCCACCTTCCATCGTCCATCACGCGGTTACACAGGAAAAGTCATAGGTCGTCGTCCATTGGACATAAGGCATGAAATTGTGCGGCTGATGAAATTCATTTCCATAAGCCGTCAGGCGTCAGCCGCGAGACTCTTCTAAAAATAGAACAACGTGAAGTGACGTCTGAGGGAAGATATAGGAAACTGTGATTTGTAAAGGGAAGCAATCAGAAAACAGCCTTTGTTCACAATGTCGAACGAGGATGAGGATAAAGACAGTAGTCATAGCGCCGGTAAATAGTGAAAAATAGCGATGACTGTTTCGGAAATAGATTTCCCTTGTGTGACTGCGGTAGGTGGATGATGGAAGATGGACGACGGAAGGTGGAAGACGGCAGATGAAAATCGTCTCATCACGCCTTATGGAAGACGCCGTATGAAGAATGTGCAAAAAGGCGAGTGACATGGAAGATGGAAGACGCCTTATTCTGTGTGACAGCGGCCATAGAACATCTCAAACTTATGACAACCCAGCTGTCAGATTGCACCAGTCTTAAAAGCTAACCAGCAGAACTATCTTTTTGGCATATTTAGTGGACTGCTTTCCTTCCATGCTATTCAAGATATAGAATTAACTGAACTTTTCAATGGTAAGAACTCCAAGCTTCATGAAGCTCAACAAATTAAGAGACTCAATTGATGGTAAACATATACACACTTTTGCTCCATAATGGCAACTCCCACCAACTGAATTTCGATCATAACGTGGTCACTACAAATTTACATAAATGGGGGTCATGTGTATCTTATACTGTTATGTGATATTAACGCATGCATACTTGGTGTTAAATACATTCTGTATCATCACTTGCTCATATGTGCTGTTGTGGTCACTGTCGTGCGTTTGCGTGAGAATAAGCATTTTTGACA
Organism: Prostheceraeus crozeri; assembly: GCA_907163375.1. Classification (NCBI taxonomy): domain Eukaryota; kingdom Metazoa; phylum Platyhelminthes; order Polycladida; family Euryleptidae; genus Prostheceraeus; species Prostheceraeus crozeri. Next base: position 384,101 of record CAJQUW010015840.1, on the reverse strand, counting down.
TTATCTATCTAAGAAAATTTCATCATGATGAAAAAATGGTAACAAAATTTTGACAGAGTTTCTCTCGAATCTTGGAGTAAATGTGCTACTTACTTAACCACATAGGGCACGCAGTCATGCTACAACTTAAAATATGCGGCAGACATATCGGGCATAGGTAACTCAAGTCCTTGGTGAATACTCCCACAGCATATCAGAGCAATACAAGTCCTACCTTGAGAACTGTGTATTTCCTCAGGATAGTCGAACAATGGAAGATGACATGCGACCCTCAAATAACTGAACTATCCCGCAACCTAAATCTAAGAACTAGATATTGCCTCCAGCGGGCAGACAAGTCACAAACACTCACAGCTCAAAGAAAAATGAAATTAATGGAAATGGATGACATGACGAATTATTTAAAAGAATTAAAAACCCGTGCGAAATGCGACATTTGCCACTTGGGAAAATCATATTAAAAGATTTTCTCATCAGTTTGAGGTATAATTGTTTTGAGTACCTAACTATCATTCAATGTTATCAATTTCAATACACACAACATCTCATACATTTCACAAATAGATAAATTCCTGTGTTATGAAGATCAGCAGAATAAACAGTGCATTATTTTTTTTAATAGAATATTTCGCAATCCTCTTGTATTAAGTCGGAGTACATGTATTTCTCATTTGACATTTTCGTTCAACAATTGTCAATTGAAGAACAGTCGTTGCGTTCTGAAGCAGCTAAATTGTTCTGACTCTTCTCTTGTTTGATTTTCTGTGGCAATCACAATTGTGATTTACCGAATATCAAAACGTTTATTTCCATACAGCAAAACGCAGGCAAAAATATTTCAGTTCAGGTCAATAACATGGAAATTGACAAAAGATAACTTGAAATGTTCAGAATAGTTCAGAGGATTATAATCGATCAAAGGGTCAGACGAAAAAGTGAAATCAACGCAATAACAGGAATAGATGAATTGATATGAAATAGACGAAATATACTGCAGTGCTATCTTGATGAAAATTATCTTTCTTTTGGATACAGGGAAGGATAGAATGTGATTAAAGATAATGTGATGTGATCCACTGAATGAATTAGTGGATTACATGTTCAGAACTGGCAATCGGTCTGAATTTTCTGGTCTGCCACACTTATTTCGGTTTGCTTGACCCGCAATTAATTCCTTTGCCAAATATAAGATACACGAAGTACTTCACACTTCTGACGCTCTTCACTGATCAAAGCTTGAAAATTTTAGCTCTTTGCCCTAAAAGAAGAGGGAATATAGTCCGGCAGCCAGAACGAGTTTCTGCAGGGAACGAGGCCGAAAGTGAGATTTTCACAGAATGACGTGCACCCTATGCCTACTACGAATCGGGACGTCTACCGAGTTCTAGTGAGTTCCTCTTCTTGTCAGACACGATCAAGGAAAAACACATGGAAATCCAATGGGACGCAGATTGCAGTTTTTGGCTAAAATGAAATTTTGTATGCTTTCTCTGATTAAACGAAAAGTATTAAGCCCAGAGTCATATTTTTTGGCATGGAATGTCTTCAGGTCATTTCCTATGATGTTCATGCACTCCTGTCTATAAAGCGAAACACATTTAGATTTGGTGAGCCTCTTAATGTCGGCAAACTCAAGCATTTTGAGTAACTTTATCCACATTCTCACATACATCGCAGATCAAATGACTAATACGGGATATGTTGAACTGTATATAGATTTTAACTTATAATCAGCCACGAAGTAACATGAAGAAGACAACTAACTGACTTTGCTTCTGGTAAAAGCTGGAATAATAATGAAGAGTGATAAATACACGTATTGCTTCTTTTAACCAATCAGAACGTTGAATTTTTTTCACATCAAAATTTACGTCAGACTGAATCGATCAAAGATCCTTCCTCGAAAAATGGACAATTTAATTGAAGGCAACTGTACTGCTTCATGCAGATTTGCGACGAGATTGAACCAGAAACTTGAAGCATGCCTTCTCCCTTCCTCATTGTGTGCCTATGCTGTTCTAGTTTTGTAGAAGTAAATTTTAATAAGATAATAAATTTCATATTGCTTCATTTTGCTTCATGGACGAAGCAGCTTATTTTCGATGAAGTTGCTTGCTTCAACAGTCTGCTCGCAACCTAAACCGTTCATCTATTTTTAGTATTGAAAATATTCATCATAATGGAATCAGTGATAAACAGCTTAATTTACAAGCACATATTCTCTCAATATTCGATCAAGGAAGCAACTTTATTAGCCCTGGTTCTGTGCTCGATTCAAACCAACGGTAGGTGAACCCTCTACTTATATCTGTCTATAAAATTCTCGTTAGTGCAATCAGTTCATCATTCGCATTTGTCAATGTCAACAAAAGAATTGCTCAAAATATTTGAAAATAAGTTCTATCTCTTGTGATGGATGAATCTCACGAAGTTTCAAAAAGGAAATTAATGATAAACTTCAGATGGAGATACCTTCAAATAGCTTCAAGTCTTTGGACTGATTTGACAGATTTAAGTCAGGAATAATCGATGACAAGTTGAATAATTGGATAATTCATCTTCGTTGGCGATTGTCTTCAATGATGTCCTGTCATTTATTCCTAAAACGAAGAAACGCTTCTGGTAAATGATAACTTGACGTCACTAACATGAAGATGAAAGTGAACTCCCATCAGCTTGTGCTACCGACGAGGGCAATGTTCCTTCAAAAGATTATTAGGATTTCAATGTTGAAGAAATCAAAATGATTTCTAAAGAGATATTTCAAATCAGGAGCATCTCTGAAGTCTAATTTTTGAAGATTTTTGTTAATTCCCCTTTTGTTCTAAAAATGCTGTTCTTTGAATCAGATTTGAATCAGACCCATTTGGCTGAAGAAGGCTATTTGCGGCGTTCTAGACATTGTGCGACTTTGGAAATGCCACCATTCAAATCGCGTTGATCGCTACCTATACATTAAAGGGCCTTAAATTAGATTTTCCGTTCTGATGATTTAGACATTGCCTACTACTGAACTATTACTTGTCATGAAAATTGCGGCTTTCCAAGTATGAAATCTACTAAAACACTAAGTAATCCATCAAATCACACTGAAAATATGAGGATTCAGAATGATTCTGAAATTATGTCATTAGATATCACGCGCTTCAAACGTCTTTTGATATTAAAAAAATTTGAAACATTGAATGTGCAACCTTTTGTTTAAGTGCGACAGAAGTATCGATCGAATCAAATGTCCTAAAAATGGCTCATCCAGCTTCACACAAAGAGAGCACAATCAACTACACAAACATGCATACTGGTTATGTGAGCGCCTCCAACATTTTGATTCATGAAAATTTGTCTTATTCTTCAACTCTTGATGTCTCTTTCAGGACAATTTCCATCATTCGTCAGTTTTTCATGATAAGTCAATCATCATTCTACAGACAGTTTCTATTATTTCTTGTTAACTTTGTCTGCATGGACTACAGAAAGGACATCGAACATATTTGCCGATTATGAATGTATTTAATAATGTTTCCTCAGAAGACACACAAACTGCACATGAAAATGAATTTATGATGCAAACTTCTTTTTTGTTAGGAAACATTTTGATTTAATAGTTGAGTAGGCAGACATTTACATCGAATGACGAAAAAATCATGAAGTCGATGAAGACCCTGAATATTAGTCACTTGATGATTGTTGAAAGATGTCGCTTAAATCCTTCAGGTTGCATTGTTAGTTCTCAAAGTCCATTCACGCCGCGTGGCGTGACGATGTATAGCATGGCCACGCGTCTTGATGTGGACAGTACCATATATCTTATTTACTGCAAGAAATGAGGAATGAACTTGTCAGTGGGTCCCAAATTTTTGGCCCTACCCAAGCCCGTTCTAAGAAAGTTCACTCAGCCTGGAAGGGATGTGATATATTAACAGAGTATAGGTTACACCGAATAACGTGATTAATATGCTGTGCATCCATCTATGGTTGACTTTCCTCAATGATAAATATTTGAATCTGCAAGCTTGATCAATAAAATTACTTTGGATTGTCGTCATCGGCTTAGAATGGAGAAGCAGATAACCAGGCGATAAATATAAGACTAATTAAAAGTATATTCGATTCAACTTATTTCAGATGTAAGGGTCTGTACAACAGCAAAGCGCGCCAAGTCGATATTGCCGATTTATCTTTCTAAATGTAGTTGCCGATACCTATAACTTTGGAACTTTTTCTAGTTTTGTATGCAAGTTTTTTGTCTACTTCTGTTCAGCACCAGAAAAGTATTCAAATCCCATGATTTATGCTTGTAGGGATGCACTCTTTTTAGCATTATTTCTAGACCACTATGAAGACTGTTTCTGTTTTGTTTGACCCGTGCGTAAGTGAATAAGAACCTTGCTAGAGTGTGTGTACTCACTGAAGTCTCAACATGGATTGTATCACGATGTTTCTTGCTGATTTATTGACCATACACAAATGCAAATGGAAAGGAATTTTCAAGCTCGAACCCGTTTATGTTCAAAAATATAAGGGCCAACTTTCAAGTCTGAGTTGCCAAGTCCATTACATAATGATGTAATAAATCATGTCTGACTTAAGATGCTAAAATGGGATTATTTATCATGCGAAGTTGAAAACATCACTCAAATTGTAATTTTTTCTTCGTACTAAATTGAGAGAACGACTTCATTATGCATTGATCGCCATTGAACAGCAACTGACATTGCGGCAGTCAATGTTAAGTGAACTTTTATTGCCAAATTTTAAATTAAAAATTGATTATAGACTTAACATAATCTGTTAAAGCCATTTAGTCATCAGCATATTCATATCTAAATCGTGTTTCACAGAATAGTGATGACCTTATATAACCACCGTGATAATACTTAACCATACGTGTAACACCCATGATTCTCATGTTTCGTCCTTATACATCCGAGGTTCACAGACAGACCTTGCCAACTCGGGTTAGCCCTTCACGCCTCATTAGTCCTGATATAAATGTCGATTCACATCAGCCACGGCACGACCATGTGGCATGGATGCGCGCCGAGATGTGAAGAGCTCGCTATGTCCATGAGGACGCTCTAATTGGCATTATCATAGAAAGACTGTTCCTATTCTAATTCTAATAACTATTCTATTGCTGTGAAAAGGTAAAATAATTGCTTTTAAATTGTGGGTAGCATAATTGCATTAAATTAAGGCCTACACGTATGTCGGAATCGTCACATTCAAATGGCATGGAAAGGCAGAGCTTCATAAAGTGAATTTATCAATCCTATCAATGGATTCCGAGGGCAGAAGACTTCTTTTGTTCCCCTTGTTCCATATTTAGAACTTTTCGGCTAAATGTTCTTGAGTGAATTTTCCGAAGAAGCAACGTTGATCCCAAAATGGTAAATTTTTGTATTCAAATACATTAGGAGCATCTTTGCCTCTTTCTCTTCATTTTCTTGTGATGCTACGTGCAAACTCAACCTCGTATGATCCTTAAAACACCGACGATTTGCGTTTCATAGAAAATGGACAAATAAGTCATAATAAATGTCTTAAAAGTCATCAGTCGGGATAGTGAGGTTAGAAGATCCATATTTCTTAGACTGTTTGTTGAAAATAATGAAAAAAATATCAAATATGTCAATTTAATTGATCGCTTTGATTATTATCTTCGATAAACGATCGAAGAAATGCGAATATTCTAACTTATATAGAGATGTATAATGTATATCTCTTATATTAGTTTGGACACACATCACGTCACACACTCATAGTAATGCTAATATTTTTTATTGTTTTAAGCAAAAATACATGAAAGCTTTTTATGCGTTTTGCTCCTTATTGAGCTTTTTACAAAAAGGTTCTTTTCAATTGAATATTCTGTTAAATGAATTGGCAGCCACAAAAGTTGTTTTAATGTGTAAAAAGTAGCACCTGCACCATTCTCTATAATTATAGGGCTTTAAACATGTCAAGCATGTTTAAAAAGATTTTTTACAACCACGCTTACAGCACATCAAAAGACTACACAGAAACAGTATGCAGAAAAGCACGGCATAAAACCACTGGTGAAAACATGTCTTTGAAATAATGTCAAATGCACAAATACAAAGCCTGCTTTAAAAGGCTATAAAGCTGTTGATTTTGTCCCTTTGACGACACAATTATGAAACTGATATTGCAAACCTCATCTTTATAAGAAGAATACAAAATGCGGGAACTGTAAAATACGTGTGCATATTAGTAGATGAACATTATTGCATGAATATACAATTGAATTTGGTGCACCAAATCATTATTTATAGGAATCACCTAAACATCAGCAAGATATTTGTGAATTCTGGTAATCAGGGCAATATCTGTCAGTTTGCATTAGTACATAATATATCACATGTCATCATTTGAAGAAAACAGAAAACCCATGCTTTTTCGCCAAAAACATTTTAAAGCAAACCATTTTTGTAACTGTTTTTGCAGGCCAGCTAACAATGAATGGAATGAGATAAACAATATTTCAAATTGTCATGCAAAGGATGTAGAGCTAGTAGAACTCGAACTACGACTCCAGTTTATCTGGACGGACTTATCGCTGCACTAACTGAGCTAAGACGGCTTCGGTGCACCCGATGTCAATCAGCAGAATGAAGCCTGGACAATCGCACGTCAATTGTGATAGCAATTATGATAAGTGAATTAATAAGGAGCTTGAATACAAATCGCGATGAACGTCAAATACTGAAAAATCAACGATAAACCTCAGAGGCAAGTGGATGCTCTGGCTAATTAAGTCAAAAGCATTTTAGATTCTATACAGCATTGATTTAAATATTCAGTTCGGATGCAAAGCCAATGGGCCAATGGGATAAGTGCCAATGGGCTGATTTAAAGTATTGATTGAATTGAATGATTCAATGTCACTACTCCTCCTTAGTGAGGGTTTGGACGGTGCTGACGCAGTCAGACTTTTATCTGGAGCGTTGTCTGGATGCCCTTCCTGACGACTTCCAATGACACTTTCGGGGCTCGACCTCTATACCAGAAGATCGCCAGTCCAAGCACTTCATCACTGTGTCACGGAGACCACTTCCTAAGGCAATTTAATATCGTCTTTCCATTTCACGGAATTCCTCTAGATTCATCACACCTATTTGCTCCGATTTCAGATGCAATTAGTTTCGGACTGTCGTCAATTATTCACTTATCGGTGCATTATATTTAACCACAAGTTTTATTCAAAATGAGAATGTAAGACACTGCAAGCATCTGCATCATTCTTGAACGATAAATAGCAGAATTTTCTGGCAGCTATGGTGCGGGAGCTACTCACACTCTCTTCCTAAATTCGCGCACAAAGGGCTTAATTTAAAAGCATGGATTTGTAGATTTTGAAACGCTGTATACAAAGATCAAATTCTTAAGTGTTCCAGTCAGTCGCTTTTGGCTATAGGTCAGGTTTGAGGATTCCCATTGGAATCCAATGGTAAAATTCAAAAATATCTATGGATTGTGAAACACTTGGCAATTGCCATGAAATTTGCAACATGATTGAGTTCAGAACATCAACTTGGATATAAGAGTTGAAGTGAGTCACATGATTCAGTATTTGATGTCTGAGAGCCTCTACAAAATGAGTAAAATCACCGAAATTAAGTCGAAGCATGAAATCTACTCATTTTGCAGAGGCTATCAAACATCAAATACTGAATCATCTGAATCACTTCAACTTTTATATCGAAGTTGATGTTCTGAACTCAATCATGTTTTAAATTTCATGGCATTCTGATAATTATAGGTTCTTTTCTGCAAAAAAATGTACGAAAATTGTCAAGTGTTTCACAATCCATAGATACTTTTGAATTTTATCATTGTATTCCAATGGAAATCCTTTAACCTTACCTATAACCGAAAGCGACTGGCTGTGACACTTAGGAATTTGATTTTCGTATTCAGCGTTTCAAGATCTACAAATCCATGCTATTAAGCTCCTTGTGCGCGAATTTAGGAAGAAAGTGTCAGTAGCTCCCATTACTGTATTTTTCAACACGCATAAAGGATGGCGCTTATCGCGTTGCATAAAGACTAGTAGAGTTTTATTGCATGGACGACACGACGATTAGTCCTTTTCAAATTGCTATGTAAATATATCTCTTATAAGTGTGAAATTGCGACGAGTCGACAACAGCCTAATAACTTGACATTTTCAACACAGGAAGACATCGCGGTTTTCTCGAAATGATTAATATGGTGCTTCAGACTCTTCAAATATTTCGTCACAATTCTGAATGAGAACATGAGTATAAACTGAGGAAATCTCAATGGTCCGAGGAACTTATCATGAGAAATGGAAAATGATTTGAGCATTCAAAACTACCAGAAAAAATCAATCATGCAAAGCAACTCACCGGTCGTTTGATTCTCTGGCACCGATACGTAGATGACGTTGTCAATTTTCGGTGGATTATCATTGGCATCAATGACAACAATTGACACAGTAACAGAACTCGTCTTCTTCTTCTCCTTTCCATGATCTCGAGTATAAACCACGAAGGACATCCGATCAAGAGCCTCCCTGTCCAATTTCTGCTGCAAATAAACTTTGCCTGACACTCTATGGATCGCAAATGGTGACTGAGGATTTGGTTTAGCATTTGTCAACCAATATTCCAATCTCCCATTATCACCTTCGTCTGGATCACTGGCATTGACAGGAAACAGCACGTCGCCGGGCCCTCTGTCTTCACGAACTTCCTTGTGGATGATTTTGCGGCCGAAACTCGGCGGATGATCATTAATATCGTCAACTTTCACTGACAGAGTAGCCGTCGAACTCATAACAGGTGTTCCAGCATCAGAACAAACTACTCCGAGTCGAAGGTATGGGGTTTTCTCTCTGTCAACGCTATTCAAGGCTAGAACTTTATACATGACCGTGTCAGGGATATTCATTTTCTCCAGACCATAGCGTGTTCCATCCACCGTCCCGTGTCCATCTATGGCATCGACCGCCTTGCATGAGATCTGACCATTCAACCCTGAATCGCCGTCCATAACACTGAAAACTGCCAAGAGCGCTGGAGGTGTTTGCTCTTCTATAACATGTGATAGTCCTCCAGTACTACCCGATTCAAGCTTGATTCGTGGTTTGTGATCATTTTCATCGTGAATTTTGACGGACACAGTTGTCATACCTGTCCGAGATGCGAGTCCTTGGTCCACAGCCTCTACGTACAAAGTCATCAATTGAGCACGTTCGTAATCAATGTCTCCTTGGACACGAATAAGCCCTGAGAGGGAATCAATGCTGAAAGCTCTTCGATATTCAGGTTTGGTTAAAGTACTAAAACTGTATCTTACTTGTCCATTGGCTCCACTGTCTAGATCGTTGGCTGTTACAAGAATAACTGTAGAATATCGAGGACTATTTTCATCTAAATGAGCGGTGTAGAGAGACTTCTCGAAGACTGGTTTGTTGTCATTCTCATCCGTGACAAAGACGCGAACTTTAACTGTTCCACTTCTGGATGGCTTTCCGCCATCATAGGCTATAAGACGGAATTCATACGACGACTGCTCCTCTCTGTCTAAAGCTGTAACTAATTTCAACTTCAATTGAGCACTTACAGAGATAGGAGTTTTAGTTTTGTACAGCTGCAAATCGAATTGTGGAAGTTTTGGCATCATTTCATAGCGTTGAACAGAATTGATGCCGGAGTCTGGATCCTTGGCCACTTTCAATGACCGCACCTCACCTCTAGAGCTTGCCTCTGAGAAGTGGACAGTTAACTCCGTCTCTGGCCAGGAAGGGCTGTTGTCATTGATATCTGTGACAACAATCTTAGTGAGGACGACGAAGCGATATTCAGCATCTGAGCGAATGCTTAAGCTGAGGTAACATTCAGTCGATTTTTGAAGACAACATGTGGCTACCGTATCACACAGGCTGTCTCGATCGATCTGACGTCGAATGGTTAGTTCTCCACTTTTTGTCTCTAAAGCAAAATATCGTCCAGCTGCACTGGAGGAGAAATATTGAAATTTCACGTTTTCACGTTCAGCTGCTGACATGTGCGAATCCAGGTCCGCCAATTGAACAATGTTGGCAATGCGAGTTCCGACCTGTTGTTGCTCGGGGATAGTGATTTTCACTTTTCTTGTATACGCTGACGCGGACGCTAGGTAGAGGAGGTTGATGAAAAAAATTGCCAGTAACATGTCGATCAATTGGTAAGACATCTCAGATACCTGGAAGAAATGAAAATTCATATTCATGTTCAGATACGATAGAGGTTGTAGAGAATATGATTGAAATCACAGAAATTGAATATATCACATCCATTTTAAGGAGAATAGAATTTTAAATGTCAACTTTTAAAAGGCTAGCAGTGAAAATGTTTCTAAAAATATGCGGATGTCCTCATAATTGAACAGTTTAATTCCGTGCTACAGCTGCTCAAGTCTGGGGACATCTTTGAATTTTAGATCCATGCGAGCTGGTATTCTGCAAACTTTTATGTCACTAACATTATTTTCTACATTTGTTTTTGATTTAGAATTTTCAAGTCCTCTGTTTTCCAATCGGCACAATTGCGCTCAGCGTGCACTTACCATATTTTCACGTATGGAATCCGTCTTGAATTACATGCAACACACTCTCGAATATAAAGGGATCCCAATTCTCAACTATGAAAGATAATCATGTTATTTCCCTCAAATAGAATCGCTGCAACAGTTATTATCTGACTTGTGTGTCAACTGCCTTACCACTATTGATTCGTGAAAATACTGCTTGATTACTTGATTGATGTTTTTGAGAAAATAGCACAGAAGTCCATTGGACCACGTATTGTAAAACATCATAACATTGATGAACAGGGCATGCAATAAATGACTGAATAGGCCACCGTATTTTGAACTTAGTTTATAGACTAGCGCACAAGCATTTTGTTTTCAAACATAGAGTATCACCATGCCTGAAAAGTGTCTGGTATGGAAATATGTGATAATTTATTATCTCATTTTATTAATTATTATTACCATCATTGTTGAAATTATCATTACCATATCAAAATCATTACCACCATTGGTGAAAGAAATCGAATTTAAAAAAATAATGGATGTAGGCTATCATCAATTATGAATAACAATCACATAGACGGATATAACAGCACAGCAAGTCAATTTCAGTCACAGAAAAAGCTTATCACCCTTAAAGCTTATCCTGCCAGAAAAAGCTTATCCTGCATTTGTGAATCACAATCTTGATATTCTGTTACTAACTTGTGGTGAAATCGCAGAAGCAGGCGCTGAAATTTCTGCCTTGAAAGGAAGCCGCTTACACACTGGTACACTGATCACATACTACCCGGTATGGGATCGAATCAGTGTACTAGAATTGCAAAGGTGTCGCATCATCTTCGAGAAAATACGAGTAGTGTTTAAGTTTGCACCTAAAGTGCGAAATTGCCGAGAGTTTGACTGCTACATGAACGTAAGCTATAAAACTAATTTTTCCAGACCAATTAAAAGCAACTTCCAAGCACACGCACATTATTGAATTTGTCCAACACATTTCACCCCAAGTTGATGGTTGTGACGAGGTAGCGTTGATGTATTGTCAAAGTCCACACGCACCTTATACAGGTTTGAATCTGTGCGGTTTCATGTGTAAAGCTCAGCTTGCATACAGGAAGTGCAATGTCTGTCATTATGCATTGTATGTCACTTAGTGTCTGCAATAGAAAACCGTTTGCCGCCAATAGCATAAATCCATGTGTATTCGAAAGCAAGAATGTGTTCCAAATAACTTCATGTACATCTAAAGGAGGTCGGAAGACAATCAAGTATTATTAATCAAATGAGAACTTTGCAACTTTCCTACTTCTACACACGAACCTCTCTTCATATTCTTCTTTCGGTTTTAATTTGCTGGCTTAAAAACACTTTCTTATGTTTTGTCTCATCAACCGAAACGGTGGTTGGATAACATTTCATGATACTTTTAAAGACACTTAATATACTTTCAGCCATCAAGTAACGTTTTCAAACTTGATTTAGACTGTGTAATTGGAGCAGTTCCGTTTGTCTCCATTCATGATTGTAAAAGTCAACTTGGCATGAATTACTTCTCTGTAATGACTTATTTTCGTGTTATCTTGTCACGCAATTAACTTATATCAACCGAGCTTCTTTATATCACGAAATGAAGCAAAATCAGTAGCGCAAATGATAACCTCCAATCATTATTATTTTGTTGGTGAAGGCCGATAGGTACAGGTTTGATTGACAAATGTGTTTTTTTATAAGTTCATAAAATTTGGTGAGAAAATCCTATAAATACGACTTGTTATAATAGACTACTACTTTTAGTCAGTGATAACGGCAACCCTTTCTGACTTTCACAATTACGAAAAAGATAATCGCCTTTCAGAGTAATTGGAAATCCTGAGTCAATGGCTTAGATTTGCTAATTCGGCATCAAATTAAATGCAGTAAAAAGTGAACATTCTGAGGCGAAAAGAATACCTGTGTGAAATTTAGTTTTGCATACTCAAGAACTGTAACTGAAAAAAGCAAGAGATGAACATAAGTGCTACATTAATAGCATTCACAGCAAACACACTCATCACCCACTCTTATAAGAATAATTGGCGATCTATAAAATGCAGGACTGTGCAAATGTCAGTTGATTCTCCTCTTATCTGTCAAGTTTATACTGAGGCAAAAAAGTGAGTGAGGTAAAAAAGCAGTTGTACCTCACTGTATATATATATATATATATATATATATATATATATCAATTTACATCAATAATAATAAATATTTTAATAATGATTATAATAATAATTGACAAATTTGGTCTTTGTTGTTTCCGATTGGAATTAGCGAAGTTTGGTAGCTATAGCCCCTAAACTAAAGCACCGTTCCGACCAAAAAATAGTAAGATCATGCGGTTGAGAACCAAAAAAAAATTGACAGTGAATAGTTGCTTATGTCAATATAAAAGACAATGTACTATCTATTTATTTTTAATTTTTGGTGTTGGACTATAATAATGTTTTGTTTATTGATTACAAAACACATGCCTTATTCAAAGTTCTCGATTATTCTTCAAACCTTTGCTCACTAAATGAGATGATGACGCCAATCAGAAATTGCGAATTATGCACCATGATTGACCACCTCGCTGGTATTGCATAAAAATAGGTAGGGCCATAGATGGCTGTAGAGCTAAATTGATGAGGCATCTCACCGTGGAGACTAAAAAGTTGGTCTTTGTTGTTTCAGATGCGATTCATCGAAGCTTAGTAGCTATAGCCCCTAAACTAAATCCACTTATAAGCTGATATGTTTAGTCTGCATCAGATGGGTTTTCCTGAGCTTTACTTTATGATACTTGTATAATAATTAACGCATGTGGGGAATTCATAAAAAACTGAAAAAATGACGATGTGATGAAAATGACGACTACTCATTATATTTTTTCTCTATTAGGATTTCGGGGAATACAAAGAAAGTCTCGATCTTTATTTATTAATACATGTTGAGTTTACATGCGTGCGTAAAAATGATTTTACGAAGCATACATGCAAGGCCATTTCAAAAATCTCATTAACCAATTTCGCATCGGCCTAAGGGTAACGCCCGTAGTTGGACCCCCGGCAAACGGGCACCGGCCGTAGGTGGAGAGCAGTCGTAATAGGTAAAGTTTTGATGACCCCTGACTAAAAAAAGCTATTCCCTTATCATTTTTTCTCAGCGTGCAGCTAAAGACAATAAGCGCGTCTTCATTCATTCTTGTGGTTTGCCTGACAAGATTGTTGGTCTCAGAAGGACGATCAAGCACACCGGTAGGTGCAACTGAACGGCCGCAGTGAAGCCATTCTTACTGCATACGCTATTTCCGATCACTGCGTCATGTTTCGAGACCGAAACGGGCCCCAAAAGAAGAGGCATTGAGATATATGAATATCATTCGAGATTCATTTGATGAAGAGGTAATTCCTGAAACTGATCCACCAGAACACATTGCCCTTCGTGAAACAAATGATTCAGAGATTCATTTGATGAAGAGGTAATTCCTGAAACTGATCCACCAGAACACATTGCCCTTCGTGAAACAAATGATTCAATCACTGAAGATGAAATATAACCGATTGTGAGGGAGCGGTCGGACCTTCTGACTAGTCCTGTGAGTTCTCATTCGGATTTCCGTCCTTCGAATCTTCCCACATTCAGTGGTAGCGAAGGACTTCATTTTCAAGTTCCTGACACTTATGTTGATTTCGTATTGAAAATTGTTGATCAGGAATCGCTTACCATGTTAGCCGAATGGACAAATAGGAAAGCTGCACGTGACCCAAATGTTAAAAGAAAATATAAAGATGGAATACGTATTCTCACACGCCAGCGGTCTGACGTGATAAGTAATAAAATGAGTAAGTTTATCGGAACACGTTTGCCTTGCATCTCGTCGAATGCTTTGATGCGGGCATTGGTAATAAAGCCTTTTTTGTTCAAGATAATCGTAGTTCCCTGACAAAAGATCTTTTTATATCGTGTGAGTCTAGCGGAAGATTTTGATCATAAAATCAAATGTCTTCATTGAAATAGACCTTAATTTTTGTCTTTCAATCAAGCTTACTGTGATATTCCATAAAAAGTGATATTCCGTGAATAAGAGCCGCTGCTGCTAAATGAATAGCCGATCCGAAAGTGTTTTAAAGCCAGAGGTAATCTCAAATATTATGCTTTGACGCTGTAAACAGTTTAACGGTGGCGGTGCCACCGATGCGACGTCTCAACGTACTCAAAATTGCCATCATCGATAGGACTATTAAGTTTTTTCAAGCTTTTTCATGTCTGTCTTAGTGAGTTTCAATGAAAGGACTGTCGCACGATTTTGATTTGCCTGTTAATGAAAATAGGAATGTAATATAATTATTGTGATGATTATTTTGATATGCTGACCTATTGTCCAACAGCTCGTTTTGAACTTCGTGAACGGATCACTATTAAAAATTCAACCAGTTCATATAATGACCATGCATGTCACATAACCAATCTTTAGATACAATTATGTAATGTTATATAATGTATATATCTAGGATTATATAACCTGAATAAACTGCTTCTTTGTCTTTATTCGCTGATATCTTCAAGGGATAGAATTTCACAAACCAATTTCTTGACTTGTAAAGCATCACATCAATACATCACAGATTTGTTACCGGCTAGTGGAGAAAACAATTTTCTTCAAGCTCAGCATCCAAATTGATAGTCGATCAAGAAGTTAATACATTTTCTCCCGGGGACTGCGGTGTGACATTTTTATGTAGACGTCTTGAACTAGTCAATGATCTCGCCTTCTTTATGGCGATTGTTTGATTCAATGCGTAAATCAAAATGTGACTATAACCTTCATTAAATTGATCCACTTGCGATATCTCTGAATCTCATTACAAACGTTCTTATAATTTAGTTCAGTGAAGGAAAATGCAACAATTCCAAAATCGCTTCAATCTTTTTGTTAATTATGTGCCATCCAAGCAGTAGTAATACGAGACAAGCAGTTGCATATCTAACAACCATTTCTCTTTGATGCGCAGGATTTGCACCGAACCAGATCTTTATGACCTCAAGACCACAAGACCAGTTCCTTGCACAGCCAGATTTGAAATGAGAATAAATGCAATTTAAAGACATTGCCACTGAAGCTAACAGAAGAACTACATGCATTTTACTTTATGCATTTTTGTAATATTTTTAAATGACTTGGAGTTTGAATCAATTATCAATAGTTTATACTCGTGCGTCTTTGAAATAATCACGAATATCAATAATATTTCAGATTATTATCATTAACAACAATCATCATTAGCACCAATTATCATCAAATTGTATTATGTGAATATTGCTCAAATGGCATCAGGATTTTTTCATGTAAGTTACTAATTGGGAAAAAATATACCTGAATTTCGGTTCAAGGTAGACCGACCTGTCTCCAACTTCGTTTCAGTAGCTGGGTCGCTTAAGCCCTATCCATACCACGGGCGAATCACAATTCAGGATCTCGCTGCGATTCACAGCCTGGCCTGTATGGAAAGGGTTAAGATAGACTGAATTTTCGATGAATTTCCATTGAGTGCATCACACCAACCTTTAAACTGGAATTATATTACCTAATTCCAGACTTAAAATGGAATTAACTTTGTACTATCCGATGCATTATGAAACTAGTCGAATAGAGCGTTTTTTGTTGATTTCGTCAATGAGGCATAATATCGATTTCCATCAATGAATTTGTCCACTTAAATACTTTCATTTATTTTAAGCGAAAATTTTCAAATTAGTGTGCAAAAAAAGATGCAATTCATAGAAATCCGACTTTTAGCTTTGTTTAAGTTAGTGGGACTAGAATGGACAGCAGCTGTTTGTGTTGATGGTCATGTCAGCTGCTCGGCAAGGCGTCGTTCTATGTCATTGTTGTTAATTGCATTCACGACATGGTTTAAGATGCTTTGGTGGCAATCGATCCCCGCTACTTGTCTTAATGTCGGCGGTCACAATTGTGACGTGTTATTTATTCATTGATTATTATTGCCTTAACAACTGATGTGTGGTGGTGAGGGTTTGATCCTGCCAATTGACAGAGTCGCGTAAGTGGCTCGTAGCTCAGTTGGTTAGAGCACAGGTCTAGTTAACCTAGGTCGTAGGTTCGAATCCTACCAGCCGCACATCTTTTGCATGGCAATTTGATCTATCGTTTATTTAATTTCATTGTTGTTAATTGCTAGATCTTAAGAAGAATCCAATTTGTGAAACCTGCACTAGTTGCAGATTTTTGCCGCAAATTATTTTGTCAAATTTTTATATTTAATGACAAATTATAATAATCTTGAACCTCTACAAGGTATCTAACCGTTGGCTGGTCAACCATTGGAAGCCGCCTTCGTTTAGGCACTTTCCTTCATGGCAACGTGCATCCACGAATAGCGCAATCGATGTACATGTGTGATCTAAACCTCTACTATCATAGGCAATATTATTACTTGTGTAATCTGTGAAATTATGAAAATAAGTGCTTCGCCCTACAAGATGAAAAATTGTTATTAACCCTAGAATTTACACCACATGTATAACGGAAATATAATGGAAAATAGTTAAATTGCATCACGAGCTTGCGATTATTGCCTTAAATCATCCAAATAGGGTTGAATTTTAAATGCGAGGAATCATTGACTTTATTAAAAGATAAAACAGATCATCCTTCAGACCTTTCCTTTCATTTTCCATCGACCTGCATGTTTATTCTAGGAACAGGCTAAATTTAAGTGAATTGTTCCCCAAAAGAGACACTTGATGTCTTCAGACACCGTGATCGTGTCATGATGTCATGACTCTCACGCAAACACAGCCGTTCCAGATTTATAATGTGCTTTGCTTGACTTGTACATGAAAGACAAAGAATTTCTATTGAGCTGCACACTATGATTTGTTAGAAGGACTCCTATCCAACAACTTCATTAAATATTCAATCTTCTCGCAGTTGACATGAGGTCTAGGGATGAAAAACTGCCTCCTTGGCTGAGATTTCTTAAAACAGAAACATCCAGCACGTCATATGTGATCTCTCAGTGTCAAAGAGGAATAGCGTATTGGTGCCAATACAGATGGAATGAACAAAACTCGTGTAACTCTACCCCGCCCCTCAATTTTGACTTATTGCTTTACTAAGAGGAAGGCCAATCTTTGAACGTTAAAGCAATCGGCCGGCAATGAAGATATTGGATATGTTCCCCTTATCCGCTTGCTTCAATCCACCCAGGACCATGAACACGTTCGTCAGCTTAATAATTCATACTTGCGTGGTAGCTCATATCAAAACAAAATGAGAACCTTTGTTCTTTCTCCACTGTTTCGACATCATTTATTCCAACACCATCTCTGTCTGTTTTCGCAGCCTTTGGAATGCTTGAGCTTTGTTATACCAAATCATTAACAGTGAAGTAGTTATGGAGCTTTACTCAAATGCCGATGATTGCTAAGATTGGAGAAAATATTTTTGACCATGAATTTGTCTACGTAATTTCGCATACTTGGAAGAAGTTGATCACAAGAACTGCCTTCAGCTTCTTAGAATAACAGTGCCTTATTGAACAATCTTCTCTTGCCGAGAATCAGTGGAGGTGTGATTTTGATGAAGTGAATATCACTGAATAGAATTGTGATGTTTGTCAATTTGATTCAGGGATTCTGAAGTGAACATCACGCCATTGAATAGATTGCCAATGTGGATGATGAAGGAATTTCAATTGAATGATGAAAAATTTAGAGATTGCATTATCATGTGTTCACTTATAACAATAAATTTGAATGGAAGGGATTTAATGCCTCATTCTTTTAATCAATTACTTTAGTTCTTTTTCTTTACACAAGGAGGGGGATTGACAGTGGCCGCCAATGTTCTAAAATGCAGGCTTGTTGGAGGTTCCATTCCCACAAAGCGAATATTATTCCAATCCTTTTAAGTTCCTTCACACCTTCATAAACATGTCTATTTATTATATTAATTTGATCTTTGGGTTTTCAAGTTGCTTTATTGGGCATGCTGTTGCGTACAGGTGGGCTCAGTTACTAGTTAGAGTACTATTTGCAATTCCACTATCGTTCTTTTAGTGTAATTTTGCATTTTCATTGGTCTTTAATACAATTCATTTACTGTAGAAAATGATGCTGATTGAATCTTCATCATTGCCATGCGTTTTGATATGAGACACTGCAAGGTTGATGAATCGACTTCATTCAGTATACAGTATTCTACACACCTTAAGGGTAGAGTAAGAAAGATTCTCCAAAATGTCGAATTTTCATGCATTAGACTTTCAAAATACTTCTGCGATATCAATGCATTTTGATCACGTCTTATCAAAGGAAAGAAAAAGTGCGATGAGAAGTACACAGCGGTATGGAAGAGTCGAGCTCATTCAGTAAAGTAATTATCCTCAAGATATGATGCTTAGAATTTTATATTAACATATTCCAGGCTGTCTGGTAACACAAATTCATCGAATGAATTTCTAACGAGCAAAGACTTTTGCAACAGAAAATTCATATATCTCTCCTCAGAATTGTACAATTAACAACCAAGCTATACAACTGCAACAATTAATTTTACAAATCTTTCAACTTTTTTTCAGTTATTTAACAACTCACATGCAAATTCGGTAATGAGCATAATTGATCAATTTGACCATAAAACCTGAGATGCTTATGTAAGTGGCGACTGCATACGTAACGATGCAGGTATGTAATGAATAATAAGTAGTGGGTGTTGTGAAGCACACCAATATCGGATATGCCATTAAGCTGCAGCTGACTACCTCCCATGTGTCTTCTACGAGCCTCGCAAATGCACTCCCAAGGTGAATGTCCGGTCCGGCCCGATATGAACACTACAGACCGGTACCGAGCAGATATGACCGGTACGAACATGAATATCAAAATCGACCGGTATAGAAAAGAATACTGAAAATTCATAATAAGAATGTTTCAACTGCATCCGTAATCGTAATACCCCGGTAGCCAGAGCGAGCTTCTGCAGGGAGCGAAGCCGAAATGAGACTTTCACAGAATGTTGTGCACCTTTGTGTTATAATTAACAACAATGAAATTAAATAAACGATAGATCAAATTGCCATGCAAAAGATGTGCGGCTGGTAGGATTCGAACCTACGACCAAGGTTAACTAGACCTGTGCTCTAACCAACTGAGCTACGAGCCACTTACGCGACTCTGTCAATTGGCAGGATCAAACCCTCACCACCACACATCAGTTGTCAAGGCAATAATAATCAATGAATAAATAACACGTCACAATGGTGTGACAATTAAGAAAGAGCTGGGTTTTTTCATCTGGTTTATCAGTGAACAAAAATAACTGATGAAATTAATCTTACTACTTTCAGAAAATGATCTTTAATCCTAGTGAATAGTATTCTTAAGAGAAGTAAATTTCTTCATTTTCCTCGTATTATTAGTACATTTTAAATTGTTAGAACTGGTACAAAAATGTCTTGTATCCCTACAATCAAAAGGTTAATTAACAAGAGGCTGCACAATTGTACTTCAGCACACCAAGTTTGATTTGCCTTTTCACAATAAAATCCAGACAATCGACACTTCGTGCGATTGATTTAAATGTGCCAAATTATGCGCATTGCCGAATTAGACATGTGATGTGGGGTGTTTTTCTGCAATAAACTGCTAAATCCTGTACATGCAAAATCTAAACGCTTCTGTTATCTGTTACTTTGTGTTTGATATAATGTGCTGTTGACAACATAATAGTGCCAATTTACACGCAATAGATATACATGTATATACATATTGACTATAAGCTACTTGGTCGACACACAGCCTACTTCATGATGAGATGAGGGCAAAATAAGACTGCTTTTAATTGCGAAATCTCAGATCATCCATTAAGCTTAGTTTTGACCTTAATATCAAAATCCTATAAATGAATATTAAATGCAACATGAATGTACATGCAATGAAAACAGTAATTCAACTACATTGTTTACGATTGGATAACGCTGCCAAGATCATTAACATCTCTTGAAATGTAAGTTAAAAAGTCTATAAGAAGTTTGTCAAATATGTAAATCATTACGTCCACTCGGTGCGCTGAAAACTCGCTGACCCACTAAGTACAGAGACTAATTCTGTTATTCATTTACAGCTGCACGCGAAACAAAGTTAGTGAAGCATGAAGTCTGTGAAGTAAACAATGTGCTCGTTTTGCGTCATTTGAGCTTTGATGGAAGCAGAGAACATACTCATGTTTGATGATTCAGTAAAACCAATTCTCAACGGAGCATGGAATGAATTCATTTATTTACCGAGATGGAAGTGTGGAAGCTCGATATTATGCAAGACTTTCGTCATTCAGTTTACATGCTTTGTAGATTTGCAAGCTAAGCGATGCAAATGATTCCTGACGAATTTTTTGACCATAGAAATGTTTGATCGTTTGTTGTCCTTCCATTAAATTTCAGTCACATCGAAACAGTCTCGGATTTCGTCGATAATGAATATTCGATTGAATCGTTTTGTCTGATTAACAAATTGATGACTTGAGTACTCATCTTAATGTGTTTGGAGCAGTAATGAGCTTGACATTAGGATTTGGAATCAATGAAGGTTTTCAGCATCAAGTGAATCATGTAAAATTAAAATGTACTTGTTTTTAAAACGTTGCAATTTATATACATGTAGACTGATGTTTGATAGGTCGATCCTCGAGGGACGCCCACGGCCCGGTGAACGGGCTACGGCATTGAACCTGAACCTGATGTTTATATTTTTACGTTTTTGCTTTCTTTGATCCCTGCACTTACATCATCTCTTTTCAACTGAGCAACTTCTTAAATGCAATCAACTTCAAAGGCTGTTTTGATGTGCGAATTAGGGCACATCGAATTAGGGTCTCGAATCTCAATTACATGTTATGAGTAGGTTTACCAAATCGTAGGTCATTATCATCCTGACCGGCAATCTTGGAAGTGTTCCAAATTCTGCATCACTCTCTCGAGTCATGAATAGACCGAAGGGTTATCGACTCACTTGTCCCAATCTGTTCCCTCTGTGAATAAAACATCAAAGCGCTTATAAAAAAAATTGAATTAAAATAGAAAATTTTTGGTATCACAATTTGAACTACAAACATATTGAATTTCTAAATCATATTTAATAGCCAGTCAGTATACCACAGCATAAAAACTCGTTACACGGATGTAAAAGCCATAGTTGAAAGCTAATCTGCAAGCTATGTACATGTATTTGAAACGTGTGCTTGATAAACTTGTCACTGTACATATACATTGCTGTTTTGAGTCTATTTGAAAATGCTCTTTATACGTTTTTGACAATCCAGTTATTCGACTGATATTGAATTTGTATCTTATTTAGAAATACATAACATCCGGTAATTGTGTTGATTGCGTGTTCTATACGAGATAATAAACATTACAGCATAAATGTACAATAAGTTGACATCCAATATATCTAAACATTAGGAAAAGACACTTATGGTTAACACGTTGCCATGGACCGTGAGAAGTCGCTGTGCGCCGAAGGCTCGTCACATATTTTTATAACTTATATAAATTAATAATTTAAAAAAATATAATTTGAGATGGTAATTAACATAAGTTAATCATTAAACTAATAAACCTTGAGAGCTTTTGCATGATTCTCCTGCTTTTTATTGAAGGATAACTTACTCGTATTTAAGTTATTTTGTGTTTAGAGAAACCGTGAATCTTCACAAAGTACCGGTACCTAAACTTGGATCAACCACCGGAAGTCTTCAGTCTTAAGGGTCTGTCGCCATGGAAGCGCGTGTCCACGGCGTACTATTGTTTTCAATGCTTATTGCACATGTCCGTTCTAGCTGATTAACATCACATAGCATCGACTTTCGATGAGATGCAACATAGAAATCCGACTTAAAGCTCTGTTTCAGATAGTGGGACAGCAGCTGTTTGCTGATGGTCATTTCAACTGCTCCTTCAGTCACCGATCTACGTCAACGCTGTTAGAATCAAATTACTAAAACCTGTCAGAGTCCGGCAGTCAGAACTGCCCGGGTTCTAGTCCTTTAATATTTATGATAGCATCGACTTTCCTTTGGATGCACAATCGAGTAAAGCAAAATACAAGATAATTTTTAAAGCGCAGATATTTTATTCTTGACAATTGGCAGCAATCTTGGAAAAACGCAGTCTTTGGTTTGTCATGCTTATCTCATTTGATAGCTCACGAACATTGATACTTCCTTATGCCTGAAGTTTTCATCGATTTACTTCATATGTACTGTTCTCTACTTATCTATTGATGAAATCTGATGATGAAATTCATATCTTAAGGTTGTTTTCTTCCATCTTAGCAGTCTAAATCATCTAAAATTGGAATAATTAATGGAGTATATGCTCTTTCATCCGTTAGTTATCATCATCAGACATCACCGTAATGCTATTCGCTTCCATTGTTCTTCAATTCTTCTCTCTCTACAATATCAAAGATTTCGTGAGCATTGATGTAAGTACAAGTCGAGTGCAGTGAAGAACAATGAATGTCGATCTCTGTCTGCCAATCGAAAACTTGTTTTTATGTTAGGAATTCAAAAATGCGATTGTGCTTGCCATATATCTTTTGCTTTCTTCTCTAGATAAATAATACTCACGGGTTATGGGGTGACGATGAAATCAAGCTTCGCTAAACTTTAAAATTGTCCAGTTTTATTTGCGACAGACGATGCTACTGTGCAGCAAATGGCTAGTTTTTGTTGCTGATAACTTTTTCATAATAATGCAACTTCTAAAGATGATCAATAATTTTTTCATCAATTTGGAGATGAAATATATCTGGTACCTAGATCCAATGCTCAAAAGACATTTTGGTTCTGACATTCAAAAGGACTGTTGATGGGAAATTTTTCATGTCTTGATTACACAATACACAATAAAAGTAAAAAATTAAATCAGCAAAAAACTCATGTACATCTATTGTTATTCCGACTGTTTGCATGCGCAAACTCTACTCATGAAAAGATGCTGCAATTTGTGGAGATGCGCATGATACTTCGTACGTTGGATGTGTGCAGTGACAAAATCGGAGATAGGGCCTGATGAAGAGCTTCGACAGGAAATGGGGCTAGAAAATATCTTGGATACCATCAGAAGAAAGAAGTTGCGTTGCTTTGGTCATACATAGAGAAAGTGCGAGGCAGAATGGGTCAAGAAAGTCACGGAGAACACAATTGCTGGCAAGCTTGCTGTTCGACGTCAAAGAAAGACCTGTCGCACAAGGATCTGAGAAGTGTTGGTGCTCAAGAAGCTGATGTAGGCCTACATATACGAGATCGCTAGAAGTGGAAGAGAATCATCAAGCGGAAATCATCCACCCCAGTATCTTCTGGACCACAAGCACGTAAAAAGGGATGAGTGAGTGAGTGAGTACATGAAAAAAGACTTTCATTGAGGTGATGAAAAAGACTCAGTCGAGCTCGATTAATCCTCGAATGCGTGTAGGCGTTATGTATTCTGAGTCCTTGCACTTATATACTATAATAAGTCACACAGATGCTGAGAAGTGAGATCCCATCACTGAAGTCCAATCTGAAGTCACATCCCAATTAAAGTGACGTGAGTACTCATCCCTGCCCTGAAAATCCATGCTTTCTAAAGAACGCCAGCAATTCAGTTGATAATTCCATCTCAATACTTTATCTTTTGATGTATCATTCCGACCATTAAATCAATGTGAGCAGTACCATTTCAATACAGCCAGAACTATGCAAGCACAAATTCAAATGTCTCCTATTTTATATTCCGCATTTGAAGATGTGTTGCCAGTGACCTGTAGAATGGCCGAAATATTTTCATATAACCTTGACTAGAGTGAACTCTGGCGATCACAAAAGATATGATACGAAATTCAAAAAGGGATGAAGTTGAAACCTAAATTGGTAATCAGCTGGAACGTGTAAGACAAGCGAGAAGTCCTCAACACGCTTCGTAGTTAACAAAGCCTCTCCTTGCGAGGGGCGGACTCGTTTACCTCTCCTTTGGGGTTACAAAACACCGTGGAAAAGGTAATAAAAGAAGATGAATCTCGGACTATACCGCAAATATATTTTCCATTTTCTCTCCGATAATTCGTTAAAGGCAGAGCTATCGTGTCCACGAGCAGCGGCGATACAAACCAGAAAATATCTTGTTAATATCCTGCCATTTATTTCTCACAACCATCTTTCGGTTTGCATTTAGAACGAGCAGTAAATATGGTTTGCCCAGCGAGACAGTGTCGATATCAATGAAATTTATTGTTCAATTTATAAGCACCTTACAATTCCCATTTACAAAATCAATTGATTTCTCATATTTCAGACAATCAAATTCCTCTTTTGATTTCTATTTTACCGCCTGAGTAGCTTGATTACATGTTGGATAGAACACTGTCTTTAGGACAAATATGGCAAACAGAAGATCATATTTTAGTATAATAAATCAACCGATCAATCTACATGCAATTTGATTAAAGCAAACTATCCAGAGCAACAGAACAGACACTCAGGGGTTTAACTCGATTGGAAAACTTGCCGATTTTAATGCATGTAGTCAGGTAGAACTGCAGAGATAAATTAGCTTGTGTGTGTGGCTTTCAACAATACTGATAGTCACGACCAGAGCTAGTCTCGAGGGGCAAGAAAGTCAACTTTACATTGAACGTGATGCAAATTCAAGTCTGAATTCGGACCAACGAAAGCATTGATGCCGCATTCAACGCACACAGTCAGTAAATTTAGATCGTGAGGAGTCTAACGGCGTGAAAAATATTTCCATTTGACGAATTATCATGGAGGAAAATTGAGTCAAAGATATGTACTTTTCACATGACAGATGTTCAGCTTTCAATGTGACAATTGAAGCTCGCATGCTCTCTAAACAAAATTTACTTCATCCATTGTGCGTGCTTGGCCAATCACGAAATCCAAAGGGAGACGAATATCTCCTTATCAATCTCTATCACTTACTACCATTGCATGCAATGACTGAGATGGAATAATGTCACCTCTAGACTAACCCATTCCCAGACAAATGCATGGCAATCCATGTATGTGATGCGAGCACAGATATCTGAGAAAGGAAGCGAATGCTTGCCGGAGACTTTTGGTGGATTTGTCTCTAATACACATCTGAGA
Source organism: Prostheceraeus crozeri (assembly GCA_907163375.1). Classification (NCBI taxonomy): domain Eukaryota; kingdom Metazoa; phylum Platyhelminthes; order Polycladida; family Euryleptidae; genus Prostheceraeus; species Prostheceraeus crozeri. The sequence goes on along the minus strand of CAJQUW010015840.1, from coordinate 358,345 downwards.
GGACGCTTGGTCGCATAGAGTAAGTATACTAGGTAGAGTGGTAACTCCGTATTTATTAAATCCCCAATGTGTATACACTTTTGATTTTATTCAATGAACTCGTAGGGGATACAGGTGTTATTGTCACCAAATGTTGGATATGCAAACGCTTGCAGTTTTGTAGAAATTATACAACAGAATTGACTGATCATGACAGTAATGCAGAAGAAATCATGGTATTTTACAGATCCTCCGTGTCATGACAGCCTTGGAGAGGCAATGTTTGTTAAATTGGCAACTCGATGACCTGCTATTGATTTCATGATGAACCTCAAGAGAATCTTCTTAAGCGAGATCATATCATAAGCAACCTCCCACTGGAAGAGCAAAATAACAGAAACAAGGACAATGATTTCAATCAACTTGAAAGAGTTTCTTTCAAACCCATTTGAAAGATGTAAATGGGTCCACATCACTAAGAAATGAAACATGAATTTAGTGAATCACAAAATCATGCCGGTGAAAATTGAATTAAAAACCTGAAATTTCAGCCAAGAAAGCACGAATAATATCGCGATTTTTTTTATGAAGACCTCCATTATAATGCTGCTCATGGAATTCCCTTGCAAAATAGCTTAATTTCCGCTTACTTAGGATGATTATTAGCAAATATTCATTCCTTTCGATATCCAACTTATTTTATGCTACTTGCAAGGATGCGTCATCTCGGTAATATCTAAATTGGGAAAATTTTGACTTTTTTAAACCTGCTGAAGTAATTTTTTGGTCGACGGGAACGTAATCTCCGCAAAAAACTGAATCTTTCCATATAAAAGTTTTCACTGCATACAGATTTCACTGCATACTTTTCTGAGTCGACACTCTACCTATATACTCTATGCTTGGTTGCTTGTTTCATTGGCTTGTAGCGATCTAAATTAATAATTAACTTTATTGTGAATGAAAACCCAATCAATCAGATGACCAATCTGCCAAAATTCGGTACACTTCACGACGTGTCACAGACCTGCTGCTTCTTCAGATGAGCAGATTATTATAAGTAGTATTGGTGTTATATTGTGAGCGGCAATAGTATTACGCATGTGTGAGACTGCATGCACGACAACAATATGTACTTGACACCGCTGGCACACAACAGCAGTATTCAACAAAAAATGAAATCTGTTTGATGAATTAGATAGCGCCATGTTGTCTCATGCACATATATCTGAACAATAATAATGAGACTAAACAATATTGGCTTCAAAAGTGACGTCGGTAAAAGCAAATAAACCTCGAGCCATAGAGTAAGAATATGTAGGTAGAGTGTCGACTCAAAAAAGTATCTGTATACAGTGTAAATTTTTTGTATGAAAAGATTCAGTTTTTTGGGGAGATTACGTTCCTGAGGTCCAAAAAATGATTTGAGCAGTTTTAAAAGCTAGATTTTTGCCAATCTATATATACTGCCGACATAAATAATCTTATTATAGTAAGTCATAAGCTTTAAAGTAATGCACCGAATTGTTAATATAATAAACCATATTACGTACCTCTCAAGGTTGTCATGAAATGGAGGATTTGTAAATTACTTTTCATTCTTCTTTATTGCTGTCATAATAAGTCAAATTCGTGTACATTTCTCCAAAAGTGCAAAAATTCGTGTATCTCACATGTGGTGCTGGGTTTCGCGTCAAGTTCATTTTATGAAATCGAAAGTGTTTACACATTGGGGAGTTAACAAAATGCTTAGTTGCCACTCTACCTAAATATACTTACTGCAAGCCTCGAACAACCGTATTCATAGCGATAACGACCCTTGTCAATATAAGCAAATTCCGCAATTACTACACTGCCCAACACACAGTGTGGCAGACAGGCAGGAGTTCTCGAGTAAGTTATCAATTTTCTTACTCTACTTATATTTACACAGTCATTTTTTTACATTACCTACCATTTGAATATTATCAACATTTACATTTGTGTTTAATTCTTATTTTTTCACATTGGTTTTACTTACTGAATAGTTTGAGTTGTGATTTAATTCATTATTAATTGTGTTTCGCCTAATGTTAGCCCTTGCTAATTTGCTTATCTAAAAGTAGACTATGTCAGTGATAAGTGTACGTCACTACGCGAAAAAAGAAAATGAAATGCTAATAATCACAGTATCCCTGTTGAAGTTATCAACAAACCTGGTAAGCAACTGCCTTATTGTCTTTCTGGCAACCGTACTAGTAAACCTGCTTGTAATCTTGATTTGTGATGTGTCGCAAATTACCCAGCTACTGTCCGTGTGGATCGCGTTATGCAGTCCACACCATGTGCAGTCATTTTTGTTACGATGTCTATATCAATTCTACTAGTCGCCCTTCCTATTTGCGTTTTCATGAGCATCATCGCGGCGTTATAAATTATGATCATCACAATGCCATTCTGAATACATTGTAAATTCTCTTTAATCTATCAACGAATTTTCGATTGGTTTCCTTGATGCTGACACACTTCGTGCTCACAATCTGAAGCTAGGCTAAAGTCAATCAAATGTGAGAACTATGAATCGCAAACACGAGAATGAATATCTGTGTCCGCCGGACTTTAGTTTTTGGGCTCTCAGCAAGTCTCCCAGAAGATATAGAAATCTTAACACATGAGGGTTCATGATAATGGAAATTTACTTATGGGGATTCTGGTGTCTCACAAACAAAATGATCCTTCTTACATTAGGACCGGCTAAGTATGCTCTTTTCATATCCTTTTCAGAAACAAGCCATCTACCCACAAAATTAAACAGGTCATCTCTTCTTCTGTTTGACTAGAAAGGAAGCAGTGGAACATGCAAAGTTAGTGAAATGGTACAATATGCTGACATAATACCATAGCAATCGAACAATGAGCAGCCAATTCAACACTAAACACGCCAAATTGTGTCAAGTTCCAGTGATAATTATCAACTGGATCACACAGCAACACACAGCAAAGAGATACAAACGATGCCAAGTTCTACAGAGAAGTTTGTGAGCTTTTTTTCGTGCACCTGCTAACTTTTTTAATAATGATCAGAGGGCTTGACATTATCGAGAAAACTTTTGCACAATGATCTGAATTATTCGAATCTGAAGGAATCGTAGCGACCGGAGTATTTTCAAGGAATTCACAGCAATCCGCAGGTGACGCACGACTACTTTTCCTATCTCTGCAAGGTATTAGAAATTTCATTCTGTCCACAGAGTAAATTCTTGCATGTGCCATCGTTTTGAATCAGTTTGCACTTCTAGCAAAGTGATGCGGTTAAGCAATCTAATTCTGTGCATCAACCATGTCCTCTCTACTGGAATCGATATTTTCATCCTCTTTCATGAATTGTCCGATGACATAGCACCTAATGTCGTTGTGTGCAAATTCGATAATTGCATTCGCACAATGTACTCTGTCAGTTGTTCATAACACTATATTGAAAAGCATTTTATTATTCAGCTTTAGGCAGTCTGAATTCATGAAATTAATGACACATTTGATGGTTTAATTACTGCTCTGTCATTTTTATTGTGTGACAAATTGAAGTCTTTAGTTAATTGGCTTGCAACTAGAGTTGTGATGAGCTAATGTACTTTATTTTCTTAACAAATTGACAAATTATTGTAATTACACTTATTCAATCTCTTTCGTTTTATCAATTCATCGATAATAATATTGTGCAGATTTTTTATTATGTAGACTTTCTTGCTACCAACAGACGTTGACGCAAGGGGTCCTACAGCTGAAACTTGCAATCACACAACTGGCAATATCAGCACAGCTGTCTTGAAGAAGGATGTAACCTCTGTGCGCGAGAGATATTAGAAGTTAAATCTAAGATCAGTCAATCACATGACTTTCAATATGGAGCTACGTATTCTTGACCAGTTCAGGTCATTAATGAATGATAGTACAAGTCGAGTGCACGTCTTTCACATGCTTCAACATCCTGTCTGCTTATGTAATTAACTATTTTTGATGCTATGTTATTGTGTGGGATTTGCAGGAAGAAATTAATTCCAATTTTGATTTTAAACAAGAGACACTTTTTGCATATTGCATTAATTCCGGAAAGGCGGTACTCAATAATTTACTGCAAAAGTTGTGCTATTGAGATAAGCTGCTATTTATCAGCTTTTTTGATTGGTACAGTTATGTAAGATTCAAATGTCATCAATTGATTTGTCACTTTCATTCTATACTGAAGTAATGTAGAAGCTAAATATCGACAATGATGGTACCCTTTTCCAGTATTTATATATCGATAGTTCAAAAACAATCCACTATATGAAGAAATACTATTTATTTCATTCACGTATTCAAAATGGCTATTGTTTTAATTTGCTGACTCTTACAAAATAATTAATAAATAATTACAAAATAATTAATAGAACGTTTAATTAAATGAAACGGTCAGATAACAATTCTTATTTCTTCTTCAATTCAACTTCTTACTTCAGTTGTATTCTGACAAGTGTAGACGGCATCCATATTATCACTTCCGAGTCATTCTTGATGATATTGCTTTAGTTTCTAGTGAACCACCTCATCTGGGGCCGATTTTATCAAACTACAGTAACTGTAATTTACAGTTTTACAGTCACAGAGTTACAGTTGCAGTTTACAGATCTGTAAGAATGCATTTTATAAAAAAAATTGTCAAACTGTAAGCTGTATTCTGTGACGAGGCACTGTAAACTATGATCTTCACGTGACATGTAATGTATAGAAGCTATAAGAAGCTCGGCGAGCTTGTTGCTTTGTTTCTTGTCCAGCTGTCAAAGTGATTATTATGTTAACTGTCCCACAAAAGACTTTATTCCTGACGGAATTAAATAAGCACAAAGCCGTTTTGCAGCGGAAATTTCAATCTGCTAGTGACGGTAGGAAGAAGAAGGACGATGTTTGGAAAGAAATCCATCTTTTATTACAAGCCAACGGATTTGCGGGCTCCTTGGATCAACTTCGGGACCAAGAGTTCCAGAATCTGCGTCGTTCAACAATGCGCAAAATCGACAAGAGAGCCTTGAGATCCGGAGCTGGCAACGAAGCATGTGCGAAGCTCAGTGAGATAGATGACTTGCTGCTTGCTTTTATTGGTAAAGACTCGCCAGTCGTCGTAGCCATTCCATCCAATGACCGACGGACCATGTGCATCTCTCAAAACATGATAGACTGAGTTGATGGTGAAATATCTTATCACACAAAGAAGTTGCTGGCGAGCACTAATCGCTTCACTCCGTTCAGTTGATGGCTCCAAATACTTTTTGAGACGTTTTAGGAGAAACTCAAATGTAGCTGGTTGCAATCGAAACCGCTGCTTCCAGTCATCATCTTTCTTGAAAAGACGACGATCATGAAAGATGCGTGTTTTACGCCGACCTCTATTTAACCCTTGCATGTCGATAACCGGATCAAAACCGTCCATTTCACAGATCTACCCTCCTTCGAAGGGTTGTCACTTAAAGGCTACAGACTGGCACAACGTCACAGTGTAATTTGTTTGATAAAACAGAAATCACCAAATTCTGTTTACAGATTTACAGATTGCAGGCTTCTTTTACAGCTTACAGATGACAGAAACAGGAGCTGTGATTGATAAAATGAAATTTTTACAGTTGTATCCTACAGATTTACAATTTACAGAAACTGTAGTTTAGTAAAATTGGCCCCTGGTCAGATCAACGCTAGTTATGATCTGCTATGAATCGGTTCAATATCTATTCATTGAAAGTCTTAATTAGTCCGGCAGCCAGAACGACTTTCTGCAGGGAACGAGGCCGAAAGTGAGACTTTCACAGAATGATGTACACCCTAAGCCTACTAGGAATCGGCACGTCTGCCGAGTTCTAGTGAGTTCCTCTTCTTGTCAGACAGGATCAAAGAAAAACACCTGTAAATCCAATGGACGCAGCTTGCAGTTTTTGGCTAAAATTAAATATTGTATGTTTTCTCTGATTAAACGAAAAGTACCAAGCCCAGAGTCATAATGTTTGGCATGGACTGTCTTCAGGTCATTTCCTATTATGTGCATGTGCTTTCATCATGCATGTAATCGGCAATGCATGTGAGAATGTGGTTGAAAGTGGTTAAAGTAGCTCAAAATGTTTGTGTTTGCCGACATTTAGAGGCTCGACAAATCTAAATGCGTTTAGCTATATTTACAGGGGTGCATGAAAATGAAAGGAAGTGACCTGAAGACATTCCATGCCAAAACATTATGACTCTGGGCTTAGTACTTTTCGTTCAATCTGAGAAAACATGCAGATTTTCATTTTAGCCAAAACTGCAATCTGCGTCCCATTGGATTTACATGTGTTTTTCTTTGATCCTGTCTGACAAGAAGAGGAACTCACTAGAACTCGGCAGACGTGCCGATTCGTAGTAGGCCTAGGGTGTACATCATTCCATGAAAGTCTCACTTTCGGCCTCGTTCCCTGCAGAAACTCGTTCTGGCTGCCGGACTAAATGTTCAGTACTCATTTCAGGTGACACATTTATCCATAGAAATCCGACTTTTCGCCTTGTGTAGCAGTAGGATTAGAATGGACAATAGATGTTTTTATGGCAATTTCAAATGTCCGGTCAGACACCGATCTAGGTAAATGCTGTTAGATCTTAAGAAGCAAATTACTGAAATCTTCTTGTACCTACAATAAATTCTGTGGATATCATATTGTGATCAGGACAGTATATCTGCTTATCTGCAGCAAAAACATCGGTTGTCATGACGTTTTCATTATATTTAAGAGCAATTCGAGCAAGCTAGTGGATACAAGGAATATCACATTTCTGGCTACTCTGGAAGATGCCTGCCTCAAAAGTGCAATCAAGATCATAAAAATGACAAATCTCATTTTGAATTTTTAAATGAATGCTAGATCAGTGCGTTATCAAGTGTACCAAGCTCGGAAGAACCTGTATCTACATGTACAGTACATTAACAAATGGAATTTTGTGATGCTTGACGCTCCATAACTTACAAGATGTGTGATTGTACATGCGTGAATTTGGGAAGAAAGCGTCAGTAGCTCTAGTTAGGATAACTGATTTTCTCACCTTTTCAACTGCAATTTTTGCAACTGAGCGGTTGGAAAATTGGTTGTCATTTTATTGCAGGGTTGTCATATTATTAGCTGTTCAGTGCAATCTGACATGATGTGGCATTCATCAACGCTTTTTCGTTCTAGCCGTGTGGATGCAGCACTTGCTTAGCTTTGTGTTCGAATCATGTTCAGACGAGTCGTAGTAGGGAAAATAGGGTGTTGGCATACGCTTGGACTTTTATTTATTCTATATCTATGCTAATCACTACATACTCAGCAACAACTGTTCGCTTTACGTCAATTGTGATAAATGAGCGTTTAAATTCCGTTTGTTTTTACAAACTTGATTGTACAAGTCTTCTTATTTGTGCTTTGAAACATGTTGCCTTCAATCCAATTGAGAAATATGCTAAATTCGTTTTTCTTCATCAGAAAATAGAATTTTGTCCAATTAATTGTTTTGTCTCTCTATCAAGCTTCCTTCATTGATCATTAGAAGGCTAGCAGCAACGAGTCGCATTCCTTCTTTTATTAGTCTTTCAAGAGAGTTAAGCCGTATCTAGTTATATACATCTGTTTGTATTTTCCTATCTAAATCGGTGGTAATGGAAACAATTCTATATTTCCACAGAAATGATGCGATCAACATCTCTCTCTTCGGTCTTTCCATATCTTTGTCGGTTGGCGGGTTGAGTGCAACAAACAACATAATGATGACAATAACTGCAAACTGTTAATTTTTTGATGGATGCACTAATCGCTTTGGTTGATTGGATAAAGGGTTTATGAATGCGGAATATAACGGTGAAATATTTTATCCCTTATAGAAATTGGCAGATAACCATTTATCACAAGAAACAATTTAGAGAATGTGTCATGTTAGGGCTGTGATCGTTAATGTCGAATCTGCGATCATCGCGTTAACGAACTATGCAATCAATATATCATTGCCACAAAGATACAAGTTCTCTAAATTCATCGCTGTCGAACAAATGACTCGATATTAATTGTTGAGTCAACGCTAATGAATGCCAAAAGCAACACCATGACGCCTATTAATCTATTTGACGTCATTTTCATCCCATTTTTATGTTGCAGAAAACTTTGATGGAAATACAATCAACAAGCACGAGGAGCTTTCCCGCGAACACATTGAAAACTCATTTTTACAACATTTTAAAATAAAATCGATTTTGCGGAACAATTAGGTGATCGCAGTATTGATAGCGCTTGATAAAGCTGCATTTATGAATTGTCACTTTCCTTATGATTCGTGTGTAGTAGAGTAGGTAGAGGCAAAAAATGAAAATAAAAATAGAATCAAAATTTGGAATGATGGAAATATTGACAAAATTTGATGTGATAGAATAATATCATTTATTTCTTCAACGAATATAAATTTGACGCAGAAAGCAGTAATACGTAGAAACCGCTGAATAAGTAGAAGAATGAAATAATTTCTGTAGTTATCCATTATGCAGTTATCGATTTTTGATTTACAATGGCTTATCAAAAGTCTTTGCTCTATCTCTCTCCCAAACTTCTAATAAGTTTCAAAATTCTCTTTTACACAATAAAAGTCGACCGGAAAATGTTTTATAACTAAATGCAACAAGGATTAAATTTCTGACATAAACAGACATTTAAGATTTTATGTGTCAAAATCCCTGACCAGAGTCTGCTAGCAAAGAAATCATTTTTATTATTTTACGTCGGTTTGTACGAATAAAGATAGTCTGTGCACGTATTTGATTTGAATCGCTGGTGATGAATGCGGTTGGATAATCAAACTTTTTTTCGGTCCGATTATACGTGATAGCTGTTTTCATTCCCATCAAGAGTGGTATTCCCTGCAGATGTCTTTTTATTCCCATCATCTTTGAAGATGTACCGGTAGGCCTACTATGTTTTTCTCTTCATCCACAAGTATATGGAATTTGAAAAGATTTCTTCATTTCAAGATATCAATTCGATGAAGAGTGCGTTTATTAAAATTTGATATTAAGTGCTACAGATTTTATGACGTTACTTTGATTCCTTTACTACTATGGAGTTTTACCTCGAAAGATTGGTTTTGCTTTCAACTGCATATTACAAGCGCACACCTAAGTCATGAAATGAAGAGTAGAATACTCGTGCCAAAGACATTTGAAGCACCAAAAACCTGAAGAAGTCGGATAATCTTTGAGACACATTGCAAGACATTCATAACCATAGAAAAGCTTATTCATGTACTGTAACTGAAGCAATATGGCTAGCATTGATTGATAAATCTGCATTTAGTTATAAATTATTGTAAATTTTCTGTGCAGTTTATAGTCAGTCGATCGTCCTACACTTCAATCTTCGATGGCTTCGATCTGGACAAGTCAACTTAATTATATATCAGTCTCTGGCTGACTAAAGCGGTATTGTCGACCAAACAGGACTACTTTTGGTAATTCATAGCCGATACACAACTGCGCTGTTATCAAGCATCAAGTGCTAACGGCTTTTCATGAGGTTGCTTAAAATGACTCTTAGACAAAGGTTTTTACCATTTCTAACAAATTAGCAGCAACTGCGCTACGAAATCATACACACGCAATTAAGAACTAGTTATCTTATTACAACCTCGATTTTGCTACTAAATCAATTTAATTTATATCAACCATGATTAATCACTATCATTTCCGTGTAACGCTATTTTATCATTGAGTTTGCTGTGAGTAGGCAACCATAAAGAAGAATTTAACATCATTCTCTCTGGTGAAAGTATTTTCACTTGAGGATAAAGTTCATACACTGAATTCTGTCAAAGTAGCATCGTAAAAGTTTTCTTCATTCGAATTACGCAGTTTTATCTATCAGGTGAAGCTGACTTAGTCATAAAATTCCGAGAAGAGGTTTTGGTGCTGTCAAGTAGTATTTAATTTAATTTTATTGTACAAACAACAATAGATGCAATGATATTTCAAATCGAAGTTTCATTGCAATAAATTTCATAATAAAATTGCTTACAAATAGTTGTTAAGGAAATAGTTCGAGGCACAAAGAGAGTTTAATGGGTTCACTCTAATGAAAGCCGTTCATAGATATGAAAAGTCTCCTAAGGATGTTTTCATTTAAAATTACTTTAATATATCACTTAAGCAAACAATCAATCCAGCTCTGCCTTAGATTCACATTTGACGAGAATTGTCGCACTAATTAAGGCGAAGAATACTTCGTATGAGGATGGCACTACAATTCCAACATCTAAGATAAATGTTTGTCTAGCGAAGTTTGCTTGGTACGATTCGCAACAGTGATCAAGAACACGCAATTATAAAGAAAACTGCATCTGAAGAAATAAGATATTCGGTTAATAAGCCGGAAGCAGTCAATCTTGAGCAACTTTGAATAAATTTCAGTCAATGAACCAAATAAGCAAGCATAAACAACTGCTGTTGTCCGATCGAGGTCATAAGAGCGAGCGGAATAAAGCGCCAGAAGGGACTGTGTATTTTTGGACTACCAAATCATAGGCTCCCATGAATGCATACGGAAGGATTCCCACTTACTTATACACGTATATCCATGATGCGCATTATGTAGCAAACATTATGCCTTTGTTCTACTGCAATGTCAACAAAAAAACACTGACTTCATTACGAAATCATTCAACATCGCGTCATTGGCCCATAACATGGATCATATTCAATGAGTCATCAATAAAATGGAAATGCAGAATTACTTGTTACCTTAGTGCTTCATGAACAACTTAGAAGATGATCTAGATTTCAATTTCCAGTTTTTATTGCATTGGTGTTTTAGAAAGCACTAATTTTTGCCAAAGTAAATAATTAATTAATTTTCTACATTTGACATGCTTTCGGCTTACTCTTAACGTATCACCCACATGTTAATTATTCAAAACTATTTAGCTAATTTCATTAATTCGGATGACAGCAAGGAGTCATATTGCCACAAAATCTGCAAAGTTCCATTGCTTCCTTTAAGTTGATCGCCTGTGATAGAAATACAACTTCAACAAAGGCTTTGTGGAAGCCACCGAAATCTTTCCATGCTATTTACAAACTGAGACACTACCAATGGAAATACTGCGCAACACACATGAGTTTTTCGTGATGCAGCAACAAGTAAGGAATAATTCAACTATTTCTTGCAAAGCTTATCACAGTATGCAAAATATTCCATTATCAAATAATGAAAAGACATCAAGATATGCAGGTAACTGACCTTTAATTCACAGGCAATCGTATGTTGAGTTAATAACAGAACTAAATATGTACTCAGTTCAAATATGTCTATAGAACGTCTAAGACACATCACGATTTTGAAAAATTATGATCAGATAAGTTAACACAAATTAAAGTTACAATTATTCACAAATGAAGTAAACTTATGAATATCAAAATGATTGCATTTATATCTGAATATGAATTGTCCACTGTAAGATTCAAAAGTTACTGTAAGCTCAAAAGGTCTCGCAAAAGATGTAATCCGCACGTGTCAAAGAGTACACAGTCAAACTGTCTTCCTAAAATTTTCAAATACCATTTGTCAAAACAGCTTCAAGTATGTACGAGCGTAGGCCAACTCAAGGCTATTATAATTTTCAGCGCACTAACAAATACAATTTGCATCATAATACGCATAGGAGGCATACGTGTATATTAATGTGACGTTCTCGATGACATATCGTCCCCCCAATACAATTCACGCCTAACCTTGCACAAAAACATTTTGATGATGTAACTACAGATGTGATTTTTTTCATTTTGCAGTCCGATATCAGAATATTGTAGCACTCAATGACTTCCTAATGCTTCATGCCTCCATGAGATGCGTGCTTTAAGGAGGATGCTTCACTGATAGAGGATTGGGAATATCGATTCCACAGCCCAATAGTTTTAGGAGAGTTAGTTAATGTCAAATCATGTCATCGTTGACACCTGACGTAGACAGATCGTTGGACATGCCGTCCACTATTAGTAAATTAATTGCGACATTAAAAAATAATCATAAAATAATTTGAAATTAAAATTAAATGAAAACTCACCTTCTAACGTCGGAAGTCCTCCAAGGATTCTTCTTCAAAGTCAGTCAACGATAAATATTTTCACTAAAACACTTGCCGCTATTGAACAGTTCAATGATGAGCAGAAAGTTTGACTAAACATGCATTTATGATTAATTTATACATTCAAATTGCCTGAATTTGCCACTGTTAGATCTCTACCAATGGCCATCAATCATGTTTGGTTCCACGAAGAGATTTGGAGAGCTACCAACCGCAACAAATTGACAATGCAAATCAGAAGCGCTGAATTCTCTCACTATAGGCTAATGGTAACCGTCGCAGAATTCAGTTTATGTAACAAACTAGGAACGGACACTGTTTCTGTCAACTCACATATGAGATTTTGAAAGTGTTTCGATTTTCATAGTCGAGTAAGTACCTGTGTTTGTGAGTACGGATAAAGAGAGGTGAAGAGCTTTGTGATCATAAGGTGGAATTCTTCTTCAACAACCAATAGAGAACGACTGAACTCAAAGAGTACGGGGATTTGTTCAGACATTCAATCAAAAGGAAGCTAAATTAAGGGAACGCATTTCTTTTATGTTCGCATTCAATAAAAAGTTATTTTCCTGGCATTTTTTAATTCATCACTGAGATTCTGTTCACATGCAAACATTAACAGAAATTTAATTCATTCAAGACATGTGAATCAGCAATCAAATTCTCAAAATGAGGAATTCTATTGGCTGATGGCATAGAAATCTGACTCTCCGCTTTTGTTTAAGTTAGTGCGGCAAGGATTGACAGCAGCTTTTCGCTGATGCTCATTTCAGCAGTACGTTGAGGCACCGATCTAGGTCAATGCTGCTTGATCTTACGTGGTATCTAAGATGTTAAAGATGCAATTGTTGTAGATTTCTGCCTCAAAGGGGCACATTGCGAGTAACTGTCTTGTCAAAGTGACTTAATATTTGAAGAGAAATGATAGCAATCTCGACTCTGAAAAATTGAACTTTAAATACCTTTAATTTGAGTCTTTAAATCTTTGAAAGTATACTGACAAGTTACTGATCCTTAACCTTTGTCAACCATTGGAAGCCGCAATCTTTTATTGCTGTTTTTTGGCAACGCATGTCCATGGTCAACGCGTAGCAATGTTTTCAATGTACATGTCCGCTGCAGTCCTCTGAGATCATGTCATAGAACGCCAGATCTCTGTGGTCAATAGCTACTCCGTATTTAAATTTCATCATATTTTAACTTTGAGAATATAAGGGACCATTTGCATACAGTAGGGGCATCCAAAAATGTGTAATGCAGTGACAATCAGCAACACAGAAAGTATGCCGATTTTCGTAGTTTCTGGTAAATTCAGAATGTATATTTTTCCAAATAAGATTGCAATTTTCTCGCAGCTTCTCAATCATTTGTTAATCTTATTTTTTGTGATATATCATGCATATGATCGGTGAATCGGCAAAAGGCCTTACGTGCAAAACTTCCATTTTTCTGGAGAACGCTATTTCGATTTTTTAAAATGATGCACAACATTGAAAAATCTGAAATAGCCAAGTTTCATCATTTAGCATTGCCATCAAAAATTGCCACAGAATCGAAGGGCTTGGGCGAACAAGGGGATAAGCCACACTTTCTCAATTTTAGTGGAGAGCAATTTAAAGGTTTTGAAATATCATCATGCAAAAGCTATGTAGGCTAGTCCCCTGAACATCAGAGGTTACGAGCCTATGCGTATGAATTATCCGCTGATCAAGTAGCGAAGATTAAGACGAACGAGATTATCTCATACAGGCGGCCAAATGAAAGCATGTAACCCAATTTATGCGGCATATCCCCTTTTACGTGCTCATACTTAAAACTGCCGTGTATTTAAGTATCCTTACCAAAGTTCTCCCATTCATTATACGTCCATTATCTTTCAAAAAATGTTAATTGAAGCAGTATTTAATTTGATCCCTTCGTCCAAGTTAATTTATTTAAGTAAAAAAGTCGCTATTCACATTGTCTACTTTTATAAAAACTCTAGCTTTTAAGTGCACGATCATTATTTTTCAGAAATAGGACGGCATTCAGCTTTAAAAGTAAATGTCAAAATTGGAGATCAAAATCAACTTTGAAATTTATATTAGATTGATTTAAATTTGTTCTATCTTTGTAAAAACTGTTCTATTTTAGTTCACATTGCGTATTTTGAAGCAACATCTTGGGAGCCTTAAGCGACATCTTTCCTGGATTTTCATCGTCGAATCGGAAAACTTGTGCTTTGAGAACCCTATAACCCTATATTTACGTTGGAAGGTCGGAAATCTTAATGACACCTTGTGTCAACATCTGTTCTTGAACCCTATTGACGGAAGAGATCCTTGCGGCCCATTCCAGAGAGCAATCAATACGCGAGTTCTCTTCTTCGACTTGATTCTTCCATGTGGCTGAAGTCTCGATCACATAAATGGGTGTGCGGCCTGTTAGAAGGAAGACATGGGTACTGGTATTGAACTTTTTCTCTTTCACCAGGTTGCACCCGACCATTGCACAACGACATGATGGTACATTTCTTGCCTTGGACCTTGCACCATAAAGTACAGATAGTGGCTTATCCCCCTGTTCATGCTGAACTTTGTGGCTTATTCCCTTATGCACTTTCTGGAAACCATATAAGAAAACCTCCAATCATCGCATAATTGAGCCAAAAGAAGCATCCAGATCTAACATAACATGGGGTGAAACATCTATGTTTAAGAAAAAATGTGGCTTATCCCCGTATACGCCCGACCCCTCCAATTGTTTTATTGTGTATTGTCCTATACAGTTTTGAAGGACCCCTTTTGCATCCTTGCTATGTGACAATGGCTATGGCAAATTAGGCAATGGTTTCTGTGTAGATGTTGCATTCCTTGATTTTTCTCGCGCATTTCACACTGTACCACACAAAATATTATTGTATAGGCTTAAAGAGTGTTTCTCTGGAAACATATTTTCTTGGTTAGAAAATTACTTAACGCGTAGGACACAATTTGTCCGTATTAACGGCTCCTTTTCCTTATCATGTGATGTTACGAGTGGTATTGTTCAAGGTTCAGTTCTTGGCCCCATGCTCTTTCCGGTGTTTTGTAACGGCGTCAGCTCCTGTATCAAAGATTGTTTTTTCTCAATTTACGCTGATGATATTAAATTGGCCTACAGTTTTATTCCCTGTCAAATGCTTCTTTACAAGGGTCATCATTTGACCTTCAAAGTGACCTCAATAACGTGCTGAACTGGTCAAGGTTAAATGGGTTGCGGTTAAATGAAGCCAAATGCAAAATTGTGCTTACATTGCTAATAATGTTACACTTGAAAATCTTGATTGTATCAAAGATCTCGGTGTTTATGTTTCCTCACCTATAAGCTTCGGGTTTCATGTAAACACTGTTGCTTTAAGGGCGAATGAGATTCTTGGAGCTATTTGGCGCTCATTTGTTACTCGTGATATCAATGTCATGTTACCTATTTACAAATCTTATGTTAGATCTATCCTGGAATTTAATTGTGTTGTTTGGTCTCCATACCGAAAGAATTTAGTGGACCAAATTGAAAAAGTTCAAAGACACTTTTCTCGCTGTTTCCCTAATTTGAATCATCTGTCTTACAAAGATCGTCTGTTGAAACTTTCATTGTTAAGCTTATCAGCAAGGCGATCACGCCATCGACTCATTTTTGTTTTTAAGATGATTAATGGTATGACCTGCTTGTATACAACGAAATACTTTGAATTTTCTACCGATTTCGTGCTCGACGTAGCATCCAGAAAATAATTCCACCTCGCACTAACTGTGACTATCATCGATTCTTTTTTACGACGGACGTGATTTTTCAGTGGAATCAACTTACAGATGCTGAAGTTTTAGCTACCAACATCCATACTTTCAAAAGGAGCATTAATCAATATTTTGAAAGGAACGAAATATGTTGACTTTGAATCATTTTGAGTCTTGCTTATGAATTTGTTGATTTGATGCCCTTATGGGCTTTTCATTTGCCACTGTTAGCATATCATTCTCACTTGTACCGATTTCTTTGGCAAATAAAAAATTATTATTATTATTATGTGCACATAAAGCCTTTTTCATTTAGATCGAAATGCTGTTTTTTCGGAAGAAGTTAATGGAAATCTCGGTTGCTTTTCCAAATCCCTGAGTCTCTGGATTAATAAACTCAATCCCTGAATTTCGGGATCCGAATTGTTTTCACACAATCCCGGGATTTCGAAACAAATCGTCCTAGAGTAGGCCTATATTTACATGCACATGAAAATTTTTGCTGGTTGCTCTTCTATATGTAGAATTTTCTATTTCACATTATCCAGCCGTCAGTTACAAATGAGCGTAGATGATTTGAGCAGTGTGAGTCCGCTTGCTCGTATAGTGACCCTTCATGAGATAATTTTTTTACTACATGACCATTTATACTTCATTTACTGCTATTTTACATCATTTTTGGCTATCGGAGAATGTTGAATTGCATTCCCACTTACCAATAACCGAAACAACTAGGCTCACCTTTCCAAGCCGTAGACTGACTTCTACAGCAATACATCATTACTTGTGTTAAGTGTAGAGGAAATAATTGATCAGCATTTAGCAGAGTAGGCATATTTGAAAAAGCCACATATCTGCCGAATTTTAAGTTAATCCACCATCTAGGACATGAGAGATTGAAAATATAGTTGAACTGTAGGAGACAACTGTCTAATTTAGTTGTGATCCTTCTCGAAAACATGGAAGCAGAAATAATTATTGGAAATTAAGCAGGCTGCTGGCCAATATGGGAATTCCACTTAAAAGCTAGCAAAATAACACTACACAATATATCGTGGCTTGCAATTAACAAACTCGCCGATGCCCTTATAAACGGATCTACTGCTGGAAAGAATCGAAGAAGGAAAATGTAATATGTTCAGAGGAAATAATTCTGCAATTCTTGATGCAAATTCACTGCAACTAAATGACCAGAATGTACACAGAGAGTAATATACAGTATATAATCAAGCATCTACCATGAAGGCCTATGCCGACACAACTGTAGGCTATTGGAAGCCTCCAACATTGCATTAGTAATATTAAGAATAATATCGATGACTATTGCAAAATCTCTTCAGTTTCCATTTGCAAAGAAGTCAATATCTAATAAATTGCCAGCACATCCATAAATAACTATGCTACGATTAAAATGGCAACTAAATGAATTCCGGGACTTCGGGATTTAGGCCTATAACATACCACTGGATCCAGGGATTCGGAATTGCATTCTATTGTCATTATTGATTTTGCTAATCGAACGTGGGAAACTTGACTGAGATCTATTTCATTGTCACGCATCGCTTTGCGGTCGGGACTCCAGCACCAGTATCTACGACTGGATGCGATCATCGAACGTGTTAAAATCTATTTTGATCCGTTTATAAGCTACGCATCGTTCGACACTGAAAGGCAAGCTACTGCGGGTAGATCGATGAGCCCATCGAATAATCTATTTCGATGAAATGAGATCTTATGACTATGATGATTCAACATTGAGTGCTCGGCGACAAAGACTTAGCACTAAGCTCTTTTTGGAAGCATTTTATGATGAAAATCATGTACTAAGTAATATTATTCCTAATAAATTGTCACGCAGTGGTAAATTTAGCAAGAGACAAGCAGCCTTTGTGCCATATGTATCATTTCTTGTAAATGACATGACTTAAATGACATTTTATCTTCTTACCCATACTCCATCGTTATTTTATATAACCCGAATATTCGTTTACGTCGATGATGTCGTTTCTGCATCTTTATGATTTGTACGTTTTATGATTTCTATTTTGAAGAGAAATAAACACCTACTTGACTTGACTTGACTTGATCGTTCAGCGATCGGGACAGCGGTATACAAATGGCTGGTTTATTCGGCTAGATACTGCATTTTATAATTAGATGAAAGCCAGTTATGCTAGCCGCAGTTTGCGATAATGGTTCATGACAAGAATGAAATAAGTATGCACATAACGCCTTTTGCATTTTCTAAGTTTTCAGATCGAATTTGAAGGCATTCTTAAGAGACGTGATGTAAAATACAATTTAGAACACATCTGCGTTAAAAGGTCATTTTTGAAAATTTTGCACATAAGGCCTTTTGCCGATTCACCGACGATATTAGCATTGGTTTATGTCTATAGTCAGCACAGCAATAACTTTTATCCAACACAGTTGTGATCGATACTTACTCATTTATTTTTAATAATACACATTGAAAAAATTACACCAAAGACTGCAGGTCTTTCAACAACTTAATTACGTCATTATGTCATTACGTCAGTGTTGCACAACACTCATAAGTGATGTGTTAACTCAAATTTACGGAAAGCGACATTTTGAAGAATGACGACATGATCTTCAAACGTTTTGCGGCTGAGCTGAATTTCAGTCTTGTTAAGTTTTGTGAACCACGAAATCCATTGCTAAACTATATTCTTATTCTTGTTTAAGAATCATAAATACTTTCAAAAATTTGACCCGTGACTATGTGTGTGAAGTTGGCAGAACCACCCAGCGGAATCATTATTTATTACATCGAGATTCTATTCGAAACAACTTCTACTTTATCACTTTCTGCCTCCAGATCACGAATCTGGGCTCAGATTCCACAAATTCGCAGTCATGTTTACGAAATTCAAGTTTAAAGATTGCTTTCAATTTCGCTGATCGGCAGTAAATCAGTTTTATTTTGACACTACCTGATCCAATTTGTTGCGTAAATCACAAATATATGCTTCTTTTTTCTACAACAGTGCAGTTAAAAACGGTACCGGGGTAATATTGCAACATATTCATGAACGTGTGTGAAGTTACCGAAACTACCCAACGGAGCCATTTTTCATTTCAGCGTGATTAATTTCGAAATTAAGTTTACTTTATCGATTTCATCCTTCTGATCCCGAATCTGGGATCAAATTCCACAAATTATGTAGTCGGTATTGAGAAAGAGATTCACGCTTAAAGACAAAAGTGGCTCCGCTAACTTCACACACGTCCCGTGACTGACTTTCATTTCACATGACTGAATTAATCGAGATTTTTAATTAACTGGGACGATTGCATTGTCACAGCAATTGTTGCAGTTTTGCAGGTCTACATTTTTGTATGTTGTAAACTGCAGCTACTGTAAGATGGAAATTGAGGGAGAAACATATAGACTCTTATATCCAATGCAACATTTCACGTTTGCAGCTTTACAGACTAAAATTGGCACCGTCATAAAATTGGACAACTTCTAAATTGAGCTTGACATTTGTTAATTTTTTAACTGCGTTGGAACTACGCTATCAGAATGGTGCTGTATGGAATTTTACGAAGTGCTAATTACATAAGATCAGAACAACCACATACGTTCCTCATAACTTTACTAGACTCATGTTGAGTTGAAGTAAAATGTATGAGTAAACCCGATAAACCATGTCATCCAATCTTTTGACACTGGATGAGATGTATCTATTCAGGTCTCCCGATATAAAAAAACAGCTGCAGCATTTTTGCATTTGTGACTAAATATGCAATTCAGCATTGAATAATGCAAAGACAATAGTCCTAATCCATCATTTGATAGTAATTTTATCAATTTAATTATTAATTTCAAAACAGTTGATTAATATCAATATTCTGCATTACAAGATTTTAAACTTTCATTTTGCGGTAAAGTGCTTTTGATTTTTGCGCACATTGCTTTGAGTTTTATTTGGTACATTATGATATTTTAACTTTTGATTGTGTGTTTTGATTATCATTGAAACATTCATTTTCATTATATACTTGCTTGATTTAATTCAATTGCATTACGTTGTGTGCGATTTTTAATGATATATTTTCATTTTTGCATAAATTGTCTTGCTTTAACTTGACATATTTTGATTTTCCTGATACTATATTGGTAATCAGATTCTTCGCTGAATAAATTGCTTTTCATTCATTGTCTTTACTTGATTAACTGTGATTGAATCAACTTGATTCAACTTCGACTAGTTTGAATATATTGATGCCTTCTCATTTGTAATCTGGTTGCTTGACTATTACTATATAGATACATTCATTTTTCTTTGATTCTCTCAGGTCCCTAATTATTTTAATTTCTAGCTCTGTTGTTTTGACTATTTCATTGATTACCTTCTTCTAATTTGCTACTTTATTTTAGTTTTCATGTTTTACCAAAATTTACGCTTCATTTGAATTCATTTTCTATTAGCTATGCTTTTAAATATTCAAAAGTTGCTGACAAATTGCTTTTTTCCAAAACTGAGTGGATAATGTAGATTCTCCGCCCACCCATCATATTTCAATTATTCTGATCTCAGCCGTATAACTGCAGAATATAATGACAAAATTACACTCAGGTAAATGAGTTCTTCCATTGCATGACATGGTTCGGCAAACACGAGCACAAAACAAGCAAATTGCGTCCCATCATCTGACTTCTTGCCTTTATCAAATCTCATCTTGAAAATATTTCTTAGAAGAAATAAGAAAACACATGGAAGCACCAGGAAGCCTAGAATTAGCATTTCGTACGTTAATTATCAATCAGAGAATCTGGATAACTTCTGGAATGCCTTCAGCATTTGTCCGATGTCCCCTTGTCAGTCAGGAGATGTTGCTTTCTACTCAAACTGATTTTTGTATTTTGAATCATAACAATCAGATGTGGATTTGTAAGAAGCCTCACTTAATTGCTAAAAAATGTAATATCTCAAGAGAGAAAGATGTTGTGAGGAATTCGATTCTTTATTCGGATTAACTCATGACAAGAATGGACGTTCTGGAGACAATCTGACCATCAGACTTGGAACCAAAAAGTCAGAGTTTTGCAAGGTCAAACATCATTGATTAATATATTCATTCAGAATTTGAAAATACAAATGCTAATGATCTGATTATAAATAAACCTATTTTCCTTGATCTTCATTTTTTAAGTGTGCAGTATATGTCTGTGAACTAATTATAATTGCAAAATATACATACACGTATACAAAACTTGAGTATCTTCATTCGTCATCTCAAGCACCCATGCTTTTTAAAGCATCTGAAAAATGGAATGTCAAAATATTGGTGGTCATAAATTAGATTTTGTGACTTGAACAGTTTAAAGTAAAGTGTAGCTTTTGTTATTCACGCTTTGTAACTTGCTTCAGCAGTCAAAATCAGATAGCTTTCGTAATCCGTAATTCAGTTATGATAATTTATTAGGATATGATGAACATTTATGTAAAAAAGGCCATGATTATTAAGTTGAGACTCTATCAATTCATGATAGAGGGTTCATTGCATCAAAACTCATGTTAAAAAATAACGCCTTTTTATGCTTTCGTAGCAGTGCAACAGAATTTCCTAAATAGATGAATATCTTGACACCAAACCTTGGGAGAATCGGAAAGTTTCTCCAAAATGCAAACGATTTGCGGATGATTGATACTAAAGAAAGCATCAACTAATGATGACATCTGAATGAATGCTTTTCATCATTCCCCTCTCCTTCCTGTTCAGTAAGTTTTTCACATCACACACGGTGTTTTCTGAGTGTCATTTTAACAGGATTCCGACTCCGCAACCCCGATGAGTTTCGTTTTGATTCCTGCTCCTGTTTTCAATGTTCGTGGAAATAAATTGAGAATTGCAACAAACTAGAACAATATTATCAAAATGCGTTGATCATTGGCTTAGTGTTAGTAAACTCAAATGAATGATTCTTCATCATATTTTCTATGGAAATTTACCGAATAATTGTTTGCGCTTTAGAAATATTGGCCACATTTGCGTCAAGTATCGCGTCCTCAGCGTACTGTATCATTATCTTGCTATGCTGTCAAATTATTGCATCTTATATTTGTTAAGTATTATATATAGTAGGGGGGCGGTGAAGAGTGAATGAAGAGCGCTTAGCGTGGCTTACGGGAGCTGAGAGAGCTCCCATTGGTAAGCCTTGATGTATGAGGCGAAGTTAATGTAAAGGCGGATTACATATTTATCACACATCGATTACATGTTTATGGGATTCGAGGATGAACAAGATCTGTTTACTTGTGGGAATCTAAAAAGGCACAGATTGATGTACATGATTTGTTTACATGCGAGGATCACAAAAAGCATCCCATATTTACTGATGGGATGAATTTAATGACAGGATGAGTTTACATTTGGGAAACGCAACAATTGAATGATGTCTGATTCATCTTTGTGGCATATCTTTCAAGACATCATTACCTATTCAGTATTTTGTCAGCCACTATGTGTGGGACCCCGCTCGTCTGGGTTTGAGTGTTCAAGCTAGGGGTCGAAACACAACTAGACGAGTACCTGCTGATGACTGACGGACTGCAGTATAATGTTTTATATCCCTTAATCGGTAGCTGAAGTAGTGATCGATGTATTGTATTTCACGTGAAGAACAAATGAAGAAATGTGGGATTATATGAAGTATTATAGACGGATTAAGAAACTGGCGATAACAAATTCAAGTGGATATTTTTGAGTTGGAAAGATATTCAAGTGGAGAAATAGTATTTTCCATATAGTAGTCTTAGGTATGGTGTGTAATTCGATTGCTTTCGGTGTAGAAGAGTGTCATAGTAGTTCTATTGTTTGACTCCATGATCCACTTTCCACTTATCCACTATTACCATTATCCACCATGTGTAGTGTCAGAATCGGTGTACTGGCATTATTGTATTTCCATATTTTACCTCCACTTTTCCAATTTTTATCCATCGATCTCCTGTTGTTTTATAATATCCATTTTTAATTTCCTTAACCTATGATGACCATTGTCCTATTGTATTTCCACTACTAGCATCTGTAGTCGGTAAGGTATATTAGACATATGTTTTGAACATGTATGCGGCAATGTTTGGAATCTATGTTATTAGTATATTAACAGTAAGAATGAGTAGTGTTACAAATCTTAAGATTTCCACTTTTGCCAGATATTGGGCCAAAGCTGATCAATTTTAATTCGTTGCCACGAGAAAGCTCCATTGAGTTCTTTAAGAACTGATTAATCCAATGGTTACAGTAGCATTGCATCCGTACACTTGTGGATTGGAGAACGCCATCAGTCCTCATTAGGACTACTTCATTTAATAATTTCAATTAGTAAGCATTATATTCTATTATAAATGGCTACTGGGATGATTTTCATCATCGTATGAGAATTACTTATTTATAGATAGTAGATATTTATTTCTTATTTTAGATAGAGATTTTTTGACCCGACCTCAAGTCAAAATGATCCTCGTATAAAGTGGTGTCAAAATGGACCTATAGTCTTAACAAAATTGACCCAGGGAAAGCTGCAAAATAGAATTTAATAACAGAAATGTTTTCAGCAGTATCTAACACCCATGCGTTTATCTTCCTTTCCATGGAAGATTACAATGTTGCACTTTTTCTCAATATAAAAGTGTTTCATATGAATCTGTAATATTCTAAAATACTTTTGGCAATTTCGGGAGAAAGCAGTACTTGCTCTCATTTCCTGCCTCAAGCCGTTACCAAACATAAACACGGACTTTCATTTGGGAGGGGGTGAGGACAAGCATATCTATTATAAGGTTTAACTATAGACCCATTGACTTAAAAACCGTTCTGATGGTGAATTTTATTCATCATTTCAACTAGTGTAGCCAATTCTCAGGATTATCTGCATATTTTCATTGTCGGTGCGGACTATGTTGCAAATCCTGTCGTGCAATTAGTCAACCTCGTTAAATTTTCATTCTTTTATTAAACTCCAAAACTTTGGACCGTCGCATAAATCTTTGTTATTTCAATGCGTTGAACAAATGGAATAGATTGAAGAATTTTGTCTTTTGACATTGTTACTATCCATTAAATCACTTTGTCACATTATTGTGATTCTAGCACTTCCAAGTCAATTGCGATTAATCGTTAATTCGTTTCTTATTGTGTCTGTTCAAGTCAGGTGTTCCGTGGGAGCAGATGGGGATATTTACGTCAATCAATAGCATGAAATATTTATGAAAATGAAGGATTTGTTGCGAGAATATGTGTATAGCACGTGTGATGAATAGTAAATAATATTGTAACATAACATTGCGAAACGCAGTTCACGCAATTATCTGAAAAATAAAAATGATTGACAAGTTTGAATCTAACTTTAAGTTAAAATCAAATGCGTTATGCCAGTGTTTCTCAACATTTGCATATCGCGGACTAAGCGCTCACCCCAAGTGAAATACGTGGACTAAGACTTACTTAAATAAATGCAGATCGATCATACGGGACGGCGTATATTTAATATCGCTGAAATGCAATTTAGCACTTATGTCTTAAACTCTGTATAAAGAATGATCGCGAGTCAGATGTTGCTAGCAACTACGAAGCATCTAGAAAAGCAAAAAAAATATTATTTATGTATTATATACAACAACTGCATACAATACACTAGCACGTCAACTGAGCGAGCCAATTGGAATAACGCATTCTTTCGGCAACCGTGAAGAATCGATAAACACAGTGCGTCACCCTGGATAACTGACTAAATTGTACGCTCGTAATTTGCAGTAAAGTAGCGCTATCATTCGCACATATAGCTGTGTCAGCGTAGCCTCATATGAAGGCATAGTCATGATCAGTAAATGCCATCTATGCCAATCACATAATTGAAGAAATATTTCTTCCACTTTGAGACAGCGTCATTGCATTAATAAACCAAATCAAAGACAGTGGATGACGTCTTTGGAACAAATCCGCTACGTTTTATACCAAAAGCGATCTCTATTTCACATTAGCTTCGCGGACGAAACTGATCTGTTCCGCCGACTAATTTTAGTCCGCGGATCGGTGTTTGAGAAACACTGCCTTATACAATGCAGACAGCATCAGCAGAGAACCGACTGTGTGAACGAAAAGCAGAACATGAAGAGAGGCAATCGTGTCAGTGGTTCGTAGGCCTACATTTCATATTGAAAATTGTTAGTTTTGTAAATCCGGCAATAATAATGACTGCTCCTCATCTGTGTATCAAGGTAACTCTTCTTAAAGATCGTCAACAAATGTGTAACAATGTAATGTTTATGAATTATTGTCATGTGCATCCGTAGGAAATCTCATTTCTCCATTGTTAGAGTTATAATCAAAAGTAATCAGACCGCCAGAAAATGAATTACAATTGAGTGTTTTTGATTGCAACTCCAACAAAACTGTAAGCTGCAAACCGCAAATATCCGTTAAAATTAAAAACTAAAATTAGTTACACGGTTTTTTTACTATCTGAACTGTAAATATCCGTAAAAAAAGTTTGTTTCATCTGATATGAAAATTTACGATTTTAACTGTTATGTCATCACTCATCAAGTTGTGACGTCATCATTTTAACAGATATTTGCGGATATTTTCTGTGTGTTTGGGTCCCTACCCTTCATCAACGAGAGACTTAGAACGCCTGCCATGACAACCGTTACCTTAACGATGGCGGCGCCCAGTGGTTGATAATAGATATGTATTGCCACAGAATTCTTCGTAAACATTCATGTTAAAATGTCCCCTAAAATATTTTAAGCATTTTGCTAAAATAACGCAATATATTGTAAGTGTGACAGGTTTCAGCATTTTGATTCGTCCTAAGATCTACATGTAGCAACATTGACTAAGATCGCTACCTGATGAGCTCAGAATAAAGCTCAAAATAAAGCTCAGAAAATGCTCGTTTGCCTCGTGTTTGATTCACTACAATGCTCACAATTTTTTATTGAAAATTTACGATTTATAGCATAATGCAACATGAAAAAATGTTGTAAAAATGTTTGAAAAACACTGTTGAACTTATTTGAATTAAACTTACATATTTACATTCTTTACAGTGCAAGAATGCTGAAGATACCAAGTAGTCTTGCTAATTTTTCCTAGTTCACCGATTTTAATGACCAGACTATCTATCAAAAGAGTGCTCAGACAGATCTCACTCTCACATTGCCTGATTCATAATCATACTCACATGTTTTCTTATTGAATAATTGTGATTTGTAAATTGAGTGATTTTCATATTTTGAGAACTGCTCAACTAATACAATAACGGATGAAAATCTATCATAGCTTATTTGAAAGCTGAGAATGCAAGCTCTCAAATGATGTGTGGCACGTTTTTGAGCGTCACTATTGGAAGGCATAAGAATCGATTGAATTTCAACGAAATTTAGGTGGGTGCTCCGTGTTTTATGATCATCTCTGTTATGTGGGTATTCACCTTTATGTGCTAGTAACTTCAGATAGAAATGAAGACCATGACTTTATAAAGTTACGCATAATATTTTTGTTGAATAGTTGAGACGGAAATGTATACTGCGTCTTAAATGTCTTCAATTGCGACGTAGATTTTTGAAAATGTAAATTTCAACTCAATTATCTAAAGCCTCCACCGAGAAGTAACGTTCATCTAATGTCGTCTTTAAGATCAATGATTGAATAACATGTATCAAGATAAGAATTTTAAAATGTAGCAAGCGATTCGTTTTAAAAGATGACAGCATAAATAACAAAATTTTGAAGTTGTTCAAGACAAAATCATATTGGCGGCAAAAATGTTTGCTACAAAATAAAAGAAAAAATCGTCTTGGAGATTTTACAATCGCATGTGTACTCTTTCAACACTACATCATGTAATTACTAGCCTTGAATGTCATAGTTGTTTTCATAATCAGAGATTTGTTTGCAATACACTCGACTTTAGTTTGCCACAAACATGTTCTGCAAAATTATCAAAAATGAATCAACTTAATTAGAACAATACGACAATGACTACCTGTGATGAAGTGTTTCATATTCTTGGCTAATATTATCTACAATGTCAACCATATTACCTTTCAGATGTCTTGTACCTAAAAATATATAAAAGATGATAAGAAACTTCATATGAAACTCTGTGAGAACTCTAGAAATTGCATGAATTTAAAGACAGCCAAAAGTAGTTTTAGTGAGCATCTTGAATGAATAACTGAAAAGTTTGCTTTGACGAGAAATGCTTTCAAATTAATTTTGTTTCTTTGTATCAGTGTTTGTCTGTTCCTCAAAAGCTTCTGAGAATCATTCGAGCTGAGTTTGAATAGTACGGATAGATCTGTATGGAGAAGAGCGCTTGATAATTATTTTATAAACACTTTTGATACGCCTTGGACTTTAGTTAATATTAGAGTCAAATTACGTTGCTGGCGAAGATCACAAGTAACACTAAATAATGAACACTGACTTCAGCGATGATATGGAAGCGCTTAAATTCCACGATCGCTTCCACTAATGGGTTGTGAAATGAGATCGCTCGCATATAAAGTGCAGCTGAATTCTATAAAATGTAATTGCCACAAACAGATGACTTTTCATCGTTTTAGTACGTCAAAAGTAAAGCGAGGTGTGTTCTCAGAGGAATGCGTCATCTTGCAGATCTATTGGTTAAGATATTGCCAATAAAGCTACAAGAAGACACATTGCTTTATTTTTGACGAACTGAAGCTATGAAAGCTGTAATATTTGACTTTTTGCATTGACATGTAAACTTGACTCGCCTGTTTTGAGAAATTTGTCAAATCGAAGCTATAGCACATTAATGATTCAATGCCTCCGGCTTTCACGAGGTCGAAATGATATTTCAATGCGCCTTGCTCTTGGCACCACCATGAAAAATGGCTTGCCGGCTGGGAATCAAACCCAGTCTTCGAACTGCTAACTCGGCATGAAGATCATCAAGACCAGCGAAGCACACCCTCCATGAGCCGGATGCATTGAATCATTAGATCGATTGTCCGAGGTCGCCTGGAAGCGTTTGCTATTGTTATGGCAGATTAAGCCATGGCAGATCTGCAGATAATCAAAGATCTCTTAATCAAGAACGTGAAAGCAAAGCAGACGGCAGCTTCAGCAACTTCAATGTCAAAGAGATGCCGGGCTACACAAAATGCGGATTTTTGATATTGGGTTTCAATACGACGAAGAATACATGCAGAATTTAATGCCATGTATTGAATGTCTATTTAGTGAACGAGATTATTAAGAATCTTAGAATAAGAATTAGAATGAGCAAATGCACGTGCATTATTGACTTATTTCATCTTATTTCTCTTTATCATGATATGAGTGAAGGAAAGTTTGATGAGAAATTCACACAGTGCTCAGAGTTTTGATATTTCATTATTCATTTGCTGAGCATGTTGGAACAGAAACCTCAGAGGAGCAGATATCAGAGCTCCCATCCACAACGAATTACCACTTCCGTTTCCACTTCAAATCAGCAACCAACGCTTCCACTGAAAATCAACCACTTCCGCTTCCACTTCAACTCGACCGCTTCCGCTTCCACTTCAAATCAGCCAACAACGCTTCCACTTCAAGTCGACCGCTTCCGCTTCAAATCAGCCAACAACGCTTCCACTTCAAGTCGACCGTTTCCACTTCCACTTCAAATCAGCCACCAACGCTTCCACTTCAAGTCGACCACCTCCCAATCCACTTTAAGCCGAACGCTTCCGCTTCCACCTCAAATCGACCACTTCCGCTTCCAACTCAAATCGACCGCTTCCGCTTCCAACTCAAATCGACCGCTTCCCCTTCCAACTCAAATCGACGGCTTCTTCGGTTGTCAACTATGTTATTCAATAATGTTGATAATTATTGACTATTATTTGCAATTGATAGCCTGACAGCTTTCATTGCAAGAATCACTGCAGATCGTGGACTATAATTCAAAAGTTTATGTTGCAGATATCAGAGACAATATTTGATCATGAACTTAGCATCATGAACTCAGATGCATTGAGTATCTAATTCCCTAGTGCTCGGCTCAACATATCGATACAAAAGATGACAGGCGGCATGCCACTTCGGAGCACTTGTAAAGCACTTTATTTTCTTAAGATTCTGATGACATTGCTTTCTACGCGATATTCTCATCTGGTGCACGTAAGGCTCTGCATCACGCAGAAATCTCACGACAGCGAGACATTATTAGATGTATTGCAATGTCTTGAATCGAAGACATACGAACACCGCTGAAATTAATATCAAATTTAAGTACATCGCAAATTTTATTTGGCATTTGCCTGAAATACTATTTAGAGAATATTTTGATGTCCGTCAAGAGGAAATACATTAAAGGTTTGATTTCTGTGCGATTCAAATCCACACTCAAAACATATGAAAAGAACTCATGTCGAAGATGCAAGCAGGAAATTGATGGATCTTGTGAAGTAAAATCGTTTCGGAGGAATATTCGAAGTCATTTAGAATCTGATGTGATTGTTTTTTTAGCTGACTTGGAAATGGTAGTTGATGAAATTTCCAAATGAATCAATGAGTTGATAAAATGCATTGGACAACACAAAACAACTAAAGCGAATGACGGGAAAGCAGATCAGGACGCTATTTCCCAATACGTATTGTGAATTTGCTCATGAATTTGAATCATTTCATCAATGACATTCCCTTATTTCGCAATGTACATCTAAGAATGACCGCTGGAAATGTGAAAAATCCGTTCATTTGAACTGCGCATGTACGAGTATATACACGTACGATGTACATGCACATTCAAATCAATTCACAATGAATACTAATCCACATAGTCGTAGAGAAAGCTTTACATCCACCTATGTTTACACATTTGCAAGAAAGATGGTATGTCGCCACTTATTAAGCATACAGATTTCTTACTAAAAAGTAGAGTGACAAATATGCGTTCTTCAATCTTTCAACAGTTTATCATGTTATGCTTTTTGTATGAATGAACTGGATTGTAATATAAGTAGGTTCAAGAATGTGAATTGTTTTTAAAGCATGCTTTTTTCAAAAAATAAATTCTTATATTCTTTGTTACAAATTAAAATAACGACTATCGACATAAGATTGACTAGTTAGTAGATTAATTAGTAGACTGCAAGTAGACCATAATAATTTGGTTTTGGCTTTACTAGCATACCTACGTATTTTTATAATTACCACTTACTGTACAAGGTGGCCTACAAATCTCCTGCACTGTTTCAGGAAGCTTGATACTTTATAAATATATTGCCTAAGTAATAGACAGAGATTGACCGATATCTCCAGTAAGGACCACAAATTTATCACTCAGAGAGACAGAGAGCAGTTTGTTTTTGCCTTATGATATGCATCGCTTTTGATTCTTTGATTTGCTCAAAGTAGCTATTTCATCGCCAGGTAGAATCGCTTTTCGCATTAACGGTACGATGCAGGGTTTTATCAATGTGTTTGTTTGAGAAAAGCAACACGAAAAGTAAAGAACAAATTATTAGATTCTTGCATTGTGGACCGTGGAAAGATGATTGGGTCAGAAAATTTATGGAGAAACTTTTGAAGAAAGGAGGCATTACTTCGAAATTGATTTTAATAAATGCATAGAAATGCGTGCATTTCAAAAAATGTTCCGCTTTTCATGCATTAATTGACTTCGAAAACTTTTGTGGGGGTTGCATTATTTCTCTTTAGTAAAGGAAGCACAAGGGACTTGAGTCCCACCCTGCACATGCATGCAAAAACGCAAGACACAATTTGTACTTTTTAAGATGAGATCAAGTGCTGCATTGCAAAGTCACAAAATGAACAATAATCAAATCGCGTTTTTCAAACATACCCTTAGAGCGAGCCATTTTTTATATAAGCCCTGAGACCCCAGCAGCTATTGAGTATGACATAGACAGGCTGATAATCACCTGAAGCTTATATTCACAGGTAAAGTAGAAGCGACTAAGTAGTCATGCAGGCTATGAACAAGAGGCCAAAAGTGCAAACAGAACTGCAACACTTAAGTTTCAATGAGAGCTGACATACATAGTAAGTCATCAGCCATAAGCCACCTTTGATTGCGGAGGCACACAGGGTAGGCCATAATTAGCCACAGGTCATAAGGCATTAGTCATAAGAAGGGCAATATTTTTGTGACCTAAAAAGTTATGAAGTATAATTTTAAACATACGAAAATATGCTCTTATATGACCTAAAGCATAATTCAAGCATAATCCACACCAAACCAGGAATCGACAAAATGATGTTACCCGAACATCGTGCAGTTAAAGAATAACAATTCATTTACTCGAAAGAAATTTGACCCCTTACGTAAGTTATAAATAAACAAAAACACCGCTTATGTCCCTTCTATTTCACGTTGAACATGGAACTGAATGAAAAATGTGCGACATGAAGGTATTAGCACAAAAGATGAATGGTCACCGAGGCAGACGTAAACTGAACAAGATATCTTTCTGTACACAAAGGTCGGGTGCGAACCGTTAATGCACAATGCCTCTTACATGGACAATAGCTGGAAAATGCGAGGACATAAAACAGTCCTAAAGTGATCCAGTGCGTCATCAACATTACAAGAACATAATTGAAGATGACGAGTGATGGCCCTGGATGCTGGCCGATTAGATCGCGGTAGACGATGTAGTCCGGCAGCCAGAACGAGTTTCTGCAGGGAACGAGGCCGAAAGTGAGACTTTCACAAAATGATGTACACCCTATGCCTAATACGAATCTACGCGTCTGCCGAGTTCTAGTGAGTTCCTCTTCTTGTCAGACAGGATCAAAGAAAACACATGTAAATCCAATGGGAGATTTTCAATGACGCAAGTCGGACAATTTGACGCAGAAAACCATTTTTACCAACTGAATTCGTCACTTCAGATACGTGACGTGACGCAAGTCGGTCTTTATGACGCAAATGGTATATTAGACGCAATAAGTATATTTGACTCAAGCTGAAGTAAATGAAAATTGAAGTCAGACTTTTTGATGCAGTTCGTATATTTGACTCAAAATCATGAAATAAATTCTGAAAACTTCCTGACGCGTCCGAACAATTTGACGCATTTGGTATATTTGACTCAAAAACGATCGATAATGCAATGCGGTATATACGGTCAGAAGTTCTCTCAACAATTTTATGTATCGAATAAAGCGCTTATCTCAAAAGAACAAGTTAACATGGAATCAAATAGGCCTGTATCAAATGATGCCCAAGATTTACAATCTTAGTTCAGACAGCGGTTCATGGTAAATTTTGCACAACAGATATATGGCGATCATGTTTTCTTCCAATTCAATGTTATCCACTGTTAGAATTATTTGTCAGGATAATTTGCTTTAAATTTCAATGATCATCACAATCACACTATAAATGAGCTAATCGCGGGAGCAATTTTCTGTCATCTGGAACATTCATCGTAATCGAAATATGATTTGCAGAATGTTCGAATCGATTAATTAGAAAATTGCCATCTCATGTCAAGTAATGAGGCCGAAAAGTTGACACTCTGTTTATCAGGAGGTCAACAACATGACCTGAATAGTAGGCCTTGCCTACATTCTTTGGTTTATTCACGGGATCGTCAAGTAGGCAAGTCATTCCTTGAAAATGCATGAAACTGGAAGAAGGACTTGTGGAATTGAAACTGAGAAATTGTTTAGGTCTAAATTTTGGAATGTGAATTTAGCAAGGAAGTGGAGGGGAGCACAGTATGGAAGTTGCAATATCCGAAAGCAATGGACCTATTGTCAATAAGATTTTTGTAAAGGGATAGAACAGAAGAGCATTTATAGGCCTCACACCAAGTGAGCAAAAATTAGAGGAAAAACTTGACAACAATAATAAATATGAACAGGACAAAGAACAAGAATAGAAAGATATCAGCAGATGTCACTTCCCTTTCAAGCTATGGTTTTCAATGATTTTTGTTATTTTCTTGATATTGTTATTTATGAATTGAAGCCAAAATAGGCTACCAAAATTCATTCTAAGCATTCGATAGGGCTCTGAGGTTCTTAAAGATATTTTTATATGCTGGGATTAGAAAATGAGAGAATCTAAAAAAACAAGAAATCGCAGTGGGCAGGAATGGTATGAATACACATGTAGACATGCGATAATTAGACTTCCAAAATATCTGTCACATGCATGTGCAGATATCATCATTACGAGAAAACATTGCTGTCTACTTTCGTCTACATTGTACTATAGCAAAGTTACGCACAATGATAATGCTGCACTGCATGTCGCCTTCTTTAAATCGCACCCCTCCGAGCAAACGGATACCCGATCAGAATCTTATAGTTTCTCCGGATATCCACGGATCTTCACGGCTGAACGGATGCACACCATTATTTCTACGTCAGGAGCCGCTTGGATATCCAGTCTATCTCCGCGGATAACAAATTTTTATCCCAAGGAGATCCGTATCTTATAAACGGATATGTTTGATATCCAACCGATATCTAGTTCGTTGTTTTTGACGGATATCCGTGCTATCGGCTGTGCATTCTGGTTATCCGCCTGGCATCCCTTTGTTAACAATGGATATGTAGCAATCGCGACTTCGATGTCAGTTTGCTATTAAATCAAAAAAGTTATCAGTTAGCCAAGCTGCTGTATTATTATCCAATCTTGCAAATTTTCACCGATATGACGACCTGTTCACGTAAAAAGATTTTCAAATTACATCTTACATAAAAATCAAAATGTCAATGTCTGATAAGTTGAACATTCATCTTTGCTATTGAGGCTGGGTTTCATAGATTTTATTAATATGGCCTCTCTGAAACGTAGGTTAATGCTGTTTGTATCAAACGCTATGATTTTGACTGCAAACGGGAAAGCTATGTTAAGAGAGCAGCTTAGGTGATGTTTGAGTACACTTGAGACTTTGTTTGTGGCATGTTCTTTAATGCGTGTATGGGATGAACGGACTGTACTCCCGATATAATTACTTTTACACGTTCTGCATTTTATTTCATACACTACCATACCTCTCAAACAGATGTTGCTGTCAGCAATAACGCACTGATTCAATTTACACTTATGTTTGGAATGTGATTTTCTATTTACGAATGGCTTTGAGAAAATCACATTCCAAACATAAGTGTAAATTGAATCAGTGCGTTATTGCTGACAGCAACATCTGTTTGAGAGGTATGGTAGTGTATGAAATAAAATGCAGAACGTGTAAAAGTAATTATATCGGGAGTACAGTCCGTTCATCCCATACACGCATTAAAGAACATGCGACAAACAAGGTCTCAAGTGTACTCAAACATCACCTAAGCTGCTCTCTTAACATAGCTTTCCCGTTTGCAGTCAAAATCATAGCGTTTGATACAAACAGCATTAACCTACGTTTCAGAGAGGCCATATTAATAAAATCTATGAAACCCAGCCTCAATAGCAAAGATGAATGTTCAACTTATCAGACATTGACATTTTGATTTTTATGTAAGATGTAATTTGAAAATCTTTTTACGTGAACAGGTCGTCATATCGGTGAAAATTTGCAAGATTGGATAATAATACAGCAGCTTGGCTAACTGATAACTTTTTTGGTTTAATTTAAATATGCTGCTTGAAGAAAATTATATCTCATTACTGAATGTCAGTTTGCTATCCCTACGCTGTCATCTAGTATTTGATTTCGATATTCGTTGGTTATACATTCGATGCGTGAAGTTATCCGCAAATGATGAACAATCCAAAAACCAACTAATCCTCAGATCGCACAGATAATTGTAATCTATACAATCCGGGGATCCACTGGCTTCTGGCACAGTTTTTGACTGAAAGCCGAATAACGATTCTCATCTTACCTACTTACGCGCACACACAACTAAAAACATTCATGCAATTCATGCAATAACAGAAAAAACAGACAAAAATAACAGAGATGCCGACAAGTCTCAAGCAACGTAATTTTTAATCCAGTGGATACAGCAACACATCCATGAGGATTCAAAACTACCGACTTTGAGGTATACATGAAAAATTACTGAAAATACTTGTATTTTTCAACATTAGGAGGCTTGCCAAATCTGAATGCGAATAGCCTCACAGATAGATTTGCATGCATAGAAAATGATCTGAAGAAACTGCATTTAAAAAATCTTCTTCCTATTGCATTGAAATGTGTTTTTCTTTGATCGTGTCTGACAAGATAAGGAACCGGATAGAACTCGGCAGATGCGCAGCTTCGTGGTAGGCTTATTTCATTCTGTGAAAGTCTCAGTTTCGGCATCGTTCCTAGCAGAATCTCGTTGTGGCTGTTTGACTATTCCTGTGCAACTAGTGATCTTTGAACTCGTGCGATCAGGCCATAGAAATGGATTACGCCTAATCATGTATTCGACCGCTCTGTGTCACTCGAAAGGAAGTAACACTGAAGATATATTACCTTTCAAATGACAGCCTAAATCGTCGGCGCGTAGCGCCAGACGATTTAGACTGATCATTTGAAAGGTAATATATGCATTGTTACAGAACTAAATCTATGACATCAAAAATCCAAGATTTTGATCTGTAAATGACTGAAATCAATGATGATTTTCTA
This sequence comes from Prostheceraeus crozeri, assembly GCA_907163375.1. Taxonomy (NCBI): domain Eukaryota; kingdom Metazoa; phylum Platyhelminthes; order Polycladida; family Euryleptidae; genus Prostheceraeus; species Prostheceraeus crozeri. Next base: position 322,884 of record CAJQUW010015840.1, on the reverse strand, counting down.
CGGAGCCCATGCAGCTCAGAACATTGAAGCATGTCAAGCTTGAGATATCTATAAATCATAATTGTGAAACATAGGAATCTCCTCAATGCCATTTTCAATGGGAACGAGAAGATGGATGGTGAAATGCTCCTACCTTAATGGTATCACATAGCAATTTAGACGGCCTTAATCATGCAATTAAGGCCGTCTAATTTGGAATTGGAGCTATATAGACGACTTTCATAGAAAAATGACATGTGAAATATCGGCGGACAACCCTACTTACTCAGTAATAGTGAAATCGATGACACACCACCCAGCCATAGTGGAATGGCAAAAAGAATGTTTAGGCTCACATAATAGGCTAGGGTCCAGTAGTTGAAATGATTCCGAGTTTTATTTAAGTAAACCTTCTTCAGAGAATTGTCGTGAGGCATGCACTTCTACTCTTCTATAATAAAATTATCAATTCGAAGATGAAGCAAAACAAAAGATCCTTATAACGTTATGTTTCTGGCAACTTCTGCAAAAGATTCTGACCAATTATTGTAAGGGTAGAATTCTTTAACCCACTGCGTAAATGACTATGCTTGTCCCTCCTGATGCTCTACTGACTTTCTGTTGATTGTTTTTAGCTATTTTGCCCCTTAAGAAGCGTGAATACACGAAACGTCGGTCCTGTAAGCCTACATCGTTTTTATTTAAATTTTATAGCCAATAAATTCTTTAAGAAGATACCTCAACGTACTTCTGGTTCATCATGAAGAATCGTCTGTTTGCGACAATCGTATTCATCAAATACAGTGGGAATTCCAAAAACAATAATTAGTATTATAATATATATAGTACTTTATTATAGTAGTTCTATATTAGTATTACAGTATTATAGAACAAAGATAATAGTATTATTAGTTCTCCAACGTTATCAAAATGTTGCCATTAGTTCAGGCTTCCCCGGCCAAAATACAAATTTTTCTAGGCTTTTAGGTTTTCAAAAATCTCTCGAAATCTGCACGAGCGAGATCAAACAAAAATGGGAGATATTAATTTGGGACGGCACAAAATGGGAAGCATCATCAGCAAAGCTATAGCGAAGGATGCAAGCCTAATATAATCCATAAAGACTGGAAACAAATGGGATAATATGAAAAGCAAGTAGGCCTATACATGTAGTCTGCCAACTACGTTCAAATAGAATACTTCAGATACTATAGTACTGTCCCAAATCAGAATTCCCAGCTAACACACATGTAAATACAAATCTACTTGATGCACCACACTATCCCGAAGAAGGATTCTTCAGATGCCCTCACCGATATGCCCTCAAGCACAGTCTATTAATCAGGACTTTCGACTTTGATGCTTAGAGAAATTGATGAACCAGTCGCTGCAGTGTCGATTTTATCCTTCTAGATGAATTTTGATAAATATGAAGCAATGGAAAAATTCTCCTAACAAATTATACTTTGGTGTAAATAACGAATCCTTTTTAAGAGATGAAAGAAGAAATAGAAACGGGCTGATGATACCGCATGAAAAAGTACATGTATAGGCTATACCCTCATTCAGGCTAAAATTCAAACCGCAAGCCATATTCATTACTATAACAATGATATGAGACAAGTCATTACTCAAAATGATGTATCTTTCAATACGACCGAATTTCAATTTCGACCGAAAGTCTGAGTGCTTTATTGTCTTAGAGTATGATAATAAAGCACTCTATTTGATTTAAAGCATATTTACCATTTGAAAGCAGTGCTATTTTTTCTCTTAGAAAATATAACACCGGTGAGGAAAATAAAGTTCAGTTATCCTAGATCAAATTTGTCTCAAGTTAAATGATGTACATCTGTGATTTACGGCAACTCTAATTTCACAGTCCTAGATATATTTCAAGCATTGCACCATTTCTATTCAATAATATTCTCCTGGTGTCTGCTTTTGGATTTGTAATCAAATTATGTGCTACTCTGAGAGGTAGGCACAACACTAATTTGCGCTATGCTTTCGACAGCAAAATGCAGCTTTAAAATCTGTTTCACGGCAGGCCTATGTGAAATGGAGAAGATCCTTTTCAAGAACTCATACCTAAAATGCTGCTTCGTTCCTATGCCGCTATCTAGTTAACTGCTTCTTGACAAGCATCCTTCCTTTCGGTCCATATTTCTCTACAACCAAGTTTGTGTACGTACGCATCAGGCTAATTGTATTACTTAAATCGATGAATTAATTTATAGATTATTTTCTGGTGTTAACGATGACTTTACTGTGTTTTGTAAGCTCACTGCTATATAGACGTTTTTCATTTGAAGCAAAATATAAATTCATAGTAGAAATGTATTATAGTATGAAATTATTTTTTTGTCCATTCCTGCAAATGCGAATATACATGTACCTATTTAACACTATTCATAAGGCTTATATTCGTAGCAGTAGGATGTTGCCAATTTTATGTTGCATTTAAATTCCAATTAACAAACAGGCGAAACATGCCCATACACGCTTTCCAAAAGTTATATGTAATTGAAGCAACTGCAAAAACGTGAATTGTGGTGAACGCGCCATTAAAGAAATAACACTATTTTATAGCATGCAGCTACTTTGCTTTAGGGGGCTGGAAATGGACTTTCAATTAAGATATTGTTGAAATTTTGTTTCATAGGCATTAGAATGATAAGGTGGACCGGGGCAAGCTGTTAACAAAGTGACCTTGTAGAGAAGAATGTCGAATTGACACCTTAATTGACAAATATGTCCCCTTGCTTTGTTTAAGTATAGGCCTCAATATTCAATTCATAGCACTTCAATTCATATTCATTCAGCATTTTTTTTACTTTTTTGCCCACGTTATTACTGTATGCGTATCAATTCATCATCTCAAACTAAAGGGTCATTTTCACAGTTTTCTGCTTGAGGCTCATGTGTGCTCTTAAGATTGCAGGTTTGTCAATTTTTCATGATTTGTATTGATTTCAGCTGTAGAGAATTTTGCTTTGGGAATGCTATTGTGCAAAATTCGCAAGTGTGACGCGGCAAAATTCTTTCCCTGAGGAAGCGTTTTTTCAAGGTGACAAATAAGTGGTGATTGGATTCGCGCACGAGTCGACACTGAGAATTAGGCCTAGCTTTAAATGTCACACTTGTCACTACAGAACATTTAAGAAATCGTATGAGACTTACAGGGCAGTTTTACTACCCGTTTGTTTATTTTCTGCACCCAGAAACTATAAAAATATTTTTATATTTTGTAGACCATTGAATATTGATACTTTGAGAACTTCTGCCAAATTATGGTCACATTATTGTGTAAGGTGACCATTTGATCAAGATGAATAATTCTGGGATTTGTATGGCAACTTGCCCTGAGCATGTTGACGCAGTTCTCATTTTCTGTTTTTACTGCATTTGTGCAAAATTTCTGCATGTCGCTAAGTGACGACTAAAAATTGCTGAGAGTTATTTGCCAAATCTGTCTAGTGCTCTATCATCAGTGTCTAACATATATTGGAAAAAATTAATTTCTCGATTTAATATGATGCATTTATGCAAGACAGGCGGTCACCCTACTATATAGTCAGGGAATTCGGCACCTTGAAATTTACCCACTTCAATTACATTATGGTAGCCTATTTATTGACTATCTTGAATAGTAAATTAAACTAAGGGGACCTCGTCAACCAGTCCCTCTGATTCTACCAGACCATATTTGCATGCAAGCCTAAACTATATGAAGAGGTAGAGACGTTCTGTAACTTACTCTGTGATGGTTGATCGCGATTATGAATGCATGATTCTCCCCTCCAACTTATTATGCAATCGTGAGTCAAATATTCAATATGCGTCAAAACGTCTGACTTGAGTCTAATAGTCCAACGTGTCAGAATAACGTCGTGAGTCAAAAAGTATGACTTGCGTCAGTAAGAACGAAAATCTGGAGTCTCCGAAACCGGCGGAAAGTATTGAAAGCATGTAATCAATACATCTCAGCAAAACTCACCTGTACACCAAATTTGGTGAGATGCGAGCGTGCGGAACAAAGTCCATTTGCGTCAAAAAGTCTGACTGCGTCAAAATGTCCAACTTGGCGTCATTTTGTCTGACTTGCGTCATCCACTGACTATAAGGACACAGATCGCAGTTTTTGGCAAAAATGGAATTATCTACGTTTTCTCTGATTAAACGAAAAGCGCTAAGCCCAGAGTCATAATTTTTGGCATGGAATGTCTTCAGGTCATTTACTTTCATGTTGATGCACCCCTGTGTACAAAGCTAAACACATTCAGATTTGGCAAGCCTCTTGCTTATGGCAAATACCAACATGTTGGCCCACTTCATCCACATTGGACCACATTCTCACATACATTGCCGATCAGATACATGACAATAGCGCATGCACACAAATGTAATAGAAAATGACCTGAAGACATTCCATGCCAAAAATTATGACTGTAGGCTTAGTACTTTTCATTTAATCAGAGAAAAATAGAAAATTTCATTTTTGCCAAAAAATGCAATCTGCGTCCCATTGGATTTACATGTGTTTTCTTTGATCCTGTATGACAAGAAGAGGAACTCACTAGAACTCTGCAGACGCAGCGATTCGTAGTAGGCCTAGGGTGTACATCATTCCATGAAAGTCTCACTTTCGGCCTCGTTCCCTGCAGAAAGTCGTTCTGGCTGCCGGACTAATGGTTTATGCTGTGAAGCCAATTAGGAACATGCTCACAAATTCTGTCATTAATGTTGCAAAACTAGCAAAACTAGACTATTTCGTATCATATATGAAAATATGAAAATTCGGAAGTATGACTGAATATGACGCAACAGATGTAATATGACATGTCATAAAAAGATTATCCTAGTCATAAGCAATAAGCTGTCACCCGGTTGAGAATCATTGGGCGATGATTATCTTCAATAGAACCAAAGTTGTGATAAAACAAAGCTTTGCGATATCACAAAGCGTGCTTCATCGAGGTTGTCCGTGTTTAGACAATTGAAATCAATTATTGACGACGATGATTTAGTAACAATTTATAATAATTACATCAGGACTATTCTGGAATATGCCGCACCTGTATTTTGCAACGTTTCTGTGAAAAATTCTAATTTACCCGAACGAGTACAATCCAGAGCTCACAAGATCATCTGTGGTCAATCAAGTTGCATGTGCAATCAATTCTTACCGTTGGAATACCGTCGACAGATATTGGGAATTCGGTTGTTTCACAGTATGGTTACTGATTCTTCCTATCCACTTCATTATTTGGCTCCAAGTATGAATATGCATTCAAGAACATACCGTATGCCACTTGTGTCATCATCAATGCGCCACAAATCTTTTATAGTTACAATGATACGTCTTTACAATCTTGTCTTTCGTTAACTTTTGTTTTTGTTGATCATTTTATATTTGATGTTATATTTGATTTATATGTTGCCTCACGATTCCCAATATTGAGGCTATGATAAATATAGACGATTATTATTATTATTAAAACGCATTATTCTTTATGCTCATGCTCTACTATGCTTTATGCTCTTGCAAAAATTAAAAAAATATCATCTATTTTATTATCTATTATCTATTTTATACCATATGTATCATCATCTATTTTCTTCTTCTGCTTGCTTGTATAATCTGTCATGAGGAAGACCACTTTCAAAATGACTCATGACTAATGACTTATGTTTTGTGACGTATGGCTTATGGAGGATCGTGACCTGACTTGCGAACGATAGCTTATTGCTTATTTTGTGTGCCTACGGCCTTACGAATAGCATGTCATCGACCAGTGGTCTTGATTTTTCGACCTCATGCGATGGATAAGTCAAACGAAGAGAACGATTCATTTCATTCGCAAATAATGCATCCGCCGTGGTAGGGAGTGCAGAAATTCCACTTGTAATAATATTTCTCTTGCGTTGAATATTCGATCAACTGCTATCATAATTTACCCATAACATCACAATTTTCTGTTCCGATCTTTTCGGAGTTTTCAGAATTTGTACTATTCAATGAGAAATGAGCATAGATTATCCATTTATTTTTACGAGAACATTTTAAGCAAGTTAATCAAGCATCTTAATTACAAATGACATTTTCGTAATTATGCTTGAAGTTGAAATAACATAATCATGCACATTGAAAGAAAGAAGTAAATACTTTTTAAGATGAAGGACCGTGGTGAAGGTGATATTTTTATTGCAAAATAATGAAGTTCTCATGAAGTCAATTAAGACGTTTTCGACCAGCGTCCACCTGCCATATTCACGACAAATTAATAGACACCTACTAGTCTATAATGCAAAGTCACTGTTAACGTGTCGTGAACATGACTGCTGGAGCTAGTCGAAAACTTTTCACTTCATGAGAGCTTCATTATTTTACAATAAAGAGATCATTTGCACCTGGGTCCCTTCACTTTTCAAAAAGAATTGAGGATGATTCAGTCAATGTTTGAAAAAAAGCATGTACCCTACCTACATAACAATAACATCCTTTGAACTTTCGTATTTTGCAGTTAGCTTGCATATAAGTTACTAGCCTATTCATCAATATTGAAAGAAATATTCTGAAAAAATTCATTGAATGGTAACCACTGCGATGATGCACCATTTTTTTACTGCTCAGCTTGTTTCAGGGCGAAAAGGAAATATTGAACAAGTTAAGAGAAATCAGGCCGCCGGATTTTTAAGTTGAATCTCGAGATAAAGTGCTTCGCAATTATTTGTTTGACGCGATATGCTGATACATGTACTTGGTAGATTCATCATAAATGATGTAGCCAGATCTAACAAAAACCGATTCTTTGTCTTGCGTAAGAATTTTTGAGTGAAAAGCTGAAGCATTTTTTGAGTGTGAATGATTTAAAACTTATGCATATAATGCAATCGATAAATACTTGTCCGACTTTCATGCATTTACCTAACCGACTTGGATTAAAGATTCAAAATATTGATTATCAGGTCTTCAGACTTATTCATGAGAATCCTGTGTAAATTAGGAGTCTCCAATGCCGTCGTGAATTCATCAGCATGAAACTATTCATGAATGTGGCTATTAACAAAAGCACGTATTTCATAAATACATACTCGAACGTTTACATCATTCCAAGCATTTCCGATTAAAACTGATTCGAACTGAAAAATGTAAATGCCTTCTTTCCTCGTTCTTGCACGATCTTGAATCGCAAACAGTAATATGTCAGTGGACAATATGCGAAAATAGATTCACAATGATTTGAGTATTTATTTCTTTATTCTTTTGAAATGATGATGGATTTCTGTCATACAATTTCACTGTGAATAATATGTGACATTTTGTGCGATTCATGTAAATTATGATCTCCATTACTTTTGACAAATAAACGGTACCATTATTATTATTACTATTAACATAGACGCTTATATCCCGGTGCTATCAATGATTAGCAAAGCATGCGAAATTTCAAACTTTTCTGATCCTGTTGCCCGGACACGTTGAACCTCTATTGAAAACTTTAATGCGAATCTTTTGATTTTAGTTCAATGCCTGATTGATTACATGAACGGACGTGCGGGTTTTTCTGTGGTAATAGGGAATCGATAGCGGAAATTGACGAAAATATCAAAATTCTGACAACGTAATTGATTCTGTTTTTTCCTTTTATCATTGAACGATGATTGGTTTTATGTCAATTCAAAGATACTCGTAAGTAAGTTCTGCATCAGAGAGGTTTTACAAAGTTTACTAGCTATCGATTAATTCCAAATAAAGATTGATTCTCACACTTCACTGCAAAATGCTTATCTTTAAAATAGCAGCTATGAGCTCTACAGAAGAGTTTTATAAAATTTGATGACGCACCAGTTAGTTGATCATTTTAATAGATGTTGATGGCTGTGTACGGGATGCAGTTTTTTCTGGTTTGGTTTTCAGAAGACCAGTTGTTCACTGCCATTTTTATATTGCCAGCAAAATAGAATAAAAGTAAATATGCTGCCCAACGTTTCGAGCTACAAGCTCATCGACTGGGGCTATAGGCCTACACGAAACCTCTGACCCCCGCAGACGAGGTATTTGTAGCGAATACTTCTGTCGGGCGCCTACACTATACGTTCATATTTTCTATTGATATTTGGTTGAATTTTGTTTATGAAATCTGCTTCGGAAACTCTGGCTCTCAAGGAGTTACTTTGCCTGTCAATAATTTCGATACCGAGAAGATCGATGCTGGCATTGTTGCAATCAGCATGATTATGACGCATGTGGTCTGAGAGAGCACTTTTGTTGTCTTTCTTAGTGATACTGGACCGTTGTTCGCTATAACGAATGTGAAAAGGACGATTGCAACAATGCCAGCATCGATCTTCTCGGTATCGAAATTATTGACAGGCAAAGTAACTCCTTGAGAGCCAGAGTTTCCGAAGCAGATTTCATAAACAAAATTCAACCAAATATCAATAGAAAATATGAACGTATAGTGTAGGCGCCCGACAGAAGTATTCGCTACAAATACCTCGTCTGCGGGGGTCAGAGGTTTCGTGTAGGCCTATAGCCCCAGTCGATGAGCTTGTAGCTCGAAACGTTGGGCAGCATATTTACTTTTATTCTATTTTGCTGGCAATATGAAAATGTGAGTGAACAACTGGTCTTCTGAAAACCAAACCATTTTAATAGAATCCAGGTATTTCCATTATCGGATTTTTGGACTGCAAAAACAGATTGAAAAACGGATTCAGCTATTAAATTTTCCGATGTGCAGTTTACATTGTATCTTCGACACTTGAGGTGAAAATTAATTCTCCGACTATGACTCTCGAATTGCATCATCACTGAACTCCTATCAATTGCAATAATTGCTGATGATCTGATAATTGGCAGAATGAAAGCCGGTGAAAATATTTCCTCATCCACATTAAAGTGTTATCTATGTGTTTGCACTGTTAGTTCCGAAATGGAAACATCTGGGATTTGTGAGCGTGGAATGAATTTGTTATCAGAGGATAATTGATCACTTAATGTCGACCAACTAAATGACATTTGCTCATTGTTTTTTACATGACAGCTGCTTCGTATAGTTTCCAAACCGGAAGATCTGCTTACGATAGTTTATCTACCACGACGATCAGCATAGATGCTTTGTGGATGAGTTAACCAAAATGGAGATAACTGAATACCTCGCCGTCCGGTTATGAAAATGATCTGAGTCCATATATCCATGAAAGGTTATTACAGCTGAGTTCTTCATCCAATTCGACTTCCATAAATGATATTTTTAGCAGAGGGGAAGGATTTTCAGCTTGATGTTAGTGTGTTAGAATTGATAATGATAAGTAAATAAACTGCTTTCTTTCATGAAGACACATTGATCCATCCAAGTTTATTGAATCCACTATTGAGAAAGCAGCATCTACAACGGAGTTCAACGGTTCATTATTATTTACATTCATGACGTTTAAATTAAGTCATCTGTGTGTGTAGAGTGCTCATTGATTTTTAAAATCGGTTATTGAAGTTGCGCTCATTCACCAGTGCAAAACATACGCTTTGAAAGCGAATTGCTTTCCTGTTTGACCAACTAATCTGGTACCTAAAGCACAAATCCTGGCCAATATAAAACTAAAGAATATCGCTTTTGTAACGAATAAATATGAACCGTGTTCATTCGTACTTCAACTTCACGGCTGAAAATGCTTTCGTAGTGTACATTGCAATGAGGGGAATGCTCGTGAAATGAGACCAGGTGGTCACCACTCTCAAAATCCAATGTGGTGATTGCAATATACCTGGAACATTTAGCCAGCATTTTTATCATCTGAAACACTTCTGTACCCACAGGTATTCGTCGTCAGACACCCCAAGTTTGTAATCAATGACACCGCAGCCTGTGGTCATTATATTCATCAATAAAGCAGTTAGATTTCTCAGAGCTGAACAGTATAAGGAAAGCTGTAAAGAAATTTATATTATCAAAGCAAATAAGTCTATTTACTAATTATTCTGCAAAAGTAAATCCTGCATCGCCTGTCACTACTTGAAACATCTAAGAAAATGAAAATCAACAAAAACAAAAATTTACTTTTTTTTCTTTAAAGACAATTTCTCTTAGAAAAGGGAATTCTGAGTAGATCTAATACACTTACATATTCTCATATACACGGATATACTCATATGTGATTTTATAAATGAATATGATTCACTTTTCTGTCCCTATAATTCCCTATTCTACCTAAATCGCTTCCACATCAATAAAATTTCAGTTATCTTGAGTAACAATTCAACATGCCAATTTGATTTGCCAACCAGCTATTCAAAATTAATGATGTTCAGAACAATTTCTATTCGTATATGTATAATAAGTAGTATCTTGTGCTCATAGTTTTAATTGCAGCCATCTTCCCTAGCTTGATCCTCTGATCATCCAGTCTTGGACTTCTACTGATTGCCATAAATCTCCAAAAGAAAAGACGGAATAAATTGTCACATGAACTGTAGTCATGAAAATTTGTCATTTACATTACGAGCATTGTTTAGCATTTAATGTCAAGGTAGACAGTAAACGATTCATTCAAAGACACTTGCGACAGGTTAATTATTTGCACTATCCAATAATAATGTTTAACGAAATAATAATCAAAGGAGAACCTTACAACTACAAATCGATATGAACATCTTCAGATAATTAGCCATTAAAGAACAATTAAACAGGAACCATTTTGATGAAGCAACCATTAAATAATGCTGCATCAAGGTTCTTTGATATTTTCAGTAAAGAAGATGCTTTTAGTGCTTTTCTGCCATAACCCACTCGTCACTCACGACGCTCAGTCGATGTATGAGATTGATTGACAAATTTGTGTTCTGTTTGATAGTTTGGCCGCCAGATCGAGTTTCTGCAGGGAACGAGGCCGAAAATACGACTTTCAAAGAATGTTGTACACTCTTTGGCTACTACGAATCTGTGCGTTTGCCGAGTTTTGCGTGGTTCATTTCCTTGCTAGATATAATCAAAGAAAAACACATGCAAATCCAATGGGAAGCAGATTGAAGCTTTCGGAAAAATGACGTTCTCTAGTTTTGCTGATTATGGGAGAGTTCTAAGCCTAGACCATGTCTTCAGATGATTTCCTATCATGTTCATGTACCACGTTCGTCTATGAGGCTAGACACATTCAGATTTAGTAAGCCTCTTTATGTCGGCAAGCCCACTATTTTGGACAATTTTAGCCACATTAAACCTCGTTCTAACATACATCAGCAATCAGAGGCATGATAACAACTCACTCACACGATAGGAAATGACTTAAAGACATTCCACGCCAAAAATCATGGCTCCAGACGTCAACAATCTCATTTTCACGGAGACTTTAATCTGCTTCCAATTGGATTCGTAGTAGCACGTCATTCTGTGAATAAGAGGTCTGCGTTCTTGACACTGACACGACGCGAACACGATCGTGCTTCCTGTCGTGTTGAATCTTCCGTGTTTTGACAAATATAGTGGGGATCTGTTATCGTGTTTACAAAGATTCAATGTAGAGTTATAAATCGAGATGATTTGATGATTTATCTGCTCTAGCTAAAGATAAGGATATGCATTATATTCCACAACGCTGAAGGATAAAGAAGCATCATTCCTTCAACGTGTTTGTCGAGCTGGATCGGCTTAAGATCAATACATGCATGGCCAAACCACGAGAACTAGCCGAATCCTGTGCGAACCTGAAGTCTAGTGGTGGACCGAGCGCGCCGCCGTCAGAACCCGAGTTTGAGCAGAGCACATCCAACCCAATCACTTACGCTACAAAAACGTGCAGCATTGCAAGCGGAGTTTGTCATTAACTGCAGACTGTGTTCTCTGAGTGCGTTTGATAAATAGCTTTATATTAGATCGGTAACAGGTCTGCTGCAAATTGACAGAAATTACTGACCGTTTTTACGTGATTCAATAACTTCACAATTCTTTTAAGTTGGCGTAGACTCCTTCAGTTAATTGTTGTTTTTCATTGAACAATAAATTTCAAATAAATTACTAACAAGATAAATTTTGCGCTACTTTCGTATTTTGCGTTAGTCATAGGCCGGAGAGCTTGGGTTTCGTGTTTGTGTCGTGTTACGGTGGCACCACAGAATTAGATTCATCTGCGCGCACTTCGATTTCCTAGAAGGAAGAATTGTATGTAACCTTAATATCGAAATGGCACATCACAGAATTAGACAACTTGCTCCTTCTCGAATGGATGATTCGTGTATCGCTTACTATTGGAAATGGCAAACAATAAGTTGTCAACTAGGGAATCCAATCTCGAGATCTCGACTGTTTTTGTCTAATTCGAGATCTCGAGATTAGGGCGTCGAGATCTTGACACTTCGAAATTTACTAATAGTTTGTGCATGTTCTGACATTGCTCTATTTAGTACCGTCGCGTGAGATATGTTATATGTACGTGTTTCATTGCCGTAGCCACATCAAAGTCTGTTGTCTAACTGATTTCGTTGCGGCAGGGTTGACTGGCTGCCAACCTTGGATGATGGCGTTGATCGTCCTATTATACCCTTTATTCACATGGCAATGTCGATATCACTGGTTTGGGACTATTTTACAAAGCTGGCGGGAGAGAAAGCGGCGTGTAACCGTTGTGCGGCATCAATAGGCATACGAGGATCATCTACAACCGGTCTACATACTCACCTAAAGTCTAAACATAATATATCGTTGACAAAAAGAAAGGCAAACGAGATTGATAGGTCTAATCGTGACGAAGACGCAGATGACAATACCCTCGAAAATAAGGCAAAGATAACATCATTTTTCAAGCCTAAGATTGAGAATTCGCTTGATGCAACATTAGCGCGAATGACAGCAAAAGATGGACTTCCCTTCTCAATATTCATAACTTCAAGCGATCTGATAAGCTGCATGAAGGCGAAAGGCCTTACATTGCCAAGTTCAGCTCAAACAGTGAGAAACAAGGTCGTAAATTACGCTGAATCCGTCGAAAATATATCAGGAAAGATATAATGGAAAGGAAGTCACTTGGCCAAAGATTTGCGCTAACTATTGATGAATGGACGAGTACGGCGAACAACAGGTATTTAAATATCAACGTACATTGCTGCAATCAAGACAATGTCAAGCTGCATAATCTTGGTCTATGTCCGATTTCTGGAAGCCTAACAGCTGTTCGCTGTGAAGAATTAGTGAGGAAACATATAAGTGCATATGAACTCGATTTGACAACTGATGTTGTTGCAGTAACGACGGACTACTGTAGCATGATTCCAAATATTCACCAGCCATGTTATGGTCATGGAATTCACCTTGCAGAATGCGACATGCTCTACGGCAAACATGATACCTGTCTCCAAACTGAGCCTTCTGATGGGAACCAGTCATCAGAAGACGATGGCGATTGCGAAGAAGAAGAAGAAGAAGCGGAAGCAATCGGATTAGAAGTATGCGTTGAAAACGTCAAAATTGAGCTCAAGAAGGAACTGAAGGATGCTATTGACCTAGTCCGAAGAGCAACCCACTTCTTCAGACGAAGCCCATTGCGGAATGAAAGGTTACAGATTCACATAATGAACGATTTTGGCAAACGTTTGCAGCTAGTGAGTGACGTTAAAACGCGATGGAACTCTCTTCACATGATCGACAGATTTATCGAAGTACAAAATTGCGTTCTGAAAGCTCTCATTGATTGTGATCATAAATTCGAGATCATCGAAGCACATCTGCGTTTGTTGAAGAATCTGATCGAAGTCTTGAAACCGGTTGAAGTTGTGGTCAATGTACTGTGCAAGAGGAAATCAAATATAATGAGTGCGTCTACATGCCTTGAGATGTTGGAAATAGAATTGACCGGTTTAACCACCAATCCATTGGCTAGCAAGTATCTTGGCTACCTCCACGAGAGACTGAATGAGTGTCACCAAACGGAGTTGCTGCTGACAATCAAGTTTCTCAACGGAACTTCACTCCAAAACTTCGCTGAAGAAAATATGGTGAAGTATAGCATAATTCATTTATGCACGCGCTTGATGCTGAAAGAAGATTCGAAGGTCGACCAAACAGAACATAGCAATAAAGAAAATCAATCAACTGAATTGGTAAGTTACTCAAAAATCTTCTATGAAACTAATCTAAGTAGATTTATCTATCTTACGATAATTACTATCTCATTATAGTGTAAATGCATTTAATCATGTTGAAATTAGGCCTAATGCTATTTGTATGATGTAATGATCAATGTAGACAAAAGTGCATTAATGTTGATACAAAACTAATGTAGACAATAATGTAATACACGCATGCTCTCCTTCTATGGATACCTATTCTAATCTCATACACGCATTCTTACAATTGTATGTCTTCTTTTCAGAATTCCACCTTTCTCGATCGATTGAACGATGCTTAACGCAACTGCTACGGAAAACTTTTCGAGACGAGAAAGTTCTTGAGAGCAAATGATTATGAAGGAAATTGACTTCTTCAAAGCTACAGGAGAGAAGGGAGAGATTCTGACTAAAGTAGAACAAACCATGAAGACCATTCCTCTTACCTCGGTCGAATCGGAGCGAGCATTTTCCGCCGCGGGATACTTTGCCAGTAAGGTCAGATCACGCTTGGACAATGAAACTCCTAGTCGACATTTTTTTCATAGTGAAAAGAATCTTTGAGTGATCGCCGTGTGAATTTTCACACCTTTTTGTGAATTTATTTACAACATTCGTAGCACGAAATTCGAACATTTTGTTTTGATAGTTCAAACTTGCTGAAAAAAATTGATCATTGCCAGCATGACTTGTTTTCATATATTTGTCAGCAAGGGATGACTAGTAGATACGATGGTTAAGTCTACCGAATAATAAAGTTAATGATTACTGAGATAATTAATTAGGGTGATTGGCCTAATTTCGACATCGAGATCTCGAGATTGATGATTGATGTCGAGATTGGATTCCCTACTGTCAACAGAGGACACCAGAGGCAGTGAGAGATGCGTGCGTGCTGTGATATCACGTCGCACACACCAAAACACACATTGATGCCTGGCTTCGATTCAATGTATGCACTATACAGTGAGCAATGCCGAGGAGAGGATCATCAAGTGAACTAATTTTCGTACGCCTGCTACTTTCTTTAATAATGATCGGACGGGCCAACATTATGGAGAAAACTTGTGCGCAATGATCTGAATTCTTCGAATCTGAAGGAATTTTGGCATTCGAAGCACTTTGCTGGAACTCACATTAATCCAAAGCGACGCACGACTTTTTTCCTATCTCTGTAAGGTATTAGGAATTTCTTTTTGCCCACTTAATAGGTTCCTCGATGTGCCGGCGATTTCGTAATAATCACACTTCTAAAAAACCGAAGCAGATAAACAAAATATTTAATTCTGTGGGTGGCACAGTCATGCTTCGTGTCGTGTTGAGGGCAAATTTCCCCCATGAAAAGTTCATTTGTGTGCCCGATCCCTGCAGAAACTCGATTTGGCTACCAGTCAATATCTCCGAGGCTTTACTGCATGTATTGTGTGTAATTGTCGCGATGTGTGATTTATGGGGGACCGATCGAAAGTTACCTACATTCTATGATAAGTCTACAACGAATGAGTCATTTAACGGGCCGGTCAATTAACCAAATGTGTGATAATTCTACGTTGTGATTATAGTTTCAACGGGCTGGAAAATAACTGTTAAGTTTGAAATAATGCACCGGCAAATTATCGCATAGTTAGGTATTCACTTACATTACTTAATATCCCAAAAATGTGATTTGCATTTTCTTTCATATGCTTATAGTCTTGTGCATGTTTTTGCAGGTACAAAGACAATGCCTTTGAGTTTGAATGCCGACCAAAACTATCGCACAATTCCTTAATTGCCTTGATAATGCGAACGGTGAATGTCAAACTTTTTAAATAATCTGGCAGCAGCTGATTTAATGCATTTTGTAATCGATCAACTTCTTAGATTAACTAGATATGGTTCATAGAGATGGGCCCAATATCCTCAACTACATGTATATCCTGAATTGGCTCATACTTGGTGCTGTTATTATTTTGCATTGTCTATCTTCACGGAATAGATTATCTATCACAAGGGGCTAATAATCATCATCACTAATGATCGCTATTTCTTTTGAAGATGGACTTGGAGGATTTCCTTGATTAAGTTTTAGCTTAAGTTATCTAAGAAGACAGTGCTGAACTTATTAGAATCATTCCAAATTGAATACTGCGGGTATTACAGGCAATGAAAAGAGGAATGCAATTTTATGAGTAGTTGCCCACTTTGCTTTGGTACAACGCATAGAGAGGTATAGTGTTGACTCAAAAAAGTGTCACAGTAAAAATTTTATAAAGACTCAATTTGTTTGCGGAGATCACGTTCCTGCCGTATAAAAAATGTTTGATCACTTTTTAAGAAGCTCAATTTTTGCAAAATATTCATGAGTTTTATATACTAGCGACTTGAAGTCACTGTATAAGTAATATGAAACTTATTAGACATCAAAAGGAATGAACATTTACTAACAGGCATTTTTCAGTAGAAATTATCAGCAGAAAAATCAGCAAAAAATTCAGCAGGATTATCAGGAAAATTTCATGAACCACATTATCATGCAAGTCTTCATGGAAAAGCTGAGATCCTATTATGCTTCTTGGCTGAAATTTCAAGTTCTTAATTCACTTTTCATCGGTATGATTTTGTGATTCACTAAATTTATGTTCCATCTCTTGAATCTGAATGGTAATGTGGACTCATTTACCTCTTTTAAAGCTAGTTATGATCTTTGTCTATGATTATGATATTTCGCTCTTTACAGTTGAGAGTTGTTTGTCATATGATCACGCTTAACAAAATGCTCTTATTAATAAGGCTGAGCAATAAAGTTACAGTAACCCATCGAATTGCTAATTTAACAAGCATTGCCTCTCCAATGCTGTCATTACACGAAGAATTTTTTAGAAAACTATTATTCTTTCTTCTGTATTGCCATCATAAACAGTCAAAGCCGTGTAAATCTCTCCAAAAGTGCAATAATTTGCATATCTTACATGTGGCACTGGGTCTCAAATCGAGTTCATTTAATAAAATCGAAGGATATACACATTGTAGACTATGGTGCAACGTGTCTCTCCGGATGTGCACATTCCTCGAATTTCATGCTTTCTTTGAAAGGTTTCGAGACATTTTATCGCAGAATGATGATTTTGAATTTGTCTTGTCAAACAAACTGGCGTGTTCGATGCTCACCTGCTACACTTACACAGGCCTTACAGTCCTATGTATTGCATTTTGGAAAATAATGCAAATTATTGAAGTCGTATAAAAGGACAGCTAATGATGTCGTGGAATGATGCTTTCGTATTCATTCTTGCTTGAATCTGAATTTTATATAAAAGAATACAGTGCATCACCTTCATATTTGTATGACATGCATATATTTGTGTGCATTTGCCCACTTAATAGTTTCGCATACATTGAATGGTCATATCTCCCTTTGATTGAAACCGGTTCTCTTTGTTTCTCAAATTCTCAAATTCTCAAACTTCTCAAAGTGTTCACATATTCAAAAAAACAGACCATAAATACATGAATCGAAGATATTGATTAAAAAATAGAAAAGCAATATAAACGAATATATCACGAACCTCTATCTGCTGATTATTCGTGAACCTCTATCTGCTGATTATGAAACCAATTATGCAGAAGCCCTCAACCAATTATAGGTCGACAGATGATAAAAATTGACGATAACAAGGCACGAGGCTGTGTGAGATGTTTGCAAGCGGTCCTACTGATCCTCATGACCGAAAATATTTATCCTTCACCACCTTGGAGTTTGGTGAATTTATACTTTAGTTTATGCTTAAACAGAGTCATTCTTGTAGAATCAAGGTGAATATACAAATGTGCTTGAAAGTACTGTGTCTATCAAAGTAACGAAAACAATCGCAAATGCATCAAAAATATTCAAATTAATGCAGCGGTTGTCATTCAGGTTGTCATTCTCACTACTGATTGTGAGAGAGTTGAAGGGAGTTTGAAATTCGACGATTTAGTTAAAATGAAAATGACAAACTTCTCAAATCACTTCATATAAATGAAAAGTAGCATATTTCGTCTGCTTGCTCAAGTCAAACTAGGTAATCTTGCCTTAAATAATAACAAAATGGATTGTTTATTGATTGGAAATAAGAGTAATCTTCGGTCCTTATATGGATAATCGTATATCATCATGTGAAGTTCCTATGTTGAATGGGCTTGTAATTGGAAATGGAACTGTCACTGTCACCTGCTGTTGATGTCATTATAATCTTATTTATAATTATTTCGCAATATAATTACTTGACCAAATTTTATATAAGCAAAAATTGCTTGAATACATCATGCGATTGTTGCTAATCATTTAGCGCAGGGCCGCTCCAGGGCCCATTGGTAATAGTGTCACAAGAATTGAAAATGCGGTGAACACTACTCTCTCGTCTCTCAACGCTATCGACCTAAATTGTTCCGTCAAACTGATTCTGATGACATCGCATCCTTCATCATCTGCGCAATCCACGTCTACTTCGATCTGGAAATTTTGTGTAGAAGGAAGTGATGACTGCGAGACGGCATCATTGGGACACTCCTTTTACGTGCTTCCATTTCAATGTCCCTGTTTTAATTATCGGTTTGAGATTACTACAGCATGATTATTATCATTGTCTTGTCAACACATTTTTGTTCAACTTAACTCTATATTAATTATACTCTCATTACAAATAGATAAAAGAATTACTAATATTTCTATAAGGCGTGTGGGATGACAACATTTTCAATAAATAAAAGATTGGCCACATTCATACCGGATGCGGCCATAACACTGCTAGGTAGAGTGTCGACTCAAAAAAGTGTCAGTGTATAGTGAAAAATTTTTATCCAAAGACTCAGTTTTTTGCGGAGATTAAGTTTCTGCGGTCCAAAAAGTTATTTGACCAGTTTTTAAAAAGCTAAATTCTTGCAAATTTATGTACTACTGACATGAAGTTTCTTTATAAGCAGTATGAAGCATATTGGATATCAAAATGAATATTCGCTAATACGCATCTTAACTACGCAGAATTGTGCTGATGATCAAGGAAACTTCATGAACTGCATTATAATGGAAGTCTTCAAGGAAAAGTCGAGATCTTATTGTGTTTTCCTGTCTGAAATTTCAAGCTTTTAATCCAATTTTCATTGTCATGAATTCATGATTCAATAAATTTATGTTTCATTTCTTAAATTTGTATGGTGATTGGACCCATTTACATCATCTAAAATTAATTGAAATCGTTGTCTTTGATTATGATATTTTGCTTTATCAGTGGCAAGTTGCTTGTGATATGATCACGCTTGCGAAAATACTCTTGAGGTTGATCATGAAAGAAATAGCAATATCGAATTGCTAATTTAGCAAAGGCTCTCCAACGCTGTCATGACACGGAGAATCCGTAAAGTGCTATCATTCCTTCTGCATTACTATCATGGTCAATCCATTCCGTGGTAATTTCTTCAAAACAGCAAAAATTTGCATATCTCACATTTGGTGACAATAAATCGTATTCACCTCGAGTTCATTTAATAAATTTGAAAGTGTATACACATTGGGGATTTAATTAATGCTGAGTTACTGCTCTATCTAATGTACTTACTCAATGGATGCGGTCCTTTATTGCAGGATCTTCTCTTCACACACAAGTTTCAAGTTTGTATATTATATATTCATTATATCCTTGCCGCCCCACTCTACGATGTATCTACGATACTACTATCCGCCCCTCCCTGCTACTCACCGAAATCTGAATGTAAACGAGAGCCTTTTCTGGCCAAAGTTCCTAGTTGTATGCTAAATACTCGTCGGAAGCGAAAGATCTGAAGTCTGAACTTGTTCTTTTTATTCAACATTTCAGCTATTTCAAGGTCTAAGTCGATCAAAGCTCGATGGATGATTGATCTGAAATTCCAACTTTCAAAACAAATTAGACATATACTGTCGCGTGTAAATTATGTGATATCCTGATAAACTGACTCTAAAACTTTTTTCTAATGCAGAATAGTAATGCAGAAATTCAATTTGAAATATGACGAAGCACGTGCTAACAGTGAATATTTATGTTGAAATCTGAACTAGTTCTCTTCTTCAACTCCTATCTCTACACTTTTGAGTAGAGATGAGTCGAAAATGAATGCTAGAAAGAGCACTGAACCTGAGTACTAACAACGACTAAGAAATGAGTCCTACATTCTAGCACTCTTTGAATTCGAAAATATCATTACTCATTTTAGAACTCTCTGGGATCGAAAGCACAGTACTTAATTCGTACTCATTTTAGTGCTCATTTGTGAGTTGGATGGGACAAGCACCTCCACCATAGAGATTAGGTAGAGTAGCAACTCTGCATTCATTAAATCCCCAATGTGTATACAGTTTGGATTTTATTAAATATACTCGAGTTGAGACCCAGCACCAAATGTGAGACAAGCAAATGTTTATGGCAATACAGAAGGAATAACAGTATTTCAAAAAAAAACATCCGTATCATGACAAACTTGGAGATGTGCAGTAGTACAGCTTATTAAATTAGCAATCCGATGGGCTACTATTACTTTAATGCTCAGCCTTATAGATAAGAGTGTTTTCTTAAGCGTGGTCATAAAACAAAGCCTGCCACTGAAAGAGCAAAATACATGGCAAGATGTCATAATCAAAGACAATTATCACAATTAGGTTTAAGAGATGTGAATGGGTCCACATAAAAATGAAGCACAAATTTCGTGAATCATAAAATCACACCGATGCAAAAGGAATTCAAAACTTGAAATTTCAGCCAAGAAAGCACAAAGAGATCTCGATTTTTTCATGTAGACTTGTATTATAATGCAGTTCATGAAATTCCCTTGATAATCAGCTAAATTTACGCTTAATTAAGATGCTTGTTAGTAACTGTTCATTCCTTCTGATATCCAACATGCTTCATACTACTCATACATTTGGTTCACGTGAATAGTGTGTAAACACGAATAATTTGCAAACATTTAGCTTCTTGAAAAGTCATAAAATATTTTAAAGCAAAAATATTAAATATCAAAATTTTTTGACATCAGGAACGTAATCTCCTCGAAAAACTGAATATTTTGATTCAAAAATTTTCACTGTGTACAGATACTTTTTTGAGTGGACACTACCAACTATTTCCTTACTCGATGACTTCCACTTAATTGAAAAATGCCACACAGCATATGTAACCCGCTATATCCCATGTGCACATTCATCTAGGAACTGCTTGGCAATTAAGCATAGACGCATTTGTATCAATAAAATATGCACAAGACTCGAAGCACAGTCGGTTAAGTGTACAAGCGTTGGCAGGATTCAAAGCACGGTCGCAGAGAATGGCAAGTGTGCTGACAACAGGAGTAAAGCACGAACAGTGACAATGGAAACGGCGCTGCGAGTGAGAAGTGATGACAATGCAGTGACGCACCCCGATCAATGCATCGCTAGTGTCCTATGCTTGTATGTCATTACCTTCTTGGTGGGTCATTGATATATTGATATTTCATCTTATTGGTGATTAGTAAGCATTTTAGTGCTTCTGTAAATTTAAGTTCGGTAATTTAGTACTCTTTCATTCAATAGTCAGATTGGTACTGAAATGTGTCTTGATAATTATCAGTAGAACGCAGTAAATTTCTTCATTTTTTACTTTTCAATGAAAGCCTGATCAAGGTTGAACAAATCATTGTAATAATTTCAGGTTTCAGCGTTTTAGTAATCGAGAACACTAGTTTCATCAAAATATTTGGTGATACGTGTGTATTACACGCAATAATAATAAATTTCGAATTTGCCTTGAAAGTTAGAATTCTATCTTTTTCCGTAATAAGCAGACTTTGACCGACCTAGACATTGAAAGAGGCACTGAATCCATGAATAAGTGCGTGTACATGTAGGATGGAACAGTGCAAGTAAAGTGCGCATTACTGTATATCGCCTTTTCGAGTTGTCAAAGTCACATCGATTTGGCAGCTCGAGAAGGGTCGGAGAGTTCTTTTCAATTGTAGAATATTCCAAGATGCTCATTCCAGTTTGCAACCGTCATGGAGTGCTTCATGACGAAGTCTTCTGAGGTCACATGCAGGAAACATATCTTGTAGAAATATGAAAGAATGCATGACATTAAGTGCCCATCAGAATATACCAGTCAACGTTCAACCGTTAGAGATACTCGTCTGTGGAATAAGAAGATTTAACATCAGGAGACAGCATTTGTTGAGAAATGTGAGGAATTTTTTTTTCTCATTACTTTATCGCAGATAAAAGATTGCCGGTCTCTTCTGCCATCCCCCTGTACCGTGACTATCTCGGTCCCGAAGTTGGAGAGAGAGCGGAAGAGCACTGAGAGTTCATTTTACTGGCTATTTCTCTAATGAAGTGGAACAACAATCTACCGAACATGTTTGGAATTTTGGTTGAGATTTAAAATTCCATGAAGATATTTTGAATCATTGTACATATTGCTATACAAATAATATGTATCTAATGTTCATATTAATTACTATTTATTACATGAATTTGTTATGGCGTAATTGAGGCCACATTAATATTTAGCTTAAAGTTTTAATTATCGGCACAGGTTATCTCTGGGCTTAATATCATCAACCCTGTTTAAGTCTACAGCCTAATAATTTCCTAATTAGAGGAACATGCATGACAAAGCTGCATTTTTTACAACATGTCTGATCGAGAAACGAAACACACATAACATGAGCCTCGTATAAGATGAAAATAACAAAAATGTAGATATAACGATATTTTTACTAATCGCATGAGTCAATCATCAATAAAAAGTCACTGCATTAAATGATACCAATATCTTTCTATTTCTAATACATGTATCCTAATGGTAGAATAAACAATATAGGCCGAAGTTTTTAACTTTCAAGGCAAGAGTCTATATGAAGCAAGTTGTCTACGGATTGTTGTAGACTACCAGTTTAACAGCACAAGCGCTATACAGGTATTGGCTTAATGTATTGCATTTTTCATTTATTATCTGTTTTATTTAACGAAAATGATATATACAAACTAATTCTATCTAACACAATATGCATTACATCTAGTTTAATGGATTAAAGGATCACAAGGAAGCCATAGGTAATCAAAGCATAGTTTGAAAAGCTAATTAAACAAACTATCAGATAGACATTTACGGCAGGTCTCTATCAAAGTTGATGATAGCACAGTTTTATCATAGAAAGACCAATCGTGTGGTTGAAGTAGGTTACATTTACATGTACATACATGTAAGGTTACATGTAGATGACTTGCTACGACATGATATGATCATATACTTAGGCAGAATTTTTTCCAAGAAAACCGCAAATGATCATTCATGGACAATTTCTTTACTCTTGGGGGTGCCCAAGCTCTTGGGTCCGTACCCCAAGATTCTTGGGTACCCCCCAAGACTACCCAAAACCGAAGAGTGAACCCAAGACCCAAGACCCAAACTTGTAACAGAAGTACCTGTTCAAATATCATCTCTCCTCTTTCTGTACAACGAAACGAGTTGTTTGTTTATATCTTTATTAATTGCATATAAAATGCGAAACTAGCGAATAGATTAAAGTAGTTGTCTTCAATCAAGTTGCGGAGTTCCATACGAACAGAATTCAAGATGCTGTATTGAACATGTAGCCATCTAGTACACATTTAGAGGGATAATGATTGCAGCAGAATAACTTCTGCATTCACCGTAGTGACTCAATAAGGATTATGAGGGAAGCAATTTTTTGCATGTGGATTATAACGAAGCTTACAAATACATAATGCAAACCTCCAATAGCCTCTCCTCAACATTAAATTGATGATCGAGGGCGCTACATGCGCCTCTCGCTTTGAAGATAGTTCTGGGATTCAGCTAACCGCTTCAAAATATTCTATCTCTGAGGAACTTTGCTTTCTGCCCAAAGGCAACCTCATATGAAGTTAAGGCCTTCATATATGAGGTTATATAAGGTCCTTATATATGCAACCTCATGTAGATATCACTCACTCTCTTTCCAAAAACACACACCATAAGTACATTATTGTGGCATTACATTGCATGTCTCATATTTTCAAAATCCACTCATTTCAGAAATTGATTATTTCTTTCATATTTCATTAGTTTTCAGTTGGTTTATGGTACTCACTCACTTGCACATGAAAAAAAGTAAAAGTCGTGAGCATTCTGTGAAGCCTATCTTTTATACTTCCTCCACTATAAGGTCGACCTAGACGCAAGACACCAACCTTTGGCAGTTTAAGAATGAAACAATTTAACTAGTGAAGAAAATTATTCTTTATCTACAAAAATTACAGCATATACACGTAAGTTACTGAAATAATGAAGAACTTTCGAAATTTTAATTTGACTAGGCAAGTAACATTGAGTCTAGAAAGACATGCTTCATTCTGCAAAGCTGACAGTTTCAATTAGCCAAGCTATTATAAATTTTGCTGATGAGCAAAGATGAAATGGTTTGTCAATTACTCGACGGCGCATTTTTGTCTGAGTACTAAAGATAATGACTTCTGTGTTAACATTTCAACCGAATCTCGATGGAATTAAAGCTGCAGTCTACATGCTCAAAAACTTTGATTTTCAAATATAAAAAATAACGATTTCGACCAAATCAATTAAAAGTGAGGCAAGCTTAAAGGGAATTTTCCGCCTAGTGTATTACAAAGATCCCAAGGATGCATGTTTAGATCTACCTTGTCTCTTGACAAAACGATGCGGACGAAATTTCAAATAAATACCTCATTAGCTCAAACGCGGTCGTTCGGGAATATTTAATCGTCAATTCGGACCGAGGTTTAGTTCGACATAATATTTCTTTTGTAATCCTTTGCTCTTGTGACTAAACAAGCATTTGTTTCTCTCTGCGAAAATCATGTATGGCAATCAACTCATTCTGCTTGATAAAGAGTTTGACTTTATCATCGCTGGAAACACAAGAGAATTGTCAAAGCTTTTTATACTGAGATTAAGATTGCTCTCTCAATTAATAAACTGATAGCACAAAATGACTGTTGCCAACCTTTCACTTTATGTTGGCCAGTTCATGCACATTCATGCAATTTTCAAGCATGAAAGCAGGTTTGGAGAAGAATAATTACATTGCAATCAATTCTTCGCAGTTAATAGGTTGCTGTAATCAATGATTGTGCTCAACTGATTGTTGCAATTAATTTATTAAATGATTTATAATGGCAGTAAAGTTAATGTAAAAGAGCGCATGTCGAATGTAAATAGATAATAATAGAATGTAAATAGAATGCAAATAGTTGAGTTAGTTGGTTGACAGGGTTTCGCCCCATTCAGCGAAAGCCCACTTACCGAAAAGCTAGCATAGCGGAAAGTAAAATCTACGTTAACAAATGTAATTTGCACACAATCTAGCCTGCAAAATACAGTACAGGGTACGCTGTTGAAGAAGAATGGCCACGTGTTTTTCATAGCGTCTGATAAATGCATGAATAGTATATGCAGAGAAAGCTAGGGTCTTCCTTTTTTACTTTTAGTCTATTTCTTTTATTCTTGTCACAATACATTAAGTCTTTGATGTTCTATCTCAAGCATTTGAAATTGATTGTGCAATGCCTTGGTTCAAGATGAGAAGCTTTTTAATTGCGTCGCTATTTTTATTGAAGTGTTAGGTGAAGAAAGAGTCAATGAGTGTTTACGTTGTCCAGCATGACGTCATCTTTGCAGACCTGATCAAAAGTACACGTGTCAACAATAGTTCTATTGGAAGTACTTTCAAAGAAGGGAATATCGTCATTTACCGAAGGCCACAATTTCTATTCATCGTACGCATGTGGTTACATATAATCAATAGACTATGAAAGCGACTTTCTGGTAAGTGTGCTTTGCGTTGAGTGGGTTTCCGCTAAGCAGAGTTGGTAAAAAAACACGATTTTTTGAATTAAGAAAACAAACATGCTTTTTTTCTTTTAAAACATATTTTTTTGAACTTCGATAAATTCATCAACTATTTTGCTTTTTTAACGTCGGCGATACACTGCACAACATGCTGATATATAAAGCATCGTCACAAGTTATTCAGGCATGCATGGCCGGATTTCCGTATGTACAACTTGCACATGTAGGCTATACAAGAAACAACACATAGATCAATTGCAGGCTATGTCAATATGGAAAAATTAACTTGCCTTTTTCATCATTATCAAGATCGACTTCTATTGAAGTTCTTTTTCTAGCAGCTGAGGCATTTGTGCACATATTTCAATGAAACATCCTTCTCGAAGCTTGTGCGACAGTGGACTTCTCGCATCCTCTTCATACGGCACGAATAGCTCCTTTACCGTCTCCTTTGGAAAAGGAAGTTCAAACGGGACACCGGTTACAAGGTATTACTTTATAAATTAGATGCAAACTCGATGCAAAAAGCAGTACACAAAAGCGACTGAATGAACTCGATCTTCAATTCACAATGACACTGAGAACAGTGAAGAGATTTCAAGGTAAAAGGGCAAATCCCTTTCTTCAAATCTAGCAAATCTCAATTAAAGTTCAAACTCGCTTAATCTAAAATTCATGCAGCACGCACTACAACAAAACAAATGGTAGCAAGGAAATTCTGTAATCACAAAGGAGAAGACAATCAAACATTACACACTGCATGTTAAAAAATACACTTGTGCAATACATCGCAAACAAAAACTCATTTAAACATTTCCCAGGAACGATGCTTTCTTCGTGTTTTCAACATGTTTTCCTAGGTTTTAAACATGCTATATCCCTGATGAAAAGTTTGTTATTTGCGTTGGCAATAATAAATACTGTTTATTGCAATGCTTTCGCAAGCAAACATTAATTGACTATTTATCGAAAATTTAACCTTACCAATTTAACAGAATAACTAGGATGTTGCAACTTTTCAACCGCATAATTTTTATTCACTTGTTTCAATGATTTATTGTGATCCACGAAACTGCGTCTTTCATTAACTAAGAATCAGCTACATGTGCTTCGTGTAATAAGCCTGCTCACTGTCAGATTTCTACAAACAGATGTTATTCTATTATGCGACTTGTATAGCTTCAGGCTACCTAATCTGTTGACGTATCTCAGTCGAAAATTCAACACTGTGTCTATTATATGAATACATTCAAAATAACACAGCAGGAGGATTGTTGTCAACCTTCTATTTTAAGTTTGTTAGTTCATCACATTCATGCAATTTTCGAGTATGAAAGTCAGTTTGTATTTTGACAAGCGGTTGTTTGCATAAGATGTTTTAATGGTTGGTACAGGATAAACAAGATGGTTTATGTCAACTTTACTTTCTAAGTATGATAAAGGATCAAATATCTCCCTAGCCATTCTTCGCGTTACAGGTGTGAGTTTAATTCATTAAAGAGCTTGTCATTCTTGGGCAATTACAAACAGCCCAATAGTCTTTCTTATGCTGATGGCCAACTTTCAATATTGACGTTCGTGTTGTGAAGTTTGCTTAATGACTGCGGAATTTGCGTGCAGAATTTTGACCAAATGTAAGTCAGTTGTATTCTGTCTTCACCTAGTTGACAATTCGGAAAATACTGTATTTGAAATTTAATTGTCAAGAAGAAATTCTGGACATTTTTCACAGGTGAAATATATTTCTTTATTTGCAGTTCAGCTGAAAAATGCCCTTTACGCAGAAGATGAAGGAATTACTATTCAAAGCAATGTTCTGAAGACATTATGCATGTTGCAAGCTAGAAGCCGTAATGTTTTTACACGAGCACGATTGATTGTCATACCAGTTTCAAATACTGTGCAGTATCCATCATCAGTGGCGAAAATACGAGTACAACAGATGGACTGGATTATATACAATTTAGACATGCAATCGATAGTGAACACATTTTAAAAAGGGACCCGGACAGTCGCAAGGCAAGATCATAAATTAAAGTCGACAGGTTGTCTGAAAGTGGGCGTAGAAATAGAATGAGCCACCAATTAAACTAAATGTGACATTTTATTGCTCATGAAGTTTTGGCGTGATTTTGTGATGAGTGATTCTGCTACTTTTGTGTGCATTGCTTTGGTTATTATTTTGAAGTTCTTCTCATTGGGTTGATGGATATGCATAGAAATTTCTGATGCTGGTTTTAATGTACTATGCTCTCTAATTCTTTTCTGTAATTGTCGTCGAGTTTCTCCGATGCAACGATCGGGGCATCGGTCTAAATAGCATTCGTATACTGACATTCTTAGATTTCTATGTTTTCTGACAGACATTTTTGTCAATCTTAATGCGTGGCTCATTCTATTTTTATGCCCACTCTCAGACAATCTGTCGATTTTAGTTTGCACTCTTGACTTGCGACTGTCTGGGTCCCATTTTGAAACGTTTTCATCATTGATTTCATGTCCAATGTTGTAAGAACTCCTGTCCGTTTGTTGCCTACTCGCCACTGATGATGGATCCTACGGTATTTGAAACTGATACTGCAACAAATGGTGCTCGTACAAAAATTACACGTGGTTTCAATGCGCTCTATTGGGGATCCGAATCCTGCTCTGAATGGAAGAAAGTTAAATCCTCTAAAATCAAAGACAAGGTTGTACAGACTAAAGTCATGCATTACGAAACACATATAAATGAAACAACCAAAAACAAAATTTGAGCAAAAAACGTCCTCAGATTTGAGCATCCTAGCAACAGTGTACGCTTTGCTCGGCGTTTGACTAAATGAATATTAGTAGAATTTCCAGAATTCTGTGCTGATATTGTTCAAATCTGTGAACATCTTTCTATTCCTGCCCAGGTGAACTGGCACTCTGCAATTTTTGATGGAAAATAAAATTACAGCAATGTACGGAGTCGCCAAGGAGGAACAGTGTGGCAGATTACAGCAAACCTTCGTCCCCTAACCTGTAGCTTATGTCGAGTTATATCGACCTCATCGAACAGAAGAAGGGCCTATCCAATCTTGAGAAAGAAGTCGACAGAATGCGCGACAAAAAAAATAGGGAAATCAGTAGTTCATAATTTTCGATCACTTACAAGATTTGGATGTTGACAAAGTACTTTTTCTTAACTAAGACTGCTGCAAAACATTTGGGATGTCATTTGAACCGTTTGCAGAATTGCATGCAGTACCCAATTAATAAATGAGCTGCTTGACATCATTGTTTAGCGGATACCGTACTGACAGTGATTCATTTTAGCAGAATGACAATCATGAAAACTGAAGCTTAAAATTATGATCGATCTATTGTCTGATGCTGGTATTTCAGATGGCCTGATAGCGAATAACAGGTGACTAGCATCTAGCCAGATAACGAATACTCCATATTGTTTTCCTCTAGTGCGATTAAAGCCTACAAGACCTATAAGTGAATTGATTTGTTAGTACAGAAAGCAATATATCTCCATCAGAAGGTCCTTAAAGAAAAGAGAGTAAAACTAATGATTTAGGTGGCCTGCATAAGATTGCTTTAGATAGTTGTCCACAATATTTAGTAATGCCACGTTATTAAGT
Organism: Prostheceraeus crozeri; assembly: GCA_907163375.1. Taxonomy (NCBI): domain Eukaryota; kingdom Metazoa; phylum Platyhelminthes; order Polycladida; family Euryleptidae; genus Prostheceraeus; species Prostheceraeus crozeri. Next base: position 293,329 of record CAJQUW010015840.1, on the reverse strand, counting down.
GTAAGTTTATCAATGAGCAATAGCCCACCCATGTCTTATGCTTCTTTGGATGCTGGTATACAGGAACACTCCACTAAACCGACAAGAAACATAGCTGCTCAAATGGACAAGCTCTATAAATCATGTAAAGGTCACTAGGAAGCTGTTACCCATCTCAATGAGTCACTGACATGATTCCGTTGCAGAAGTTCTATAACGAAAAATTGTTTATTGCGTCACAATGAGAATTGAACTCCAATCCAATCATGAGAAAGAAGTCGATAGAATGCACGACAAAAAATATGGAAATTAGCAATTCATAATATTCGATCACTTCCACGAGTTAACAAATGACTTTTTCTTCACGAAGCATACTGCAAAACATTATTGTAGACATAGCAAGGAAGAGGCATAAATTTTTGACTACTTCATAACCTCTCTTTTATAGCTTTGAAATATTCTTTCATTACAGTGAGCTGTTTTACTAGCATTTATGCACTTATTCTCAAAAGTTCCTCAGAATTATTATTTTTCTACTTAATATCGTCTAATCTGAAATATAAAATATGTGAAGTTCCTGGGTTTCAAATTTAAATGCATATCTGTATTCTGTATGAAGTATTTATAGAATAAAATGATTGAAGAGTTATGCAAATTCAGACTAACCAGAGTATACTCCTCAGAACAGACAGCAATTTTTTGTTAATAAATTTGAAATTGCGAAACTTTCCTCAATTTCAACGCAGCCCTGGTGCAGCGACAAAGTTATGCAGATCTAATCTCGCAGTTGCGTCCAAATTTTAATAATTTAAACGTAATGAGAATCTCTTTACATAATATTTCAAACCTTGAAGTGTTTCACCAATCTGTCATCTCAAGTCCACACCCAAGTGGAATGAATATGAGAATGTAAATATGTCTACTTGTCAGAAATCAAACTAACATCCTTGAGGTGAGAGCCTAATAAGTAAACTTTACTCAGCTAACTAGTTCTAAGCGCTAATGAAGCATCAAAAATGGCTTGATTTCCATATCAGATGACAGAGAATGCCAAATTTGTACAGTCTCAACTTAACATCGATTCGAGGATTATATCGACTCAATCATCTTTGGCATCGTATGTTTACCTTTTTCTTTCTGCTTACTTAGCTTGCGTCGGTCAAATTTGCTACCGACCTGAATAATACTCACGTCTTGTCGATAGCAGAGAACATTTTTCCATCAAGTAATTGATCGCGCTAATATTTTCAACGACTTCCGCCAAAATTTCTTATTCATGAAAAGAAGATAATATTCAATTAAGTGGATTCGTGACCTGTGGCACACAGTCTTCCATTAGGGTGAATGAGAATATCCTTTGTCGAATTTCCCAAGATAACTTTCGTTTTTGAAATGCTGCCTTCCATGAATTTAAATGGAATGAAGAAATTCCAATAGATAACATCAAAAGCAACATCATGTAAAAAGACTAACATATTTGTATCTTCATTTACTATCAACATTAGGATGAACTTTTCTGAACTCTCAACTGTTCAAACTGTACGGATTGAATGTGCATTTCGAATAGGAAGCTGGGATGAGACGGGTATGAAGTGATTGTGCAAGCTGCTCGCAGTGGTACCGAATCTGCGTTTGAATATGCTATAAAACTTTTCTTGATTGAGGCTTCGAAACAAACAGATTTTTTGAAAGGTCAGAAACATATGAAAATGCATCGACTTCAGAATGTCAAAATATAGATGACATATAAATATTAATACTGTATTTTTCCATGTAAAAGTCAAATAAGTCATCTGCTTCATTATTGCAAATGGATTTGCATCTACACCATGCTCAGCTTAACTACCCATGTCCCGCGATGCCAGGATAAGTCCAGTCCGCTTTCTCCACTAGGCTCGGTCGTTCATCATCGCGGCATTCACCCCTTAACTTCATATCAGCGTTCACTGCCATCCAGGTTTTCCTCGGGTGGCTTCGACTCCTCTTTCCTTACACCCGTACAAGACGTCAATTTCTAAAAGGGTGGTTCTCCTCTCGACGTCGCACATGTCCGAACAATGCCAGCCTTCTCGATCTTGCCACATCTTGAGTAGTGGGCTGTCTGCACATTTGCTCATCGTTGGTCTTGAGATCCAACAATGTGTAGCCGCATATCCATCCTAGAATCCGTTGCTAAGCAACGCGGAATCTCTGTTCATCCGCCTTTTTGATGGTCTGCCACTCAGACCCATACAGGATGGCGGATCGAATCATTGACGAGCACTTCTTGCTCTTGATCTTGTTGGGCATTCTTTTACCACACCGTACTGGGGTCAGCTTCTTCCAACAGTTCCATCCACATTTTACACTGTGTCTATGTCTAGTCTTATGTCTACAAAAAATGTCGAAATAAATTATTTAGAGCAAGTTAGACAAATATAAGCTTTCAGGCTATTTTTCACGTCATGGTTCACGTCATTAGTGAAACTTACAAAAATTTGAAGGTGCATATTTCATTCTCTTCACGGACGCAAAGTTCATATTTTTGAAATTTTATATCTATGCATGTGTTGAAAAGTTGATATTACCATAGCCCTCATAGCGCATGAGCATTACTTTTCAGTCCTTGGTCAACTTTGCGGTCAATACTTTGCAGCTCGTCAGCTTTTGTGCTGCAAAGTGTATTTTCGTCATGAATTTATTTTCTTTATTTTGATTGCAATTACGTTGAATATCCTTGACAAGTACCTAAATCTAGCATTTGAAACATAGGTGCATTACAATATGCTAAATTGAATTATATCGACCTAATGCAGAATCAAAAAATATAATTGGTAAACTATTTATTATTAACACTATTATCAACATTACCGGTAATTTATATTTCTGTCAGATAGCTGACAATATTCGAAAAAATTCACCCCTTCGGTTTCCGCATCTTTTACCATTGATATTTTCTTCATTATCATTTCTGCGGTTCTTTTCATTTTTAAGTCGCTATTTGGTCAATAGAATGTAGCGAATACTGGACACCAAGGTGCAATACTGATAAGATTTAGGTTCAAAAAGTCTGCTTTTGCAATGTTTAGTAGTCTATGGACAGAAATATTGTGCATTTCGAAGTATGGTCATAGACTTCTAAATGTCATTGTTTGTCCGACAAATAGGGCGCTAAAATATCTAACACATTCCAGATGGAGATGCATGCATAGAAATAGATTACCTTCACTCGATTAAAAAGTCCTTTTCAGTACTCTGAGCGATATCGTTCAGAGAGCGCAGCGATCGAGACAACAATATCGCTCAGAGTACTGAAAAGTTGACTTTTAAATCTTCGTGAAAATAATTATACAAGGAGGTCTAGATATCTATAATTGCATCTATAATAGAAACCATAGAAATAGGACCATAGAAATCAAGCACTCTATAATAGTAAAGGACTAGAACTGAAAACCACACTGAAGCCAATGATATGTCTTGGTCACACGTTGCCATGAAAAAGGTATCTAAACGATGGCGCCATAATAGCCAAGGGACACCCACATGGTCAGGGAAAGTTGATGGTTCGGCAATTCGATGATCTCATAGGGATTAGCTCTATTCTAGAAATGAATAATTCTGTTTGCTTACTTTACCGCAAAAATAAATTGAAGCTCATCTGAGAAGTCTGGAATCTTTTTCAGACTAGAATCTTCGATAATTTATGAATCTGCTTCATATTTATGTTTTAGTTTTGGTTCTTTTATTCACCCACTATTTAATTTTGAATTCGAATTTGAATGATTAAAATGCTGTCAATAGGTGCACATCATAATAGCTTTTAGTGAAACAACTTAGTTTATCAGTCCGTAGCCTGAGTTGGAAATGGCATGAATGATGTGATCTTGACGTCATTAGTGTATGGCATAGAATACACTGTCAAAAGTTTTGGTTACTTTAAAAAGCTGTTTCTTATGAAATGTTGAAGGAGCTTTATTCTTATCATTCGCAAAATCTCGACACATATCAAAAAAACATTCTAATGATCAGCCTTCCATTTGAAATGATATTCTAAGAATGCCTCTCATGATTTATCATAAAAAAGCTAAATTCTTTTTGGCACTCTGCACAATATATACACGTACATGTGTATATGCATTGGTTTTTGGCCAATTTATTCTGTGCAAGTACATCGAAAGAATGATGTTTGCTTATCCTTCATCGTCGTAAAATGCAAAGTACTGGTATTCTAGATAGCTTGTCTTAAGCTAGAACAGCTTAAGTCATCAAATTATCTCGATTCAAAGTTTTACAATCAAGCCCTGTTAACACGAAAATGAAACACTACTCTAATTGTTAACTCTACTCAATTACTACTCTAATTGATGCATGAGTATGCATCTGACTAGAAAAATTATGCCAATCAAACTGTCTACAAAAAGAATCTATTGAACGTGAAATTATGTAGGAAATGGGCGCACGATTAATCAAATGTCAAGAATGCACATTTTTAGTTACATACAGCCTATATTTTAAAAGCAAACTCTGTGTGCATCAACCACAAAGCACGGAAGGAAATTTCATCACATAATGCGGGGAATACAAGAATATTTGTTCCGCAAAAATATGCATTTCACCATTTACAGCACAAAGTTGTGCAATGTGCAGCATATGACGAGTAGTTCATTCTATCTTTATCTGTGGTGTAGCTTTCAAACTATGATCGTATGCGATGATCACATGCACAACTCACGTATATCTCGCGGAAACAGTAGCAAATTCTCCTGAAAATCTTATAAAAAATTGATTTGAAAGCTGTTCTTTATGCGCAAAAAAAGCGTTTAAGAGATTATAATGATTCACAGTTCGCTTAATGATAAATTAATCAAGTGCTTGGAGTTGAGTATTCATGCCTGTTAATAATGTCATCAGTTTTCTCTAGTTTGGACATTTTCATTCGTCTATGGAAGTACGCCTACGTAGTTGCCGCAATTCAATAATGAACAAGTGAGATCTATGCGATTTTATTGAATAAACAAGAAACAAAAAACCGCTCCTTACAATGCTATACAACACCTAGGATACTTGAATAGGCCCCTATTGATACGTTCAACTGTTGCAATATATGGGTCGATTTGGGTGATGGACATGTGAAGTGGACGTTCTGCTCTTTCGCAATTTGAGCAATACTCATGACTCGCTTGGTTGTCTCCTATCAGAAGCTTTTTCCAAACCGATGTTTAGCATTTCCGATTAAGACCCTCTCAGACCACATTCCATACATTGACTTTTGAGTCCGAATAGATTGTCCGCCTCGGGCCACCTGACATCCAGCTGCCTGAGTGATCACTCTGACAAACGACGTAGATCGTGACGTCATAATTATCTCTTTTATCTCTTAAGCGATAACACACTTCAGTGTCAATAGTAGCAGCAGCTTGCAGCTCTGATAGAATCAATTGTATTTTTTAGCAACTTGCTTGAAAGTGATGTCATGATTATCATTGAATTAAAATAAGCATCAAACTAAAATAGTGCCGCTATGACTTACAAAGATAACAGTGCCCGAGTTACTAGCCAATTTTTCGACTTCTCAGCCATCCCAGGAATACAAATCTTCAGCCATCCTAGTGATAGAGTGCTTGGGATATTTAGTATCTAAATATGTTGATGGCACAGAGATGGATTCCCCTGTCGTTGTTACTCTAGAGGTGACGCTCAGCCAATCTATCTCAGCCATTGTATGCAATGGTAGAGAGATGTAGAAAGAGCCGTCTCCTTTTCGCTTACGTGATTGGCCAAGCGCGCGCAATGCGTAAGGAAAGCTGTATTAGGGAACACAGGAGCTGTCGTTGTCACATTTAATACTGAACATCTGCCAAGTGAATAGTACAGTCAGCTGAGGTAACTTGTGCCACGGACATTTTTGGAACTTCATATCCATCTGTAAGATTTATAATAATATTGTTGGTCTTGTAATTATTTTTCCTGAAAAATTGAAACAATTTAGCAAAAAGTTACATCGATCCTGAGACTTCCTACAAAATTCAGATTGCCTGAGATTTTTTTGAAAAAAGTCCCTTTTTTGTGCTTCTTCAAAATGCAAAAAACTTTCATAAGTATTGATGCACTATTTCAATTTGGTTAACACTCAGATATCCTATCATGTGGCGTATTGGTATGAGATGCGAAATGAAAAATGAAGAAGAATGAACAAAATTGGTCTATTTTTGAAGTTGTGAGACCAGTTTTAGTGAAATTAGTCTATTTTCGTGGCACAAGTTACCTCTCAGGTCGATGGCACAGGTTATCCCTAAGTAATGATAATGGATTTGAATTGCACAGAAGGGATTATGACGAAGCATAAGCTGGTCAAAAATGTTAATTATGGCTATTGATCAGTAAAATAGATTATTAATTGACTGTAACTGTGACTCCTATAATGATGTTTTGCATTTTGTTCAAATGATGTAAACATGTAGGCCTATTGAAGGGCCGTTTTTTGCAGTCTGAGATATATTGCATTCGGTTTTTCGATCCTGTGCGAGACGATAAGTTATGACCAGAAATTCAAAGCCACTAGACATTGCCTTCTTCGCACCTTTGAAGCGTGTGTGGAGACAAACGTTTGATTGAGTGGAAACGTAGCCAGGGACACAATTTGCCACCAATTCCAAAGAATGCCCTTCCCAAGCTCATCAATTTAGATGCAATGGATAAGCTATTTGAAGGTAACGGATCGCAGAATACGATGTCCGGATTCGAAAAGGCCGGGATCGTTCCTTTGAATCGTGATAGAGGACTGAAACAATTAACTGAAAACGGTCAGGCAAATTGTGAAGACAGGAGCGACAGCTTAGTTGAGTTTCTTCGTCAAATGTATCATAAACGAGAAAGGCCCAAAAGCTCTCATCAAATAAACGGATGAAAGTCGAACCTGGCCGATGCGTAACTGTGATGAAATGCCAAAGCAGATAAGGCGTGGCTTGGCAGACGCATTGGGATAATCCAGTAAGTTTGTTTTTTTGAAAAAGATCAATCTGCCGAAGATAGAGTTTATTAAACGTTCAGAATATGAAACGTTCTGATATGAAAAAGGTTGAAGAAATTATAGAAACTCTTGAATGTGAAAAGTTTAAGGTATCTGATTGCTCTCGAATCGGATCTATTACACGAGGTGGAGCAAAGCCACGTCTGATACGATTAGGATGTCCAAATCCAGTGATACGTAGCGCTATACTCCGCAACTCCAAGAAGTTAAAAAACAGCAACACTTTCAAAGATGTCTTCATAAAGCCAGATCAAACACGTATGGAAAGAGAACTGAACCACAAACTAAGACAAGAGCTAAAGAAAAGACGCGAAAACGGTAAAAATGTCTTTATTCGAAACGGCAAAATTGTGGAAACTGACTCTACCAGCAAAAATTTTCAGTTAGGGTTTTAAAAAGTGGCAATGAGACTTCATACCCTGTCATTTGTTTACTCAATGTACAATCACTGTTGCCCAAAATAGATGAACTGATTCTATGTGTGCAATTAAAGAAGGCATCGATTGTATGTTTGACAGAAACATGGTTGAACTCTCATGTAGACTCTTCTCTCGTGAGCATACCTGATTTTTACATGTGCAGATCTGATCGGTCATATCGTAGAGGAGGTGGAGTAGCGATATATTTACATTCATCATATTCATTTGTTGATGTAACCCATACGTATGCCGTCATAAATGACATTGACCTTCTTGTCATTGATATTTCTTCTCTGAAGATGTTTCTTCTATGTATTTACATACCACCTCATTGTAAATCAAATGTTCTCTTTGATGTGCACACTTTAATACTTTGTATCATTGACGATTTATTATGTACAAAGCCTTCGTATGGTGCTATTATTGTCGGCGATTTTAATCATTTTAAGATCGGAAACTTATGTGATGAGTTGGATTTTGTGGATCTTGTTCAGAAGCCTACACGGAAGAGTAATGTACTTGATCATATTGTTGTTTCTAAAGATCTTTCTGATATTTACGACACCAATTGTATAGTCTATGATTCCCCTATTGCCACAGCAGATCATCTTATGTTGACTTGTTCACCAAAGAACTTGGTTCCAACTGACATTCATAATTCGATAAGGCTTCACAAAGTTTATGATTTTCGACAGTCTAACTTGGCCTATCTGTTTCATGTGGTTTCTCAAGTTAATTGGGTCTCATTATTGGATTCTTTCGATAACGTGGACTCTCAGTGGTATGCCTTTCAAGAGCAGCTATCTTATTTGATAGAAATATGTCTCCCATCCACATATGTCCCAATAACGCGATCGGATAAGGAATGGATGACTCCATTGACGAAGAAGTTAATAAATGATCGTTGGGCGGCCTACAGAGTGCAAAATTGGAGTTTATATAACCATTTGAAAGCAAAAGTGAAAGTGGAAGTGGCTCGAGCAAAGAAGATATGGGCAGAAAAATGCATGTCGTCAGCAAAAGGAATGTGGAGGGTGGTTTCAAATCAACGGAAAAATCAGCTGGATCCTTTACTGAAACTAACTGCAGATCATGGGTCAGTTGAAAGTTTATTGGAGCATTTGGTTTCAAAAGTTTCTTCCTCGTATAATAGCAGTGATATTTCGAACCCTGTGTCAACATTTGATACTCTTGACGATGATTGGACTGCATTTATTTCACCCAAGGAGGTTTTGGAAAGTCTACGGATCGTTAATACCAGTAAAGCCAGTGGAGATACCATGCCAACCAGAATTTATAAGGAATTGGCTGAAATTCTGTCAACGCCATTGTCAATGATTATAAACCAATCAATTAAAAATCGCACAATACCACAAGAATGGAAATGTACAATACTTGTGCCAGTTCCAAAAACTAACCCACCGAGTACGGAGAAAATGCGTTACCTAAGTCTTCTGTCAACACCAGCAAAGATAATGGAGAAACTTATCCTACGAAAAACGAAATCTATTTTTCTCGACGCATTCGGACAGACTCAGCATGGTTTTAGACCCGGTGCATCAACTACAACGGCGTTGATACGCACAGTTCACACAGCATCTAAGTTCTTTGATGAGCGAAAATATTTTGGCAGTGCTATCTTGAGCTACGACTTATGTAATGCATTTGACTGTATTAATCATCGCCTTGTTTTAGAGAGGTTTCATGAGTTGGGCTTCCCCAATGGATTTCTGATTTGGCTCAGGTCATATTTTTGTGATCGCTCAGCACGCCTCAAAATAATGAACTTGAAATCTGAACCCATTCAAATGAGGACTGGTGTGCCCCAGGGCTCCGTCTTGGGACCGATGATATTTGCTGCTTTTGTCGGAACCTTCTGTAGTTCTTCAACATCCACAGAAGTTGTGAAGTATGCAGATGATTTCACACTCATAATTCCCATAACATCAGAAGAACCAAAAGCACTTACAGGATTGATCGTTAATGAAACTACTAATTTGAATATATGGTGCGAAAACAATCAGATGAGACTAAACACCGCAAAATCTAAGGTGTTGTTGATTACTCGGTATCCTGTTTTCTTACAGAGATCGCTTCCAATACAGCAAGTTCACAAGATGAAGCTCCTTGGTGTTACATTGTCAGAGGACCTTAGCTGGAAAGAACATTTCAAACATCTGAAAACGAAAGCCTGTCAGCGTATTCATATCATTAGACACCTCAAGCCTCTTTTATCTCCATGTGATCTCCATGTAGTGTATACAGCATTGATTCGTTCTCTTTTTGAGTATGCAAGTCCTGTATTTGTTGGCATTAACAAAAAACAAAGTCACCTTATTCAGAGAATTGAAAATCGTGTACATAGAATCATGTATTGGACACCTGATGGCAAATGTGTCGACAGAATGTGCAGTTGTTCAAGTGAATCTTTAAAAGAAAGACGTTTTCAAGCAGCATTGACGATTTATGAGACAATGGAATCAACACCGACTCACATCCTTCGTGATATTTTACCAAGAAAACTGTTGTATTGTAATAAGTATGAAATGCCTTACACACGTACCGAAAAATTTTCAAATACTTTTTTACCTGTAATAGTACGTTTGAAGAATTCTTTGAAAAGTACATGATAACATTGAACGGAATTTGTGAATCTATGTGATGCATTTGTATGATGATTTCTATTTACTTAAGAATAAACACTTACTTACTTACTTACTTAGAAACGCAACGTGTCCGAGACCAACTCCGTCATCAGGCTATACATTGAATGGAAGCAATAAAACTTGGCACTTGTCTCTGCAGTCAACATGATGAACACATAACACACTCGACAGACATCAGCTACAATATTCAGCTACTAACACAATAGCATGCAAATACGGTCTACACACATCAACGGGCCGAAAAAATAAAATAAATACATGCAAATTCTGATAATATCAAACAGATAGCAAAATAAGACAAATTAAAGGAAAAATCAAAAACAAGCTGGGAAAGTAAAAGAAGGCAAACAGGATTAAGAAAGTAACAGTTATGCAACGCTCAAAAGTCACAAAAGAAACATAGAATAGTCCACGTATTCATCTCGGCTATTCAGAGATGGTTGTAATTTACTGATAGCCCTGGCTTCAGCGATACGACACCGTAATTGACTAGGATGCCTACTGATTATGGAAAAAGAGAATATACTTTTTGGGGGCATATGATGACATATAGATGCATGCAGAAAAATCCCAGTACCACGACTAGGTTGTAAATGTTCAGCAACTCTATCGTGGAAAGCCCGGGATGTAGAGCCAATGTAAAATTCTTTACATATATTACAGACACCCTTGTAAACAACATTACGAGCAATACACAGTTTCGGGTCATTGATCGAGCATACACGCTTAGAGCACGTTTTGTATCGGTTAGTTTTATTGAGTCTATGGGATAAGTTAGAGCTCGATTGGTTGACAACACGGATATTGAGATCAGATTTGTTGATAATCCTCTTAACTGGCCTTCATAATGGAAAGTATTATTCTGTAGGATGAAGGACAGTATTCGAATAATGGAATCGATAGGTATGCCCCATAATGACTGACGGAATTTTTCTTTGAGCAAATCATTGGTGATTGATATGGCCTCCTGAGTGTCGATGTTAGTATATAAACTAATAACATCCAAACTGATGATATTCTTGTTTGCAAGATTTGATTTCGGGATAGTGTTGAGTCGTCGAAGAAGTTCGTGAGTATTTTCAAGATGAGCAGGCACTGTATGCTTGCTCATTTCTTGCATACAGTGCCTGCTCATCTTGAAAATATGGCTCGAAAGTCTCACCTATCTTGGCGATTCTTGTCATGGATCGGTTGGAGAGATCAAGTCTTTTTACGAGGGCATTATCTAATCCTTTTCTATTTCTACGATATATCGACGATTGTGTTGTGGTTGTTGATCAAGAAGAGGATCTTCAAGAACTTATACTGCGTGTGAATGAAACACATAACAGCATTAAATTCGAGATGGTGGCTCCTAACAATGATGGTTTTCTCCCAGTACTTGACACGCCAATTCAAATTCAAAATGATGGTACCATCAACCATAAATTCTACTGTAAAGATTCCAATAGAGGACTATTTATTCATTCGTCATCTGCATTGCCTACTTCTACCAAGAGAAATGCTATCATTGAAGAATTTCGTCGCGCCGATACATTATGTAATAATGATGCTGACAAATTATCTTCGAATTCGAAAATGGTAAAGAAGTTCCAGAACAACGGATACTCTAATCGCGAAATTCACCAATGCTTGCGACGATCAAGATCGATGCAACCGAAAACTGCCAAGTGGAATTCTGAAGATTCTTGCATCTTCAAAATACCGTTTATTAGTGACAAATTTAACTTTAAGCTTAAGAGGATTATCAACAAATCTGATCTCAATATCCGTGTTGTCAACCAATCGAGCTCTAACTTATCCCATAGACTCAATAAAACTAACCGATACAAAACGTGCTCTAAGCGTGTATGCTCGATCAATGACCCGAAACTGTGTATTGCTCGTAATGTTGTTTACAAGGGTGTCTGTAATATATGTAAAGAATTTTACATTGGCTCTACATCCCGGGCTTTCCACGATAGAGTTGCTGAACATTTACAACCTAGTCGTGGTACTGGGATTTTTCTGCATGCATCTATATGTCATCATATGCCCCCAAAAAGTATATTCTCTTTTTCCATAATCAGTAGGCATCCTAGTCAATTACGGTGTCGTATCGCTGAAGCCAGGGCTATCAGTAAATTACAACCATCTCTGAATAGCCGAGATGAATACGTGGACTATTCTATGTTTCTTTTGTGACTTTTGAGCGTTGCATAACTGTTACTTTCTTAATCCTGTTTGCCTTCTTTTACTTTCCCAGCTTGTTTTTGATTTTTCCTTTAATTTGTCTTATTTTGCTATCTGTTTGATATTATCAGAATTTGCATGTATTTATTTTATTTTTTCGGCCCGTTGATGTGTGTAGACCGTATTTGCATGCTATTGTGTTAGTAGCTGAATATTGTAGCTGATGTCTGTCGAGTGTGTTATGTGTTCATCATGTTGACTGCAGAGACAAGTGCCAAGTTTTATTGCTTCCATTCAATGTATAGCCTGATGACGGAGTTGGTCTCGGACACGTTGCGTTTCTGAACGTTTAATAAACTCTATCTTCGGCAGATTGGCCTTTTTAAAAAAACAAACTTACTGTGTGATGAAATGAAATACTGCTTTTCATCACCAAAGTGCAGGAGAACAGACGCGTCGAACCTTGACATCTCAAGCTTATATGCCGATTCACCGCTTGAGTCTGTTGGGGACAGCGAAGTGTCTCAGAATTCACACGCTATGTCACTCGATCATCAGCACCACCCTATGGTGGGAGTCGAAGAAATTGCTATTGGAACTTTGACTGAGGGTGACTGGGTTCTCGTCAAACTCAGTTTGCTTCGATTAAAACAGCATGCGACATTTCTCAGGACAAGTGTTGATCATTCATGTAAATGCCGATTTCACAGTTAAGTTTGTGGATTAATATCGGGACGAGAACGATCAATTCGCTTTTCTAGAGAAAGACGATATTTCCGACATTGCTAACGAGCTGATTGTCAGTAAAGTAAGCCCACCTGTCGTTCTTAGAAGAGGCGTGCTTAGTTTCAATGTTAACTACGATGAATGGTAGCTGTACTGTGATGAACTGTGCGATCTTGGAGTACCCCGAACTGGTATATGTTGGCCTACTCCACTTTTTGCTATCTGCCAACTTCGATTAGGCTAAACAATCTTACACTAATTCCTCGAATGATCATTACAAGTGCTTTAAAAACACTTTCATTTTCTTATTTTATACGATCTTCACATCAAACATTGAGTGATACATCGATGTTTCACCAATTTTAAGGAAAAAATTACCCTTTTTAATGATATTTGCCTTTATATATCTTACATATTCTGCATGATCTCCGAGTTTCATATGCGATTGTTGTTGTTTTGATACTGCAAAATAAATTAGAAACATTTGGTTTTTCGATTTTACGTAATATCTGCATGTAAATTACCGTATTAATACGATGAGTGGCACAAGTTGCCCATTTGATGGGTAACCTGCGCCATTTTTGGCGGGTCCTATAGTATCAAAAGTATAGCTAGAAAAAAATTCAAAAATGTGCGTGGTATTTCTAGAACCCTGAAGTTTAGTACCATGTAGGTTTGGAGTTCTAAAAAAGTTTCCATGGGCGCATTCTCAAAAAAAGCAAAAAAGTGGCACAAAGTTACCTCAGTTAACGGGGATATTTTACTCAATATTTCTCCGTGACAAATTCATCAACTGAAAATATTATTCACTTCTTTCGACTCCTCACGATCTCAATTTACTGACTGTTCATGTTCAATGAGGTGTCAATAATTTAGTTCGTCAGAATTCAGTCTTGAATTTGCATTACGTTCAATGGAAAAGTTATCTTTCTGTCCCTCGGCACTAGTTCAGATGAGATCACAGCAGTGGCGTCATCTCCGTGCCTGCGAGGCCTTCGCCGAATACCCAAAAATAATTATTGTCGTTCATAAAACTAAGGTTCAAATAGATTTAATTTTTTTGTGTTTGAGAGCATCTTTACGTTTACACCTTTACACACACTTTACAGTTTCAAGTCACTACTCTCAAATACGTTCAGATCACCAGCTCTCAGCTGTTAACTGGAGGATGTTCAAGCAATCACACAATGCGCTAGGGATGTGTTCACAGCAAATCACAGAGATTTGTGTGATAGGTGTAGCGTGTGCGCATAGCTCGATAGTTAGACTCGTCTTCTGCAGATATACGCAGATGCAAATAAATTGCAGCAATGCAAGAAAAGATCTATTTATAAATTCTGAGATTTAGATAGAGAGAGGCGCAAATTTTCCCTATTTGTGGCTTCGCTAAAATTATGGAGAAGATGATGACGTGTTGAATCGTCGTGTCTGCGTTCACGAATGGCTGAATGTCAGATCGGAAGGTTAGAAGTCGCAGAGAGGAGATAGCGATGAAGTTTCTATAACTTGATGTGTGGTTCAGTCAGAGATAATGATTCAAGACATATTTTGATATTATGCTTATGGCGGCGATTTCAACAGTGGTTATTTTCTACACCGGCCAGTCGTCCGAGGGATTATGCAGAAAACTCCAGCCATCGTACACGAAGTTCATGGCACTGAAATAGAAACTAAACCACTCAAGGGATAGAATATCAGGAGGAGCACAAAAAACATTTTAGCATCTCTAAATTTGAAAAATGTAAGTGATTGACATAATCACAATAGAGTCTTGCGTTGGCGAGAGCTTCCTCGAGAGTGAATGTTCTCTATAGTAATCTCACCAAGGTGATCAGCGTCATGTGAGAAATCAACATCACATTTTCATTGTCATCTGACGTTTAAAATCTTGGGAAAACAAGAGTCGCGTTGACGAACAGTCAGCTTAGGATTGCATGCTTATGAGGCTGTTCAGGAAAAGAGGCTGTCGTCACATAGTACTCATAATGAATCACAATTCACATGCAGAATAGTCAACATTGGATAGTCTGAGGACTTCTGTGTACCTTTCATTTATATATCAGTATCTATTTCTTACATCATTTCATTTCATTCTGTAGTCATGGATGCCAGCATGATTTGAATGTTCATGTGTTTGTACAAGTGTTTGAAAATTCACTGAATTTAAGATAGTGTCAAATTAATTATTTGATGCAGTTCATGCTGTCTGCTGCAGAAATATAGGAATCCACTTTGTAGCGAAGACCTATGGTCTGGGAGCACGCGACGCCACTGGAGCACAGTATCATCTCTAGACCAAACAACGCAGACAAAGCAGTTGGCTGATGGAATGGATTTAACTTTTTCTTTAGCCATGCGGAGTCATTACCATAATTCACAACATGATTTGATTTCTAAACATTTTGAAGACTTTTTTAATATTCCGAGATTTTGAAATAAACAGATAATCAAATATTTTGATACTTTTGACTAAATATTTTTCTGAACCCTACTAATGACAAAGAGGCGAAGCAAAAATGTTCGCGTTTTTATAATGCAACTAAATCGTATCCACGATTTTAGCTGCTGTATGTGTCATTCATAGTCACATCAATACAACATTGCACCTCCTACTCAATCGATGAAAGTCATGACGAAATGTGCTTGATTTTTGAATCTTTAAATTTTTGCTTTGTTTCCATGCGAATTTGTGAATCAATGAGACGTTTTCTCAGATTAATTTTGTTTCCGATTCTAGATCAGAATGACAAGTTGCAGAACTGACGAAACTCCCGTCATGTCAAAAAAATCTTACAGCAAAACGTATTGAATTGCGTCTTTAATCATCAGGTGTCCAGCATGTGACTACACTAGGTGACATGCCACGCGTAATTCACGCGTAATTCCGGAACATCCCAAACATCCGTGGTTAAGGACATTCTATTCTTCTACCCGCGTACACACGCGTTGCATTAAGAGTCAGAAATCACTTGATCTGATGCTGTTAAAACATAGAAAATGTTTATGAATACGCGCGGGCGAGCGTTTATAGTTTGCGCGTCGTCCACGGTTGTCTGCGCTGCCGCTTGAACCACTAAGATGAACCGCTAAGCATGTTCTGTCTTCCCTGAGTATAAAACTGAGGTCCTATCACATTGTTTAGCCTCTGATATATGCAGACACATGAGACGCAAAGTCTATGTAACAGGACTGCCAACTATACTAGCTTATATAAGAGATATTGCAGCAATATCCCGCATAGCCACGGATGTTTGGGGTCATGTGTAATTGCGCGTGATTGAGCGTGGCATGTCACCTAGTGTAGGAACACCAAGGGCTGTGAAATTCACTTAGCATTTCTAGCTAATCATCGCCACGTTTCTATCTTCACTATTCTACTTATTTGCTTTTATCTTCTTTTTCTATTTATTCTTTAGCTATGTTATATACAGATATTATGAACGATCGAAGCCTCAATAGCTTCACTGATCGGAATTTGTTTTCGATCAATCCAATTCAACAACAATTGGAACTTAGCTTTAACTGCAATTCTGTCAACAAAAACTAATTTACTTGAGACAATTAGTCTCTCTTGTCCATGTAATCTTCTACTCAAACTTGCTACTTCTCAATAAATTAGGCATACGTTTCAGTCTCTAAAGTTATATTTAGAAAAACAAAATTCATCTGAGATGAAAGCACTATACCACAATAGTTTCACTTGTCAGCATCGGGCCAGGGCACAGAGAAAGTATATTAGGTAGAGTAGCAACTCAGGATTTATTAAATGCCCGATGTGTATACACTTTTGATTTTGCTAAATGAACTCGAGGTGAACACATTTGGGTATTGTTGACAAATGTGAGATATGGAAATGTTTGCACTTTTGAAATTACCACGGAAATTGACTGATCATGATAGTAATGTGGAAGGAATGCAGGATAGTATTTTACAGATCCTCTGTGTTATGACAAACTTGGAGATTTAATGTTTGTTAAATTAGCAATTCGATGGGTCCCTATTACTTTCATGCTCAACCTCAAGAGGATTTTCTTAAGCGTGATCATATCACAAGCAACCTTACCACTGGTATATAACATAAGCAACATAATTAAAGACAATTACTTCAATCAATCTTAAAAGATGAAAATGGGTCTACATCACTATTCAGATTCAAGAAATTAAGCATGAATCTGGTGAATCATAAAATCATGCCGATGAAAATAGAATTATAAAGCTTGACATTTCAACCAAAAAAGCACAAAAAGATATCTCGACTTTTTCATGAAGATTTCCATTACAATGCGGTTCATGAAATTCCCTTGATAGTAAGTTTAATTTCCGCTTAATTGGGATGCTTGTTAGCAGATATTCATTCCCTTTGATAACCGACATGCTTCATACAACTTACATATCGTGTTCATGTCAACATAGTAGGACTATATAGGCCCATTATTTACAGACATTTAGCTTTTTAAAAACTGCTCAAGTAATTTTTTTGGACAGCAGGAGCGTAAGCTCGGCAAAAAACTGAATCTTCTGATATAGAAAATGTTCGATGCGTATACAGATGCTTTTTTGAGTCGACACTGCCTAGTATTGAGTCAGGGAGTTCCCTCTAAAACAATTTGATTGGCATCAATATCTATTTTTAAAAATAACTCGCAGATTGCACAAAGAATTTGATGACCAAATTGTAGATGAACACGTTAATTATTTGCAACATTTGATTAAGAAATCTTGCATAGACTGTGCAATTTTCTTGTCCTTTTGTTTTATAGGCCTATAGACCTAATTGCTTAATTAAGCTATTTTTCCCTTGTACGTCGATGATATATTATTGGCCTTCTTTTTCAATACACGTGTCCACGCGTATTCCTTCAACACGTACACGATGACGCGAATTGATTTCACGAAATTCACGGCAATTTTTCGCATACACGACCCATAAATGTCACAATGAAATGGAATTCACATCACGGAAAAATCAAATAAAGCCAGGGACGGGGAGTCCTATCATTTTGATAGGACTCCTTGTAACCTGCATCATAGATCAACATATGCTTACCTGAACCTATCTTCAGTAATCATTGCTGCATGAATTATCAATCATTTTCGATGAAAGTTTATCGAGTGTCGCTTTAAGTTAGATGCATGCGACTCGGCTCCTCCCATCTTGTTGATGTGTGCTTTACACGGTTTTTCTCCAGTCTCTACCAGGCAGGAAAATCCCCCACCTTCTTCAAAAAATATGAGTACACTTTCGATTTTAATATGCGCTTTGGAGGAGACATCTCACACGATTAACGCAAGGAATGTTCTCAGACAAACTAGCATTTCATTTTTGTCTCTGATGTGACCTTTGGTGCGCAGGTGTGATCGAGGTAGGAAGGCTTGTCTTCTCTATTAAATCATCGAGTGAAAAGACAATCTTTTTTTCACTATCACGGTTCATTCCCTGTGGGAACGAATCTGGCGAAAAGCTGGCAGATAATCAGCTACATATTATCATGCAATAGTTCAGTAATAATTTTTAGCATATTCGCTGGCGAAGTTCGCCGGCGACAATTCGCGAATTCGCGCTCTGTATGCCACCTTTCACTTTTGACTTTCTCTCTTATTTTCTTTAGTAACCCGCCTCTACAGCCGAGGCTATATTTTCTTCCTCACCTCCACCATCACCCACACATGGCTAACCTATCTAAGAAATAAGTGCACACTATCATTCTTTGATAATGATAATAATGTAGAGAATCCGTATATATCAATTCTCATAACATCTCTTGACATTCAATAATTTACAATAATAACAAATATTTGAATAATATAATAGTATTTACTGCGACATTTATCGAAGATGAATACTTTTTTAGTTTAAGCCTTCGTGAATTAAAAAAGATCCCTTTTTATCAGATCAGACTGAGTATACAATATATTTTCATGTAGAGGTAATATACGAACATTACTACTTACCACTAATTAGTTGCTACAATATCCACGATTTCGCCGGTTGGCGAAAAATCAGCTCGCATTAGTAAACAAATATCTACCAACTAATTATAGCAACTTTTTCGCCAACTGTCGTTTTTTAATTTTACACATGTTTTTGGATAGATGATGACCATTTTCACATGCGGAGATAGTTTTTATACCAAAATAAACCTTTAAAAAATTATCCACAAAATCGCTACCTAGCCAGATAATCTGTTAATATTAGCAAGATGCGTTCCCACAGGGATTCCATCAACTATTACAAGCTTTGCATGCAGCAGTGTCTATCTACTTTTGTTTGACGGAGAAAGTTGACATCAAGACAGTAACAGCTATAATGCACGAGGACAGATAATTTATTTGTATTATGTTTCTGGTCTGGTTATAGGCCGGAGTGCGGACTCAGACTCCAGCAAAAATGATAGGATTCCGGGACTCCGACTCTGCATCCCCGAATAAAGCATAAATGATACATTTCTATTATCTTCATTTATTTTTTTCTGTAAACGATTTTTGCGTAATCTGAGGTTTTTTAAATGTTGCGCGTAGAATCTTCAGCTTGATGTTGATCGATTGTTTTTCTACTCCCCAAGTGCTCTCTTCAAGTCATAGCCAAAGTCATAGCCATACTTCCCTTATATACTTACTTTGGTCATAGCATAGGCTTACACTACTAGTAGTATAGGGTATAGGATTCGGCGCATCGCTTCGCTCAGCACCGAATCCCACACCTAGGTAGATACAAAAAATGAAAAAATACAAAAAATAGGGTCCTCCTGAAATTTATAAAAAAACAGCTAAAATAGATACAAAAAATGAAAAAATACAAAAAAATAGGGTCCTCCTGAAATTTATAAAAAAACAGCTAAAATAGATGCGAAAATGGGAAAAATACAATGTTTATGACCCATGAACAAAAATATTCATTTAAAAATGGAAGATGTAAAAACAAAAGAACCATCAGCCCCCTTATATCCTTCATTATCATATGAAATGGATATAGCAAAACACAAAGATAGAGTCAGGTACATGAAAGATAAGGAAGCCCAATTATTACTTAAACTAGAACATTATAATAAATTAAGAAAACGATGGACGATAGCTAAGTAGCCGCTCTCACTATTGTTATTTCGTCTGGCGTTCTTACAATTCCTGTTGTCGCTACAGCTATTGTGATACAATTAGATTTTAGTTGTACGTTAGGCAAGTTGTTTTAATTCTTACGCACGTCAGCACAACCGCATGACGTCAAAGCATCTGGCGGCTGTATTGTTACATTTCTCTCTCTTCTGTCATTGTATCGTGAGCGCCGCTGTGTTCAGTCATGACACAAGAAGTTATCGAAGAGCAGTCAAACATTATTGCTGTGTTTCCGGAGTTATTTGCAGAAATTTCAAAACGATATATTTCCAATGAGAAGAAGGCAGAATATAGGACTTTTATCATTGAACAAATGGGTAAATTTCCTATTATTTTTGACCCTGCATTTTCTGAGAAGGAGAGAAAACGGAGAAGAAAAGGCAAACGCTTACTCGTGGAAGAAACGAAAGAAAGAGAAACGGGCGAAAAGATTGACAACCTTCATCATCAATTACCGACGTATTTATCTACCCGACATGAATTTGTGGATTCCTTAAAACACTCATTGTTAGAAGATTGTCTTCGGAAACATGAAAGCTTTTGTTAGAATCATTTTCATTTTGTCGTTATATGACGTCATTTTTCTCTCATCCAATGAAACCTTGTCCACACGTGGACATATCGTTCATGCAGTTTGTAATATTATAGTGAGTAGATGATGGTTGACAACTACATCTGAAAAGCAAGCAAGCAAGCAGTGATTCAAGAATCTGTTAAGCAATGTAACTTTTTAATTAGATTAAATTAAATCATTTCAAAATCGAATAAGTAGTAAGGAAAGCCATCAATATGAGGCAGTTTTTAAATCTAGGGGGCCCCTATAAGAATTTTTTTTTTATTATAAAATGAATAACATAAATGACTTCTTAAAGCATTATGGAACACAGACAACAACGAATTTCGACCTAAAGAAAATTGCTAATCAATTAGGAATAAAGAACTTTCATGTTTTAATGAGAGACGAATTACAATTCCTAAAAAATAAGCCAAGTGTAAATTTCATAACGAATCTTCACACTTCAGACCAAAACGGCGTACATTGGTCAGCAGGCGTTAAAAATCATCAGCAGAACTATTATTTTGATTCATACGGTTTGCCCCCTACAAATGAAGTAAAAGAATTACTTGGAAATGGTATTTATAATACGTTTCAAATTCAAAAACCGGGAACAACTTATTGTGGTCAATTATGTTTATACGTTTTGTACAAATTACAAAAAGGAGTACCATTTCTAGATATAATGTTAGAGTTAAACGAACCGTAGGTTCTATGGCTACGCCTAATAATAATGATAATGATAATTAAAGCTCGGTTTTCTGTAATTCGTTTTCATAGAATCTACCTTTGATATCTTCATCATCTAAATCTTTGATTTCATAAGTAAACGGATAACTTTGATTTATTTTAGAAACTTCAAATATCTCTTTAGTCCAATAGCCAACAAAGCCTTTTTCAAATTTATTCTTGTATTTAAATATTCGTACCCTATCTCCAATTTTAAATTTCGGCTTACGTTTCTGTAAATTCGGATTACTCTCATTCGAATAATTATTTTCGAATATTTTCTTTCGTATCAAATCAGGATCGTCAGAAGCCTTCTTTGGAGTTTCTTCAATACCTGAATGAACTTTATTATTGTACTCATCTACAATTCTTGGTAATATTTTTAACCATTTCTGATTTCCTTGCTGAGTAAATTTCTTAAAGATCTTACCTTTTAGCGTTCTATTAAAGCGCTCTATTACTACAGCCTTTCCTGCATTTTCAGTTGAATAAACAGTTTCAAATAGTGGCTTTACATTTCGGTTATAAAATTCCGACCCTTTATCAACGAATAGCTTTTTTGGCTTTCTAAAACTTTCTTTAAAGATTTCTTCAAACGCATATTTAACTGACAGACCACTTTTGTTTTTTAAAGGCTTTACCCAAGCATATCGTGTATATAAATCTATAACGGTCAATGCGTACTTAAACCCTCTTTCATTAGGCATATTAATTAGATCTGCACTCCAAATATCATCTTTATTAAATACTTTTACCTTCAATAGATATTTCGGCTTTCTGTATTCCTTGTGAATTTCGGACGCATAGCGGCTTGGGTCATTCGACATTTCGGACGCGTAGGTTCGAGCGCTGCTCTCAGACAGCTTTGCTGCCGTTTCATCTATCCCCTGCCCAAAAAGCATTTTTGCTTGTAAAGCTTTCTTAACAAACATTCTTTCAATTTTTTCTCTAAATGTAGGATTTTGAATACTATCTAATTCTTGTATCATTTTCTTATCTGCTTCATGACGAGAACTTAGGTCATGATTACGATAAGCTAAATCATGTTTATAAGCGGCGGCGTCTACTCTATTTATTGGTTTACTATTTTCTCTAGGCGTGTCATCATCGTTTAATCTTAAATCTAATCTTGTGCCGGGACCAGTAAAATTATGCCCAGGTAAATGTTTCTCCTTCGAATATTTACTCCAAATAAAGCCAGGAAAGTTTTCTAATGCTTTTTGTATATCACCTCCGGTGTGGTGTGGAACTTTGTTCTTGTCACCTTTTAAGAGATAATCCATTAGATCTAGATTTGAAATCCTTAAGTTATTTAAATTCATTTTTAAATATTAAATCTTATCGCACCATACTAGGATTTAGATATATGCCAGATCCGTCTTTTGTTTCTTTTATTTGAATCAAATCATCAATATTGTGTAGGACATTTTTAAGAACTCGTTTCCCTTCATCAACTAAATTTAATTTGCTAATGAAATTATCTACTATTCCATCACCTCTAGCAGCTTTCTCTAACTCCCTATTATGACGTTTTTGCTCTTCTAATGCTGCCTTCTCTGCTTTATTTTTATTTACTGCCTGGACAATACCAGCTGTCCCACCTGCAACACTTCCTGCTGCTGCTATACCACCTATGATTAGCGGAATTAATGGGAGAATTCCACCATTCTTTTCTTCTTGTAATTTGATATTCTCTATCATTGGTTTACTTATGTAATACTTCATTTTGTTAATTGTAATAGTTTTAGGGGTATTTTTGTCAATGATGTTACGTAGTTTTAATTCAACCGTTTTATTATTCACTTGCGCTATTTTTTAATAAAAAATTTATAGTCTTTGGCTTTACTAACCGATCGGAGCGAAGCTCCTCTGGCTTTAGCCTATCGGGCCAAAGGTCCTAAGGTTACTAACCGATCGGAGCGAAGCTCCTCTGGCTTTAGCCTATCGACGAAGTCTTGGGTTTTTCTAACCAATCCTAACCATCTTTCCATTAATAATTTCAATAGAATATTCGGTGTCTTCTAGCAATAAACCATAAGCCATCAATGATGTTGTGGAATTTGCCTTTTCAATATTAATTGTCACATCACAACCGGTCTTGATAATATCTTCAGATTGCGCACTTAAATCAAAACAGAAAACGGGATATAAATTCTTCCAATCTACAGGATTTAATTGTGCTTCTACTCCAAATTCTCGACACAAATTTCTATAAGCGTCATATCCTTCCATGAATTGATTATTTGCGTTATCAAATCTCAATGGATCAATAGGATAACGTGTTTGATTTAATGAAATTTGTAAACTTCGAATTGAATTAATATGGAAAAGATTATTGTTCTTATCGAAACTAGGCGTTTCATTCTTTTGAAAAGTGAGCAAAAAATATCTTGGTGTATTTGATGTCCTTGTGAAATGCCAGTTAAATCTTTGTTCGGTAAACGTGACAGAGCTTGCAGTACGCTTCATAAAACTTACTGGAATTGGTTTATTAGTATCTAATCTTTTCGTAATAGTTAATTCAACCTCTAAACTAGGAGTAATGTGCTTAATCCACCATTCAAGTCTATCAATTTTTAGGTATGCTTTCTTCCCAGCCTTTCCATAAAATATTGATTCATTATTTACAGTGCGATGAACTATGAGTTTGAATTTTAAGTGATATGATATTTTAGTGTAATCTAAATACCCGAATAATGGAGACAATGACCAATTAACAGTTTGTTTACTTTTATTATTAAAATTGCGTCTTTTCTGGTATGAGCTATTTTGTGTACTGTTTAACTGTTTCACTATGTT
This sequence comes from Prostheceraeus crozeri, assembly GCA_907163375.1. Taxonomy (NCBI): domain Eukaryota; kingdom Metazoa; phylum Platyhelminthes; order Polycladida; family Euryleptidae; genus Prostheceraeus; species Prostheceraeus crozeri. The sequence goes on along the minus strand of CAJQUW010015840.1, from coordinate 269,164 downwards.
TTCTACATCTTTCGCAATTCCTGCTGAATCTGTTCCAGTGTGAGTTAAATCATCTTTAAGTATGCCGGTATGGTTATCAGGTAACCATCCTTCGATTTCATGCATTTTAGTATTTTCACCTATTGTTACAAATCGAAGCATTGAATCAATAATGCCAGGTGAATCACTTATGGTTTCTATATTTTGTGTTGCAACATCTAAACGTATTTGTGTGAATAATCTTGGGAAGAAATTGTTTTCTAATGTAATATTATCCGTAGCAGGTAATGGTGTTGTAAAATCAGCATCAGAATAAAGAGAATATTCACAGTGTAAAAATGAATCGGGTAAATATAAATAACTTTGTTGATTGTCAACTTCAAAAATTAAATCGCCTCCTGTATTCACTCTACTGGAAGAACCGGGGTTCATAGCAATTCTTATATAGTCATTCTTTTTTTGATTGTAAGTAATGAACGGGGGATCGTCTAATCTAAATTTGCTTTCAAACAGAGTTGACATTATATTTTTTTATTAGAAAAAATCAGTTTGATACTCGGCTAAAGCCTCTGAACAAGGTTCTACTAGAATTTTGCTACTAGAATTTTGCTAGACCATTTCCTCTCATTTCTTCAATTGTTTTTTCATCATGTTTACTTTCCATCTTCGCTAATTTAGCAATTTTGTTTTTTGTTTCCTCTGAGAGCTTTTTGTCTTTTTGCATTTCTTTTGCATCATTCCTAAGTTTGCGAATAGCTTCTAGTTGCTTTAATTCGTTTTGTGACTTAACAGCATTCGATATTGCACTAGCTGTACTACCTATAGCAGCTGCTCCTTTAGCAGCAGATGAAATCAAATCTTTATTATTTTTAATCAAGTTAACGATACTGCCGATACCAGAAAAGATGCCAGCTCCTTCTGTTTGGACGGCACCTGCAGTGCCTAGGAACTTTGTTCCAACAGTTTCTACACTATCATAATGGTACACAGGATTCATACGTGGTTCATGAGCAATTTTATTATTTGAAGCAAAATGTTTAAGATTGTGTTTATAAATTATAGGCATTTTTTTAAGCTTAAATTTGACTTTGGACCTTTGGTCTGATTAAGATTTACGTTTGTGTATGGACAACAACTTCGCGGTAACTTTATTAATTGCCTGTTGCACTTTATCTATTGCGTCAAGCAGCGTGTGATGTACTTTAATTTCTTTTTCATTTACTTCTATTTTTTTCTCACTTTTCTTTACTTCTGTTTTAAGAGCGGCCAATTGAACTTTAATAGCATTCAACTGTTCCTTATTTCCTTTATCTAAATTCGTTTTAAGGGTCTTTAATTCACTAACCTTTTGTTTAAGTGCTTTAACTTCATTTATCATTCTGTTCATTTGCTTTACTTGTTGTGTGATACGGCTACTTAATTCACCAACACTTTTTTGGAATGTGGATTGCAGCTGTTGTAAGTGCTGTAATAATTTCCGATTCTTTTCGCTTACTTTTTCTAACTCTTCTTTCAGTTGTATATTTTGTTTTGTATTCTTTGCAATGGCAGACTTTAAATTTAGTGATAACAGGATCACAAGTTTTGAATGTTCTGTTATTTTTTTATGAAGTTTTACTATATCTGCTTCTAGATTTCCATGTTTGCTACTTAGGTCTGTTAGCTTTTCTTGCAGTCTTTCATCATTCTGCTTTAGAAGCTTGGTTTCTTTCGTTAGTGGAGAGAGCAGTGTCACAATTCTATCGAACTGTTTATCAACATATTCTTTATTTGCTAACTCAGTACTTTGTTGTGGAAGAATAGAAAGATGTAACGGACCTGTTAAAATGTCTCCAGTTTTCATGATATAGTTGTCTAGTTCTATTTCTGATTCTTGATTATTCGGTGTATAAGCACACCCGCCAACATTTGTTAACATCATTTTTTTCTAGATTATTTTTTTCTGTTAAAAATATGTTAACCAACAATTCATCATTAAATAAACATATGAGAACATGTAGTGATTGTGGAAAAAGTGTAACATCTAAGAACTTTATGCGTCACCAAAAAACATGTCAATCACCATCACAACCAAAAGTAAAAGATAGGCAATGTTCGAATTGTAATAAGTTTTTTACTAGTCAAGGTTTCTTGAATCATTCTAATTCATGTGCTATTAGTACACGAAAATGCACTAATTGTCAAATAGTTAAGCTCAAAACAGAATTTTATGATAGTAAATACCGGTGTAAAGAATGTTTAAAAACACAAGTGAGATGTAACAAGTGCAATAAAGTTCTGTTGGAGAGAAACTTCTCACGACATGCAGCAATTTGCATGATTTAATTAATTTTTTATCCATAGTAGTCCGACACTCACTTGAGCTTCCGTAATAGTCCGGTGCTCTCTTGAGTGTTTTTCCGTCTTTTGGGCCCCGGACTCAATAGTCCGTAGTAGTCCGGAAGTCCTACAGAGGTCAAACACTCAAGAGAGCACCGGACTATTACAGTTGCTCAAGAGAGTGTCGGACTAGTTGAGAGAGTTTGAAACATTTTTCGTATAAAAAAAGTAAAAAATGAATATAGAAAAATCGTATTCCGAAATTCCCACGATCATCAATCCACGCAATCAATATAATGAAGCGCAATCTTTATTTTCAGAAAATTCAGATCTCGGTCGTTTCTTTGGGTTTCTAAAATTTCATTGTGTGAAAATTATTATTATATGTGTTCTTATTTATCTTATTTATTGTTTTATAAATTGGTTAGGGTTCTTACAAACAGCAGAACAAATGAAGGTTGCATTTTATAAAAATCAAACAAAAACCTTTAAAGGCTGGAGACCAGTTACTCGTGACGTAGAGAAACCTAAAGGGCGTGTTACACAAGAGAGCTTACATTTTATAATATATGGCAAAACAGCGAGTGGAAAGACTACGTTTCTTAGAAAGTATATAAATGATCATTATCCTAATGAAACTAATGTACATGTGTTTTGTCTACAGGAAGATGAATGGCAAGGATATTCAAATGTTTATAACGAACAAGATTTATGTATGTTAGAAGATATGAGTACTTTTGCTGGGACATACACGCAAAAGTCTTTACTAGTGTTAGATGATGTAGCTAGTTTAGTGAAGCAAAAGAACATATCAGAAATATTCACAAAAGGTCGTCACCATCATATACAAATTGTAGTATTAGCTCATAAAGCCTGTGATGTGGATAATAAGATTAGAGAAAATGTGGAAACCTTTTATACAACTACGCAAAATAATGCAGTATTCTTTGAGGATATCAAGAAAAATTATAAACTAACTTTACCCTTAGCTAAATATGTACATGTTAAGTACGGTATAATACGGGTTGATACTATTTTGAATCAAATGCAAGTGTATGATAGCGATCTAAATATACTATTGGATACTGAGCATGATTTTTATAGTAATGCAACAGATTTTGACATTAGTCTCTACGCAAGTGCTAAGAACTTGTCGCCGCATAATATAGAAGAAATAACAATTTTTCTAGAAAACGAATCACTTGAACCACTAACAATCATACCCGAAACATTTTATTTCTATTTCGATCATTATCTGAATAATGTGTTAAAAATTAAAACCCCTGAACGATTAGAGAATAGAGATACACTAGATGTTATTAGAACAGGCATTAATGATTTCCGTGATGTACTAAAAAATGTACACCCTCTAGTCAGTGATGCCAAAAGTACATTGAGTGACATAAAACCAATATTAAATGAGTTAAATAATATGTAAATTTTTTTTCTTTTTAAAATATGGAGTACAAAATAGAACACGTGCCAGTTTTAAAAGATTATCGTCATCCTACAAACCCTGTAAATTCAAAACAATCAGTTAAAAGTCAATATCATCGAAAATATATGCAATTCGTGCAAGATTATAAAATAAAACATGGTATAAGAAGTTACGCTAAAACAAAAGACTTTCCACTGTGTCTACGAAGTTTCAGAGTATTCTTAGCGTATAATAATTTATGGTGGTTGGTTAAGAAAGAACATTTAACAGCTTACGATCTAGAGACATTAAATGAACTAAATATTCCTGTGTATATGTAATTAAAAACATAATTTTTCTTTTAAAAATATGAATTGTAAAATGAGTAACAAATCAACACATACACTTGACGAGTTAATAAAGAAACAAATTGATGAGTTTGATGCACAAATTGAACGTAGACGTAAACGTAGTAAGCGCGCACCAATTCCCGACATATTCTCTGATGATAGACTTGGTGATGATCTATTGAATCTGTTTAATCCGAACGCTATCACGTATGAAAATGAACTTTTTACTAATGTAGTAAATGATATACGTGAGCTGTTACGCAATGGGAAAGTTTTAAATTTATTGGGTGTAATAAACAAAGAAGATGGAACCACAATAGAAAACTTTTACGCTACGTTTTATAATAAAAATTCATTTGAAACATGGTTTCTTAATCTAGAAGAGAAATCCGATGCTAGTGAATGGATTTTTACAGGTAGTATCAAATACGAAGATTTTGGTATGAAACTCGTACAAAGATCACATAGAGGCGCTGGTATTAATATGAAATATAGAATCAAAGAATACATTGGACAATATTGTTACATTCCTTCTGAAGATTTCTGCTTTATAAAATGTTACAACGCCTTACGTGGGTTCAATCAAGAACAAGCTAAAATTATAATCGAGATGTTTAATGACTTTTTATATAAAGAGAAAGCTACATCTAGAACTGGAGTAATGGCAAACTGTAAATTTTCCCAATTCAATAAATACTTTGGAGAATGTGTACAGTATTATAGTGCTACTAATCGTCATTTAAATCCCAGAGGTATTACAACGACTCACAATTATGTTTATTACAATTATTTTCACGAAGGTTCAACAATTGGGCACTATTGTTTAATAAATAAATTTTACAAAGCAGAAGCTATTAGAGAAATTGAAAATAATTTCAAACCAATATATAAAACTGTCACTGATGAAAATCTAACAACACTTCCGTATAAGACCATAACAAAGAAACCAATTGACTATGGTTCAACATATATATGGGATCTCGAAACTTATCCAGATCCTCGTTGTGCAACAGCTCATCCTATTCCTTATGCTTTAGGTACTATCAATTTCAATAAATTCATGTGTTGCTTACCGAAGCAAAGATTGGAAGAAATAGACGCGCGATTGTTACGCGATATGATTAAAATAAAAAGGAGCAAGGATGAACATGAGATTAAAGAACTTAAGAAACAGATAAGTGAATATAATAACTTAACTGAGCAAGAACTTAACAAACTTCAACGTTGTGTGAAAATCTTTATTAGGAAACATGATGAATGCCCGATCGGGGGAAACCCAGAGGACGTATGTCCGATACATCAATTTTTCAAAAACCTTGGATCTTTTAATCATTCGAAAGTAACTTTAATAGCACATAATTCATCAGGATTCGATGCATATTTTCCACTCAAATCTAATTTTAAATTAACTAAACCACCGCTTAAAACATCAAGAGGAATACTCACTGCTTCTTTACAAAATCCTTATACAACTGAAAGTGTTAGTAAGTATATCAAACGTTCCTCTAGATCTAAGCAACTAGGTGACTCTACAAAACGTAACATAAAACCAAGCAAACTTTTACAAACTATTGTAATGAAATGTAGCTTACAACACGTGAAAACAAGTCTTTCCAAATGGTGTGAGAATTTTAAAACCCCTACCAATATGTGTAAATTAAATTATGAAATTGGTGAAATTACACATGAAAATTATCTAGAAAAAGAACATGAGTGGAAACCGTATTTAATTAACGATGTTCTTTCATTAGCATTTTGTATCTACAAGTATAATAATGTTATGAAAGAATTAGTTGGTGAAGATATAACTACTAATTTAACATCCTCCGCTTTAACATTTAACGGTTGGATGAAGAGTGTACAAGAAGACAACATAAATATTCATTCGCATACTGGTTTATGGACTAGAAACTATGTTAGAAAATCTGTTAAAGGTGGAAGAGTGTCAGCAAATATAAGAAATTACGAATCTCCATTTTGTAATATCTTGCTACCAATATTACAACGATATTTTCCTGAGTGCTACGCTGAGGGGGTTTTGCCCCCTGGTCATAATAATAATTTAATAGATTTAATGAAAGAGTATAATCAGTTGGAAGACAAGAATGCTCTCTGTAAAGAAATTAAACATAAACTACTCGACCAACGAAATGAATTCTTAATGGCTTTTGATGCAACATCTTTATATCCATCAGCTATGTATGACGAACATTCAGAATATCCTAAAGCTGAATCTGCTAGAAAATTTAGACAAGAAGAAGAACAAGCAGTATTATATCAATTTAACACTCAATCATTTCGTCCTAAAACTGGAATATTCACAGTTGTGTTTCATTATCCTGATGAGATGTTTTTTCAACCAGTTCCTGCGAAAGATAAGGTAAAGAATGAAAACAATTGCAATCAAGAAATAATAAGGTTTAGGAATGGAATGTGTTATGATGTATTGACTTCTGTAGACATACAGGAAATTGTTAGATGTGGCGGGAAAATATTATCTATTACAGATGGTATAATTTATGAAGAAAATTATCACGTTTCACCATTTCGCAAATACATTGAAAAGCTCTTCAATTTAAGAAAAAAATATAAAATAGAAGGAAACACTGTAGGCGATGAGTTAATTAAATTATTAATGAATTCACTATATGGAAAAACCGTACAAAAAGACATAACCACTAAATATCATTTATGGAATGAGAATACATTGAGAAAAAATTTCACTCAAGAAGTAAAAGATTTTGAAAAAGTAAATGATGAACAATTCTTAGTGAAAGTAGAAATGGAAGACGATGAATTTCTTTAAGCTAATATTACAGACACTGAAAAGACGGCCAAAGGCCTCAGCAGCTACGCTACGACGACCAACGGTCTGAGCAGCTACGCTGCGACATCATTCATGCCATCACATTTAGGTTCTTTTATTCTTGCTCACTCTAGACGAATCATGAACAACTTTATTTTAGAAATTAATGGTTTTAAAGAAAAACACATACATTACACAGATACCGATAGTATATACATTTCCAATGAACTCTTCAATAAATTAGATGCTGCTGGATATGTTGGTGGGGAATTGTGTCAAGGGAAAAATGATTATGGAAATGGGGGAATTATATATGGATTGTTTATCGCCCCCAAAATAAAATATTGTATTACTGTAGATGAACAAGGGAGACTTAGTGAAAAGAAAACATTTAAGGGTTATACAAAAACTAAAGTAAAAGTAGAAGATTTCATTCAATTATACCATGGGGAAACATTGACAACAATTGTTAATAAACCATGGAAAAGATCTTTAGAAACTGGTATTAGTATTCCTTATAAAAATAATAACACTGAGGAAAAAAGATTCACTGGTAAAATAAATATTCTTAAACGTCAAGCGCCTAATGCAAATGGTATTATGCTCCCCTATAGCGGAGAAGATGTACAAGACGAAATATTTCAACGAATAAAAAAAGAATGTAATATAATTGAATACAATGATAGTGAAGACTGGGAAGAGGAATTATAATACACTAGTCAGTGAACAAATGTTCTATAACTCTATCATGTACTTTTTTATCAATATTGACTGTGATAAAACCATAGTCGTTTGCCCAAGCATTGTTACACGATTGTTTAAATTCATCTTTATCTCTTATACATAAGTCTCTTAACAAATCACTTAGGTTTCTTTGGTTGATTTCGAAAAGCATAAAAATATTAGCATTCTTTCTAATAACACTTCCATCTAATGAATACATACTTTGTGTCAAATAAAAGACACTACAGTTATTGTGTCTACCTCTTGTAAAATAATTTCTCTGCACTGCCTGATTTCTGTCATTAACACAATCATCAAACACGACACAATGTTTTTTCGTTTTATTTAGTTTACTAGGATCTTGCATATTGCCACTATCATCTATTAATTGTATCGTTATGTGTTTATTTTTATTGGGTTCTACTAGTTGTTTATTTTTCGCTGCTTCTTCACACCAGGAACTTATTTCTTCTTCATACTCCGATTTTTCATATTCTTCAAACAGTGAAGCTATAGTTGATTTCGTAAGATTATTTTCAAAACCATGTTTCAAAAATTGATAAATAGGTTGGTCTGCTGTTGTTGTATAAATGATAAGATTGTTATAATCCAAAAATTTGGGTGTCGTGAGAATTTTAAATAATAGATATGTTTTTCCACAACCTGATCTTCCACAAATAACTGATAAAACTTTATTTGACAAGTTATGATGATGATTGAATTTCACTTTCTTGTTTAGTGGATATTTTTCACAACTGCTTTCACTCATTTTTAAGACAATATTTTTTTAATTATACCTCCCGAACCAAAAGATCTATCATAATTTCTTCGCCTCCAAAATTTATTTCCTTTCCTTTCTCATCTGTTATTCTAATTGTAATTGAATTAATTGTTTTTCTTGTAACAGGGAAATATATTAATGATTTTGGGATTACATTCAAACTGTAACCAATCGGAACTGTAAATGCTGGATAACTGAAGATATTATTTGACAGCTTTCCATTAACATAACCACCTTCTATAATATCACATTGAACGTTGATTGAATTTATTTCAGTTACTTTAGGTATATTTTCACTTATATGAAAACCTTGTGTATAGAGTTGCTTTTTAAATCCTAAGAGTCTTGATAAAGATTTGTCAATATTAAAATCAACTTGATGATCTTCATCTAAAGTAAGAGAAAATTTATTTACTGCTGGTTCAACTGCGAAATGTAATTGTTTCTTGCCTTTAAATTGTATGCCTAAATGTCTTTTTATTTCATTGGAAATCGATTCAACTTCATAAGACCCAGGAAGAAAAGTTAATTCTTTCCAAGTTTTACCTTGATCATTAGAATATTTAAATCGGTCATTTACATCTTTGATAATATTTTGTATAGTGTTAAATGTTGAAAAACTAGTTAATGCTACTTCATAATGTTTGTCTTGTTCTAAGTTAATAATAGGATCTAAATGACAGGTATGGGATGAAATAGTTGTTATAAATTTTAATGTCGTACTAAATTTTGATGAGGTTAAAATCTCGGTTAAATTTTCTAAATGCTTATTAATTTTTTCTAGTTCTGCCGAAGACATTTTTTTTAACTAAATTTATGTCCTTCTTGCGCTGAGGTTCATGATATCATTAGAGAAGTATTTGTACTCTTGTTCAGTTATAGCTCTGTTTTGGAATAGTTTATCTAAGATTGCATGCATTTCGTTAAAACCGGAATTATGTCCTTGTTTTGCTGCAGCGAATAAAATATTATATCTATTTATTAATTCTTGTGGATCGTCTGATAAAAATACAACAGGTGTTGAATAACCAGTTGCTGTTGGAACACTGGTTGATGTTAATAATAATTGTTCTAATTGTTTATAACGCTTAAGATGTTTCCCAGTTCCAACCTTGTCTAACATAGTTTTGTATTTCAGTAGATCATCGGGGTGATAGTTATCTAAATCCGCTCCTCTTAATAAATCCACGAATTTTCTGTCTAAACTGAAAGCTGTTTTGTCTGGTGTGAAAATTAAACTTTCTTTAGTATTTATAAATAATTCTTCTCCACCTAAGTAAAATCTAATAGATGGCTTTCCATCTATAAATGAAGTAGAATGTTCAAAGAGCATAGATTTGGGTAATTTCTTTTCTATGTTTGCTTCTAACAAACCATAATCATCCATGATGATTTTCTGCGCTGGATCCGCGATATCAATTCGTTTATCATGAACTACAAGTTCTTTCTTAATATCAGATTTAACTTGTTCAACTAATTTGATTTTGTCTTTCATATCGGATTGAACGCCAGCTTGTAGCATTCGATATTGTCTATATTTTTTCTTCATAATATTTTTCTGTTTTATTAATTCTTCTAGTTGTTTTATTTTTGTCTTATTGCTCTGCATTATTTTATAAGATAATATTTGAATTTTGTGGTAGCATAGAGGTACAGCAAAAACATTTTACTGAACAACTTATTTTTGTTCTATGGAACTTTGTTCTAACGTTTTTAATAAAGTTCTTATTTCTTCTAAAAAAGCTTCATTGTTTACTTTGTCTTGAGGTTTAACAGGAATTTTAGTTGCTTCTCTAGCTATTTGATCAAATTTTTCAATCTCATCTAACGTAATAACATTGTCATCACACACTCTCTGGAAGTAGTAATGTAGTTTATCATATACTTCTTTGACATGTGCATGTTTCTTACTTAAGGATTTTCGTTTCTTAGTCATTAAAGATTTATCTATCACTGTTGCAAGTGTCGTTGTGAAGACACCTGTGCCTGTTAAAACTGTAGCGACAACAGGAATTATAAGAACGCCAGACGAAATGACAATAGTGAGAGCGCCTAAAGAAATTGTTAAACATATACCAACGCCTTGTGTCACATTCTTAGCTATCGTCCATCGTTTTCTTAATTTATTATAATGTTCTAGTTTAAGTAATAATTGGGCTTCCTTATCTTTCATGTACCTGACTCTATCTTTGTGTTTTGCTATATCCATTTCATATGATAATGAAGGATATAAGGGGGCTGATGGTTCTTTTGTTTTTACATCTTCCATTTTTAAATGAATATTTTTGTTCATGGGTCATAAACATTGTATTTTTCCCATTTTCGCATCTATTTTAGCTGTTTTTTTATAAATTTCAGGAGGACCCTATTTTTTTGTATTTTTTCATTTTTTGTATCTATTTTAGCTGTTTTTTTATAAATTTCAGGAGGACCCTATTTTTTTGTATTTTTTCATTTTTTGTATCTACCTAGGTGTGGGATTCGGTGCTGAGCGAAGCGATGCGCCGAATCCTATACCCTATACTACTACTACAAGAAAAAGTTCACAATAAAAACACACATGATCCCAACGGTTTACTTCATAAATGTATACAAACATTTTGTTAGATCTTTATAACATAGATTTTATTTTCAAAAAAAGCAGAGCAAAAGTAGACTTTGCAGACCATTTGGTCAGACTGATGCATGGTCTCGGTCAGATGGACTTTAATTGGCCGTTTTACGAGATTTTGATGATATTGTATGTTGTCCTATCAAATAAAATTTTGCATGCATGATGAAATATGGCTCTTGATAATTCCGTGAGTTTTCATGAAATTCGGATAAAAAATGTGGTTTCAGAAAAAAATGAAATTTTGAGGAAAAGAAAAGTCTAGTTGAAAGAAAGCAGGTTAAATTCATAATTGCTCAATTGTGAATATCCATAGTTGATCTTTCCAATTGGTGCAACAGCTTGAAACAGAGATGATGAATTTCGTTGTACATCGGTCAGAAGACAATTTTTGGGGGACAATTAAAGGATAATTGAAAAAATATCCCAAACCATAATTGTCAATGTAATCCTGAATTATAGTCTGGTTAAAAGCACGGCTCTATCATGCGCTTTCACATGATACAATGTATAATTTTGTAGATCACAAAAAATTCTTTCCGAAAATATGATTGGGACAGGCTTTTTTTGGTACTTCTGCCTTGAGCTGAAATTTTCATAACGAAAACTTTGTCAGATTGACTCGAATTTATGACCGAAAGGAGATCCCAAGGATAAAGATGAAAAACAATTATGAAAATCGGTTCAGACCTAAGGATTTTGCATACGAAAGACACGTTTTTTAAATAAATGTTGTTAAAAGTGCATTTAGGGGAGCTTGGGGTAATGGCGACACCCGCGATTTTAAGTCATCAGGCCAACATTGTAATCTGTTTAATTGTTGTTACATGAGAAAATTATGATGATATATTGACTCTCGACAAATAAGATTCGAATATTTCTCATTTAATCAGCTCTCAGCCGCAATTGAAGTAAAAATGACACTTTGATTTTTCTTCCGAAGACATGATAGATGAGTGAATTCGAGACAGGATCGAGGCTCTCAAAAACATCTTACTTCATATTTCTTGAAAGTTGTACATCTTTATAATTCTTTTTTGCATGGCTATGGAATATAGCCGAAATTAATTGTTCATTGTCATCTAATAAAAATAAGGTCCTACTTGATTTTTCCTACAATTAATAATACCATCAATCAAGGGAAAATATCAAAAGGAATGAATATTTGTTAATAAGCATCCTAGTTAAGCGGAAATCAAGCTGAATATCAAGGGAATTTCATGATCCATATTATAATGAAAGTGTTCATGAAAAAGTCGCGATATTATTCGTGCCTTCTTGCCTGAAATTTCAAGTTATTAATTCAATTTCTACCGGCATGATTTTATGATACACTAAATTAATATGTTTCATGTCTTGAATCTGAACAGTGATGTTGACCCATTTACATCTTTCAAAGTTAATTGAAATCATTGTCTTTGATTAAGTGATTTTGCTCTGCCTGTGGCAGATTGCCTGTAATATGATCACGCTTAAGAATACCCTCTTGAGGTTGAGCATGAAAGTAATAGGGACCCATCGAATTGCTAATTTAGCAAACATTAAATCTCCAAGGCTGTCATGAGAATCTGTGAAATACCATCATTCCTTCTCCATTAAAATCATGATCAGTCAATTCCGTTGCAATTTCTTCAAAACTGCAAACATTTGCATATCTCACATTTGTTGATAATGCCACCTGTATCTCCCTTGAGTTCATTTAATAAAATCGAAAGTGTATACACATTGGGGATTTAATAAATGCGGAGTTGCCACTCCAAAGATAATATATATCCATTGTCTTTGTACCACTCTACCCAATATACCTACTCTATGGTATAGCCTATTCAAACTGTTGTGAAAAGATCAAAAGCATGTTCAATGTGCCCCAGCCTCCCAATCTGCTAACAGGCATCGTATCCGCTAACAAGCGGAGATTATGCTGCATAGAAATTTCATGAACAGCATTATATAATGGAAGTCTTCATGAAAAAGTCGAGATCTATGTGCTTTTTTAGCTGAAATAAGATTTTAATTCAGTAATTCAATTTCTACCGGCATGATTTTATGATTCACTAAATTCATGTTTCATTTCTTGAATCTGAATGGTGATGTGGACCCATTCACATCTTTTAAAGTTAATTGAAATCGTCTTTGATTGTTTTTGCTCCACCAGTGGCCGGTTGCTTGTCATATGATCACGCTTAAGAGAATATTAGTGATGTTGAGGGGCAAGCATACATCATGGCAAGAAATAGCGATCATGATACATCACAGTGGGCAATTTTTTGCCCAAAAAAAATGTTCCGTTTGCTGGAACGCAATCTGCGCAAAGAATCTTTTCATGTAAAAATTTTCAATGCATGTATACAGATACTTTTTTTGCGTCGACACTCTACTTACTCTATGGTCCAAAATGCGCTGATTACTATCTAGCATGACTATCCTGGTTTTGCCGTATGCTGATAATCATAATGATTGCACGGTGCCAGAGAAATACTTAGGGGAGGGTTGGGAGACTTGGCCATATGGGAGACTTGGCTATGTCTGAGATCTCAGAAACTATTCACTTTACGAAGTAGACACTCAGTGTTGCCAAGAGAATGCGTCGACATAGTGCAGAAGCGCTTATTGGATGATGATGTCAATCAATGGTGTTTCGTACACACTGACATTGTGTTTCAGCGTCATTTATTAGAAACTTTCCCTCATTCTCACGGAGCTTTGTCGGCGAGAAGCAATCACACCGCAAAAGTTGCAAGTAGGTGTTCATATTACTGTCTGAACCTATTTTCATAATCTGTTAGTAAGAATTCTCTATATTCGCTAAAGAAGATTTCATGCGATTGTTAAGTAAATGACGTAACATGGGGAGACATGGCCATAAATTGACCAATTCTCCCCAGGTAATATCAAGAGTGGCCAAGTCTCCCCATGTTTTGAAATAACACAGGCTAGAGCATTTGAATAGCTCATGGCGTAAGACCTATCAAAGTTTTAGTCACTGTGCAAATTGCTTGCATTTTTTGAGATCTCACATTGATTTTCCTCTTATTTGCATGACTATTTAACCTAATTCTATTACTATAGACTTAAGTAAATATTTTTTCTTGATGGAATATGATTTGTCATCCCATGTTAATCGCATGTCATCTTTATCCAGTTTTTTGATAATAGATCAGACATAGCTGCGGTTTTTGAATATTAAATGGCCGTCACATCATTTATTGATATCAAAATTAAATAATGAGACATTGTAGCGACGTTGAGACCTTACGAAATCTCATCATTTCAGGTACAATATGCCGCGAAGGTACTCTCGAAAGGATGCGAGTAGAACATCCTTCACAGAAGAATATTCAAGAAAAGCAGTTGAAAGGGTGTTAAATGGCGAAAAAGCATTTAAGGTCGCCCAATCAACATGTATCCCACGCACAACTAAAGGAAGAAAGGTCGATATACTCAGAAATACTCAGGAGGCAAGCATTGCTACAAACTTTAAGAGATCGCAAGTTTTCACTGATGAACAGGAAATTGAAATATGCGAATATTTAAAATCCTGTTCAGCTATGTTCTATGGTCTAACAACCAATCAAACCAGAGAATTAGCATACCAAACGGCAGTTTTAATAGCCTCAGGCATCCTAAGAATTGGGACGCTGACAAGAAAGCTGGTCTGGATTGGCTGCATGGATCTATGCTGCGTCACCCTGACTTGTCGATTCGAAGACCGGAAGCAACATCACTTGCCAGAGCCGCATCTTTCAATGAAGCTGGTCTTAAAGAATATTTTGACAAACTTGAGCATGTGTTGCAGTCATTTCAGTTCAAGGGAAGACAGATATACAATCTGGATGAGAGTGGTTTCACCACGGTTCAAAAGATGCCTAAAGTTGTAGCATCCCGGGGAAGTAAACAAATTGGACAAATATCAAGCAGAGAGAGAGGCGAGTTAGTAACAGTATGCTGCATTGTTTCTGCCATTGGTGAGCTCATACCACCATTCTTTGTATTTCCGCGAAAGAAATATAACAACTTGATGTTGCGAAACGCTCCCGAAGGGAGTGTTGAAGTAGCAACAAGCAATGGCTGGATGAATTCTTAGAAATTTGTTGACGCATTGAAACATTTCAAAGATCATTGTAGGCCTTCGTCAGATTATCCTGTACTCGACTTATCCCATGCTCTGACTGTTGTCACTGACGGTCGTGTTCATGCTGTCTCTCGCAACGACGTACTGTTTTTCTGGAATACGGTTGCTACTATCAGTCGGATTTGCATAAAAATTACATGTATATCATCGTTTTCCTCGTGCTCTTGACAATACGTATCTGGCATCAGTCTTGGATTTGGTGTGTTGGCTATTCGATTTTGGAGTGATATACTTACTGTGCTTCCCCTTGGCTGATAACTGTTCAGTCCGCCATAGCTTTGTCAATCGAGCAAGAATTTCATCTCTACAGGTGTCATTGCGCTGAAATACAATAGATTTTGGAATATCAGCAGGAGAGTAGCTTCCAAAACCTTTGTTCTGCTGGTCGTGTGGCGTTGTGTTTGGACTATTGAACTCGTGGTATTAGTGTCGAATTCAGGCTCGCTCGCTTTCATTTTTTGACCCATAAACTAAGTATGACTTCAGTTACTAACGTTATTGCGATGACGGAGTCTGATCTGCAGAATCGTAAGAATAGCATAACAAAGCTTGATTGGATCAAGGCTGTCGTTAGTAGTAACCCCGTTGCAAAATCAAGTGCAAAATGTGAAATGATGAGTCATCATGCTGACTCAGCCCTTCCCCCCCTCTGGAAGGAAGGTGAGGGAGTTCGCCAAGGATGTGTTGGGAGGAATGGGTCCGAGAGGAGGAAACAGGTCCCTACCCCCCCTAAAAGGAAGGAAGGAGTTTTCGGGTAATGGATGGGAAGGAAGGTGATAGGAATGTGGGAAGGATAGAGCGAGGAAAGGGTGGATGTTGGTGGTGTTGGGATGAGAAAGGCTGGAAATCGTCATGAAGGAGGGTTTGGATTGGAAAGTGGAGTTCAGATTCGGAATCTATGTGAAATTTTGGGTTGGGAAGGGTAGAAGGAGGAGTGATGAGGCAAGGGTGGAGCGATAGAGTTGGAAAAGGGCGGGGTGTGGTGGTTTTGGGATGAAAAAAGTCGAATTTCGGCATGAAGGAGGTCTCGGATGGGAAAACGGAGGCCAGATTTGGACTCTACGTGAAATGTTGGGTTAGGAAGGATGTTTCCACCAAAATCGGAGAGAAAAAATTTTGAGGACGTCCCCCCCCCTCCTGCCAAACTTCCAACTTTGGTGTGAGAGATGGTAGAAAGTCGCGCAATAGCTCATTTGAAAGCTAAGAGTGAGACAAATGCGGTGGAAAGCTCAGTTGGGTCCTAGTTTCCTGGGTTTAGAGAGGAAAATGGCAGGAAACCGTCAGAGTTGAAAAAGGCGGGTTTTGGAGGTTTTGGGATGAGAAAAGTCGTTTTTCGGGCAGAAGGAGACCTCGGATGGAAAAACGTAGTGCAAATTCGGACGTTTTGGTCAAAGTTGGGTCTAGGAACTTCTTCCCAACTCAAGCGGAGAGAAAAAGTTCTGACCCCCCCCTCGGCAACGATCTTCCAACTTTGGTTGTTGACATCGTAGAAAGTCGTGCAATAGCTCGTTTGAAAGCTGGGAGTGAGACAAATTCAATGGAAAACATGGCTTGTTCCTACCTGCCTTCGTTTAGAGGTGAGATGTTATTGAAAATTTGGGACATTGACGAAAAAACGACAGAGTTAGAATGTTTATGAAAATCGCTCTAGCGGGTGAAGCAAGCCTCGGACGGGAAAACAGAGACCAGATTTGGAATCAGCGTCAAATTCTGCTTCGGCATGGTAAATTTGAAAGCCAATCGGAGAGAAAAAATTTTTCATCATTTTTCCGAAAAACGACAGAGTTAGAATTTTTGCGATGGCTGCAGGCTGTAGAGCCAAAACGAAGCATTGGATGGGAAAATGGAGGGCAGATTCGGATTCAGCGTCAAATTCTATATGAAAATGGTGAATTTCCAGCTCAATCGGAGCACTAGAACCGGAGATAGACGGGTTTTTAGTGTTTGAATGATGGGTATTACGTCATCAGCTGATCGCCACACACTATATAAGCGGGAACCGACAGAGACTTTTCATTTAGAGGAGAGCGATTGTCAAAGGTAGGTCGTCTCTCTGAGCTCCGATGATAGCTTCGGACATTCCAAATTCCGGGTTTCTGAAAGAAACCGACTTAGAAAATTTCATTGCTGAAGTCAGCTAAGGCGTCAGACTTAGAGGTTCGCCAGGAGATGGCCTTCGTCTCCAGGCCATAAAAGACTCCAAAACTTTAAAGGCTTGTAACTTTGCTTCTACAAGTCCGTTTGACTTGATTCAAAAAATTTTCAGTTGCTATTGACCTGCCGTAAGTGATAAACTACTTATAAAATTTCATAAGTAGTGCTAAAAAGTTGAAAAATTTAAATTCACTAGTTTTGGAGGTTTTCTGGGGTTTTTGACCCTGCTGAAATCAATGAAAGGATTTTTAGTGATGTCTGAGCCAGTCTTCTCATGCTACAAGCAGCTTTTCACTGAAAGCGAGCAAGACACGGAGAGTTTTGCTGTAATATTCCACTGACAGGGTGTTCCTTCGGGACGGCGGATGATGCCATAGTGATAAGTGTGGCAAGGGAGTGTGTCATAGTTTAGACCGAAACCGCTGGGGCAACTCATGTCTCATGTTGGGCATTTGACACAGTTCTCAACGTAGCACTTTGAACGCCAATCAGTTGAGTCTTAGCTATCTTGTCATGGTTGGCCTCTAAACATCTCCATTGCAAAACGCTGGTGAATCAAGCTCTCTACGGCTTGCTATCAAGCTGGTCAAAGCAACGACTTGGGATGTTTCCTCTTGTAAATAACTCCACCGATTTTTATGTCAAAATCGGGGCCCGGATACCAACACAGTGACATGACGCACGCTCTGTCCGTCCGAGGTTGGATTTGTGGGTCGAGGCCTTGGAGCTGGGATAAGATCCCCTCTGAGTAATGCCTGTAACGGATTCAAGAGCTTAGCACCCAAACGGTTGCTGACTTGCTATCAGTCCTTTTTCGTCTAGCCTCAGTAACTCAGGGTTGGCAACGTCTATCGTTTGTCATTGTAACTTGGTAAAAATGAGATGGTTACTGCAGGCATTGACGTCAAACCTTTTCGCGTCATAGGGGAATCCGTCTTTGTGTTGGGAGTTGGTAACGGAAAGCACGGTGACTGCCGATACCCATACATGGTAAAACCGCTGTTGTCAAGTCAAAAGCATGGCCAAATAAGGAAGGTCTGAATCATGGCTTTGTGCTTGCTGGATATATAAACCGCGACTTTTCTCTAGTCTTCACTCCTGTTTCAAGTTGCAAGACGAACGTTGAGTGCTCTGACAAGGTTTGCTATCAAACCTTGCAAGTTAGGTCTCTCTAGACTTCTCTTCTATTTCCTAACGAACAGTGAGTGTACGGACAACGTTTGATATCAAACGTTGCAAGCTAGGCCTCTCATGTAGATGATATTATTCCTTTGGGATGATTATTATTTTCTCAATCTCACAAACTACTTCATCTCCTTGCAGATGACCGACATCACCATTTTCAAGACAAGTCAGTGCAGTTGATGTTAAATCTTGCGCTCACACAATATGCATGCGCATAGAGAGAAATTGTTTAATGATGACAATCACCACTTAGGCAAGGTATTTATTATTTGCTATAGCTGTCGAATGATAAAAACCAGTGAGAGGAATAGAGAGTGGCTGATGGAGCATAAGGCATGCGTAAATGAGAATAAAATTGATGAACATGTATTCATGTTTGCAAATGCAAAGACCTCTGAATATGTTTCCATGAACAGTAATGCTCACAAAGATTTGCTTTTGAGTGACGACAAGGAGACTGATGAAGCGACAAGGGCTGTGGAAAACCTACTGAAGGCAGTGAATGAAAACAAAGAAAATGAAAAGAATAGGAAGGAGATGGAGATTGGAAAGGAGCTGTGTGAAAGAGATGAACAGGTTGAAGGGCAATTGATGGTAAACAGTGATGAGGAAAAACATGTAAAAGAAGTAGAGCAGCTTAAGGCTGATTTAGCCATGACATCAGATGAGGATGAGGATCATTGCATAGATTTAGATGCCTCTCGAAAGCGGAGAGCTCCTTTGACATAAACCAACAAGCGAATCATGACAACCTGCAGTAAACTGAAACAGCGTCGCTTAAGTAAAAGTGAGGCCTTTCATCCTTCGAAGGATAGGGCCCTTGAAGAAACGAAGGGGCAGGCGGCATTATATAAGGCTATGTTTGAAGATAGTGAGAAACAGAATAAATCACTACGGGATGAGATGGAACAGCTGTCTCGAACTAGAGAACTAAACATCACCTTGCAGAAAAAGCATTGAAAAAGTTACGTGGGAGAAAGATCAACCAAATGAGGGGAGAAGGATCAATAAAGTAGAGGTTGAGAGGTTGCAGAAAGAGTTGCATCTGGTCATGGAGGATAGAAAGGCGAAGGAAGAGGAAATTGGGAATTTAAAAATTGAGAGTCAAAAGTTGAGAGGGGAGAAGACCATGAAGCATGGGCAGTATACTTACGAGTTGCATGTGCCTACTCGCTCACCAGCCCACATCATTCAAGCGCCAATTTTGTTTGAGTGCAATCCATCTGCACCTATACGCTGTTATGAGAATCCGAGTAGAGGAATTTCATGTAATCATCTCATTGTAAAGAGTCAAGGTCCAATAGATGAGATCATACTCAGAGGCAAGCATGAAATAGGTAAGTTATAGGAAATCAAATAACATTATGTTCTCTAATGAATTTTTTTTTGTTTCAGTTGATATCCCGACTTGTGAGGAAGCAAGCAGCAGTCCCGAAAACGACCCATGGGCTCTTTTAAGGGCCAACCTTCTAATGCAGCTAAAGCGGTCCCAAGCCCGCCACATATCTTCGGATATGGAATGCAGAGGGGAAGAAAAATGATGAATGGAATGAAATGAGAGGCCACCCTTGCACCACATGCAACACATCACAAACTTCTCTCTTTGCTAGTGAACAAGCTCTTGTCAGTGTCGTACAAAGGTTTTACTGCAGCACAGGTTGATGTATAGTTAGAAAGTTTGATCATCAACGTTGTATTCGTAAGTCTAGTCAGAAACTGTATCATGGTTTGTAAAAGCAGAGTTAGTGTAGTCAGAAACTTTATCATGTTGTACAAAAGTTTTATTGCAACACAGATTGATGTATAGTTAGTCAAGTTTGATCATGATGTTTTATGAAACACAAATGTCATGAAATGCAAGTGTTAGTGTAGTCAAATAATTTACCTCGACGCACGTTTGTGAAAGTAAAGTATTAGATTACACAGAGTCATCAATACTGTCAAAGGTGTACAAGTCATATCAAGCATATTCAACTGAGTGTCCATTCCTGACACTCATGATCATTTGAAATTATTTGAAGATGAAAAGTTGCACTCGTTTCCCAACTTCATGGTCTGTAGCAAGAGAGCTTCGCTATTCGTTGAAGGCTATAGAAAGTGTTACAAATGTAAATGAAAATATTAATGCTGGTGCTTTAGTTGAAAGACTAATGGATCTAGATGAGCATGCCATGAATCATCATTTGGATCGAAGGTGGATAGAGGATTTTTCCATGCTGCAATGTAATGATAGTGAAAATGGGATGAAATTGGTGCGATCTGGAATGAAAAATAAAAAAGTGACATTTGCAACTGATTTGTCAAGTAACTCTACCAATAAAAGTGACTTTAGAAAGAAATTGGAAGAAGAGACGCTTAAATTATTATGTGAACGGAACTGTGTTGAGTGTTTTAAAAGGGAGCGATCCCTTTTCTTTTTACCATGTTGTCATTCTGTTATGTGTTCTACGTGCTATGTACCTTTGGAAACTATGTTGTGTCCCATCTGTGATCAAGAAATAATTTCAACAGTCAATGTATATAAATGATGTTGATGCAATCCTAGTCGAATTTAAAACAGTCATCTATGACCATGACACCACTGTATCATCGTCTCATTGAAAAGACAAAGCATGATTATACAAGGCAGTGGATTCTTGTGTTGGAAAAACTATTACCATCCAGTGATTGTAGAGAGATAATGCATCGTTTGAGTAATGCTATCATCATTCACGCAAACTGTGAAGATGTTGACTATATGCTATCTTATAATTTTAAACCAAATCAGTTTACGAATACACTTTCATCACTGTTACATCATGGCATTCTTTCATTACCTTGCTTGGAGTTATGTATTCTACACGTTGCTTATGGGAAGCCTTTTCCACTTAAGCACAATTGATGCAAAGGCATTAAACTTTACAAACATCTTCAAACAAACAGATTGTTCATGTCTGGCTCATAACATATCAGCAAACGACACAGCTGAACTGCTTCCATTGAACTATAGTACCTCACTGAATGATACATTACGGCTACCCACACATGTATCTGCTTCTGACTATCCTACTGGTACTGTGGCTGTTCTCAGTGTATTGTTTTTTACTAGTGCTGTACTCAATGTCTTCCTCTATTTCATTGCGTTTACGACGGTGATGTTTCGACTCTGCTGTCGTGTTTAAGTAAAGAACACTCTAACATCCACCTGTAAAAATGGCTAGACGTCGTTCATCTCACCGTTCACACAGACAAAGGTGTCAATCAAATGCAAACAAAAAATTCTGTCTCACGCTTCGTCGCTTATTAAAATTAAAGCCATCTCATCGATGTGAGGCAATGAAGCTGGCAAACAATGCCTTCATTCGTAAAATGTGTGCGGAAATACGAAAAGTGCGTTATATGACATTAAATAGCAAAAAGGCCAATGCAAGTGCCAGACATGGTAAAGTTCTTCGTACCTTGAGCAATCCAAAAACATCAATTCCTACAAAGCGCAAACTATTATCACAACGTGGTGGCTTCTTACCACTTTTAGCGCTTATCATCATGGCAGCTGCCGGTCCTGCTTTGGGAGGTTTAGCTGGTGCTCTCGCAAATAAAGCCATTAATGACTTTTCATCAAAATCAACATGGATTTCCGTTTACGTTGTAATCGCACTATGTGTATTGTAGGACCCTCTCATAGTGGGAAGACACATTTAACACTGCAATTGTTGGAGCGTCGTAATGAGATTTTTGACTGCATACCGAATCGTGTTGTTTGGTGCTATGGAGTTTATCAACATAACTTACATCGTGAATTGGTTGGTAAGGGTTACTTGGTTCAACCGGGGATTATCAGCACTGCTGATATTCAACCCTATGATATTATCGTTCTTGATGATTTACTTAATGAGAGTAAGAACTCACAAGAAGTAACTGCCATGTTTACCAAGGCTGCTCATCATAAACCATGCTTTATCATTTTTATGATGCAAAATCTTTTTCCAAGTGGAAAGGAAGCGCGACTCGAAGTCTAAACACACATTACTACATCATCTTTAAAAATCCTCGCGATAAAAGTCAAGTTGAATTCCTATCTCGACAAGTTCTTCCTCGCAAGTCAAAAGCATTGATTGAAGTATTTGAGGCTGCTACGGAAAAACCCTATAATTATTTATTTTTGGACTTTACCCAGGAGTGTCCTGAAGATTGTCGCTTACGCAGTCATCTCTTTGAGAAACCCATGATCATATATAAATTGCTATGAGTGGTTTTCAACGCATGATTGCTATTCCTCAAGAAGAATATATACATCTGACTACAATGCAGAGTGTTTATCAACCTTGGGCAAATCAAATGTCACAACTTAATCAGTAATATGAACAAGAAGCTGTACAAAGTAAAAATCCATATGATCGTTTGATAAAGCAGAGTTCTACCTTAGAAGAAATGAAACAATTGAAAGAAAAAATACGCAATGATCTTTTGCTTGGTTCACCCAAACCCTATCGCAATCGCGCACTGAGCTTATATCGAAGTCTCGAACCCAACTTGAAAATCACACAACGAGGTGAAGTGGTGGGTGATGATGGTGCAGTCATTAGGGACTCAAGAGTGGAAGATTTAATTAATCATGCTGTTCGTGATCGTCGTTGTCACTTTACACCTACAGGATGGGAGTTCTTTTTAAAAAGTATGAAGAAATTCAATGTCCCAAAAGCAATTCTTGGTCGTGATACCTTACAGGAAATGGAAAATGATTCTATACCTAGGAAGAGAAAGTTGCAAAGTGTAGAGAGACCTAAAAAGAGAATCAAGCAAACTTTGAAAACACCCGAGAAGTTGCCGAAGCGTATACCAAAACCTTCAACACGTTATCCATCATTTGATTTTATCACAGACTTTTAATGAAGAAGCTATGTTGCATCCCATGTTCAGAGTTGCCAAACATTCATGTGTCATTAAACTGCTTAAGTACATGTTGTAAAAGTGATTCATACAAGACGGCTCAAAAAAGTAGCAAAAGCAGGACTCAAACACAAACGCAAACCCTAGCAGAGAAAAAGACTGATACTTTGAGGCAAATAAACAATCCCTCTTAATAGACGATGGATGAACATCTGAAATCAATTTGCTATAACCCAAAGCATTATGCAGATTATGCTTCAGTGAAAAAGTTGTCGCAAGCAAGTGGTTATTCACAGAAACAAGTGAAGAGATGGTTAAAAGCTCAACCTGCATATAAATTGCACGCACAAGCTCGAAAACGTTATCCTACTCGTTCTTATATCGTTCATGATATTGATGAACAATGGCAAGCAGATTCGGCTGATGTTTCTTTATTAGATAAAAAGAATAAAGGCTATCGCTTTCTCCTAACTGTCATTGACTTATTTTCTCGCTATGCTTGGGTTCAACCACTCAAGACAATGCGTGGTGAAGAAGTGGCCGAGGCTTTCCAAAATATTTTCAGTGAAGGACGCATTCCCACACGTATTCAGACTGATCAAGGGAAAGAGTTTGAAAACAGACATGTGAGTGCTTTATTTCGCGAACACAACATTGAGCTGTTTAGTGTGAAAAGTGCATACAAGGCTGCAGTGGTCGAGCGCTTTAACCGCACACTGAAAACTCGCCTATGGCGATATTTCACTGCAAAAGTAACACAAAAGTGGACAGATGTATTACAAGATACTGTACACGCTTACAATCATTCTGTCCATCGTATGATTGGTCACAAACCTGCTGACATAACTCCAGACATGGTGGATACAATCCGTGAAATCAATGCTAAACGCAAGCAACTATCACAAGGTAAACGTGACATTCAGGTTGGTGACAAAGTTCGCATTTCCAAGGTGAAAAGCGTGTTTGCGAAAGGATATCTTCCCAATTGGACGGAAGAAATATTTACTGTCTCTGAGGTTAACAAGAAATTCAAACCCACTACCTACCACTATAAAAGCTTCGCGATTATCATGGTGAAGAGATTGAAGGGAGTTTTTATCGTCATGAGATAACACCCATCACCAAAGAAGATGATGACTACATGGTTGAAAAGATACTTCGTCAACAAATGCGACAAGGGGAAAAGTGGAGCCTGGTGAAATGGGCTGGCTATCCAAATTCAATGAACAGTTGGATTCGTCATTCTGACCTTTATCGTGTTAGTCAACGTTCCTAAGCAAAGTAATGAATTGTGTAAATATAAATAAATACCTATGGATCAAACTGCTACGTTTTATTCTGCCCCTCCTATGCTAGTCATGGAGCTGGCTTTCCCGTTTATGCTGGATCGAGACGTCAAAAAGGGGGTAGTCTATTGGGTGCTGTCAAAGGTATGATGCTCCCCACTATCGCAAATGTGGGAAAATCAGCTTTAAAGGAAGCTGTAGGATTAGCAGCAGATGTAGCAAGTGATGCGCTTTCAGGAAGATTGCCGATTCGTGAATCGCTAAAGCGTCATGGAATACAGCGTTTGAAAAATGTCGGTAAGGCTGGTATCAGGTCTGTCATCAGTCATATTAATCCACTCTCTACTTCAGGCAAACGTAAGCGAAGAGCATCTCGTATACCTCCTAGCAAACGCAGACGACGTGGACTGTTTTAATTATGGAATGTAAAAACACATCCCTTTTCTTATTTGATAGAACACCTATACAGACGGATATCATTACAAATTATGTATCCATTCGTTATGTAAACAATGTTTTAAAATGTTCAAATGTTACATGGAAGGCTCGACGCATTACCTTTTACGATACTCATCGACACGTTAAAATAAGTTTATCACCTTTTCAAATGGATAACCTGCACGATGCTTTACATATCATGCATCATCCAATGTACTATATCCCTCTAGGTGGACGTCTATTCATTATTCGACGAGATTTCATTGCTCTTCATGATCAATATGGTGTTATACATTTTACATTCTCAGGTTGGAACAAGTATAGAGAACGTATACATCCTCGCATCATGACTTACCTTAAACAAACCAACACTCATAAGCATGAATGTGACAAGTGAACAATGTCTTCTTCTCTACCTATTCATGTTTGATGACTAAATACAACCTATTCAATCACATCATCTACTTTTCCATTGAAGTATAATAAAGAAAACAAATTTTAATCGTACATATTTATTGAAGGCTATTATAAAAGTTACGAATGCGCTTTTCATTGACAAGGGTATCATGTGAAAAATGTTTACAAATGTCATGTAAAGAGTCATAATGTAGTCGTTGCATTACAAAGTAGAGGGCATAGGCTCCACATGTTGAAGACAAGGGATGTTGATAGGCCAAAGCATTGCGAATCCATTTTCGTGAATGACGGTTCATGAAACGTGTGACATAATCACAATTTGGTAAGGCCAATGAATCAAAGATTTCACCGCAATAGTTTTTATCAATAAACAAAACTTTCCAGTGTTTGTCGGGTAAGTGTGCTGTATCAGTATTCATGATAATGAATGAGGGTGGTTTTGGTAAAACTGTGGGCATATTATTAATGGAAAACATACCTCGAAATCCTGCAACAGTGCGTTCATCACCATGTTCTTGAACGACTCTCTCTAGCTCTGCATCAGATAACCAACTCATTAACTTGTATAAGAAGCGGAAACGTCACGTAGTCTGTTAATTCGAATGGTGGAATCGAACACAGCATAGATGAGTACATTGACTGTTTTCGTCAAATCTTTTTCAAAGAAGAATTCTAGTTTAAGACTCTTCGTGGCAGTGCCCGGACGATAAGAAGCACCTGCTTCATTGTTTGCTGTCAAATCAAATGCATAAAGTGTATAACCTTTAGCAAATTCATCATAGGTCAAACCATTGGTGTCATCAGTATTCCAGTATTTAAAGGTCTCCATAGTATTTTGATATGAGCGAGAATAATGTCCATTAGCAAAGTCTGGGCAAAAAGGAGTACCAGGAATGCAATCCGTATCGCGATACAATCCGATTTGATTTAAACCAAAGTGTTCAAAGTTGAGGGGATTCTTCGATATATTACCATTGTATGCATCATTTGCAATCAATCCCACAATGATCATTTTTGGTGATTGTATAGGAAACAAACTATCTTTAACAAAGCTCTTTTGCGCACGAGGAATGGTGAAACTACGGATCTCAGTATGATTTACATCATAAAGAGCATCATACTTCCTCAAACCCATCTCGTGACCATTAATCACCGAAGGATTCACTGTCATTTGTCGCACATAAAGTCTAACACTTTCAAACACAATCTTAAACTTCCATGTAAACATTTGAACATTAGAAACATTTGGTTTTTCGATTTTACGTAATATCTGCATGTAAATTACCGTATTAATACGATGAGTGGCACAAGCTTCCCATTTGATGGGTAACCTGTGCCATTTTTGGCGGGTCCTATAGTATCAAAAGAATAGCTAGAAAAAAATTCAAAAATGTGCGTGGTATTTCTAGAACCCTGAAGTTTAGTACCATGTAGGTTTGGAGTTCTAAAAAAGTTTCCATGGGCGCATTCTCAAAAAAAGCAAAAAAGTGGCACAAAGTTATCTCAGTTAACGGTATATTTTACTCAATATTTCTCCGTGACAAATTCATCAACTGAAAATATTATTCACTTCTTTCGACTCCTCACGATCTCAATTTACTGACTGTTCATGTTCAATGAGGTGTCAATAATTTAGTTCGTCAGAATTCAGTCTTGAATTTGCATTACGTTCAATGGAAAAGTTATCTTTCTGTCCCTCGGCACTAGTTCAGATGAGATCACAGCAGTGGCGTCATCTCCGTGCCTGCGAGGCCTTCGCCGCATACCCAAAAATAATTATTGTCATTCATAAAACTAAGGTTCAAATAGATTTAATTTTTTTGTGTTTGAGAGCATCGTTACGTTTACACCTTTACACACACTTTACAGTTTCAAGTCACTACTCTCAAATACGTTCAGAGCACCAGCTCTCAGCTGTTAACTGGAGGATGTTCAAGCAATCACACAATGCGCTAGGGATGTGTTCACAGCAAATCACAGAGATTTGTGTGATAGGTGTAGCGTGTGCGCATAGCTCGATAGTTAGACTCGTCTTCTGCAGATATATGCAGATGCAAATAAATTGCAGCAATGCAAGAAAAGATCTATTTATAAATTCTGAGATTTAGATAGAGAGAGGCGCAAATTTTCCCTATTTGTGGCTTCGCTAAAATTATGGAGAAGATGATGACGTGTTGAATCGTCGTGTCTGCGTTCACGAATGGCTGAATGTCAGATCGGAAGGTTAGAAGTCGCAGAGAGGAGATAGCGATGAAGTTTCTATAACTTGATGTGTGGTTCAGTCAGAGATAATGATTCAAGACATATTTTGATATTATGTTTATGGCGGCGATTTCAACAGTGGTTATTTTCTACACCGGCCAGTCGTCCGAGGGATTATGCAGAAAACTCCAGCCATCGTACACGAAGTTCATGGCACTGAAATAGAAACTAAACCACTCAAGGGATAGAATATCAGGAGGAGCACAAAAAACATTTTAGCATCTCTAAATTTGAAAAATGTAAGTGATTGACATAATCACAATAGAGTCTTGCGTTGGCGAGAGCTTCCTCGAGAGTGAATGTTCTCTATAGTAATCTCACCAAGGTGATCAGCGTCATGTGAGAAATCAACATCACATTTTCATTGTCATCTGACGTTTAAAATCTTGGGAAAACAAGAGTCGCGTTGACGAACAGTCAGCTTAGGATTGCATGCTTATGAGGCTGTTCAGGAAAAGAGGCTGTCGTCACATAGTACTCATAATGAATCACAATTCATATGCAGAATAGTCAACATTGGATAGTCTGAGGACTTCTGTGTACCTTTCATTTATATATCAGTATCTATTTCTTACATCATTTCATTTCATTCTGTAGTCATGGATGCCAGCATGATTTGAATGTTCATGTGTTTGTACAAGTGTTTGAAAATTCACTGAATTTAAGATAGTGTCAAATTAATTATTTGATGCAGTTCATGCTGTCTGCTGCAGAAATATAGGAATCCACTTTGTAGCGAAGACCTATGGTCTGGGAGCACGCGACGCCACTGGAGCACAGTATCATCTCTAGACCAAACAACGCAGACAAAGCAGTTGGCTGATGGAATGGATTTAACTTTTTCTTTAGCCATGCGGAGTCATTACCATAATTCACAACATGATTTGATTTCTAAACATTTTGAAGACTTTTTTAATATTCCGAGATTTTGAAATAAACAGATAATCAAATATTTTGATACTTTTGACTAAATATTTTTCTGAACCCTACTAATGACAAAGAGGCGAAGCAAAAATGTTCGCGTTTTTATAATGCAACTAAATCGTATCCACGATTTTAGCTGCTGTATGTGTCATTCATAGTCACATCAATACAACATTGCACCTCCTACTCAATCGATGAAAGTCATGACGAAATGTGCTTGATTTTTGAATCTTTAATTTTTTGCTTTGTTTCCATGCGAATTTGTGAATCAATGAGACGTTTTCTCAGATTAATTTTGTTTCCGATTCTAGATCAGAATGACAAGTTGCAGAACTGACGAAACTCCCGTCATGTCAAAAAAATTCTTACAGCAAAACGTATTGAATTGCGTCTTTAATCATCAGGTGTCCAGCATGTGACTACACTAGGTGACATGCCACGCGTAATTCACGCGTAATTCCGGAACATCCCAAACATCCGTGGTTAAGGACATTCTATTCTTCTACCCGCGTACACACGCGTTGCATTAAGAGTCAGAAATCACTTGATCTGATGCTGTTAAAACATAGAAAATGTTTATGAATACGCGCGGGCGAGCGTTTATAGTTTGCGCGTCGTCCACGGTTGTCTGCGCTGCCGCTTGAACCACTAAGATGAACCGCTAAGCATGTTCTGTCTTCCCTGAGCATAAAACTGAGGTCCTATCACATTGTTTAGCCTCTGATATATGCAGACACATGAGGCGCAAAGTCTATGTAACAGGACTGCCAACTATACTAGCTTATATAAGAGATATTGCAGCAATATCCCGCATAGCCACGGATGTTTGGGGTCATGTGTAATTGCGCGTGATTGAGCGTGGCATGTCACCTAGTGTAGGAACACCAAGGGCTGTGAAATTCACTTAGCATTTCTAGCTAATCATCGCCACGTTTCTATCTTCACTATTCTACTTATTTGCTTTTATCTTCTTTTTCTATTTATTCTTTAGCTATGTTATATACAGATATTATGAACGATCGAAGCCTCAATAGCTTCACTGATCGGAATTTGTTTTCGATCAATCCAATTCAACAACAATTGGAACTTAGCTTTAACTGCAATTCTGTCAACAAAAACTAATTTACTTGAGACAATTAGTCTCTCTTGTCCATGTAATCTTCTACTCAAACTTGCTACTTCTCAATAAATTAGGCATACGTTTCAGTCTCTAAAGTTATATTTAGAAAAACAAAATTCATCTGAGATGAAAGCACTATACCACAATAGTTTCACTTGTCAGCATCGGGCCAGGGCACAGAGAAAGTATATTAGGTAGAGTAGCAACTCAGGATTTATTAAATGCCCGATGTGTATACTCTTTTGATTTTGCTAAATGAACTCGAGGTGAACACATTTGGGTATTGTTGACAAATGTGAGATATGGAAATGTTTGCACTTTTGAAATTACCACGGAAATTGACTGATCATGATAGTAATGTGGAAGGAATGCAGGATAGTATTTTACAGATCCTCTGTGTTATGACAAACTTGGAGATTTAATGTTTGTTAAATTAGCAATTCGATGGGTCCCTATTACTTTCATGCTCAACCTCAAGAGGATTTTCTTAAGCGTGATCATATCACAAGCAACCTTACCACTGGTATATAACATAAGCAACATAATTAAAGACAATTACTTCAATCAATCTTAAAAGATGAAAATGGGTCTACATCACTATTCAGATTCAAGAAATTAAGCATGAATCTGGTGAATCATAAAATCATGCCGATGAAAATAGAATTATAAAGCTTGACATTTCAACCAAAAAAGCACAAAAAGATATCTCGACTTTTTCATGAAGATTTCCATTACAATGCGGTTCATGAAATTCCCTTGATAATAAGTTTAATTTCCGCTTAATTGGGATGCTTGTTAGCAGATATTCATTCCCTTTGATAACCGACATGCTTCATACAACTTATATATCGTGTTCATGTCAACATAGTAGGACTATATAGGCCCATTATTTACAGACATTTAGCTTTTTAAAAACTGCTCAAGTAATTTTTTTGGACAGCAGGAGCGTAAGCTCGGCAAAAAACTGAATCTTCTGATATAGAAAATGTTCGATGCGTATACAGATGCTTTTTTGAGTCGACACTGCCTAGTATTGAGCCAGGGAGTTCCCTCTAAAACAATTTGATTGCCATCAATATCTATTTTTAAAAATAACTCGCAGATTGCACAAAGAATTTGATGACCAAATTGTAGATGAACACGTTAATTATTTGCAACATTTGATTAAGAAATCTTGCATAGACTGTGCAATTTTCTTGTCCTTTTGTTTTATAGGCCTATAGACCTAATTGCTTAATTAAGCTATTTTTCCCTTGTACGTCGATGATATATTATTGGCCTTCTTTTTCAATACACGTGGCCACGCGTATTCCTTCAACACGTACAAGATGACGCGAATTGATTTCACGAAATTCACGGCAATTTTTCGCATACACGACCCATAAATGTCACAATGAAATGGAATTCACATCACGGAAAAATCAAATAAAGCCAGGGACGGGGAGTCCTATCATTTTGATAGGACTCCTTGTAACCTGCATCATAGATCAACATATGCTTACCTGAACCTATCTTCAGTAATCATTGCTGCATGAATTATCAATCATTTTCGATGAAAGCTTATCGAGTGTCGCTTTAAGTTAGATGCATGCGACTCGGCTCCTCCCATCTTGTTGATGTGTGCTTTACACGGTTTTTCTCCAGTCTCTACCAGGCAGGAAAATCCCCCACCTTCTTCAAAAAATATGAGTACACTTTCGATTTTAATATGCGCTTTGGAGAAGACATCTCACACGATTAACGTAAGGAATGTTCTCAGACAAACTAGCATTTCATTTTTGTCTCTGATGTGACCTTTGGTGCGCAGGTGTGATCGAGGTAGGAAGGCTTGTCTTCTCTATTAAATCATCGAGTGAAAAGACAATCTTTTTTTCACTATCACGGTTCATTCATCTGGCGAAAAGCTGGCAGATAATCAGCTACATATTATCATGCAATAGTTCAGTAATAATTTTTAGCATATTCGCTGGCGAAGTTCGCCGGCGACAATTCGCGAATTCGCGCTCTGTATGCCACCTTTCCCTTTGACTTTCTCTCTTATTTTCTTTAGTAACCCGCCTCTACAGCCGAGGCTATATTTTCTCCCTCACCTCCACCATCACCCACACATGGCTAATATATCTAAGAAATATGTGCACACTATCATTCTTTGATAATGATAATAATGTAGAGAATCCGTATATATCAATTCTCATAACATCTCTTGACATTCAATAATTTACAACAATGACAAATATTTGAATAATATAATAGTATTTACTGCGACATTTATCGAAGATGAATACTTTTTTAGTTTAAGCCTTCGTGAATTAAAAAAGATCCCTTTTTATCAGATCAGACTGAGCATACAATATATTTTCATGTAGAGGTAATATACGAACAGTACTACTTACCACTAATTAGTTGCTACAATATCCACGATTTCGCTGGTTGGCGAAAAATCAGCTCGCATTAGTAAACAAACATCTACCAACTAATTATAGCAACTTTTTCGCCAACTGTCGTTTTTTAATTTTACACATGTTTTTGGATAGATGATGACCATTTTCACATGCGGAGATAGTTTTTATACCAAAATAAACCTTTAAAAAATTATCCACAAAATCGCTACCTCGCCAGATAATCTGTTAATATTAGCAAGATGCGTTCCCACAGGGATTCCATCAACTATTACAAGCTTTGCATGCAGCAGTGTCTATCTACTTTTGTTTGACGGAGAAAGTTGACATCAAGACAGTAACAGCTATAATGCACGAGGACAGATAATTTATTTGTATTATGTTTCTGGTCTGGTTATAGGCCGGAGTGCGGACTCAGACTCCAGCAAAAATGATAGGATTCCGGGACTCCGACTCTGCATCCCCGAATAAAGCATAAATGATACATTTCTATTATCTTCATTTATTTTTTTCTGTAAACGATTTTTGCGTAATCTGAGGTTTTTTAAATGTTGCGCGTAGAATCTTCAGCTTGATGTTGATCGATTGTTTTTCTACTCCCCAAGTGCTCTCTTCAAGTCATAGCCAAAGTCATAGCCATACTTCCCTTATATACTTACTTTGGTCATAGCATAGGCTTACACTACTAGAAAAAGTTCACAATAAAAACACACATGATCCCAACGGTTTACTTCATAAATGTATACAAACATTTTGTTAGATCTTTATAACATAGATTTTATTTTCAAAAAAAGCAGAGCAAAAGTAGACTTTGCAGACCATTTGGTCAGACTGATGCATGGTCTCGGTCAGATGGACTTTAATTGGCCGTTTTACGAGATTTTGATGATATTGTATGTTGTCCTATCAAATAAAATTTTGCATGCATGATGAAATATGGCTCTTGATAATTCCGTGAGTTTTCATGAAATTCGGATAAAAAATGTGGTTTCAGAAAAAAATGAAATTTTGAGGAAAAGAAAAGTCTAGTTGAAAGAAAGCAGGTTAAATTCATAATTGCTCAATTGTGAATATCCATAGTTGATCTTTCCAATTGGTGCAACAGCTTGAAACAGAGATGATGAATTTCGTTGTACATCGGTCAAAGACAAAAAGATGGTATCGGTCAGAAGACAACTTTTGGGGGACAATTGAAGGCTAATTGAAAAATATCCCAAACCATAATTGTCAATGCAATCCTGAATTATAGTCTGGTTAAAAGCACAGCTCTATCATGCGCTTTCACATGATACAATGTATAATTTTGTAGATCACAAAATATTCTTTCCGAAAATATGATTGGGACAGGCTTTTTTTGGTACTTCTGCCTTGAGCTGAAATTTTCATAACGAAAACTTTGTCAGATTGACTCGAATTTATGACCGAAAGGAGATCCCAAGGATAAAGATGAAAAACAATTATGAAAATCGGTTCAGACCTAAGGATTTTGCATACGAAAGACACGTTTTTTAAATAAATGTTGTTAAAAGTGAATTTAGTGGAACTTGGGGTAATGGCGACACCTGCGATTTTAAGTCATCAGGCCAACATTGTAATCTGTTTAATTGTTGTTACATGAGAAAATTATGATGATATATTGACTCTCGACAAATAAGATTCGAATATTTCTCATTTAATCAGCTCTCAGCCGCAATTGAAGTAAAAATGACACTTTGATTTTTCTTCCGAAGACATAATAGGTGAGTGAATTCGAGACAGGATCGAGGCTCTCAAAGACATCTTACTTCATATTTCTTGAAAGTTGTACATCTTTATAATTCTTTTTTACATGGCTATGGAATATAGCCGAAATTAATTGTTCATTGTCATCTAATAAAAATAAGGTCCTACTTGATTTTTCCTACAATTAATAATACCATCAATCAAGGGAAAATATCAAAAGGAATGAATATTTGTTAATAAGCATCCTAGTTAAGGGGAAATCAAGCTGAATATCAAGGGAATTTCATGATCCATATTATAATGAAAGTGTTCATGAAAAAGTCGCGATATTATTCGTGCCTTCTTGCCTGAAATTTCAAGTTATTAATTCAATTTTTATCGGCATGATTTTATGATTCACTAAATTAATATGTTTCATTTCTTGAATCTGAACAGTGATGTTGACCCATTTACATCTTTCAAAGTTAATTGAAATCATTGTCTTTGATTAAGTGATTTTGCTCTGCCTGTGGCAGATTGCCTGTAATATGATCACGCTTAAGAATACCCTCTTGAGGTTGAGCATGAAAGTAATAGGGACCCATCGAATTGCTAATTTAGCAAACATTAAATCTCCAAGGCTATCATGAGAATCTGTGAAATACCATCATTCCTTCTGCATTAAAATCATGATCAGTCAATTCCGTTGCAATTTCTTCAAAACTGCAAACATTTGCATATCTCACATTTGTTGATAATGCCACCTGTATCTCCCTTGAGTTCATTTAATAAAATCGAAAGTGTATACACATTGGGGATTTAATAAATGCGGAGTTGCCACTCCAAAGATAATATATATCCATTGTCTTTGTACCACTCTACCCAATATACCTACTCTATGGTATAGCCTATTCAAACTGTTGTGAAAAGATCAAAAGCATGTTCAATGTGCCCCAGCCTCCCAATCTGCTAACAGGCATCGTATCCGCTAACAAGCGGAGATTATGCTGCATAGAAATTTCATGAACAGCATTATATAATGGAAGTCTTCATGAAAAAGTCGAGATCTATGTGCTTTTTTAGCTGAAATAAGATTTTAATTCAGTAATTCAATTTTCATCGGCACGATTTTATGGTTCACTAAATTCATGTTTCATTTCTTGAATCTGAATGGTGATGTGGACCCATTCACATCTTTTAAAGTTAATTGAAATCGTCTTTGATTGTTTTTGCTCCACCAGTGGCCGGTTGCTTGTCATATGATCACGCTTAAGAGAATATTAGTGATGTTGAGGGGCAAGCATACATCATGGCAAGAAATAGCAATCATGATACATCACAGTGGGCAATTTTTTGCCCAAAAAAATGTTCCGTTTGCTGGAACGCAATCTGCGCAAAGAATCTTTTCATGTAAAAATTTTCACTGCATGTATACAGATACTTTTTTGCGTCGACACTCTACTTACTCTATGGTCCAAAATGCGCTGATTACTATCTAGCATGACTATCCTGGTTTTGCCGTATGCTGATAATCATAATGATTGCACGGTGCCAGAGAAATACTTAGGGGAGGGTTGGGAGACTTGGCCATATGGGAGACTTGGCTATGTCTGAGATCTCAGAAACTATTCACTTTACGAAGTAGACACTCAGTGTTGCCAAGAGAATGCGTCGACATAGTGCAGAAGCGCTTATTGGATGATGATGTCAATCAATGGTGTTTCGTACACACTGACATTGTGTTTCAGCGTCATTTATTAGAAACTTTCCCTCATTCTCACGGAGCTTTGTCGGCGAGAAGCAATCACACCGCAAAAGTTGCAAGTAGGTGTTCATATTACTGTCTGAACCTATTTTTATAATCTGTTAGTAAGAATTCTCTATATTCGCTAAAGAAGATTTCATGCGATTGTTAAGTAAATGACGTAACATGGGGAGACATGGCCAAAAATTGACCAATTCTCCCCAGGTAATATCAAGAGTGGCCAAGTCTCCCCATGTTTTGAAATAACACAGGCTAGAGCATTTGAATAGCTCATGGCGTAAGACCTATCAAAGTTTTAGTCACTGTGCAAATTGCTTGCATTTTTTGAGATCTCACATTGATTTTCCTCTTATTTGCATGACTATTTAACCTAATTCTATTACTATAGGCTTAAGTAAATATTTTTTCTTGATGGAATATGATTTGTCATCCCATGTTAATCGCATGTCATCTTTATCCAGTTTTTTGATAATAGATCAGACATAGCTGCGGTTTTTGAATATTAAATGGCCGTCACATCATTTATTGATATCAAAATTAAATAATGAGACATTGTAGCGACGTTGAGACCTTACGAAATCTCATCATTTCAGGTACAATATGCCGCGAAGGTACTCTCGAAAGGATGCGAGTAGAACATCCTTCACAGAAGAATATTCAAGAAAAGCAGTTGAAAGGGTGTTAAATGGCGAAAAAGCATTTAAGGTCGCCCAATCAACATGTATCCCACGCACAACTAAAGGAAGAAAGGTCGATATACTCAGAAATACTCAGGAGGCAAGCATTGCTACAAACTTTAAGAGATCGCAAGTTTTCACTGATGAACAGGAAATTGAAATATGCGAATATTTAAAATCCTGTTCAGCTATGTTCTATGGTCTAACAACCAATCAAACCAGAGAATTAGCATACCAAACGGCAGTTTTAATAGCCTCAGGCATCCTAAGAATTGGGACGCTGACAAGAAAGCTGGTCTGGATTGGCTGCATGGATCTATGCTACGTCACCCTGACTTGTCGATTCGAAGACCGGAAGCAACATCACTTGCCAGAGCCGCATCTTTCAATGAAGCTGGTCTTAAAGAATATTTTGACAAACTTGAGCATGTGTTGCAGTCATTTCAGTTCAAGGGAAGACAGATATACAATCTGGATGAGAGTGGTTTCACCACGGTTCAAAAGATGCCTAAAGTTGTAGCATCCCGGGGAAGTAAACAAATTGGACAAATATCAAGCAGAGAGAGAGGCGAGTTAGTAACAGTATGCTGCATTGTTTCTGCCATTGGTGAGCTCATACCACCATTCTTTGTATTTCCGCGAAAGAAATATAACAACTTGATGTTGCGAAACGCTCCCGAAGGGAGTGTTGAAGTAGCAACAAGCAATGGCTGGATGAATTCTTAGAAATTTGTTGACGCATTGAAACATTTCAAAGATCATTGTAGGCCTTCGTCAGATTATCCTGTACTCGACTTATCCCATGCTCTGACTGTTGTCACTGACGGTCGTGTTCATGCTGTCTCTCGCAACGACGTACTGTTTTTCTGGAATACGGTTGCTACTATCAGTCGGATTTGCATAAAAATTACATGTATATCATCGTTTTCCTCGTGCTCTTGACAATACGTATCTGGCATCAGTCTTGGATTTGGTGTGTTGGCTATTCGATTTTGGAGTGATATACTTACTGTGCTTCCCCTTGGCTGATAACTGTTCAGTCCGCCATAGCTTTGTCAATCGAGCAAGAATTTCATCTCTGCAGGTGTCATTGCGCTGAAATACCATAGATTTTGGAATATCAGCAGGAGAGTAGCTTCCAAAACCTTTGTTCTGCTGGTCGTGTGGCGTTGTGTTTGGACTATTGAACTCGTGGTATTAGTGTCGAATTCAGGCTCGCTCGCTTTCATTTTTTGACCCATAAACTAAGTATGACTTCAGTTACTAACGTTATTGCGATGACGGAGTCTGATCTGCAGAATCGTAAGAATAGCATAACAAAGCTTGATTTGATCAAGGCTGTCGTTAGTAGTAACCCCGTTGCAAAATCAAGTGCAAAATGTGAAATGATGGGTCATCATGCTGACTCAGCCCTTCCCCCCCTCTGGAAGGAAGGTGAGGGAGTTCGCCAAGGATGTGTTGGGAGGAATGGGTCCGAGAGGAGGAAACAGGTCCCTACCCCCCCCCTAAAAGGAAGGAAGGAGTTTTCGGGTAATGGATGGGAAGGAAGGTGATAGGAATGTGGGAAGGATAGAGCGAGGAAAGGGTGGATGTTGGTGGTGTTGGGATGAGAAAGGCTGGAAATCGTCATGAAGGAGGGTTTGGATTGGAAAGTGGAGTTCAGATTCGGAATCTATGTGAAATTTTGGGTTGGGAAGGGTAGAAGGAGGAGTGATGAGGCAAGGGTGGAGCGATAGAGTTGGAAAAAGGCGGGGTGTGGTGGTTTTGGGATGAAAAAAGTCGAATTTTGGCATGAAGGAGGTCTCGGATGGGAAAACGGAGGCCAGATTCGGACTCTACGTGAAATGTTGGGTTAGGAAGGATGTTTCCACCAAAATCGGAGAGAAAAAATTTTGAGGACGTCCCCCCCCCTCCTGCCAAACTTCCAACTTTGGTGTGAGAGATGGTAGAAAGTCGCGCAATAGCTCATTTGAAAGCTAAGAGTGAGACAAATGCGGTGGAAAGCTCAGTTGGGTCCTAGTTTCCTGGGTTTAGAGAGGAAAATGGCAGGAAACCGTCAGAGTTGAAAAAGGCGGGTTTTGGAGGTTTTGGGATGAGAAAAGTCGTTTTTCGGGCAGAAGGAGACCTCGGATGGAAAAACGTAGTGCAAATTCGGACGTTTTGGTCAAAGTTGGGTCTAGGAACTTCTTCCCAACTCAAGCGGAGAGAAAAAGTTCTGACCCCCCCTCGGCAACGATCTTCCAACTTTGGTTGTAGACATCGTAGAAAGTCGTGCAATAGCTCGTTTGAAAGCTGGGAGTGAGACAAATTCAATGGAAAACATGGCTTGTTCCTACCTGCCTTCGTTTAGAGGTGAGATGTTATTGAAAATTTGGGACATTGACGAAAAAACGACAGAGTTAGAATGTTTATGAAAATCGCTCTAGCGGGTGAAGCAAGCCTCGGACGGGAAAACAGAGACCAGATTTGGAATCAGCGTCAAATTCTGCTTCGGCATGGTAAATTTGAAAGCCAATCGGAGAGAAAAAATTTTTCATCATTTTTCCGAAAAACGACAGCGTTAGAATTTTTGCGATGGCTGCAGGCTGTGGAGCCAAAACGAAGCATTGGATGGAAAAATGGAGGGCAGATTCGGATTCAGCGTCAAATTCTATAAGATAATGGTGAATTTCCAGCTCAATCGGAGCACTAGAACCGGAGATAGACGGGTTTTTAGTGTTTGAATGATTGGTATTACGTCATCAGCTGATCGCCACAACTATATAAGCGGGAACCGACAGAGACTTTTCATTTAGAGGAGAGCGATTGTCTAAGGTAGGTCGTCTCTCTGAGCTCCGATGATAGCTTCGGACATTCCAAATTCCGGGTTTCTGAAAGAAACCGACTTAGAAAATTTCATTGCTGAAGTCAGCTAAGGCGTCAGACTTAGAGGTTCGCCAGGAGATGGCCTTCGTCTCCAGGCCATAAAAGACCCCAAGACTTTAAAGGCTTGTAACTTTGCTTCTACAAGTCCGTTTGACTTGATTCAAAAAAGTTTCAGTTGCTATTGACCTGCCGTAAGTGATAAACTACTTATAAAATTTCATAAGTAGTGCTAAAAAGTTGAAAAATTTAAATTCACTAGTTTTGGAGGTTTTCTGGGGTTTTTGACCCTGCTGAAGTCAATGAAAGGATTTTTAGTGATGTCTGAGCCAGTCTTCTCATGCTACAAGCAGCTTTTCACTGAAAGCGAGCAAGACACGGAGAGTTTTGCTGTAATATTCCACTGACAGGGTGTTCCTTCGGGACGGCGGATGATGCCGTAGTGATTAGTGTGGCAAGGGAGTGTGTCATAGTTTAGACCGAAACCGCTGGGGCAACTCATGTCTCATGTTGGGCATTTGACACAGTTCTCAACGTAGCACTTTGAACGCCAATCGGTTGAGTCTTAGCTATCTTGTCATGGGTGGCCTCTAAACATCTCCATTGCAAAACGCTGGTGAATCAAGCTCTCTACGGCTTGCTATGAAGCTGATCAAAGCAACGACTTGGGATGTTTCCTCTTGTAAATAACTCCACCGATTTTTATGTCAAAATCGGGGCCCGGATACCAACACAGTGACATGACGCACGCTCTGTCCGTCTGAGGTTGGATTTGTGGGTCGAGGCCTTGGAGCTGGGATAAGATCCCCTCTGAGTAATGCCTGTAACGGATTCAAGAGCTTAGCACCCAAACGGTTGCTGACTTGCTATCAGTACTTTTTCGTCTAGCCTCAGTAACTCAGGGTTGGCAACGTCTATCGTTTGTCATTGTAACTTGGTAAAAATGAGATGGTTACTGCAGGCACTGACGTCAAACCTTTTCGCGTCATAGAGGAATCCGTCTTTGTGTTGGGAGTTGGTAACGGAAAGCACGGTGACTGCCGATGCCCATACATGGTAAAACTGCTGTTGTCAAGTCAAAAGCATGGCCAAATAAGGAAGGTCTGAATCATGGCTTTGTGCTCGCTGGGTATATAAACCGCGACTTTTCTCTAGTCTTCACTCCTGTTTCAAGTTGCAAGACGAACGTTGAGTGCTCTGACAAGGTTTGCTATCAAAAGTTGCAAGTTAGGTCTCTCTTCGCTTCTATTTCCTAACGAACAGTGAGTGTACTGACAACGTTTGATATCAAACGTTGCAAGCTAGGCCTCTCATGTAGATGATATTATTCCTTTGGGATGATTATTACTTTCTCAATCTCACAAACTACTTTATCTCCTTGCAGATGACCGACATCACCATTTTCAAGACAAGTCAGTGCAGTTGTGGCAAAATCTTGCGCTCACACAATATGCATGCGCATAGAGAGAAATTGTTTAATGATGACAATCACCACTTAGGCAAGGTATTTATTATTTGCTATAGCTGTCGAATGATAAAAACCAGTGAGAGGAATAGAGAGTGGCTGATGGAGCATAAGGCATGCGTAAATGAGAATAAAATTGATGAACATGTATTCATGTTTGCAAATGCAAAGACCTCTGAATATGTTGCCATGAACAGTAATGCTCACAAAGATTTGCTTTTGAGTGACGACAAGGAGACTGATGAAGCGACAAGGGCTGTGGAAAACCTACTGAAGGCAGTGAATGAAAACAAAGAAAAGGAAAAGAATAGGAAGGAGATGGAGATTGGAAAGGAGCTGTGTGAAAGAGATGAACAGGTTGAAGGGCAATTGATGGTAAACAGTGATGAGGAAAAACATGTAAAAGAAGTAGAGCAGCTTAAGTCTGATTTAGCCATAACATCAAATGAGGATGAGGATCATTGCATAGATTTAGATGCCACTCGAAAGCGGAGAGCTCCTTTGACATAAACCAACAAGCGAATCATGACAACCTGCAGTAAACTTCCTTCGTAAAAATCCTTCGAAGGATAGGGCCCTTGAAGAAGCGAAGGAGCAGGCGGCATTATATAAGGCTATGTTTGAAGATAGTGAGAAACAGAATAAATCACTACGGGATGAGATGGAACAGCTGTCTCGAACTAGAGAACTAAACATCACCTTGCAGAAAAAGCATTGAAAAAGTTACGTGGGAGAAAGATCAACCAAATGAGGGGAGAAGGATCAATAAAGTAGAGGTTGAGAGGTTGCAGAAAGAGTTGCATCTGGTCATGGAGGATAGAAAGGCGAAGGAAGAGGAAATTGGGAATTTAAAAATTGAGAGTCAAAAGTTGAGAGGGGAGAAGACCATGAAGCATGGGCGGTATACTTACGAGTTACATGTGCCTACTCGCTCACCAGCCCACATCATTCAAGCGCCAATTTTGTTTGAGTGCAATCCATCTGCACCTATACGCTGTTATGAGAATCCGAGTAGAGGAATTTCATGTAATCATCTCATTGTAAAGAGTCAAGGTCCAATAGATGAGATCATACTCAGAGGCAAGCATGAAATAGGTAAGTTATAGGAAATCAAATAACATTATGTTCTCTAATGAATTTTCTTTTTGTTTCAGTTGATATCCCCGACTTGTGAGGAAGCAAGCAGCAGTCCCGAGAACGACCCATGGGCTCTTTTAAGGGCCAACCTTCTAATGCAGCTAAAGCGGTCCCAAGCCCGCCACATATCTTCGGATATGGAATGCAGAGGGGAAGAAAAATGATGAATGGAATGAAATGAGAGGCCACCCTTGCACCACATGCAACACATCACAAACTTCTCTCTTTGCTAGTGAACAAGCTCTTGTCAGTGTCGTACAAAGGTTTTACTGCAGCACAGGTTGATGTATAATAGTTAGAAAGTTTGATCATCAACGTTGTATTCGTAAGTCTAGTCAGAAACTGTATCATGGTTTGTAAAAGCAGAGTTAGTGTAGTCAGAAACTTTATCATGTTGTACAAAAGTTTTATTGCAACACAGATTGATGTATAGTTAGTCAAGTTTGATCATGATGTTTTATGAAACACAAATGTCATGAAATGCAAGTGTTAGTGTAGTCAAATAATTTACCTCGACGCACGTTTGTGAAAGTAAAGTATTAGATTACACAGAGTCATCAATACTGTCAAAGGTGTACAAGTCATATCAAGCATATTCAACTGAGTGTCCATTCCTGACACTCATGATCATTTGAAATTATTTGAAGATGAAAAGTTGCACTCGTTTCCCAACTTCATGGTCTGTAGCAAGAGAGCTTCGCTATTCGTTGAAGGCTATAGAAAGTGTTACAAATGTAAATGAAAATATTAAAGCTGGTGCTTTAGTTGAAAGACTAATGGATCTAGATGAGCATGCCATGAATCATCATTTGGATCGAAGATGGATAGAGGATTTTTCCATGCTGCAATGTAATGATAGTGAAAATGGAATGAAATTGGTGCGATCTGGAGTGAAAAAGAAAAAAGTGACATTTGCAACTGATTTGTCAAGTAACTCTACCAATAAAAGTGACTTTAGAAAGAAATTGGAAGAAGAGACGCTTAAATTATTATGTGAACGGAACTGTGTTGAGTGTTTTAAAAGGGAGCGATCCCTTTTCTTTTTACCATGTTGTCATTCTGTTATGTGTTCTACGTGCTATGTACCTTTGGAAACTATGTTGTGTCCCATCTGTGATCAAGAAATAATTTCAACAGTCAATGTATATAAATGATGTTGATGCAATCCTAGTCGAATTTAAAACAGTCATCTATGACCATGACACCACTGTATCATCGTCTCATTGAAAAGAGAAAGCATGATTATACAAGGCAGTGGATTCTTGTGTTGGAAAAACTATTACCATCCAGTGATTGTAGAGAGATAATGCATCGTTTGAGTAATGCTATCATCATTCACGCAAACTGTGAAGATGTTGACTATATGCTATCTTATAATTTTAAACCAAATCAGTTTACGAATACACTTTCATCACTGTTACATCATGGCATTCTTTCATTACCTTGCTTGGAGTTATGTATTCTACACGTTGCTTATGGGAAGCCTTTTCCACTTAAGCACAATTGATGCAAAGGCATTAAACTTTACAAACATCTTCACACAAACAGATTGTTCATGTCTGGCTCATAACATATCAGCAAACGACACAGCTGAACTGCTTCCATTGAACTATAGTACCTCACTGAATGATACATTACGGCTACCCACACATGTATCTGCTTCTGACTATCCTACTGGTACTGTGGCTGTTCTCAGTGTATTGTTTTTTACTAGTGCTGTACTCAATGTCTTCCTCTATTTCATTGCGTTTACGACGGTGATGTTTCGACGCTGCTGTCGTGTTTCAGCAAAGAACACTCTAACATCCACCTGTAAAAATGGCTAGACGTCGTTCATCTCACCGTTCACACAGACAAAAGTGTCAATCAAATGCAAACAAAAAATTCTGTCTCACGCTTCGTCGCTTATTAAAATTAAAGCCATCTCATCGATGTGAGGCAATGAAGCTGGCAAACAATGCCTTCATTCGTAAAATGTGTGCGGAAATACGAAAAGTGCGTTATATGACATTAAATAGCAAAAAGGCCAATGCAAGTGCCAGACATGGTAAAGTTCTTCGTACCTTGAGCAAT
Organism: Prostheceraeus crozeri; assembly: GCA_907163375.1. NCBI lineage: Eukaryota > Metazoa > Platyhelminthes > Polycladida > Euryleptidae > Prostheceraeus > Prostheceraeus crozeri. Next base: position 225,312 of record CAJQUW010015840.1, on the reverse strand, counting down.
CCAAAAACATCAATTCCTACAAAGCGCAAACTATTATCACAACGTGGTGGCTTCTTACCATTTTTAGCAACTATCATCATGGCAGCTGCCGGTCCTGCTTTGGGAGGTTTAGCTGGTGCTCTCGCAAATAAAGCCATTAATGTATAGATACTAAGTTAAATGGTATGACTTTTCATCAAAATCAACATGGATTTCCATTTACGTTGTAATCGCACTATGTGCATCGTAGGACCCTCTCATAGTGGGAAGACACATTTAACACTGCAATTGTTGGAGCGTCGTAATGAGATTTTTGACTGCATACCGAATCGTGTTGTTTGGTGCTATGGAATTTATCAACATAACTTACATCGTGAATTGGTTGGTAAGGGTTACTTGGTTCAACCGGGGATTATCAGCACTGCTGATATTTAGTCCTATGATATTATCATTCTTGATGATTTACTTAATGAGAGTAAGAACTCACAAGAAGTAACTGCCATGTTTACCAAGGCTGCTCATCATAAACCATGCTTTATCATTTTTATGATGCAAAATCTTTTTCCAAGTGGAAAGGAAGCACGGACTCGAAGTCTAAACACACATTACTACATCATCTTTAAAAATCCTCGCGATAAAAGTCAAGTTGAATTCCTATCTCGACAAGTTCTTCCTCGCAAGTCAAAAGCATTGATTGAAGTATTTGAGGCTGCTACGGAAAAACCCTATAATTATTTATTTTTGGACCTTACCCAGGAGTGTCCTGAAGATTATCGCTTACGCAGTCATCTCTTTGAGAAACCCATGATCATATATAAATGCTATGAGTGGTTTTCAACGCATGATTGCTATTCCACAAGAAGAATATATACATCTGACTACAATGCAGAGTGTTTATCAACATTGGGCAAATCAAATGTCACAACTTAATCAGCAATATGAACAAGAAGCTGTACAAAGTAAAAATCCATATGATCGTTTGATAAAGCAGAGTTCTACCTTAGAAGAAATGAAACAATTGAAAGAAAAAATACGCAATGATCTTTTGCTTGGTTCACCCAAACCCTATCGCAATCGCGCACTGAGCTTATATCGAAGTCTCGAACCCAACTTGAAAATCACACAACGAGGTGAAGTGGTGGGTGATGATGGTGCAGTCATTAAGGACTCAAGAGTGGAAGATTTAATTAATCATGCTGTTCGTGATCGTCGTCGTCACTTTACACCCACAGGATGGGGTTCTTTTTAAAAAGTATGAAGAAATTCAATGTCCCAAAAGCAATTCTTGGTCGTGATACCTTACAGGAAGTAGAAAATGATTCTATACCTAGGAAGAGAAAGTTGCAAAGTGTAGAGAGACCTAGGAAGAGAATCAAGCAAACTTTGAAACCGACCGAGAACTTTGACCCGAGAAGTTGCCGAAGCGTATACCAAAACCTTCAACACGTTATCCATCATTTGATTTTATCACAGACTTTTAATGAAGAAGCTATGTTGCATCCCATGTTCAGAGTTGCCAAACATTCATGTGTCATTGAACTGCTTAAGTACATGTTGTAAAAGTGATTCATACAAGACGGCTCAAAAAAGTAGCAAAAGCAGGACTCAAACACAAACGCAAACCCTAGCAGAGAAAAAGACTGATACTTTGAGGCAAATAAACAATCCCTCTTAATAGACGATGGATGAACATCTGAAATCAATTTACTATAACCCAAAGCATTATGCAGGTTATGCTTCAGTGAAAAAGTTGTCGCAAGCAATTGGTTATTCACAGAAACAAGTGAAGAGATGGTTAAAAGCTCGACCTGCATATAAATTGCACACACAAGCTCGAAAACGTTATCCTACTCGTTCTTATATCGTTCATGATATTGATGAACAATGGCAAGCAGATTTGGCTGATGTTTCTTTATTAGCTAAAAAGAATAAAGGCTATCGCTTTCTCCTAACTGTCATTGACTTATTTTCTCGCTATGCTTGGGTTCAACCACTCAAGACAAAGCGTGGTGAAGAAGTGGCCGAGGCTTTCCAAAATATTTTCAGTGAAGGACGCATTCCCACACGTATTCAGACTGATCAAGGGAAAGAGTTTGAAAACAGACATGTGAGTGCTTTATTTCGCGAACACAACATTGAGCTGTTTAGTGTGAAAAGTGCATACAAGGCTGCAGTGGTCGAGCGCTTTAACCGTACACTGAAAACTCGCCTATGGCGATATTCCACTGCAAAAGTAACACAAAAGTGGACAGATGTATTACAAGATACTGTACACGCTTACAATCATTCTGTCCATCGTATGATTGGTCACAAACCTGCTGACATAACTCCAGACATGGTGGATACAATCCGTGAAATCAATGCTAAACGCAAGCAACCATCACAAGGTAAACGTGACATTCAGGTTGGTGACAAAGTTCGCATTTCCAAGGTGAAAAGCGTGTTTGCGAAAGGATATCTTCCCAATTGGACGGAAGAAATATTTACTGTCTCTGAGGTTAACAAGAAATTCAAACCCACTACCTACCACTATAAAAGCTTCGCGATTATCATGGTGAAGAGATTGAAGGGAGTTTTTATCGTCATGAGATAACACCCATCACCAAAGAAGATGATGACTACATGGTTGAAAAGATACTTCGTCAACAAATGCGACAAGGGGAAAAGTGGAGCCTGGTGAAATGGGCTGGCTATCCAAATTCAATGAACAGTTGGATTCGTCATTCTGACCTTTATCGTGTTAGTCAACGTTCCTAAGCAAAGTAATGAATTGTGTAAATATAAATAAATACCTATGGATCAAACTGCTACGTTTTATTCTGCCCCCTCCTATGCTAGTCATGGAGCTGGCTTTCCCGTTTATGCTGGATCGAGACGTCAAAAAGGGGGTAGTCTATTGGGTGCTGTCAAAGGTATGATGCTCCCCACTATCGCAAATGTGGGAAAATCAGCTTTAAAGGAAGCTGTAGGATTAGCAGCAGATGTAGCAAGTGATGCGCTTTCAGGAAGATTGCCGATTCGTGAATCGCTAAAGCGTCATGGAATACAGCGTTTGAAAAATGTCGGTAAGGCTGGTATCAGGTCTGTCATCAGTCATATCAATCCACTCTTTACTTCAGGCAAACGTAAGCGAAGAGCATCTCGTATACCTCCTAGCAAACGCAGACGACGTGGACTGTTTTAATTATGGAATGTAAAACCACATCCCCTTGCTTATTTGATAGAACACCTATACAGACGGATATCATTAGAAATTATGTATCCATTCGTTATCCACAGACAAGTATTGATTCTGGTAGTGTCATTGAATTTTTAATACCAAGAAATGATGCTGAGTACATCGATGTAAATGTCATCAATCTACATGTTAAGTTTAAGATAGTAAATAAGGACGGTACCAACCTTGATGATAAGGACAAAGTAGCCGTGAATAACTTGGCAATAGCAACGCTCTTCAAGGATGTATCATTGACCATTGGTGAAACTCGGGTCGAAGGTGGTCAACACAGTTATCCCTATCTCGGTTATTTTTCAACAGTCATGCAGTTCCAGCCACAAGCACAAAAGAGTTACATGGCTGTTATGGGTTGGTGTAAAGATGAAGCTGGTAAATTTGATAGTGACAAAAACAAGGGATTATGTGAATTATATGGTCCCCTATACTTGGACTTTTTCCGTCAATCACGTTTCTTAATGTCAAAAGTAGACATGCGAGTTCATCTCTTACCGAACGATCCTAAATTTGTATTGAATTCTTATGGAGCAAAGACTGAGTTTAAGATTGTGTTTGAAAGTGTTAGACTTTATGTGCGACAAATGACAGTGAATCCTTCGGTGATTAATGGTCACGAGATGGGTTTGAAGAAGTATGATGCTCTTTATGATGTAAATCATACTGAGATCCATAGTTTCACCATTCCTCGTGCGCAAAAGAGCTTTGTTAAAGATAGTTTGTTTCCTATACAATCACCAAAAATGATCATTGTGGGATTGATTGCAAATGATGCATACAATGGTAATATATCGAAGAATCCCCTCAACTTTGAACACTTTGGTTTAAATCAAATCGGATTGTATCGCGATACGGATTGCATTCCTGGTACTCCTTTTTGCCCAGACTTTGCTAATGGACATTATTCTCGCTCATATCAAAATACTATGGAGACCTTTAAATACTGGAATACTGATGACACCAATGGTTTGACCTATGATGAATTTGCTAAAGGTTATACACTTTATGCATTTGATTTGACAGCAAACAATGAAGCAGGTGCTTCTTATCGTCCGGGCACTGCCACGAAGAGTCTTAAACTAGAATTCTTCTTTGAAAAAGATTTGACGAAAACAGTCAATGTACTCATCTATGCTGTGTTCGATTCCACCATTCGAATTAACAGACTACGTGACGTTTCCGCTTCTTATACAAGTTAATGAGTTGGTTATCTGATGCAGAGCTAGAGAGAGTCGTTCAAGAACATGGTGATGAACGCACTGTTGCAGCATTTCGAGGTGTGTTTTCCATTAATAATATGCCCACAGTTTTACCAAAACCACCCTCATTCATTATCATGAATACTGATACAGCACACTTACCCGACAAACACTGGAAAGTTTTGTTTATTGATAAAAACTATTGCGGTGAAATCTTTGATTCATTGGCCTTACCAAATTGTGATTATGTCACACGTTTCATGAACCGTCATTCACGAAAATGGATTCGCAATGCTTTGGCCTATCAACATCCCTTGTCTTCAACATGTGGAGCCTCTACTTTGTAATGCAACGACTACATTATGACTCTTTACATGACATTTGTAAACATTTTTCACATAATACCCTTGTCAATGAAAAGCGCATTCGTAACTTTTATAAAAGCCTTCAATAAATATGCACGATTAAAATTTGTTTTCTTTATTATACTTCAATGGAAAAGTAGATGATGTGATTGAATAGGTTGTATTTAGTCATCAAACATGAATAGGTAGAGAAGAAGACATTGTTCACTTGTCACATTCATGCTTATGAGTGTTGGTTTGTTTAAGGTAAGTCATGATGCGAGGATGTATACGTTCTCTATACTTGTTCCAACTTGAGGATGTAAAATGTATAACACCATATTGATCATGAAGAGCAATGAAATCTCGTCGAATAATGAATAGACGTCCACCTAGAGGGATATAGTACATTGGATGATGCATGATATGTAAAGCATCGTGCAGGTTATCCATTTGAAAAGGTTATAAACTTATTTTAACGTGTCGATGAGTATCGTAAAAGGTAATGCGTCGAGCCTTCCATGTAACATGACACTGAGAAGAGAGCTTGGCAATCATGTCTAGTTTTAGACACATCAAAACGTTTGCTTAGTCTTCTCGTTTAAGCAAAACATTCATAAGAAATGGACGAAGTCATGTTAAGATTGATCATCCTATTATCATTTGCAATAGTGACATTAGCGGGACGAGGATTAGATGATGCAGTTCGCCTCATCAAATCACCTATTCATGCAACAAGACCTATTGAAGATGTAATTCTTTCCGGCATAGCCGATCCTTGGCAAAATCATGCTTACAAACTACAGATTTTACGTCAGCGAATGGGTCATGCGTGGGAAATGGTGTTAACAGATTATGGCTTTAAGCGATCACCTGTAGGTGGCATCGATTTGATCAATCCTGTACGTCGCATTGCAATGGAATTAAAAAATAGCTGTCGTGTGAGCTCATCAATAAAACGTGAAATATTTCATACTCTTGCAGATTTTAAGCGTAGAAGACCAAGATATCAAGTCATATTTGGTTGTATCAACTATCGCAATATGAAAGAAGGCGGTACAAGCATACTTAGGGGAGTGCATTATGTGAAAGGGCAATCACTCTTAACCAAATTCCTAGGACGACAGAAAGTACCTACTGTGAATAGATTGAAAGCAGCAGTTCGTTATGTCATGCGACATAACGCCTAAGCAAACGACGCTTTATGTTGATGCTTTAACATGGATTTTACAGCAGTGTTTCCCAGTAATGCTCAACCTGAGCGATATGAAAATACAGCTGCTGAGTTTGAGACTGATTTAACACAGCCGATTGACTTAAATGGTGATTGGGAAGTGGCCCTGCAAGATTTGAGCTATGTGAATAATATAAGAATCATTGCAAATGAAGAGATTACATTAGGCACTGCAATGAATCAAGACTTGTACTTTCCAAAACTAGAGCGAAATGATAAAGTACATACTTACAACTTGAATGAACATGCAGCAGAGTGGAATTCTATTCCTACAGTAAACACCCGTCGGGGAAAGCGAGCTGTTGATGAGATTGTAAATGGCCCTACTTTAATTATCACTACAGATACAGACATACCCATTGCTAAAAATGCTTCACCCTTGAAATGGAAACAACCTACAAACCCATCATTCCGTCATCGTTTAGAGCAATCATACTATTATATGAAAATTCAACGCCTATTGAATGTTATGAATGATTTGGCAAAGGATCTATGGTTCTGGCAAATAGATCCAAATCTACATAAAGTTACCCTCTACATGAGACCGACTACTATTTCCCATGGATTTTATGTGAGTGGACCTCTGCAAAAGATACTGAATCTTAAATCACGGTTCTTTCTACCGATCACGAAATTTGAAGAACTAAAAGGAGAAGGTGCCTTCCCTTTGAGAGCTCAAGTGTCCATGAAAGTATCAAAGCAGATTAAGAAATATCCAAATTGGCACAGGAAAAAATTTAATATTACCCTTCTTCCCCTTGATCGCATGCATGAGCGCTTTGTGCTTTTTAAATCTGGTACTGTTGATGACTTGATCAAACAGGTAAATGAAATAAATGGATTATCTATGTCCATCGCTCGAGTACACAATAAAGCAAGGATTGATTTCCGAAATGATTATGAGCGTTCACACATTGGATTTGTTCACATCAATTCTAAATTTCGTGATTTGCTATCTTTCAAAACAGACGTCTTATGGTCATACCATGAATGGGGGAATGTGATAATAACATCTGAACAGCAATCCGATTGTCGAATGGTCCTTTATTTCAAACGTACAGACCCTGTTTTACGTCCCAGTCTTACATGAAAGCCAAATGAAAAGTTACCGATACCTCCAAAGCATTATAGCAATGGTTATGATGTTTGTACATACTTGAACAAGGGTGTATCAAATCTACACTCATATCATTTTGACTATGATCCTAAAGAAAATACATTCTTTATCAGTGTACATGGCAAAACGGTCATTCACATTTCAAAAAAGTTGACAAAGATTTTAGGATTCAAACGTGACAAATTCTACGACGAGAAGTATTGTGGCTCAACATCCTTGCTCGATATGAATATCAATCACTTTTACATTTACACTAACTTTATCCATTCAACACAAGTTGGTGGTCAAATGGTTCCCCTTTTAAGATATATTCCTATTGACAGTGGCGACTTTGGCGTGACCATGCACAGGGAGTTCCTGAACAAGGTATACATTCCAGTCAATGTATCACGATTATCCCATTGCAAATTTGGTATCTATGATGATAGTGGTAATCCTATTCAATTCATTGGTGGTCGTACTGTCTTAACACTTCATTTTCGTCAGATAACATCAAATCACTAATGTTGCGTGTGGCGCAGTCAATGTCTTTTCTTTCTTGATTAGGTGGCCTTTAAGGCCGTGGTCTCAGAAAGACCGTTTGGGGCATTCTCTGTCTCATCAAAGGGCTTTTCACTCCTGAAAGTCAGCCTCGTTTATAAAAGGCTCACTCTCAACCGCTTGTAGAGTGAGCTGCTTGCAGCCTTCAATCATTTGTCTCTCTTCCTCTTCCTCTTTTTGTTGAAACTTTCTCTCAACTTCCTTCTTTGTAGGAGTTGAGGTAGCAAGAGGTGTGAATGTTTCCTCTGTGTCGGACATGACTATGATAGTAAAATGCAAGACACTCTTCTTTATATATGAGAATGATGCAGTGTGATTGGTAAATGGCTGTCGTCCAATGAGAGAGCGTGAAGCAGGGAGAGAGAATCTATATAAGGGCGGTGCAATGACCATTTCCTCATAATATCATTAAAATGGATACACCACCGAACGCCTATACCTTACTCATGCCCAATGACCCACGCAAGAGGCAAGTAAAAAATATTTACAATGGTGAGGTCGAACCGCTAGAGTTGGAGGAGGACGAAACCATCATCATCTCCGACGATGAAACCATCACCATCTCCGATGATTAGACGGAGAAGTCAGCGGTGCAGTATGGTGACTGCGAAATTCTGCGAGGTGCATTCCTCAGTGTGTCAGCGAAAGACATAGTAAATGAGAATGATATCAACATTTTACGAGGTTGGCAAGAGCTCTTCTCCCCAAATAGTCAACCTCGCAATGAAGTGGAGTTTGATTATGTTAATGCTATGTTTCGCCTTGCGGTGAAACGTATTGCCGATTTGGAATAAATGTATATCATGACAGTGTTGTTTTTCCTTCATATAAACTGCATGGCTTTGAAAGGATCATCGAGTAAGCATAGTATCGATTGAGAGCTATTGTTAGAATAAGATATCCTATCATCTAGACACTTAACACAGTTACTAGAAATCATTCAACATATGAAACATGATTTTAGGTGAAGCAACGTTATCTGAGAATGAGCCATGAGTTCTGCTTGTCACTCTTACACCACACGTATACAAAATCATTTTCTATCTTCTCTAATGGTGTCATCCTTTTTGATGGAAAAGTAGACCGATAATAAATGTGTTAACTAACCCCATATCTTAATTCCTCCATTTATTTCCCGTAAACTAGTTGTGACACTTTTGTGTTTCACTTCATCTAGCAGGTTGATTTTTATCTCACACATGCTTTGAGTGTTTCCTATCTCATATGCATTCGACTAACAACGTTACAGGTTGTTATGTGTATACTTGTATGCTGTCGATGCAGAGTGCAAACACGCTGTCTGTCTTTATTTACAAAACACACACATTCAATTTGATAAAGGCAAACAACACATTTAGTAAAGCTGGTGCGCTAACGAGTGTGAGTGCAGAAACATTTTATAAAACTTTTTTCAACGTTCGCTAAGTTTCACAACAACCTGTCAAAGACTTCTTACAAAACTTATTTCAACATTTGCGTTTAGACTTTTAAGAGAACATGTGCTTCACGTATTCTACACGAACGGTTAACACATGTGATATAAAACCCTAAATCCGACCGTAGATGAGCCTAGCCTTGGATTTTGGACTTTACGACCCACGCGATTAAATGTCATGGAACTAGCTCTCACACACTCAACGTTTGTGACAACATCTGGTTTTATAAAACATTCAACGCTGACTATAAGACCTTGTGTGAAACAATCTACACAGTGCAGTAAACCTTTCTAGCGCTGTGGTGAACACTGTTTTCATATAACATTCTAAACTCTCAGTCTCACTGCAGTAGAAATCTGCTTTTAGTAAGCCTGATGAAGCTAATCTAACAGTCATGGAGTTTGAATTTTCTAACAGGGAAACATTTGCCAACTGTCTCCAATAAAACTTTCTAACACTGTGAAAGTAAGTTACAAGACAATCTACACTGTGCAGTAAAACCTTCTAAAACTTTCCAGTGCTGTGATGAGTTTGGTCAGTCATACAACTTCAATGATCAAACTTTATTTTCAAAAACGTGCGTCCGGTAAAAAACTAGTTGACTACACTAACGCTTACATTTTATGACATTTGTGTTTCATAAAACATCATGATCAAACTTGTCTAACTATACATCAACCTGTGTTACAGTAAAAATATTTGACTATACTAAACTTTGCTTTTGCAAACCATGATACACTTTCTGACGACACTCACGAATAAACGCCATGATCAAACTTTCTAACTATACATCAACCTGTGTTGCAGTAAAACTTTTGTACAACATGATAAAGTTTCTGACTAGACTTACGAATAAACGTCATGATCAAACTTTCTAACTGTACATCAACCTGTGTTGCAGTAAAACTTTTACAAACCATGATACACTTTCTGACGACACTGACAAGAGCTTGTTCACTAGCGAAGAGAGAAGTCTGTGATGTGTTGCGTGTGGCGCATGAATGTCCTCCCGTTTCATCCCTTCATCATTTTTCTTCCCCTCTGCATTCCATATCCGTAGATATGTGGCGGGCTTGGGACCGCTTTAGCTGCATTAGAAGGTAGCCCTTAAGAGGGCTCATGAGGCGTTCCCGACGAAGGGTGATGAAAGAATGTGTTGCATGTATGAAAGTTGATGTTATGTTTTTAAAAAGACTACCGTCTAACTTGGGTGGGACTGGCCGATCCTGCTGAGAGAGACTCTTAGTCTCTCTATGTCAGCGACATCAACCTCCTCTACTACCACCCGACTGTCAGAGGGCGGTATATAGTCCCACTCTGTTGAATCGGTATCATCATCAACAGTCCATGAACCAATTCGAGCAAGATTGTTATAAATCCTTTCTCGCTCTTCAGCCCGCTGAAACTCTTCAAATAGATTCCTCGGCTTCAACCGAGGCTTGTCAGGAGAGCTGACCAGAGTGTTCGGCGTCTGTATGAGTGAAATGAAATTAAATGAGAGTCAGCGGTTTATATACCCAGCGAGCACAAAGCCATGATTCAGACTTTCCTTATTTGGCCATGCTTTTAACTTGACACCAGCAGTTTTACCATGCATGGGCATCGGCAGTCAACGTGCTTTCCGTTACCAACTCCCAACACAAAGACGGATTCCTCTATGACGCGAAAAGGTTTGACGTCAGTGCCTGCAGTAACCATCTCATTTTTACCAAGTTACAATGACAAACGATAGACGTTGCCAACCCTGAGTTACTGAGGCTAGACGAAAAAGTACTGATAGCAAGTCAGCAACCGTTTGGGTGCTAAGCTCTTGAATCCGTTACAGGCATTACTCAGAGGGGATCTTATCCAAGCTCCAAGGCCTCGACCCACAAATCCAACCTCAGACGGACAGAGCGTGCGTCATGTCACTGTGTTGGTATCCGGGCCCCGATTTTGACATAAAAATCGGTGGAGTTATTTACAAGAGGAAACATCCCAAGTCGTTGCTTTGATCAGCTTCATAGCAAGCCGTAGAGAGCTTGATTCACCAGCGTTTTGCAATGGAGATGTTTAGAGGCCACCCATGACAAGATAGCTAAGACTCAACCGATTGGCGTTCAAAGTGCTACGTTGAGAACTGTGTCAAATGCCCAACATGAGACATGAGTTGCCCCAGCGGTTTCGGTCTAAACTATGACACACTCCCTTGCCACACTAATCACTACGGCATCATCCGCCGTCCCGAAGGAACACCCTGTCAGTGGAATATTACAGCAAAACTCTCCGTGTCTTGCTCGCTTTCAGTGAAAAGCTGCTTGTAGCATGAGAAGACTGGCTCAGACATCACTAAAAATCCTTTCATTGATTTCAGCAGGGTCAAAAACCCCAGAAAACCTCCAAAACTAGTGAATTTAAATTTTTCAACTTTTTAGCACTACTTATGAAATTTTATAAGTAGTTTATCACTTACGGCAGGTCAATAGCAACTGAAAATTTTTTGAATCAAGTCAAACGGACTTGTAGAAGCAAAGTTACAAGCCTTTAAAGTTTTGGGGTCTTTTATGGCCTGGAGACGAAGGCCATCTCCTGGCGAACCTCTAAGTCTGACGCCTTAGCTGACTTCAGCAATGAAATTTTCTAAGTCGGTTTCTTTCAGAAACCCGGAATTTGGAATGTCCGAAGCTATCATCGGAGCTCAGAGAGACGACCTACCTTAGACAATCGCTCTCCTCTAAATGAAAAGTCTCTGTCGGTTCCCGCTTATATAGTTGTGGCGATCAGCTGATGACGTAATACCAATCATTCAAACACTAAAAACCCGTCTATCTCCGGTTCTAGTGCTCCGATTGAGCTGGAAATTCACCACTATCATATAGAATTTGACGCTGAATCCGAATCTGCCCTCCATTTTCCCATCCAATGCTTCGTTTTGGCTCTACAGCCTGCAGCCATCGCAAAAATTCTAACGCTGTCGTTTTTCGGAAAAATGATGAAAAATTTTTTCTCTCCGATTGGCTTTCAAATTTACCATGCCGAAGCAGAATTTGACGCTGATTCCAAATCTGGTCTCTGTTTTCCCGTCCGAGGCTTGCTTCACCCGCTAGAGCGATTTTCATAAACATTCTAACTCTGTCGTTTTTTCGTCAATGTCCCAAATTTTCAATAACATCTCACCTCTAAACGAAGGCAGGTAGGAACAAGCCATGTTTTCCAATGAATTTGTCTCACTCCCAGCTTTCAAACGAGCTATTGCACGACTTTCTACGATGTCTACAACCAAAGTTGGAAGATCGTTGCCGAGGGGGGGTCAGAACTTTTTCTCTCCGCTTGAGTTGGGAAGAAGTTCCTAGACCCAACTTTGACTAAAACGTCCGAATTTGCACTACGTTTTTCCATCCGAGGTCTCCTTCTGCCCGAAAAACGACTTTTCTCATCCCAAAACCTCCAAAACCCGCCTTTTTCAACTCTGACGGTTTCCTGCCATTTTCCTCTCTAAACCCAGGAAACTAGGACCCAACTGAGCTTTGGATGCAAAGTTAACTGAGAAATTGACACCTGTGATTGACAGTTTGAAGGCTATAACTGAAAAACAACGATCCCTTGAGGAAGAGTATTACTCTCGTCGAACTGATTTGAACAATCTAAAGGCTAATAGTAATTATTGTAATGGCATGTCTGATGAAGATATATTGCAGGAATTAGAACAACGTCGCAGCAGAGAATGTAATGTAGTCATATCAGGCTTACCACAAAAACTGGATGGGGATGTTAATGAGCGTTTTTGCCATGATCTTCAGCAAATTAGGAAGCTGTCTACAGCAGTCGGAATTGATCAACTTGTAGTTCTTGAAACACGCCGTTTAGGAAGGTCAAAAGGCGATGGAAAGTGTTTATTGCAAGTCAATTTAAAATCAATTCACGATAGAAATATTATACTGAAAAGTTCCAAAGCACTGCGCAGCATTCCAGACTACCCTTCGACATATATAAATCGAGACCTAACTATCTATCAACAGAAAAGGAGAAAGGAACTTCTATCAGAGCTTCGAGAAAGACGTAGAAATGGTGAGAATGTGGTCATCTATCGCGATAGAGTAACTGAGAAATCTTCCATTCAGGGTTTTCATTAAATCTTTTAACTGATCGCATTTCTCATGTGTCTATTTATCTTGCTAATGCTCAGTCGTTAGTACCAAAAATTGATGAACTGTCAGCGATTGCATCAACTATTTATCCGAATGTGATAGTCATTTGCGAGTCTTGGCTGAGTGAGAGTGTAGAAAATCATCTTATTCTTCTTCCTGGATACAATATACCATACCGCTGTGATCGCTATGATGGGCGTAAAGGAGGGGGAGTTTGCGTCTACGTGCAAAACAACATTCAGTGCTCTCGATTATCCGTGGTCCACAGATGTGAATTTCCTCTTGAGGATAATTGGATTGTTTTCCCAGCTCTCAGTCTATTACTCATCGCTGAGTATATTCCCCCAAATTTAACAATCAGACATCATGCAGAAATTCATGATTATGTAACGAGAAATGCGGAACAATTTTTGAATAATGTATTTACAAATGATATGAAATTGATGTTAATGGGTGATTTGAAAAACTTTTCAACTGCTGATATTATGGCCAATTTTTGCCTTAGTGAAATGGTTTCGTCGCCGACTAGAGGAACTTCTATTTTGGATAGGGTCATGATTGATGATTCTTTGGTGAATTGTTATGAAAGTGCTTCGGCTGGCCGAAGTTTGGGTAACTCTGACCATCAATTAGTATTATTGATGCCAAAACTCACAATTCCTCGTGAAATGACATTACGAAAGGTTTACGATTATCGAGCCAGCCATGTTACAACTTTTGTTCAGATGCTTCGATCTTTTCCATTGCAATACTTTTACTTATCGAATGACGACCTGGATATTAAATGCGACTTATTTCATCACATTATTGATACAGCCAAAGAATGTATACCCTCCAGTATTATTCCTTTCACTAAGCATGATAAGCCGTGGGTAACTCCGGTAATAAAAAGTACCATAAATAAGCGACATGATGCCTATCGTTCCGGTAATTTTGCCCTGTATAGACATTACAAAGATAAAGTTCGATCTTTGATTGATGAAGCGAAAAAACGATGGGTCTCTGTAGCCATTGTTTTGTCATTTCATTCATCCTGTTGGCATTGTCATTATTGCATTCATAGATATCTGTCATGCTGCATCAACAATGTCTCATGTGCTTTGCTTACACGAACCCAGATCGATTGGCAGTCAAGTGTCAATTCAACTACATGTATCACAGACATTATTACGCACACTTTGTCACTTCATAACCACTGACGAAGCCCTTAAACGCGGGCAAATATATTGGTGCTCTTCCAACTTGATAGTGTTTTCAACTACCGATTTTGTGGGATTTGGGCAGAGCGAGCGACATGCGTCGACCAACCCATGGCCGACGCTATTTATTACCCACTCCTACACGTCCAGTGCCTGCCCATTCTCACTCTATCCTAGGACCCTGTCCATTTCTCAACGCGTCGTCCTCAAGCAACTTCTCAAACTCTTATCATCGCATTCCTGTTCAGTACAACAGAACTCTCTCGTCTCGCCAAGTTCCACCAGCTCATTTTGAACTCACCAAGGCGCATTTCTGTGTTATAAAATGCTTTCATCATCTCGATCTGCTAAATCAAGGCCCTCCTCCATCCTTGACACGTACGTGTAACAAACTCTCCACTCTCCTGACTCCAGCCTTCGCTTCACCCGCCTTCAAGCGGCTTTCGGCTCGTTTAGCTGATGAGTGGCTGCTCGCTAGTTTGAGCTCTCTGAAGGAGCATTACTCTTCGACTTTGGACCGTACTCTGATCACCATCCGCTCAACATCGATCCCGGCAGATGTGCTATCTTCTTCGTTATCACTCTCATGCCATTGGGCCCGCAAGCAACTAGGAAGAAATCTCATCCGGCAATACCTGGGATGCTAGCACCAGATCGCAAGTGTTTTTGAAAATCACGAACCATTTAAACTAACTTATGGGAGGCTTACCGCTCAAATGCTCAACTCTACCTACAATCTGTCGTCGTTTTTACCCACCTCGTATGAACTACTTTGTCTTCTAAACAGACCAACAACTTTCATCCCAACTCCTACAAGGTGCA
Organism: Prostheceraeus crozeri; assembly: GCA_907163375.1. Classification (NCBI taxonomy): domain Eukaryota; kingdom Metazoa; phylum Platyhelminthes; order Polycladida; family Euryleptidae; genus Prostheceraeus; species Prostheceraeus crozeri. Next base: position 210,083 of record CAJQUW010015840.1, on the reverse strand, counting down.
ATCACGCCTCAGCATTCTGTTTTGTTCTCGATTTTGCCCGAAAACTTCAATGGTCTTCCTGCCTACGCAACAATTCTCCTTCCTCTGTCCGCTGTCGATTTGGAACTCTTAAGTCTTACTCTTGGCCACCTCAGGGCCTTGTTTCACAAGACATTCATCGCCTTTGTCAGCGCATCATATCGGCTGCTCGTTCAATACTCTTCAGTGATCATACTTGTTTTGAGTGCAGTAATCTCAATCCAAATGAACAGAGAATTCTTACCTCAATCGCCAACAACCATGATGTCACTATCCTTCCTGCAGATAAAGGTGGTAAATGGATTATAATGTACTCTACAGTTTACCGTGAAGAATGTCTCAGACAGCTATCTGACAGCACTTTCTACGCCACTCAACAGCAGTCGCTTCCAGTGGGTAGTAATGACTTCAATCGCATTGTCTCCAGCCTCCGCTCCACAAACTTTATCTCCAATAAAGAATTCCGGTTTCTTTCTGCTCCTATCCAACCCAGAGAACGAACCTTCCGTATCCTGCCCAAAGTTCACAAATCCTCTTGGTCTTCACCTGTAACGCCTCCTGGAAGACCAATTGTTGCCGATGTATCCACGAACTGCAGCAACATTGCTCGAATGATCGAGTTTTTTATTTTCCCTCTCGCGAAACGTCTCTCAAGTTTTTTACTGGATACTCAACATCTTGTGGCCATCCTCCGTAATCAGCAAATAACTCATAGCTCCATCTTTTGCACTTTTGATGTACGCTCACTTTACACGAATGTGCCCATAAACGAAGGCATTCAACGTGTCTCCAGAGCCTTTCATCGTCATCCTGATTCTCGAAGACCAACCGAGGCCATACTACAACTCCTCCGACTTTCTTTAGAAGGAAATGACTTCGTTTTTCAAGGAGAGAGATATCTACAAGTATCTGGTGTCGCCATAGGGAAGGCATTCGGTGGCTCCTTTGCCAACATTTATCTCGGAGAATGGGAACTGTCTGCTCTCTCCTCATTCCAACTTCAACCAAGTATGTGGGTCCGATTCCAGGATGATGTTTTTGCCATTTGGGATCATGGATTGGAATCTCTTCATACCTTCCTCCATCACCTTAACTCAATCGACAGTCACATTCAAGTTGATCTGCAACATCATCAATCGTCAATCCGCTACTTGGACGTTGAGATTTATCGCTCACCATCAAATCAACTCGCCCATAGAATTGGCTTCAAAGACACTGCCTGCCATCAAGTCTTACCTCTGAGTCCCCATCATCCCAGTCATACACATAAGGGTGTAATTTTTTCTCAAATCCTCAGGTGGGCGACTCGCTCCTCAACACGTGAAGACTTTGATGAAACATGTCACACTGTGTTTCCTGTTTGGCGTTCCCTCGGCGTTACCAGAACGACAATTCGTTCCGCCTGGCGTCGTGTTCTCAAGCTCTCTGACTTCGCCTAATCCTGGACACCAGGCTTCAGGAAATGTGAGGGCCTTCGTTGTGGCGCCTGCCTATATGCTGTAGAATGCAACACTTTTACGGATGCCGTTTCCTTGCGATCTCATGCGATACTATTTAACCTCACTTGTGGCTCTTCGGGTTGCATTTATGTAATAAAATGTACTGAATGTCAAAAATCATACGTTGGTCAGAAATCTAATGCTCTTCGACAAAGAATTGGTGAACATCTTCGCGCCATCAGACGTAGGGATCCAGCTTCGCCACTGGTACCGCATTTTTCGGATGTGTCCGATATCTCGTCTCTTTCTTTTTTTGCCATCGATCGCTGTCCCTCTGATCGGAACCGCCTGGTAAAAGAGACCCGTTGGATCAAATCATTAAGTACTCTGCGACCTAACGGCCTCAATCGCTCAATCGCAAATGCCCCACTCACAGTGAATTTGGTTACCCATCATAGCCCGTGTACTGCAAGGCTCAATGCTTTTATCAAGGATGCCTGCCAACAGGTGACTGACATTTCTGTTCGCCTGTCATACAAGACAGATAGAAATCTTGTCAGCATTTTACGATGACCTCTCTTTATTATTTTTTACATTTTTTACTGTCTTTACGATCGTATTTTTCATTTACTATTCTCCGCATTTATATCATTTAATCTCTGTCTATTGTCATTTAATTGTTTTGTCATTTCATTCATCCTGTTGGCATTGTCATTATTGCATTCATAGATATCTGTCATGCTCCATCAACAATGTCTCATGTGCTTTGCTTACACGAACCCAGATCGATTGGCAGTCAAGTGTCAATTCAACTACATGTATCACAGACATTATTACGCACACTTTGTCACTTCATAACCACTGACGAAGCCCTTAAACGCGGGCAAATATATTGGTGCTCTTCCAACTTGATAGTGTTTTCAACTACCGATTTTGTGGGATTTGGGCAGAGCGAGCGACATGCGTCGACCAACCCATGGCCGACGCTATTTATTACCCACTACTACTACTACTACTACTACTACTAACTACTAACTACTACTACTAACTACTACTACTACTACTACTACTACTTCTACTACTACTAACTACTACTACTAACTACTACTACTACTATCCATGCACAGAGAATTGTGAAATTTGTGTTTACGGTTTCTTTGCAAATTGCTTCACTGCAAAAAATCGGCAGTTTTCAGTTTTACATAGACTTACCTGCATCTCTTGTAATGTGATTTACGTGATTGAATGCAAGAAATGTGGTATCCGTTACGTTGGTGAAACTTCAAGACCTGTAAAAACCCGTATAAATGAACACCTACAAAGTATTCGAGCGTTACGCGATACTACTGTCCCACTACATTTTAACAGTACATGCACTTTACGTGATTTTTCCTTTTCGTGTCTCGAACAAGTTACTGATTTACATAGACGTAGAACAAAAGAAAGTTTATGGATGTCTCGTTTGTCTACTACTGTACCAAATTGACTCAATGTTGTTACAAATAATGATGTCACGCTTAACCTCATTGTCCCGTACAGCAGTTGTAGTGTTTCAACTGTCAACATGTGTAAACGTCTGTTCAGTGATGTACGCGTTCGCGGCTCCTACCGAATGCACAGAAACTTACGATCTATGTTGAATTCTAATCGCTGACGCGATATATAAATGAAATCATCCTTTTGTTACTTGCTGGCCTGTACTTCACGGAGTTGAAAAAGTTTTGAATACGAAACCGGTCCTCCGATATTGTCTTTTTCCTCGCGAATAGAAGTTCGATATTTGGCTGGGAGTGGAGTGCGTGGCGCTTTCCTTGCGGGATTAAGTAGTAGTCATACTACTACTCCTACCAACTACTACTACTACTACTACTCATAATGGACAATCTTGCTGGCCTGTATTTTCGGAGTTGATAAAGCATTAAAAGTGAAACCGGTCCTCCGTCAATTTGCCTTTCTGTTTTTTCGCTTGTCCGATATTTGAGAGGGGGAGGAGTGCGTGGCACTTTTCCTTTGGGAATAAGTAGTGTTCGGAAGACTACTACTTCTACTATTGCTATTAGCCCAGGACACACCTCTTCTCGATGACTCGGACATTCTACAACGGACAACACACATCTCGATGGCATGCACATGGTCCTGTAAGTACTCTCAGCCGCTGTCATGTCTTGTTTCCTGCAGCTACTTTGTTCGTCGTTCTAGCAGGTATTCTTAACGACTTTTCACCCACTGAACGCGCAGCTGCTCACGAACTGGCCCACATCATACGCAACAAACACCCGTCCAACAGCATTGTTTTGTCTGCTCCTTCACCTTTTGAGTGTATTGGCAATGTCTGGTCTCCATCCACCAAGACTTAAGTATACGAGAAAATTCGCAGCCATTTAAACTAACTTTTGGGAGGCTTACGCCCCATCTGCTAAATTCAACTGCGAACTTATCATCATCTTGTCATACTTCTTATCCTGTTTTGCAACTTCTCTCACGCCCACCAAAGTTTATTCCAACTCCTACACAATGCAACCACAGCGCAGTATTTCACGGCATTATCGACTTCGTCAGAAAGATGCATTGGCGCACTTGCAGCCTCAGCTTTAACAACTTCCAGACTTGTCGTTTCGGCGTCACAAGCTCTTCTAGATGGCCTCCTCGTGGACTTGTACCTCCTCACATACACTCACTCTCTCAACGCATTTTGTCCGCATCCCGCAATTTTCTGTTCCATGACCATGCCTGCTATCCCACAGACAACCTGTCAGTTAGCGAAAGGAGCTGTCTTAATTCGCTAGTGTCTAACCATCAGCTTGTGATCCGACCTGCTGACAGGGGTGGCAGATGGGTCTTAATGGATAAGACTGACTATGTAGAAGAAGCTCATCGCCAATTGAATGACGCGGCGTTCTATACCAGAATCAACGAACTTCTCAATGACAGTCAAACCTTCTACTCCAGCATTCTCAGAAACTTACTCTCTTCTGGTGCTATTAATCGAAGAGAATTCAACTTCTTATCTGCTCCTGTTACTCCTAAAAATCGAAGATTCTACACTCTCCCAAAATTGCATAAAACATGTTTGCCCTCTGCCAACACACCACCAGGCAGGTCAATCGTATCCGACATCGACACGGATTCCAGCAAAATCGCCCGTTTCGTGGAATTTTTTTTCCGTTAGCTAGACAGTTGCCTAGTTTCCTACTAGACTCTCGTCATTTCACAGCCGTTCTGCGTACTCACGCGATTTCCCCGGACAGCCTGTTATGCACCTTTGACGTGAAATCCCTTTATACGAACATTCCAATACAGGAAGGACTACGACGAGTACAGAGGGCCTTCTCTCGTACCCCTAACAATGCACGACCTGATGGCATCGTACTCCAACTGCTTCGCCACTCTCTTGAATGCAACGATTTCAGCTTCAAAAACAATCATTTTCTCCAAATCTCCGGTGTTGTGATGGGTAAAGCGTTCGGCGGATCATTCGCCAATATTTACATGGGAGAATGGGAAAGGCTTGCTCTTACATCTTCGAGCCTTCAACCATCCATCTGGGTACGTTTCCAGGATGACGTGTTCGCTGTTTGGCCGCACAGCCAGGAATCTCTCCACACCTTCGCCAATCATCTCAACAGCCAAGACCCCAGCATCCAAGTCGAAATGAGTTATCACGCCGACAGTATCAACTTCCTGGATCTCAACGTTTACCGCTCCCCTGACGACAGCACGAAGCTTTTCCACCGCATTTACTTCAAAGATACAGCCAGCCATAACCTACTGCTTCGTGACTCACACCACGCACCACATGTGTATAGAGGAGTCATTTATTCCCAAGTACTCAGGTGGACCACTTACTCATCAACACGTGAAGATTTCACACAGACTTGTCATAACGTTTTCCCAATATGGCGCTCGCAAGGAGCAACTCGTTCAGTCATCAGATGCGCCAGAAGACGTGTAATGACCATCAGCAATCTTTCTCCCAGATGGCAATTTGGCTTTACCAAATGCAATGGCCGACGTTGTAGAGCTTGCTCTTTCGCTTCTGAAGCATCTCTTATCCACGGGACGACTCAATCAGAACTGTTTCCGATTATGTGCAATTTATCTTGCGACTCAACCCACTGCGTATACATCATCGAATGCAAAGATTGTCCATTGCGCTACGTCGGCCAAACCAGCAATCAGCTACGCGTAAGAATCGGACAGCATCTCCGTGATATTGTGAGCAATTCCTCTTCCTCACCTCTTGTGCCCCATTTTGCCGCGGCTCACCCACTTTCAAGTCTGACTTTCACTGCCATCGACAGATCATTTTCGGACTCACAGCGACTCGCTAAAGAATCTAGCTGGATTAAGCGCCTGCATACTGCGCTGCCACAAGGACTCAACCGAATAAAGAATGCCCCGTCCAGAACTCTACATTTATCCACATTTCCAGGAGCCTGCACAGCGAGACAGAATTCATTCATCCGCCAAGCCTGTAGAGAAGTATCGGACGTAGAAGTAAGATTTTTTTATCGCACTGACAAGAATCTGCGCACTTTTTTATCTTGAACCGTCTCTTACCATCAGTATTTATCGTTATTATTATAATTATTATTTTTCTCAGCATTTATCATTTGTAATTTGCAGACTATTTTGTATCGCTCTCTTAGACACGTCAATCTCATTGTCCTATTGTCATTTACATGCTCCGCTATCTATGTATTGTCTGCCGGCATGACTGTGTCTGCTTGCCTCTCACGCACGCTCTAGCCTGCTTGAACGTTTCTCGTCCTTTAAGTCAGCCGATTGTGTATCTTTCAGTTGCTTTACTGACACCACTGACTAAGCCGAACAGGCGCAATATATATGGTGCTCGAACTTGATCGTTCTCATGGGTTTGAACGGGGCAGAGTGCGCGACATGCGTCGACCTGGTCGCCGCTTTTTACTACCTACTACTACTACTACTCGTTGTGGTGCTTGTCAGTTTGCTCACGAATGCTCAACATTCAAGGACTCTGACGCCACACGCTCCCATGCCATTCTATACAATTTATCGTGTAACTCGTATTGCTGCATCTATGTCGTGAGATGTACTCAATGTGGAGTCTCTTACGTTGGCCAGACTTCTAATCCCCTACGCCAACGCATCAGTCAGCACCTCCGAGGAATCAGAAATAGAGACCCTGAGTCACCTATGGTACCTCATTTCTCCCAAATCTGCGATATCTCAAGTTTCTTCTTCTTCGCCATCGACCGATGCATCGCAGATCAAAATTGTTTGGCAAAGGAAAATCGAGGGATCCAAAAATTAAATACCCTCCATCCCAACGGTCTTAACCGCTCCATTTCAAAATCACCCAATATTGTGAATTTAGTTACCCATCATGCTGATTGCACTGCTAAACTCAATAGTTTAATCAAAGAGTCTTGTCGTCAAGAGACTGACATTTCTGTGCGCTTGTCATTTAAAAATGACAAAAATCTTTTAAGTATTTTACAATGATTTTCTATTTTCATCCGCTGTTGTCAATAGTTTATCATCTTATGTATCCTTTTATTGTTTTATATTTACTTCATCACAATAAGTTTGTGGCTGCGTCATCTTTGTGAAATCATGGCATAGACATCTCTTGTCACCTAACTGTAACAGCATATCATATGCCTCGTGTGTCCAACATCATTCAACATCATTTCAACATCAGTTCTAATTGTATCACCACTGAAGAAGGCCGAGGGCCGAAATATATTTGGTGCATATTGATGAACATCTCAGCTTTTTTTATTCAGAGCGTGACAGAGTGAGCGACATGCGTCGGCCTCAACAAGGTCGACGCTTCCTATTACCTACTACTACTACTACTACTTGTTTAATTCTATTATATTACTAATAGCCGCACTCGAAGAAGTAGGAGGACCACAAAGAAGCACGTAAAGATCAGCCGCTGGAAAAGCTCGCTTAGCAGCGTACATCGTGGTCCTAAAACTATTGAAATTGGTTAAAGGCAGATTGTTTTGATCTAGAAGAGAAAGACACAGCACGAATTTCTTCACATTTTTATACACTTCACAAGACTGGATGAGATTCTTGAAATAATTCAAGCGCCCCTGCTTCTCCGCCAAAACAGATGTAATCGCCATAGCAAAATGTACTTCACGGAGTTGAAAAAGTTTTGAATGCGAAACCGGTCCTCCGATATTGTCTTTTTTCTCGCGAATAGAAGTTCGATATTTGGCTGGGAGTGGAGTGCGTGGCGCTTTCCTTGCGGGATTAAGTAGTAGTCATACTACTACTTCTACTAACTACCACTACTACTACTACTACTACTACTACTACTACAACTACTACTACTACTACTACAACTACTACTACTACTACTACTACTACTACCATTTCTTTGCAAATTCCTTCTTTCTTTGCCACGAATATTCCTACTGATCGCGGCATTGAGGCATGTGCCCGGGCATTCAAAGACTATCCTGACTCCAAACGTCCTGATCTGACTGTTCTTTCCATGTTAAGGTTATTATTAACTTCAAATGATTTTGCGTTTCAAGGTGAACTTTTTCTGCAGGTCCATGGTACTGCCATGGGATCTGCCTATGGTGGCTCATTTCGCCATCATCAAGTGTAGTCATCATCTCAGCCGTTTGGACTCTGGTCTTCCTCCGACTATCGCACGTACTCGTGATCGCCTTTCGGGTTTGTTGACACCCGCTTTCCCATCATCTTTGTTCTGTGATGCATCTCGTCGTATTGCTCAGTCTTGGGCTAACTCAGCTCGCGATATCCTTCGTGATCATTACAATGTGAAGTTGACTTCCGCAATTTCCCGTATTGCCTCGAGCTCTATTTCAGCTCAACTGCTTTCACAATCTCTCTCCATTGCATGTTCTTGGGCTCGTAAGCAGCTCGGACACAGACTTAATGATGAAGTGCTGGACGCGGCCCTAAACGAAATCCGTAGAAACCAATGCATGTCTTCCTCCACGTCTGAGTCCTCTGCAGCTCCTCCTAATGTTTCAGAACATGTTGATGTGATTTCTTCTCGCTCTGGAGGTCGCCTCGAGTCTGATTGTATAGCCACTGCCGTTACTTCAGACGATTCTCCTTGTGGTTCTCTGCATGTTAGTGAGTCTCACACTTCTCAAACGTCAAATGGCGGAATGGATGGAACTGTCGACTCAAACTCGCAACATGCCATCTCTTCAAATCAAGATGTTCTTCTGGTTAATGGTGAACCTACCACCTCATCGATAATTCCTTCGTCGCCGCATGAGACTAATATTGTCATTCTCGGTGATAGCAATTTGAGCTCGTTTCACCATCCCTCATGTATAGTACATGCTCTCTCGAATGGAAGGTTGTCGGCCATCCGCTCATTTGTCTCAAGACAACTCACCCCGTCATCTTCCATTCAGAAAGTCGTATTGTGTCTCAGCACACTGGATAAGCATAATCGTCTTATCACACTAACTACTGCTTTGAAGAGTAGTCTCAGTGCTTGCCATCGTCTTTTTCCTAACGCGACTTTATTTGTGGTTCTCTCAGGCATTACCAGCCAGTTTACTGCTACTGAGCGTGCTACGTTTCAAGATTTATTTTCCTTCATTCGAAACAAGCACCCATCAAACTGCATCGTTTTGCCTGCACCATCGCCTTTCGACAGCAACGGTGATTCTTGGAGTGTAACAACTCGCGACATTGTGTTCTCTACGATTCGTCGTCATTTAAACTTGAATTCGAGAGCCTAAATGCCCACTTGCTTAATTCAGTGACGATCCTTTCTACCGAGGTTACTGTTTCTTCACCACTGCTGAATCTCCTGTGTCGCCCACCGACCTTCATCCCTACTCCATCAGTCTGCAACCACTCCCGTTCTTTCTCATATGTCGTCGATTTTGTACGGAAACTTCAGTGGGCCTGCACTTGGATCCACAATCATACCACTTCGCGAACCGCTTGCCGCTTTGGTGTCACTTCATCATCCAGCTGGCCTCCGCATGGAACTGTTCCGAGAAACGTCCACAGAATCTGCCAGAGAATTTTATCGGCCGCTCGACAAATACTTTTTAATGATCACACCTGCTATTCTGAACAGAATCTCAGTCCATCTGAATGGCATGTACTCAATTCGCTTTCTATCAACGCTAGTATCGTCGTGCGACCTGCGGATAAAGGTGGACAGTGGGTCCTGATGGATTCAAACTCATACAATGTTGAATGTGAACGTCAACTCAATGATGCTTCGTTTTATAGGAGCCTATCTTCTCCTTTATCTTCGTCCGAGAACTCTGCTGTTCCAAGCATTTTGATGACTTTGCGATCAAATGGTGTGATTAATGAGCGCGAGCTTCTATTTCTCCTCCCGCCAATCTCTCCAAAACCACGACGCTTTAGTATTTTACCAAAGATTCACAAGTCGGTGTGGCCCAACAGCAACCTGCCTCCTGGTCGTCCAATTATTGCCGACGTTGACACAGATACAAGCAATGTGGCCCGCTTTATTGAATATTTTTTGTCACCTATTGTGCGAAGGTTGAGCAGTTTCATCCAAGACTCAGGACATCTCATCGCCATTCTGCGCTCTCATTCTCTTGCTGACGAGTCTGTTTTTTGCACTATGGATGTGCGATCTCTTTACACCAGTGTGCCAATAGATGAGGGTGTTCGTCGAGTAGAGCGTGCCTTCGCCCAAAATCCTGACTCCTCGCGCCCAAACTCTGATGTTCTTCGACTGCTTCATCTGTCTCTAACATGCAATGATTTCACTTTTGACCATAGATGGTGGGTTCAGCAATCTCGAGTTGCTATGGGGAAGGCCTTTGGTGGCTCGTTCGCCGGAATTTATCTCAGTGAATGGGAAACATCGATCCTAAATGGCCACACTACACCTCGCCTTTGGTTACGCTATCAGGATGATGTGTTCATGATTTGGGATCATGGGATCTCTGAGTTGCACGACTTTCGGGAAAGGATCAACGCTCTTGATCCACACATCCAGGTGGACCTCACATATTGCCGCGACCAGATAAGGTACCTTGACTTGGAAATCTATCGCAATTCCAACAACTCGATTGGGCATCGGGTAGGATTCAAGGAAACCGACTGCCACCGCCTCCTGCCTCCAGATTCCCATCACGCTAGCCACGTTCATCGCGGGGTCATATATTCCCAAATTCTCCGGTGGGCAACGAGGTCATCAAGAAGAGCAGACTTCGACAATGTTTGCAAAACTGTATTTCACACTTGGCGCACACAAGGAATTACGCGTACTTGTGTCCGCAATGCCTTGAGAAAGGTACTTCGGCTTACGGCTCTTACCCCCATCTGGCAACCGGGATTTTTTCGTTGTGGTGGCCTACGCTGTGGCACGTATTCCTCCGCTGACCCAAAGACATTTTTTAAGGTGAATGCTAATGGACTTGTGTATCCAATACACTACAGAATGTCATGCTCTTCAGCATTCTGCATTTACGTAGTGGCATGTAAACGCTGTGACATGGTTTACGTGGGACAATCCTCAAATGAGCTCCGTTGCCGCATTTCCGAGCACCTGCGAGCCATAAGAACTGGCAACCTATCCAATCCTCTCACTGAACACTTCACCAACCACTGCTCTCCTGAAGACTTTTCTTTTTTTGCCGTGGACAGGTGCCTTTCTCATTCTTCTCGGTTAGTAAAGGAGAGCAAGTGGATTCGCACCTTCCGCTCTATCCGACCTAATGGCCTTAACCGCAATGCTGGTACCACCAACCACACTTTGAATTTGGTCACTTATCCAGCAGCGTGCACATCTGAGCTCAACAGCGTTATTCGACAAGCCTGTATCAGTATTAGAGACGTTTCCGTCCGTCTTTGTTATAAGACTGACAGAAATCTCAGGTCCTTACTACGCTAGCTTTTTCATTTATTATTATTTATATTCCTTTAATGTTCTTACTTTTACTTTAACTTTTATGTACTGGTATCATAACGCCAGCCTTTTTTGGCTCCTTGTCAAGCACTTGGAAGCCTTTAGTATTGTGCTATTTGCTGCCCACTTTCTTTGCCCACGGTTCTATTCTGTAAAGTTCATGACGTCATGGCAGCAGTTACTGAACAACTTGTGCATTGCTGTACTAAAACTCGAAAGATTTCTATGCAATGACGCGCATTGATTTTATTAACAGCCGATGTGATGTAAACTGGCATTGTCACCACGGTTGAAGCCTCTGCAAGGCGAAATATTTGGTGCTCCAATATACAACGTCAGAATTACAGGAAGTGTTTTTCGCATAGTAGAGTGAGCGGCACGCACTTCCAAAGTGCTTCAAACTAATGTCTACTACTACTACTACTACTACTACTACAACTACTACTACTACTACTACTACCATTTCTTTGCAAATTCCTTCTTTCTTTGCCACGAATATTCCTACTGATCGCGGCATTGAGGCATGTGCCCGGGCATTCAAAGACTATCCTGACTCCAAACGTCCTGATCTGACTGTTCTTTCCATGTTAAGGTTATTATTAACTTCTAATGATTTTGCGTTTCAAGGTGAACTTTTTCTACAGGTCCATGGTACTGCCATGGGATCTGCCTATGGTGGCTCTTATGCCAGCATTTACCTTGGTGACTGGGAGAAACAAATTTTACAAGCAAAGAAAATCCCATGCTTATGGATCAGGTACATAGACGACATCTTCGGTGTTTGGAACCATGGCATGTCAGAGCTAACGTCCTTTTGTAATTATGTAAATAATATTGATGTAAATATTTCTGTAAATTTGTCTTACGATTTGTACACTATTCGTTTCCTTGACTTGGAATTGTATAGATCAGGTGATTGTATTTTTCATCGTGTAGGCTTCAAACCCACTGACTCTTTTAATCTCCTTTCAACCACCTCATATCATCCAAGTCATGTATTTTCCAGTATTATTTATGGACAGTTGTATAGGTTTTTAACACTCAGTTCGACTTACCTTGATTTCCAGTCGACGAAGAATTTTGTACAGAAACACTGGTATCGACAGGGTTACTCCCGCAGTTTAGTCAGGTCTACTGTAAATAAAGTTCTACATTTTACTCACCGTTTTCCCAACTCTTGGGAACCTGGCTTCTTTCCATGTGCTTCGTCTACCAGCTGTAAAGTGTGTAAATATTCTGTACTTACCTTTTCTGTAGATACTTTTCCCATTTTGCATCGTTTATGTTGTGTTAGTAGTGGAGTTATTTATTTTATTTCTTGTAAAGGCTGTTCGAAAGGTTATGTGGGCGAAACATCTCGATGTCTCCGCCGCCGTATTTCTGAACACCTGAATAACATTGTCTCAGGTTATTCGACAGCCGTCTCTGATCACTTCCGAAGTCATTGTTGTATTGAAGACTTTTCTTTCACCGCCCTCGAGTATTGTACCAACACTGTTAAACGAAAACAAAGAGAGGCGAAGTGGATGAAGCGACTGCAAACAATTGTGCCACATGGTCTTAATGTAACTACGGAGTACAATAATGTTATTCATCTTGTTCTACCGCATAGCAATTGCAGCAAAGATGTTCTTCGTGTTTGTCAGCGAACAATACCTGTGTTTAAGACTGTTGGTAGCTTCACCAATCACAAGAACTTACGCAACCTGTTAAACTCTCACCGTATTTAATGTGATGTACTGTTCACTCTGTGCTTCTCTTTGCGATTTGATAAAGTTGTAAATACGAAACCGGTCATCGCAACCTGAACGTGTTCTGATTTTTCCGTGACTTACGTCCATAGTGCGCGCGGCAACTGTCAGGTCTTTGCCTGACCTATCCTCGTGATAATTTACTACTACTACTACTACTACTACTACTACTACTACTACTACTACTACTACTACTACTACTACTACTACTACTACTACTACTACTACTACTACTGCAGTCGAAACTTACCGAAGAAGAGATTAACGAGGCAAGTACCTTAATACGTAGTCTCCAAGCCATCTCCGATGTCAGCAATGAAGACTGCGCTGCTCCTATGGCTGTGGATCCCCAAGTATCCAGCGTGGTGATTCAAGAGATCCTATCTACGGAGAAATCTACTCAAACAAATCATGAAGATGATGCATCCTCGCTCGAGCTTGTCCTTCCTCGTGACGAGCTACATGTCACCGTGGATCTCGACAAATCTACGACTTCTGTTGCCGCTGATCCTGTTGAACCTTCAACATCTGCCGTTGCCGATGCTGTGACCGCTTGTGATGACCCTCAGGAAGAAGAACAAGGATTGGATTCGATTTCCGAGGTTAGTGTTTCCGCTAGGGGTCCCGTTCCCGCAACCGAGGATTCTTCAGGTCGCGATTCGTCCCAAGCAGCTGTTCCGTCTGCCGCTCAAGTGAAAGTGGTCGATTCGCCATTCAAAACCAGATATGTGATTTTTGGTGATTCCAATCTCCAAAGTTTTGTCAATGCTGAGACTTTTGTAGTATCTGAACAGTGTGGTCGTCTGAGTTTCTTCAAGCAATTTTTCAGGAAGTACTCAGACAATACTTTTGACAACGTTGAGAAGCTTATCTTTTGCCTCTCTTTGTTAGATCGTGGTAATCTGCAAACTACCAATGTAAACGTGTACCGAACTGTCATGTATAACATCCGACGTATTTTTCCTAGGGCAGATTTGCATGTCTTACTTTGTGGTGAATCACGCACTTTTCCTGACTCTGAAGTTTCTAACATCCGTGATTTCAACAACTGGATTTTCCAACGCAATCCGGCAAATTGTACTTTAATAAAGCCACCGTCTGAGTTTTGTTCAATTCAGCATGTATGGGACATTTCTACCCGTACTGCAGTTTTCGACATTTTAAGACATCATTTAAACTAATCGCTGTTACTAATCGTTTTCCTAGTAACAACCATGATGTTAAATTTAGCAACAGCCAAGTAATTATTACTGCCAATGACTTTGTTGTTAGTGACTCAACTATTAATTTACTTAGTCGTTCTAATAAATTTATTCCGACACCTAAAGGTTGCTGTCACCGCAAGATCATTTCCTACGTTGATGATTATTTGAGAGAATACAAATGAAAATGTATCTTACATAAGTCGTCAGCTAATTCTTGTCGTTTTCCTTTTAAGAGTTGTAAGCATCCTCCTGATTCGCTGGTTCCTAAACATGTTTTGGATTTATGTAAGCGCGTTAAAGGTGTTGTCTTGAACATTCTACGTAAATGTCGCAACTGTTTTCCTGATGACAATCTAACTGTGCTTGAGCGCAGTGAACTAAACCGTCTTATTTCTTGCGAATCCATTGTTGTAACACCTGTTGATAAAGGTGGTAAGTGGCTTATAGCCTCGAAGGATGCATATTTAGATGAATCTTTTCGGCAACTATGTCAAGATAAATTCTATGTACCGATTGATAAGAGTTTATGTAAATTTACGAGTAAAAGACTCTCGAACTTTTTGTCTTACTTGTACACTAAAAAGTTTATTTCTTCACGTGAGCTTCGTGCTTTGGAGCCACCTAATGTATGTAAACAGCGTTCATTTTATATTTTGCCTAAAGTACACAAAGATGTTTGGCCTTCTCCTGTTATGGCCCCCGGTAGGCCCATTGTAAGTGACTGTTCTAGCGTTTCTAGAAAATGTGCATCTTTTGTTGAATTTTTCTTGGCCCCTATTGCTAAGAAACTTCCAAGCTATGTTCGTGACACTTTGCATGTGATTTCAATTGTGAAAGACTTCAAACTTGAAAGTGACTCTATTTTCTTCACTATGGACATATCGTCTTTATATACGAATATTCCTACTGATCGCGGCATTGAGGCATGTGCCCGGGCATTCAAAGACTATCCTGACTCCAAACGTCCTGATCTGACTGTTCTTTCCATGTTAAGGTTATTATTAACTTCTAATGATTTTGTGTTTCAAGGTGAACTTTTTCTGCAGGTCCATGGTACTGCCATGGGATCTGCCTATGGTGGCTCCTATGCCAGCATTTACCTTGGTGACTGGGAGAAACAAATTTTACAAGCAAAGAAAATCCCATGCTTATGGATCAGGTACATAGACGACATCTTCGGTGTTTGGAACCATGGCATGTCAGAGCTAACGTCCTTTTGTAATTATGTAAATAATATTGATGTAAATATTTCTGTAAATTTGTCTTACGATTTGTACACTATTCGTTTCCTTGACTTGGAATTGTATAGATCAGGTGATTGTATTTTTCATCGTGTAGGCTTCAAACCCACTGACTCTTTTAATCTCCTTTCAACCACCTCATATCATCCAAGTCATGTATTTTCCAGTATTATTTATGGACAGTTGTATAGGTTTTTAACACTCAGTTCGACTTACCTTGATTTCCAGTCGACGAAGAATTTTGTACAGAAACACTGGTATCGACAGGGTTACTCCCGCAGTTTAGTCAGGTCTACTGTAAATAAAGTTCTACATTTTACTCACCGTTTTCCCAACTCTTGGGAACCTGGCTTCTTTCCATGTGCTTCGTCTACCAGCTGTAAAGTGTGTAAATATTCTGTACTTACCTTTTCTGTAGATACTTTTCCCATTTTGCATCGTTTATGTTGTGTTAGTAGTGGAGTTATTTATTTTATTTCTTGTAAAGGCTGTTCGAAAGGTTATGTGGGCGAAACATCTCGATGTCTCCGCCGCCGTATTTCTGAACACCTGAATAACATTGTCTCAGGTTATTCGACAGCCGTCTCTGATCACTTCCGAAGTCATTGTTGTATTGAAGACTTTTCTTTCACCGCCCTCGAGTATTGTACCAACACTGTTAAACGAAAACAAAGAGAGGCGAAGTGGATGAAGCGACTGCAAACAATTGTGCCACATGGTCTTAATGTAACTACGGAGTACAATAATGTTATTCATCTTGTTCTACCGCATAGCAATTGCAGCAAAGATGTTCTTCGTGTTTGTCAGCGAACAATACCTGTGTTTAAGACTGTTGGTAGCTTCACCAATCACAAGAACTTACGCAACCTGTTAAACTCTCACCGTATTTAATGTGATGTACTGTTCACTCTGTGCTTCTCTTTGCGATTTGATAAAGTTGTAAATACGAAACCGGTCATCGCAACCTGAACGTGTTCTGATTTTTCCGTGACTACGTCCATAGTGCGCGCGGCAACTGTCAGGTCTTTGCCTGACCTATCCTCGTGATAATTTACTACTACTACTACTACTACTACTACTACTACTACTACTACTACTACTACTACCACTACTACTATCAATGCACAGAGAATTGTGAAATTTGTGTTCGCGGTTTCTTTGCAAATTCCTTCACTGCAAAAAATCGGCAGTTTTCAGTTTTACATAGACTTACCTGCATCTCTTGTAATGTTATTTACGTGATTGAATGCAAGAAATGTGGTATCCGTTACGTTGGTCCAACGTATACCGTTCCATTTATCTTGCGACTCTTTTAATTGTATTTACATGATCTCTTGCCATCGCTGTAATGCTTTCTATGTTGGTCAGACTTCAAATATTTTACGCATCCGTATTACTCAGCATATCCGCGATATCTTGAATCCGTCCAGTATCACTCCTGTTGCTCTCCATTTTAAGACTACCTGTTCTTTGGATGATTTTCATTTTTTCGCTTTTGACCGTTGCTCCTCTGCTGATGCCTTGTTGATTAAAGAAGATAAATGGATTCATCGTTTGAATGCCTGTGTCACTCCTGGTCTAAATACTTTAAGTCATGCCCCTTCAAATAAGCTGAATCTCGTAACTTTTCCTAGTGACTGTACTTCGAGATTGAACAGTGTGATTTGCCGTTGCTGCTCTGACGCTGGTTTACCACCCGTGAGACTGTGCTATAAAAAGAACAAAAAATTATCATCTTTACTACGTTAGCTTCCCTTATCATCGGATTCTCCATTTGTCGGACAGTTCATTTATACATTTCCTTCCAGTGCTTTTCGATACATGTCATGATGTCACATTGTCATTCTATTTCGAGATCCATACAACAGAGATTTCTATGATTCGATTTTGTCATCCTCGCTATGTCACGGTCTTACAATTGAGACATTTTGCTGTTCTGCTATTGTTAACACCACATGCATTGTTAAAATATGTTCACTGCAGCTTGTCCATTCACATTTGTATCTACCGGTCTAAAGGTAAGACTATCCGGGTAATGTAACGTTTTTCTCCTACGTGAACTGCTTTAAATATGTCTTGTAGGCCCCGAAGAAGACTGATAGTCGAAATATTGGCCGATTAAATATAAGTGCTTCATATAGCTTGAGTTGTTTTGTGCCTACTCGGAGCGAGTGACATGCGTTCTCGCTTTACTTTTCACTCTACTACTAACTACTACTACTACTACTACTAACTACTACTACTAGTCATAACTACTACTACTACTACTACTACTACTACTACTACTACTACTACTACTACTACTACTACTACTACTACTACTATCCATGCACAGAGAATTGTGAAATTTGTGTTTACGGTTTCTTTGCAAATTCCTTCACTGCAAAAAATCGGCAGGTTTCAGTTTTACATAGACTTACCTGCATCTCTTGTAATGTGATTTACGTGATTGAATGCAAGAAATGTGGTATCCGTTACGTTGGTGAAACTTCAAGACCTGTAAAAACCCGTATAAATGAACACCTACAAAGTATTCGAGCGTTACGCGATACTACTGTCCCACTACATTTTAACAGTACATGCACTTTTTTTCGTGATTTTTCCTTTTCGTGTCTCGAACAAGTTACTGATTTACATAGACGTAGAACAAAAGAAAGTTTATGGATGTCTCGTTTGTCTACTACTGTACCAAATGGACTCAATGTTGTTACAAATAATGATGTCACGCTTAACCTCATTGTCCCGTAAAGCAGGTGTAGTGTTTCAACTGTCAACATGTGTAAACGTCTGTTCAGTGATGTACGCGTTCGCGGCTCCTACCGAATGCACAGAAACTTACGATCTATGTTGAATTCTAATCGCTGACGCGATATATAAATGAAATCATCCTTTTGTTACTTGCTGGCCTGTACTTCACGGAGTTGAAAAAGTTTTGAATACGAAACCGGTCCTCCGATATTGTCTTTTTTCCTCGCGAATAGAAGTTCGATATTTGGCTGGGAGTGGAGTGCGTGGCGCTTTCCTTGCGGGATTAAGTAGTAGTCATACTACTACTCCTACCAACTCCTACTACTACTACTACTACTACTACTATTACTACTACTACTACTACTACTACTACTACTACTACTACTACTACTACTACTACTACTACTACTACTACTCATAATGGACAATCTTGCTGGCCTGTATTTTCGGAGTTGATAGAGCATTAAAAGTGAAACCGGTCCTCCGTCAATTTGCCTTTCTGTTTTTTCGCTTGTGCGATATTTGAGAGGGGGAGGAGTGCGTGGCACTTTTCCTTTGGGAATAAGTAGTGGTCGGAAGACTACTACTTCTACTATTGCTATTAGCCCAGGACACACCTCTTCTCGATGACTCGGACATTCTACAACGGACAACACACATCTCGATGGCATGTACATGGTCCTGTAAGTGGTCACCGCGCCCAGTCATATGGAAGGCGTCGGGATGTAGCTGCTGACCAGACCAGAGGCCGCCAATGGACGACACAGCAAGAGCGTGATACTCGTACTCATCAACACGCTATCCCGCCTGCGTATTTTTTTATTGCTGTCCTTCGATCCACAACTATTCAACCAACTTCGATACTTTGCACTTTTGACGTGAGATCCCTGTATACCAATATTCCCATCAATGAGGGTATCAACAGGGTCTCTCAAGCATTTGCTCGATATCCTCAAGCGCAGCGTCCTAACGAGGCTCTTCTGCAACTCCTACTACTGTCTCTTGAGCGAAATGACTTTTGCTTTGGCGATACTTACTGGTTGCAAACAAAGGGCGTCGCCATGGGAAAATCCTTCGGTGGATCATTCGCTAATATCTACCTTGGCAACTGGGAGGAAACAATTTTTTCGACTTTTCATTTCACCCCGTCTCTTTGGAAGAGATACCAAGATGACATTTTCATTCTGTGGGATCATGGTCTTGACTCTTTGCTCCAACTTCGCGATCACATGAATTCTGTGGACCCCCATATTCAAGTTGATCTCACCTATGACACCACATCAATTCGCTTCCTTGACCTCTTAATCTATCGTGACTCGCATGATTCGTCCACGCTCGACTATCGAGTAGCTTTTAAAGACAACTCTTGTCATCATCTTTTGAACAAATTTTCACATCATGCCTATCATGTACATAAAGGTGTCGTTTATTCTCAAATTTTACGTTTTATTACGCATTCCTCAAATAATGAGATTTTTAGGTCTGTTTGTAATGAGGTATTTCCTTTTTGGCGATCTCAAGGAATCACGCGTTCACTTGTAAGACGTTCAGTCAAACGTGCCTCTATTTTGTCTGGCCTTTTTCCACAATGGTCCCCCGGGTTCTCTCGCTGTGACGGTCGAAGGTGCGGAGCTTGCCGTTTTGCTTGTAGTGTGAAAGTTTTTCGCAACTCACGTAATCGAATGTACAATATTTCTTTTAACTTATCCTGTGATACTACTCACTGCATATATGTTATTAAATGCACATTCTGCTCAATTTTATATGTCGGTCAGTCTTCGCAACCCCTCCGACAGCGCATTGGTGAACACGTACGATCTATATCCTCCAATTGTCCGAACTCACCTATGAACCCACATTTCAACTCATCTTGCGACCTTTCCTCCTTCCAATTTTTTGCCATTGACCGTTGCTTTTCCCTTTCTCGACGCCTTCAAAAAGAAAGAATGTGGATCCAACGCCTGAACTCGCTTTTGCCTGCTGGACTCAATCGAAGTTTGCCCATTCAAAATTCCACGATCAATATTGTCACTTTCCGAAGTGATTGTACATCCAAGCTGAACAGTTTAGTGAAAAATTTATGTAACGATTTAAATGTGCATGTTCGCTTGTCACAAAAAACTGATAAGAATCTGCGTTGTATTTTGAGATGAGATACTTACCTTCTTTGATGCTTTTTTTGATTCATTTCTTTTTGATTTTTTCTTTATTTTACATGTCAGTCATCATGTAACATTTTAACATACACTGGATACTCACCTGATTATCCTGTTAGCTGTTTAAGCACTGCATTATATGATTGCATTGCATGATATCTATGTCGCACTTCCTACCGTGCATACGTCAGCCGATTGCATGTAACTCTGTCAGTATCAATCGAGATATCTTTTATTGTCTATTTGGGACCAGCTTTTATTGTCAGTTATTGTGAATCGATTATGTTATTGAAATTTCTCTTAGCGTACGATACTTAATGTGTAAATTTTGCTTGTAACTTCAGTGCACACCACAGTCGAAGCCTAACAGGCGAAATATTTGGTGCCTATAAAATTATATTTCTTAGCAACACTGCCTGGTTTTGCGCTATCAGGGGTATGGCGAGCGGCACGCGGAGATCTGCCAGAGATCTTCGCTTTTCCTACCATACTGCCAGCCCCGTGTCTCCCCCTTCACGTTCAATTCTGGGCCCGTGTCCTTCCAATGCCTTCATGAATGTGCCTCAACGTCATTCTGATCACACTTACCGTTCCGATTTTCGCCCTTCATCACGAATTTTGATTCCAAGAGTTTTCTTCGGACTCACAAGGCTTCACTTCCAAGTTATCAAGTGTTTGCATCATCTACAATAGCTCCAGGACCACACTCCGCCATCTTTGCTCCGAATGTCCGACCGGTTAGCTGCTTTTCTTAATCCAGCGTTCTCTTCAGCAGCCTTCCGTGAAATATCGTCCAACTTGGCTCGTTCTTGGTTGTCTTCAAGTGTCGAAGAGATGGTAAATCACTACAACAGTGTGCTCCAATCCACTCTTACAACCCTCAGAACATCTCCAATTCCTGCTTCAGTTTTAAGTGACTCAATTCGCAAATCCTGTGCCTGGGCTCGTCATCAGCTAGGCCGCAAACTATCTGACTCCGTCCTCGACAATGCACTCAGTCTCATCCGGTCCACACAAATGGTAGCAGCCCCTGCCTCCGCCTCTGCCTCTTCAAATGTTTCCATTCCAAATCCCCACTCAGTTTCTCCTACTCCTGCAACTACTTCACAGACGCTTTCAGCTGACTACAGTGCGGTCCAAACTCCGCCTCTTCTTCATGACTCCACTTCTGCTGAAGCCACCACGCAACAGGAGCACTCTTCAGCCGATCTTCCTGAACCAGTCGATGTTTCCGGATCAGTCAACGATGATGAACCAGATGTACCTACTGTGACTGTACCTGCTCCAAGTAACGTCCATGCTTCTCCTTCGGTCACCGTTGATCCTTCCAGTTTGCAAGTCTGCCACAATCTCATCCTTGGTGACTTCAACCTTCAGCGCTTCCCTATCTCAAACAGCCTTACCAAAGTGATTGCTCTTCCCAATGGTCGCATCTCCGCGATGAGATCCAGGGTCAACAGCCTTCCGGACTCCTCGTCGATCTGCAAAGTGTTTGTGTGCCTGAGTCTTCTCGACCGTCGCAATCGATTCGTCACTATGGTTACCGGCTTGAAAAGCCTCTTGAGTCGCTGCAACGTCATCTTTCCCAACTCAACGCGTTTTGTTGTTCTTTGTGGTATCCCTGCACATTTCTCTCACAGCGAAAGAACTACATATCAACAGTTATTCTCTGAACTTCGTAGCAAGCACCCGTCCAACTCCATTATTCTTGCTGCTCCTCATCCATTCTCCTCAACAAATGCTACCTGGAGCCCCGAAACTTGCTTATCTGTGTACAATCTTATCCAATCACATTTAAACTAGCGTTTGAGAAGCTCGACTCTCACATGCTCAAGTCAACTTGCAATTTAAGTGTACATGTCCCAACGTCTTATCCACTTCTAAAACTATTATCTTATCCTCCGTCCTTTATTCCTACGCCAACATCGTGTAATCATCGTCTAGTCTACGCTTTCCTCACGGACTTCATCCGCAAACTACATTGGCACTTTGTTTCGTTGCCATCTTCCGCGACCCAATCCTGCCGTTTCGGTCATCGGTCTTCATCTGCTTGGCCTCCTACTGCTCGTGTTCCCCAGTCAGTACATTCAGCATCTCGTCGCATTCTGTCTGCTGCCAGGTCCATCCTGTTTACTCATCATTCTTGCAACTCGACAAACAACTTAACCGATTCTGAATCTGACATTTTGACGCTTTTGCGCTCCAACGAGGACATCATCATCCGTCCTTACGACAAAGGTGGATCTTGGGTCTTAATGCACTCTCCACAATTCATGGACGAGTGCACTGACCATCTTTCCAACCTCAATTTTTACACTCCTCTGCCTGACTTGCTTTCCGACTCTGACTCCTTATACCAAGACGTTTTGAACAATCTGCTTTCGTTCAGAGCCATCAATCGAAAGGAATTTAATTTCCTGATGCCTGACCCCGCTTCTCGCTCCCGTCACTTCGACATGCTTTCGAAAATACATAAAGAACTGTGGCCCTCTCCGATCAGGCCGCGTGGTAGGCCTATAGTATCAGATGTAAACAGCAACAGCAGCAACATCGCCAAGCTTATCGAATACTACCTGTTCCCTCTAGCAAGCATTTTTCCGAGCTTTCTAGTGGACTCTAGCCACCTAATTGCTGTCCTTCGATCCACAACTATTCAACCAACTTCGATACTTTGCACTTTTGACGTGAGATCCCTGTATACCAATATTCCCATCAATGAGGGTATCAACAGGGTCTCTCAAGCATTTGCTCGATATCCTCAAGCGCAGCGTCCTAACGAGGCTCTTCTGCAACTCCTACTACTGTCTCTTGAGCGAAATGACTTTTGCTTTGGCGATACTTACTGGTTGCAAACAAAGGGCGTCGCCATGGGAAAATCCTTCGGTGGATCATTCGCTAATATCTACCTTGGCAACTGGGAGGAAACAATTTTTTCGACTTTTCATTTCACCCCGTCTCTTTGGAAGAGATACCAAGATGACATTTTCATTCTGTGGGATCATGGTCTTGACTCTTTGCTCCAACTTCGCGATCACATGAATTCTGTGGACCCCCATATTCAAGTTGATCTCACCTATGACACCACATCAATTCGCTTCCTTGACCTCTTAATCTATCGTGACTCGCATGATTCGTCCACGCTCGACTATCGAGTAGCTTTTAAAGACAACTCTTGTCATCATCTTTTGAACAAATTTTCACATCATGCCTATCATGTACATAAAGGTGTCGTTTATTCTCAAATTTTACGTTTTATTACGCATTCCTCAAATAATGAGATTTTTAGGTCTGTTTGTAATGAGGTATTTCCTTTTTGGCGATCTCAAGGAATCACGCGTTCACTTGTAAGACGTTCAGTCAAACGTGCCTCTATTTTGTCTGGCCTTTTTCCACAATGGTCCCCCGGGTTCTCTCGCTGTGACGGTCGAAGGTGCGGAGCTTGCCGTTTTGCTTGTAGTGTGAAAGTTTTTCGCAACTCACGTAATCGAATGTACAATATTTCTTTTAACTTATCCTGTGATACTACTCACTGCATATATGTTATTAAATGCACATTCTGCTCAATTTTATATGTCGGTCAGTCTTCGCAACCCCTCCGACAGCGCATTGGTGAACACGTACGATCTATATCCTCCAATTGTCCGAACTCACCTATGAACCCACATTTCAACTCATCTTGCGACCTTTCCTCCTTCCAATTTTTTGCCATTGACCGTTGCTTTTCCCTTTCTCGACGCCTTCAAAAAGAAAGAATGTGGATCCAACGCCTGAACTCGCTTTTGCCTGCTGGACTCAATCGAAGTTTGCCCATTCAAAATTCCACGATCAATATTGTCACTTTCCGAAGTGATTGTACATCCAAGCTGAACAGTTTAGTGAAAAATTTATGTAACGATTTAAATGTGCATGTTCGCTTGTCACAAAAAACTGATAAGAATCTGCGTTGTATTTTGAGATGAGATACTTACCTTCTTTGATGCTTTTTTTGATTCATTTCTTTTTGATTTTTTCTTTATTTTACATGTCAGTCATCATGTAACATTTTAACATACACTGGATACTCACCTGATTATCCTGTTAGCTGTTTAAGCACTGCATTATATGATTGCATTGCATGATATCTATGTCGCACTTCCTACCGTGCATACGTCAGCCGATTGCATGTAACTCTGTCAGTATCAATCGAGATATCTTTTATTGTCTATTTGGGACCAGCTTTTATTGTCAGTTATTGTGAATCGATTATGTTATTGAAATTTCTCTTAGCGTACGATACTTAATGTGTAAATTTTGCTTGTAACTTCAGTGCACACCACAGTCGAAGCCTAACAGGCGAAATATTTGGTGCCTATAAAATTATATTTCTTAGCAACACTGCCTGGTTTTGCGCTATCAGGGGTATGGCGAGCGGCACGCGGAGATCTGCCAGAGATCTTCGCTTTTCCTACCATACTACTAACTACTACTAACTACTACTACTACTACTACTACTACTACTACTACTACTACTACTACTACTACTACTACTACTACTACTACTACTACTACTACTACTACTACTACTACTACTACTACTACTACTACTACTACTACTACTACTACTACTACTACTACTACTACTACTACTACTACTACTACTACTACTACTACTACTACTACTACTACTACTACTACTACTACTACTACTACCACTACTACTACTACTACTACTACTACTACTACTACTACTACTACTACTACTACTACTACTACTACTACTACTACTACTACTACTACTACTCTGGGGGACACAACCTCTGAGAATCCTGTAGCTGCATTCAATCAAGAACCCGTATTCCGGCCTACTGGTAACTGCGACTCCGTGGATCTGGATGACAGTCCCCGGTTTCAGAGGGACGATGGCATCTCGGCGAAACAAACCAACCTTTTTGGTGCTCTCGTTCAGGATAGCAAATCCAAAGGCGCAAGGCGGAAGTTCTCAAGATTGCAGATCGACTTCTCCAAAGAGAACATAATTTTTGGTGATTCAAATCTCATGGATTTTACTATGGTGAATACATCTGTTTTGGCGGAGAAGCAGGGCGCTTGAATTATTTTAAGAATCTCATCCAGTCTTGTGAAGTGTATAAAAATGTGAAAAAATTCGTGCTGTGTCTTTCTCTTCTAGATCAAAACAATCTGCCTTTAAACCAATTTCAATAGTTTTAGGACCACGATGTACGCTGCTAAGCGAGCTTTTCCAGCGGCTGATCTTTACGTGCTTCTTTGTGGTCCTCCTACTTCTTCGAGTGCGGCTATTAGTAATATAATAGAATTAAACAATCTTATCAAAAGTCGCACTCCAGCCGGTTGTACAATAATAAACCATTCAGAAGTTTTTGATGCTGTTAATGAGATTTGGAATGGCCAAACTAAAGCCATCACTTTTAAAGCGTTGAACAATTTTTTAGAATAAATGCTAGTCCTCCAGTCAGTAATTTCGTTAATAGTAATTCCTTTATTATTACAGCTAGAGGTTTTAATTGTAACGACTCTACATATAGCCTCCTAGATAACTCTGTTAAGTTTATTCCTACTCCCTCTCTGTGTTGTCATAAAAGCATTTTATGGGGAGTTAATGATTTACTTCGGAAATATAAATGGAGTAAAATCATTCGTAATAATTTTTCTGGTGAGCCTAATCGTCTTGTTACCTGTACCGGCGCTCAACCCCCTATGGGTAGCGTCTCAACGTATGTTATGCGTCGTTGTAAGTCTGTTTTTTATAGTGTCCGTGCTAACCTTAAAAAGTGTAAAGCATGTTATTCTAGAGACAATCTTCATCCTTCTGAAAGGAAGGAACTCGAACGACTTCAATCCGAAAATTCCATTGTTATTTCCCCGGCTGACAAAGGCGGAAAATGGTTAATTGTTTCAAAAGATGACTATGATAGTGAAGCTTTTCGTCAACTCTCTGATCCGGAATTTTATACGCCACTGTTTGAGAGTTCCTCTCATAGTATTCGTCTCAGACTTAACAATTTTCTGTCGTACCTTTATTGTAAACGTTTTTTGTCAAAAAGAGAATTCTTGGCTCTTAGACCTGTCGAAAATCACTCTAATCGTCGTTTCTATCTGTTACCGAAAATTCACAAATCTGACTGGGGTAATCCTCACATGCCTCCGGGACGTCCTATCATTTCGGACATCAATAGTCTTACTCGCAGTTGTGCGACTTACATAGAAACTTTCCTGGCACCTTTGGCGAGAGAGACTCCGAGTTATGTGCGTGATTCACTACATGTTACTTCCATCCTTAAGAACGTAACTGTCTCTGAATCTACCATACTTTTTACTATGGACATATCATCGCTGTATACAAACATTCCTATAGAAGACGGTGTTGCAGCAGTGAGTCGAGCTTTTCTGAGACATGAGAACTGTGGTCGTCCTGATTTGACAATTTTGTCTATGTTGAAAATTATATTGTGTAATAACGAATTTACCTTCCGTGGCGAACAATTTCTACAGAAAAAAGGTGTGGCAATGGGATGTGCTTTTGGCTCATCCTTAGCCAACATTTACTTAAATGAATGGGAGCAACCCTTCGGCGATCTCGAAAAAGCACCCGATCTCTGGCTCAGATATATAGATGACATTTTCGGCATTTGGAATTTCAGTGAAAGTGATTTTCTAACCTTTTGTAATTATGTAAATAACCGTTTTCCATCCATTTCTGTCACTTATCAGTATTCTACTAGCAGTATTAAGTTCTTAGACCTGGAATTGTACAAATCTGATACTAGTATTTTCCACCGTATTAGTTTTAAGGCTACAGACTCTTTTAAAATTTTGTCGCCTTTGTCTTACCATCCCCCACATGTATTTAGAAGTATATTACAAGGTGAACTTTACAGATGGTGTACCCGCAGCTCCACTTATGGCGACTTCAAGCAGACTATACATCATGTTACTCACCATTGGCGTAGACAGGGATATACCCGGTCCTCAATTCGCAACGCTGTGAAAAGTGTCTTAAAACTTACCTCCCGCTCTCCAAACAGTTGGCAAGCAGGTTTTTATCCATGCACAGAGAATTGTGAAATTTGTGTTTACGGTTTTTTTGCAAATTCCTTCACTGCAAAAAACCGGCAGTTTTCAGTTTTACATAGACTTACCTGTATCTCTTGTAATGTGATTTACGTGATTGAATGCAAGAAATGTGGTATCCGTTACGTTGGTGAAACTTCAAGACCTGTAAAAACCCGTATAAATGAACACCTACAAAGTATTCGAGCGTTACGCGATACTACTGTCTCACTACATTTTAACAGTACATGCACTTTACGTGATTTTTCCTTTTCGTGTCTCGAACAAGTCACGGATTTACATAGACGTAGAACAAAAGAAAGTTTATGGATGTCACGTTTGTCTACTATTGTACCAAATGGACTCAATGTTGTTACAAATAATGATGTCACGCTTAACCTCATTGTCCCGTACAGCAGTTGTAGTGTTTCAACTGTCAACATGTGTAAACGTCTGTTCAGTGATGTACGCGTTCGCGGCTCCTACCGAATGCACAGAAACTTACGATCTATGTTGAATTCTAATCGCTGACGCGATATATAAATGAAATCATCCTTTTGTTACTTGCTGGCCTATATTTCACGGAGTTGAAAAAGTATTGAATACGAAACCGGTCCTCCGATATTGTCTTTTTCCTCGCGAATAGAAGTTCGATATTTGGCTGGGAGTGGAGTGCGTGGCGCTTTCCTTGCGGGATTAAGTAGTAGTCACACTACTACTTCTACTAACTACTACTACTACTACTACTACTACTACTACTACTACTACTACTACTACTACTACTACTACTACTACTACTACTACTACTACTACTACTACTACTACTACTACTACTAACTACTACTACTACTACTACTACTACTACTACTACTACTACTACTACTACTACTACTACTACTACTACTACTACTACTACTACTACTACTACTACTACTACTAACTACTACTACTACTACTACTACTACTACTACTACTACTACTACTACTACTACTACTACTACTACTACTACTACTACTACTAACTACTACTACTACTACTACTACTACTACTACTAACTACTACTACTACTACTACTACTACTACTACTACTACTACTACTACTACTACTACTACTACTACTACTACTACTACTACTACTACTACTACTAACTACTACTACTACTACTACTACTACTACTACTACTACTACTACTACTACTACTACTACTACTACTACTACTACTACTACTACTACTACTACTACTACTACTACTACTACTACTACTACTACTACTAACTACTACTACTACTACTACTACTACTACTACTAACTACTACTACTACTACTACTACTACTACTACTACACTACTACTACTACTACTACTACTACTACTACTACTACTACTACTACTACTACTACTACTACTAACTACTACTACTACTACTACTACTACTACTACTACTACTACTACTACTACTACTACTACTACTACTACTACTACTAACTACTACTACTACTACTACTACTACTACTACTACTACTACTACTACTACTACTACTACTACTACTACTACTACTACTACTACTACTACTACTACTACTACTACTACTACTACTACTACTACTACTACTACTACTACTACTACTACTACTACTACTACTACTACTACTACTACTACTAGTGTCCGTGTCCGTGTTTTTATAGTGTCCGTGCTAACCTTAGAAAGTGTAAAGCATGTTATTCTAGAGACAATCTTCATCCTTCTGAAAGGAAGGAACTCGAACGACTTCAATCCGAAAATTCCATTGTTATTTCCCCGGCTGACAAAGGCGGAAAATGGTTAATTGTTTCAAAAGATGACTATGATAGTGAAGCTTTTCGTCAACTCTCTGATCCGGAATTTTATACGCCACTGTTTGAGAGTTCCTCTCATAGTATTCGTCTCAGACTTAACAATTTTCTGTCGTACCTTTATTGTAAACGTTTTTTGTCAAAAAGAGAATTCTTGGCTCTTAGACCTGTCGAAAATCACTCTAATCGTCGTTTCTATCTGTTACCGAAAATTCACAAATCTGACTGGGGTAATCCTCACATGCCTCCGGGACGTCCTATCATTTCGGACATCAATAGTCTTACTCGCAGTTGTGCGACTTACATAGAAACTTTCCTGGCACCTTTGGCGAGAGAGACTCCGAGTTATGTGCGTGATTCACTACATGTTACTTCCATCCTTAAGAACGTAACTGTCTCTGAATCTACCATACTTTTTACTATGGACATATCATCGCTGTATACAAACATTCCTATAGAAGACGGTGTTGCAGCAGTGAGTCGAGCTTTTCTGAGACATGAGAACTGTGGTCGTCCTGATTTGACAATTTTGTCTATGTTGAAAATTATATTGTGTAATAACGAATTTACCTTCCGTGGCGAACAATTTCTACAGAAAAAAGGTGTGGCAATGGGATGTGCTTTTGGCTCATCCTTAGCCAACATTTACTTAAATGAATGGGAGCAACCCTTCGGCGATCTCGAAAAAGCACCCGATCTCTGGCTCAGATATATAGATGACATTTTCGGCATTTGGAATTTCAGTGAAAGTGATTTTCTAACCTTTTGTAATTATGTAAATAACCGTTTTCCATCCATTTCTGTCACTTATCAGTATTCTACTAGCAGTATTAAGTTCTTAGACCTGGAATTGTACAAATCTGATACTAGTATTTTCCACCGTATTAGTTTTAAGGCTACAGACTCTTTTAAAATTTTGTCGCCTTTGTCTTACCATCCCCCACATGTATTTAGAAGTATATTACAAGGTGAACTTTACAGATGGTGTACCCGCAGCTCCACTTATGGCGACTTCAAGCAGACTATACATCATGTTACTCACCATTGGCGTAGACAGGGATATACCCGGTCCTCAATTCGCAACGCTGTGAAAAGTGTCTTAAAACTTACCTCCCGCTCTCCAAACAGTTGGCAAGCAGGTTTTTATCCATGCACAGAGAATTGTGAAATTTGTGTTTACGGTTTTTTTGCAAATTCCTTCACTGCAAAAAACCGGCAGTTTTCAGTTTTACATAGACTTACCTGTATCTCTTGTAATGTGATTTACGTGATTGAATGCAAGAAATGTGGTATCCGTTACGTTGGTGAAACTTCAAGACCTGTAAAAACCCGTATAAATGAACACCTACAAAGTATTCGAGCGTTACGCGATACTACTGTCTCACTACATTTTAACAGTACATGCACTTTACGTGATTTTTTCCTTTTCGTGTCTCGAACAAGTCACGGATTTACATAGACGTAGAACAAAAGAAAGTTTATGGATGTCACGTTTGTCTACTATTGTACCAAATGGACTCAATGTTGTTACAAATAATGATGTCACGCTTAACCTCATTGTCCCGTACAGCAGTTGTAGTGTTTCAACTGTCAACATGTGTAAACGTCTGTTCAGTGATGTACGCGTTCGCGGCTCCTACCGAATGCACAGAAACTTACGATCTATGTTGAATTCTAATCGCTGACGCGATATATAAATGAAATCATCCTTTTGTTACTTGCTGGCCTATATTTCACGGAGTTGAAAAAGTATTGAATACGAAAACCGGTCCTCCGATATTGTCTTTTTCCTCGCGAATAGAAGTTCGATATTTGGCTGGGAGTGGAGTGCGTGGCGCTTTCATTGCGGGATTAAGTAGTAGTCACACTACTACTTCTACTAACTACTACTACTACTACTACTACTAACTACTACTACTACTAACTACTACTACTACTACTACTACTACTACTACTACTACTACTACTACTACTACTAACTACTACTACTACTACTACTACTACTACTACTACTACTACTACTACTACTACTACTACTACTACTACTACTACTACTACTACTACTACTACTACTACTACTACTACTACTACTACTAC
Source organism: Prostheceraeus crozeri (assembly GCA_907163375.1). NCBI lineage: Eukaryota > Metazoa > Platyhelminthes > Polycladida > Euryleptidae > Prostheceraeus > Prostheceraeus crozeri. Next base: position 178,631 of record CAJQUW010015840.1, on the reverse strand, counting down.
TACTACTACTACTACTAACTACTACTACTACTACTACTACTACTACTACTACTACTACTACTACTACTACTACTACTACTACTACTACTAACTACTACTACTACTACTACTACTACTACTACTACTACTACTACTACTACTACTACTACTACTACTACTACTACTACTACTACTACTACTACTACTACTACTACTACTACTACTACTACTACTACTACTACTACTACTACTACTACTACTACTACTACTACTACTACTACTACTACTACTACTACTACTACTACTACTACTACTACTACTACTACAACTACTACTACTACTACTACTACTACTACTACTACTACTACTACTACTACTACTACTACTACAACAACAACTACTACTACTACTACTACTACTACTACTACTACTACTACTACTACTACTACTACTACTACTACTACTACTACTACTACTACTACTACTACTACTACTACTACTACACTACTACTACTACTACTACTACTACTACTACTACTACTACTAACTACTACTACTACTACTACTACTACTACTACTACTACTACTACTACTACTACTACTATCCATGCACAGAGAATTGTGAAATTTGTGTTCACGGTTTCTTTGCAAATTCCTTCACTGCAAAAAATCGGCAGGTTTCAGTTTTACATAGACTTACCTGCATCTCTTGTAGTGTGATTTACGTGATTGAATGCAAGAAATGTGGTATCCGTTACGTTGGTGAAACTTCAAGACCTGTAAAAACCCGTATAAATGAACACCTACAAAGTATTCGAGCGTTACGCGATACTACTGTCCCACTACATTTTAACAGTACATGCACTTTACGTGATTTTTCCTTTTCGTGTCTCGAACAAGTTACTGATTTACATAGACTTAGAACAAAGAAAGTTTATGGATGTCTCGTTTGTCTACTATTGTACCAAATGGACTCAATGTTGTTACAAATAATGATGTCACGCTTAACCTCATTGTCCCGTAAAGCAGGTGTAGTGTTTCAACTGTCAACATGTGTAAACGTCTGTTCAGTGATGTACGCGTTCGCGGCTCCTACCGAATGCACAGAAACTTACGATCTATGTTGAATTCTAATCGCTGACGCGATATATAAATGAAATCATCCTTTTGTTACTTGCTGGCCTGTACTTCACGGAGTTGAAAAAGTTTTGAATACGAAACCGGTCCTCCGATATTGTCTTTTTCCTCGCGAATAGAAGTTCGATATTTGGCTGGGAGTGGAGTGCGTGGCGCTTTCCTTGCGGGATTAAGTAGTAGTCATACTACTACTCCTACCAACTCCTACTACTACTACTACTACTCATAATGAACAATCTTGCTGGCCTGTATTTTCGGAGTTGATAGAGCATTAAAAGTGAAACCGGTCCTCCGTCAATTTGCCTTTCTGTTTTTTCGCTTGTCCGATATTTGAGAGGGGGAGGAGTGCGTGGCACTTTTCCTTTGTGAATAAGTAGTGGTCGGAAGACTATTACTTCTACTATTGCTATTAGCCCAGGACACCTCTTCTCGATGACTCGGACATTCTACAACGGACAACACACATCTCGATGGCATGTACATGGTCCTGTAAGTGGTCACCGCGCCCAGTCATATGGAAGGCGTCGGGATGTAGCTGCTGACCAGACCAGAGGCCGCCAATGGACGGTAAAGCAAGAGCGTGATACTCGTACTCATCAACACGCTATCCCGCCTGCGTATTTTTTTATTACGCGATTGCATTTTTCTATCGTTAAATCGATGCATCATTGCAATCAACTACGCGGTGGTTTACCTCCATCTCTACAGAGTCACGGTCTTACAATTGAGACATTTTGCTGTTCTGCTATTGTTAACACCACATGCATTGTTAAAATATGTTCACTGCAGCTTGTCCATTCACATTTGTATCTACCGGTCTAAAGGTAAGACTATCCGGGTAATGTAACGTTTTTCTCCTACGTGAACTGCTTTAAATATGTCTTGTAGGCCCCGAAGAAGACTGATAGTCGAAATATTGGCCGATTAAATATAAGTGCTTCATATAGCTTCAGTTGTTCTGTGCCTACTCGGAGCGAGTGACATGCGTTCTCGCTTTACTTTTCACTCTACTACACGTCCTGAGCCCGACGTTGTCCGGAACAACTCAACTCGATATACCCCATCTTCCGACTACACCACCGTAAGTTCCTGCTCTTCGTCTATCCTCGGTCCTGCTCCAGTTCCTGCTTGGCGGCAGCCTCAGTACTCAAGTTCCTACCCTTCTGCGCACCTCTAACCTCCCTTCAATCTCTGTGAAAATCTCCACATCTACCCTTCATCATCTTGTGTCTCAAATGTGAATAATAATACTCCATCATCAAGTCTTCCAGGCTCTTGGAGACTTTCACAGACTACGCAAACTCTTCTCAGATCAACTGAAAATCCTTCGCCTGGCTGGGTTCCTGCAGACATCCCCTCTCAAGATACTGTGATTGCTGCTGAGTTTCCTACTCCTATCAGATCCAGTTCAAGTGCTCGTCATTTTCGCCCAGAAGTAACCTTTGGACGGTCACGTAAGATCCCTGAAGCTTATTTTCGCTTTACTAAATTACACTTTATCGTAATTAAAAGCCTTCATCATCTGAACTGTTTAAAATCAGGTTTACCACCATCGATTTCACGTTTTCGTTTAAATCTTGCCGCTTTCCTAAACCCTGCATTTGTTAACTCATCCTTCAAGGACGCTGCTGGTCAGCTTGCTAATAGTTGGGCGACCTCTGCTCTTAAAGCTCTGAAAACCCACTATTATACTGTTCTGTATGAAGCTATTAGTACTTTATCCCAGGCGACTATTCCTGATCATATACTGCGTGATTCGTTATACCTTTCTATCTCTTGGGCTAGTAGTTCGTCAGGCATCTCAGCGGATTCTTAGCACTGGAAGATCAATTCTTTTCTCTGAGCACCGATGTTATTCGATGACGTCCAACATTTCAGCTGGTGAAACCAGAGAATTGAACTTTTTAATGCGTGATCCCCATGTAACCGTCAGACCTGCAGATAAGGGAGGTAGATGGGTCGTTATGAATACGTCTGATTATTCTGCCGAGTGTCTACGTCAGCTGAATGATACGAACTTCTACCGGCCTTTAGCCTCTACCATCACCAATGACACGACAGCTGAGGTTCAGACTATTCTCACGCGCTTGTTGCAGTCTTCATCCATCAATAGAAAAGAGTACAGGTTCCTCCTGCCACCGTTGGACCCAAAGCCCCGACGTTTTCACATTCTTCCCAAGATTCATAAAAAAGAATGGATCAGCCCGCTTACTCCTCCTGGTAGACCTATTGTTGCCGACGTGCGAAGTGCTGTGGCTCGAATGGTGGACTTTTATCTTCAGCCTGTGGTCTCCTCACTACCCAGCTACCTAGTGGACTCACAACATCTCATCGGCATTTTGCGCACTACGTCGATCAACTCAGATTCTCTCCTCTGTACCATGGATGTCCGTGCTCTTTATACAAGCGTCCCAATAGATGAGGGGGTACAGCGTGTGGAACGGGCCTTCGCACATCATCCGGACCACCGAAGACCAGATAGTGATATCTTGCGCTTACTCAGACTGTGTCTCACGTCTAATGACTTCGTATACAATGATTCCTCATATCTGCAAGTTTCAGGGGTTGCGATGGGAAAGTGTTTTGGCGGAAGTTTTGCTGGCCTCTATCTCGGCGAGTGGGAATCGCAGATTTTCTCGGGATATCCTTTCATTCCGAGGATTTGGAAGCGATTCCAGGATGATATATTTTTTATATGGGATCATGGTATACAGAATTTAAATTCACTTTTGCAGTTCATAAATGCTCTGGATCCATGTATACAGGTTGACCTGACATGGAGTGCTGATCGTGTGACATTCCTGGATTTGGATATTTACCGTGTCAATGATGTCAATTTGGGTCATTGCATTGCGAACAAAACCGACGGACTGCCATGTGATGCTGCCGCGTTCTTCTCATCATCCTCCCCATGTATATCGTGGAGTGATGTTCTCTCACATACTGCGCTGGGCCACAAGATCCTCTTCTCGTAGTGATTTTGATGAGATTTGCTCCAGAGTTTTCCCTTTGTGGCGTTCGCAAGGGGTCACTCGTTCGGATATTCGCAACGCACTCTCTCATATGTTTAATCTCACTTGTCTTCAACCTCATTGGTCACCTGGTTTTCAAAAGTGTCATGGGACAAGGTGTAATGCTTGTATGTACGCTAATGAATGCTCTGTCATAAGATCTTGCTCTAATAGTCGAATTTATCCTATTCTTTATAATTTCTCCTGTTCGACATCTCATTGCATTTATGTCATTTCTTGTGATATTTGTCTTAAGATGTATGTTGGGCAAACCAGCCGACCTGTCCAGATTCGCATCAGTGAACATGTCAGGGACATTAGAAACAACAATGCCGATTCACCGTTGTCGGATCATTTTACGTCATCATGCACTCTTCGAAATCTACGTTATTGTGTGATTGACCGGTCATTTTCTGACTCCACGAGACGTCTGAAGGAGTCGACCTGGATCAATCGTCTTAAATCCTTTATCCCAACCGGTTTTAACAGAAACCGAGGGGATCCAGGTCGTTTCCTTAATTTGGTTAGCGTCAAGTCAGCTTGTACGGATCGCTTAAATTCTGCTGTGCGTAGACATCTTCAATCCGTGCCGTCTTTACCTCCAATGCGTGTATCGTATTCGACCGACCGCAATCTAGCATCTCTCTTGCGTTGATTAATGAATTTAAATTCTTTATTCTTCATTAATAATCATTAAAAATTTCATCACTCTCCTTTTTTTCACTTAGCATTCTCACTTGTACATGTACATTCATTTTATCAAATTTTATGAATTCTTGAAGCTTTTATGAATTGTATATAGCAGCATTGAATGCATTTTTGTAAATTGTTTAATGTTATCGGATGTTTTATTGTATTATTGTTGCAATTTAGTGCTTCTAGCAATGAACAATGACGTTGCAGATATCATGGTTCTGCATTTTCCTTTCATGACGTCCAGAACATAAACTGTCCGCTCTGTTAAATCGATATTGTGTATATGTAGCGTGCATCAGCTTTGTACATTCACTTTAACTTTTGACGCCATTGATAAAGTTTGCAAGACGAAATCGCGATCTGGCGCATAACTCTCGTTTTCCTTCGAGTAGGGTTAGATCGGGGAATAGAGCGCGAGGCCCGCCGCGACTTCATCGTCGCGGCTTCTCATATTACAATACTGCCAGCTCTGAGCCTGTCCCCCATTCTTTCCCTTACACTAACGCCGTACAAGCTGATGCTCTTCTATCTCGTGTACCGACAATGTTTGACCGTCACCATCCAAGCAATTTATCATCGTCTTCCTCGATTCTCGATCCAGCTCCGGTGTTTTCAGCTGTCTCTGGTCAGCCTCATCATGTGCTCCATCGCACTCAAGTAGAAAGACACCGAACATTTTGTCCTCCTTCACCCCTAAGATCTCCTCGTGTTCCATCGCAATTTTTCGACTTGACTAAGGCACATTTTAGGATCTTGAAAAGTTCACATCATATTGAGCAATTGGACATATGTACTCCTGCTACGTTGATTCGCACTCGTGGATACTTGCGTCAACTCCTACGCCCTGCGTTTGCTTCGGACCTTTTCTTCACAGAATCTCATCGCCTTGTTGATCAGTGGACCGAGGGGTCGCTTCGGTTGTTGAAGACTCACTACAGTTCTGTCTTGGAGTCTGCATTGCAAGAGATTTCTTCTATTGCGATGCCACAATTCGTTCTTGACACCTCGATCTCTCTGGTGTGTCACTGGGCTCGCAAGCAGCTTGGCAGGAAACTATCTGATATCACGTTAGATCATTCCATTTCTCTTATCCGTAGCAGCCAAAGGATTTTATCAGATCAGCCATCGCACCCTACGCTTGCGATGCCAACGTCGAGCAGTGCCTTCAATCATACCTCGGCCGGTGACTCGATTCTGTCTATTGAATCTGCACCTGCGGTAGTGGAGCTTGCTTCTGGTCCTTTTGACCTCATCTCATCTCATGATGACGAGGGAGACGACCAGGCTGATGTCCCGCGCCCTCTTGATTCTACCGTGGCTCGAACTGAGGAACATGACTCACCTACGGTTATTCAAGGTCCTTCCTCGGGCTCTTCTGCACTTCCTATTTCAACCTCACCTATTGACTCATCTTCTGACCGGTTGATTACAACGTCCAGCGTTACAGATTATAGTAGGACTGTTACAAGCCTTCTGTTTGGTGACTGCAATGTTGCATCTTTTGAGTCTCCAGGCTGCCGAACATTGGTGATTGAAAGTGGTCTGATATCCTCTTATCGTTCGTTTGCCAACCGATCTCTGACACCTTCTACCGATATTCAGAAGCTGGTAGTATGTCTCAATCATGTGGACTCCAGGAACCGGTTTGTGACTCTATCCACATCCCTTAAGAGTCTTTTGAGCAAATGCCGTGTGTTATTTCCCAACAGCGTTATTTTTGTGATACTTCCAGGTTTTCCTGGTGCATTAAGTGTGTCTGAACGAAGAAATCTTCAAGAGTTTTGTGCCTTTGTTAGAACCAAGCGTCCTTCCGGTTGTGTGGTTCTTTCAGCACCTCATCCTTTTGTCTGTGAAAGCAGAAATTGGTCTACGTCTACAAAGGCTAGTGTCTTTGCCTTGATTGCGCGCCATTTAAACTGACGTTCCCGACACTTCCTGCGCACGTAATGGACAGTGTATTTGTGCTTTCTTCAGATATCAAAATTTCTCCGGACCTCTTAACACTCTTCTCGAAGCCTCCGTCATTTATTCCTATCCCGGATAATTGTCCACACTTCCGCATATTTACTTATTTGGTGGATTTTGTTCGAAAGTTACAGTGGAGTGCATCATCTGTTGTATTTGACGGATCGAATGAAGCATCGAATCGTTTTGGCTTTAAATCATCCTATGCTTGGCCACCTTCTGGCCTTGTCTCAGCTTCAGTTCGTCAGGCATCTCAGCGGATTCTTAGCACTGGAAGATCAATTCTTTTCTCTGAGCACCGATGTTATTCGATGACGTCCAACATTTCAGCTGGTGAAACCAGAGAATTGAACTTTTTAATGCGTGATCCCCATGTAACCGTCAGACCTGCAGATAAGGGAGGTAGATGGGTCGTTATGAATACGTCTGATTATTCTGCCGAGTGTCTACGTCAGCTGAATGATACGAACTTCTACCGGCCTTTAGCCTCTACCATCACCAATGACACGACAGCTGAGGTTCAGACTATTCTCACGCGCTTGTTGCAGTCTTCATCCATCAATAGAAAAGAGTACAGGTTCCTCCTGCCACCGTTGGACCCAAAGCCCCGACGTTTTCACATTCTTCCCAAGATTCATAAAAAAGAATGGATCAGCCCGCTTACTCCTCCTGGTAGACCTATTGTTGCCGACGTGCGAACTGACACTAGTGCTGTGGCTCGAATGGTGGACTTTTATCTTCAGCCTGTGGTCTCCTCACTACCCAGCTACCTAGTGGACTCACAACATCTCATCGGCATTTTGCGCACTACGTCGATCAACTCAGATTCTCTCCTCTGTACCATGGATGTCCGTGCTCTTTATACAAGCGTCCCAATAGATGAGGGGGTACAGCGTGTGGAACGGGCCTTCGCACATCATCCGGACCACCGAAGACCAGATAGTGATATCTTGCGCTTACTCAGACTGTGTCTCACGTCTAATGACTTCGTATACAATGATTCCTCATATCTGCAAGTTTCAGGGGTTGCGATGGGAAAGTGTTTTGGCGGAAGTTTTGCTGGCCTCTATCTCGGCGAGTGGGAATCGCAGATTTTCTCGGGATATCCTTTCATTCCGAGGATTTGGAAGCGATTCCAGGATGATATATTTTTTATATGGGATCATGGTATACAGAATTTAAATTCACTTTTGCAGTTCATAAATGCTCTGGATCCATGTATACAGGTTGACCTGACATGGAGTGCTGATCGTGTGACATTCCTGGATTTGGATATTTACCGTGTCAATGATGTCAATTTGGGTCATTGCATTGCGAACAAACCGACGGACTGCCATGTGATGCTGCCGCGTTCTTCTCATCATCCTCCCCATGTATATCGTGGAGTGATGTTCTCTCACATACTGCGCTGGGCCACAAGATCCTCTTCTCGTAGTGATTTTGATGAGATTTGCTCCAGAGTTTTCCCTTTGTGGCGTTCGCAAGGGGTCACTCGTTCGGATATTCGCAACGCACTCTCTCATATGTTTAATCTCACTTGTCTTCAACCTCATTGGTCACCTGGTTTTCAAAAGTGTCATGGGACAAGGTGTAATGCTTGTATGTACGCTAATGAATGCTCTGTCATAAGATCTTGCTCTAATAGTCGAATTTATCCTATTCTTTATAATTTCTCCTGTTCGACATCTCATTGCATTTATGTCATTTCTTGTGATATTTGTCTTAAGATGTATGTTGGGCAAACCAGCCGACCTGTCCAGATTCGCATCAGTGAACATGTCAGGGACATTAGAAACAACAATGCCGATTCACCGTTGTCGGATCATTTTACGTCATCATGCACTCTTCGAAATCTACGTTATTGTGTGATTGACCGGTCATTTTCTGACTCCACGAGACGTCTGAAGGAGTCGACCTGGATCAATCGTCTTAAATCCTTTATCCCAACCGGTTTTAACAGAAACCGAGGGGATCCAGGTCGTTTCCTTAATTTGGTTAGCGTCAAGTCAGCTTGTACGGATCGCTTAAATTCTGCTGTGCGTAGACATCTTCAATCCGTGCCGTCTTTACCTCCAATGCGTGTATCGTATTCGACCGACCGCAATCTAGCATCTCTCTTGCGTTGATTAATGAATTTAAATTCTTTATTCTTCATTAATAATCATTAAAAATTTCATCACTCTCCTTTTTTTCACTTAGCATTCTCACTTGTACATGTACATTCATTTTATCAAATTTTATGAATTCTTGAAGCTTTTATGAATTGTATATAGCAGCATTGAATGCATTTTTGTAAATTGTTTAATGTTATCGGATGTTTTATTGTATTATTGTTGCAATTTAGTGCTTCTAGCAATGAACAATGACGTTGCAGATATCATGGTTCTGCATTTTCCTTTCATGACGTCCAGAACATAAACTGTCCGCTCTGTTAAATCGATATTGTGTATATGTAGCGTGCATCAGCTTTGTACATTCACTTTAACTTTTGACGCCATTGATAAAGTTTGCAAGACGAAATCGCGATCTGGCGCATAACTCTCGTTTTCCTTCGAGTAGGGTTAGATCGGGGAATAGAGCGCGAGGCCCGCCGCGACTTCATCGTCGCGGCTTCTCATATTACAATACTACTACTACTACTACTATCCATGCACAGAGAATTGTGAAATTTGTGTTCACGGTTTCTTTGCAAATTCCTTCACTGCAAAAAATCGGCAGGTTTCAGTTTTACATAGACTTACCTGCATCTCTTGTAGTGTGATTTACGTGATTGAATGCAAGAAATGTGGTATCCGTTACGTTGGTGAAACTTCAAGACCTGTAAAAACCCGTATAAATGAACACCTACAAAGTATTCGAGCGTTACGCGATACTACTGTCCCACTACATTTTAACAGTACATGCACTTTACGTGATTTTTCCTTTTCGTGTCTCGAACAAGTTACTGATTTACATAGACTTAGAACAAAGAAAGTTTATGGATGTCTCGTTTGTCTACTATTGTACCAAATGGACTCAATGTTGTTACAAATAATGATGTCACGCTTAACCTCATTGTCCCGTAAAGCAGGTGTAGTGTTTCAACTGTCAACATGTGTAAACGTCTGTTCAGTGATGTACGCGTTCGCGGCTCCTACCGAATGCACAGAAACTTACGATCTATGTTGAATTCTAATCGCTGACGCGATATATAAATGAAATCATCCTTTTGTTACTTGCTGGCCTGTACTTCACGGAGTTGAAAAAGTTTTGAATACGAAACCGGTCCTCCGATATTGTCTTTTTCCTCGCGAATAGAAGTTCGATATTTGGCTGGGAGTGGAGTGCGTGGCGCTTTCCTTGCGGGATTAAGTAGTAGTCATACTACTACTCCTACCAACTCCTACTACTACTACTACTACTCATAATGAACAATCTTGCTGGCCTGTATTTTCGGAGTTGATAGAGCATTAAAAGTGAAACCGGTCCTCCGTCAATTTGCCTTTCTGTTTTTTTCGCTTGTCCGATATTTGAGAGGGGGAGGAGTGCGTGGCACTTTTCCTTTGTGAATAAGTAGTGGTCGGAAGACTATTACTTCTACTATTGCTATTAGCCCAGGACACCTCTTCTCGATGACTCGGACATTCTACAACGGACAACACACATCTCGATGGCATGTACATGGTCCTGTAAGTGGTCACCGCGCCCAGTCATATGGAAGGCGTCGGGATGTAGCTGCTGACCAGACCAGAGGCCGCCAATGGACGGTAAAGCAAGAGCGTGATACTCGTACTCATCAACACGCTATCCCGCCTGCGTATTTTTTTATTACGCGATTGCATTTTTCTATCGTTAAATCGATGCATCATTGCAATCAACTACGCGGTGGTTTACCTCCATCTCTACAGAGTCACGGTCTTACAATTGAGACATTTTGCTGTTCTGCTATTGTTAACACCACATGCATTGTTAAAATATGTTCACTGCAGCTTGTCCATTCACATTTGTATCTACCGGTCTAAAGGTAAGACTATCCGGGTAATGTAACGTTTTTCTCCTACGTGAACTGCTTTAAATATGTCTTGTAGGCCCCGAAGAAGACTGATAGTCGAAATATTGGCCGATTAAATATAAGTGCTTCATATAGCTTCAGTTGTTCTGTGCCTACTCGGAGCGAGTGACATGCGTTCTCGCTTTACTTTTCACTCTACTACACGTCCTGAGCCCGACGTTGTCCGGAACAACTCAACTCGATATACCCCATCTTCCGACTACACCACCGTAAGTTCCTGCTCTTCGTCTATCCTCGGTCCTGCTCCAGTTCCTGCTTGGCGGCAGCCTCAGTACTCAAGTTCCTACCCTTCTGCGCACCTCTAACCTCCCTTCAATCTCTGTGAAAATCTCCACATCTACCCTTCATCATCTTGTGTCTCAAATGTGAATAATAATACTCCATCATCAAGTCTTCCAGGCTCTTGGAGACTTTCACAGACTACGCAAACTCTTCTCAGATCAACTGAAAATCCTTCGCCTGGCTGGGTTCCTGCAGACATCCCCTCTCAAGATACTGTGATTGCTGCTGAGTTTCCTACTCCTATCAGATCCAGTTCAAGTGCTCGTCATTTTCGCCCAGAAGTAACCTTTGGACGGTCACGTAAGATCCCTGAAGCTTATTTTCGCTTTACTAAATTACACTTTATCGTAATTAAAAGCCTTCATCATCTGAACTGTTTAAAATCAGGTTTACCACCATCGATTTCACGTTTTCGTTTAAATCTTGCCGCTTTCCTAAACCCTGCATTTGTTAACTCATCCTTCAAGGACGCTGCTGGTCAGCTTGCTAATAGTTGGGCGACCTCTGCTCTTAAAGCTCTGAAAACCCACTATTATACTGTTCTGTATGAAGCTATTAGTACTTTATCCCAGGCGACTATTCCTGATCATATACTGCGTGATTCGTTATACCTTTCTATCTCTTGGGCTAGTAAACAATTACGTAGAAAGCTGAAAGACTTTGTCTTAGATCATGCCCTTACTGTGCTTCACCGTCTCAATTCTTCAAATGGGACAGACGTTTCCATGGATTATGTTATGTCTTTCGGTAACAATGTAGTTGTCCGTCCTGATGACGACAATCCTTCCACTTCTTTTTCTGGCAGTCGTTCGCAGACATTAACTATTGAAGCTTCGGAAATGTCTGCATCCACTGTCCCATGTGGTAATCCGAATATCGAGACTAATTCTGTTCATATTCCATTGTCCGTTGAACGTCCTACTGATAATGTTAGTCGTTCCTCTACTCCTTCGGTTCCACCTATTATGACGTCTAATCCTACTTCAGACCCTACCGATGAAGCTCAGCATTCTGTCTCTGTGTCCCAGATGAGACTTCTCCAACTGAATCTGTTTCTAACCTCATCAGACCTTCCGTTCTCATTTTGGGAGATAGCAATCTCTCTGGTTTCACCAACTCTAGCTGCTTCGTTCATGCGCCTCCTACCGGTCGCCTTTCTAATCTACGTGTTTGGGTTACTACCTCTATGTCACCCTCATCTCAATTTTGTAAGGTTTTCTTGTGCTTGAGCACTCTTGATCGTAACAACCGTCTCACTACCTTAACTACTACCGTGAAAAGTCTGTTAAGTAAATGTCATGTCTTATTTCCTAATGCTATTCTTTTTTTCATCCTTTGCGGTATTGGAAATGACTTTTCACCCTCTCAGCGAGCCACCTTCTCTGATTTCTTTGCTTTTCTTCGTTCGAAGCATCCTTCTAAGTGCATTGTTCTTCCCGCACCCACTGGATTTTCTTATTCTGGTAATGTTTGGGATGAATCCTCCAAATCTGCTGTATATGATCTTATTCGACGTCATTTAAACTCTCCTATCCGAGTCTAACAGACCACCAGCTCGATTCTTGTTGTATTCTAACTCACAACTTAACCGTTTCACAAGACATCCTTTCCCTCTTTTCTAGGCCTCCAGCTTTCATTCCCACACCTCAATTGTGTAATCATCATATCGTTTTTTCATTTTGTCGTTGATTTTGTCCGAAAATTTCAGTGGCGTTATGTCTCATTCAGCTCCAATCATTCGCATCCTTGTCGCTTTGGTATAACGAAATCCTCCCGTTGGGCACCTCCCGGATTGGTCCCTAGTAGGATCAAATCTCTTTCATCTACTATACTTTCCGCTGCGAGAACTTTACTTTTTGAAAGTCATGCTTGTTACAGTAGATCCAATTTGACGCCTGAAGAGAATGCCACATTGTCTACTCTTCGATCCGACAACTCAATCACTATCCGGCCCTGCGAAAAAGGAGGTCGTTGGGTGATTTCTGACTGAGTGAGCTTTACCGTGCCGAATGCTTGCGGCTTCTCAATGACAATGCTTTTTATATGTCAATTCCTGAGCCCGTATCTCCTCATTTCTCCTCCGAGATAGATATTATATTAAGTGATTTACTCGCTCGTGAATTCATTAACAGACGTGAATTTCGTTTTCTCACTTCTGATCGTTCTACTCAACCCCGTTATTTCAATATTCTTCCCAAACTTCATAAACAAATTTGGCCCAATGTGTGTATGCCACCCGGTCGTCCGATAGTCGCAGACGTGAATACCAACACGAGCCAAATTTCTCGCGTCATCGAGTTTTTCTCTTTCCTCTTATCGCAAAACTTGACAGTTTCCTTCTAGATTCGAATCATCTAATTGCAGCACTACATTCTGTGAACCTTGAAGAAAATTCTTTGTTTTGCACCCTTGATGTCCGCAGTCTTTATACCAATGTCCCTATTGATGCTGGTATAAATCGAGTTTCCCGCGCTTTTCAAATGTCACCTGATCCCCGTCGTCCTGATCGTGATATCCTCCGTCTTCTTCGCATCTGTCTTACTAATAATGACTTTATCTTCGAGGACAGTTGGTGGCTGCAGACCTCAGGTGTAGCCATGGGCAAAGCGTTCGGTGGATCATTCGCTGGTTTATACCTTGGTGAATGGGAGCGTGAGGCTCTCGATTCTTTTCCTCTTCGTCCCCGTGTCTGGCTGCGTTTTCAGGACGATATTTTTACTGTCTGGGATCATAATATTGATTCCTTGAACGCCTTTGTTTCCCACCTCAACTCGCGCGATCCCAATATCCAAGTTGATATGAATTTTCACCTCAACATCATCCGTTTTCTCGACTTAGAACTTTATCGATCGAATTTGTCGACCTCTCCTTCACCTATTGGCTATCGCATTGGCTTTAAAGATACTCATAGCCACAATATTCTTCCAAACTCCTCGCATCATGCCTCTCATGTCCATCGTGGCGTGATTTTCTCACAAAGTTTGAGATGGGCTACTCATTCCTATACAAAAAGAGATTTTGATAACGTTTGTAAACTGGTTTTCCCTCGTTGGCGTTCACAAAAGATTACGAGGTCTCTGATTCGTAACTGCCGCAATCGTGTTTTCCGGGTGACAGGTTTAATGCCTAACTGGAACCCTGGTTTTTCTGCTTGCGACGGTCGTCGCTGTAGCGCTTGTAGATATGTTTTAACTCGCAATACCTTTTCTAGTCCTCATGCTAGTTTTATCCAACGTATACCGTTCCATTTATCTTGCGACTCTTTTAATTGTATTTACATGATCTCTTGCCATCGCTGTAATGCTTTCTATGTTGGTCAGACTTCAAATATTTTACGCATCCGTATTACTCAGCATATCCGCGATATCTTGAATCCGTCCAGTATCACTCCTGTTGCTCTCTATTTTAAGACTACCTGTTCTTTGGATGATTTTTATTTTTTCGCTTTTGACCGTTGCTCCTCTGCTGATGATTTGTTGATTAAAGAAGATAAATGGATTCATCGTTTGAATGCCTGTGTCACTCCTGGTCTAAATACTTTAAGTCATGCCCCTTCAAATAAGCTGAATCTCGTAACTTTTCCTAGTGACTGTACTTCGAGATTGAACAGTGTGATTCGCCGTTGCTGCTCTGACGCTGGTTTACCACCCGTGAGACTGTGCTATAAAAAGAACAAAAAATTATCATCTTTACTACGTTAGCTTCCCTTATCATCGGATTCTCCATTTGTCGGACAGTTCATTTATACATTTCCTTCCAGTGCTTTTCGATACATGTCATGATGTCACATTGTCATTCTATTTCGAGATCCATACAACAGAGATTTCTATGATTCGATTTTGTCATCCTCGCTATGTCACGGTCTTACAATTGAGACATTTTGCTGTTCTGCTATTGTTAACACCACATGCATTGTTAAAATATGTTCACTGCAGCTTGTCCATTCACATTTGTATCTACCGGTCTAAAGGTAAGACTATCCGGGTAATGCAACGTTTTTCTCCTACGTGAACTGCTTTAAATATGTCTTGTAGGCCCCGAAGAAGACTGATAGTCGAAATATTGGCCGATTAAATATAAGTGCTTCATATAGCTTCAGTTGTTCTGTGCCTACTCGGAGCGAGTGACATGCGTTCTCGCTTTACTTTTCACTCTACTACTACTACTACTATCTATGCACAGAGAATTGTGAAATTTGTGTTCACGGTTTCTTTGCAAATTCCTTCACTGCAAAAAATCGGCAGTTTTCAGTTTTACATAGACTTACCTGCATCTCTTGTAATGTGATTTACGTGATTGAATGCAAGAAATGTGGTATCCGTTACGTTGGTGAAACTTCAAGACCTGTAAAAACCCGTATAAATGAACACCTACAAAGTATTCGAGCGTTACGCGATACTACTGTCCCACTACATTTTAACAGTACATGCACTTTACGTGATTTTTCTTTTTCGTGTCTCGAACAAGTTACTGATTTACATAGACTTAGAACAAAGAAAGTTTATGGATGTCTCGTTTGTCTACTATTGTACCAAATGGACTCAATGTTGTTACAAATAATGATGTCACGCTTAACCTCATTGTCCCGTAAAGCAGGTGTAGTGTTTCAACTGTCAACATGTGTAAACGTCTGTTCAGTGATGTACGCGTTCGCGGCTCCTACCGAATGCACAGAAACTTACGATCTATGTTGAATTCTAATCGCTGACGCGATATATAAATGAAATCATCCTTTTGTTACTTGCTGGCCTGTACTTCACGGAGTTGAAAAAGTTTTGAATACGAAACCGGTCCTCCGATATTGTCTTTTTCCTCGCGAATAGAAGTTCGATATTTGGCTGGGAGTGGAGTGCGTGGCGCTTTCCTTGCGGGATTAAGTAGTAGTCATACTACTACTCCTACCAACTACTACTACTACTACTACTCATAATGGACAATCTTGCTGGCCTGTATTTTCGGAGTTGATAAAGCATTAAAAGTGAAACCGGTCCTCCGTCAATTTGCCTTTCTGTTTTTTCGCTTGTCCGATATTTGAGAGGGGGAGGAGTGCGTGGCACTTTTCCTTTGTGAATAAGTAGTGGTCGGAAGACTACTACTTCTACTATTGCTATTAGCCCAGGACACCTCTTCTCGATGACTCGGACATTCTACAACGGACAACACACATCTCGATGGCATGTACATGGTCCTGTAAGTGGTCACCGCGCCCAGTCATATGGAAGGCGTCGGGATGTAGCTGCTGACCAGACCAGAGGCCGCCAATGGACGACACAGCAAGAGCGTGATACTCGTACCCATCAACACGCTATCCCGCCTGCGTATTTTTTTATTATACGATTGCATTTTTCTATCGTTAAATCGATGCATCATTGCAATCAACTACGCGGTGGTTTACCTCCATCTCTACAGAAGAAGTCCAAAATCTTACAAGATTCTATCAGGCCAGCTTTCATGAGCGACTGTTTTACAGCTTCAATGGCTGGCATCACAAACCAATGGAGTGATGCTGTACTTGCCGCACTGAGACAACACTACTCGTCGAAGATCCAAGAATCGTTGGCAACCTTGTCTGTCCCTGCAATGCCTGCAACTCTCATGGACAAGTCAATCGCGGTCGTCACCAAGTGGGCCAAACGTCAGTTACAGGCGAAGTTGACTGACGATGAGCTGGACGAATCCTTGTCTCTGATTCGTGCCCATCAATCGTTAACCGAGGAGGCAGTCCCAATTGCAACAAGAGCCGAAAAGTCTTCCCCCTGCTCCCTTTCGGTGTTGATGGATACCGCGACTCAAACGGACGCTCCGGATTCTTCGGCTTCGAACGGACAAGCCCTTACAGGGGCAACCCCAATTCGTACCGCAATGGTGGTCACCGCTACGGTTGAGAGGCGTCCATCTTCTCCATCAGCCTCTTCCAATCCTTCGAATCTGGTGGTGGACGATGTCGGTGACATTCTCGTTGTGGAAGATTTCAATGCCGTGAAGGTTCCCTACAATGTCGAGGATGCAGAAATGGCTTCCTCAGCAGCAGTGGATTCCTCTCCAGTTGTTGGTGAACCTACCGTGGATTTGGACCTCTCCCCTCAACCTTCTTCACGAGGTGCTGTTACGCTCAGGCAGACTGATATCTTCGGGCACGCTTTACAGGACCGAAAGACCAGGGGTGCGGAGCGGGAAGACGTGCGATCCCAACTGGATACCAGCAAGCCAAACATCGTCTTCGGGGATGCCAACCTGGAGAAATTCAGGTCGGATGGTACCTTCGTGAGGGCAGAAAGTCAAGGTCGTCTCAACTTCTTCAAGAATCTCATCCAGGGGTGCATTGAAATGTGCGAAAATGTGCAAAATTTCATCCTTTGTCTTTCTCTTCTTGATAAAAATAATAAGCCTTTAACGAATTTCAATGCATTTAGGACCACGATGTACGCGGCCAAGAAAGTTTTTCCGAAAGCTAAGCTTTACGTTCTTTTGAGTGGTCCTCCCGATAGTTCGAGTGCTGCTATTAATAATATATGTGAATTGAATAATCTTATTAAGAGTCGCACTCCGGCCGGTTGTGAAATTATCAACAAACCTGATGTTTTTGATGTCGTGAACGACTCGTGGAGTAATGAGACTAGGGCTTTGATTTTTGAAACACTAAGGAATTTTTTAGTGTAACGTCTAGTCCTCAAGTCAGTAATGTTTTTGATAATCAAGCCGCTTGTATTACAGCTAGTAATTTAATTTGTACTGACTCTACTTAGTCTTTTAGGTCACTCGGTTAAATTTATCCCTACGCCTACTAGGTGTTGTCATAAAGCCATTTTACAGGGTGTTACAGACTTACTCCGTAAATATAAATGGAGTACAATTTTCCGCAATAGAAATAATTATGTTAAGAAAAACTTTTTGTCTAGTAGTGGGGCAGAACCTCCTGCTAAGCGTGTGGGTCGAGCTGTCCATCGAAAATGTAATCGTATTTTTTATACTTTACGTGCAAAACTTGTACAATGTAAAGGATGTTTTCCTGATGACAATCTTTGTGTTTCGGAAAGGTATGAACTTGAAAGACTTTCTTCTAACAACTCTATAGTTGTTTCACCAGTTGATAAAGGTGGGAAATGGTTCATCGTTTCGAAGCAAGACTATGATGCTGAAGCTTTTCTTCAGCTCTCAGACGGTGTTTTTTACAAACCTATGGAAGTTGGTGCTACTTTGAATACCAGACAAAGACTATTCAGCCTTCTCTCTCACTTGTACAGTAAACGTTTTTTGTCTAGGAGAGAATTTTTGGCTCTTCAGCCTAAGTCTGATGCATCTGAAAGACGTTTCTACCTGTTACCTAAAATACATGAAAGTAATTGGAGTAACCCCGCTATGCCCCCTGGGCGTCCTATCGTTTCGGACATTAATAGCATTTCGCGTAATTGTGCTTCTTATATTGAAATGTTTCTTGCTCCTATCGCAAAAAACAATCCTAATTATGTTCGTAAATCTTTGCACGTTGTGTCGCTTTTAAAGAATTTTGAGATTTGTGACAATACAATTTTTTTCACGATGGACATCAAATCACTGTATACTAACATTCCTATCGACGATAGTGTGGCAGCCGTCGGTCGTGCTTTTTTGAAGTTTAAGGACGCTGATCGCCCGGACTTGACCATTTTATCCATGCTGAAAGTAATTCTTCATAATAATGACTTTGCGTTTCGTGGTGAGAGATTTATCCAGACGAAAGGTGTAGCTATGGGTTGTGCTTTTGCGGCCTCACTGGCTAATATTTATTTGAATGAATGGGAAGAAAGTTTTCTTACTCGTAGGAAGGCACCTGGTCTTTGGTTAAGATATATCGACGATGTGTTCTGAGTGTGGAATTTTAGTGAAAATGACTTTATTTCTTTTTGCACCTTTGTTGATAATCATTACCCGTCCATTTCTATCAATTATCAATTTTCTAAAGACAGTATTAGATTCCTTGATTTGGAATTATACAAATGTAATAGCAGTATTTTCCATCGTATCGGCTTTAAGCCTACAGACTCTTTTAGAATTTTGTCAACTGCATCATATCACCCTCCCCATGTATTTAAAGGTATTTTACACGGTGAGCTTTTTCGGTGGTGTACTCGTAGCTCTACTTTTAAGGATTTTATGAATACTGTACATATCGTGACCCCTCAATGGCGCAAGCAGGGTTATACTAGTAGTAAGCAAAACTCCACCACTGGACCGCGCAAGATGGCCGCCGTCGCTGACGTCCCCCCCTCCTGTCCGTCGAGTCGGTCGTGGTGTGCCGCCGTGTTGCTTCGAGTCTGACGTCCCCCCCCTCCTGTCCGTCGAGTCGGTCGTGGTGTGCCGCCGTGTTGCTTCGAGTCTGACGTCCCCCCTCTGGCCGGCCGTCGTAGCGCGCGGTGATGTGCTGTCCAGGTTGGCGTGGTGTGCCGGCCAGGTTGGGAGGGTGGACTGTCGTAGCTCACCTGAAAAAATCCTAAGTGTCAGAGTGGCTTTGTATGGGTAAAATTTTGAAAATTTTCCAAAGTGTGGCATTTCGACCTGGGACCTTCACCAAAACATTTTTCATCAAATTTCACTGACCCCCCCCGACAGAAATCTTCTAACTTTGGTTCTAGTGGACGGATTTTGTCTTACAGCTACTCGTTTGAAAGAGGAGAAAAAACTGCTCGACGACATTTTTGCCGCGAGTCAATCGGACCAGCCGTTCAAAAGTTAGAGCTGTTACAAGATTTTAGGTCGGAGCTCACCTGAAAAAATCCTAAGTGTCAGAGTGGCTTTGTATGGGTAAAATTTTGAAAATTTTCCAAAGTGTGGCATTTCGACCTGGGACCTTCACCAAAACATTTTTCATCAAATTTCACTGACCCCCCCCCCGACAGAAATCTTCTAACTTTGGTTCTAGTGGACGGATTTTGTCTTACAGCTACTCGTTTGAAAGAGGAGAAAAAACTGCTCGACGACATTTTTGCCGCGAGTCAATCGGACCAGCCGTTCAAAAGTTAGAGCTGTTACAAGATTTTAGGTCGGAGCTCGCTCACCTGAAAAAATCCTAAGTGTCAGAGTGACTTTGTATGGGTAAAATTTTGAAAATTTTCCAAAGTGTGGCATCTCGACCTGGGACCCTCACCAAAGTTTCTTTCATCAAATTTCTCTGAACGAGGGGGGAGGGGGGGTCAGTGAAATTTGATGAAAAATGTTTTGGTAAAGGTCCCAGGTCGAAATTCGGAAGTTTTAAATTTTTCAAAATTTTCACCACACTGGAGCTCTCACACTTAGGAATTTTTTCACTTGTGGCATGTTACATGGACATGTGCTGACGGACCAATTTCCCGTGGTCAAATGAGAATGGTTCAGGTGTCATATGATAGAGAATGATGAGACGAATCGTTTGCAACAAACCGCATGTCGCTACGATGAATACTTTCGGAGATAGAGCTATTTTAAGTTTTCTTCCGAGCATATATAAACCCCCGACAACGTAAGTCTGATCACTTCATCGAAAGACGAGATAAGCGACGGTCGTCGCTCTGAGCTCCCGATATCGGGTGTTTCAGAGGACTCTATCTTTGGAAGTAGGCAAGCTATCTTCTTACTTCAAAGTTTCTATGATAGAGTTTGATAGTGTCTTTACTACTGATAAAATTTTTTAAAAGTAGTATGAGTAGTAAAATGCGGAATTTTTTAAAAATTCTTAATTTTCAGTTTTTTCAAAGTTTTAACACCTAGACTCTGGTTTTCAAGTATGCTGAGTTCAAATCTGCTATCAGATTTGAAATTTAACTAAGTCTAAGGCAGCTTTGAGGGGTTAGATCCCAGCTACTGATCACTACCTTTGACTCGGCGTTGCTGTTACCACTTCGGGGCAGTGACAATGATGTCTTCAGCTGTAAATAGCGGGTATCGGGGAAGATCTCTCACTTCCCTAGTGATCAGTACAAGGCCTTCGGGCTGTCGACGGGATCGAGTGCCACTCACTATACTCAAATCTATCATTCCTCACTAAGTGTAATGCTTTAGGAATATGACTGTACTACATGATTCCAAACTTATACAAATTTCATTATCTTACAGTTAACAAGAAATCTCAGGCATGGCTAACGACAAAAATAGAAAATTCCATATTAAAATGTGTACATGTGGGCGAATCAATCGCAGTGCGGACGCCAAGGCGCATGTCAAGAAGGCGGGCACCGACCACATGATTATCCTGAATAAGGTTGCGTGTGTGAAGTGTAGAGTGTTGAAGGGTGATGAGGATGAGGCGCGTTTTTACAGAGTGCATGCTGACTGTAGTGGAGGTTTGGTGAATGACTTGCGATTCACGCAGTTGATTGTTGAAGAGAGGGAGCGAATGTTGGCGATAGAGCGAGAGGGCAAGGTTGAGAATGTTGTTGAGAATGATGAGTTGGCGAGAGCAGTTGCGTCGTTGGAGGCTGAGATTGGGCGAAAGAGAGTGCTTGAGAGTGATGATGAGGATGATGTGGATTTAGATAGGGAGCGTGTGAGGAAGTTGAGCTCTTCGTCGTCGGAGGTGTCAAACATTGTCATCACCGATCCCCCGCAGAGCTCATCTTCCCTAAAAGTGAAGAGTGGTGGGATTCGTAAGCAGTCGGCGAGGTGGTTGAAGGATGAAGAGAAGAGGCATGTATCGCAGCAGATGGCGCATGATTTGTTGGTGAATAAGTATGAGAGTTTGAAGAAGGTGAAGGATGAAGTCGTGAAGGAGTTGGATGAGTTGAAAAAGAAGGAACTGAAGTCAAAGGAGGTAGCAGATGAGAATATTCGAATGAGGCGTAGTGTGACTGATTTGAAGAATAAGACGCGAGAGTTGGAAGAGAAGAATGATGACTGTGAGAAGAGGGCGAGTGCTGCGGAGAGAAGAATGAGAGATGCAGAAGCGAAGTTTGAGATGATGAAGGAGATGAGTGTGTTGAGAGCGAGGAATGTTGAGTTGGAGAGGACTGTGGCTCGGCGGGGTGATGAGAGGCAGGCGTATGAGAAGTTGGAGCGCATGAGGGATGAGTGGAATCGTGTGAATGAGGATAGGTTGTTTGAATTTCACATCCCTATTCGGGGTAATCATGTGGATGGACAAGTCCTTGTAAATCAGTCTCGACGAGTCCATCATATGCTACAACGGCCATCCAACCAAAAAATGCCTACATGCCAGCCAGAGAATGCGCGGTCATCTGCACAAATTTTCTATTCGGAAGCGCGCGAGACTACCTAAGGATGGCTAACTTGGTAAGTGAAAAGTAAATAAGATAGTATATCTTATTCTAATACATATCATTTTCATTGCAGATCTTTGCCCGCCTTCACCACCCCATCAGGACACTCCCGAGAACGAACCATCGGCTCTCTTAAGGGCCACCTAGGGGCAAGACATGATAGAACCTCCACGCGGTTTGCCCTGGGCAGTCTTCGGACTGGCGAATACTATCATTAAGTTGAATCTGCAATCAGTCAACTTGAACGTTGCGTCGCGTTAGAGGGGTATATAAACCACTGTCTCTCATTTCATTTCATTACAATCATGCAGACGCCGAACAGTCAAGTCAGCTCTCCTCGCGGACCGCAGTTAAGGCCGCGAAATTTATTTGAGGAATTTGTCAGGCTAGAGGAGCAAGACAGAGTTTATAATAATCTTGCTCGGATTGGCAATCCGATGACAGCAACTGTTGTCAATCCAACGGAATGGCGCTACATTCCACTTTTTAGCCACGTGCCAATTAGCGTGGAAGTCGACACTGCTACCAAAGAGAGAGTCAAAGACTCTCTCAGCAGAATTGGTAGGGTGTAAGATGACGTTACTCCCGAGAACGAACCATCGGCTCTCTTAAGGGCCACCATGGGGAAAGACATGATAGAACCTCCACGCGGTTTGCCCTGGGCAGTCTTCGGACTGGCAAATACTATCATTAACTTGAATCTGCTATCAGTCAACTTGAACTTTATGCAGTCGATTGCCATCCCTGAAGCATTCCGATTCGCTGTTGAGCAATTCATTGTTGAAAACTCTATATAAGCCAGAAGATTGTAGCGCTTCTCATTCAATTTTAAGTCACGATGGAAGCAACATCTACTAGCACCATTCCCGACTTCATCGATGAAGACAACGCCATTCCCGAGTTCATCATCCTCGACGAGTGGAATGAAGAGGATGAGAAGAAGGGGAATATCAAGAAGATCGTTTGGACGGATGAGGTATGGACTCCGAATACCACTCGCATCCGAAAGGTGCCAGATGCACCACCACGGCTTAGGCGGCACAGGGTCTATGACAACCTAACCGTCATACCCATTTACTATTCCAGCCAAAAGTCAACTTAATTTACACCATTGACACCGAGAACGAACCATCGGCTCTCTTAAGGGCCACCATGGGGCAAGACATGATAGAACCTCCATGCGGTTTGCCCTGGGCAGTCTTTGGACTGGCGAATACTATCATTAAGTTGAATCTGCTATCAGTCAACTTGAACGTTGCAAATGAAGTTCGGTGTAATACTTCCTTTCGACGGGCGTTCCTGTAAAGGGCGGCGGTGAAACCCGTAGCTATGTATACCGCAAGGGACATTCGGCAATGGTCAATCTTGTTTAACCTCTCTGCGTCATGTTTGCAAGTGATTGCCTCTGTCTCAACGTAGTATGCATTCGCGTCAGGGCGACATTTAGCCAACTGTCGAAGGTTGCCTAAAACTTTCCATTGCATGCGTTATGAGAACCATGAGTTCTACCTGTCTCTATCAATGAGATGAATTGATGAATGGAATGAAATGGGAGGACACTCACGCGCCACACGCAACATAACACACTTCTCTCTTCCGTAGTCTAACAAGCTCTTTACACATGGATCGCAGTCGATTGCTATCCCTGTATCAGAAGTGTAAGCTATCTTAATTTTATTTGACACTATTTCATCTACCATCATCGCACATATGAAATGTTTTAAGATTTACAAGTTAGACTGAGCGTGCTACTATTTCCAAATGAAAAAGTATACATGGTTAAATCATCCACTGAAGCCCCGTTCAAGTAAGTCAGTATGAAAGCAAAGATAATACGAAATAAAAATTTATTATGGCATGTATTTCAAAAGGTCTTCATCGTCAATATCGTCCCAGAGTCTGGCTTCACATAGATAACAAAAACAGTTCACTTGCTTTAATCGTTCTTCCACTGCGAGCCTCACTTTGTCGATATACTCCCACTCCGCCGTAGTTCGTGGCTGGGAGTTAGGGGTGTACCACTCCCATAATTGGTGAAGGAATTTGGTGCTGGTGATCTCCATCACATCGTCAGTATCGTACTGGAGATACTTCCACCTCACGCCTGTTAAGTCGGGACACTCCTTCTCACATACACTCTCTTCGTCGTCCGCTGGTAATGACAACTTTCTGATATTGTACAGTCGGTACATCTTCTCTACCTTCCCCTTCGTTGGAGCGTTTGGTGCAACGAGCGCCTTTGGTGTTGAGCATGGAGAAGAGAATTTTGTGTTTGGTGTTGTCGGAGGGCTTGTCATGTTGACTGTGAATAATAACTTTGAAATGTTTTCTAATTCTTAAGTATCAACAAGCAACCAATCAGAATGAACAGGCAATGAATGATGAATATGAAAGTATATATGTAAAGTGACATTCGTGTCATTTCACTCTGTCTTTGTGACATATAAGTGAAGTGTTCTCTGGCGAATTCTATATTTGAGGCGTACAAGTGAACTGCTCTCTCGTGATGTCTCTATCTTGTTGAAGTATCAACCTTAAACTCGATTTCGTTGAAATGGTAAGTTAAAAATTTCTTCACTCATCTCCCTCAAACGTGTGGCTAATAGCATCTTCCTCAATTTCAGGCATCAACTTCATCACCAACGCCCTCCCTTCTCGAGGAAAGTTTAGAGTCGTTGAGTCAAAGTAGGTTGCAACAATACACTGATACTTGAACAGAGATGATAGAATGATTTCTCTTTCAGGTGATGTGAGTTCCAAGGAAGCACAGTCTCCTTCGACACATCAAACAACGTGTGTCAACGCAAAGCGGCGTCAATCTCCGGAGGTGAAGTTGATTCTGACGATGACATCTCCTTTCCTTGCGATTTGTGCCCTCTTTCTTTTGATAGTCACTTTCAGCGATCTTCGCACAGACTTCAACACACGCATGCAAATGATCACTACACCAACGGTACCTCTACCATCTCCCTCATTAATGTTTCCCATAATAATTTAGTACGCGACTACTGCATGGAGTCCAATACTCAAATAGTAGATTTTCCTGAGTGGCTCCTTCAAAATTCTAACATTATCGAAGGTCTCTTCAACAATTTAAACAATTTTAGAATGAAAGCGCTCATCTACCTTAAACTAAAATATATTAAGATAGATTTTCAAACGGGTCAAGTGACGGAGAGAATACAGTTTCATGTTCCTTCCTCTTCCGCAACCGAAGTTGTAGACTGCGAGTCTTGGCTAAATTTTCACATTCAATGTTTAAAATCAAATGTAGATAAATTCAATCAACGCGACAGCGCTCTCATTTTTGATGGTGTGGACTCAGCCATATTCAAAATTTCCCTATTAGAAAGTCATGCAGCTCGAGGCACATTTAAACTACCGAAAACGTTGTATAATAGGAAAGCTGTCATCAATGTCGATTGTAAATCACAGTGTTTCAAATATGCAGTCCTATCCATCCTTCACTATAATGATATCAACGCGCACCGAGATCGCACCTATAGCTATAGACAGTGGGAGGATGAACTAGACTTTGAAGGTTGTGATAGTGACAACATGAAAATCAAAGATGTAGAAACGTTCGAAAAACATAATAAGATTAAAATTGTCGTTCACGTGTGGGAGAAGGGGTTGAAGGGTGCCCGCTATAATTCACGTTCAACTTGTTATGAACGTGTAGTCAACCTCTTATTAGTAAAACAAGATGATAGCGAGGAATGGCACTACTGTGGTATTCCCAAAATCTCTCGCTTGTACACTCACTTGGGGCACTCTAAAAGAGGTGAACATTTTGTATGCGACCGCTGCATCCGCTCCTTTTGGAGTAAAGATAAATTTGAAACTCACTATGAATGGTGCAAGCGAGGTAAATTACAAATGGAACGCATGCCCAAAGATAAAATATTTTCACATAGGGATAATGGTGACGAATTAAGTCCCCTGCATAGGTCCCCTGCGTGTCATTTACGCAGATATAGAATGCTACATTGATGATATCATCCACAAGCCAGCAGCCATATCCTGCTATGAAGTATGGCATGACCACTTTAGGAATAGACAAAACAAATTGCATACTTGACAAGGTGAAGATTGCATTTCAAAATTTCTAGAATTTCTCGATAAAGCTACTAAATTTCAACAATCATATGATTCCCAATTGCAGCGTAAGTCACTACATATGTCAGATGACGACAAACAGAAATTTGAAAGTTGCAGATCGTGCCCTAAATGTCATTAAACGTTTGATGACGATAAAATTAAGAAAGAGCGTGATCATGATCACATCACTGGTAAATTTAGAAACGCACTCTGCTCCAAATGTAACTTTTCACTTAGGTTGAGACGTCGTGTACTACCCGTCATTTTTCATAACTTTAAGGGCTATGACAGTCATATGCTCATAAAAGGAGGGTTGAGCCAGATGAAATCGTGGCAGTTTAATGTAATGGCGCAAACGAGAGAAAAATTCATGGCAATGACAGCAAAAGTACCAGTAGATAAAACTAAAGAAAATAAGAGAGTCTTCTTCGAAATAAAATTTTTAGATTCATTCCAATTCATGTCAGCGTCACTAGCTTCTCTCGTTCGTAATCTCAAGTTTCTTCCCCATAGTCAAACTTTGAAGAAACACTATCCAAACTTAACGGATGAAATAATCACTCGCAAAGGAGTCTTTCCCTATGCGTATTTTAGCTCAATGTCTAAACTAAATGAAACAACCCTTCCTTCCATTGACAAATTCCAAAACGATTTGACGGGTCAAGATTGTCCAGTAGAGGACTATGAACATGCTCAAGAGGCATGGTTAAAATTTGATTACAAAACGTTTGGCGATTATATGATCGCTTACTTAGAATTAGATGTCATTTTGCTGGCTGATGTTTTTCAGGAATTTCGACGAGTGGCATTAGAAGAAGACAAATTAGATCCTATCCACTTTGTCAGTCTACCAGCCATGTCCTTTAAATCAGCCTTTAAAATGACTGGTGAGACCATCCATCTCTTACAAGACCCGGAGATGTATAATATATTTGAGCGCGGAATACGCGGTGGTCTCACATTTGTAAATAAACATCATATAAAATCTGAGACAGTAGGTGATGATCATATCCACCTAAAGTACTATGACCAAAATAATTTATATGGCAGTTCACTGTCTAAACCACTACCTCATTCCGAGTTTAGTTGGTTAAATCAAGATGAGCCTGAGTATTACTCCAACCCTTCAAACATACTGAAGATTCCAGATGAAGGTGATTGGGGATATTATTTTGAAGTGGATTTGATTTATCCAAATAGTATTAAAAATAAAACTGCTGATTTCCCACTCCCACCTGAATCTGGTGAAGTGACTGAACTTATGTTTTCACCATTCATGTCACAATTTCATAATAACTTAACAGAGTGTGGACAGCCAAGGTACAAACCATGCCGCAAACTTTTGCTCACCCAATATGATAAGTAAAATTATCTCGTACACTTCTCCATACTAAAATTCTATTTAGAAATGGGCATGCTTCTAAAGTCAGTTCACCGCATTATCAAATTTAGACAGAAAGCCTTCCTCAAACCCTACATAGATAGTAACAGTCAAAAACGTGCACTCGCCCAAAATAATTTTGAAAAGGATTTTTATAAATATAAGAATAACAGTCTTTTCGGAAAGACCATGGAGGATGTTAGAAAACGTATGAACTACAAACTAGTCGTTGATGAACAAAAATATCACAAATTGACCTCATCACCTCTTTTCATTGATAGAGACATCATCGATGAGGATCTTGTAGGTGTTAAAATGATAAAATCAGAAGTTGAGTTGTGCAAACCCATCTATATTGGGCAAGCCGTTTTAGATTATTCCAAGCTTGAAATGTATCAACTCTTCTACAAAATATTAAAACTATGCCCTCTCGTAAAAGAGGTTCGCTTGCTGGGTGGTGATACAGATAGTTTCTTTTTAGGAATTACCACTCAAAAAGATTTAAATTTTAATGAAGTAGCTAAGTCATTAGAAAAATATTTCGATACATCTAACTACAATCCCACTCATCCACTCTATTCCATACAGAATAAAGCCAAACTTGGTTGTTTTAAGGATGAAACAGCAGGAAAGGAAATAGATGAAATGATTCTCCTCCGTCCTAAAATGTATTCCATGAAATGAAAAGAATGTGCAGATAGTATTAAGCGTGCTAAAGGTATATCAAAATCCATTGTTCACAAAATGAAACATCGGTCCTATAAGAAGGCCTATAAAAATAAAACTATAACGTTTGTCAATATGACAATCTTAAAATCTCAAGTTCATACGGTGAAAATGCACACGTTCAAGAAACGAGCGCTTTCAGCATGGGAGGATAAGAGGTGTTGGATAGGACATAACACATCTCTTCCACATGGACATCCTGACACAAACATACCTCCACCCAAAAGAATAAAACTCACGCTACCACATTCAGGAGATGTATTGACATTATCAACTTTAACTCAGTATTTTGATGTTACTTTTTGTAGATATACATGGTTGTTTTATGTATCGCATGAGATCGTTTCTTCCTTGTGAATATATGCCTACAGTCAGCCCATTCCCCCTATATCTGTGAAAAGACTTTCATACACATATTTTTATTTCAATAAACATATCACAATGACTTCACTTTGTTTTCCGAAACACTAAAGTTACGAGGGATTTAGTATCTTTCACATGGATGCACTCTTGTAAACCATTGGTAATTTTGATAGCAATAGAGGGTATAGTTTGTTTGACGACGGGATGATGGAAAATAGATTCAAACATCTTCTCGACTATTCCATATGAAGCGTCTTTATCATGAATGAAATCACGTAAAATGTATTCTTTTTTCTCACCAACAGAAATAGGAAGAATCAAATCACTTTGAATGTAAAGGTGCTGTTCATGTTTATCAAGTGTCATTGGTGTTTCTATACCAATCGTATGCGCAGCAGTAAACACAGTTTGTAGCATTGAAAAACCAAAGAGTTTTTTCAAATTTTTACTCAATTGACATTGAATGTCATCACCCAGTTTCAGAACAACGCGTTGATTTTTAATTGAAAACGAAATGTGGTGTGTCTTTACATCATATTTACTTTTCATCACATGCTTCAACTTCTGTTGTATATAAGGATTTACTACATGAATGAAGCTTTCAACTGTATGATATAGACGCGGCATTATATTGATAGCAACTTTAGATTCTTGATAAGACTGGTAAATTTTCTTGAAACGATCACCATAGATGTCAACCCACCATTCATCATTAACTGAATCCGCTTTAGTGTGATATTCATGAGAAGCATACACCAGACCGCTTCCAATAATAGGGGTTGGATGTCTTACAAAATGACGCAAGGTTGGAGAGAAATAAACTGTAAGTTTGTCATTATATTTCTGAATAACCAACTTATTTTTGTCCGCCATAATTTTCTCTCCATACGTCTTACCCACAGTCTCATTCCATCGTTTTACTAACTCAATAAGTGATAAAGGTTGAACACCACGCTTTTTCAAAATGATGCGTTCTTCGCATTCTACAACATCTTCATTAAATATTTTAAATTTATAATGAAATTTGTTGATTCGATTTGAATAAACTTTTTTAACATTTGCAGTAGCAATTGACGTTAGATGTAGTCCATGACCAAAACCGAGATGTGGATAGAATTCATTATCCAACCTCAGTGTAAGACCTTTAGTAAAAGAATGAAAGCGAAGGAACTGTCTCCCACTCCAATGATAAATAGTAAACTCATAAACTTTCTGATCCTTATTCTTCATGATGGAAGTATTACCACTGTTGAATGCCTTAATAATTTTCTCATTCCCAAATGGACCATAATAATCTGATTTTATCTGAATCCATTCATAGTTCCACTTTCCATCTGACGTTAAATTGTATGGGAACTGGAATGCATTATTCATCGTTATTCCATCATGGGTGCGAGGAGTCAATATCATTTCTTCCAAATCATTCACATTCTGAATATTGCTATCATAGCAAATACTAGAAACGCCAACCTCCCATTCACCTTCTAAATGTAGTGGGCGATTTAATTCTACTCGATAGTCTGATGGTTTATTTTTGGGAAATTTATTCATAGAAGCATTACTGGACAAGTAGATTAGAAACGAGTCCTTATTTTCACTTTCCATATTATTCACATTGGAAAAATATATTAGCATACTTTTGCATTAACTCTTCATTCGGAAATGGAGTGTGATACTTGTCACAGCATCTTTATGAAAAGGAATCAACGCACCAGCATCGTCATAAATTGCAATATCAATTTGTGGGATGTAGTTTGATTTCAGCTTTGTAAAATACTGCAGCTTTTTGGCTGGTATGGCATCATTGCTAGCAATGGAGCTTCAACATCTCCCACACGTACATCTTCACCAATATTGGAATATATCTGAAAATAGTTAATACGACGCGATAGTGACATGTCTGCGCTAGCTTTGGTTACAGTACCACTTTTAAAGATATTTTGATCAAAACCCAAAATGTCCATTAGAGTTTTATCCATATTTAGTTCAATACCTTTTTCACTTATAGTGAGAGACAAAACACTTTCTTTTTCAGAAAATGAAATTTGTTGCTCATTAATCACTTCATTTAAATAATCTACAACCAATTTAACTGAAGTAATAATGCGAGGCATCAACACTCTTGTTTCATGTAAGACACCACCGAAAGGTTCTACACACTTTCTGTATAAAGATACGGCCCATTCTGTATCAAATTGATTTGACCTTTCACATGGTAAATGTTGCATATCAAATTTTCCAGGAACAGCTGCAGAATGATGTCGTAAGAACTGATGAAAATCTTTTGAACAAACTAATACTAGATCATCATCATTTAATTTACTTATTGCAATATGATTAGATGATTTGATATAAGTCAATGTTGCCACTTGTTTACCATCAACTCGAAGGAGATAATTAAATTTCTTCAATAATGTTTCAGGAGTCATGTTTGTCTTTCTTCGCTTAATCACAATCTTCTTCACCAACGTCTTCTCATTTTTTGGAATAAGATCTACATGATAAGCTTCCTCTCGATATATTAACTGTTTATGACCACTTGGGTGGTAATTAACGTTATAATTATCATAGCTTGTTAAGGCGCTAGCGAGGTAACCTAAATCATTTCTTAAACTTGGACTTAAACCAACAATCCAATCTTTCTCAACTACATGATGTACATAATTATGATCATCATTGTGCGGAGTAAATTGGACAATATGTTTACACGCTTTATTCAAGAAATCATATATAAACTTTTTACATGATAAGAGATCTTTCTTTGACCACTGTGGAATGTATACTCGGCACCCCTTTTCACATTGGTAAGCAGCTGTACGTCTCATATTAATAGTCATCACCTCATGATCAAAAGTATAGACACAGTTGCTATAAACAAGTTGAGTGACACCCACTTCCCAATTTCCATTTAGCTGTTGTGCATGATCAATGGCAGTAGAAAAGAGTGCGGCTCGATTACTAGCAAATCTCTTTGTAGCCGCATTGCTAAGCAAAATATGATAAAACAACATTTTGATATTGCTGATCTGCGGCTTTGCATAACATCATGAAGACTTGGATTTTGGACTCTCTACAATATATCAGAGTTGATCGTAATGGAAACGTACATTTCAAAAATTCTCATGGTCATACATCAAGAGGTATTACATTAACATGGCGACAATTTGTCAACCTCAATGATATTATGAGGGATTTGGAATATTTTGAAACATTAAGATTCATCTCCTTGGGTGATCAAGTTTGGCTTCAACATTACAGAAATGAAATTCAAATCTGCCATTCTCATTCCGCAAACTGTTTCTCATTTCGCAAATACAATTGGGAGAAGTATAGAAGATACATACATCGCTCCATCATGACATTTATTCGTCGTGAGTTCATCGCCCTACTATGCAAATCTTAATCAGACATGACTACCACGCACCATGAGTTGGAAATTAGATTCCCTACAACGTATTGAAACGGATCATGATCGAAACGTCTATTTCAAAGATTCAACTGGAAATGTGAGAAGAGAGTTTGCTTTATCTTATCGTCATTTTCAATCTCTACATCATATCATGAAGGATTTGAAATACTTCTATATGAAAAGACATTCACGTATTTGAAATCGCATCTGGTTGCGCGTCAACAAACGGCGAATTCAACTCTATCATTCACAACTCCATACTAACTTCACATTTCATCAAGGTAGTTGGGAAAAGTATAAAAGGAAGGTACATCGCTCAATTTACTCATTTTTTCATCATGAAGCGCCATCGCTACACCATCGTCAACATTCTCCGTCGCTTCAGACTCTACACCAAAATCGATCTCACAACATTACACCAACACCTTCCAAACAGCAAGTATTACCCGGGCCGACCTCAAATGTTAGTGGTGAAGATGAACAATTCACGGAATCTTCAACTCTTCCCAAATGGGACTGTACAGATTCTCGGCGCCCTTTCTCATTCATCGGCGCAGTCAATGCGCTTAGAGCTACAGAGACTACTACGTCGGATATGGAAGAGGGAGAGGTGTGTGATGTCGAATCTGACTGTGGACAATATGGTGATCTCTACTCAATTGAGTGAAAGTGTATCATTTTTGAAGATTCGTACCAGCAGTTACAATTTGTGTTATGAACCCGAACTTTTTCCTGCAGCTCTCATTAGTTGTTGGTTACCTGTGCATTTTGCAATCTTTCATAATAGTAAAGTGATCATTACTGGACTAAAATCTCATGTACAAGCAAATGTGATCCTAGACTATCTCATCGAGTATGTACGTACCCAGCGGATTGTAAAATAAAAAACAATTTTTCCAACATGATGTTTTTATTTCAAATCATGATAGAACTTACAAATCATTTTTTCATTAGAGGATGGATGACATGAAAAGTTTTGAATAACAGATACAAATCCAGATACATGTAAACGTTTTAAGATGAAGTACAGTACAAAAGCACCACACGTTGATGAAAGTGGATGTTGTAGTATGCGTTCATTTCGCTGATATTGACGCGTATGTTTTCTCAACCACTGCTGTGTTGGTATATTTGGAGGTTGAGCAAGAGAGTCAAATAGTTCACCACGTCGGTCTTCTCCAATAAAGATCGCTTTCCAATGCTCACCGCCTAAATTCTGCGAATGAGTGTTTAGCACAATAAAGATGGGATAGTGATTTACTGCAGGTGGTAAGGTATCGAGCGAATAGACATTATCGAAAGCTTTCAACGTCACTTCGTCTGCATTACGCTGTACTTTAGTTTTAATATCGTCAGCAGTCAACCAACTCATTAACGATTATACTGAAGAATCACGTCACGATACTTTGTAATTTCAATATTTGAATCGAAGACTGCATAAATTAATACATTGATCGTGTCAGGTAGTGTTCTTTTGAACGTCAAATCCAAACGAATATTATGAGGCACGTTCGCTTGACGATAGGGTGCACTAATATCGCGGTCAGCAGTCAAATCAAATGCATAAATAGTATATCCACTCTTAAACTCTTTCATAGTCAGTCCGTTGGTGTCATCCGTATTGTAAAAGCCAAAGACATCCATAAAATCAACATAACTGCGCATAAATTGATCCGAAGCAAAATCTGGTTTGTAGGGTGGACCAGGATGACTCACACCATTTACACGTAAAGCAATTTCACTTAACTGATTGTGTTTAAAATTGAAAGGATTCTTCTTTATATTACCATTAAATGCATCATTTTCAACCATTGCCACCATGAGGAGCTTCGGTGCTTCCGATGGAAAGAGGCCATCTTTCATGAAACTCTTTTGATCTTTCGGAATTGTAAAGGTGAGAAGCTTTGTATGCTGAATGGGGTAAATGGCATTTTGGCGGTTAAGACCTTCAGCATGCCCTCTAATGACATTTGGATTCGGTACTACTCGACGAATGTAAAGTGCAATATCTTCCACATGAATTCTAAAATTGTCAACTTTAGCAAATGCATTCAGCGCAAATTCAGGCTTATTCAATGTCAGCTTGAGTCGCATGCTGGTATTACAGAGTAAAAACTTTGACTGTCTAAAGAAGTCTAAATTCAGCGGACCATATAGCTGACATACTTTACTATCTTTAATCATAGCAGATCGCTTTACAAAGCCACTGTTTGTTTCAGCATCAAATTTTCCTGCTTCATCTCTGTACCATCCCATGGCTTCCATATGACTTTTTTGTGTGGCTGGATGAAACTGTGATACATGATTGAAATATGATTTATAGGAATAATCGCTTTGACCACCTTCCACCTGCTGCTCTCCAATCGTTAGAGAAACATCGAGAAGTAATGTAGTCAATGGTAAATTGTTCAGTCCAACTTTATGTGTATCGTCAATAGCAGTTCCATCTGCTTGCTGAATTCTAAACCTCAAATCAACCATGGCATAACTCAAATCTATGTAGTCATCACTACCACCAGGAATAACAAATTCAATGGGGCCAGCATTCTCAGCTGATCGAGGATGATAATCTACAATACTTGAACTAAGAATATCTGTCTGTATGGCTTGTTGATCAAACAAACAAAACCCGGAGGTTTTACACTCCATGATTAGAAGTTATGGCAGCGTCGTCGTTTAGCGCCTGATGAATTATTAGAGCCTCTGCGACGTTTGCGTGAATGCCTTTTGACTGAAGATTGCACCTTACCAGCTCCGCGATGTTTCCTCCTTCCTTTATTCATTCGTTTAGGTGATTTCTTTCCTTGAGTAACACCAGCAAAGGTCTGCTTCAATGTTTTTAAACCGCGTTCCTTCCCACGATTCAACAAACTGCTCTTAAAACTTCTACCTCTGGAAAGATCACTAGCAACATCATCAGCAAAGCCAACGGCATTACTTAAAACATTTCGTTTTAAAGATCTTCCGACATTGGATATGAGAGGTGCTACAACAGATTTCAGTGCACCAAGTATGCTACCTCCACGTTGGCGGCGAGCGCCGCTGTAAATTTGTCCTCCACTACTTACATAGGAGGGTCGTGAATAAAATGAGGCAGTTGGATTCATAGCTCAAACCCTAAACATTGTTAGTTACAACTTTGCATGAATCACTGTCGATCACTTAGATGAAAGATGTCGGCACGACGCATCCAAGAGTTCATACTTGAAGGATAACCAGTCCATTTAATAAGACACCATTCTTCACCTTGCCGTTTTTTACATCGAATGATTTTCTCTACCAAATATGTTTCACTTTCAGTGACTACCTCAATCTCATCGCGGTAAAAGCTACCCTCAATTTCTTCATTATCGTAATCTTTCAACTTGTAGGTGGTAGGAGAGTCTTTTTGATCAATCCTTGATACTGTAAATACCTCCTCTGTCCAATTCGGAAGGTACCCTTTGGCAAAAACACTCTTCACTTTTGAGATACGAACTTTATCACCAATTTTCACATCACTTTTCACATGAGTGCGTTTACGTTGGAATGATTCGCGCACTTTATCTACATTGTCAGCATTTACATCTACTGGTCTGAGTCCAATAGAACGATGGATAGAGTGATTGTAGGCATGGAGTGTATCTTGTAGAACCTTTGTCCAATTTTGTGTCAAGTTCGCAGTAAAATGTCGCCGCAAGCGATTTTTTAATGTGCGATTAAAACGTTCAACGAGTGCAGCTTTATAGGCACTCTTTACACTAAACAACTCAATGTCATGCCCCTCAAATAATCTTCTCACATGCTGATTTTCAAACTCTTTTCCTTGATCACTCTGAATTCTTTTTGGAATCCGACCTTCTCGAAAAATTGCTTGGAATGCTTTTGCTACTCCTTTCCCTTCTTTAGTTTTTAAAGGTTGAGCCCACGCATAACGCGAGAAAATATCAATGACGGTTAAAATAAAATTATTGCCCGAGTTATGTTTTGAAATGGAGGCAACATCACACAAATCTGCTTGCCACTGTTCATCGATGTCATGAACAATATAATGGCGAGTGCGGTACTTCTTTTTCGCTTGTTTGTGGAGTGTATAGGTAGCCTGACCCTTTAACCATCGTTTCACTTGTGATTGTGGAAGACCACTCGCTTTTGATAATTTCTTGATCGATGCAAATCCTGCCGGATGTTTTACATCATAATAGATTGACTTCAAACGTTCAGTCGATGACGACTGACTCTTTTTCCTCCTTCTCATCTTTTTGTTTTCTTGCCTTTCTACATTTACAACAACTGCAGCATTTAGCTTTAGCGGTTTTGCGATCGTGTTCACATTGCTTAGGAGTTTCATTGTGAGAGCTGGCGCAGCAAGTGCAAGTGACAACGACACTCACCTCTGGCGGCTCATTACATGGCAAGCAACACATCTGCTTCATATTAATAGTCTGAGAACATGTATTTCTTGGGAGCTGTTTTACGTTTTCCTTTTACTAGTTTTAGTGGTGGTGTAGATCTACGTCGAGTTCGTCGTCTTGTTTGCTTAGTCAGTGTGGGAGGGGATGTAGCAGGTGACGTCTTAAACCAATTTGTTGGCATTTTCATCGTCTGAAGCATTGGAGTAGTAGCCACTGTTGAATCAAGTTCTTTCAATGTCTCATTATTCAAAGCAAATTTTGGTACATTATGCTTTTTCAACAGTTTAAGAAAGTATGACCAACCAGGTGGAACATGGCCCTGACGGCGCTTTCTACGTGTTGCATACTGAATCAAGTCTTCATAACGTGAAGCATCAATCACTTTATTTTCATCTGTAATGATTTCTCCTCTATCATTTACATTGAGATGGGGTTCAATACTATTGAAAAGAGATATGGCATGTGCGCGAGATGCTAAAGGTGTTGCAGTCGATACAGAGTCACGCATCTTATTCTTCAAGCTTTTCAATTGCTCAACAGTTTCCGATTGTAATAATACAGCACGATGTGGATCTTTGATGTGAACATTTTGCTGATAATCTATTTCTTTCCTATACATTTGATTTGCAAGAGGTTGCTTTACTTGCTGCATGGCAGTCAATTGTACATATTCATCCTGAGGAATAACAATCATGCGAGAATAAGAACTCGTAGTTTGTAGATAATCATGGGAGTTTTCAAAATATCACTTCGAAATCTAAATTCTTCCGGACACTCTTGCGTAAAGTCAATGAATAAGTAACCGTGTGGTTTTTCAGTAGCTGCTTGAAAAATTTCAATTAAGGCTTTTGATCCTCTGGGTGCAACTTGTCGCGCTAAAATTTCAAATTGACTTTTATCTCGCGGATTCTTGAAAATAGCATAATAGTGTGTATTCAGGTTTCGTGTACGAGCTTCTTTTCCATCAGGAAACAAATTTTGTGTGATATAGATGATAAAGCACCTTTTATGATGTGCTGCTTGAGTGAACATATCTGTAACATCTTTTGAATTCTTACTTTCTTTTAATGAATCATCCAATACAACAACATCATTAGACTGAAGTTTATCCACTGGAATAATTCCTTCATGTCGAAGAAAGTTGCGACTTTGCAATTCCTGAAACAGCGACGGTTGATAAATACCATAACACCAAATCACTCGATTGATAGGTTCCTTAAACAACTCCCTTCTTTTATCCAATAAATTCAGCGTGAAAACAGTTTTACCTGCATGAGATGGACCTGATACAGTCAGAACTTTATCACATTGAAGTCTGAAATCCATTTTATTACTTTGAGATTCAACATTTGCATAATTAACGCTTAGAGCCAAAGATATTACCCAATAGGTTGCCAACGGCAGGAGCTATCATTGGAAGTATTGCTGAAAGGAAACCGCCCTTTTGTGTTAGAGTTTTCCTCTTTCTTTGAAGGGTGACTTTAGGATTGGAGATGAAACGCAATTTCGTAGCATATCGCTTAAGTAACTTTCGTTGTTTTGGCGCTAATTTCTTCGTCCTCAACTTCCTCACATGAGAAATAATTTTACAAATGAATTTATCGTTAGCATGTCGTATAGCATTGTATCGCTGATTTGCTTTCATTCGTCGGAGAGCTTGAATGGCTGAAGAAAACTTTGAAGACTTTTGACTTTTACGTTTCGCCACTTTACGTTTCGCCATTTTCCGTGTTAGTCTTTGCTAAAACCTATCTTTACCACATTTGCATAGGTACTAACTATTGCGGCATAAGTGGCACTCGAAATGAGCAATATCACAGTGGTTACATTTGCAAAGTTGAATGCAATTACGTATGAAACAGCGTTGACAAAAAGCGTGCTTACATCTCTTAAAGATGCGCTTTTCATTTCCATCCTTTCGCTTACATACATCACAGCACATAGTTTCACCGTTACTGATGTCTATAGCAAGTCTTTTTGAAGATATGAATTTGCTAGCCTTTTCTAAATAATAGACGCATGTACAGAAGGAATATACTTCGAGAGTGAGCAGACATAGCTCGAAAACCAGTTGTGCTACAATCAAGTACCGCTGCATTTTCAATTTTTCTTTATGGAAAGTTGAATGTGAATATCTGAAATCGCTTCAATCACTAGACTGCTACCATGATCGTTAAATGTGTTAAGACGTTCAGCAATTTTTATCATATGTCTTTTAAAAAATTCTTCGGGCTGATCTACCACTTCCATTGAATAAGAAGCAAAATGGAAAGAGCGACTTTCCACCTCTTCCTTTCCAAAATGACTAAACTTAATTTTCGCAACTAATCGCGCCATGACAATGCTATCAGAGAATGTATTCATTAACTCTAGAAATAGAGTGCTAGCATCATCGACCACTGCTTCGATGTCGGTCTCATCTTTATGAAAATTTATCACATAATCTTGAACAGCTCCTTTTAAACTTTGCCTATGAAAATGTAATGTTCCGCAGTCGTTTGAGAAAGACATGGTCGCCCTTTGTCTAACCCATCCATTGCATGAAAACAACAACTCTTCTCATAGTAACATTTATTGAATAACGGTAACAAGCATGCATTATAAATCAATGGTTTGAAAGAGATAAAATAGATACAGCTGGTAACTATCATACAGCGAGCAATGATAACCATACAGGACTTTGGCAGTGCTGAGGTAAGGAGGAAAGAAGCATTGGTTATGAACGTTAGCTACTACAACGAACAGACAAAATAGGAACAGACAAATCCTTAAAACGTTTCGTGATTTCACGGTAGTGTTGATTTACTCTACTATCCCAAGGCGGGAGCAAAATATCATCAATGATTAGATTGGGAAATACTTTCCTCTCCTTACCAGGATTATTACAAAAGATGCGTATATCATTGAAAGCAGCTAACCATCGATTAAAGTCAATAAGAAGAGCACTCTCACAAGAAAAGCCATAGTCTTGCAAATATTTCAGATTAAGTCCATGAATGTGTTTTCTCGCCCATTGATCAACATTGGGATTGCAGTTGGCATGTTGATGATAGACACTGACAATCTGATATGTCCAATTGTTCATAGCAATAGCACTGAGCTCCTGTACAGGTTCACCCTCACAATCCATAAAAATGATGATAGAAGCCTAAAACGGAAATTTACACATCTAAGGAAACGTTCTATAACATATTACAAAATTAAGAATTACATCGATGCTTTTCACGACAAAATACGCAAATGATATGATGGCAACGAAGAAGTAAAATGTATCTAATAAGACCACGTCTACGGCACTCAAAGCACATAAGCGAATTGTCATAGGGTAGAGTTAGGAAAGGACTAGTAATTCTCCTTCTTTGATTTGCGTTTTGATGCAGCATTCTTCTTCGACTTGCGCTTCGTACCACTGCTGTTAAGGATTTGATCAATTATGTCGTCCACGTTGGGTGGTTTTGGAATATATAGGATGGATTCCATATGCATGGAGAGAGAGGCTATTTTATTATCCTTGTGACGACCATAATATAGCCCATTCACTTTGAAAAGGATATCCCAAGTACCTTCTCCGAGCTCGTCGCATGTGATGGGTGTTAAATGATCTCCCTCCTTCTTATAGTAAGTGCACCAATGTGATACCGGTAGGCAAATTTGATTACTATCCCAAATCTTTCTATAGGGAGTATCCTTGTCATCTCTCGCCTTCCACTCTTGAGCAAGAGGAGTAGGAATGTCCATATTTAATGTCACGTACTCCTCAATAATATCAAGTTGGTGGCGAATGTACGGACTCACGGGGATCAGTATGTAGTCCCCATACTGATTGTGCATTATCTTGACATCCGTGGAAGGGAGCATTCCCGTTTGGAGTACTACGCTATGATCGTCATAACGCAAGACTTGCTTAAATTTACGCTGTAGCGGTGTAGGATTATGTACCTTGGTTGTTTCTTCCACTGGCCTCAGTTGTAGATGATCTGATCGAAGCGAACCTTGTAACGTTTGACCACCATTTTGTCCTACTAGTGCAGCAGATGGAGTAGATGCCTGAAAATGAAAAAGATTGTATTCAAGGGAGGAGAGGGAGGAAAGTAGCGACTTACCATTTTAGTTGGATAATAGAATAGGGAACTAGAGAGAGAGAAAATGTGCGTCCGTCACTCGTGTGATTCAACGATGGAATGATTCTCACTGTGGAAGGCTCGCTATTTATATAGAAATGCTTGATTCTCATTAGATGATGATCCTCATTGGACAATAACATCAAGCTGATTCCAAATCTGGCCTCCGTTTACCAATCCGAGCCTTCATTCGCCCGCTGGAGCTGTTTCTTGGGAAATTCTAACTCTGTCGTTTTTCGTCAATCTCCCAAAATCTTAAATGGCGTCTCACATCTAAACGAAGACAGATATGAACAAGCCGTTTCTTTCACTGCATTTTTCTCACTCTTAGCTGTCAAACGAGCTATTGCACGACTTTCTACGATCTCTAGAACCAAAGTTGGAAGATCGTTGCCGGGGGGGGACGTCACCGAAACTTTTTCTCTCCGATTGCGTTCAAATTCACCATACCGATGCAGAATTTCACGCTGAATCCGAATCTGGCGTCCGTTTTCCCATCCGATGGTTCGTTTTGGCGCTACAGCCCAAAACGACCAAAATTCTAACTCTGTCGTTTTTTCGCCAATCTCCCAAATCTTAAATGGTGTCTAACATCTAAACGAAGATAGATATAAACAAGCCGATTCTTTCAGTGAATTTGTCTCACTCTTAGCTTTCAAACGAGCTATTGCACGACAAAATCCGTCCACTGGAAGGCAAGATCGAAGGTAGCTCTCCCGAGGGGGGTCAATGAAATTTGATGAAAAATGTTTTGGTGAAGGTCCCAGGTCGAAATGACACACTTTGGAAAATTTTCAAAATTTTACCCATACAAAGCCACTCTGACACTTAGGATTTTTTCAGGTGAGCTCCGACCTAAAATCTTGTAACAGCTCTAACTTTTGAACGGCTGGTCCGATTGACTCGCGGCAAAAATGTCGTCGAGCAGTTTTTTCTCCTCTTTCAAACGAGTAGCTGTAAGACAAAATCCGTCCACTAGAACCAAAGTTAGAAGATTTCTGTCGGGGGGGGGTCAGTGAAATTTGATGAAAAATGTTTTGGTGAAGGTCCCAGGTCGAAATGCCACACTTTGGAAAATTTTCAAAATTTTACCCATACAAAGCCACTCTGACACTTAGGATTTTTCAGGTGAGCTACGACAGTCCACCCTCCCAACCTGGCCGGCACACCACCCTCCCAACCTGGCCGGCACACCACGCCAACCTGGACAGCACATCACCGCGCGCTACGACGGCCGGCCAGAGGGGGGGACGTCAGACTCGAAGCAACACGGCGGCACACCACGACCGACTCGACGGACAGGAGGGGGGGACGTCAGACTCGAAGCAACACGGCGGCACACCACGACCGACTCGACGGACAGGAGGGGGGGACGTCAGCGACGGCGGCGATCTTGCGCGGTCCAGTGGTGGAGTTTTGCTTACTACTTATACTCGTAGCGCCATACGTAATTGTGTAAAAAATGTTTTAAAACTTACTGCTCAGACTCCGTCCATTTGGCAGACTGGATTTTTTCCTTGTAATTGCAACGTTTGCTCTTTTGGTTTTACTACCTTGTCTCCTCGAATTGTAACACTTTTGCCATTCTGCATCGACTTACCTGTGATTCTACAAATGTTGTGTATTTGATTGAATGCGAAAAGTGTAGTTTGCGCTATGTTGGTGAAACCTCTAGAAGTTTGCGTTGCCGCATTAATGAGCATCTGCGGAACATCAGAACGTCTAATGGCACTACTGTCAGCAATCATTTTAACAGCTGTTCTTTGTCTGATTTTTCTTTCACGCGTCTAGAAAAGATAATCGATCAGAACAAGCGCCGTGTAAAAGAAAGTGTTTGGATGTCTCGTCCATCGACCATTGTACCCAATGGACTGAATACTCTTCCAAACAATACTGATGTGACGTTGAACCTTGTTGTTCCATATAGTGATTGTAGTGTTTTGACTGTCAACCGACGCAAACGTTTGTTCAACGATGTACGCATCAGAGGTTCTTACAAAATGCACAGGAATCTACGCTCTATGCTGAATTGTAATCGTTAACCTGTTGCAATGTATTTAAGTCGATGTATTTCTTCTTCTCTTGCAGGCCCGTATTTTCGGAGTTGATAAAGCATTAAAAGTGAAACCGGTCCTCCGTCAATTTGCCTTTCTGTTTTTTCGCTTGTCCGATATTTGAGAGGGGGAGGAGTGCGTGGCACTTTTCCTTTGGGAATAAGTAGTGGTCGGAAGACTACTACTTCTACTATTACTACTCATAATGGACAATCACGAAAGCCAACTGTCTCTGCCATCACTTGAATTTGCGAGAAAGAACAACATCCATATCCTCACACTGGTGCCCCACACAAGTCATAAGAATCAGCCACTCGATATAAGTGTGTTTGGGCCCATGAAATCTTTCTATTATGAAGCTGTGACGTCATGGATGATGCGCAATCCAGGCATTAGTTTCTCAATCTACCATGTCGCTGAACTTGTTCGCCTGGCTTGGTTGAAGGGAGCAACAGGGGGGGGGTCGAATTCGCGACCAAGAGCTCATCAGAATAATCGCCGACATCCCAACAACCTTCGCCGTTATGAAGAGATCCCGTCAAGAAATCGAACTGACCACTCTGGTCCACGACCGTTCCTCAATCCTCATAGAAAGCACGTCATCGATCCTGAATTCTTCAGCATCACCAAGCAGCATTTTGCGCTGTTCAAATGCATTCATCATCGGAATGTGCTCAACAAGGGTTTGCCTCCATCGTTATTGAAGAAGGCCACTTTTCTGGAGTCATCAGTTCGACCAGCATTCATGAATGACTATTTCTGTGCCACAATTTCCGCCCTCACTGCTGAATGGTCCGACGGTGTCCTTCGAGCCTTGAGGGAACACTACGACGCCATTACCAGTGAGGCAATTGACTTTATCACTGCAAACCCAATGCCAAGCACGATGTTGGATCTCTCCCTCCGCGTCGTCAAGGGATGGTGCAAGCGCCAACTGCAGTCGAAACTTACCGAAGAAGAGATTAACGAAGCAAGTACCTTAATACATAGTCTCCAAGCCATCTCCGATGTCAGCAATGAAAACTGCGCTGCTCCTATGGCTGTGGATCCCCAAGTATCCAGCGTGGTGATTCAAGAGATCCTATCTACGGAGAAATCTACTCAAACAAATTATGAAGATGATGCATCCTCGCTCGAGCTTGTCCTTCCTCGTGACGAGCTACATGTCACCGTGGATCTCGACAAATCTACGACTTCTGTTGCCGCTGATTCAGTTGAACCTTCAACATCTGCCGTTGCCGATGCTGTAACCGCTTGTGATGACTCTCAGGAAGAAGAACAAGGATTGGATTCGATTGCCGCGGTTAGTGTTCCCGCTAGGGATCCCGTTCCCGCAACCGAGGATTCTTCAGGTCGCGATTTGTCCCAAGCCGCTGTTCCGTCTGCCGCTCAAGTGAAAGTGGTCGATTCGCCATTCAAAACCAGCTACGTGATTTTTGGTGATTCCAATCTCCTAAGTTTTGTCAATGCTGAGACTTTTGTGGTATCTGAACAGTGTGGTCGTCTGAGTTTCTTCAAGCAATTTTTCAGGAAGTACTCAGACAATACTTTTGACAACGTTGAGAAGCTCATTTTTTGCCTCTCTTTGTTAGATCGTGGTAATCTGCAAACTACCAATGTAAACGTGTACCGAACTGTCATGTATAACATCCGACGTATTTTTCCTATGGCAGTTTTGCATGTCTTACTTTGTGGTGAATCATGCACTTTTCCTGACTCTGAAGTTTCTAACATCCGTGATTTCAAAAACTGGGTTTTGCAACGCAATCCAGCAAATTGTATTTTAATAAAGCCACCGTCTGAGTTTTGTTCAATTCAGCAATTTGGCAATTTGGCTTGTTGGGAAGAACATGTGACTACATGAGTATATATGATATTTTTCATATCTATAGAGGTAGAACGGTTGCATTTATGATTGAACGAAAGTATAGCTTGTAATAAATAGCTGCAGAATTTTT
The DNA here is from genome assembly GCA_907163375.1 of Prostheceraeus crozeri. Classification (NCBI taxonomy): domain Eukaryota; kingdom Metazoa; phylum Platyhelminthes; order Polycladida; family Euryleptidae; genus Prostheceraeus; species Prostheceraeus crozeri. The sequence goes on along the minus strand of CAJQUW010015840.1, from coordinate 133,775 downwards.
TGCAGAATACTTTGCATTTTATTTCCGTTGTGTTAAACTTTTGGCCAGCATAGTAATTAGTAATAAATATTACTATAATGTGAAAAAGATAGAGAGAGAGAGAGAGATCATCATGGAAAGAATATGCAGATATCGTCCCTATTGTAGCCACCTGGTAAAATCTGACAATACGCGCGCAGGCTACAATCATCATAAAATAAAGGTGCATAAGGACATTGATAAGAGAGCAATAGCGATCGTCTAAATGAGAGATCAGAATTAGAATATTTTAAATGCGTGTTGAAGAGATAGCAACTAGCGCGGAATTTGATAAATTCAGGCATTCTTTAGTATGCTAGGGGTTGGTGATAGCAAAGTGAATGGTATAATCACATAATTAGATTGTTTAAGCGCATCACTTTGCTAGAAGTGCAAACTGATTCAAAGCAATGGCACATGCTGGAACTTACTAAGTGGACAAAAAGAAATTTTAATACCTTGCAGAGATAGGAGAAATAGACGTGCGCCGCTTGCGGATTGCTGTGAATTCCTTCAAAATGCTCCGATCGTCCCGATTATTACAGCTTCGAAGAATTCAGATCATTGCGTAAAAAACGTTTTCTCGATGATGTTGGGCCCTCCGATCATTATTAAACAGTTAGCAGGCGCACGAAAAAACGTTCACAAACTTCTCTATAGAACTTGACATCGACTGTGTCTCTTTGTTGTGTGATCCGGTTGATAACAGTCACTGAAGCTTCGCACAATTTGGCGTATTTAATATCGAACTGGCTGCTTATTGTTCGATTGGTATGGTAATATGTCAGCAGATTGTGCCATTTAATTGTTAACGCTACATGTTCCCATGTTTCCTTTCTAGTCAAACAGAAGAAGAGACGACCGGTCTAATTCTGTGGGTATACATCAAATCATTCATGCACACCTGGTTGAATACATTATAGGTTAGATGCATAAGCTATGATTTAGTAATTTTAAGAAACTCTAAATTCTTTAGGCTACCTGAGAATTGTGAGTGTATTGGAAATTTTGTCATAGCAAAATAAAATGAGGAAACCCTGAAAAATGATCAATTGTGTATCGGTAATTTATTTCAATCTTACCGGTAAATTACCGGTAATTTACCACTGGTAATTTACCGGTAATTTACCACACTTCAAACACTACTTCATGCACATATTATTACTTCACGCGAAATTAATAGGGCTATTGTTTACCAAACGAATCGTATTTCACTTTAAAAAATATCATAATGCATATATGCATTTTTAGGAGTAACCACATTTGCTGCTCTTTTTACAGTTGCTAAACTTATATTAAACTCAATATCAATCGTATGTCATCAAATATAAATCTTTCTTGTCAAAATAGGCCTACTTTTGTAATCATCGTGTTAATTTATTTCAGCCATTCTTCTCATTCATTTTCAGGTTGCTGCAAGATCTCCAAGCGCTACCAGACGACGGAAGAAGCAATCTAGCATGATTGCTACCTCGAGTCCGGTGCTCAAACAACTGAGGGAGAGTGCGTCAAAGAATCCAACTGATAAAAAGAAATCATCCACTTCAAAAATAAGGCCTCTGCTGAACAATTCTCAGCGTTGAGCTTCAGTGACAAGGAGAACGAAATTGGAAGCGATTTTGAGGCTGAAGAGGAATCATATCTTTTGAAATTAGAAGGAGTAACTAAGCTATCTGTGGGTGACTTCGTCTTGTGTCAATTTCCATCGAAAGGTTTGCCATCATTCTACATTGGTCAAGTGCTAAATGAGGTTTCAGGAGGTTTTGTAAAGATTGACTTTCTACGTTTGTACGTAAGTATCCGAGGGTTGACAATTGGTTTGTATGACCGGATGTAGCTGATGTCATGGATGTGCCATTTGAATCAATAAGTGCACACTTAGATCGAATCACGCGGGCCACCACGAAGAGAATACGCAGAATGTGTTTTCATTTAAGGAAGAACTGTGTGGTATCAATATCAATTAATCGAATGAGTTTTGATTTTTACGGTTCCTATATGCCAGGCCTAAGTAATTGATTAATAAACTATTAATCTTCGTAATTTGTTTAACATGCAACTTGCCCTTTTATAGTCTACGTTCACATTTTACGCCTTTTTTATCTGAAGATTTTGGCCTGTCCCGATTTTAAACTTTTGTAAGTTCGGCAATGTGGAATAAAGTCATCAATTTTTTCCTTATCAAAGTTTTGAATAGTTAATATTATGTTTTGATTTTATAGAGAAAATAGAGTATATTCGAGCTTAAAGTGGGTTATTGTTTGATTAAAATGCGTCAACTACATTTAAGCATAGGAATTTCAAAATTCTAAAAACTTACCTCCATAGTCCACCATGGTGCCTGCATGATGACACCTTGTGGCGCTGAAGCATGCAATTAGATTGTCTTCCCCCTTAGTTAGGGTTATGGGGCCTTATTCAGCTTCAATATTATATTTTTCTTCAATGGCCATGTCTCCCCACCATGGCCAAGTCTCCCTATCAATTTGGCCAAGTCTCCCAGGGTGTGGCCAATTCTCCCAATTCTTATACTGTTGCTGTAATTGTATACTGATTACTTATGCTTTGAGCAAATTAATCCAAGTCAATGACCTTTTTTCTTGACTCCCCCGGAGCACTTGTATAGGCCTACAAATTTTCAGATCGATTCGATCAATATTTTAGGATAAATCTATAAAAATGTATAAGAACCTTTCTAGGTGGCCAAGTCTCCCCTACATATCCTCCAACATGAACCATTTAAGCACTTGTACGTTCCTTAGCAGTCGCAGACACTGAGTTTCATCCTAAATAGTTCGTCAGCAGGGCACAAACTATATAATTATGAAATCCACAATAACTGAAGGTGCATGACGGACTGCACAGGTCGCTCTGCTCAGCCTTAAACTAGGCCTACTTTTTATCCTGGTTTCAACGGGCGGTTGACATTTCTATCCGTTCCGTAGTCACGACAAGAAAACAGTGAGAAATTTTGAAATACGATGTAGTTAAGTGTTACAATTTCCTGAACTTCTATTGCTGCGACTCCGGTCGAAGTTGCTACAATACCTACCCCTACTCCTTTTTACGAAACTTTTGAAGGACTTGCGAGACCCAATGAAGATTTGGCTTATAACGGTTGATTATAATTGCGGAAATTAGGGCAGCCTGTTGAAGAATCTTGCACATATTCTTCATGGCTCAATCCAAGCAGAGTAACAAATTTGATCTTATGAAAATGAATTGTATTATCTGATAAATTCTTTTCATCATTTATCTTTATTGTCACTATTTAACAATTCTTGGACTTTAAATACATGACATTAACCTTTACCATTACTTATTTAACCAGTCATAAAGCAAAAATTCCTTTGCTCCTTACATTTAGTGAAAAAAGAAAACAGCACGCGTGTGTTAAACAAATATTTATACGTCGACGTGTTTCACGAGTAATGTTTCTGCACACGAAGCATGGGCCACAAGCCGTTTCATGATCAAACAAAATTGTTTCAAAAGTCATCACAAAATTCATTTGAACCTCCGCTTTCTGTACACGTGACCGATCCTGATAATAGTATGGAAAAGGTGTCCGCCGTAGCGGTGTTGTCGTCCTGATTTGTATCTCCTTGTTTGAGAGAACCTAACAAAATATACAATTTGCATTTGTACACCAATTATATTTCTCAATTGATATTACAAAATTCAATGTACGTCAATGTTCGATAATTCATTCAACAGAGATCACTTTCTCTGAAAATATTTTCCATAGTCAGACAAGAGTCTTCAAAAATAGAATGATATTGCTTCTCCACAGAACGGTGTAGCTAGCAGCCAGCAGCATGATCATAAAAACCACGGCATAAGCAAAGTCAAACACACAGTTCTGCAACAGAAACTGAGTGTTTATAGAAATGAGCTGACGTTAGTGAATAGGAGTTTAAAAAAAAACAAATTTCAATATGGACAATAATTAATAACTTTTCATTTATCACCAAACCCCGCAGCTGCCCTAGCAGGTGCATTTATTGCGGTAAGCGCTGGCGGAACTGATCTGTTCACGTTGACGCCAGTGGCTTCCACATCAAGATCGATCTGTAGAGCGCCTTCTTCACTAGCGTAGCTTAGAGCTTCTAAGTCTTGACTACTGCAGCTTCCAACACTGGCTTGATCAGAAGCATGGTCACTACTGGTGCGTCGCACAGAAAACTTCGATGGACTTTCCGACTCATCGGAAATAACAGTCGTTTCTGATTGTAGACCAGCACATGACTTCTCCTCACCATCTAAGTAGGAATCAACAGCATCTTCCAATGGTGGTAAAGTCGATTCGAAGGTAGTAGTCCATGCAGAATCAGGGGAGAACCGCTTCTTGGGTGGTCGCCAGACGCTGGATTGATGTAATGACTTAACAGGTTCAATAGGACGCCTTTTGATGGTGGTGTCTGGAGATGTCATAGGAATAGCACTTTCGGTATTATTCCCACTGGAGGCAACGATCAATGAGCCGAATGGTTTCTTCGGAGAACTGCCCGTATTTGAGTTATCACATTCGAGTGCATGCTCTATCTTAGGATCTAAGTGGTTCTTGAAGAACGCAGACGCGGCGAAACGTCTGTTTGACTTGTTGGCGAAAGCTCCAGACTGTGAGGCTTTTGTTACAATTGCAATTCTTTGTGTTGTCTCTCGCAATCGTTCATAATCCAACTGTCGAACAGCCTGATTGATATTTCCCAAGTCGGAGTTGGATCGTTTTCTATAAGCCAGTGCAGGATCATTGCCCACTTCGATTGATTCAACGAGAGATAAAGGTTGCTTGTTGCTCAATGCATGGTGTAGAAGGTTCATTGTTGATATGTCATGCGATTTGTAACTGTCCCCTGACGTAGTTATCGACGAGGACGTAGTAATCGGAGTATGTGATTCAGTCTTTGCCTCACTGGTTAACTTCCTGAGCTTATCAGGCGATTCTGTTCGTGTCTTGTCAGAAGTTTCTACTTCAGGATTGGCTGGCGGATTCATTTGATTCGCTTTCGAAATTGCCTCCAGGTTCCTCTTCTGGTTCGACCTTTGAATTTGGTCATACACTTTTCGTCGTTTGTGTACATAGACAGGACTATCTTGTTCTTCATCGATGATGGACGGTTCTTTAGGCCTTTGATCAGCTGAGTTGCCTTCATTGGTAGCAGCTGTAGATCTGTCAGTTTCAGCATTGGATTCCTCATAGATCGTTGGATGAGTACGAGATGGTGTTGTGGATCGATCTGACGCTAATTCAGATCCTTGCGACAATGGATGCCTCGCTCTCGAAGCCTCGTGTGATTGATGTTCCAGATGTTGAAAATGCAGCGATGAAGGATTCACTTCTGCAGATGAAGTTTTTAGAATCATCTGATGATCTGATGGATGACGATTTGATCTGAAATCCTCAGCGGAATGTGAAGATACGGCGTCTGAAGAATGTTTAACTGCAGACTGTGGGGATGTGTTTTTTACATTGACGTTGCTATTTCCATAATCTTCGGCAATCACTTGATTGATTCGATCAACCAAAGTGATTTGCATTGGTCGAATATTGGAGCTCTTCTTCGGAGGCATGCTGGTTGCCGCCGAAATTGTGGGACTATTCATTACAGGCGTCAGCATGTGTTCCTTTTCCTCTGCTGCTTCCCGCAACTGTTCATTATTTTCTTCTGTCACTTCCTCAGTTGCTCCCTCGGGCTGACTGATTTGACTCACAATGATAGCATCGATGAGGGAGGCAGCAGTGAGATGCTTCTCTGCAGAATTCGCACCCTTGGCCTGTTGTTGCTGACGTGGGGACGCGGCAGGACTGGATCTCTGCAAAGCGTCTCCCGTTGTCTCCTCGGTCTCTGGGGGCTTGATACCATGTGGTCTAGGGATTGGAGAGGCTGCAGAGACAGTTGGATGGATCTCCGTTTGTGGAGACTCGGAGACCGGCGACTGGACAGGAGGCGGAAGAGTGGAAGTGTTCACTGCCGACGAAGTGGGAAACTCCGTCTTCCTCGAGAATGAGGAACTTCGCTGAGGAACCCCGGTGGGAGGAGGCATTTGCACCTGTTCCTGATTTCTCAACAGACCAGCAGGATTAGCTGCTCCGTTCGCCGATTGTCTCACCGCGCCGCTCAACTGAGGCATTCCACTTCCACGAAGACCGCCAGGTCGTCTCTTGATCAAGTCGTAGATTTGCGAGGCCTCTGAACTGGTCCTCGTACGCTCCGAATCACTTCTGTCTCGGAATAGAAACGGTTCTACCTCCATCTGATAACGCATCTCTGCCTGGGCATTAAAAGACGCTTGCTTGATAGCCTCCTGCAGTGCTGGGTCGAGTGGGCCCAAAGGCGGTCGATGAAGTGGCATGGTGGACGGTTTGTGAGGAGAGGAGAGCGCAGAAAGGTGTGTAGGCGTTGGTTGGGCCAATGAAATGACAGCAGGACCTGGCCGAGGAGAACACAGTAGCGGAGCTGGTGGACAGTGAGCCGAGGTAGTTGGCAGAGGTTTCATTGGCTGCGGTTGAGGTAGAAGGCTATGATCGAGGGCACGTCCGACATAGTACTCTGGCTGGAGGCGTGTTACGGGTCGCTGTGGTGGAATTTTTGCACCTACCATACCGCTCGGCTTCGGAGGGAAATCGCCGACCAGCACAGACCTGTGAAAGAAAGACAGCATCAGTTGCACAATTAGCATAAGAGCAGCATTTTGTCTTTTAATGCAATCATAGTGATAACTTTTCTACATAAATGTACAACTTGATGCTATTACAACGTTTTGATAATTCGATGAAAAAATTGGCATGTAAACAGTTGTGAGGCAGGTGTTATGGTACATGAATCTCGTTGCCAGTGAGAAACAGACTAGAGGCCCAAAAATCGATTCTCAAGTTCACTAAAAAATATTTCATTTTGTGAATTTCAAGTTTTCAACCAAAAAAAAATACAAGTACCGCTGCTATATTGATGAGAAACTCTTGCTGATCTAAAATTAAACAGTGAAATAGTATTATGAAAAATTAAATAATTTAAGTAACGAGAGTATATTACATTTGGAGTTCAAATTAGTTTTGATTTATAAAACATGGTGCGAAAATACACGCTTCCCTCTGATTCCCTCGGCGCCTGGGCAATCGAGTGAGGTAGAAGGAATAAGATAAACGTTGTAGAAAAAATTCAAACATAGCACTACTGTGCACCGGACATTTGAGTAGCATTATAGAAAACTGTCTTATAATAAAATAAATCTAAAACGACGATGCTGAAAACTTTTCGGCTTCAACGTATGTTCCAAAAGAATATGTTATACATATAATTACCAAATGTATCAAACGATTAATTGCAGCATCTGTCCAATATTCCTCAATTAGTTGACCGGATAATTGTTGGTCAGGATGTGTAACCTTTTACTGTAAATCAATCTTCATAGAGATAAACGGAAGATTTCTATGGTTTTGTGATTATTATTAAGATTACAACATTGACGATTGCAGACAATAATCCTCTCTCCTCTAAAAAAAAGAAATTGCTCAGCAAATCTTATTAGTATGCTGAAAATTGTTAGATCGCAACCGCCTGTTGTTCCCTGATCTACTAATCTCTTTATTTGCAGTCATGCTCCTTAGGCGTTCATCTGAACTAATTTTAATTATACCTCCCCCACACAGAACAGACGGGCAGACTCCAACCCTGGACCGTCTTGCTCATCTCCTATTCCTTGTTTATTGCGTATTGTTGCTCCTTGTTTATTGTCTATTCCCCAGGTTTGAAGGTCAGAAAGAAGGGCTGTGTCGGTTGTGGTTGGGTACGGTCCGGCCTCTGTTGCAGGTGACCTAACCAGCGCAAGCTATTTTGGCACAGGACTGATTCCAGGTCATGTAGATGGAGCATACCTCTCAGTTCACGCATGGATCGGCGTTCACAAAGCTTTACGGAACACGCGGATTTCAGAGCCATGTCTCTGACGCATGCAGCAGGGCACTTCAGATGCAGCATTGTATACCTGACACCTGCGCTTCAGCGAGAGACTCTTGTTGGCAAGGACTAGTAATAGGTAGTGGAAATTCTTCCATACGCTGCTTACAGGAGCTGTTACAACCTCTGAAATTACCTAATCTATCGCCCACGTAACAGAAGTCATCGACCACTTCAGTGTAGTATGCGCGCATTTTGATGCTTTTGCACTTTCCCAGTAAAGAGCAACTAACTTCGCTATCTTATCACCTAGAAAGGACTACGTGACCCACAGAATGAGACAGTGCCAGGGATCGCAATTCACTCAAGAAAAAAACGGAAAATCGGTAAAAACCCGGGTTCGAATGCATAAATTTGAAATATTTACATTAGGGGTCGTGCACATATCACGTGATACCGAATTTACGAAATTTCAACCCACTCTCCCCTTTGTGATACGGTGTGATATATCTTGTGAACCCCCTCCCATATCACGTGATATTCTGGTCTACCTCCAACCAAAAAAATTCCATGATCTATTCTATACATTTATTTGAATTTTGTTGAATATATACCGTACTTTCTACTTATTTTTGAATCTACGATCAAATATACAGCTAGAGATCGATTCAAGATAGAGCTTTGAATTTTGAGAAGAGGTTGAAGATTCATTGTAGGCTACATGTGAATTAAGAAGTAAAAATGGAGGAAGGGAGAGGGACACTTCACTGAAGTCAGTAGCTAATCAACAGAAGGCCATGCAAGCCCATTGTTTCAACGGGAGAAAACGTTTGATTCTTGAATATGACGTTACTCAGCTAGGCATGTAACGTTATTTTGCATTTAAACCGATTTTGTTTTTACCAAACATTCGATCGATTTCTGCTTCGAGATACTTCAAGGTATCAGCAACATTTATTTTCGTCAAAATAACAACTTCTTATTGATAATGCATTTTATTTGAAAGAACAATATAACAGACCTGCCAACATTCACATTTGCAAAATCGGGACATGGTCACTATCATCAGGTATGCAAACTACCCCTATATATTTAAAAAATCTACTTTATTTTGAATATTTTATTAAACATAAATACATTAAAATACGACGTACTATTTGTGACAATGGAATCATAATATATATATATATATATATATATGAAATAATAAATGACTATGAAAAGCGAGTCGCATCTTGTGAGCACGACAACACACATACATCATAGCACACATGTGAATATGGAATGCACGCAGCGAAAATTTTTGAATTATTTTGCTAGACTTAATTAAAAACTGACTAGTAAAAATCTTACAACATAAAAATCAAAATATCGGGACATTTGTCAGAAAATCGGGACTGCTGAAAATGGCAATAAAATCGGGACAGTCCCGACGAAATCGGGACAGTTGGCAGGTCTGGTATAAGTTTATAGTATATCCAGGGTTGTGGAAGAGGTCGCATTTCCACCGCTTCCGCTTCCGATTCCAGGCCTACCGGAAGCTCTTCCGACTGGAACATTACATCCAAGCTCCTGTCACTATCACATTGGGCCTCTGTATGCATGTATACCGGTAGCTTCTCAAATTTGATAATTGAGCTTATTTTAGAATACCTACGGTAATAAATATTTGCCTTCTCCTTTTCAGTAGTCACCGTCTACTGTGTTCTTTTTTCAGCTGTTTATCCATGTAAATTTCATAATCAATTATAGAAACATCACACCATATTTTACGATAGGTCTACACTCTACAAGTATGTAAACACACTATGTCGATACAGTCAGAACTCGGAAGCGGCAGAGCTAGTTTTCAGTGCTCCCGCTTCCACTTCCACTCGAAATCACCGCTTCCGGTTCTGCTACCGCTTCCGCAACACTGAGTATATCACGTGATATTGTCTGTGTACCACCACCCCTCCCCCATGTGATACCGCGTGATATATCGGTTGAACCCCCTCCCCCTTACGTATCACGTAATATGTGCACAACCCCTTAGACTAATTTCGTAAAAAAACGGAAAAGACGGAAAATTGCGATCCCTGAACAGCTCGCTCGTCCTGTCTGCCGATGCGCGTTTTATGAACCGACGCAACGAGGTCAAATTCTGCGGCTGAAATATTTGTCCATTTTATAGAGGTTCAGTATATAATAACAGGGAATCACTGATAGGAGGGCATCGAAAATTCGCTAACCATGGACAGATTCCTTTAATCTCGTTTCGATTTGCATTGAAGTGCTCGAATAGTACTCTATCAGAGAGACATGGCCTTCACCATTGCACATGTCTATTGACATGTTACTGATAAGAGATATTCAAACACATCCTACTGAACCTTGAGACTCATGATACTTTGACCCCATCTCCTTATCGTGTTTATTTACAGTTAAGCGAGAGTCTTTAGTCATGTAGGTAGTTACGGATAAGACTATGTTTGCCGAGTCTTGTAAAATCAATGTCAGATATTGACATGGACAGATTTCCATGATATTCTAGTTGATAAGTGGCTCCTATGCCATTTCAGGACCGACCAAGAGCGGATATGGTGAATACATGCATATATATCCGCCCATGCATCAACGAGTTGGTTGTGGAAATATCAGGAATAGATGGAGCAAGTTGTGTGTCAGTGTTGACCAGTAGCGACAAGACTCCTCTATCAACCTTCTGGATTGTGATGACTAGGAGTGTTGGTTTCCGTGGCACAGTGGTTAAATGTTTGGCCTAGAGATCCTTCGGTCAAGTCCCGAAAGTGTCATTGGAAGTCAGGAAGAGCATCCGGACTTAAAGTGCTACAACACTCCAGAAAAGCCAGACTATGTCAGCAACGTCCAAGTCCCAGTATGGGGAGCAGTGACGTTGAAGCTTCATTTGGAATACAACATAGTCCCACCGCGCTAACTATACCGATAGAAAAATATAACACACGCTAAAAATCAAATGAAGACATCGAGACCAGAGATGATGATTCGCGAATTATGAACTATTAGTCAAGTTTTCTCAAAAGTTTTCTAAAAAAATTCTATATTTAGAATGCAGTTGAATGCAAGTAAGAAATAAAGGAATATCCGTCTATTGGCAAGGGCCAAATGTTGCTTACGAGAACCAGTGCAAGCCTGAGCCTGTGCAATCAAACACATGAGTTTAAGTCTATTATGAATCTACATGAATCTACGTCGTAAAATCGCTATTGTGAAATGTAAGGCCATGGAGAACACACAAGTCACATTTTGGATTCCTGGTTTCCTCATTTTTTAAGAAAATTTCTCTTTAACGTAAATTCTGCACAATTATAAATTGCAAATGAATAATGTATTTTAGCAAAGATATAATTTTTCTACGCGGTAGTAGGCCAATAAATGTTATGTCAATGACTCAATGTCGAATGATAGCTGTGAACTGCAACGAATGTCACTGCTAATTCTATACATTTGTCATTTGCTATTCTTAGAGTTTTGACTCAATTTTCCACCGCCATAAACTCGAAATACTCATCATAAAATCTCAAATTTACTGACTATGAATGTTTGAAGTGATGTTGATGCTCTAGAATGTCAGAATTCAGACTTGATTTTACAGTACGTTCAATGGAGGTGGTTTCTTGTCCCTTGGGACTAGCTCTATGATTCATACAATATTGCGAATTGGCAAATAAAGAACGAAAAAGAAAAGGTGGTAGGGTGCGCATGAAAACGGAAACAATCCTTTTTCTAATATCAGAAAACATGTCTAGAAATAGAAACAGTGAATAATCTACCTACTATAATGAGACATTGAAAAGGATGTTTCAATGACGAACGCCTTTGTTAGCTGTCTTCATGCATCCGGCAAAATCATAATTATCAAATTCAAAACCTTCACGGCTGTGATGTAATGAAAATAAAATGAGGATTATATCGTACCAACGATGTTTTATCCAGTCGCTTTTCTTGCTAAAATTTTTTTAGGATTCTGTGCGGAAAGGTGGAGGGTGGTTTGCTACAGCATGTTTGAATTAGTTGGATGAGATAACAAAATGTAAGTGAAATTATTAATATCGAACTTTTTCTCTTAATGGTTGACATTCCCATATCATATTTCTGCAAACTGGAAAAAAGTACTGCAGTTGAAGTCTATGACATGAAGTGAAGAAACTGTTGCTCACGTCTTCGGTGTGAAATGCTTTTATCTTAGAACTAAGAGAATGTATGGTCGAGAGGAAAAAATGATGGCGACGTCAAGAACAGAACTTATAATCAGCTGGGAAAAGTGCAGAATTGTGTAGACTGGTAAAGAGGAAGCAGTGGTAGTGGCGCGAATTTTCATCAATTTCGCGCGTGGTCAAGAACTTCGAGTGTTCGTGCTAGTAGTAATAATAGTTATAATAAATGTACAATATGAGTTTTGTGGCTATAATGCAATTGCTGGAAAAACAGGGTGTTCACCAGACGCTTTAGGAGTAAGTGCTTGTGAACATCTGAGCGAGAACGTCTCTATTATAATGTGATGGATTACTGACACTGCATCAGCCTCAAATTAAGGTAATCTGCAACTATTTTGAGTTTTGAGATGCTCACTGCAAAAGCCACTGTAGAAATACTCTCGCAGTTCGAATATGAAAACAAAACCTCGAGAAATCAAAGAAAAGCAGCAAATATTCTAGAATTCCAACATGTGTTTTATGTTCGCAAGTCCGATTAACATGAATATCGAAGCACATACATGGTTACAGTATTATCATGGGAAAGTCATAAATCAGCACGCGATGATTTGTTGAAGGGAGATACAAGGCAAATACTAGAGTTAGTTTTGCGACATTCTTTTATACTTTGTCATTTGCATTTGCTCTCTTTGACTCTGCTCTAGAGTTCTTTTGAGGTATGAGGCATGGTGCAAGGCATTTTCTGTTCCTTTTCTTTCTTTTCCAGGTTTTCTTGGATGTTTTCGAGCCTCAATTCGGCGGACTTCAGTTCTTCACATCGCTGCTTTTCTTTATCAAATTCTATACGGAGCTGTTCTTGGAGAGCTTCGCGTTTTCTTTTTCTTTCCTTCTTTTCTTGGTTTTGCAGCCATCTTCAGTAAAAATCATATGATGCATTGCACATGTATTTTATCCACTCTTATATTTGAGCTATCAATTTTCTTGCTTCTCAAAACGGATTTACAAATCGCAAAGGCTCTCAGGGTTTCATATATGAGCGAGCGCCTTTTTTAGTCAATATGTCGGGTAGGTTTGAAAAACCATCTCTACCTCTGCGTTCCCTTGCGGCAGAACAAAAACTGTCTTTGCGACTTTAACCAAAGTTGGCACTTTTCCGCTAACTTCGACTCTCTTCCAAAATGTAGACGCATCGTCACGATCTTGAGAGGATCCTGCAGACTGCCTTGTTGAAGTCGGATTTCAGCTTTCAATCGAGATGTTGCTGTCACAAAGCACGAACGGCAGCGATCGCGCCACTTGTAGAGAACATTTCCGAAATTTTCGTTGTTTTGCTATCGAGGGCCAACAAATCTACAAGACTTTAAGAAATTGTTTCAGAAACTTTTCCCTACAATATAGAAGTATAACGTATGCTTTTGCTGATACGCTGAATGTTAGAAAATTCATATTATCAGTGGATGAAGTGTAACTATCAACATCTCCGTCGACGAATACATGCGAAAATGGTCAAAATAGCAAAGTTAAACCTTCAAAATTTTGAAATAATAGATTTCGCGTAATCTCATTACTTTTCTCTTAAATTCGCGTACTTGCGTTTCGTTCGCGTAATACGCGAGGTTTTCGTGCCGCCACGACCACTGAGAGGAAGACCAGCTTTAACAGATTCAAATCGAGGTCCCGCAGGCGGATTGTCCTCCTTGTTCATGAGCGGAAGTTCAAAGGGCGAGAAAAGAAAAAGGTATATCCGCTTTCTTACACTCTGACACACATTTCTTAGATAATATTGTATTTCGTCCTCAAATAGACATATGTCATGGCATCTACATCCATCGTATGACATGATCGAGAACGATCAACACCACCGTCCTAAAATCGAATTCAAAAAGCGAATAAGTTGCATGAAGACTAAATAGCAATGGCGCAAATGCGTAATAGCAATGGCAAATGGGTCGACCATTTGCATGCGACCATTGCGCAAATACATAGATTGGAAAAATTGAAGGGAGTGCCTTTTGTTTTCATCTCATGACGTCTACTTTTTCATGGAAATAATGATCTCATTGTTTGTCACATAATTATGAAAGTAACCAGACACTGAATGACCTTTTGGTTATTAACAGACGATACCTAGAGAATTTTGTTTACAAATTAGCTCAGACTGACACAAGAACTGATGCTTAATGAAATGCTCAAAGCACATTTTTGATAACATGTAAAGAAACGTTCGCCTATCGCAGCACATGCAATAAGTGATCATAAAGTTCACGGCTTTTTATCGAAAAATTTGCTGATTCCAATATATCAAGAATTGATTTGTGACAATATCACATTCCTCAACATAATCATCATTCTTCTGTGCGCATTTGGTTCAACGCATCCTAGTTTAGAGAAATTTTATCAAAAAAATCATGATCTGCTCGAATTGAGAAAAGATATTAAACTTTGACTTACTCCTGGAATGATTTTCCACGTTTTCTTACGAATGAGAAAATTAGTTGAGAAATGATCACCACATTAGCCTCAGAAAAACACTGAGGAAGGATTGCTGACTTTTCATCGATGTCTATTGTCATCAAAAACCCTTTTATCAGATGTAAATGGAATTGTGTTATTATTGCATCAGATAAAATGCATTAGGTGACAATCTCTTCTATCATGCACCTCTCCTATACATGAACCGCCACGAAAGATGCCTACCTGTTGAAGAGGCCGTGTTCTGCTTGCATTTGAGGCGTCAAGCCTTGACTCGAAAACGTTGGATAACTAGGAACAGCGGCGGCAGCAGCATTTCGAAGTCGATAAGCCGAATCAGCTAACTCATTTTGTGAGGATGATGACCAACCGACTGGGCTCATGAATGAAGTAGCGGCCTGAGATTGTGGCGACGGCCTTGGAGCAGTAAGTCCACTAGGAGAATGGCGGGCAATGATAGGAGTTCCATCTGTCACATCTTGACCTGTATCGACTCGCAAAGGCGAAGACCGCATTCCTGGATGCATCGCGGAATTCGGAACTGTTAATTGACGACCTGGATTCGGTACCTGAGATGAAAGAACGTGAAAATAATCATCGAGAGAAGAATATTGGAAGCAGCTAGAATGAGTAGTGACAGACATTAGGGAATGAAACTCGCATATTGCATGTATAAGGAGTGTGAGGACTGCGTGTGAACAACTGTTAATTCAAACCATTGACGTATCGCATTGCCCTATTAAATCTATTTATCTATTTAATTAGTCAACAAATTAAAATCAGATTGACACTAGGGACAATTCACCATTAAGAGAATACCAGTAATCAACTCAGATATCGATATACATGCTATATATTAATGTCGCATGAAATTTAGTCTTCAATAAAGACAATAATACAATGACTGTTGGCTGCATGACAACTATAAAAGAAGTGTTCCGGGTTAGTGAATCATCATGGCATGAAATGGAGCTTTCCTCCATTTCACGGTCGCTCTCCAATCGCAATAATCATAAATGTACAGTTTATGCAATAGATTCGAAGCAGAGTGCGTGATTATGTCTTGAACAGACCATTATCTTAAACTTTGGGAGCATGCTTCCTTTTTTGATTTCACCTAATTCTGAACACCTCCCATAGTCTACCACCGCCAGTGTCATGCTTGCGACGGTTCTTCCCATCTACATATCCGATAATTATGTTTTAAGTTTTGCCTGAATGGCATCCAGCATTTCGAGCGCCTGGACATAGCCATATGTTAGCTATCACTTCTAGGACCACCAGCAATTACTTCACCGAATTGAAAGTATGAAAATTGCAGCTTTAATTGTTTAAACGTGTCACTGTGCTGGAAGGACAAACTGATTCAAGCTGATGGCACATGCAGGAACTTCCTGAGTGGTCCAAAAGAGATTTTTAGTAATGTCTTACAGAGATACGAAAAATAGTCGTGCGTCGCTTGCAGATTACTGTCAATTCCTTCAAAAGCTCCGGTCGCCACAATTCCGTCAGATTCGAGGAATTCAGATCATTGCGCATAAATGTTGGTCCTACAGATAATCATTAAAAAAATTGCAGGCGCAACAGAAAACGTTCACAAACTTCTCTGTAGAACTTGACATCGTCTGTCTCTTTGCTGTGTGATCCGGTTGATAACAGTCACTGTAACTTCATAAGTTACATTTCATAAGTGTTACATGTTACAATGCCATTACTAGACATAAGTCAAAAGTGACTTCAAAACATGTGATATTGTCAGACAAATCTTGCAGCCAGCTGTTAAAACTCTTTATGTCTGAAAAGAATTGATTGCTTCATTCGACTCAGTTTGCATAAACATTTGGATTAGTGATAGACTCCTGACCCAATTATAATAATAATAATAATATCTTTATCGCTTCACATGATTACAGTCGGTGAACGCATTACAAAAGTACAAGATCATAGATTACAATATTTTATTAATGAACAACGAAAGCGTTCAGTTTTTGCGAATGGTGGACGCAAAGTGTACTGAGAACGAATTAGTCGACAATGATGTTGTTTTGAAGACGACCCTCAATTGATGAAATCATTTTGTAACACATCTTTGTGGCAACTTCAATGAATGAAGGAAACTCATTCGAATTGATAATCCTAAACACTCGCTTCTCCAAGCGCATTATTTTATTAAAAAGATAGTCCGGTGCATTGCAATAAACTGGATAAGCAAATAAAAATATGGAGCGAATAAAAGCGACATATGATCTGTACATAAGGCTAGCAGGGCAACCCGATCTCTTAAGATTGTACATGACATAAAGTCTCTTCCTCGCTTTCATAACCAAATCATCCAAATACAAATTCCACTTCATGTCACTAGAAAAAGTAACGCCCAGAATGCGAATGTATGAGACCTGACACAAGGCATTACCATCTGGAAAATAAACATCAGACAAAACCAGATTCTTTTTTGTTACAATGTCCATTACAAAACACTTATTTTTATTGAGAGGCAAGCCAATATCGGAGGACCATCTATCAATGCTATTTAGCTCTTGCTGGAGATTATCTTCAGAGCTGTCTCGAATAAAATGAAGGAAGGTAACATCATCGGCATAGCGCACCATGAAGGTATTCCAACAGACAGCAGAAAGCGAATCAGTAGCCAAGCAGAACAATGCTGGCCCAATTACACTTCCTTGAGGGACACCACTTGGTACACAACTCCAATCAGATGTCACACCACCGATAAATTTTACTCGCTGTCTTCGACAAGACAAGAAACTATACACCCATCTGACTACAAAATTAGGCAAACCAAACTTGACACAAGCTGAAACAATAGTAGAGTTCAGCAATTTATCAAAAGCCTTAGAAAAATCAGTTGTCATAATTCTAACAGCGCCAGACTTTTTATCCAAAAATGCAATAACTTTGTGATATGCTAGAACAACAGCCGAAGTGACTCCAGAGCCCGGACGGGGAATATAGGCAAATTGACAAGGGTCCACTCTGTGCTTGATAATAGGAAAAATAATTTTTTGACAGACAATCCTCTCCAAATTTTTTTGACAAAATAGGCAAAATAGAGATAGGGCGAAAGCGAGATGCAGTCGTCGGTTAATTTCTCACATTTAGGAACAGGTGTAGTGTAACATTAGACATCTTCAAGCATAGAGGAACACAGCCTTCACTCAATGAACGGTTGAATAGATGTGTAATAGCAGGACAAAGAAAATCAGCACAGTCTCTGATCACCCACGGGGGAACACCATCAGGACCCGCACTTTTATTGGAAGTAATACTCAACATCCGAAAAACTTCGGCTTCTGTCAAAATAGGGATGGTCTCATTCCAATTACTTGAAAAGTAAGCCTCCAAAGCACCAGACTCACTCTGAAAATTCGAAGTGAAGAAGGCATTCAGATCACTGACCTTATCAGTATATCCTTGCTGTCATGACAACGACAAATTGACATGCGTGAGTGTGACAATGATATTGAACGTTACTCAATTATACTCACCATCTAAAACTGTCGCTGAATCCAGCATACTGTTCTATTCATGCTAACAGAGAATATGTCTTTGTAGTGTAGATTAAATGCCGCGATAAGTGCACATTAGGTAAACGTCGTCGTTGTCAACTGTTGGTGTCTCAACAATTACTGTTAACTCTGACACACTAAATCGGAAAATTATGTCTGCATAAAAGTCAAACCAACAAGGGTACTTGCTGCCATGCATGCAATAATAAAAAATGCAACTAGGAGGTTGAACTTAGCTTTCGCAGGAAAGATTTCCCATTAATTGCCTACAGTCGGGTAGAATATTGGTGTCTGAGAAAGGGAATCGAGCATATGTCGAGATCAACACGTGGATTGATCCAAATTGACATCTTTATGACCTGCCACAGCTAAGCTATCTAACACGTGATTAAGGTCATCGATTAAAGCTAGTGGAAATTGATCGTCACTCTTGACTGACTAATGATCTAAGTTAATCAAATGAGTTTAGCTCAAACAGGCCCAAACAGTACCCGGTTGTCTCAATGGAAAGCAATGAAGTTTCGTTCATTTACTTATCCTCCCTCAGCTTAAGGCAAAAAGCCATACTACACAGAGTCTAACGGATAATCCTCTTGTTAATTTTAAATTGATGTATTTTAACTTAGATAAGGTAAGCAATATCAGTGCAAAGGCTTTAATAATGTGATTTTTTTAAGAGCGTAGAATTCCTTACGTTAAGTAATTCAATACGATTGCTATGTAGTTCTTATGAAATATATTGATGAAACTTTTAAAAAAATGAATTCATAACCTAGCCCTTAATATAATGTTTTGTGATCATATCCTAATGGTGAATGACATCAACGACTCGCCACACGATTGATACCATCAAATTAAGATGAGATTTTTCTATTCTGATCAATTTTTCGATTGTGATGCAAATGTCGAAGAACTTCCTCGACAGATTTACCACAAATCTCAATCGACTGTCACTAGCTTTCGACTGAGACTGTATCTGACCAAATGACGCCTCACCCATCTTAATCGAGCTTCGAAGTTGATCGGATAATTCAACTTGAGATAGCCATTAAATCCTATTCCATTAAACCTCGACCGAATCGTTGATTTGTATATTGTGCTGAAGCCACTTATCTGTTGAAGACTGATTAGGATCAACTTTCACAAGTTTAACGGTTAGCCGATCTTTACGTTTAGATGTCTTGCGTGGGCAACCAGAACCTTCAACGCGAGAGGTAGAGAGTAGAAAGATGGAAAGAAAATCATAACGACATTATCGATGTACATTTGAGTACGGCATATTTTATGTTTTGCGTGTAACTCTTAAAGAAACCCTGATTTCAAGGAAAGCAGTCATTTTACCTTTCATGAATATTATTGCACGTTTATCTAAATCAATCAATTGCAACAATGCAGTATTCAACTGATTAGGGCATTCTATTCATTGGTAACAGCACGCATCAAATATACTTGCAGCTATGAAGCCAGCTGACTAATCAATCGATGACATATTCTTGACGCTTGACTGTTGAGGAAAAACTGTTGCTTCACTTCAATTTGACAGATTTTCAAGATTCTTTTTGGTTTGATAGCACTGACTTAGACCACATTTTGTGAAGAAACATGAGAAAATGTTATATATCATTTGGAAATACGACTTATCCAATGCATTTTACATAAAAGACTGATAAGTTCATCAGCATTATTTAACCTATAAGATATGAAAACGAGGACCCTTTGTTATCCAAAACTAATTAAGGAATCAGGCAAATCTGATGAACACTTCAAATTTTAGAGAAATATGGGCAGGTTGAATTTCAGCTCATGATAAATGGTGATCCGTTTTTTGTGAATCAATCTGCAGCAAGTCATGGATGAGGAGCCTTCATTTCATACAATGACAACTCTCCTGAGGTTAGGGTCAACAACCTTTAGTGAGAGCAGCGGCATAGTGCACTCCGCTTAATCGAGACAGTCGCTTCATTGGAACAGATGCCAATCCTCTATTCCTAGTCGCGATTTTACTATGCAAAAATCTTCGGTTAATCGCGACATTTCTCCGTTTTAACGAGACAATGAGGACCTGCAACACTCAACACAATCAGGCAGCTATTTGCCTAAAGATGAAGAGACCGGCGCAGTAGCAACTGGGGAAGCTGCAGCATACAAAAAGGTTTGGGATACATTAAGTATCCAATAAGATTCACCCTAAGACAATTGATTCACCTGCATACTGCATGTTATCTCTCAACGAAGCACTTCGATGAGTGAGCTTGATTCTAAAGTTTGATCACTTTAATTTCAAAGTTTGGTTGCATAAGATGACACGTAAACGAAACTGCTTTTCATTGATAAATTGCTGGAAGCTCAACCAACTGACACATCCTACCTCCCTAAATTACACTCGTATTATAAAGAAAATTGTCACATTACTATGAATAAAATTATTAGACAATTAATAGACAGTATGCAACGACATGTATTCACCGCTGACACAGAACAATAGCATTCAAGAAAATATAAAATCGCAATTGACAATTAATGAAGTAGACTACACCACACAGATTGAGCTAAGTTACTTGTGATTCCTCCTCGGTTTCTGTTTGGGCCAATTTACCAGCAAGTCTCCCTCAGATGTTCGATTTTTTTAAGACATGCAGTTTCTGCCTGCACTGAAACCTTTTCAGTTTAACAAAATAGGCCTTGTGCGTCTGGCTTGCAAGTGTCAGATTTTATTTCGACAGACGCATGTCAAAATAGTGGAAAGCATTTGATTGGTTGGTCGAGAAGCTCACAACTCACATGAGAAGCAAACCCCATGGTGTGTACATGAAAGCGATAGCCTAATTCTTCCTGTCCAATACCAGCAGCATTATTGCACTCTCATTAGCCAACGCTTATCAAAGTACTCACCTGAGAGTGGACGAAATTGGGCAGTTTAGGCATACCAGGAGGATATTCCGGACGGAGTAGAACTGGCGGGGGACCATTGACGGGAGTCGGCTGCGAAAACCACTTTGGGGACTTCTCATAAACATCTTTGATGATTGTAGTAGGCTGTTTGAGAGCGGGAATCGGAGGAATTGCACCAATTCCAATACGATCGACAGATGTAACTTGTACGTCCTTCACAGCTGCATGTCCATCATTGTCGAGACGTTTGGGCGACATTCTTTCCATACATGACGACATCCAAGAGTCTACAGACAGATTGTTTTCAATGGCATTCTGAATCAAATCACTGATAGTATTTCTATCAGGGCCCCCAGAACTCTTTTCTGGAGATTTACCACGAGCTAATGCAGTTTCATTTGTTCTCTTATCACGTTGCGCACCTTCCACCTCAATTGAAAAGTCTGGATGCATAGGCTTTTGCGCTTTGGCCGCGCTAGAGATCTCAGAAAGATCTATAGTTGTGACGGATGGTGCTGACGATTCAACAGCATCAACCTCCGTTTCACATTTATGCACATTATCCCTGGTCTCGGTATCGGTTGCCACAGCACATCCACCATCGCCTGCATCCGCTCTGTCGCTATTGCTGCTTGGACTAGATTTGATCTTCAGGGAATTCGCCGTATTGTTATCAGTGGAATTGCCTTGAGAGAAAGACTTGGCACCATTCGCTCCTCCTCCAGAGCCACCACCTGCTGCTCCGCTACCGTCATCGTCCGGATCCGGTTCACGTTTGTGTACTCCTCCTTTGAGAGCCTCAGCGGCGCAGGAGCTCGAAGCATCTACCAATTCATTTTTCTCCTGTTTGATCGGCGGTTGTTGCGGCACTTGAGAAGGTTGTGGAGGCGGCTGTTGTGGTGGTGGTGGTTGCTGTTGTTGTCTTTGCAACTGACGCTCTTGCTGAACCCTCCTCCGCTTGCTATGATGTCTCTTCACTAATTGTTTGTAATTCTCACTCTTCTTGGTCAAATAATAGAACTGAATGCAGTCCGCCACCGTCTTCTTCTCCAAATAACTTGCGATTGCACTAAAATTTTTGGGATAGTTCACATAGCGGTCCTTGAAAATGGCGCGTTCTTGTGGCGTCCACTTCAATGTTAAGTCCTGTGCAGCTTTATGCTGCTGCAGTGGATCTCTCACAATGCCATTCCTGTCCATATACTTGTAACGGCGTCTCCATGGTGGTAATGTGATTGGCGGATCGATGGCATAATCCTTCATTTTGTCAACATCGTGATACACAAGAAAAGCATTGCTCGCATATTCATCATTCATCTCGAATCCTTCCTGCTTCCAGCGTTCATATTCCTCACGATTCTTCTTCACATCAGGGAAATTCTTCTCGAAACATTCTCGCCATTTGATTTCTTTATTTCGCCGTTTGTGACTATTGAGAAACTTCTCTTGTTTCTTCACCCAATTACGAGAGAATTTGTCGTACTGAGAGGAAAGATAGACGAGACGCTTTCGCTCTGCTGCTTGACGTCGAGATAACCATTCAATGAGGCGCGGTTTGAACTGTTTGTAGCGTTTCTTTTCATCATGGACTCGTTGAATGTCAGAGGGTTGATGATACAAAGGTACACAGAGGGAAGGATCAGGTCTCCAAGTCTTCAAATGATCTTCAAGTTGCTTGGCGGCGCTTTTCGCTCGTTGTCGATTGTCAGCATTGACTTTCTACAAAGGAAAGATGGAAATTCGTAGTTACACCTCTGAGAGCAAAAATTATGTATACAACTGCGAGATGGCTGAAAACAGCTATACTGCTAAGTAGAAAATTAAAGTTGATAAGCAACTGATGAGAGAAGAGTCAAGTAGAGTGAATGAGAGTAGCCGATACTGATCAGAATATATTCCCACTTTGAATGAAAAGGAGGATTCAAATTTTTGGTAAGGATATAATGGAAATAATTTTACATGGAACTTGATAACAAACGTAAGAGACAGAATTCCACGATGATGTGAAGAGCTTGAGACGTATAAAGTGCGTTCTATATTAAATGGACATAAAGTGTGGATGGTAATAAATGAGCATACGCATTTAGAAGCAAACATCGCAATAATGAAAATTGTTGGGTATTCTACACAAGGGTGAATGTTATAACTCAAGTAAAACAAAAATCGATTCCTATTCTTAACAAGATACATGCGATTCAGAAATTTACATTTTAATCCAAGTTAATCCACTGTAGGATAGCCAAAACATCAATGTGATGAAACCTTTGCTGCGAAGTGCTGAAATAATAGTGGGAAATAGCAGGAATCATGCGAATTCAAAAATCTGACAACCGAAACACGCCAGAACGGAAGGATCCCAAGTCAATGCAATAAATAAACTCGGAATATAAGATTTTTATTCGTTTGCAATTGAAGATTTGAATTGGAATTTAACTGAATTTTCCTGTTGGAATTGAAATATAAGAGAATTTCGTATCAATTCATTAGTCATGCAAAGCGACGGACAGTTTTGATCGTTAACAATTAAGCTTCTTATATCACTATTCAGGAGTAATTAGAGCTACGAACGCCACACATGTTAACAAGATCTTCCTGCTTATTTGATAGCAATCATGCTTTTGTTTCATCACCATCGTTACAACTAAAGTGCAACGCAAGAGCACTTCACTATTGTAAAGGTCACTGTGAGAGTAGTAGGTACAAGTTCTGAAATCTCGGATGATGAATATTCTGCTCCCATTGTTCCCATGATAGAACGTCAACGGCTTTATCACTTAATGAAATGTCACTGACGCGAATAAAACAAATTCTTTATTTGACAAGGGGCAATTCCATGCGTGACATAGTTAAATTTATCCTTTTTACCATTTCTCAAGGATGCTTTTATTGAACGATAACACCTCGACGTTGAGTTTTTTTGAGTTTTTATTTTACTTCATCTCAAAAACACATAGTTTTCTAGATAGATTTTTCACTGTTCGTAAAATAAATAGGATACCAATCAAACTGTAATCATTTGCATCGCAATCGGATGAGTACTTGATAAACAAGGTAGGAGTGACTTTTTAATCTCAATCGCATCATAAAGCGATTAATTTCTTATATAATTTCAATATCTACTATTAATGTATTAGATAACGCTATTACTGTTATTATGTGAACTATCACTGCTTCTCAACGAATTGTTAAGTTTTATTCCCATGCACATTCACTTCGTCTTTTGTATTGATGTAACTTATATTAAAGTATAGGCCTAGTGCATAAAGGCCTAGTTTCATTCACCTTAATTAACCTTACTCGAGACCGCCTATATGGAATATCAGTGCAGTCTAATGCTACCAGAAGACTAAAAATTAAACATAGTCACCGAATCACAAGTGAGTCATTCATTTCCACACCTTTCTGTTCCGTACTGGAGAACTCCAACCTTCACGCGAAACGCACTAATAGAATAATCGATTGATCAACTTCATAGAAAAGTCATTCATTAAAGAATCAGTAAAATGATATAAGTGTTTTTGCATCAGAGTAGAAATGCAAAAAAAGATTAATCGCAAGCCTGCGATTAGATGCATTTCTTAAGTATTTGAAGCGATTAAACGATTAATCGCTTAATGTGTGTCTCATAGTTTTGCCGCTTTGCTTTGAAACTTCGTGCTATGTCTACTAAGTTAAATGGTAAGGCAATTGATACGTCTCGACACTCGAAAACACCACCTAAACGCACTACCAGAGCTAACTCACAAACTGAGCTTACTCTCGAGGCTGTAAAATCCATTGTCCAATCATCAACATCCGAAATCATTTTTCAATTAAGAACTGAAATATCTTCACTAAAAGATATTGTGCATGCTCTTTCGAAGAGAGTTGATAAACTCGAAGCAGAACGAAACAGTAATGATTCTCATATTCAAGAAATGTTGAAAGCAGCCGTTGGTGATGGGCAAAATCCCAATTTAGCGTTTGATAGTGAGGCTTTGATGGTTGAACTGGAGCAGAGACAGATGAGACAATGCAACCTAATACTCACTGGTTTACCTGAACCTACTAATATTCAGAATTTTGAGTCTGTTCCAGAGTCTGCCACCTGTACTCAGATTTTTGGCTCAATTGACTGTTCCAGTATCCCGATTTTGCAAGTTTCACGCCTTGGAAAACCGAAATCTTCATCGCAAAGACCTCGGCCTCTGCGTTTAACGCTTCGAAGTGTTCACGATAAAATAAGGATTCTGAAAAACGCCAAAAAGTTGAGACAATGTCCTATGTTTGATAAGGTTTACCTTAAACCTGATCTTACAATTCATCAGCGTAATTTGCAATTTCAGCTCCGCAACGAATTGAAGGAAAAGCGCAATGCCGGGTTAGACTGCATAATTCATCGAGGTAGAGTTGTTGAACGGAACCAGATTCCACCTTCTTCGGGTTTTCAGCCAACATTTTAAACACTTCAGTTTCTGCGACTGAAAGTGAAACAACATTCTGCCCACGTTCTGAATTACATTGTGACAGGCCTACTTCATCGAATCAAGCTCTTAGTAATTTAAGATGTTTGCTGTGCAAATCCCGATCTTTGAACAATAAACTGCCTAATCTGCATGTATTACTGTCCTCCGCTGCTTATGACGTTCTAATATTTACCGAAACATGGTTGAAGCATTGCACTCCTGATTCTCTTCTATGTAATAACTTGTTCTACAATGTGTTTAGATGTGACAGATGTGATGGTTATGGTGGAGTTGCTGTATTTGTGCGTATGGATCTATGTGCAACTCAGGTTGACGTTCCAGAATCAAATTTTTTTGATGCTATTTGCTTGGATATCATGCTGTCTAAATGTCTAAAGTATCGGTTACTCGCTGTTTACAATCCTCCTAAGTCGACCATAGACTCGTCTAAGCAATTAAAGTCTATCATTCATTTGTGTGCTGGTGCAAATTTACCATTTCTGTTCTGTGGAGATTTTAATTTCCCATGTATCGACTGGTCGGTTCCGCGCAGTTTGGGTGATAAATGTCATGACATTTTCCTTTCGACGATTATTGAAAACAGTCTTACTCAACTGGTTGATAGCGCAACACGATGTTCTTCTCTGCTTGACCTTGTATTCACCAACAATCCTTGCTCAGTTTCTGCATTGAACGTTATAGCACCTTTCCATTCTTCGTGCGACCATGCTGCGGTTGAGTTTTTGATTCAGACATTGTCGAATATCTCTTCGAAGACGACTAACGTCAGATATGCTTACAATATTGCTGACTATGACAACATGAAAATATTTTTATCCAGTATATCATGGAATAATATCATCAAAGGTAACTCGCATATCACAGCAGCTTCTGTTGATAACATGTGGAACGCCTTTCTTAACGTGATGCACGAAGCAGTTGACCGCCATGTTCCTAGGATTGTGATCAATTATCGTAAACCTAAGCAATCAAAAATGCTGTGATCATTACTGAAAAGTAAACGATATTTCTATCGGAGAAACAGCCATCTCTACCGAAAGGTTTCCGAAAAATATGATGCGGAAGTTTTAAAGTCAAATCAAGAGTTTGAACGTAATTTGATTTTAAGTGGTGATGTTAAGAAATTCTACGCACATGTTAATAAAAAGTTGAAAACACCACATTCTGTACCGTCTATTTTTAATGACAACAACGAACTCATTTCGGAAAACTCTGAAAAGGCTAATGTCTTGAATGAGTATTTTTCATCTGTGTTTGTCCAGGATGATGGCATGTCGGCGACATTCCCTCAGAGAGTCAACAGCGAAGTGTCTTTGTGTTCCATAGAGTTCCCAGTTACTGAAGTGATGCAGTGTTTATCAAATTTACCAGCTAAGCTTTCTAGATCACCCGATTTTCTTCCTGCTATGCTTCTACGAAAAGTGTCATTTGAAATAGCACCTTTCCTGGTCACGCTTTTTGAGTTCTCTATGATTACTGGTCATATTCCTGTGGATTGGTGTACAGCTTTTGTCATCCCGTTGTATAAACGAAGAGGAAGTGCTTCTAAGACATCGAGCTACAGGCCCATATCGTTGACATCAAACGTATGTAAGGTTATGGAACGTGTCATTGCAACCAAGCTTATGTCATACTTGAAGCAAAATGTTATCCTTTTAAATCATCAATTTGGTTTCCTAAATAGAAGATCGACGACTACTCAGCTCATTACTTCAATTCATGATTGGGTTAACATGTTAATCTGTAAGCAAAGAGTTGATTGTGTATATATCGATTTTGCAAAGGCGTTCGATTCGGTTATTTATCGTAAACTGATTACTAAACTCAAAGCCTATGGCATTCGATATGAACTTCTTAACTGGATTTATGCTTTTTTATCCAATCGTACTCAGGCAGTGATAATTGATGACGTCGTATCGGATAGCGTTCCAGTGCTGAGTCGAGTTCCTCAGGGCTCCGTCTTAGGGCCAATTCTGTTTCTTATATACATAAATGATTTGGATGATTGTTTTTTGCATAGTGTTGCAAAATATAAACTTTTTGCTGACGATCTCAAGATATATCATTCTTGTAACTCTCTTGATACTCCGATTTTTCAAAACTCACTAGCAAGTCTGGATGTTTGGTGCAGAAAATGGCAACTTAAAGTGTCTTCCGATAAATGTTCTGTATTTTCCCTCGGAAAAATTTCCACCCTGACATCAAGGAATTTTGCTGTCGTCAGACTTAAACTTCAGTTCGCACTGTAGTCGCATTGCTGCATCTGCCTTTTCTAGAGCTTGTTGCTTGCTCAAAAGTTTTTCGTTCTCAGAAAAGAATTCCTTAATCCTGGGCTACAAGACTTTTGTTCGGCCTATTCTTGAACATAACTGTCAAGTGTTCAATCCGCATTTAAAGCGTGATATTGTTTGTCTTGAACGCGTTCAAAAATATTTCACTCGTCAGCTGTGCAAGCGGTGTCATATTCCCTACTCTGATTACAGGGATCGCTTAAGAATTCTAAATCTTGACTCTTTGTCTAACAGGCGTATTTTACTTGATTTAAGTCTTTTTTATAAAATAGTTCATGGCATTGTAGACGTTGATTTAAGAATTTTTTTGTGTGACCGTCCAAAGTCCTATTGTACTCGAAGTTTCAGTGTTAATTCATCTCAAGTTCAGCCATATGTCTTCCCTTCTAACCGGAACTACTTGAACACCTTCTTTTTCCGAGTTTATAAATTGTGGAACGCCTTGCCAACAGAATGTACTCGTGCTCCGTCCATCAAGTCGTTCAAGTTCAATTTGGCGAATGTAGACATCGACTCCTTGTTGTGACTGTTTCTTTTTCGATGTTTGTAAAGTGCCGCTCGTCTATAAGTGCCATGCTGGCCATGACCTGCGTTAATCTTGTGTTTCACTTCTTTGAATGCATATTTATTTACAATAAAAAATCTTATCTTATCTTATCTAATCTTAATCGCTTTGCACCCCTAAACAAGAGCATCTCAAAGAAAGGCCAAAATCGCTAGGTTATGGGTAGCAACTCGATAAATGAGCGTAGGGTTCAAAGAGTTAATATATCGTATATAATAATGACCTAACTAATCAATTACTGCTGAGAATGCTAGGGACGCTCATCCATATGTAGTGCTTTTGACCATGCTTCGCAAGCCGATCAAAAGCAAACAAAACTAATGAGATGAATGATGATGGTCAATAATCTGATTACTCACAACATTATTTTGGTGCATTTATTCACTGGGATTAGCAGTTACAGAACTTCTTAACAGCAAGATATTCCTAGGATAGTAGCAGACAATAAAAAGTCTCTATTTGAGTTGCATGCAGCGTGGCTTAGCTACCCCAATGCTATCAAACATGGTCTCAACATCGCATTGGGATGTTTTCATCAGACAACTGATCAAAGCACACAGCTTTCCAGGGTCGTCCACTATCAGTTTCGATGACACTCAAATGATCCATTTCTTGAAGTAAAGGAATTCGAATTGTGCGTCCCAGTGATTTTGTAGAGTAATTTGAAATCGAAAATCCGACGGGGTGCTCTAAGAGCCGCCACAGGGTTTTCAAAGCATGAAAAAGTACTATTTATAATCATATATACGAGCAATACATTGAATTCTTGAACAATTAACTGTCTCTGTTCATTATTCAAGTTTCAAAAAAACTCAAATTTTTAATCAAAGCTTGAGGGAAGAGGACAAGCCTATGCATACAGTAATGGTGTCCCTCAACAAAAGATTAAAGTCAAAGAAGCAGAAAATGGAAGGAAGAAAAGTGGGATGATGAATGAATACTGTACAGTACTGGCGAAAAAAACCGGGCATCTTAGAAAAACAAATAATTATTATTAGAAGGCCGAAATCCAATTTGTCTAACAAATACTATTTCTTGCATTACAACAATCTCAAAAGCAATAACTACACTATGATAAAACACTCACTAGATGCACCACAATAAGCATGAAACTTGTCTAGTAATGTAATGCAAAAATGGATATTTATTCACTTTTTTGGGGCATCAGTCCGCATGCTACGCTTATTGCCTCTCGGTAGTTCTTTCGTTCTTCCGTGTCATCGTCTTCGGAACTCGAGGTCTCCATGGAATCAATACTATAAATTTTCCTAGTTAGCAAAATGTTCATTCAACGTCTAAGACGGAGCTATTTAGAGAATGACACTGGGCACCTGAGGAACGTTTCCTGATGACTAATTTTACTTGATTTACTTGATTGATTGATTTACTTGACGGCTTTATCATAGCTTATTATTAGGAAAGCTGTAGGTTATTCACAGGGCACTTTGAGCAGTTGTTGATCTAAGTACTTTGATAGAAATAAGTAGTTAAGAAGAAACTGGCCGATTTTTGGGCCTTCACACACGCCTCCAGAAATAATTAATTTAGAAACCGGCCACCTCGGATTAACAAATAATTGGCCGTTTTCATCGCCAGAACATTCTAACTAAATAACTCAGCCAGTAGTGTAACAGTGGTAAAAAAAGAGATATAACTCATACCAGTATAACTGTGTATAGAAACACCGAAAATGAAAATAAGGTGGCAAAAGTGAATAGAGATAAAAGGGGACATACAATATTAAATAACTAAGGACCAAACTGTATATTTCAATCGAATAATTGATAACAATCACTCACTTCGAACGGGTTGTGAAACCGCCTTTCTTCTAGGAGATCTTCATCATCACTGGTTTCCAGCTGATCTTGACCTTGTTGATTGATTCGACTTTCCAACTGAGCTTGTTTGGTACGAAGATTCTTCAGCTGTTTGTCTGTGTTCAAGATTTGTTGTTCCATGCGCGATAACGTGTTGGCGACTTCATTCTTTTCTTTCAATAAATTCGGATCGACTCTCACATCTTCCAGCGCTGGAGAAATTGCTTCAACCTGTAGGAAAAGTAAACGACGCATTGCTCATTCGAGTATATATCCTTTTCAAAATTATGTTTGACAATAAAGTAGATTCTGACTGAATGAAACAAATCATGATGTTGATTTAGATAATTGATCTTTGTAGAATTCAACATCAGATTAACTCCAATTGACATAAAATTCAACGCAAAGTAAAATGATGATATTTTAGATAAATTTCTGTTTAACTATATCACAGTTCGAAAACATAATGCAAACGTTTAAGATTGCATTGGGAAAAAATTGTTATGAATATTGGATGAATTGTCAACCGCAAATATCATTAGCAGTCTGTTTCTGCCTTGATTCTGCTCGTGAGAGTTATTACAACACATCAATCCCAACAGGAAACATTGAGATTTTCAACATTATCATTTTTCAAGTTAAATTACAGGAGTATTTTTTTAAAAATGTTGCTTGTTTGAATTGTTCATTATAGTTGGAAAAAATCATGCATTTGATGGTCTTATATAACAGTCTCTGTGGCACAGTGTTTAAGTGATCCAGAGGTCGAGCCTCGAAAGTGTCACTGAATATCGTCAGAAAAGGCACCCGAAATAAATGATCGCACTGAGTCAGCACCGTCCAAGTCCCCTGTAAGGGGAGCAGTGAAGTTAAACCATCATTTTTATGCCGACTTCCATTGACACTTTCGGGACTCGTCCTCTAAACCAAAAGAACGCTAGACAAAGCACTCAACCCCTGAGCCACTGAGACTTTCAATTAAGGATAATGCATAATGCATCAAAATTCATTTCAAAATCAAAAAAATTGAATTCAGTTTTCCCTTCTTTCATTTTCTAATGTAAACGAAGCAATGACAGCATTTTCTTAGGTAATACATGTACATTGTGATATTTTCAAATTTGACACCGCAATACGAAGACAACGTTTCTATAGGCTCCTTAGTTAATAGCAAACTAAGATCAATCAAGTAGTCTAATGGTAGCAACAACAGAGTGACGCGATGATAGGACGCACAGGGAAACGTCAAATATTTTGTTCACAATGGTGCATAATGTATTGACGCATCTCAGATACAGATGTGCAAGTTAAGTAAATCAATTTCCTTAATTTCCAGCCTTCTTGCTACTTTTTGCTTCCCTTCCCACATCATCATGTTCTCAGAGTCGTTGGGTTAAATGGCTTATGCACTTTTCATAGCACGATAGAGCTGTACTTTTGCGTTTCCTCACTTGAGTAATTGCGCCACTCACAAACACGAACGTATCAGAACTCATAAGCTCATATCCTTATGACGAATTACTCACACTATCATTTAGCATAAAAATAATCAATTTTGTCAAATGAGTTCGTTCGATTATTCTGAGAATCGGTGAAGGAGTGCTTCCTCTGTGTCCAATAAACTTGGGTTCAAACTTAGAAGAGGTCAAGAATGATTATGAAAGGAAAACAGGCGTTACCAATGGACTATTCACTGTGTGTAGCTTTCACTGAGTGTAGCAGCCGTCTATCTCTATGGCTAGGAAAATAGAGAGGATCCCTGTCAACCGAAACGTGTGGAAGAACTATCACTCTCAAAAGTGAGAAATATTATTTTGGTGTGTGAGCTTTGTAATTATATAACACAATGTAATAATTAACGTACAGTATATCTAACAACTCGATTACACATAAATCATGGGAGATCGCTACGTTATTTATTTAGCGAAGCTTTAGAGCTCCTGAAATTTATGGGTGTAGATGGATTATCATTCAATTTTTTAAAGAACAGATAGGCGTGAATGAGCGAAACATGACTTTTAATGGAATTTCACTTTTGAGATTCTGCAATCCTTTTGCGATAATTATTTGAAAACATGGAATGACTTTATATTTGCCTAAAAACCAAAGATGCCTATATGAATAAAAGAAAGCAGTTTGCATGTTATTGAGACAAGCAGTTGATTGTTAAAGCAGAAAAATAATAATTCCTTATGACATGTTATAGGTCTATGGAGGAACTTTTGCTTATCTAAGACCACAAATATCTGAAGGTCAGTAAATGTCACTACTAGATTACGTAATTCAGTAAGAAACCATGCAGTGTGTATTGTTAGCATCTGTGGGTTGATAACTCACAAACACATGTTAACCTATTAGACGAATTGAGATATGTATTAAGACTCTTACAGCAAGAAATTCGATAGCAAGTTGGTGCCACCTATCTTTTACTCGCTGTTTTCTATTTTTCAGGAGACAGTGAGTGCGAAGCCGAAGTCCAACGTCGAACCTCTGTAAATGTAATGCCTTTCTGAACAGACGTTTGTCGAGAAAAATGTCGCAAAATGTCGAATGAACATAGTCCAGAAAAAACCCCTAGATGGTACTATTCTCGAAATCTACATGTCTTTATTTAACGATTGTATTGCATGTATTTGTTGCGGTGGACAACCCTCATTCAATCCTGCCCTGTTCAGTGTAGCAAGCCAGACTGATACCAGCAAGTTAGGACGAGTGGTGCAACCTTCATACGAAGGCAGCTCAATACAGAAACATCAGAAAAAATTAGTGACAACGGCAATACCTAACCAGGCGGACAGATTTTGACCCTGGACATTCTACAAATCCGTGCGAAATTTTTTAAATGCATTCAAATGCTTTTAATTCAATTTCGAAAGAAGTCAGCTGAGTAGCTTCTTCCTTAAATGTGTGTATTTTTTCATATAAGTAGTTTTTTCTTTTCTGATGATTTGCGCACTTTTTGCTAAGCCTTCGATTTTCAATTTGATGAAAAATATACGCTAACTTACTTAGTTAGTATATTGCGCTTAAATTGTAACTAAAAAATATATACTCGACCTGTAATCAGGAAATTAAACTGGCGATAACCAAAATTGCCTTTTCCTACAGTCCTACTATATTCGTACGGGCAGTTTTTGTGTTGCTAGACTTTTTTCATAATAAGTAGAAAAATCAGTAGCATATTTCACTCCTATGAAAAGTTTATTTAACGAGGTATATCCAGCTTAAAATTATGACCAGATGATTAGAGCATGATACATAAGTGCTTTAACTTTCAGCTGATTCCTGTCAGTACTTCCCGAAACTTTGCAAAGAAAAGTTAGACATTTTTGGCTGCAAAAATAGAACTTTGACCATGTAGTCCACCTGTTGAAAGAGAAATAGCAGGATGCTCTGTATTCACGATAGCAAGTAGCGCAATTGCAGACGTCACTTAAAACATACATGTACATGCATTTGGAGACTTACATATGCATATGCATGTTAATGTTGTCAATGAATGATCTACACTCTATCGAAAAATGAGTAAAGCATTATCTATCTGATCTATATATCATTCATTGATTTCACTACATTTAATTCATTATCAACAATCAGCTCCGATTTTTGCAGAGTTGATAATTATCAAGAATCCATGGTCGGTCTTTGTCAGAGCTATGAATCTCTGAACAGTCCTTTTTGATCACATGTACATCATTATTCCCTGATTGTTTAAAATTCCTTCTTCAAGTTAATGTGGAAAATGAAAGTTTTGAGCAATTTGTTACGCTGAGGAACAAGTATGTTGCATGCAAATACATTAAGATTTTACACACGTTGACTATTTCCACGCACGACAATCACAGCAGAATCACCGAAGGATCGTGTGTTCGAGATTAATCTTGACTACAGTCACTCAGCCTATTTTTGATTGGTCTATACTTATTACTGACTACAGTGTAAGAATTGCATGATTATTCTTCTGCATAAGCAGTTGAATAAACAATGATCATCATTATACTTAAAATTAGGTTAACATTCAGCATTCTGTCTACGAATATACTGTCGGTCTACAAGTACATGTATACCATTACTTATTAATGTTGATCATTAGATACCACAACAATTCTAATTCATCTTTCGTCTGATTGATTGGACAGATAACAAGGTAAATTTCATCGAAATCAGTAAGCCATAACTATTACGTGAAAATAGCTAACGTCTGCTAAATGTACATGTTCATGTATGTGAAGTATACCTGAACATAATGTACTAAATAAAACTTTCATTTGCTTGCCAAATCCAATAGTTTGATTAATTGAAATTGACAATGGAATTTTAAAGAATCTGGAGATAATGATATACATGTACGTAAAAAAGACTGCTAAAATAATCATGGCTCTGATAGCTACGAGAATAGATTCCTAAGAATTAACCGTGTAAAACTCGTAGCTGATTGTTGATATTCATGCATAATAAATTGAATGCTATGAAATTAATCGATGTAATACATTGGGAAGATTAAGTTTTATTCATTTTGCAGTACAATGTAGATTATTCTTCGATAACATGAACATATATACTTTATATGAGTCTACATTAACATGCATGCTTGGAAGTTAACCACACCCAATCAGCAAGCAAAGTTCCAAGTCCACTATATTTTTAGATTGTTTTCAATTGTTGTCCACCTCTGCACTAAGTGTCTAAATGATTAGATTTTCTTTACGAAAGTGATTTCCTCTCAAAAATCTAACAAGTTTTTAATATTGTCAGTGACATTCTCATTGAGACTATACAAGGCAAAGTTTTAATTTGAACTCTTAGTCATCCACTTGATTATTCGCTTCCGGCTAGCAGTACTTTCTACTCAGTGTGACGCACACACCGAATGTAAAGACATGAACATGTTGTTCATTATAAGTTGTCTGGGCATATTTTCTTCGTAAGCACCAACACGTGGACTAACACTTTCTTGTCCCGGCTAATACAAAAATCCATGCGAATCTTAATAAAACTTTTCGCGAAACTTAATTAGACTGATCGCTTCTTGTACCTAACTTAGGTATGAAGAGAAATGTGAGACAATTTACTACAACTTAATTCATTAACATTTATTACAGCCATTAGGAGCCCATATTTCTTGCTCGTGTGATAGAAGCAACCCGAGACAAGTCATCAGAAGTCGGAAAATACGGCATCACAGCAAAAGTTTGACCATGTCAATTTTAGGTGGTAAGATAGCTCAGTTGGTAAAGGTCTGCGGAAGTGTGGAAGGTAAAGGGTTCGAGACTACCAGACTGAGTAGGCACCGCCACTTTCAATATAACCCTTGCTAAGGAGAGCTGCGAGAAATAAAGGCTTCAACATAACAGACTTGTTAGCATGACTTTGTGCGTTGGATGGGACATGGAAAGCAAAGCATTGTCCAAGATTATTTGTGTTGCAGTTGGCAAAACTAAACCTCTGACCAAAACATGTTAGTAGAAACAATGCAGTTATAACAAGACTTCTAGTTGCCCTACTTGTGATGGTAACTTCGTGAATGGTCCGTGTGATTCGTCTAATTTAATATCTATGGTTTCGTGTTTCACTGTCAGCTTCTGTATCGTATCTTTGAATGACAATAGAAAGTTTGTGAAAAACAGTGCAATTGTATATATTAACCTCAATACAAGTCTAAGAGGAACAGACCTTAAGAGAAGAGACATAAAAGTCATCGTCCTTCAAGTTTCTGTACAGAATTGCTATGCACATATGACAAGTGTCTTCATGTACTGGAATTTCCATAATCTTCAATGATTTCAACAACGATCAAGGAATATCTTGTTTCTAAACAGAGATGTCATTGATAAGACAAAGAAAAGCCAAGTGAGGGCACTTGAACTTCATGAATATGCTTTAGGATGAAGGCGAGGCTGTTCATGAGGGCTTCATTGAGAATCGAGAAGGGCTACCGCCGACATTCTTGGAAAATAAGGAACGCCAAAGGAAAAATGACATCCTCACTAAATAGCATCCGTTGAGATAATTGAATCTTTGTTATCACCTTTTTTAACAAAAAGCTCTATCTGTTTTCTAGGCACAAAAGCGTCGGTGCAATATTCCATTCGCTGCAGAAGTTGCTCCTCCTTCAGAAATTACTGTCGCCTCTTCAATGATGTCATTACAAGATTTCACTGACAACATGGAATAAATATCATTCGTTAAACTTCAGTCATATATCACATACATTAAATAGCTTCACGAAC
This sequence comes from Prostheceraeus crozeri, assembly GCA_907163375.1. NCBI lineage: Eukaryota > Metazoa > Platyhelminthes > Polycladida > Euryleptidae > Prostheceraeus > Prostheceraeus crozeri. Next base: position 97,418 of record CAJQUW010015840.1, on the reverse strand, counting down.
TTTGGACAAAAGAAAATTCCTGACCAACTTCACACCACCATCACCAATGCCTTTGTTCCTTGAAAGTCAGTATTTTCGCAGAAGATCAACACAATTTCTCAGAAACTCCTCCAAAAAAATATACCAATTACGAAATAGCAACAGCATATATGGAACATCGAAATATACACCTTTACACCTGATATACGAGTATAACGGAGATTCCTTACCATCGCTCGGCATGGAACAGCTTGATCACAACACCAGTATCTCTGAGTTGAAGACGAGGATAGAGTAATTCATATCATTTAAGATAACGTGGTTGAGATCTAACATCAGCAATTGAGCATTGCATGAAATAAAAGTCTGGTGAGAGTTCTAGAATTAACGGTAGAAGACCCAAGTTTCAGTGAGAAGTGGAGTATGGTTGGCTTCCCATTCATGATTAGTGCATATTATATTTATGTAGTCTACGTCAAGGCCTTACACTGTTGTCACATCTTCTTTCCAATCATTTGAGTTAAAGTTGCAAAATGTTACAAATATTGCTTGTGATTTTATACATTTCAGACTAAATAATGCTCATTGCCATTAACTTACTGGTGCTTGTTATACTCATATCATTGATTTTAAAAAAGCGTCGAAGAAGAAATAATTAGGCAAAGTGATAATAATTGTTGAAATGAACAAATCGTAGCGTTCATTTAACTTATCTGCATAATTAATTGACACTAGCATTTTTGAATGGAGATTTTCTGTGCTTCCATGGGTGCACCAACGGCCTCCATGGAGGCTATGATCATGAGTGAGTGACCAATCTTTTTCAAATTGTAGTGAATTAAAGTTCGCGATACATAAATAAGAAGTCACTACATAATGCGGAAGTATCTGTTTGATTGTGACCGCAATTTAAGATAACGTGGTTGAGATCTAACATCAGCAATTGAGCATTGCATGAAATAAAAGTCTGGAAAATAAAACTTATCAGGTCAGTTGGACAGACGTCAGCTCAAAAGACGTCTCATGTTCTGGAAAAGATGGAGTTACTCGTAATATGCCAACCAATTTGTGACCTCGTTTTATTTAGTCCTCGCCCAACGCCTGACAAGCGCACCTCACATGGCTTAACAGATTAAATTCAAACAGCAAATGACCAAATCAGGGTGTCTACTGGAATTTCAAGGTGGTGTTAGAGCACTTTAGAGCACAATTTTGGGCAAAATCGAGCACATTTTTTGAACGCAATAGAGCCCGAGAAAGATCAAAATCTAGCTGTGTGATGAACGCAATTCTACGCGTATGATTACCTTCCTTACGGTAGGTCTACCTGACATTTATTTGTCCCGTTTATTAGTACACAAAAACAAATATCTTGTTTAGGGAAAGAAATGATTATCACTGCTAGAAAGCTAATACAAAAACCATAACTGATAAAACGGCTGAAACATGAAATAAAATTCTATAAAACAACCCATTTGAAACAAATTACAATAACAACTCATATATGATGAGAGTAATCTAGAAGACAAAAATGATAGCCAACAAGACCATTACGATTGTAACTGGAATAGCTCATAGTCATCACAAATATAATTGAAGGGGCTACAATGATATTATGAAGAGAATGACATGGAACCTCTAAATAAAACTGAAACCATATTCTTTAAAATCACGACGCAGTGTTAAGGTGCACGCATGACATACATTAATTTAGAATAGTTCGGCCGGCTTTGAAGCACCTATCGATAACGAGAAACCTCATGTCAATCATGTTCAACTCAAAAATCATGTTCAAACTATATAATGCAGCGAAACCTTAATTACGGCTTGGTAGAAAATGATTATATGAAAGTCAGTGCTATTGTTAATTATTATAAAAAAATGGAGAGATCCGGCCCCAATTGAAAGGGAAATTAATTAAGACAGTAACGACGAAGACATTTGCGTACAGGCTATGTCATCAGTGTACAAGTGTACTAATAACTCGGGTTTTATTTCATATCCCTTTTAACTGAGACAGGCTCTCCTCATTTCTCGTTGTGAGGTGTATATACAATGTAGATATTCAGTTGGGGGAATTATACATGAATGAATGATGTGTAATTATACATGAATGTCGTAAGGTTCTATTTTTAAAAATTCAGTAAATATTTAAAGGTTGTGACGGTGGATAGAAGAAAAGTAATGGTCCACGAATTCTCAAATACACTTTACATAAGCTTCTTTCTCTTCGTATCTAATTCTGAGACTACCATTGCTCTTTCTTCATCAAGAGCTCTCTTTTTCGCCTCTAGATTTCTTTTCGTTGTCTTTGCTGTTCTTAATTGAATTTCTTCTTCTTAGTTTGTTCTTTTCTCTTTCGTTCTAGCGCCAATCGACGACGGTTACTTGCCATTCGACAGGAGAGAAGAAATTTCTCGCTAAATTCTACCTCCGTTGTTCCACCAGCTCGCCGAATTCCGTCTTGGGCATGCCGTAACAAAACGAGGGATTCAGTATGAAGATTCTCTTTCAGAAGTAAAGCATTACCACTAAAACCCCGTTCAACAGCCGCATTCCCGTGTGAGAGAATGAGAACCTTCTGAATCACGGATGACAAAGTTGAATAAGTTTCCTCATCCAAGACGTTGGTGTAGAAATCGTCGAGACGATCCTTAAATGGTTTATACTTTGATGATCTTTCGAGAATTTTTTCGTCCAGTACAAAGTTCCGCCATTCAGTATTCACTCTGTCACAATCAAGTATCGTAATGATATTACATTCGCAGCGTTTCCAAAGTAAAATCTCTGAAATCCGCGCAGGCCAAGTAAATCCGCGCAGATGGACCCTAACCCCTTTACATTGCAGTTTTAAGACCATATTTGTGATTTTCTGGATTTCATTTTCTTGCATATTCAAAAATGAATCCTACATAGTGATGTGCAACTTTTACTTTCAATCTTAAGTAGACTTTCGATGGAACCTGATTGGGTCACTATAACTGTTTCTATCAATAGGGTCAACATATTGTAACTAGTAGTACTAGTAGGTAACTATAAACAAAGCGTAGTGTAGTAGGTACTGTATTTTCCAGGCTTGCCGTGGGAATGGGAATTCCCATGAGATGGGAATCTTGCTTCAGGTCATGGGAATCCCATGGGAATTAAATGAAAATTTTGATCACCAAAATAAGATAAATTTAAATCTTATTTGAAAGTATCAACTCTTTTTTGGTTTGCAAAGGTTGTGAGAAAGCGAGAATGCAGGCTGTAGTTGCACTCATCTTACTGGATGACTAGGCGAAGCCGCTCATGAATGACACACAGATTGAAGTGGAAATACAACATTTATACATGTACATTGTATAGGTGTGTCTACAGTAAGCAGGCTGTCCTTGTCTGAAAAAAGCATGATTCTGTCAGGGTGACGAAACACGGGTCGGTAACCATCATCATAACAATTCTTTTCTTGGCTTATCAATCTTATAAGAAGACTAATATCGGTCTTGAATGAGAGAGAGAGAGAACCTGGATTATGTAATTATCTGTTGAGGCTGTCTGTCAATTCGTATCGTCAACCGACGGGAGGAGAATCAGTATCCATGTCAGTGACCGACCGATTCTCTCGCCCCGTGCGCTGCATGATCAATTTCACTTACGCAACTTTTGACAATTCAAGTGAGGGAATGTGAGCTCGCAAAACATTCTTTTCCCCTGATTGACGCTTGGCGATGATTCATTAGGCTGCAGACCGAAGAGGAACCGAGCTATATGATGTAATTATAATCGTCTGAAACTTCAGTTCCCACTCTGATGCAGGTCGTCGCTGCGATGTCTTCGAACAAGTTCTTCGAAGTAGACAAAAACTCTGCAGCAGCACATTTCTGCTACTCGTGTATCTTTTGTTCCGCCACCGAAGTCATTAACCAGTGGTAGTGCCAATCTTGATTCGAGGATAAAGGCCGTGCAAGTGGACATATCACCGGTTGCCGAGAGCTCAGGAGACGACAAGAAACCATTGTTGGCCCCTTTCCTTTATTTTGATGCCTGTAAGAAATTGTTTCTTTGGTTTAAGAAGACAAGAGGACAGTGGGTCAACCAGAGTGGGGTCAGTGCAATAAAGCGCCATCTCGAGAAAAACTGCGCACCGGTGACGTCGACGTCCAATCAACTCACCATTCACCGAAGTTTTCAGTGTGCTCCATCAACAAGCAAGCCTCCTCTTCCGAAAGAAGCAAAAGAACAATGGCAGCAGCATGTAGTGAAGCTTGTTTGTGCCCATCCGACTGTGTCCATCAACGCCATGGCTCAAATTGCATCTTCTTGCGCAAACTTCGCTTCTTCGGTAGCGCACAGAAACAACAAGATCAATGACTATTCCATCGGACGAACTTACATTTCATCGGGGCTAATGAATGAGGGAGAGCAATCCCATGCGAAGCTGCAACATCATTTTAGAAACAGTCTCAACGATCCAGATGCTGGTGTATCATGCATGATTGATTTTTGGTCTGGAAGACATGAACATCGACTTTCTTATTTTGCTATTGTTGCCTGTGGACTCGATGAAGATTGGCGTTGGTTCAGTTATCCACTTAAGATTTGTGATTTGGATGATGTACCACACGACGCTTCGTTCACTTTCAAAATTCTCGAAGAATGCATTAAGTCACCGGATGATGAAAAACAGGGTGAGCTCTCTCAACCCATCTTTATAGTTAGTGACAACGAACCGAAAATGGTTGCAGCGTTCGACGGCCGTTATCCAACGACGCTGAACTTGGGTGGTAGAATTGGTTGTACCGAACATGCCTTGTCGACTTGTGTCAAAGACGTTTTCGAGAAGTCTCCACCAGAATTAGTAAGTGGCATGCTGTCTAATCTGACTTCTGTGGAATCTTTCTATAATGTACGCGACCAAAATGCGAAGCAACTGAAGCGTGCTATTCATGATAAAAGCACGACTCGCCCATGTCGCTTTCAACATTCTCGACTTCTATCTGCGGTGGACAACTATACTGTATTTCTGTCAGAAGAAGACTGTCATGCATCCGACAATTTGCCACCTTTACCTTCACTGAAATCTCTGTTGGATAGTATGGAAGCCGTCAAGTACTTTGACAGAGTTGAGGTTGATGAGCCAACTTCTCATCTATCTTACCTGAACTATCTTACTTTGGGTATTCACTTGTTCCAAATGCAGATTAGTGAAGAAGTGCCTCCCATCGCTCGGGAGACTTGCTGCCTTCTACGAAACCAGATGAGAAAGAAGCTGTGGCCATATTGTGGTTCATCATTTGCAAAAGCGGCTTGTTATTTGTCAGGCATTGATGTCTGCAACACTGCTTTGGATATGGTGAAAACTCTTAGATATTCCAGCAAAAAGACCCGAGAATTGCAGGTGTTCATAAATGAATGGGAGCAGGAGATGCAAGGATTCAAATCGAGTGTTGTGAACTATTTGAATCAGCTGCTTGATTCAATGCATATATCTGATATCCCCACGGACAAAATCAGTGATAACCAGGAACGTGAGCCCTCGACATCCAGCGATACGTTTGAGACATTGTTTGCTCCACGCCCAAAGCGCATGAAGACTTCGCTTCATGAACAACTTGAAACAGAAATGTTGCTTTTTGAGACCATTCGTGTGGCCTCCAGACATCCGACCAAGGATTTTTGGAATGAGAAAGGACCACAAATGAGACTTTTGTCAAAGTGTGCAAAAATTCTTTTTCCACCCCAGTGTCATCAGCTTCTGTAGAAAGACTATTCAGCGAGGCGGGGATTCTCTTATCAAAGCTTCGAAAAAGGCTCAAGCCTGACAAGCTCAGCGCTGTGATTTACACAACATATGCTTGTAAGTTAGAGACTGTATTATAATTCAGTTCCTAGATTTGCATGAACATTTGTTATTCATTTAATATATTTCATAACAACGTTTGTTAATCCATTGACATTTTTCTAGTGCATCGGCTATTCTCTAGATTTTCATACCCGTAGAAACGTTTGTTAATCCATTGATATTTTTCTAGAGCATCAGCTATTCTCTTGATACCCTTCGTTGCCGCATGGTAGCGTTTTGCGTTTGTTAATCCGTTGATATTTTACTTCAGTATCTGCTATTCTCATGATTGTTTTTATACCCGCATTTTGTTTGTTAATCCATTGATATTTTCTTGAGTATTTGCTTTTGCCTTGATGGTTTTCAAAGTGACGCTTGTTAATCCATCGATGGTCTTCAATCGGCATCACGCGGGTCTCAAAGTAACGGTTGTCAGTCCATTGATAATTTATTGAAGATCTGCTATTCTTAGATTGTAGTACTGTCATTCGTAGGCCTTTATACATAATAGGGCCTACATTGGAGAGTTTTTATAATATGTAGCTTTCATCAATCCATTGATATTTTTTAATGTCTGATGCCTTTTTAGCAGCAACGTTTGTCAATCCTTGGACAAATTTTCAATGAACGTTTGTTTCTCGAATATAAATTTGTCTTTTTGCATTTGTGGCTTTATCATCAAAGTTGGATAGAATTGGAATTACACCGTACCTAAACACATGGGATGCGAGCGAGCGTATTATCACATATTCATAAATCAGTAGTTGTTTTCTGTTGATAAGTCATAGAAATATGCGTAGGCCAAGTATTGACTTCATTGCTTGTATACAGGCACTGTACTTGTATTGTAAACTTAAATATGATATTGCGATGAGCTAGAAGTTTGCCATGTTCATCACAAGTACGGCACCGCATGAAGTGAATCAGAGTGAATAGATATGCGAATATGTGTATGTATAGGCCTATATGTAATCGAAGACTATTTCGATGAAGTCATCTTTATTGATTGACTAATCCCTGAAACAAAATGATAGATATTTTTGATAATTAGTAAAAACTTGCAATTTTTGGAAATTACAAAATAAGATAGATTGATATGCCAATACTTTTTCATCCAAAAGATAGGTCAACTAAAAGCGCTTAATCTCATCAGTTCAATTACGAAAATCCGTTAATCGACTTGTAGTCCGAAAGAAGAGAACCATAAGCCGCATATAGGAAGAGTAATGAGCAATGGGAATTCTGATGGGAAATGCTGAAAAATCCCGTGGGAATGGGATGGGAATTCAAAATCAATTCCAACGGAAAGCCTGGTATTTTCAGTAATAATCAAAGACTTCACAAAACAAAATGAACAAGAAACTATTCCGGTACCAATATCTCTCGAGTCAAGTGGCTTGGGAATGTGACTACAACAAAAGGTCTTCATGATAATTATTGCAAAAAAATTCAAAAGTGGCCTAATGGTCCACGTTTTACTACATTTCACGGTAACCGAGTGTGAAGGACATATAGCTTATCTGAATGTAGATGTACATATTGACAGAAAAATTAATCTTTTTTAAGAAAAATTGTATTCATCTATTGAATTTGTAACAACTTGAATTGAGGATGACGAGAAAATAGTCAGCACCAAGTGTCTTATCATTGTCTATGACGCCTCGTATCCATCAGTGGTTTGGTCGAAGGCAAAGTTCTCTTCAATCTTTTGGACTCATCTTTTTTCTATGACACGGGAGCGGATTCTCTGCGGATTCCTTTTCTTGCCTGACTCTTTCTCTTTCCATCTCTTTCTCCCTGGCTTTCAGATCTTCCTCTTTCTTTTTTTCTGCTTCAATGCGCTCCTTTTCCTTTTGCTTCAGATACTGCATGTAGGAATTCGATGCCTCATAGCAACGATCGAGCAACTTCGTCCAATTGGGAACGTTGCACTCTTGTATCCGCGATTTCGCATAAATAATTTCACTGTCAGAATACCGTTAAAGTTGGGATCCTGCAATCTGTTGCGGTCTGTGGTCAAAATGCGCTTCATCGAGCTAAACAATCTTTCAGTGTCAGCGTTGCCATGAGGTAGAATAATGCAACTTTTGGCCAGTGCACTCAAACTATGGTAGGCATCCTTCGAGGCTATCTGTTTCCAAAATTTGGGCAGGTCGACTTCCTCTGTGTCAATTTGCGCATCGCTACGAAACTTGCGCCATTCAAGAAGAAGTGCGTCGGCGTCGCAATCGAAATTCAATTGGGATTTGACGTGAATGAGATCTTCCGCAACATTTTCCCTCTGCTTCGGATCCAAGAATTTGCAAGCCCTCAGAAGACGTTTACCAATAGGCAAGTAATGGATCAAAGATCGAAGGAGCTGGCCATAGAACAGACGAACTCGTTGAAAAAGTAATGCACGTTGTGCTGCCGTAAGATGGTCGTTACGAAGAGCTTCTCTAGCTTTCCCGCCAATCAGCACATTATCATCCGATAATTGTTCAACATTTGGAACGTTATAGAATTCATCTTCATTCATCACCTTGTCAACATATTCTTGTCGAATAAGGGAACAACAGACGTCCGAAATGATCGATATCATACGATCATAGATTAAATGTATCACAGGAGCTGACGTCTGAAAGAAGATCTCGAAGTCTTTCAACGTTTTCAGGGCGAACAGCACAAAATTCATATAAAGGGGAAAAACGGCGGAATCTAGGAATTTCCGTAAAGTGCGATGAACCGATGGGAAATGTATTTACCTAATATACGCACGTATATCGTTCTCTCTTTTGGTTTGACTTCAATTTTACCACTGCAACCTGATGAAGCGGACCTGATAAGTCCACGAAAATTTGTACATTTCTTATATTTTATCTAAACAAAAAATGTGCTCTATCAAATGTACTACAGAAGCTGTACATTAGGTGAACAATGTCTAATTTGAAATGATTTCTGTGAAAAACACCACACTAAGATTCAAAACATACTTAAAACAGAAAAAAGATTGTGACATCCAAATTCCGCGCTTCCGCGCAGAAATCGGCAAAACCGCGCAGCTGCGCTCTCACTTTTGGAAACGCTGCATTCGCTCAAGGTGATGAGCGCACTGCGAGCAAGTCGACGTGTTCTATCAGTCAGATGAAATAATCGAGGATTGAATCCTGACAAGAATTCCGTAAACTGATATTTGAGGGGAGAACGTTCCGATATTTTCTTTACTGTGAGGATCAGAATTGCCCTACATTCTTTTTGGAAAGCAATGGCTTCATTGGGTTTCACTTTTTTTGCTCTGAAGTGATCTCCGTGCACCTTCGCCGATTTCTAGATCATCGAGTGTGGTCCAGTTGTCCGGATCTTCGACCTTGATGCTCAGAAGATCTGAGCCACTCACCGCAGCATCGATCGTATCTTTTCTGATGAATCTGGATAATAATTCACGAAACAATGATGATACCTCACCGAACAAGTGAGGTGCAAGTGGCATTTTTGATTGAAATTTGGTCGAAAATTCTCTGACATCCTCTGAAAGATGCACAAAGAAATGAAGACGAGCAGTCAATATCGTAGTATTGTTCTGCATTGCGCTGACAACGCTACGGTATGGCTTCGAGGCAAGAGTCCTCAATTTTGTTTCTGGGCCGCTAATAGTGTCTCTTTGTTGTTAACCGCGGTCACATACTTTTGTAAGTAGTCTATCAACATGAGGGCCCTCCTTGCGACGGGTACATTTTCTGTCCAGCGAGTTGAACAGAATTTCAAAGGGAAAACGTCCGATCCTGTAACAGCACTGAATTCTCCACGTCGGGCGGTTGAATCACTAAATAAATAATAAATACCACGAAGAAATTCAATAAGGTCCCAAGAAGGCGCATCTTTACTTTCGAATCCGAACTGCACTGCCCCGTGCACAACATGAAGTCCGCAGGATCCCATGTTCAGCAGATGTTTGTCTATGTTTTTCATCTTGATTTCACTTTTCATCAAGCGCAGAAATTTACATGACTCCGGTACATGACTCCAAATGCAAAGGAAACTACCGTATAATGCCTCCTTAAATGGTAGATGAAGTAACCTTAAGTAGGCCTGCATGTACGTATGTACAACAATAAGAAGCTTCATATGTTATACAATATTGGTCATGATACCCGGTATTTACTAGTAGACTGACTTATTTTACTAAGATAAGTAGGCCTAATAATCGCTCAGGCGGATGTAGCTACCACATTACAATAGCCTGCATGTAATATGTCTATAGCAGTCTATATTTTGTACATGCGTCTCTTATTCAAGGGCGTCTCTTATTAAATTTTTTTCCTCTCACGGATGCGTCTCTTATTAATTTTTTCCTCTCACGGATGCGTCTCTTATTCGAGGGCGTCCCTTATTCAAGGGCGTCTCTTATTAAATTTTTTCCTCTCACGGATGCGTCTCTTATTCGAGGGCGTCCCTTATTCAAGGGCGTCTCATATTCAAAGAAATACGGTAAGTTGACTGATACCAAGGTACATAAAGGCAAAAATGTCATACGTGACGAATTTCAAGAATAATGCTAACGACTAACATCACCTTTTTTGGAGTAAAATTTGATATGTATCAGTCAATAAAATTAAAGTCCAGTTCAAAAATTTATATTTTTTACGTTATATTTTCATAATCTATTCAAATATATGCCAATAACGGTGGTGTGAATATATTCAAGAATCAATCGAATTATAGTACGTTTACATGAATCATTTGTAACTTTAACAAAATCTGAGAAAGTCATGCAATGTTTTTCATTAAATAACAAATCAAAAAAGTATTTTTCAGAACAAAGTCAGAAATAGAGCACTTGACTCTGATTAGAGCACAAATAGTGTGCTATAGAGCACATAACGCCAAATAGTGCACATAGAACACATAGAGCACTCAGTAGACACCCTGCAAATGCCAGGTCTGATCAAGACAGATATGAAAATGATTTTTACTAAAAGATAAGTAGGTTAAGCTGTGGTCAAATATCAGATGCTTGTATTACAGTTGCATTGTAAAAGTTGTCGCTCTGCAAAAGTTCTAAACATCTAAATCTATGTAGAGGTTAATCGAAAGTCTCTTCAGCTCTCATTGATACGCAAAAATTAAAACTTCATTTATCAACCCATTCAAATCCAAGAAGAAGTCCTTTAAAAACATTATAGGTGAAAATGTCAAATCTAACAAAAATATTTTTTAAAAAATCATATTCCAAAGAGCTGTTTGAGTCAAAAGTAAAGGGTAAATTTTATTCTCCTTTGATCAAAAGCTGCTGAAAACGTGGGAGGGGATGTATTAAATGTGACGTTCATCGACTACTTCGGGCAGCCTTTTTCATCAGATTCATTCCCGCCCCCGTGAGGCGCGGATCATGAAATTCCATTGTTCAGTAACCTAAAGCATCAACCATTATCAAACCGATCAAAGCATCTAACGATGCTGCCCGAAACATCAGCATCAGAGATGTTCGCACTGAAAGTGCAAGAGTTCATTCAGCTTTGGTAGAACTTAGAGGCGACCTTTTAGTTTTTTTGCCACAGAATTGCTTGCGATAGACAAACTGAACTTGTAAACAATTGCAGCGATGACACAGTAGATGCGCAATCAACTGTATCCATACCTATAAAATGTAGGTCATGCTAGATGCTTGGAGCATCGAATGGAAACGGTTGAGAGAAAGGCGTGCTGTAATGAAGGCAATCATAAAAAGCAAAATTTTGATGAATGCGTCGAGAGTGGAGTTAAATAGGGCCTTGAGATAACATTGCTCAATAGATTGAGACTTCCAGAATGAGTTTTCATTCATCTGAATACTAAAACAATAATCGCGTTATTCATAATAAAGTTTCAGCCTGGCACGACTACACTCGAGTCAGTCAATAGCATGATTGATGGGACCTAATCCTGTCATTGGATTTTAGCAGTGGTTCGACTCGAATAGGGTAGACCCAGACTCGCAGCGCCCCAGATTTAAAAGCCAGTGACAGCTACAAAAGAAATTCACAGACAAATGGCTGCAAAAAGACGAGTGTACTCAGGAAGCGTTAGTTTTTCCATCGTAATGTATGAACGTTAGTTTTTCAAGCGTAATGCATAAACGCTTCTGGTTAGTTGATCTTGGAGCATCTTTTCCACGGACCTCTGATGCATAAGGACGCGACTCGAGAAACAAGAATATCGGATGGATGCTCCACTAGTGATATGGACTAATATTTTGTACTTTGTATGTATCAACGAAACATCGTTTCAGGTGACATTTCTGCGTCGACAATCTGATTTCAAGAATATTTTCAAGGAAAATTCACTTGATGTTTACAACCAAGCTGTCTGTTAAATGTCAATTAATATAAATACATTATGAAATCGATTTCTGAATTCATTTTTCAAGTAAAAATCGCAATTCGAATATTTTACACTTCGTGACAAAAATTCCACTTTAGGTATAGTTGGGATATATTACATTCCTATACATGGGACTTTGTAACCAATAGCTGCACAATACCAGAGGTCTAATGATCTTGTCCTCCATGATAGTCTGCATGAACCGAACACACACTGGATTAACCGACAGTGGTGGGTTTCATCCGAAGATATTTAGGAAATGGTAGATGAATTGAATAATTCAACTTCACACTGCCTCAAGGATTGTTCACGGAATACAGCTGAAGTTTCGAAGACTTCAAAGTTCTAGTTGATAACCTTGCCCGAAGAAAATTAGTGCAATGGATAAAATACAATTTAGTTGTTTTTAGTTGGTTTTAGCGAATTACCCCCTGAGGAAGAGCGAACGCTCGAAACGCGTAGGGGTTGTACATATCTTTTAATTAACTATTTTAATCTGGTCAATAAATTTCAAGGAGAGACGAAAGCTGTTAGCATCAACTCAAGTATGAAGAACTTCCTGTTGGCGGCCATCCTGTATGAAAATACAATTTAAATTAAAGTGCGTTGACTATGATGAAGTTGGCGACCGAACTTCGACATTTTGAAAAATTAATAGTCTCTTACAGACCGATCATTATCGTAATATCTATATACATCGGTATTGCATCGATATACCGGTGGCCGATTCACCAAACTGCATGAAAATCACTGAGCTGCACATTCAGCGTATGAAATTTCTACTCGTAGTATTCGCTTGCTCGAACTCACTCATCTTCGTTCAATAAACAGCAATTCAAAATTTGAAATTTAATCAGTTTTTACTAAATTTTGAAATTTTATCAAATTTGGCTATAAACGCCCTTCCTGATTCTTTATCATGATTTCAAGATGTTCAAATATAATGAGACGTCGCTTATGAGTACAAAACCTGATTGATAAGATGGATTTGGGAGGAGACACAACTCAAAAATATAGTATAAGAAATGTGGAAGATTTTCCTTCATAAGTGACCGTTCCTGTACATCTCCTGTAAAAAGATTTTCTACAATTCCAAAAAATTCAAATGAGAAGACTTGACTTAAAGACACCTTAAATTTTCAAATTATATGCATTATAGTATCTCTGCAGTGATTAACGTTCAATTTTTGAAGGCTGTATGTAGTGTCTATCTATGGTGTAATCGGTGATAATGATAGACTCATCCATAGTAGTTTAACGATATTGAAATCGATGCATTCCATTGAAAGTAATGATGCAAAATGTTTGCAAAGATTAGCAATTTTTAGACCTTCAAAAAAATTATGCATCTTCAAAATACGCCACAAATTTGATTTTTCAACAAACCCTGAAACTAAAAGTCACAAAACCTAGTTCAAACGGTTCAACTTTATGAGAACTACAGCGAAATTGACAGGGCCTATCCCTCATACAATGTAGCCAAGGTTAATAGAAGGCATCGTAAAGCTCCATTCAGACAGGCGACACGACACGGTAGCGACACTGTCAATCATTGCAGTAGTTATTTCAAGATCATATGTAAACCTGCCTGCGCGTTCTTATAGACCACGTGACATGAACGCGACATTCGACGACACGCTCCTCGCTCAGAAAAATGTTCTGAAATTCTCGGCGACCTATGTTAGAGATAGGAGCTCCAAAATTTGTCATGTCGCGTGAAGTCGCTGGTTTGCCCCGCACATCTGCAGGTGGCTGAGACGAGAATGACTTGATAAATGATTTAGAATCATAGCTTTCTGTGCAGGAACACAAAAATGTGTAATGGCTGGTAGTCAGAACGAAAACAAAATCATTTGCTTTTCGTTTTGAGCTTGCGATACCTGAATATTTGTGTAGAGAAAAACATTTGCTTCAATTTGATATCAAACATGACAAGGAAATGTGTGGAGATAAATTCATGGGATGGGTAGTGGTTATTCCAACTTTTGATGACATACCTAATTAATGCATCTCACTGTTTACTTGCTTCACAATTGTATTATTGAAATTGAATTACTGTAAACCTTGATGTGAGTTGAAAGGGATGTTATTGAGAATGAGCTGACGCCAATAACTAAGCATGCTTGGTGAAAAGGATCGGTTACTGACGAGTAATTGATTCACAAAATATCAACTAAAATACAGTTGATAACCGAACCATATCTGTATTCGTTTGAAAGCTGATCATGCAAGGAAGCTCATCGTGATAATAAAAAAACACAATAATGAGTAATAAGATATTTATGAAAAACGTTAATTTGTGTTAATTTGTCGCGTGAATGCCGTCGAAATGTCGTCAGAGCGTCGCCTAGTTGGTCTGAACGGTGTCGTCAATGTCGCAAGGTGTCGCTGTCGCCTGTGTGATTGGAGCTTAAGACTCCGAGGTCATCACGGCAATATGCAGAGTTAGCGATCTATCTGACTGATGTGCTTGCGAATCCTTTAAAACTGCATACAAGTAATGAGTATAAGTTACAGACTGCTGAACTTTATTGAAGTGACATTTCGAACAAGTGATGACCTACTTTATAGAACTCAATAGAGGTAAAGTTCGATGCTATTTCATAATACAAATGATAAATAATGCTTCGTCAATATTAGCTTGCATGGTAAAAGTATGTGCACTTTGTACGAGTTGAAAAATCAGAGCACCTAGATGCGATATCCGTCATATGCATCTATCGTTCGAACTCTTCAAAGAATAATGACATCACGTCACATCATTTTGTAAACGCGATAAACGTTTGAAGGGTCAATTCGTACTTGAAATGATCATTGAGCACATAGTACTGGGAGTCCGTATTGCTTTCACCTATTACATCAACAATGAACTTGACTGCTCTCTCTATGTTTATTATTGCTGCAAGATCAATGAACTATATCTGATAGAAAAATTAAGGTCAGACTAATCATGATGAACCCATACGATTAGTAATTATAAAAACAACGTACTTCGTTCAACTGACTTTCGCTATCATTGTTAGCATTGTTAGCTTCTTATCAATTGGGTACTTGCGTTCACTATTCAAAATCAACATTTTTCAAATTGAAATGCTCATGCGACATACTCTTCTGGAAACATAATAGCGAAGTTCTCCAACAATACATTGTAGGCATTCATACATTAAATGAAATTCGATGGGATAATAGACATTTGACATTTTCGGATAAAACAGGAAAGCAGCTGAAAATTTATGAAATGTCCCATGACCCAATAATCGATGATTACATCAAATTACAATGAGATGAATTTCATTTTTTTAACGCAACACAAGAACTGTCATCGATTAGAATCTCCTGGCATTGAAAGTATCAAAGAATGTATGTTCCTTATAAGACCTCTTGTCGCATACAGACTAGAGGGCCTGGGGACATGGGCTGATTCCTTCGTTCCAAGTCCAGTACAGATAAATACATGTAGTGGTCCAAAAAACTGAAACATACAGGGCTCTCTCTACTTTCAATCAAGCAATTACATATACTGTAGATAGTAAAACGGCAATGCAGATATATTATATCTAATTTCAAACAAAGGCAATGGGAAAATGTACGGTGTTGAAATGTAGAGTTTTGTCGCTACTGTTATGTCGACGACATGCTATCAAAAATATGATTCAAGAGTGATCAACGTCGTTTGACGATTTCATACAAAGGTGAATTTCATTAACCGCGAATATTGAAGAGCAAGTGCTGACCTTTTCTGTTGTCCATGGAAGACTTAAGGTTCAAGCACGTGTAACGACAAAAAAATTGATAAGGAATTACTTTAATCGTGGTTGAAGTTGGCAAGGTCATGCGAAATAGTGAGTGAATTTGCTCATTATAAAACGCATTCTATCTGACTGCACATTCACAGGTAGTCTTTGAACTTCACAAGTTCTATACAATAAGCGAAATGAGAGATCAGCATATAAATATTAGAATAATGAATGCTTCATATTGAGAGCACTTGCCGCATTCAGTAAGAGATTCAACCGATGAATGAATTTGCTACTGAGAAGAAGTTGAATAAGACAACAAAAAAACAATTGAAAATTGTGCAGTCTAGTTTACAATGCGGTGTTAAGGGATTCAGTTATTTATTCGGTCACTGGCATTTCCTTTATCTTCTCTATGAAGTGAGAACGATATTTTTCACAAATGTGAACACGACACGTCATAGCCTCTACAATATTGATTCATCTATTGAAATAATCTTCAAGAGAGAAGCTTAGGGAGTACAGAATTCTTCATGGAAAACTGCCAAGTAAGTCATGCTTGACATCAGACTTGAGTTTCAATGCAAGATGATTTTCCGCACGCAGATAATGGCATATTGGAGAATACAGTTGTACAAACATGAAGAGCGACCTTTTGAGGGTTATCACATCTCACCGTCAGATCAATTAACATTGAAACACCTTAAGCTCCGATAAAACAACTGATTAACAGATGCACTCATTACTTCTGTGCTCAACCTCTCACACCTTCAGTTCAGCCAAGTATAACGAACGAAATAGCAGTCAGACGTCGCACATATATGGCCTCACTAATGCAGACATTGCCTTGATTAATAAAGTAACAAGTCTGAAATCATTATCTTTATCAAATTAAGTTTGAGGAAAATAGTATCCGTCGCTAGATGAAAAAAAATCACAGAGAAGCTCAGCAAAGTGGAGAGTGAAAGGGGACCGATTATTGAAAAACCTCTTCGGATGATAAATTTATTGTGCGTACAAAATGAATGTTTTTTGGTCTTTTTGCTTCTGTTTTGATCGTTTCCTCTCAGAGCCCTCGAAGCGCATATCAGTCAACAGCGACTCCCCAAATCGCACAGCCGGCCTTCTCATCGTGGCAACCGAACTCCCGTCACCGGAAAACGTGATCACTGAATGACTGGCCTGCATGAGCTTGCAAATCACGCGATCCTTATCACCCTCTCCATGGTCTGAAAGTTATCAATCACGCTGCGAATACGAAAGGTTGACACGTGACTCTGTGAGAGATCAAGAGATCAAAAAGGTTAGATCCTTGATGGAGACCTCTTGTCCATAAGAACTGACTACGTCAATATGTCACAGTGCAATCCTTGACCGCTTGCAACAAAAGTCGCTATACATTTTTTCATCATTAAGGCTGAAACAATAGCAGTGAGATCGTCTAAATATCATCATCTGAATATTTCAACACGCTTAGTCGCTAAATTATCGAGGAGGCGCGAGCAAATGAGACGAATGGTGAATAAGTGAGCATTCTGTTGAAACCGTATCCATTGACAGAAATTGTTGCGCTCAAATGCCATGCCGATCACTGTCCATCTTTCAATCTCAATTATTGTTGTATTTTTGGGTTTTTGAATCTCCTTTCATTGGTTGTACTTCTGAAACGTGGAAATTTTCTTTCATTTCTGACCAGTCTTTGCAAAACGCTATTTCGTGACTACTACCCATCTCGAGGTTCAGGCGGAGATGAAACATAGCTGGAGCGTGGTGATACTTTTTGTCCGGATATGCTTCCTGTAGACGCTTTCGTGGTTCGAACTCTAGAACACAAGATCATCACGTAAAGCACTCTACCACGGAGACCAATGGTCTCTGGAATCTGATACTCAGCAAGCAACGCATCTTTTTCGTGCATAGATTCTACTGCATACATGCTATCGATATTCGCAGTCAGAAGCTAATTCAATAGTCCAGTGAAAGTCATATCAAGTGCGATGTGTACAACCTACACACGTACGAGATGTTGGGAGTTCGCAAGGAGCTTTACCTCGAAAACAAACTCACAAAGAGCCTTAAGATTGTATTTAGCTGCAATAATCGTGAAGCCTGTAAGCATGCTTTTCTTTTATAAATTCTCGTAATATTTGCTTCTCATCATAAAGGTAGTTTCTTTACAAAAACAACAGATCTTGTGGTCCAACTATTTGCTACCAATTAATTTTATGTGGAGCAAAGCTATCTGTCTTCTTTGTGGCAACGTCATTCAAGTTGCAAACCATTCCACTTCTGTGCTGTCGTATGGCACTATGAAGAGAGCAGTCCTGAGACCAATTTCACGACATGTGGCCGGCTTTCAGACTTAGAAACCTTCATCGAGAAAAGTAATATCATCCATTATGCTTCGAGCTTCTAAATTTCTTCCTGGAGAAATCGCACCTCGATTTCGAGGGCAGCAATGTATTCTCCTAAAACTACCACCGAATGATGTCTTGCTAAGTTAGGAATCTTGTATTAAGGATACGGCTTTCACTATTCACGCAAACTTTAAAAAGAAATCACATCTTACACAATGACATTGTGATATCTTGGATTACTATGTCTGACAGGTAACCATAGATATGGAAAATTTTCCATGTGACTTAAGTTGAGTAAGAATTGTATGATATTTCTGAATCGAGATTGGAAATTCAACGAATCTAAGATACTACAATCCTAATATTGCATCGCTACTCGTAGAATATATCATTTAAAACTGACCACATAAATTATGTCAAACTTTAATCGATTCTCCTGACTTTATATCATAATTTACATTGATAAGCCAAACACCCTTCGAGAGCTTAATATGTTCTCAGCCTTCCAATGAGCTACTGCATTCGCATCAGATATTCTTTGAAGTGGACAGAGATCAAAATATGAAAATCGCCTCTATTAGAAATCCCAATTTTTCAATATGAAGAAATGTGGCTTTCTCTTGATGCATCTCTCGTTGAAATCGGTGCACTCTTAGAATAGTTATGATGTCTAAAATCTATTGCATAATCTTCTGTTTCTGTTGATGGTCGAAAATTTGTTTACATCTTTTGGCGCAGACGAGGTCATTTTCACGTTTTCAATGTCTATTGTGTATAGGCGTCTACGGCACATCCAGGTCAGTTGTAAACAAAGTTTATATTCGGTTCAGAATTCATCTTATACAATGATGACTATGTCGACGCTTGTGAACGTGTTTTTGAAGGGCATAGTTTCTGGAGAGTTTGGATGAAATCCGGTGACGCAATTCCTGATCATTTGATATTGTCTCTTAATCAACGAGGGGAAAGATTGCTTATTTGGACTGCGATGTGGGTGAATGGCCGAATTGAACTCCATATCCAAAGGCTAAGACTAATTAATTCAGAGCTCAAGCCGGTACACGAACTTTGAAATGACCCGCTTGGTCACCACACCTCAATCCCATTCAATATGTCAGGCGTCTACTAAAGTGCGGTGTGAGGCGGTCAATTCTTCCTGGAAATGGTCTTTCTCAACTTGAAGTTTGTTAGGACAGGAGTAGGTGAGTTTAGATCAAGTAGTAATCAACCACCTGATCAAGAGCATGTCTTATCGGATTCAACAACTGATTGAACTTTCGGGTGAGGTTACGAATATTACTGACTAACAACGAACGTGCCATGAGTCATTTTGAGGCCGCGGAGTCACTGAACAGCTTGAGAAAATTTTACTTCAATTTCTGTCTTCATTTATGCGCAAAATTTGCACCTGTCCGTTTTTTGTGATCATCATCATATATATATATATACATATACATAAACATGAATCACAAAAACTAATGTCGCAATCTATTTTTGATAATTTCAAATAAGATTTTTCTACGTCACGATAAAGTAATTTGGTCTCTTGATTGCAAAACTTGAATACGATTTTTGAGTACCATTTAATTAAAACTCACCAGTATCATAGTCCTCATAGTTCATGTAATGGAGCTTATTATATTGGTTTCACCACATGCACTCTGATGCAACGTTGTCAACAGCATGTTTCGAACGGAGCGATTAAACAGCATCTCCTCAATCATCCTCAAGTAAACAAAGGCTACAAGAGCATCCTTCAGAATGTGAAGATCATAACCCGGTTTCAAAAGCAAAAGGATTTAGAGCTTGCAGAGGCAATAATAATTAAGAACGAACAGCCACCTCTGAATAAACAAGACCAGGGTTTGATCCGAAGGCTGATATTACTTTGATTTCCTTCCCTCAACATTTATTCTTTACAGTATATCTCCCTTCATTTGTATATATTTTAAGCTATGTAAATATCTAGGTTTCTGATACTTCTCTGTTTATCCGTAGGTATATGCAAGACTTTAGGTTGTTATTTGAATTTGTACCAGCAGTGTAATTTTCATTCCCTGAAGATGTAAGCTGTCGACTTCCGAAGCGTCTGAGTTTTAATTAAAAGGTACTCAAAAATCGTATTTAAGTTTTGCAATCAAGAGACCAAATTACTTTATCGTGACGTAGAAAAATCTTATTTGAAATTATCAAAAATAGATTGCGACATTAGTTTTTGTGATTCATGTTTATATATATATATATATATATATATATATATATATATATATATATATATATATATATGTGTGTGTGTGTGTGTGTGCGTCATATATTGCATGTTTAAATCTCGTCTTGTGAGATAAAACAGTTCATTCACATGGAAAGTCTGACATTCAAGTTAGCCTATACGTTGCATTATATGTAATATCAGCTTTCACGCACAGCAATATCTTAAATAACAATATTTTAATTGTGCTCGCAGAACTACGATGAAATTAGATTAAGGAAAAATGCATGCATAAAGATGAGCAAAATTCAAGCACTAGTGCATGCTTCAAAAATATTTCGTGCAATGCAAACTAAGTCATGCATGAACGACTTATATTTCCTTTCAAATACCACACTAAAAGTCAATCTATGAATCATTGATATTTTTCGGTTATTTGTCCGGACAACTGAGGTTCGAGGGAGTTGAATGACAGTTAGATAATAATTTAGATTCATTTCAGTTTTAATTCTTACCTCCAACTGTCTGCAAATGACGTAATTTTGAATGAAGTACGCACTGTCATCACACTACAGCGACCCGTTGTTGAGAAAGAGCACGAGTTTCGCTCGAATTCCATCAGATAATGACTTTTCGATTAATGACGCACTGATTTGCGTCATCAACTGGAGAACAGGCCATCTATTTTTTTGAATTTGTTGCGCCAGTTGGTCGCACATCGGGAGATAGAAATCTTGATAGTGGAATAATTAGATACAAGCTAATAAAGTCATGACACAGATTCCATAATCCAAGCAGGAAATCTTTTAATGATTGAATATCTCGATCATTTTTCAGATATGCAACAAGATATGGAAGCGGATTGATTATGAAATTAACAAGATTCTTGCGTGTACATTCCATTATTAGAATTCCTCTATGTCACAAATACATTAATCAATATATGTTGAAAGTATTTTATAACATGTGGAAGATCTTTCATTGTGACAATGACAGTCACTTTTTCTATGGAAGAGAATCTCTATCACAGGCGATCATCAACTAAGAGTTCATTAGAACCCATCATCAAGACCGTCTTCCCGTCGGATGTGCTGTCCTGATAGTAAAATTATAATCCTATCCGCCTCTTCTTGTAGGATAAGAATCAAGGTCCATTCATACCGGATGACAACCAAATAAAAAAGTGTCGTCTTGATACGAAGCCTCCTATCGACTGGACGGAGCCGGGTAAAATAACAACAACCAAAAAACATGGACGCGATAAGTTCCGTAGGATTCAGTAAGAAACTGAACTAAAATTCTAACAAAAACTAATGTCGCAATCTATTTTTGATAATTTCAAATAAGATTTTTCTACGTCACGATAAAGTAATTTGGTCTCTTGATTGCAAAACTTGAATACGATTTTTGAGTACCATTTAATTAAAACTCACCAGTATCATAGTCCTCATAGTTCCTGTAATGGAGCTTATTATATTGGTTTCACCACATGCACTGATGCAACGTTGTCAACAGCATGTTTCGAACGGAGCGATTAAACAGCATCTCCTCAGTCATCCTCAAGTAAACAAAGGCTACAAGAGCATCCTTCAGAATGTGAAGATCATAACCCGGTTTCAAAAGCAAAAGGATTTAGAGCTTGCAGAGGCAATAATAATTAAGAACGAACAGCCACCTCTGAATAAACAAGACCAGGGTTTGATCCGAAGGCTGATATTACTTTGATTTCCTTCCCTCAACATTTATTCTTTACAGTATATCTCCCTTCATTTGTATATATTTTAAGCTATGTAAATATCTAGGTTTCTGATACTTCTCTGTTTATCCGTAGGTATATGAAAGACTTTAGGTTGTTATTTGAATTTGTACCAGCAGTGTAATTTTCATGTGAGGACACCTCAAGCTGTCAGGATGAATGGATCTTCACGCACTACGGGCGAAGAAAAGACGCCGGCTACATGGCGAAGAAAGAAAATTGAGGTTCAGTGGAAGAAGGCTTCGTTGACACTGTGTGCAGCTTGTGATCGTCGGATCTGATTATTGGTCAGTAATTTATGTACCACTGGACTCCATGGCAGAGGTCAAGTGCTTGGATACGAAATTGACATTGGAGGTCGGCAGCAAGGGCAATCGGGCTAAAGGATCACAACGCTCCAAATAAAAGTCAGACTGCGTCAGCACCGTCGAAGCCCCCGGTATGGGGAATTTGTGACGCTAAACCATCATTTTTCCGGAAGGAAAAGCTGCTTTTTTCGCCAGGAGTTTGGCATTAAGTTGAAGCTCATCACTTCTAAAACAGAACTTATTTGTGCGCGCATCAACTTCGTGCACATATAGTAATAAAAGTAAAAGAATCCCGGATGTAGGATCACATGCATCATTTTCAAATGCAAGTCAACTCTTATCACTGAAAGCGTCTGCAACCATGCAGAAACAGGACTTCTTCATTCTACTCAATTCGATTAACATTGTTTCGGAAGATATTTTACTTAGTTCAACATTAGATTAAAAATTTGATATGTGACTTTATGTTGCTTGAGTTGCCATAGAAGATATCACACATGTTCGGCCTGAAAGATTATAAAGATCTCCTTGAGATTCGAACACGTAAACAGAGCAACGAAGATCATCGATCTTGAAGTTAAGAAGAGTCGTCCGTCCGTCCTGGAGGGGGACCAAGCATGTGGATGAAGTGTGCGGATGCAAGCTTCAAAGTATGTGAAATTCCACAGAAATATCTACACTCGACAGGGATGAGTTGAGAAGAGCCGTCAGGCGTCTGACTTTGTGGGTCGGGCAGAAATAACAGCAAACGACGAGTGACGGTGAATGAGTATGCATGTGGTCGCGTAGACCTTCTAAACTGAAGTCCATAAGTTATTATAAAGTTATGTGCTATACGAGTATTGAGAGACGAAATGAATAGGAACCGGCATGTTCTTGATAAAGCCAATTTATATTTCAATCAGTTGCTGATTGTAAACTAAAATTTCAGTTTTAGTCAAGTTTATCATCATAGCTTTCAATACAGTGTACAGTAATCAGAGATGAATTAATTTCCACCTGTCTGTGGGTTAGTCTAGACTCTAGAGCGACAATCCTATCTCAGCCATTGTATGATATGAAGATATGGAGATATTTGTCTCCCCTTCGCTTACGTGACTGACCAAGCAAGTACATTGCAGCAGTTATTTGTATCAGTTAGGGAACATGCGAGCCTCTAACGTCAGATTCGAGGAATCTACCAAGTGAACAGTACATGTCCTTGACTCAATTTTTCTGCGTGATGAATTAGTCAAATGGAAACATTATTCACAACCAGCATTCCAGTCCACACGATCTAAATTTCCACCTCGTGTCTAGTTCCGGCCATGATCATCAGTATTGAGGAATGCCATCTCTAAACCCAAACACGCAGATAAGGCAAATTATCTCTATGGGTGTAATTTACAAGAATTATGTCATTTCATTTTGCTTTCCATCATGCACAATAAATTAGTATCAATAAGATCAATAGTTGCATCTGAACTAGCTGGGCATGGATTATGGAAATCGTATGTGGCTCTTTCATTTGTTAAAATATTTATTATGTTCAACAGAACATCTCGAGTGCGCTGTCAAGCTCTCATACCTTAAATTTTGAAATTCTGAGTTAGTGTACCACTACTGTATTCAAAGTTGTCGGGGTCAGAAAAGAAGGGAAGGGACCGGCAACCGCAATACTTTGACATCAACAAATGATTTCTCAAAGTGCCATGTTTTGAGACATAGAGCAACAACACCATTTCGATGAAAGCATGTGCAATTGTGCAGGTATATTAGAATGCTTAGCATGCATGATTCCAAGACATTTAATATAGAACAAAAAATTAAGGAGTGGACAAAGAAATGAAAACAAAAATTCGTGATCATATTATTACCACTTAAATTCATTCTATTACATGTTCGGCAACTATTACCCATGTGACGTGTGGAATGTACAAGGTGATTCAAAAGTCGCAATACATAGGGAAAATACAAAAATATGTCGCCAAGTTCTTGCGTGGTGTAATCTTGAGATTATTTGTACAGATATACGTGTATTTCCGTGAATTACGTTAGAATTCATTATTCTACACGTAATTACTGGAGTGATACTGGAGTGATGTCAATCCGCACTGGATGGATCCATCGAAGATTCAAGGTGCTCAGAGGTTGATGGTGTGGTGCGGATTGTGGAATATCAGGATAATTGGACCCTTTTTCTTCGAAGAGAGCTTGACTGCTGAAAGATATCTGAAGCTTCTTGCAGAGTTTGTCATGCCATCCCTTTTGACGGAAGACGGATATTTTCCTACGTATTTCCGACAGGATGGTGCTCCTCCTCATTATGGACTTTGTGTTCGTCGATGGTTGGACCAACAATCTCCGGGCCATTGGATCGGCCACAGAGGTCCAGTGGAATGGCCGCCGAGGTCACCAGATCTGTCACCGCTTGACTTTTATTTGTGGGGCCATTTGAAGGCTATGGTGTATCTCGTCAAGCTGAGAGATTTAGAACACCTGAAGAACCGGATTCGTGAGGCCTGCAGTAGCATTTCACCTGACATTCTCACCAAAGTGCGACGCAATTGGGAAGAACGCATTCGAAGCTGCCATTTACTGGAGGGTGCTCATATAGAGCACTTGATTTAGCTCACTCCATGCTTTACTTTATTGTTTAGTTGCTCTAATAAATGTATTTCTGGATAAAAAGAGGTTCTCCCTATGTATGGCGACTTTTGAATCACCCTGTATATAATTTCATCTTAAATAAAGACATGTATATTCTAGAAATTAACACACAATTGAGATTTACACATGTTTACAAACAGTTCTCAGTTTTGCTGAAATCAGAATCAGTGTAATTGGAAATTCTATTCATTATGTGATGTCAAAACCGTAGTTATCTCCAATAAACATAAAGATGTTCGAAACCAATTGACCAAGTCCCGATCAAGGTCATCATGTTATCTCATGAGATCTCAAGACAACATGGTCATCATTATCAATCCAATTACAGTTTTACACCCGTTTCCGACGACTCTATTGACCAAAGACATGAATTATCTGATGAGGAAGTATTTATAATCCTTCATTTGAAGATAATTGAGTTTTGAAGAATCGATTTGAATAAGGCTATTTGTCATGTAACTCGGTGAATTACGGAGAAGGCCGTGCATTCATGCAAGAAATCAAACGTCACACAACATTACCTTCATTCATGTTTCATGAGTCTCTTCCATACATGTTTCATGAGTCTATATGCTTAGCTCTTTGCAGCTAATAAATAATCTGATGATGCCTGTTTGTCTATTGAATGCTTGCGATTTGAATATCTTGAAAGATAATCAGATTTTCATACTGTTTCATGTGGTCTTCGTGGCACAGTGGCTAAGTGCTTGGCCTAGCGATCTTCTGGTCCAGAAGTCGAGCATGAAAGCCTCATAGGAAGTCGTCAAGAAGCGCATCCTGACCAAAAGATCACAACGATCCAAAATAAAGTCTAACTATGTCAGCACCGTCCAAGCCCCCAGCATAGGGGAGTAGTAACGTCAGACCATTCATTCATATTCATTGAAAAACAATTATGAAATTTGGATAATATTGCCTATACCGAAAGTTTATGAATGAAATTAATTTTCTTCAGCACCAAAAAGGAAAATATTTTATTAATATGCGAAAAATATTTCTCCCGCCATTCTGCTTCATCAGTTAACAATATAATTAGTAACAATTGCTTGTAATATTGTGACTCAATAGGAAAATCTGGTGAACATTTGAAAAGACAAAATATTGCCGTCACTTTGATGGATATTTATTGACTCCTCAGGGCTTTCGCAGGCACTTCACGAGGAACACGGCCATATTGACTATGACATACCGTATTTCTTTGAATATGAGATGCCCTCGAATAAGAGACGCATCCGTGAGAGGAAAAAATTTAATAAGAGACGCCCTTGAATAAGAGACGCATGTACAAAATATAGACTGCTATAGACATATTACATGCAGGCTATTGTAATGTGGTAGCTACATCCGCCTGAGCGATTATTAGGCCTACTTATCTTAGTAAAATAAGTCAGTCTACTAGTAAATACCGGGTATCATGACCAATATTGTATAATATATAAGGCTTCTTGTTGTTGTACATGCAGTACATGCATGTTGTACAGTACATACGTACATGCAGGCCTACTTAAGGTTACTTCATCTACCATTTAAGGAGACATTATACGGTAGCTTCCTTTGCATTTGGAGTCATGTACCGTTCGGTAACTTTTGCTGTAAATACTACTTGATTATCGGTATTTTCGTTTCGGTAAATTCAGATCTAGTCTACATGTAGACCTATAGTGGCCAACATGTACTGGTATATGAATGTATTAGATGAGTCTACAAGATATGCTACTACAAACCATAAAACTCCTTTCATTTCCAAAATATCTGAATTATGATAAAGCGATAAAGCGTATATATGTAAGAAAAATTACTGGCGAAATTTGCCCATGACATAGGCCTAAGTGAGGAATGCAAAGGTTACCTAAGAGAATAGTAGCAAAAAACTAAGACATCTTTTTCTAATGAAAGAATGAAAACTTGAACATTTGATAAATAAGAGACGCCCCTGAATAAGAGACGCATCAATCAGGGATCTGAAAAAAATAAGAGACGCGTCTCTTATTCAAAGAAATACGGTACTCGTAGCAGAGACGAAATAATACGCATCAATTATCACACGAAAATGGGTTCTCAACAAGGGACTGCAATCCCAGGTACTTTTCCAAATCCCGGTATTTCAGGATTAGAAAAATTCAATCCCGGGATTTGCAAAAACCCACTGGATTCCGTGGTCCGGTTGCAAGAAGCGATCTTAGTTAGGACACCAATCTTAGTTAAGATATCTTAGTTATGACGGTTGCACAAAAATTGATCTTAACTAAGATTGTCTTAGTTAAGATAATTTTAAGATATTCCGGTTGCATAAACTAAGATCGTCTTATCGTCTGAGTGCAATAGATATCTAATGATTTGCCCTTTTGTCACCGAAATCATCCGACCTGAAATACAAACAGTGTTTGACGAAAACAAAATTTTCCTAAATAGTACGTGTGTTCTATTCAATAATGTGAAACGATTACAACGTCAAGGTTGAGAGAAGAAGGAATTAATGTACATGGTACGCACATGGCGCGAAGCGACGTCATTGTACTCACCAATTCCTTCCATCTGCCCGTCGTCTGTTGATTCAATGTCAAGGTCGGGATCTGGTTCGTCATTCAACTTCGCAAAATAATGCAAAATAACACATGCAAGTATCACCCGACAGCACTTTTGAACATTGAATCTGAGTCCGGTCTTCAAACAGCTCCAACGTTGCTTTAGCATCCCTATCGTTCTTTCCGCAGATGATCGGCATTTCCTGTGACATCGATTGAAGCGATTTTCCGTATTGGACAATCCACGATGTTCCCGTATTGGAGTGAATAACCATCGCTTCAATGGATAACCTTGATCACCCAAAATAATAGAATCACCAAATTCTCCGTCTTCAAACTGTTTATAGATGCCTGACTCCTTTAGTATTCTGCTATCATGTGATCCACCCGGCCATTTAGCAACACAATCAGCAATCAATAAATTTCCAGTCGTCACCAGCTGAACATTCAATGAGTGGTATCCCTTTCTGTTCACAAATTCCTCTTCAAATTCTTTTGGAGCCAATACCTTCACATGCGTACCGTCAACACAACCACTTACTCTTGGCAATCCTCTATCTTCAAACCACTGTTTTGCATCACGTTTCACTAGAAATTCGGAGGATACATACTGAGTGCTCAGTTCACAAATGGCATTCACTGTCTCTTCAAATATCCTTGATGCAGTACTCTTGTTCACACCAAAATGATCACCGACTACCTCTAAAAAACTTCCACTTGCCAAAACTCGTAATGTCAGGAGAATTTGGTTTTCTACAGATAAGGCGTTGTTGCGTTTTGTATGCATTTTCAAATGAGGAATCAGTTCACAAGTAAGTTTCTCCAAACTTCGGCGACCGAAGCGAAATCTCGCATGAAGTTCAGAGTCAGCGAAGTATTCATAGTTAGGCCGTTCTCGAAAGTTTCTAGACACACTCCCAATAAGACGATGATCGAAGTGTTGAATGTTATGTAGAAGTTGTAGAAGCCGCACGCACGCATGCAGGAGCTACGAATTTCACTTTAGCGGACGCACTTCAATAACAATACACTTCATCTTTGCATCAAGGTTAAAGCAATAGACCAATCGCCGCGTATGCAAAGCTCTATTCATTGCAATTCTCTCATACTCAATCTACAGCCGGACTCCTTCACCTTCATCCAGCTGTCTCATTGTATTCTAATATCACGTGCGATCGAAGTTCCCATACGTCACATAATTTTGAATAAAGTTACGCTGTCTACCCAAATTGATTCATTGCCATCACTTGCGTGTACGAGGTACGAGTGCACCTCTGCGACTACCATATTTGACATGACTACCAACAAACGCGTGCGAAAGAAAAATTGGACTGACTCCGAAGAGCATCTCTTGCTCGACTATATGGAAGAACACTACCAAACACTGTTCGGAAAATTCTCAGCGATGCTTACTGCAAGAGCGAAACAGGAGATTTGGTCGTCGATAACTGCAAACTTCCCCCGAAAGATCAACGGACGACGTTAAAAAGAAGTTTACCCGGATGAAGAGTTATCATATAATAGAATACAACAAGTTAAAGAACAAAGCTCGTGGAACTGGAGGAGGGCCGCCTCCAAGTGTTAAATCGTGTGATGGAACGTATCGTGGTTATAGCTGGAGAAGATAATCCGAAAATTTCCGGAGTGGACGGTGGAATCGACACCAGTGACTCTATGACTCCATATGCGGCCGCAGAAGTTAACAATAGTCTGGTGGGAAATGAATGTGTCAATCCGTTGGTCTCTGAAATAGACACTGAAGACTCGGCGGACGAAAGTTGCGAGGAGGAACCAGTATCAACTAAAGTTCCTAAACTAGACATACCACATGGTAAGACACAGACGTTGGAAAATCAACCTACATGTATATCTGCTATCAGTACACGAAAGAAAACCTCATCAGTCGTTCTTGGTCAGAGATTGGAAACTGAAGCAATTCAGCAAGCGAAGGTGCTTCACGAGCTACGGAAATCGAAGTTGAATCTCAAGATTGAATTACTAAAGCTTCAAGTAGAGAATGAAAGAAAAAAGAAAGATCTTCTCAGTGTAATTCAACCTGACAACTGTGGAAGTGATATATTGAGTGAGTCATATAAACTACTTACTTAAATTGTGTTTTATCGTTGCAATTATAAGCCTACATGTTGAAAATCATTGTTCTCATTTTCCCCATCGCTAAGACAGTTAATGGGTTGTCATAACTTTAGGATTGATTTTAAGATCGAAATAGTTTTTATGCAACTCGATTTCTGTAAAATATCTTAACTAAGATAATTTTTATGCAACTCTACTAAGACAGGAATCTTAACTAAGATATCTTAGCGCTAAGATCGAAGTTAGGATTGGTTTTATGCAACTGGAATGATCTTATTTTCGGTCTTAGCTAAGATAATGGTCTTATTTCGTTTTATGCAACCGGGCCCGGGATTTCAACCTTCCTATCTGCAACCCTTGTCCGTTAAACAGTTCATCTATGTCTATGAGATCAGAGTGAGTTGTGAAAGTGATACCTTTCTCCGACACTTAGAAAGGGAAACTTGTTTTTCTACTTCTACTAGATACTCGTCGTAATAAGCCACTCGAGGATGAAACAAGGATTTCAAGAGTGACAATTTTCAAATGAGTGCAATGGATGAACTTGGAAACTTTGATAAACAATGAAAGGTATGTTGATCGGGAGAACCAAATCGAAATGGAGGGAGTTGCTTAATTTCTAGCCTTTAACTTATCTTGTGATGAAATTATTTTATGTCAGCACCGTCCAAGCCCCCAGCATGGGGGAGTAGTGCTGGGGGATTGGAGCATGAGACAAATAAATTGACACATGAGATAAATAAATTAAAATCATACATTTAGATCGTAGCTTACAGGAAAATACGAAAAAATAAAGGATATTTTGATAATAGTGAAAGGATTTTGTTCAACAAACAAAAAGTCATGGCTATGACATTACTGCTTCCAACTGTTTGGTACAGCTACCTTCAACGTGATAAACTAGTCTTTCTACTGTGGCTGGAAATTATATATTTTAATATTTTCAATTCCATCTAAGGAAGCCTGTATAAGTGAAACCTACTCTTCTATTTTGATATAATATTTCTACAGTTGCGTCCTGAATCATGCGCAAAGATACAACAGGTGTGAATCTACGTTATGGCAGTAACTGTCATAGAGACAAATTTTGATAACCATGTTAAATTACATCAACCACGCCTCACAATGCTAGTTCTTATCACCGACATTAAGAGAAGAAAATTTTCAAAAAAAGAGCTAAGAAATCCTGCTGGTAGCATGTAGACTTAATTGCTCAATGACTAGGCTATAGACCTCCATCTTTAATTGCTATTAACGTAAAAACATCATTTAAAATTCGAAATTTCCGACACTAGATGAACGGCGTAGCTTCAAAATGCGAATACTAGATATCGAAACTGAAAAGGACATAATGAAACTGGAAAAATAATAATTACAATCAATCAAATCAAATTTTTCATATAATATTTGTAAATTGCATATTTGTTTCTCAGATTTCAGTACTACTAGCTCTATAGCATATTTACTCAATCCGCTGAGTTTTCTTTCTTGTGATCAATTTTAGTTAAAAGATTAAGTTACAAAGCTTCCAGTTTTTCTTCAAAATTTTTTCGACGAATTACGTGTCTTTCCACGCTTTCCAGGTCTAATCACAAATTTCTAGATTCTTCCAAGTCACTTGACACCCTGTAATTAGCACAAGGAGAGCTTAATCAAATAAAGGAGGAGATTTTCAAGCATCTACTTGAATTTTCATTAATGTGGAACATGTGCTGCACTCCAACTAAAATTCAGTGGCTGCACACTGACAGCAAGCATTATCTGACTCCACAGGAAATTACAACAAGCTTGGTACTTTAAACGATAAAAAATAGAGAAAGCAAATTACCACGTGGAATCAGGTCTTCGCATATGAATGAGTTTCTCAGCAGTCCTCGTGTACGCACTCTCAGAAAATACAACGCTCTGACATTGTTGAAAAGTAATGGGCAGAAATGATCAGTGTGCCTATGTATTTCCAACCACCAAAATGGAAGGATTCTTTTGCTAGTCCGCCGTCCAAATATGATGCTTTCATCGGCAGCATGCGGCTGGGAAAGCAGCATGTGGAACACTGGATCCTCGGATCACAGGCGGATTGCACAATTGAATTCGACGCTCATTGAAGTTATTTTACTTCGGTTAGTACATACATTGAAACAGCTGCAGATTTTGAAAGACACACTAAAATGCCCAAGTTAAATACATTTAAAACATTGTGTATTTCTCGCAGGATATTTAGTTCGTGGGTGTCATTCGAATAAGGAAAGTCGGCACTGCTTGTTTGTCAAAATTTAGCATAAGTGTTCATATATATATTTCTCTCATATTCTGAGCGACTCAATATTGCTCACTTGCGAAATCTTAGAATTGGTGTAAACTTAATGTGTCTACTTCGATAAGCAAATGATTTTGAATAGCCATTTGATAGCATCTGTGACGACAAGGGAGGCTTGACTATAATGTAATTTCGGATGTAATTCATGACGATTTCCTGTGTCCATGTCAAGGGAAATCAACAGAGCTGCCAAAAATTATAAAAGTCAATTCCTAGTCACTGCCACGGAGATAATAAAGGAAATAAATGTTAGATGATGTCTGTACTGTACACGTTAACTTGATTATCCTCAACATATGATTCCAACATTATTGATTTGCCATTGTCTTCACTCTTATAATAAAGACTCAATCCGAAAAGGTGGAGGATTTGATTTCATTTGACGTCAAATAATGTATTGACAACGGTACATGACTCTTCTGTTGGAGTATGGATACATGCATCAATTCTATAGGAAAATTGATCAGGAGTGCTATGATAATATGGAAGTACATTGATATCTCAATTTCACAGCATTTACTTCAGCATTATCCCGTTAACGAGGATTCGTCTATTTTGTGCAAAAACTGCGTTCACGCCCTTTCTCACCTGTCCGAGGCGTTGCCTTCCTACGTATTCTCAATTTCTATTTTTACTTCATCGTTTGATGTTCCTATTAGTGGCAGGAGACAGGTGTTCCGTCATCTGCCATGCAGTATTGGAGCTTGTCCTCCCAAAATCTCAGCAGAGTCCCGGGCCACATTTGAAGGTCGAGATTGCCTTATTATCACTGGATGACAAGGAAGACAACAACACACGATGTGTAACAATATCATCCATCCATCACAGTTATCCATTTTCATACAAAAGCAAGTTTAGCAGAGTAGGGAGAAATGGAAAGAAGAAACTGCACCCATTCATCCTTGCATGCATGTTAATTTAACTAAGTTGACCATCACTTAATTAAGTTGAGTTCACAATTATTCGACCCAGGAAAAAAATTAAAATCATGGTCCTTCAAGTTGAAATATTTCATCAGACACATTGCGAGAAAAAACTGGAAACCTAAAATGTACTGAATCAACTTATACACATGACTTGGCTATCTGCCGATTTCTATTGATAGTTCTATCATCAGTTGGGGAAGGAAAATGTTCGGCATGGACTTGGAACCTGCAAAAAGCAGCACTCTGGGACGAATTATGTAGTACATGTTATGGACCCCCGGGAAGGTCCGCCCGGCACGCAATCAGATCTGTCAAGTCTTTGTGCTTAAAGACCTTCATGCATTCATGCATTTGTCGAGGATCACAAGTCAAAGGACCATTAGGGGTAAGGTCCAGCCCCGCTTTAGAAGCGCTGATTGAAAAATGGACTAGTGGGAAGGTCCTCCACACCGATCTCGTCAAGTTTGGCTCAAAAATGTAGTCCTAGGATAGTCAAAAGTTTGACACGCCTTGAACGTTTAATGTCTGCCGGTGGGAACGCACCACCTGTCCTCTTAAGGACAAACCTTATACAAGTCTTATTAACTATAAGTTTATTAAAATTATGAAACATTTAGACGTCGTTATGGGAATGTCCCAGCTTCAAGTACTAGCTACAGCGAACTTAATGTGCTTAATTAAATTTAAAAACTAAAAATGACTTCAATTTGTGAGAGTCCTTCTTTCTCCCGCAATAGCCTACCGAGCGCTGCCCGGCGGCCCACTGGTTAAGACTGAATGCTCTGAACTAAAATCGAATATTTTCTGAGATAGCCGAAAATGCTGAAAGATGATAACTCCGTCTACATAGTAAACAGATGGAACCTTTCAGCAACAGTATCTTACCATTCAAACAAAGAGATGGTCAAATTTTTAGGATAAATATTGCTACTGCATATAATATAGAAATATTAATCAATAAAATTGGATAAACGAAAATAAAAAATTCTAACCGGTCAGTATCTTAGTCACTGGCTAAATTCTGTGCGTTGCCTGGCATCGAACAAACGTGTCAAATGA
This sequence comes from Prostheceraeus crozeri, assembly GCA_907163375.1. Classification (NCBI taxonomy): domain Eukaryota; kingdom Metazoa; phylum Platyhelminthes; order Polycladida; family Euryleptidae; genus Prostheceraeus; species Prostheceraeus crozeri. The sequence continues at coordinate 63,339 of CAJQUW010015840.1, read as the reverse complement.
GTCTAATACAATTCGCTGGATGAAAACATCAAGAGAAACTTACCTGAGGATGATAAGCGGACTCTCGCGGAGGTGGTGGTTGTGAATTCGATAAGTAACGACTGTTCACATCAGAGCCGGACAGTTGAGAAGCTCCAGAGGACAAATTTCCTCCATAAGAACCTTTATCGTGTGCATCCCGATGCGATGAGGCTTGTTGATGAATATTTGGACAGAAATCGAGGCGATGACGTTTATTCGGGTTTAATTGAGGTCTCTTCTGGGCGTGATGACTAAGATGATACGATTGTTGAGGTATTCCGGATGCCACTGATGAAATAGAGGGCGGCTGTTGTGGCGCTTGTGAACCAAGTAGTGGTGCCTGAACCTGTAATGCTGAATTTCCAACTCGATGTACCGCACTAGCGGCAGTGGTCATGTAAGAATTTGATCCACCAACCACAGCACTCTGCGTAAGAGGTGACATTGTTTCTGGCTTGAATTGTTGTGCAGCCACAACAGGAGTATGAACAGGATTTCGTGAGTAGATAAGATGAGGATCCTGCACATTCTGAGGCGTTGGTGTAGGATTGGAAGGTCCATGTTGGCCACCTCCAGCATCTGTAAATGATTTGCGCAAAAATGAAAGATAAAATGGAAACGGCAATTTGTTCGGAGATCTCAAAAAAGGAAAAGGTGGGCAAGGAGGGATGTATCCAGCATAAGAGTTGTTCAATCGTTTACGCGAATATCCCAGCCCATAATTTGATGAATACGAGGGTTTTGGCATGGAGAAAAGAAGATAAATTCACGAGTGTCATTCAAATCTATCGTCACTTCTCTGAATCGGAATTATAGAATATGAGATAGATTTCCAATGCTATGGATGAGCGCACGAACGTCGTTCGAATTGAGAGATAAAATGAAAGTAAATCCTTAGTCGTTAATGCTATTGCGTCATTAAATTGATTCTACCTTAGCTGATGCGGAAGTGACATGCAATGAAAATGAGTTCTATCAAAGCACATGCAGATGATTAAACGTTGCTCATGACAACACATAAAACAATAATCAAACATGACAATTGTATTTTCCTCACTCGGTCTGAACCGGCTTCATTTTCATAGATATGACAGAAATTGTTTCACTAAGACGAAGACGCCATCTATCAGGGAATCTCATTTATGATTTTTTACAGCTCTTTGATCAAACTGTAAGTAGATAGATATATTTCGTAATGCGTCATGTAACTGCTATCTGTCAGATTAAATAAACCATTCATTTTACAAGCGAAATCTTAAAAATCGAAACTTTAAGTCACATCTTTAATGAATGTCATTGCTATCAGTGCCACCCGAGGATCGGAGAGGGTTCTAATAGGTTGAAGAAGAAACTAAGTAATTAATCACTGAATTTCAAAATAGTCGAACATATTGAGTTCTGTCAAAGAATCATGGTTACATAGCAATATAAATAGATAGTAGAGCCATGTCGGGACTCAACCTGAAACCACCATCTCTCCCCCGCGTCCGCTTGAATGTCGATCAGTGTATGAAAATATGTGTCTCTCTCTTTCTCTCTCTCTCTCTAGCTATCATTCATTCACACAAATCATCTCATCTTCGCACTATAAATGGCAGAAATAGTAAGTATAAACAGAAGCTAACTTGATGATTTCTATGGCACATGAATAGTCGAAATAAATTGACAAAAAGAATCAAAATTCAACACCTCTGACTTGGCTTTTCAAAATCCTGAAAATTAATCACCATAACGAGCAATTTGGAATTTTGTGTGTCCCTTCTCTCAGAAAATTGACCTAAATTTGGTTTTATATCATCTGAGTCCTAATAAGGCCATGATGTTAAAATTGTCATATGTGCTATGAAGTCACTTTTGAGCACAAAAGGCAATTTATAAATCGGATTTGTGCATGGAAAAGTACTAAAACATTCGAATATGAAATGTGAAGGATTTTCTTTCAAGTGTAGTAAAATTAAGAAGCAAAAATTCAGAAAAAAGATAAATTGAAGAGCTTTCGTACTTGCAGATATGCTGCATGGGTGTACATACGGAATATCAAGAATCCGTTGTTGCAAGCAAATAATAAAATAATCTATATTGACAGAAACTGATAAAAAATACTGAAACGGCAAGACCATTTAGCAAAAAGCTGTAGACATTACAAAACTAGGATTCCATGATTGAAATGGACTTGACACTGTTGGCTCCGGCTGAGCACCTGTGCCCTATCTTCTATTTAGTGAAGTGTTTCGGTTTTGGTTGAAAATATCTGGTCACCATAGACAAGGTAGATCTATCAGACAACCTTAAGAATTTACCGCATTTTATAGGCTCCTTTTGCATGATCTGAACAACTTTTGACTAAGAAACCGGTCATCACACACAGACTGTGTTTTTGCTTTCTATCCACTACAATCTTGGTGATCTGCGCGACTTTATCAGGTGTAGTCCTGATCGCGATCAATCGACCTTAAAAACAGATTATTTTACAAGAAAAACTGAAGGTCGAAAATGAGCATGTCAGACATTGCGTTTTGGCCTTGTAAATCACATGTCAATTTTTACTGCGACAACGACGCTTTAGGGAAAATGAGCACGGTCTGAAACCACTCACAATCATATGACAGCCGCATTCACGCACTGCAAATCACTTGCTTATCTGATGACCTTTTTTGTAACTGGAGCTTTTACTCAACGCTATCATAGCCAAAGATGTTTTTCCTTAAAAGGCACAGAGATTCCTCGGGGGAGGAACACTGGTAACTCTCACCAAGCTTAGGATAACCTTCTGACCTGACAGCAGTAAGACTAGACGTTTTTTGGTGGTACCTACACAGGCGGACAGATTTGAATACCGAAACCTCTGCATTTAATTTCAACAAATTCAGTAATCCTAAGACCTAACTATCTCAGTCCATTTACGACTGAATTTTTTTTGTAAAAATACTTTTCAAACACTATTTGCAAGCGTTCTAGGTATTGTGCGAGCTCAGGAGTGATGTCATTAGAACTGCGTTGATCTCCTCTTTAAATAGGTCACTTTCACGCCGCCTTGGCGGAAAAGCTGCTTCACAAATAGTCCCATAAAATTCGGGTAAAATTCTTACCAAGGGGAGCATTGGTCTAACATGCTTCAATAAATCATGGTCTAAAATTATTTTTGTCCATTTACGGACGCCAAATTGTCGCAAATGTTCATAGAGGTAGTTTCTACTCGTTTCAGGAGAAAATGTCATGATATTTTTCCGAAATTTTGAGGAATTTCCGAAATCCATGAAATCCTGATTGACTACTATTGCAACGTTTGACTGGCCGATTTCTACTTAACATAAGGCAAAAGTTGTTCATGTCTGACATGCAGAAGTAAAGAGAAGCATCTTCGACTTTTATTGCAGACGAAAAGAGTTGGCAGCTTCTTCGTCATTCTAGCCACATTCGGGAAAGTAACTAGACATGTTCTAATGAAGAACAGAAGAAATGTTAATAATCATGATCGGAGAATTTCCAATCTCAAACGTCATTGTGACATTCGAGATCCTGCCTACCCTGATAGCTTCCTACAATCAACGGAATAACAATCCGATTGTTTCAAAGTTGATCAATTCAAATCGAGACAAATGATAAATAACGAGTAGCTCATGAGATTTTCGACACAGCATGCATTCCATTCATATTGAATATTTCAGTGCAAATATTCAATGAAGTTTCACTGACGTTCTGTCTACAATAGACAGTTCAAATCATTGAATTGCAGCTATGGCTGCACAACACAGTGAACGCAGAAAGTCAATTAGATATGAATATCAAAGTGTAATTAATTATGAGAAACAGTTGTCGCAAAATTAGTATCCGTGATCGTGGAATCCATTATCGTGACAGCAACACGCGCTCATCTTTGTTTAGATCCTCATTTAATCGAAAATTAGCAATCTGGCTTAGGAAATGCCAGCTTTTCAATGTTAAGTATTCTATATTTCTCTCTGACCACGAAAAAAAGATTATTTAACTTCAAAAGCTAGCCATTCTCTAAATAAAAAATACCCTGTAGGGTCGCAAGGACATTTTGGCAATGAAAACATTAGGCCCTTATGCTGTCAACATTAATGTTCAACTATGCTCAATTAAGAACAATTGTATTCTTCCAACTAATGATTTGAGCTCTACTCATTAGTGGTATCTACCTGATCGATTCGTGACGAGCAGGTGATGCCTTACAACAATCGAAGTGATCAGTGGTTCGGCCGTATGAAACGAAGCGATGAAGGGGAATCAATCAAGCAAGAGCTAGATGGGGTAGTCGATGCCTCACGTCTTCGTGTAATGCTCAGGGAGAATGGCTTCAGGTGATCAAGACATGGAAGAGCTGAGAGATTGTTTTCAACACAGGCTTGCGTCCGTTGGAGAAGTCTTCGTCCGAAATGAATTTTTTTAGAAAGTGAGGCCAACTTTTGAGGCCATCAAAAGTTCAGCGGCAACCAGTGAAATCGTTTGTTCATGTTATACTCGTATATGCGCCATCTTGGATACTAATGTATATCAGAAAATGGAGTGAGTGATATCATTTTGAATAATAATCTGCCGATGAATTTTGAGACAAACTTGATCATTCGAAGCTGCCGAATTTTCTCATCTTGAATCGGATCAATACAATAGGCAAGTAATAATACCAGCAAGGTAGACTGAAATCAATGAATACCGCATTTTTCGATTGAAGTCCATCCTCTTACAACCTGCATCGAATGCATGAAGTCAATGATTGTTGAATCGTATGCCATTGCTTGTCCCGCACCCTAACGTTGTCTCAAGCGGGAGAATTTTGTTAGAAAAGCATGACCTTCTGCTGCAGCAGTGCATGGCTTTAAAAAGCAACGTAAAGAGCCAGTAATCCAATCTTGTAGAACTAGTCACGTCAGCTAGAGTAGGCCGTTCTTTTTATCAATACAGTCTCCAAAAATATTTAATCAATTTAAATACAGTGCTCTGATAATCAGATAGAATCAGTAGCATCACTTGAGATTTTCATTGAAAAATTGCTTTGAAAACTTGTAAATGCAGCTTGAATAATACACCTTGAACATAAAAATGCATTCAAATTGATTAAATCAATAAGGAAATCGGATTTCATTATTATCGGAATAATTGGTGACTGCAAAACTGCAATTGTTCATCCCTGCACCAAAATAGATCCGCGGTTATTTCTAAAATTTATATTTATCACTATTTTGAGACTTGAGAGGCCACTTTTACATGTCATAGCTGGTCCTCATTTTCCTTCTGGTTGTCACACAGCAAATTCTATAAATGCATAGTTTTGAAATATTCCACAGAAGAAGGAGGGGTTTTCACTGGTTTCTGACAATATGCCCTTCTCTCAACTGACCCTCCCCTTCAACAAAATGCAGGACACAACAAATAGCAGCCGTATCTTCTCTTTATTTTCTGAAGTTGCGCAGTGTAACATTTGAAAATAGTAAAACAAGCAAGTATGGAGATCTTTTGACTTGGGAGGTTCAATATTTTGAAACAAATAATGTCGAATAAAAAACGCACATTCCCATGAAAATTCATTATCATTGAATTTTCGAATTATCTACTATCATACAGAAATGTAATTGCATTGATGAAGTAATTAGCAGCAACTTGTGAGTAATTCCCAGTATGGAACAAAGTTCTATGATTGGACTGTATGACACTGCATTTTTTACATTCTAACAATTACTTCTTTATAATACATGAAGGATAGGCAATGAGTTAAAGTAATAATTAGAAAGGATTTCGAATAAATCCAAAATGCTGGACAGTGGTTTTCTTCAATAATAACAGTAAGTACACCAATCTTGATATTCAAGCTTTAATGCAAAATACTTTTGCTGAGCTGATATCATTCACCAAACCTGCATGATTGCAAAATTTAAAATTTAGAAAATTGTTTAAAAACACATGATAGAAAATGTTCACATTACTTTGGCAAAAAATCAGCAAGTTTATATCTACATGCGGAAAGTAAAGGCGAATGAGATATTGAGTAAACTATGAACAAGTTTTACAAAAGAATGTGAATAGATTCCATTATGAAATCCTTATAATGTCACAGTTCAAGTACCAATTAAAATGTGAATGATTTCCACCACATAATCGTCGTCCCTTTGTACTATCCATTCATTTTATCTTGATATGGTAGTGGCCTTATAGCCGAAATACATCGACAATGATATCTATCATTAATTTGACTAACATCAAATGTTTGACTTCCCCAAAATATTATATACATATATGACCACAAACCATGGCATTTTTTCACAATTATCCGCAACCATTAATGCAGGGAAGAGTTCAGCGACTAGCATTTACACAATACATTTAATGCATGGAGACAATACATGCATTATACATGTGTAAAAAGATAACTAACAAATCATTTTGTCTCTTGATTTGAGCAGGGATTCTTTGACTTTGTATTTAGGTCTATTACTGTAAGAACTATGTTTATATTTGTTGTACCGAGCACAAGTCATGCATGTGACAAGAGTATATTCGAACAGATCCTGTAATAAGATAACTTACTGTATTAGCATAAGAAAAATACAAAAATTAACTATGAAAGGACCCCCCTTCCCGGATGATCGTGAAAAGATGCGTTGGATTGTGGTATTTTTTTAGGATTCCGCTCCTGAATTTTCGAAAATTCTTGAGTCAGATTCTCACACAAGAGCAAGGGTTTTTGATTTTACCGTTACCATAAACTGTTCATACTACACGATTCACACGAATGATCACAACCACTGATTATCTCGCGGAGAGAATACATTTTGCGATCAGATCTTCACAATCTTAACATTATGATTCATAGTTTATTCAACGATGACTGCCATAAAATGATGTGACATGTCTGCTTCAATAAGCTTGCAGTATTATGTGAAAATTCGTAATTCTCGATAACACATACATAAAAACAATGTGGATTCACGTAATCCTCTTTCAAAGCTTCACGAAATATTTGAAGACCATGATGTGGAACGATCATGGAGAACGTCATTCGGTCTATTCTTGCGTCATTAAAGTTCACACATTCACACATAGGCCCAATCATGAACTTTTTAGTAGGGCTATCTGCTGTAACATACTGAAATAATGTAACGCAAAGCAAAATTGTTTGAATAATGCTGAGGAAAGCATCAACATGAAAACAATCTCGCTTGCAATATTTGCAATAACATAATTTCCGGATACAGCATATCGCACAACCTTCGAATTTTGCTGTCCAAAATATACATTATTTTTCTCCACACATGCGCATCTTATCGTCTTATATCAGTCGCTTCATGAGATTGGGTCGGTAGAATGTGACCATTACTCTTGCTGCTAATCTCACACATATTTTTATCAGACTTCGGCCTCCATATCATGGAACCTCGTCGGCCTCATGAACGCCGCACATGCCTCTGTACTGAAAAGAGAGTTGTATTGATGATGAAACTGTTTAACCGAGTCGGCTACTGATTTTTAAGTTCAGAATGCAACTCAATATCAAAATACAGAATTCGACATTCATTAAATGATATACGTTGATGACATCTGTAAGTCTTTGACTGATGAGAATTTATAATGTTGAAATAGAATTACCCGCTGCACACCGAGTGTGAGCTAATTCTGAAAACATCCATTCGGCTACGTTATAGCTTTCTAGTTCAGCAGTGCCCAAATAAGTTGTATTAAAATTTGACCACATCATTTAATGGCATTGAAAATAAAGAATCAGTCAAACTAAGAACAATTTAGAGCTTTGATCGTGTGCATCATACGTAAACTGTCTTTCGTGCTCATTTTCAAGCGACATTTCATCTTTTCCACTCTTAGACTGTGAAATGGACTGGTCATCAAGTCAAGGCTGACAAGGGGCAGAAAATATCTCATAGACAGCAGATCAGTAGAGAACGGCATTCTGTCGTGCAGATTCATTGGTTGATCACGTAGCGAATTTTCGTGTCTCCTGGACGTTTGAATCAGAGTCAACCATCCTCTCAAAGCCATCTTGTGGACGTACCGGACCAAATCGTCCGACAAATCGACTGGCAGTAGATTTTGCAACACGATGAAGAGTAAAACCACGTCCACATCAGCAAAAAAGTCAAATGAAAACATTTGGCAAAGGCATCACAATTGCTTGATCGATAATTAATATTCGACTAACTTGGCGCGATAGAGATCAACTGCCATGTCTGCAAGGAGTCCATCTCTTATGTTTGGCGCCGATGGAAACCATGCGAGCCATCATGCTATTTCTAGAACTGACTCAAGGGACAGATTTTTTTCTTATTACTTGACGCCGAAACAGTCATATTTTTATGCATATCTGTCATTTAATTACATCCTTAGGCTTGTCCATTAGAAAAATTGTTTTCGTTTAGGCTGCCAAGTGTTGTTCTACATGTATATTCGAATCATTCAGGAAACAAGATTCATTGAAAAACTGAGTAATACATTTCATTAACTTTTACCGCAGGTGTCGGGGAAATCCCCAAAGATATCGATACATTGACATTGCTTAGAAAATTCATGAAATAGAACACTGATTAATTTCTGCTATCTTATTTCGCATTGATCAGAATCTCTAATACCATCATTTAATTGCAAGTTGGTTGTGGGTGCTCGATACGTCGAGCAGGAATTGCATTAGAAACATATTGATTTCAAGTCTCGCTTGAAAAATGTTGAGACTCGAGATTGGAGACGATTTCTCAGTTAAGCAAGAACAGAGATTATCAATTTTTAAATCCCTGTACCAACTGAATCAGGATGTTTGAGGAGAATTCAATAGTATGATAGAACTGATACTCATATCAACGTTCGGACAATTTGATTTTGATTATTTCTTAAGTAACGATTCGAGTGCACTTTGATGGTCTTCGATCTTCACAAGGGTTCTAATAAATCAAATCATTCCTTCATGTTATCCAATCAAGTGACCTCCAATCTGACATTTAGCCGACTCTGTTATCTCGACCGAGAGATTGAGTGTGCTGTGAATTCATGAGGTGAAATTGAAGGAATAATCAACGACAATGAAACGGAAGGTGACCGCTCAAATGACTAACATAATGCAAAATCTGATATTCTTTGAGTCACCGAAATACTTTGTATAAGTAATGTCAGTGGGCGGGAGGACCATATCCAAGAAATTTTCAAAAAAAAGTTTTCGGGACCCGAAACGTTGTCAACTCTGTATCTATACTTTATCTTTTATTGTGGCATAAGTACTTCGGGAGAGAATACTTTAGTTTTGAAAATTTCTTGAAAATGCTTTTTGCAGTTGACTCTTCGTATATGACTAATCGGCGTGACCTTTACTCAGGCATTAACTCAAGCCTGTTATCCTTGATAAATATATTCACAGTAATTCCTTTGATAGTCTCTAAGGAATATTATTATTTTCGCATCCACACCGATTTAGATGTCTTTGATTCTTCCCTGACTGAAGCTTCATCGTCTCTGCTCTCCCAATGGGAGGCTTTGACAGTCCTGACATGGACAGGCTTTGCCTTGATTTGGAATCTTCTAGATATCGATTCGAACAACCTAGACAAGCAATCAATCAGCGATACGCAATTTCAGCAGAGTTTTTCTCCCTTGCGAGAGAACATTTCTCTATAATCAAATCAACCCACCACAGAAACGTCCTTCAGCATGGTCTGTCGCCATCCCTAAGGAAGAGGTCTCAACTCTTGAAAGAATCGGTAGCCCCGGCTTTTGTAAATCTTTCTGAAATCGATGTCATTACCTCAAAATGGTCACAAAACGTTTTGGCTGATCTGCTGTAACATTATTCTTCTCTCCTCAGTGAGTCATTAGTGATTACATCCACCAACCCCATGTTACAAGAGATCCTTGAACGTTCGATGCGCACCGTTGCTACCTGATCGCATTGGCAACTTGGTCAGAAGCCACCGTACGATGAACTTGACGAAGCCCGCCAACTGTTCATGTCGCTCATTTTTTGTCAAGTTCCTCAAACACCGCGAACTGAAGAAGATTCATCAGTGATCGGGAATCTTCTAGATATCGATTCGAGCAACCTAGACAAGCAATCAATCGTCGACACGCAATTTCAACAGAAGTGTTTACCAATCTGTTACCATCACGGAAATCGTTAAAACTGGGACCAGAAACATCAATGCCTCAATAACAGAGATACGCGAGGTTCTTAATGAACCTTGTTCTTCAACCTCGAAATGTGACTCGCGTGACCTGCTTGCATCAACTACTTCCGCATCTGCACTGCCTTTCCGGAAGCTTCAGAAGAATCTGCGCCAACATTTTCTGCAATGGAGAATCGCTCTCAGTTTCCCTATCATTCTACCGGTTTTTTTAAGGTGTTCCACGGGTCACATTCTGCACCGTGGAATTTTCGACTTGTACCGTGGATTTTGAATGTTCATCCGTTACATGTAGTGAGCCATAGCCAACACTATCAATGCCCAGAATTCATCTCAAGATAGCTCATTAACATGGAGAATGGAGAGAAGAGATACGCTATCGTTATCAGCACTCGTGTTGGAAATCATATTTGGAGTCTAAAGGTTTGATGGTCAACATCGGCAAGACTCAACATCGCATCCTACACCTTGATCAGCAATCCAAATCACGTGATACCTCAGGGATCAAGTCCAAGTACCCCTACGGAGCATGCAAGAAAAGCGTTGGCAGAAACTCGATCGTCTGTTCACACTGCAACCAAAGGATTCATCAACGATGTACAGATCTCCCCACCTTCCGTAAGATTCAGCACTTTGAATGCAGAAGATGCGAAGGCAAACTGATCGATGGTCCTACCATGAGATCTGCCATCAACATCGGCGATGATAAGCAGGTAGTTGTAGCCATAGAAACCCGACTTCTCGTATGGACAATAGTTGTTTGTTGATGGAAATTTCAGCTGCTCGGCTAGGCACCGATATTATATGTCAACTTTGCAAGAACTTAGGAAGAAACAAATTGCTAAAACTTGCAATGGCTGCAAATTCTTGCCGTTTGTTGATATGTTGCAAGTTATTTTGTCCAAATCATTGCACATATGAAGAGAAGTTATGATAATCGAGAATCTTGCAAAATACAATCGCAAGATACCGGTGCTTTCCAACTGTCAGCCACTGGTAGCCGCCATCGTTTGGGTGACGTTGTGATGACAATGTCTATGTGTATGTCTGTTCTGGTCTTTATTATTATAGAATGTCAGATATCTATGGCTGCAGCATTATTCTGGTGCCTTGGCGACATGATCAAGCAGAAGGATGCTTTGGTGCATGGAAGACCTTTTGTGATTCCAGTGCTCAGAATTGTAGAATCTCTCTCCAACGAAGAGGCTACGTCTACTACACCTGCGTTAGAAGCGTACTGGTGCATAACTAAGAAAAGTGGATCGTGAGAGCTGAAGATGTCAACCGACACTAGAAAGGAAAGAAAATGCGATGACAAGATGGATCGGTTCCAAATTCGAACGAAGTCTATAGCCGAACTGATGCAAACCATGTGCATCATACACCCGATATGTGCTGGGATCAAATTGTCTACGATGGTTTGGGCACCTGGAGAGCATGCCAGGCGGAATATGGCCCAAGAAGATCATGTGCCTTGAAATTATTCGACCAAGCTTCCGAGGAAGGCAGACGAAGTGGATTCAAGATGTGAGTAAGGACCTCCTACTATATTTATGTTGGTGCTAACGGCCATTTGAAGTGGTGGAATTGCGAAATTAGGCAATATCACGACTGGTTTTCGCGTAAGTGCAATGACCTCTCACAAATCCTTGATAGAAAGAAATAAACCAACAAAGAACCCTGCCATGTCGACTCTCTCTTGATGAATGACAAAATTATCTATAAAGTGTCATTTCATGGACCATCCAAGAAAACCCGAACATGAACCAAAGAGCTTAAGCACTTAAAAATGAGCATCTTAAATGCTTCATTCCCAACATGTTAACGGGAAAAGGTTGCTTTGATAGCACGCTGCAGCACGAAGTTATCATTTTTCGAAAGCCGTTGTGGATGCCAATTGAGGATCAAATCAGGAACAGGTCTTAAGAGACGTCATTTAGTTAATTCAACCTTAACCCTTCAGGCGGTGAGGGGAAATATTATTCATTTCCACCTTTACTTTTTTAAGTTAACACCGAAAAGTTTCATATAAAACATCTTGTATAGCGCGACAGGCACAATATATGAGCACGCTTTTCCCAGAATTATGAGAGACTTGATTTTCGACAATAGTCATCGACTGAAAAAAGCATAAGACAAGAAAGCAGGGCAAGTCAATAGCAATACAATATAGCTGACTCTAAGTCTATGTTTACAATATTCGTCTAGCTCCGCATTACATTTGGTGCTGCTACTACAAATAGTCCGACAGCCGGAACGCGTTTCTGCAGGGAACGAGGCCGAAAATTAGACTTTCACAGAGTTATGTGTACCCTGTGCCTGCAGTGAATCTGCATGTCTGCCAAGTTCTACATGGCTCTTTTTGTCAGACAGGATCAAAGAAAAACACATCCGATGGGACGCATGTTGCAGTTTTTGGGTTTTTGGCTAAAATGAATTTCTCTGATTAAGCGAAAAGTACAGAGTCATATTTTTTGATATGGAATGTTTCAGATCATTTCCTTTCATATTCATGAACCCCTGTCTATGAAGCTAATAAAATTCAGATTTGGCAAGTCTCCTAATGACGGCAACACAAGTATTTTTAGCAATTTAATCCACAGTCAACTACATTCTCACATACATTGTCGATCAGAATCATGATAATATATCATGCTCATGACAGGAAATGAAATGAAGCCGAAAATAAGTAGAACTCGGCAGATTCGTAGACACACAGATTCGTAGTAGGCATAGGGTGCACATCACTCTGTGAAAGTCTCGTTTTCGGGGTCGGTCCCTGTAGAAACTCGTTCTCGCTGCCGGAGTAAAAGGGTTTCAGAGATGTCATGAAATAAAAATTGGGCACCACTTGGAGGTTGGCTGGAGGGCCCACTGGCTGCCAGGTTAATGACAGTTTGCTAAATAATAATGATGCACGATAATGAATGATAATGATAATAATAATAATGGACGTGTCATATACTTCACTAGTTGGGCATTTCATTGATTTTATTTGACTGTGATTTATGCTTAGTGAGAATCAAAAAAAAGAACCGGCAAATATCACGCTATAATAGCAGAATCTTAAGAATAACAATCAGCAGTGTCACAATATCCCATTGGCAAAGCTATCGACGGGTGTCGAGGTCTGCGAATAGAGTACAAGCCGAACACTGAAGAGAATGTCAGAGACGCCTCGAAGGAATATAGAAACCATGGGTCCATCTCTGATTCTGAGAATTTCCATTTCTACAACTGGATTGTATTGCTTATTGGCAAGAAATCAGAAACCGTCTCTTCTACCAAGTCATCATTATTATACATATCGCAATATTCAAGAGCTACATGCAGCTCCATACCATGACTTTTCATGCTCCTAATTTGACGGAACTGAGTATAAGCATCCGGAACTGGGATCCGCCAGAATCCTGGATCCAAAAGAAATACATGTGCTCTGAATTTTCTACGAGCAACGTTCTACTCAAGGGTATTCTCTACCAAATTCTCCAATTCCGAGAAAAGTCTGAGTTTAAATAATCATTTTTAAAGACACTACTTAAGAATTGCTATTGAATTTTCCTTAAAATCCGAAAAATTTAAGAACTCCCCAAACCTTGGTCCAAGGTAGATTGAATTAATCAAAGCCAAAAAGCAATATCAGACAGGCCTTTGGCGTCAAGGTGGATGGTGCCGATATAGGATAATATATATTTTTAGTCATGTAGCGTAGAGCCAATTATTCACTTCTTTAGATAATCTCCAAACGGTTGATATCCTGATCGACATGCTCTACAGACGATTGTACGAGTACTACATAAATAAATTCGAAACGCACCAATTCATTGACGTCAGTATCACTTCCACGCAGCAATATTTTGGACATATGATTAAATGGACACGAGGAAGGAATCATTCGTATTGATTCTAAAACTGCTTGAACAAATAACAAAACAATAACAAAGCAGCAACGAAATAATAACGCTCTCAAAATGTTTGAACGAGAGTTATTCAGTGATCTGATTGTTTCTCAATACAATACATGTTCGCTTTCCTACAATATGCGCTATTGCTGACAATACGAACGTAGACATCGAAAGTCACTTTACCTACCACACTGCAGTTTAATTCCATTAGCATTCGGTATGTTGCTGATAATGAGTGCAATGGGTTTTGTATTGTGTAGTAAGCGGAACTAAATACATTATTGCACCGCTATGCGTATTACCACGTTTATTATAGGGGAGAGCGGCGTGTCATGGATCACAAGGAGTTATGGGTCAACCCTTGTAAGCCATACTTTCCAACCTCTATTTTCTAGCATGCCTGTACGAAAACATTGCAAATAAGAACAGATGGTGCTTCCGGCTACACAATTAATTCTTTTCATTTTTTGTCCCAAATTAGGCTTAAACGAAAATTGAGAGCTCATTTTGTAAATGTTTTCTTTCTCCTGAGTAATTCACACCCTGTGATGAAAATCATCCCAGCAGTCAGACTGCTGTAACAGACTATAATGCTTACTAATTTAAATTATTAATTGAAGTAGTCTTGATGAGGAATGATGGCGTTCTCCAATCCGCAAGTGTACAAATGCAACGCTGTTGTAACCATTCGATTAATCAGTTCTTGAAAGAACTCAATGGAGCTTTCGCGTGGCAACGAATTAAAGTTGATCGGCTTTGGTCCAATAACTGGTAAAAATGGAAATCTCAAGACTTGTAACCAGGGATGCGGAGTCGGAGTCCTATCAAATGATGGGACTCCGGACTCCGACCTATAACTAGACCCGAAATATGATACGAACAATTTATTTATCCCACTACATATAGATATCACTGTCTTGATGTCAACTTTCTCCGTCAAACAAAAGTACAGAGACAGCAGTGCATGCAAAGCTTGCAAGTTGAGGGAATGAACCGTGACAGTGAAAAAAGGATTGTCTTTTCACTCTGTGATTTAGTGGAGAAGATAAGTCTTCCTAGCCTCGATCACACCTACCCACGAAAGGTCACATCAGAGACAAAAATGAAATTCCAGTTTGTTTGAGAACATCACCTCCTGCCCTTACGTTAATCGTGTGTGATGGCTCCACTAAAGCGCATATTAGAATTGAAAGTGTACTCATATTTTTTGGAGAAGGATGGGGCTTTTCCTGCCTGGTAGAGACTGAAGAAAAGCCGTGTGAAGCACACATCAAGAAAATGGGAGGAGCCGAGTCGCATGCATCTAACTGAAAGCGACATTTGATAAACTTTCATCGAAAATGATTGATAACTGATGCAGCAATGATAACTAAAAATAGGTTCAGGTAAGCCTATAATGATCTATGATGTAGGATATCAGTTTTTAAAGAAACTGGGCTTTATTTACTTGCCACCCGGAGTCGGAGTCCTATAAAAATGATAGGATTCCACATCCCTGCTTGCAACAATACTCATTTTTACTGTTAATATTCTAATACCATGGATTCCAAATACTGCCGCATACACTTTCAAAACAGACGTCTAACATACTGAACCGCCCACAGATGCTGATAGTGGAAATAGAAAAGGACAATGGTCACCATTTGAAAAGGAAATTTAAGATGGATATAATAGAACAGCAGGGAACCAACGGATAAAAAATAGAAAATATGAGGTAAATCATAGAGCTACAATGATGCTACTACACCGACTGCAAGTGAACTAATGATACACTATAATTGAGACGACACTTGGTGGATAATGTATATAGTGGACAAATGGAAGGTTGATAATGGAGGTAAACAATGGAACTGCAATGACACTCTTCTACACCGAAAACAATTGAACTATGCATACTATACCTAAGACTACACATAGAAATACTCTTTCTTCACTTGAATTTGTTATCCCCACCTATAATGCGCCAATTCATGGAATCCAACATTTCTTCATTTGTTCTTCATTCATCTTCATCCACAATGATATGATTTGAAATACAATACTTCGACCACTACTTCAGCAACCGATTATGGGATATGAAACGTTTTCATCCACAATGATGTGATTTGAAATACATTACTTCGACCACTACTTCAGCTACCGATTACCTTGAGTGCTCGAGCTGTCTGACCCTAAATCTCTAAATTGAAGAAATCATTTATTGTAAATTATTGGAGGAACAGTACTTGCCATATTGATAACAAGAAAAAAACCTCTCCTGACACAACTATGCATAAGGACTTCCGCAAGCGAATTAAGATAAAAACAGCATGTGGCTTCCGAGGTCCTTCAATCTTTCGTTCTTTCTTTTTCAAGTCAAGACATGAACAGAGAAATTTTGATTGGGACATTATCGGACAAGGTACAACTGAATAACACTCAATATCAGGTACATACATGTCAACATACATGTACAGTGCTCACCGGAGTGATGAGCTAAAGAACAAGAACAAATTTAAGTTAACATTGTAAACAGTAACAGTACTATATTCATTTCACTGTTCACGCATTGCTTTAACCCTTACTATACCAAGCCTGGAAATTTTTGTCCACCTATTTTTAAAAGTTGCGATAAATTTGTTCAAGTGCATTTCAGATATAGAACTGCTCCATGTTTAAATATTATACAGTGCAGTTTCCGGCAGTATAATATTCATACCTCAGTGATGTTTATTTTTTTGTCAGGAGAGTATTGTTTTCTAAAGTGGACATTTTTGGCCAGGCTTGGTATTCCACGTAGCAAAAATTGTCTTGCAGCGAAAATTTTAATTGCAGTATATCACGTGATGAAAGGGTTGATACTGTTAGCAATACCTCGTATGACGAGCAGATGTTGTCATTGTGACAATTATGGATGCATAGCTATCTGACAATAACTTTTTCTTTTCTTCCTGCGACCATAGAATACCTATCGTCCTGCGTCAAGCTACACTCAAATATCTATGCATCGTTCACCCCTGACAACCAGCATTGATTGCGCTTTAGCTGTATTCGGCAGTTGATCAACAGGCAGTTCATTCTGTTTACTTTCATAGAATGATGAGAAGGCGGCTCAGTGCACAGGAGGTAGCAGATCAGATTTTTCATGACGACGATTCTAGTGAAGATGAAGCGGACATTTTAGAGACCAATGAATCTGATATTGACGATATCGTTTCAGTGGCAGATTTATCAGATGATGACTTTAGCAACGATATTGATGAAGATGGGGACGGAAATGGTATCGAAAGGAAAGTTTTTGGCAGAAATGGTTATCAATGGGGAACAAATCGGCCACATACTGCTTCATTTAGACTGAGGAACACAGTCCGAATGCCACTCGGATTGAGTCAATGTGTTGCAGGTTGCGAAGATATCTCTGATTTTTTCTTCTACTTCATGACACCTTACATTTCGCAGAAGATCGCACTATATACAAGCAAAAGGATGCCTGATAACGAACCGGAAGTGACAGAGGATGAGATCAATGCATATTTCGGCCTACTGATTTTATTCGGTGTAACAAAGAAACACGACGTCTTCATTCCAGAGATTTGGTCCAAAACATGTCACTTTCTCCCTATTGCCGCTCTCGCAATGAGTCGTAACAGATTTCAAGCAATTAGTCGCAATTTATGTCTGGATGACATTGATACAAGACATCAAAGAGACAACGGCTCAGACAAATTCTTCAAAGCACGAGAGGTATTTGAAACTGTGAGGAAAAGATTGGTGGTTGCGATTGAGCCATCTGAACAACTGTGTATTGATGAGACACTCTACGCATTTCGAGGTAAGAGTCGGTTCCGGCAGTACATGCCGAGTAAGCCATCTAAGTATGGCATCAAATACTGGAACATCTGTGACGTGCAGACCGGATATGTCTTGGACACAAATGTATATCTGGGAAAAACTGGTGAGAAGAGAGGAGAAAATGTGGCTGAAAATGTTGTGTTGAAATTGGTGAGACCATTCATCAGAACTGGACGCGGAATCACTTGTGACAATTACTTTACAAGTATCTCCCTTGCAGATAAACTATGGAGAGATGGGCTCACAATCGTCGGCACACTTCGCAAAAACAAGGCTGAGATACCGAAGCTACTACTGCCGCATAAGGATCGGGATGAATACTCGAGCAAGTTTATCTTTGATGGTCCGAAGACGATGGTTTCATATGTTCCAAAGAAAAACAAAGCGGTGATACTACTCAGTACTCAGCATCATTCAACAACTGTAGTCGATACCGAGACCAAGAGACCGGACATCATTGCTTGTCACAACAGTTGCAAAAGCGCCGTTGATTCTTTTGACTAAAAAGTGGAGAAATTTACCATGCGTCGAAAAACTCAGAAGTGGACTGTTAATGTCCTATACTACCTCCTTGGTCTAATTGTCACCAACAGTGTCACTCTTCTGAAGATGAAGAACCCCCCCCCCCGATAATAATGCAAAAGTGTTTCGCAGGAAGACTATCGAAGATCTTGGCTTCAAACTTATCAAACCGAACCTTGACGCCAGAATGGAGCAGTGGAAATCCACAAACTTCAATGGAATCCCCCAGGGGCTAAAGGACCTCGCAGTGAGTCATTATTTCATCAACATTGAGCCCGTGATTGCTGTTGCGAGTCGAAATATCCGGGGGAGATGTGGCTTCTGTCCGAGCCGCAGGAGAACGAACCAAACGTGCGATTCCTGCGGAGCACACGTTTGCAAGGACCATTGGTCAGTAAGGTGCCCAAATTGTGACTAAATTTTGGTTGTAAGCTTTTTCATTTATCGTGTTGATATTGTTGAAACGGTTAAATAATGTGATAACTTGAATAAAAGTTGAGTGGAAGAAACAGGCGCTTTTGCAGGGTGGACATTTTTGGCCAGGCTTGGTATTCCACGTAGCAAAAATAGGCTTGGTATGGTAAGGGGGCTTGGTATGGTAAGGGTTAATGAGAACAAGGATGTAACTACTATGATAGGGGCGCTATGGGATAAATGCTGGAAGGATGCCCACATCTATAAAATTAAGAAATTTTATTTGTATCCAACTCGGGGCGGCAACCGTCATGAACGAAAGGCCTCATGCAGCTTTTCTTTTCAAAATTGTGAAAAAGGCCTTGACTCATTGCAAATAATTCCAAGGTAACGGAATACCAAGTAAATTTATATTTGTATAATAATGAATTATTTCCGACTAATCTCTGTCTTCTTCGCGAATCTATCTTCAGAAATAATTCAATGTACACTTTCGATACTTAAGATACCTACTTCCGAGTACACTAATATGTAAGTTAGCTGAAAATAGCTTCTTGAAGACAGAAATTACTTGAAAATATTTTTTTATTATACTAGTATGAGTTAGCTTGGCATTGAATTACTTTCAAACTAGCAAAAGGAATAGCGACTTTTTCAAATTCCAAGCCGAAATTCCGTATGTTCCGATCCATTTGTATGTATTCTTCTTCTATGTGCCGCGCCGGGGGGCGTGGGCGATCATGGTCCGGTGCGACTTTCTGTCTCTCGTATCGTGCAGTAGCTCCTCTGGTGTACTTCATAGCCATCCACTTTAATTGTCCATCAGCTTTTCTCTTTGTCTGTCTGTGCTCCTCTTGCGGTTGTCGCCAGATTCTCCAGACCTTACCGTCTCATGAAATGACCAAAGAAAATTGCTTGGGTTCTTCTGATGTTGTCTGAGAGGGTTCTTTTCTCACCGACTCGTCTCAAGTCTTTTTCGTTTGCTATTCTTTCTGTGTATGATATCCTTTGTATTTTTCTCAGAAACCACGTCTCTGCAACATTTAAAAATGAAATAGTTCTTTTGTCCCAAGTCCATGCCTCGCTGCCGTATCTTGCAAGTTGTTGCACTCCAAGCTCGTCTATGGCTTCAATCATTTCCACCACTACACCGTCTGACCCACTTGCCTTTCCGTTTTTCAGTGCATTCCTTACTTCTTCCATCGTTATGTTTGAACCTTCATCTTTACAATGTATGTTGAAATTCTTCATCCCTGGTGCTGTTGTACAAATCCTGGAGGTACTCTGACCATCACTTGTCTGTTTCCGTGATAATGTCCCCATCCTTCGACTGAATACACCCCGAGGATTGGGGTTTCTTCTTCCCGCTCAGTTCCTTCACTTTCTGATGCATCTTCTTCAGGTCACTGCTGTGTGTGTATGAGAAGTATAAATGATACAAATATTGTAAAAGGCAATGCACCCACTGATTTCAGGAGATGATTGCTTAGAATCCATGAGTATCAAAATGTATGTATTCCCCTAGTCATGTAAACCATGGCTTTTGATATGAGTAGATTCGACATTGATCTCCATGAAATCAGTGGGATAAAACATATCCATGCTTGCATTGTCGAATGTTCCGTGCTTTGAAGATCCACGAGTTGATTTATCATTCGTGGATAAAGCGCTCAGAATCTTAATTCAAGCCTTATCTCTAGGAAATAGTGGACTAAATGGGAATACTGCTTTATATAGAAATTGAAGCAATGGAAATCGAAAATTACAATGACTATTGAAAGATAATAATGGAAAAGAATGATTATCACTTACAGGCAACAAGAACCAGAATCAAGTAAATAACCTATTGAATAACATCGTCAGTCAATTGACATAATTGTTCAGATTGATTTATCGATGATTGGAAATTCGGAAATTAATTATCGTACCCTAGCAGTGATAATTGAACAGCCCCTGATTGAACTCTATGCGCTAGATGTTTCGCATCTCGTGCTGAACAATCATCTCTCGTCCAAACGTAGTAGATGCACTCATATCCATGCAGTGATGCAAATTTCCTTCATATCTTGTTGTAGGGATAGCAAGTTCTCACAATAGAAATATCGCAACTAAAGAGTCTCGTGTAAAGCCACCTAAATAGTTGAAAGAACTGACAGTAGAAGGTTCTGCATCCTTATCCGATCTCCTAAGAGTTGCCGTGTTTCTGTAACCATAGTTTCACAGAATCAACTACTCCAATATAATTTAAGTGCAAGCAACAGATTTTATCCAGTAGTCCTGATCACTGATAATTATCACTTACGTGAAAATGCGATTAACCATGAAAAGTAGTTGCGCCAATAATAAGTCTATTTAATCCCTTTTCAAATGCCATTTATCAGTTTATCGATCAATGGAAGAGAGAGAACGCGATTTCGCCTCTGATCAACCTTTACGTAATAGTCGGCGCTTTAATTTCAATGGTAAGTGATTTAATTGTAAAAGTCGAAGCTACCCAAAGATGGTCAAGCTATTTGATTAAGTGCATATCAATTTTGGTCGTTCAATATGAAATGAGTCCGAATATTCGTGGACTAACTAACTAAGCAATCCTACCACGAAACCTTTTGATGTTCTGCCAACTATTCTGTCCGAAGACAACAACAAAAATGAAAATATATGCCTCATCAGTTCGAAACTTTTCTGAATAGCCGTTATGCCCAGATGAACACAATACGTTTAATATTCAAGTAACTCAGATATCGATAGATCATCAAACAATGTCTCTCTCAAGCACTTGTTTCCTTTAAATTAGAAATTGGATGATTCATTGAATATTTGCATTTTATTTTGAGCTAAAAAGAAATAATGAATTCATTTTCATAAAGGATTAGTTAAGATTGCTTTAGAATAAGAATAATAAATGCATTGAAAGTGACTGAGTCCTCCCTCTAGTTTAAGGCAACAAATTAATATTTCTGACAAAAATTCTTATGTCTATGACGTCAATGACATGACATTTCATGCTAAATCATGTAATTGTTGCCATAATCTTTATCACAAGGGCTTAGTATTCATAATGAGCATTCGATTGATCAATCATGTGCAATTTAGAAAAGATTATCTTCCTGAATATATGTTAAGCATATGCTTAAAAAGCGGAATACTGAAGTTATATAATGAACTATAAGGATTGTAACATAGCCATTAAGATTGAATTTTAAGATAGGGACTTATCATTGTAGGCTACATAAAGGACATGAAACATCGCTTTTCAACGGCATTCAGATGAATGCAAATTATAGTCATGTCAAAGAGTCACGATGAGCCATTAATATCACAATGTCCTTCATGAAAGAAAACTCATAGAAAAATAATGGTGATTTTCCGAAAATCAATGACATGGCTGACATCAAGTTATACTTTATCTTGTATTCTAACGTGGACATAATGATGCGTCTGCCGAAATGTACCCTTAGGCCTGCATGTAGACAAATTAAGATTATCTCATCACGAGGAAACTCCAAGCCCTCCAGAGAAATCTTTTGGAGGCATGTTGGAATGTCAACCTACCAGGATCGTTTGCAATAGCTCATGAAGATCAATCATGCAAAAAGTGAGAGCGAAATTCATGATTGTGATCATGATGAGACGAACATGAATAATTGCACGCGGCCTAGTCTTTGATAGATGCACATTTTTATCTGGACTCAAACAAGAGACAGCATCTAAGTGGCTCTTGCTCTGTGTAACTTTTCTAGTTATGCCCTTTACATAAAAAGTTATTTCAAAATACATAAAGCAAAGACCTTAACTAGACTAGATGCAAGACTGGCGCCATCATAGTTATCTGATGTCATATCTGTACTTCGATAGCATTGATTTCCGACCTCTATGAACAGTAATCGATCGTTTATGAATTCCAAATGAATACGTTCGGTTGTTAAGATATGAAAATGTTAAGGTCATGAAATAAATGGAAGAATCAGTGTTCATGAAATCAGCACGAGACAATTTCTTTCACATCTATTTCTATAATCAACATATAACTTCTTGATAATAGATTGGCCAGGGAATTATAGATTATATCTTTTGTTGATAAACTATCTATAATTCCCTGAGATTGGCATATCTAAAATTTTCCTAGAGATATTGAAGACATACAGTTGTGTCGAATGATTTCCAGGAACTTTCAGCTAATTTTGCAATTATATGAATATAAGCATGAATATAAGAATGAAATCATTCTCCAAAATTTAAATTATAGAAGAATACATTGCAATCATTTATAAAGCTTTTACATTAAAATCCCGACGATTCGGAGTGTTATCTCTTCTTCATGGGTTGATGTCGTGATTAAAGCATGTGGCTATTCTACAAACTTTCGAAATCCTAAACTGAGCTAAGAATATTTGCGTGAAAAGGTTTTTATGATGGGAAATTAATGCGCAATATGGATGAGGAGTAACCATGTCAGGAACTGAATTGTTATTACTGAAGTAATAAGTAAGTACATGTTCGGTATAATTGATAAATAACTTCGTATTGACTTCACCATCCATATCAATTGATTATCATCAAATTAGGAAAAAATATATAGGTCAATGAATAGCAAGTTATTAACTAACTCATCGAAGGAAATATCATGAGGAAATTAAGACCAAAAATCAACAAGAATTTCTATCATGGCAACATTGTAACATAGAAATATTGGCTTTTCCAAATCGTATGACCATTTTCAAGAACAAGTTAATATTTCAACCATCTAAACATAAATATGTAATAGACAGCCTTGTGCACGTCCATTTTTTACAGAATTTACACCCCCAGCATAGCTAGGAGCCAAAAAACGAAGCTATGGATTACTCAATGAAAAAGCAACAAATAGCATTATTTTAGATAAACAAAAGTAAAGTAACAGATCCTCAAATCTGATTGAGCTGTTCACATCAGAAGCCTGTTCGAACGCCTCTTGAAAAAGTCAAGATTGTATTGGTTAGGGAAAGTGGTTTGGGAAGCTGATGTCAAAGCTGCACCGTGCGAACAAAATAGCTTTCCGAGCGACACAGTACGTGCACGTTCTAAGCTCATGATAGCATGTGAGTGCGTTAGCTCTGCGTGCGTGTGCTTCTGGAGAAGATCCCAGGCTTGGGTACGCACTCATTTACTGCATAGCTGCTTCTACCGGAATAGTATATGTAGAAGAGACTGAGTGAAGCAACATCCTGTCAGATGGAGAGATGCTGCAACTCAATAGCACGTTTTTCAACCATAAGTTTCTCGACACGTTTCTAAGCCCGTTCAAGTAGGTTGAAATGTGTTTGTGGAGAGCCGGCCCATAGATGACAACTATACTCCATCAGAGGAGGACGAATAGTGGACTTGTGAAGATGGCAGTCTTTGATGGAAGGTAGCTGCTGACACAATAGAGACTACCAATGCGTTGAGCTGCCTGCTTGCTGGTGGACTGGATGTATGGTTTCCATTACAAGTCTTTCGTAACCGCCAATCCAAGAAGGAGATGGACTCTTGTAACCCACTTAGACACAAAACCCACACATACGCAATGTTCGTTTGAGGAAACAGCTTGACTCCCAGAACGTCAAAAAAAAAATAGTTAGCCGACCAAAAGAAATTTGAAATCCACGTGATTCCAATGATGCCACTCTCATCCTCGCACAATGCATAGAACGCCCGAAAATTGCGTTTGAATTATTTTGAAAGTAGCTTAATAACAAAATGGGTTGATGAACCGTTAAGATCATAGGAAGAACAGTGCAATGAGCCTTTTCAGAAAGAAAGGATTCATCCACTACCAATTAAACGCAACATTTTAAACTGTGATTATTAATAACAGGCTGAATTTAAAGAAACGATGCTGTTTATCTTAAAATTGCATTCCCAAATTTTCGTCCGTACACAGATCGCGTCTAGGTAAGAAGGGAGTTAGTGGTGCCCATAATTTTCAAATAACAAATAACAATCTATTCTAATTATATGTAAAAACAGAAGTAGAAATATGCGTGGTAGAGTAGAGATAGAAATAGATGAGGTAAATTCTCATAGAAATGCTATCAAGGAAATATCAATTATATAAAAAGAATTGTTTGCATTATTCTCTTTCTTCGCTGGAGTTAATTTTAGTTTGGAATTTTCTTATCATCAGGGCTTCTCTCAGTCTAATGCTACTTTAATCTTGTTCATATATTAAAATATGGGTTTCGATCTCGTTCACACTGTATTGGTTTACATGCCTGCATAGTTATGAAGCAGCTTGAGTCATGTGTTCTCTTGCCCGTACATGTAAGGGCCTTATTGTACTTTCCTTGTAGTAGTCCCGGCAGAATGGGCGAGCTAATATGTAAATTACATATTTTTCAAACAGATGTTGACGTTTTTGATTGGACTATCACGCAATTCGCATATTAATAACAGTAATAATGTCCTGTAAAAGCAAATAAAGTAAATAAGCGTATATTTAAAACAAACAAACCCCAAATGGGAATCGTAGGGGTGAAAGTTACAAGCAAAGTAATTGGTGTTCTGACGAAGCAAATAAAAAGTAGACACACTTCACAGACTGTCATTGTACTTCACAGAGCATGAAAATATAAATCCGTTTGTTCTGCGTACAGTTCGTGCAGGTGGAAGAATCAATCTCCTTGATCGGTCTGAAGTAGGTGGCATCAGGTGGTGCAGAATATGATGAGGTGAGGACAGTGCTTGCTTGAATAGGTTGAGAGGTTAAGAATTTCGACGCTGTTCAACTTCAAAAATGTTGCAAGACGTACAGACCTTAACGTTATAGCCGTGAATGATGCGGAAAGCCCGCTTACAAATTGACAACAAGCGATTATTCAAATGTTCCCCTGGGTTCAAAAATACAGCAGAAGCATAATCGAATAAAGACATGATTATGGCATTGAATGCAATAATCAATTAGTCATGGTTTAACATGCCTTTCAGAACTCTTAGAACATACAATCTTTGAGCAGCCTTTCTTACAACAAAATCAATGTGATCTCCCCATTTGAATTTACTGTTGATGTACAGTCCTAACAATTTCAGAACGCCAACATTGTCCAAAAACGGTACTTCCAAAACGGTAAAAGTCCTACCAAAGCCAACACAGAGTGTCTTGGTTTTTGATGTGTTTACAGACATTTGATGACCTTGACACCAGGATTCAAAATGATCAATTTCAGATTTCACAATAGATAAATTACTTGGCTGATCTTTCCACACGGGTACAATAAAGGTTACATCATCAGCATATTTGATTACTTTGATATCTGTATCACACGGCTTATAGCTGGACAAATAAATAGAAAATAACATCGGGCCAATAACTGAGCCCTGAGGGACCCCACTTGTGACATGAATGTTATTACTCAAAGTTGTTCCCAATTTTGCACGTTGTTTGCGATCACATAGGTAACTATTCAGCCAGTTGAAAAAGCAATTGACATTTGCAAATTGGAGTTTCGAAATAAACGACAACAAGAGATGATGTGGAATACAATCGAAGGCGTGCGACAAATCAAATGTTATAATACGAACAGCAACAACATTTGTATCATCAAGAAACTTTAGAACAATGTCTTGTAGAGTAAGTAGCGCACATACAGTTGACGAACGGGGTCGGTAGGCAAATTGGTGTTCATCGTAAAATTCTAAGAGTGAATGGCTGAAGTTACTCAGGACAACTTTTTCATAGACATTGCTTATTGCAGGCAAAAGAGATATAGGTCTCAATTTATTTACGTTCACAGGACGAGATTTAGGCACAGGACAAACATCAGCAACTTTCCAGATCTTCGGAAAAATAGCTTTTTCAAAAGAAAGGTTAAATATGTAGCACAAAGGAAGGGATATAACGTCACCTGACAATTTCAACAATATGGGATGGATTCCATCGCTACCACAAGACTTATTGGTTTTTAGATTATTGAAAAAATTCTGAACAAACGATTTATCACATATAGTAGTCACAGGGGAACTTACAGATAACTGTGGAAAATATTACCTTCTAAAAAAATGAAGAAAATATTCCATTAACAGCATTGGCAGCTTTTACAGCGTCAGGGAATAATGCAACAATCTGATCTACCGAACTGCGAACTTTTTTGCTCCGAACTTCATTTACAACAGACCATACACCTTTCACAGAGTTACACATGTTTCTACTCCAAATCATTTTTGATTTGAAAATTTCTTTACGTACTTTGTCTTTGTAATGACGATAAAGTTGGAAATTCTTAGCTTTATAAGCTGACCATCTTTTATTAATTAGGTCTATAACAACAGGGGTGATCCAAGGTTTAGTTATCGTTGTGAATTTGACAAAAGAAACTGGTATCTTTGAAAATGCCATGTAGAATGCATCATAAAACAAATCTACACATTTTTCAACGTCACGACAAGAAAACAATGCAGACCAATCTGTCGACTCCAACTCTTTGTGAAAACGCATTACATGAGAATGACGCAAATCAAAAACTGTATGATAGTGGACTGTCGGTGGATTCGAAGAGCAGTCTTTCGAGACAATAACAATTGAATGGGCATTACTAGCATTTCCAAGAGGAGGAGCAGTTGAAACATCGAACCGATTGACATCATTATCAAAGCAAAAGAATTTATCCAAAGTTGCATCACTGAAGGTAGGTACAGTAACAATATTAGTCCTATTATAATGATCGAAAAGAAACTTCATATCGTACCTATTAAAGTCACCACAGATATAAAGATCAGCCTCCGGGTTGATAGACAAGATGTAATCAAAGCAATCAATGAGAAATTCTTTACATTGCACGAAGACGTCGACACTAAGTCCTGGTGGAATGTACACACACATCAAGTAAGAACACACATCATTTTCAAAAAATCTGATAATGCTACATTTAATACCAAAAGGTTTTTGCATGTAGCAGGGAAATACAACTTCGGTAGAAGGGATGGATAGTGAGCTGTAGATAATAGTTCCACCACCACGTCTTACTTACTTTAAGCGGCATATTCATTGCTGAACTTCGGCCGACCCATTGGAGATGGCACGCCACAGTTTTCGCTCACGCGTTGCGCAGTTCAATTCGTACATGTTGAGTCCGGTCCATTTCATGTTGTTGACATACTGCGTCCTGGGCCTTCCTCTGCGCCGGTTGCCCTCCATGTTGCCTTGCAGGACAGTTCTCGTTAAAAGGCATCCTCCCTCCCTGCATTGATGACCGTAGAAGGAGAGTTTCCTTTTCCGAATGTGTCGAAGTAACATAGGGGTAGTGGCCAGTTGCTCGAAGATGCTGGCAATCGTTCGGTGCTCTCTGTAATTTATGCGCAACATTCTCCTCCAGAACCACATTTCGGCAGCTTCGATGTGTTTCTCGTCTGTAGTTTTCAGCGTCCATCCTTCCGCTCCATATGATAGAATTGGCCACACAAGCGTCATCACTAATTTCATCTTGAGCTTTGTTGGTAGTGCCCTATCTGCCCATAGCTTGTTCAGTCTGGTCATCTTCGCCTTAGCCATAGCTATTCTCACACGGACGTCTTCTGTGCAACTTCCATCATTTTTCTTGATAGAGCCAAGATATTTGAAGCGATCGACCTCTGCAACAGTCTCAGCCCCAACTGTGATTGTGCTATGTTCGTCACGTGTTGAACCGACTCGCATTACTTTTGTCTTCCTTGCATTTAGCTTGAGCGACCTCTCAATTCCTGAAGCATTTACCTGGTCAACCATCTCCTGCATTTCACTCATGTTCTTGGCTATCAAAGCTGTGTCATCGGCATACCTGACATTGCTTATTTGTCTGCCTCCGATATTTATGCCAGCGTTCGTAAAATCGGTTTCTCTCATGATTTGCTCAGTATACCACCACGTCTACTGTCCAAAATATTGTCCTGTCGATCATTGCGGAAAAACTGGTATCCCTGAATTTGAACCAGACTGTCCTCTATAGCAGGAGTAAACCAAGTTTCGGCTACGCAAGCAAAAACAGGTTTCGTTGCAAATACAAACGAACGAAGTTCATCCAGCTTATACAAAAGAGATTGGGCATTACATAGCATTAGCCAGCTACTTTTACGCCGATTAGGGGTGTTTGAGGATGGATTGTGTAAAATCGGAGTTAGAAATTTTTCGATTGGGTGCGAAGCACAATACGATCACAAAAATTATAACGTCTTCCCCGTTTTCCCTTCGCTCCTTCAGTTCGGCAATTAGAGATTTCCACCGTCACTGTTGTTGAGGAGAGCGGTCAGGGTTGATGAACACACGGCGAAATTCCACATGAGCCCGTAAATTCTTTGCTTTTCGGAGAACTGTATCACGCTGAAAACTGTCTTTGCATTTTATCTTCACGAGACGCATACCTTCCCTCTTAGGTTTTCCAACTCTGTTGACCTCCAGTACAACGTCATCAAAATTACAGCCAATATTGTGAAAAATTTCTCTGCAGTTCTTAATGTCAGTCTCGGGGCTAGATTCATGGATACCTGAGATCACAAGGTTTTGCCTTCGAATGACGCGATCGTTTACTTCATCCGATAGTCCTGAGATCATCTGAATTTGATCACACTTTATGTTGAGGAGCTCTTTCTCAACATTTTCACATTTCACCTGCAGGACATTGTTGGCGTTCTCAAGCGTCTTGATTGTTGACTGCATTGTCACAATTGTCGCTCGCAAACCAGTGATTTCTGTCAGTAATTCACTTCGCACAGCTTCGATGAGAGACTTGATGTCACTCAGAGTGACTCCAGTATTGCCTGATGATCCAGAACGTGTCTTGGGCTTCTTTGCGGGAGATTGACCTGACATCCTTGATAAACACACAAAAATAGTAGAGTGAAAATAAAATCACCACGCAGGATTCGATCTCAATTCCCTTTAGAGATGTTCCAATGACGAGTGCAACAGACCACAGAACCAACGGGAAACGCTCTGATAAGCTAGTGCAATAGTATCCAAGAAATCGAATTCACTGTGCATGAAAGGGACGAGAGTTTGTGACGTCACCAGAATCACCGCGCCAACCAGACAGATCAGATTATCACTCACTGCACCGGAAGTAACACGAGAAGTAGGAAAAATCACCAATAATATCCACAGAACGAATCACAAAATGAAACTGAGGATGAGGCGTGAAAGACGAGTACGAGACGGTTCGAATGATGTAAGATATGACCAATGTAATCCTTCAGATACACACAAAAACGGAAGATGAATCCTGTAATTAATTAATAATAACTGTAATAACTTCTGATAGCCAAATTTCACAGATATTGTGCTACCATTCTGCAACATCCATAAACATAAAATTCATAATTGGTAATTTGATTCATCTTTTACACTGCTTTTCATGAACGTCAACTGATGTCAAGAGAATCATCACAATTCGCCTTAATGAATAACTAACCTGCAAAAACAGTAAATTCCATCATTGGGTGGACAAAGCCATCCCATCGAGGGTTGACTTCGGCCACAAAACACGTGTGCCCGGTATTACTGAACTCAACAGGAAATGATCTCACATGATGATTGGAAAGCTCAAGCACGCTACTTTACGGAGCATATGCTTGAGATGTATAACATAAACAGAAACAAATCTTCTCTACAATGGTGTGGATAGGATTAGCGAATATTTCTATAGCCGCATTTCCTCTAATAAACGCCGCGGTGTTTACTTACATTCACCTCCTTTAAAGGTGTAGTTCGGTCTAATTTTCAACCTTATCTCTATGGCTGCTTCATTGCATGCCTAGTCAATCTTGCTAACTTAGACGCATATCTGAAGCCTCATTTAACCGCAATATCAACATGAAGAGGCATAATGACGTCATAGCTGCCAATGATATGATTCGCCACAATTAGCATGCTTCGTGACAAATCAGTTATGCGCTAGACGATCAACGCACAGGGAGAGAAAGAAAATTCTCACCCTGTGATGAAAATCATCCCAGCAGTCATTTATAATACTCGTAGAATATAGAATGTTTACTAATTTAGATTATTAATTGAAGTAGTATTAATGAGGACTGATGGCGCTCTCCAATCCGCAAGTGCACAAATGCAATGCTACTGTAACCATTAGATTAATCAGTTCTTGTAGGAACTCAATGGAGATTTCGCGTGGCAACGAATTAAAATTGATCATCTTTGGCCCAATAACTGGTAAAAATGGAAATCTTACTACTTGTAACAATACTCATTCTTACTGTTAATATGCGACTAACATAGATTCCAAACACTGCCGCATACACTTTCAAAACAGACTTCTAATATACTGAACCGACTACAGATCCTGGTAGTGAAAATAGAAAAGGACAATGGTCACCATAGGTTAAGGAAATTAAAAATGGATATTATAAAACAACAGGAAACCAATGGATAAAAATTGGAAAACTGGAGGTGAAACATAGAACTACAATGATACTACACCGATTACAAGTCCACTAATGCTACACTATATGAGACTACACATGGTGGATAATAGAAAGTGGATAATGGTAATAGTGGACAATTGGAAAGTGGATAGTGAGGGTAAACAATAGAACTACAATGACACTCTACTACACCGAAAGCAATCGAATTATACACTATACCTAAGACTACTCATGGAAAATACTATTTCTTCACTTGATTTGTTATCACCAGTTTCTTAATCCGACTATAATACTTCATGGAATCTTCATTTGTTCTTCATTTGAAATACAACACATCGACCACGACCACTACTTCAGCTGCCAATTAAGGTATATACGTGTAAAACATAATACTGCAGTCCGTCAGTCATCAGCAGGTACTCATCTAATTTTGTTTTGACCCCTAACCTGAGCACTCAAACCCAGACGAGCGGGGTCCCACACACATAGTGGCTGACAAAATACTGAATAGGTAATGATATGTCTTGAAATATATATCAAAAAGATAAGTCAGACATCATTCAAATGTTACGTTTCCACATGTAAACTCATCCTGTCATTAAATTCATCCCATCAGTAAATATAGGATGCTTTTTGCGATCCTCGCATGTAAACAAATCCTGTACATCAATCTGTGCCTTTTTCGATTCCCACAAGTAAACAAATCCTGTTCATCCTCGATTCCCATAAACATCTAATCGTTGTGTGATAAATATCAAATCCGACTTTAGCAAACTTCGCCTCATTTGAGACTTAACAATGGGAGCCCTCTCATCTCCCTTAAGCCATGCTAAGCGTTCTGCATTCGCTATTCACCGCCCCTCTTGAAAGGAAGTCACTTCTTTATGTTCTCTGTACACATACAAAATCGTCAAAATGGAATAATGCTGCGAATACAAGTGTACAAAGAAAATTGACGATTCTGAAGAGCCTGCCTTCTGCACCTTTCAGAAAGACAAAAAACTGAAAAAATGCCGTTTAATAGCATTGGACAAGTTCATTTTTAGCTGACGAGTCACAGTGTTGCATGAACATTTCAAAGAAATAAAGGAGAAAATCTAAGATACACTATGTTGAAGGAACAGTAGAAAATACAGACAAACTTCATTCCGCCTGAGTAAGGAGGCTGCACCATGCTTGAAAATGGGACTCTAATCGGCTAAAATGTTCTCTCAGAAGAAATAAATGTTCTAGGAAAACTGAATGAAAGTCGTGCCAAATTAGAGATGGAGCCACTATTCGCGAGTGGAACTTGAGATTTTTACTGATGAATTGGATGCGCATTTTGATCATTTCTATGTGATGTATGACTAGAAAAGTGAAGAGCGCCAAGTCAGCTGCTCTAGTTAGTCTAACTTTTGATTTTCCAAATAATCAAAAAACTTAGAGTGTTCAGCACCGTCATCTTTTTTGCAGGTCATCCATGTTTCTGATGGGGTATAATAGCTGTATTAGAATCTGACAGCTAATGATCAGCGAACTCATGTCTCATAGTACAATCAGTTGTCATATTTGTCTTCCGTAAGTGTGAATGTGTTTCATCGTGATCAACCACATGTATTTCATTTCATCATCATTCGATATACTTTATTCAAAAATAGTTAAGTTACTTTTTGTTCACTTAGATATTCGCAGAGATTTGCCTGCTTGCATGCTACAGGGTTTCTCTATCAGCCAACCACAGCAAACCTCCTGTTTTGCTTCTCAGTTACACAGTAAGCAAGAATTGGCAAGTGTGACGTCATCATAAATCTTTGACATGAATTCAAAGAGAAGCCGATGAGTGGGAAAGTAATGGAAATGCTTTGGTCCTAAGAGATAAAATTCGTTTCTGAATTTGACCGAACTACTCCTTTAAAGTGCGGCGTTTATTAAATACTAAAATGTACGATATTCCTTTTGTGAGATTTTTCCAGATTGAATAAAGGCAATGATTACAGGAAAATGACCTTCACGGAGACTATCGATAAGAGCTGAAAACTCATCTGGCTTCCTTATGGCAATGCCGATTTATTCATTGAAGACAAGGCGTGCTGGTTTCGACGCCGACTGGACATAGTGTTTTTCATCGGTATAGCATAAAATTTGCTGTTTCTTTCCCATGGTCACTTGAAGGAGAGGTTCACACAAAACTTGAGCCTCAATGCTCGACGGCACTGGAAGCTCTATAAGTTACCGAATCTGATTCTATTTCAGAATCTGATGTTGATGGCGATATAGAATTAGATATAATATATCTGATGAAGGACTTATCAATTAGCGAATCGATTAGTGTGAGGTTGAGTGTGAAGCTGCCTTTTATGAGACTTCTCTTGTCAGACTACTAACTACAAACGGTGTAATATCATTAAGTATTCCAGTGACGTTTGATATCCATATTCTTGTATTTTTAGCTCAATGGACGATGTGTATATACTACACTTACATTTATTAACTTTTTAAATGTCAGAGGTGCAGCTCTTATTACAGGGCGAGGTATATAAAGAAAAGTTGACCTATCAGTAGCGGAGTTTATTAAAGGTAACACGGTATTCGGGTATCCATCTAGGGACTGATCTAGAATCCAAGTGATTTATGCTGATGAGAAAAACTTGAAGTTCACGCCCACTCTGACACTAAGACCTGGGACATAGGGATTAAGTCGCATTTGCAGTAAATCCATGAAATATTTTAACCCTTACCTCGTCTATAATGATCGTATTTCCCTGAAACAACTGAAGTTGGTGCTGTTGGTCTTGCGACAGAATTGCTACCGACGGAGTAGGCAGAATGAGGAATATTTGTTACTGTGGGATATGCTGGAGGTCGACCTGACATAGGCTGATTTGCTTGACGTGCAGCACCCGGGTTTTGAGAATGATCGGTCTTCGAATAGATTTCACCCATAATGCTAATGAATCCACGTTGATGTCGGCACGCAGATAACACTGAAAGAAATTTAATCATTAGAATAGCCATCGACTTCAAAATAAAAAATAGAAATTCAGAAAGATATATGAAGAAATCATGAATGCGATAATCATTTTGAGAATATATCTTCGTTAATAAATTAGTGTTGCTGCTAACATAAGGCTATTCATTATAGAAAAACACAGCAAGGTACGGGAACATAGACTCAAAATTTAGCAGGAAGTTGATCGATAAAAATAATAATTTACAAGGTTCCCGACGTTTCGAGCGTTCTTTCATCTTCAAGGGACAGCCAAAAAGATATTAAAAATCACATGAAGAACCGATTTCAATGCAGAGAAAATTGGTGATCAATTGCTAAAAACAGCATATATCAATTTCAACACCTGGGCGACTCTTTTTCAGATTTACAAATAAGAAATCAAAATGCTGCTATTTAATGGCCTACTGCTGTTAATGTCAATTTGCTCGAGTGAAGTGTTGCAACAGAGATGAATCACAAGTGAATGCAATGCAACGGCAATGTGGGACAGTGATAACTGGAATACAAGACATCCGCCATAATGTTATTTGGATTACAACAGATACCCGGCACAACGATATCTGAAATAAATTAGATATCTGTTATGCCTTTACTTGGAATTTACGTTCGGTGGTTTGGGGGAAACTCGATATAAAAAGGTTAATTTGTTTAATGTGAAACTACTGTGCTATCATTATTTGTTCAGATTAAACGACAACTTCAGGATTATATTTTCAAGGCTTAAGGATTTCAGGCGTGTAGCTGCATTGATTAAAGAACAAAAAGTTTCTGTAATATTGGCCGTTAAAGTGGGTCACTTTTGATGTCACATTTACCCCGTAATTGGGGTAATTGCGAAATGGACTCGGTGTTATCACGACTAAGAAACAACCATCGTTTGAGAGAAGCCTACTACGTTAACAAGTTACAACCGAAGATTGACTCAAGACACGAACTTGACAGTTACAGAGTTTTCCTCTTTCATTGACTTTATTATTCCACAGCAATCAGATTTTTAATTCACAACCTGTTTCTTTCTTTTTTCTTCCTGTCGGGTCATGTACTATAAATGGTATTGGTACAATGTAACCCTTTACTACCTGCCGCCTAGCTCCTTCTCTTGCCATACTTTTGTACATTTTGTATATCCCTTTTTATATATCACTTGATGTAAATTTCAAATTTTATTCTATAAATCATTCACTCACTGCCTGATCATAGCTACGGATAGTCGCAGAAATATATTGCACTGATCAGCAACTACAGATAAATTCTATCAATTGACTTGGCTCCTTCCAATCTCTAAAAAATGTTATCGACTCTTGTCACATTTCCCCCAAACCACCCAATCTGGTGTAACTACACTTGGAATGTAACAGATCTAATATAGTGAAATTTGAAATGTCTCATTTCAAAAGAGCTGGTCTGATTTCTAAAAAATATGCAGAATCGAATTCCAAAACAAACTATTTCATTTGCTTTCCATTGATTACAAGAAAGTTTTGTCGAGGTCGATTCATCAAATCGGACCTTACCCAAGAGGGTGAAGAGAGATGAAATAAAAAAATCATAGCTCTAGTCGCTATATATCTCCTAATAGCAATGTATTTAGAATTCAAGGAAGATGAAGCACATGCGCATAACTCATTGAATAGAAATATCAATTTCCTCATCCCATTGGTTACGCAATATCTCAGAACATTATTCAGAAAGCGAGTTTGAAATCTAAGGTTAAGGTAGAAAACTATCTACATGTATTTCTTTCAATCTGCATAACACAGCTGCTATATCATTAGTTGGAATGTTTCATAACGAGCGAAGAATCCAATTAAGCTCATATGTCGACCAAATGGAAAATGAATTACTTCAGTATATTTCGTAACAATTTTAATGCATCATTTCCCCTTCCATTTCCCTATTTATTATTACGTAATGTGAGACAATATAGGATCTTTCCATTTTCGTTCCTTCGAAACAAGTAAAAATCGTTTATTTCCATTTCGAAGTTGAACTTTCAGTTAAGATTTGCTCACTCCCGTTTTACATCCGTTCATCCTTGTCTAATAGTCGATATGCTAGATTTTTGCCTCTGAATTGCGCTTCTCCTTTTCCCCCAATTGTTGGCGAGTGAGGGGTTGAAGTTCATTATCGTCGACCTCAAATAAACGTCAAACTACAACGCAATATAGCTTTCAACACATGCGCATCATCTGCACTACGGATAGTACTATCAGTGGATTATGATGCTGTAGACCAGGATTTTTTACGTTGATCCTTCAGATCTGATGCAAATTGACTGAAAGCTGATGGACTATTTACAAATGCTCTCCAATAATTGAAGATTTGTTCTGGATATTTGCACTTTTAAAGGAGCATTGTTGAACATGAATAAGCCTATAGATGATAGTTCATGACGAAATGTAAATAAATCTAATATGTTATCGCAAGAACGACTGGTTTGGTACTACATATTATTACTATTGTCCGCGCTTGAGGTTGAAAATTAAGTAGCTATTTAGACTTTTATATACAGGGTGGCGCACGTAAACCGCCGGATTTTTATTACTTTTACTTTTTATTTTACTTTTATTACTCCTCAAATATTCATCCGATCGTCATGAAATTTCGACTCATACTAGTTTGGAGTATAGGATTTATGATGATTATACCTGTTGTACTGAGAATTGTCAGAAAATTCTGATTCTATTGACCGAATGACATGTACTCACTTTGTTGACATCGAAAATCTAGATCAAGTTAAGTAACTTAACATGAATCGTATTCTGCACAACGAATTGTGCGCAGTCTTGAAGTGAATATTGTTCAGTTACTTCTATGTCATATAAAATACCATTCGACGATTAAATCACTATCTGAAAAGAATCGAACATAGAAGAATGGATGATTATTCGGTTGCAGAAAGAGCAAAATGCGCGGCTTGGTACGAATGGCTAAAGAGTCCAGTGGAGGTACAAAGGCTTTATCATTCAGAGTATGGAAAGAACGCGAGATCACCGGATGCCCGTACCATAAAGCGGTGGCACACAACCCTGTTGACCAGTGGTAGTGTGGTGACTGTCAAGCGGGACCGGTCATCTTCTGAACGAACGGAGCAGAATGTGGAACGAGTTGTGCAGCACTTCGATGAGGACCCAAACACATCTACCCGTCGTGCATCTAATGCACTTCAAGTGAGTCGCCGCACTATCCAGCGCATCCTCCATGACTATGGATCAGGGTTGCCAACTCACATCGACAAAAAAAGTGACCATACTTCGTGGTTTATGTAGTTTTTGAAAAAAACATAATTTTAATCTGTTTTACGCAAGTTGATCAATATTTAATCTATAAGTCGTTTTTTGTTTATTTCCATGTTATATTATCACAAAATGCAGTGTAAACGTGTATAACGAATTTACAATAAGTTGATTCAAATAATAAATTTATCTTATTTCGGATACATTCAAAATGTTAAGTGATTTCTATGAAGTTTGTTGTTTACAATGTACGAGTATACAGGTATAAAAGATTCTTGAACATTATGTACATGTACATAAATGATAAATCAAAGTTGCGGATATATACTGATTACTGACTTCTCTCTGTATTTTCTTCAAGGTTATCAAGGAAGATGTTTATCAAGGATTCTTCGGGATATTTGTAAGGTTAAAAAATCACAATATAATGAAAACAATTAGCAGAAGAAGTAAATATACTTCCAAGAGTACTACCGAAATAATTTCGAAACCAGACAAGAACCAAAGATACGACGGAAGACATAGTCACATTTCACAGATCGTCAACATAATTTAATTACACTTCCAAATGTGAAATTTTTATTTTTACAATTTTAACGATGCACACAATTTTCACAATTACAATAAGCGCAATTTACTCTACTTAAAAATTTGCTTCAAAGCTACTTAAAAACATTGACTTGTCACATCGCAAGAGTAGACCGAAAAAGGGTTTTTTTAGTCAATTCGAGAACATTGAATCGATTACAGTTTCAGAAATTCTGTTGTAACGGGTAGACACACTTAATTGCTCCAAATGCAGGCGACGTTTCTTTTCTTCCAAATGCTCCACTCGCTGTCTCGTCTCATTCAACTCTTTGTCCACCGCTTGAATGTTTCTTTTCAGTTCATTTGGTGTGTGTCTTTTGAAGACGCCAACAGATTCCTGAAGGGAGCGCGTTTGAGAAGCACGTTCAATTCTGCACAAAGCCAATTGTTTGGATTCGTTCTTGTACTGTGTTCCAGCCTTTTGTATCCGTTCCAACAAACGTTAACGTTCGGGCGGAACAAAGCATTCAAAATTGGAGCGGTCGAAGCGGTCCCTCACGAAACGAACAGAATCATAAAGCAAGGATCGCATCCTACTTTGATTCAAACATTCAGCGGATTTCATCACAGAAAAGCCACGTTCGACTTCCATGTTGTGAGTAACGACCAGCAGAAACGATTCAACTAAGATCATCAGCTTTGGAAATGAGCTTGAGTCATCGACAACAGTTAACAAAGTATCATCTGGATGTTTGGACTGCATGTCGCAGAGTTCATCGATGACAGCCAAAGCTGGAACATGGAATGCTTTGGAGAGCTCAGCAAATTTTTTCTTGTCAGTGTTTGTGGTGTTCTTCAGCTTCGCGTAGAAAATGTAAGATCCAAGAGTTGCAAAACACCGAAGTCAAACACCGAAGGTACAACACCTCGTTGTACGAGTCCCACAGAACTTGGACTTTCCTCAAATCTTGATCATCGGATTCAAGCAATTTGGCTTCCACATGGCGATGCGTTTCAGAGAAGAAAAGCGAATCGTTTTTCGATTCTACACTGATCGGTTCATCGTTCCAATCAAACAATTCGTCACAGTAATCGTTCGGTTGCAAAGAGATGGAATTTCCCATCCGAAATCGCAACTTTGACAGGAAACCCAAAATGAGTTCCAAAGTTGCATGTACACCCAAACCATTGGCCTGTGTTGAAGATGTGAGATCATAAAGAGGTTTATGGTGAATGACAAATTGGTCGAGATGAATCAGCAGGAGTGGTTGACTGACAATACTTTTCAGATCACTGCTGCTGCATATTTTTGCCAGTTTGCAGACGACAGGAAACTGGTCAAGAAGTGTTTCCAAAACTCGAAAAACATCCAAGAATCTCGTGGGGCTGAAAGAGTAAGAGCTTTTCAACCCAAGAACTTTTGTGCTGTGCTTGAAAATGAGCCTTGCTTTTGGAGTGGACGTCAGAAAATCAGAGAATAACTCAGCAAATTTGACAAGAGTCTTGAGAATTCCCTGGGAATCATTTTTTATTTCGTCCTTAGTAAATGGATGTTGTGACAACTGCAACCAGGTAGATCAATCAGATTTCCAGCGACCTCTTTCAACCGAGCAGAGACACCTGTTTTGGAGCCTTGCATCGTTGCACAATTGTCAGTCATGACATAAATTATGATAGAAAGATCAAGGTTGAAGATTGACAAAGTCTCGATGATTTCATGAAATATTCTTTCACTGTTCATCATCTTCAAATCGTTAATTGATTTCACGTTGTCGTTCAGAAGAAAATCATTTTTAACATCAATCTCTGGCTCTAATTCAACTGTCCTCAGATATCGCGTAGTTCTTTGTCACATTAATCAAAATTTAACACATCACACTGCGCTGACCTCACTTGATAATTCCGCACTGAAACTTTGAAAAAGAAAATCCTAAAATAAGAATCCTGTTCATTGGCATTTACTGAACATGGCAACGTAGGAATACGCTCGTAATACGCGTAACGCTTTAAGGTTCATCCAAGTGTCCAGATGGTGGCTATATTTATTAAAATGAAAAAGAATAGAGCAGGCCGAGCAAATGAGTGTATATATATGAAAACAATATTTAATTTGTGTCAAATTTTTGTACTAAGTGTAGTTTGGGTATTTTTGTTTTGTATTTGTTTCTCTTCATTCTGAAATACGCCCATTCAGGTCTAACATTAATACGAGCGCATACAGAGTTGAGCTTAATGTATAGATACTTTATGTGTATATATTCATACCTAAATTAGTGATTTTTTTATTGTTCAATACTTTTTAGTTTTGAAATAAGGGGTCACTATTTTTTAGTGACTTGGGAAAAAATAGTGACCAAATAGTGACCTTTAGTGACCGGTCACTAAATAGTGACCGAGTTGGCAACCCTGCTATGGATGGCATCCGTACAAGGTCCAGGTGGTGCAGCGATTACACGACGATCTGAAAAACCGAATGGAGTTCGCAGAACAGGAGCTACAGCGCATCCAAGCCAACCCGAGCCATTTTGTGGAACTAACCTGATCCGATGAAGCTCACTTCCATCTGGATGGTGGTGTGAATCGCCACAATTGTCGTTATTGGGCCAACCAGAACCCTCACTGGATCAAGCAAGAGTCTATGCACTCGCCACGCACCACCGTCTGGGCGGCAATCAGCCAATCAAGTATCTACGGACCGTTCTTTTTCGACACCTCCGTCAACAAGGATCGGTATCTCAAGATGCTACAGGAGGAATTTTGGACAGCGGTGCAGTCGGACAGAAGAGGCAGGAGCATCATATTCATGCAGGATGGTGCACCTCCACACTGGGGACTTCCTGTGCGTGAGTGGTTGAACAAGAAGATGCCGAACAGATGGATGGGACGTGGATCTCCTAACATGCCCTGGCCACCGCGTTCACCTGACCTGACGCCTTGCGATTTCTTCTTGTGGGGTTTTGTCAAGTCCAAGGTTTACCATACACGGCCAACATCCATGCAAGACCTGAAGGACCGCATCATAAAAGCATTTCAAGAAGTGACAACTGAGATGTGTCGAGAAACTGCTCTTGCCTACCAAAAGCGACTCGAATCGCCCTCGAGAATGGAGGAGGACAGGTTGAAGTTCGATGACTACTAACACTTTTTTCTAATGTTTTTTTATTTAATAAATGTTTTCTATGACATTTACCTTAATTCGTTTTGATCATTATTGATAAAGACGTGGGGGAAATAAAGAGAAAAGTTTATCATTAAATTTTACATGTTAAGGTACATTGTTGGTATGTCAATTTTACTACATGTCATTCGGTCAATAGAATCAGAATTTTCTGACAATTCTCAGTACAACAGGTATAATCATCATAAATCCTATACTCCAAACTAGTATGAGTCGAAATTTCATGACGATCGGATGAATATTTGAGGAGTAATAAAAGTAAAATAAAAAGTAAAAGTAATAAAAATCCGGCGGTTTACGTACGCCACCCTGTACATTAAGCTCAATCAAATCAACATTTTGGAGTACTTAAGGAACAACTCAGGATAGTAGGCAAGAGTGTCCGTCCTGCGTTTGTTAGCGATGAACCTGAAGCTAAATATAATATCGATATATAGCAAAACTGCACTTCTTATTCGGATTACGTTGTATAGCATAAAATTTAAATATACCGTAAATTTAAAAATGACAGGCTATACATGCAATTTTATGTGCAGCTTAACATTTTAAAATTTTTTGAAGTATTTACGGAACATGCTTTTAATGCCTTCAACATTTATGACGCCTTTCATAAACATGCTCTACAGGCAATTAACTGGTGTCATAGTTGTTTGTGTCCACGTAGATTCTGGGCACTGTTTTACCGGTAAGCTATCTGATATCTGAAGACAAATTTCATACAAAATTGCATTTCACGAAACGATTTTAAACCGAAGATATAGCTAACGTATTGAATAGTATTTATGTCATTGATCGAGATCCCACACTTTATCTGTGCTTACACGCACTGCACGTATCAATGACATGGCCAAAACGAACAGGATATATTGATTCATGATTTACTTTCATTGAAGTATGATGTGAAGTTTGCTCTTTTACTTCTTGGAACACGCCGTGAACAACGAACAGCAGTTATGATGGCAGCGAATGGCTATGCTTATGCTTAGGGCTCTGCTCTCATCGTCATGTGACACCAGATTTTTTAGAAATAGGAGTTCCATTGATGATGTACTGTCTGCTTCTTATTAATAGCAAAAGAAAACCCTTCAACACAGCAGCTGTTAATTAATGTTTGTAGATCGCTAAAGTTCATATGTCATGCTGTAGACATTCGACAAACGAGCATTATCCAGCATAAATGATAAACGCTCAATTCACACAATGCGGCAGCTCAATAACTAACGCAACCAACGTTAATGACGAGCTTGAATTCATAAAAAGATGTTCAGACGACAATACTTGGACGGGAAGTCAACATTTCAGCAGCGAAAAGTTTCACTCCCCAAGCTATGTCAATGAATATGAATATATTCAATGTACGCATATAAAATGTTGTCGTAATTTGCATTACAAATTATGCAAATCACTGAAAATCGGCAATTATTTGTTCAAGATATGTCAAATAATCAAAAGTCTATCGTCAACCCCAATAAACCAACTACATCAACAAAATACCTTCTCTTAAAAAACTACTACAGTGGTCGCCGCCCAAAAAGCCCACCTTGGGACCGGAAATTTTGGACTTATTATCCGAATGGTCCAATAAAGCGAAATATGCGAGTTTAGATTCACCACTGTATATTAATGACCTCTACCGTATTTTTGAAGACTCCAGTCCGTAAGAACTAATTTTCTACGTCAGAATGATGTGATTTAGTCCAACCACATCTACATGCAAAATTCATTCAACACTTTACAGAAACTCATGTCAGCTCAGTTACGCAAGATATGGTACTACACATAAATAAATGCAGTCACTATTCCTGGAAGAATTCATCCAATGTTGTTTGTGTTAGTGTTTTCCGACACAGGAAATCGCGATTATCTCGATCAAGAGTCTGGAAAGCTTCCATCCGATCAAACTCTCTGCTCGAGTCCAACACTTAGTCGGTGAAAGAGGTGCCGCATTTCTGAATTGGATGGCATCGGTTCTACCTCCATACCGTCGTCTTCATTTGCTTCTTCGTCGTCGTCATTCATGTTCGTGTCTCCACAGATTATACTTTGTAGTAGTTGTGCCACCCCTTCTAGAATTGTTTCAGGCAACTGATGCATTATGATAGTCCAGGCAATATATATTTTAACCCGCCACAAATTGCAATAGTTTCAGGAGTGGGTTTATCTTGCAGAGAAAAAATCCTTTATCAACAAATCAAAAATCTAGGAAAATCTAGTTAGTGGAACACCTTGAACTTTCCACTTGAAGTCACGAGTCTCTTCAAAATATAAATGCACGCTTACTCCAATGAAATCGCAGATATATATCTGCTTTGTAAACCTCTGTTTTCTTTTGCGACATACAAGCAATATATTTTTCAAATGTCACTTCGGATTTTCTATCATTTTCTCTATACTAATTCATTATTCATTTCTTTTCTTTTTTTATTTTATAAAGCTTTATCTGACTACACTATGCATCAATTCAAAGGTGAGTGCCTCCGCATTAAAAAAAAGAAATGATGAGCGTTCCGAAATAAATAAAATCAAACTTAAAAAGCTTTATTATGCATTCTAACTGAAAGACTTCCCAAATTAATGAATTCTTCTCGGCCAATTAGTATTATGCTATGCTTTCCTTTAATTCACTAGGTCTTCTAGGGAAGCTAATAATTCACTTCATCTCAAGTAATACCGCAATTCTCGTTAAATGTATAAAATCAAAAACATAGTAAACATATTGAAAACAAAGCTATATTTAAAGCATATATAGAATATAATGGACAGAAGAAGTAATTGTAACTGAGTCCTTGCATATTGACTAACATTTCACAGTGTGCCCTTCACCACCTTGGTGTGAATGGGAGGGAGACTAGAAGATTAAAATTTCTAGCCAATTTTATAATCCCCATAACAATTTGATAACCTTCCCACACATAGCACATGGTAAATTTTTGCATAAATTTGCATCCACGTAGAACTTTGAATTATTTTTTTGAATCAAAATTTGCTCAGTGATGCTTTATATTTTTTCCAATCAGACAACGTTGAGCACGACGAGATCAAAAGAAAGCATGATCAGGGCTGCCACTCTTATCAAAAAAAACCGGAAAGTCAAATCGGAATGCCCCCTCTAAATTCCGTAGTCGTGGGCCCCCTCAAAGTAAGAAACTTACAATCATTCGATATCACACAACCCGTTGA
This sequence comes from Prostheceraeus crozeri, assembly GCA_907163375.1. Taxonomy (NCBI): domain Eukaryota; kingdom Metazoa; phylum Platyhelminthes; order Polycladida; family Euryleptidae; genus Prostheceraeus; species Prostheceraeus crozeri. The sequence continues at coordinate 19,033 of CAJQUW010015840.1, read as the reverse complement.
GTTTTGAAAGCGTTCAAGCAGAAGTTGGGTATGTTCAAATAGAGATGCTTCTGAATCCTCACAGGTAGCAAGTAAATGTGCAAAGTTATTGCTGATGCTTATTCAATCATCAGCCTCAACAAGGTGCACTAGAATACATGACTCGAACAGCTACTATTTTCAGGAGAACCGTTTTCGAAGGTTGGACTGAGTATACTACAGACCCGTCTACCGGCCCCTAATGCAAAATCAGTATGAAGTTATTGAACGATTAACGATTTCAGCTTGGTATAAAGACTGCATACTATCGAAGTCTACATGTAGGCCTATGGATTATTTTGCTTAACTGTTTCAAAAACAACTTTCTTCATTTCGTTCAAAAATTTTACATTCAAATTTATAATGCAGAATTATAATTTATAATTAGAATAATAATAATAATAATAATTAGAATAATTAGATTAATAATAATAATTAGAATTTATAAAATTCTCGTGCAGTTTTGTCATTTTCTATTAATGACGTCACACGGTGCAAGATCCCTTCCTTATTATGAAGAATTTTCATGAAACCACTAGGAAATTGTTGTCCAGCTGTTCGACGTTTGGAAGACTGCTACAGCAGAGCGGTCTGGTCACAGAAAATATCTTCATACAAAATCCATGGTCAGCGCGGTCTAAATGCTTGGGCAAGCATTTCCGTAAGCCATTTTCTTTGGGAGAGCCATTATTCTTTCGAGAAATCGAGAATGTGTGGTAAAATCTTCCTTTCTATGCTGTATAAAATGTGCCGAATGTCATGAAGGATAGGAATATCTTCATGCCAGCGCACTACTACAGACCCATCGTAAATTATTTAAACAGCAATTTTCCTAAATCTTGGATTGACCGTCATAGGAGCCTTTGGAATGGTTCCGATACCAACAGATTCAATGCCTTGTCACTTTTTTCTTTTGGGCACGTTTAAGAAATGGTGCATTAGAGTCATCCTATGCATTTGGATGAACTGGAAAACAAAGCTTTGCACCGTTTTCTGCAGATCGACGAGCGATTGCGTAGAGATATGCTCTTGCGCTGTTGACCGAAGAATTAGATTGCGTTCAGACAAATGGTGAACAAGTAGAAAATAAATGTTATAGTGGCACTCATGTAACTGTTTTCCTTTGAATTATAATAAACTTACAGAAATTAATCATTGAATCGCTAATTGCTATTGCATCAACAACTTTGAAATTATCACTGCTAGAATTCTCCACGTCACATAAACAAAAAAATTTTGAATCAATGTCACACAGAATAAATTGACGACTAAAAACTATCGCATTTTCTCGATATGAGAAAACGGAGTTCTGTATTGTGCCCAAATATTACACATTACAGAAGCCATGCAATTTAATATACTATTTACTCTGAAATGAGATGAGAGCAACATTTGATACAATCCACTGCGGGAAATACTGACGTTTCTGGATTTTTAGCCGTCATCAGTGTAGTATACCTGTAAAGAATCAGTAACTCACATGTAGACAAATCATCATCCGAAATACAGACATCTACAATTAATGAAATACATGCATTTCAAATCTCATTCTGTACAGTTCGTTTCCAAAATTTGAAATTTTCAAACAACAATATAAATAGCTAATTGGTATTTGCAGTTCATGCACTTAGCTGAGCTGCCGGATTTCCAAGCACATCCACCTACCGATGGGTCTGTGGAGTGAGTTGCTGATTTACTCCACTGATGGCGACTAAAAAATCAAAAACGCTAGCAGTTGAAGTTGCCTGAAGAAACTTCATCAGTACTTGTAGCTCCGGCAATTATTCAAATTAAACCTTGCTCTCATCTCTTGCACTTCAAACATAATAAAAAAACAATTACAACATTACAACAATTGCATTAAGAACAACTTTTGGCTTTCAAACAAGATTATGACAGCTATTTGATAAAGGTTGATCCGCCATGGCATAAGTAAACGCAAAGTCAACACGAAAAGAAATCCTTATCACTACTGCAGTTGTTTGCGAGATTTCAATTTTCGCTCGTGTCTTCGCCGAAATTTAGCCGCTTTTGTAACAAGTAATCGCACAAAATATTCATTCGTCACTCCCTTGTGTTCCCGAAACTTTTTAGTAGATTTTCTTTCATATTTTTCTGGCAGATGCTTTTTGAAAGACACGTTCATAAAAGCATCAAAGCAATCAGAACTCAATTCATAATAAACTCCATAATTACGTATTACAACTTTTTCGTAAAGCATTCCCACCAAAATTTATTTCTTATTTCAAACCCTTGATTACTTGCGTTTCGTCCAGTTTCTTAGGATTGACGAAAGGATTACTGACTTCCTTGTAGAAGAATCTTCTGCTCATGAGTCATGCGGATTTTTAGAAAGCATCTGCTTTGAATTTGATCACCCTTAAAAATTGCAGGGTCTTCAAGGTCCCCCAACAATCTGCATGGCACCTTTCACAATTTTAAAAGAGTCCTACATAATCTGAAAAGGACCCACATGCTTGATCTTTAAGTGTCCCGGTCTCAATCCTACAGGTCCTTTACAATCTCAAGAGGTCTATTCATATCTAAAAAGTGCTCTTCAAAAATTAAACAGCTGCCGTTCACAATCTCAAAGAGATGCTGCTTAAAATCTTATGGGTCCCTTTCAAAATTTAAATATGGCCCCTTCACGATCTTCAAGGGGCCCCTTTCAGATTATCATAAGGGTCCCCTCACGATTTTAAAGGGGGCCCTTCGCAGTCTCAAAAGGGCCCCTCGCGACATTAAGGGGCCCCTTCGCAGTATCAAAAGGGCCCCTTCAAAATCTAAAATAGTTCAAAATCCAAATTATTTGTTCCTTGGCAAAACAATTACTTAATTAAAAAAAACCGGAAATCCGGGTAAAACCGGAAGAGTGGCAGCACTGCATGATCCCACCGGCGCAGTGGCCTTGGGGTAGTGTCAAACTTAAGACCTAAAATAGGCACACTCTGCATTCTTGCTAAACACTCAGCGCGAACGAAGGAGAGTGGGATAGATGGAATTCGGCCACATGGAAGAGCGGTCCTTCGCCGAATGTGCATCCCAGTATAAACAAGGGAATATTTATACTTATGTATGACTGAACATTCTGAGCTCCCTTGTGTACTACAAAACAAAACAATAGAGTTTTATGACGATATTTTCAAAAGAATTTATATTTTAGTGTCCAAAGTCACCCCTCCCCGGTGACTTTGGACACAGGTTTTTCAAAAACAAATCCCGCAAATGCTTGATAGTAGTGATTCATGGTGAACATGTACTAACGCGGATGCAACATTTTGGATGTCAATTGCTTGTAATTTTTTTTTTCATTTAAGTAATTATACATTTTGAGTTGAACTTCAAACCTGTCCAAAGTCAGGCGCTGTACGATGATTTTGTAAATCAAATTATTCTACTTACATCTTCTGCGCATTGTGTTATTATTTGAATCCGTTTCTTGATATTGAAATAAAATTAATAACATGTTTATAACAAATTTAAGTGTCAATTCAATACAATAAATTGAGAATACATAGCTTTCGAAAATGTCACTCTCCAATAGCCTATGTGTTATTGCAACTTAGTATAAAAAAACTTCAAGACTGAAAAATTGACTAAAAACAAAAATTATATGGATTACACGGAATTATATGAATCAATAATGTGTTTGTTTAACAAAATAGTCAACCGGTTAGATGCATAGGCCTAGTAGAGCTTGTTCAAAATACTTTTAATGGCTCTGACTATTTTGTTGTTTAGGCATATTATTTGTAAAGCTCACGTACAGGCTTATCCCGCACTTTTGGTTAGTAATACAGTGCATATGGTTGAGAAATACTGACGTGTGTATCGCGGTTAACCGGTCAAACATACGTATGCATTCAGGTCTTAAGCTCCTAGTTGCCTATAACATTATTTATTGGCTTACTTTTTCCGTTTATCACAGGTATTGTAGACGTGACCGAAGCAGAGAACTAAATTTGGAAACTACTGGTCTATTCATAAGCTTTATTGGATTGGGCAGACCTCTTGTCATGATTTACAGTACGGCTTCGAAGCACATCACTTAGTTTAGCCATTGACTTTTATTCAAAATTTTAAAAAACGGAAACTCTGATGCACTTTTTTTGTCATTAGCAGCATTGACTGAGTTCCGTTGGCATCTCGAATCAGAGTCAATGAAAAACTAGGTGATGAATTTGAAAATCTCACAAGTTATGTCAGGAAGACTATCTAAGCCAATTGAGCCTATGTTTAAGTCTGATTTGTTTCCCCTGCTTGGTGTGGATATAGACGCATAGGCAACAATAAGCCAAATTGTGCTATCCTTCCTCAGAGGCACAGTTTTTACCAACAAGGATTTATATGGAAAATATCTTGCAACTTCTCAAATTGATCACGTGAAGACAAACGTAAATGCATATCACATATATGATCTTTCAGCATATATAACTCGCAATTTTAATTTTATAATATGAGAGATTGTACAATTTGTTATATTACAAGTCTCGCGAAACTGTTCGCTAGCGCGTTGAGAAATACAAAAAAACGAAATATTTTAGTCGACACGTGCATTTATTATGAGCTTATACTTGCATGTGCGAATCGTAGTCAACGCAACTATGTACACCTTGATGTGAGCAGCCATAGATAGTTTTAGTAAGATGCACCGTTACTTATTTGCAATACCTCATCATTAGTGATTTCACTAATAGCGACTCTTCAAAGACAATACAAATCTCCCTGAAGTTATCATTTACAGTCATATGGGAGCGAAGCAAATTTATATAATCATAAATATTTGATCCAGATGTAAATTTACTTGCTAAATTCAATTGAGATTTGAAGACAAAAAAGTTTATGAGCTTAATGACGTTCTCGTAGAAGTTGAAATCAAACAATCATTTAATTAAACACAGTAATGAAAAATCACTAAATGTCATTCCCAGGTCTATTTAGGGCTAATTGCCTATTTCTCCAAAATTTAGGACCGATTCCCGGGCTCGGACGCCGCCCTGCAGCATGCACAGATATTGGCCAAGCGTTCATACAATCGCAAGTAAGTGTTTGAAAAAGACAGCAATGATTTCAACCAAGATGAGACATTTTTCCGATGCTGAAGCTGTATAATGGACTTCCTTTCAACAAACTTCAAAAAATCTATTTCCATTTGAAACAGCTCATTTTTTGAACCATTTATTACATGCACAGGCGTGTTTACTTATAAAATGATAGTAGACATGACGACAAACTGTAGTGCCGCAACGAATTTAAAAAAAACAGACGTTCTCTGACATACATTGAAGAACTTATCGTTTTGCGGCACCACAAGCGCATCTTGCGAAGATTCCACCAAAAATATTCTTCAAATCGTAACGGCAAAAGTGTACTGCAGAATCCAATATCATTTACACATCCAGTCTCGCAACTTCAGCTATCTTAAATAACCTAAAAATTGCACTTAAATAAAAGCTCATTAAATCCAAACTAAGCCAACTCGGACACCTGGCAGCTTTTCAAGCCACAGCTGTTATTCTATCGTCGCTTAATGCTTTGTAAAGCCTATGTTTACTCAATTGGTGGATCAGTGTTGTGCTGCTTTTAATGCAATTGCATCACCTATTCACCATATAAAATTCTCGATCTCTTCACATTCTAGTAAATGACAAAGTTCGTCTAAACATTCACATTAAGTTGATGCAACATGAAAACGTGTAGTAACTAAAAGAAACATTCATCCATGATTTTTTATGACATCTGCGAACAATGGAACATAATTGTCAATCTAATGCATTCAGAAATTTCATCTCTTCCTTTATTCATGAATCACAGAAAGAACAAATGCGATGTTCACGATGGGCAATCAACAGAATGTAAAAGGGCCATTGACATTATCTAGACAAATTTGAAAGTAATTTCATATGTTGCTGCAAGTTGATGTGAAATTTGGTGCATGATATAAAACAACATTAATTCATGACTTGTTCATGACAATGAAATGTTTTGAACATATTGTCTTGGCAATTCTTGTTTTGAATGTAGTTGGAAAGATCCAAAATTGAAAGATGGTGGTCTCATTTTCTTTCTGTTGTCTCTCACAATTAATTTCAGTCAACATCCGTCAGCTATCTTCAGATAAAAAGGAAGGAAATATGGTCTAGTATAAAATTTAAAATTCACACTGACGTCTATGTCATAACGGCATAATGCTGAATACAAAAGGGGGAAGGGCTATGGAACAGGTGGCATTGGGTTACAGTACCAACAGAATCTTAATCACTAAGATATTATTGGCACTATGTAGTAGACTAGTTGACTACAGGGCTACATCATATAAGATCCAATTTTTTTGTAAAACAACAGGATGTTCCGAAAGTTATTCCCACAAATATTTCAGGTGTTGGATTAGCTGTATCATTGACATAGAGCACCGAGCATAAAGCAGTTGATGTTCGATGTCTATGAGCTATCCATGTTAAGGGACCAGAAAGCTGAGCAATCTGTGAGTGTATCAAAGCAAAGTGCATGGTAAAGTGTGCAGAATTCAGCAATATAATTCCAAAGAAATTCTTGAACAAGGCAACGAGCCAAAAGTTATTGATGAAGGACAATTTGTGAGTAATACAGTAATAACAAAAATTTTGATGAAAATGAAGGTAAGGGTCTGTATTCTAAAGCATCGTGCGGAGTAAATTAAAATTCGCATCTTTCTCAGATCGACATCCACCAATTTTCTTGAATTTCTGTTTTGTCAATCATCTAGCTGTGAAAAGCACAGATGCGGTGATAGACCACCAACATATTATCTGCAAGTAGTTGCAATTTGCACATCACTCTGTCGATTTGCGTTTTCGTTTAAGTTTACATTCACCATGGTGATTTATATACTTCACCCTTAAATGCTGTACAGGGACATGCTTAGTGCTACATTTTACAACAAATCACTAAGCTTTCTTCTAACTAATACAGCTGAAATATTTCCCATTAATGAATTTTGTTTGCTGATATATTGTTGTATGTCCCCATGCATGACTTCCTAATGTCTGTATAACATACTAATGTGTAATTTTCAATCCCAGTGTCAGAAAACGTCAAGTGATGCTCACCACTGGGAGTCTCAGATACGTGGTCGATTTTAAACTAGTTTCATAACACGACTGGAAAAGTAGACAGTCGTGGTGTAATTTAAACAATGCATGTTACAAATTGCCACCTATGAAATCACGCATCAGTACTTCATGATCATATTTGACTGTGTTTAGATCTCCAACTTCTGAATCAAAATTACATCCCATTCGCTTAAAATGCTTACAATAATCAGAAAAATCTATCAACTTCTAGTTCTAATTCAGTTTTTCTCCGAGGCATAGTAACTTCGCAATAATTTCGCAAGTTAACACACATCTGTCACTAGGTCTGCTTCGTCTATTCGCAGAATATTTCAATTAATGTTTGATTTTTGAGAGGGCACGCAACTACATTGTAGGACTAAACTGGAATAAATGCATGAAACAAGTAATTTGATGCGAAACTAATTAGCATAAGTTGACAGATATATTCAATCCAGGGACATGGAGTTGGAGTCCTATTATATTGGCCGGAGTCGAAGCGTCTGCCGAGTTCTAGCTGGATCCTTGTCAGACAGGATCAAATAAAAACACATGCTGATACAATGAGACGCAGATTAAAGATTGCATCAAGTGAAATTTCTATGCTCTCTGATTAATTGAAAAGTGCCAAGTCTAGAGCCATAATTTTTGAATATAGAATAACTATAGCCATAGAATAGGCTGGTTACAAACAACAACTTTGAGAGCCTGCTGTTTCCGATGCAGGGCATGCAAGAGGATGGGGACTGAATTGCGCATCCTTTGTGATCATTGACATTAGTTTGTGGTGTTGGTTGCGTTGATTGAGTAAATATCTTGGACGCTATGGCTATGCTTGTACTTTATCAATTTTTCATTCTGACCTTGCTTGTTGTTTGTAACCAGCCTATTTTTGCCGAAAATTATGACTTTAAGCTTCCTAATTTTTGCTTTAAAAGAGAAAGCATGGAAAGTTTCATTTAAACCAAAAACTTCAATCTGCTTTCCATGTGCTTTTCAGTGATCCTAAAATTGCCTGTCTTCAGGTCATTTCATATCATGTGTACGGTGTGTGATGTTCTGATCGGCAATGTATGCAATGCAGAAATGCGGATCAGTGTAGATTAAACAGCTCAAGATGCTTGTTTGCCGACAGTAGGCTTAGTACTTTTTGCTTAATCAGAGAAAACATAAGTAAATTCATTTCAACTAAAAACTGCAATCTGTATTCCATTGGATAAACATGTGTTTTTCTTTGATTCTATCTGACAAGAGGACGAATCAGTGAGAACTCCATAGACGCGCAGATTCGTAGTAGGCATAGGGTGTACATCATTCCGTGAAAGTATAATTTTCGACCTCGTTCCCTGCAGAAGCTCTGTATAATAGTATAATAGTCTGGCTGCCAGACTATTTTGAATTCATGAACCAGTTCTCTGAACTGGAAGTTCACTGTTAATATTTTTGTTGGCAACCATATTCATATTAGTACACTTAAGTATTTGAACTATTTAAAACATGATGTTGCCCACATTAAGTGCCTTTGAAGTCTTGCAAAGAAATGTCATTAAGTAATTAAGTGTTTGCTAGTTAACTTCGTTCAGTTTATTATAATGTTTTTCAAACAATGGATTGGATATCATTGTATATTCAGCGACAGACGTGAACTCTGGATTCATATTGTACGTGCTATGGCTGAATTACGAAATTTCAATAAGAATTTTTTTTCTAGTTAATCCTTCCGAAGAGTTGCAAAATTGCGGTGTTGCATGACTTCCCCACAATGTATTAGTTGGTCTTGGTCCCTTCGCGCTTTTGTTGTACCACGTCGCGACTGTCGATGTGGAAGTTTGCCTCTAAAGCTATAATATTGTTATATTTCTATATGTATAACTGAGTATTTTCATAGTTCGTCCGCGTGAGAAGTAGTCATTGTTTAGGAAAATGTTTTTATCTCTCCCTTTTTTATACGTAGAACTTAATTTACGGTGCAGTTAACAACTGTTGTTGATATCTGCCTTATTGAGTATGTAGAGCTATCACAGCACGATAATGACGCATATATTTTGATGTCAATTTTGAATAGCATATTAGGAACTTTTCAGAATCTCAAATCCATTGAGATGTAGATTTCAAGACAGATGCTTAAATTCTAAATGTTTTAGATAGGGCAAATTTTCGTGGGTAAAACATTTGATTATTGGCAGCGATATATTTCAGCTGTCACCATCAGCTATCTTCAGGCAATTGTTGAAGGAATATCGATAAGAGTAAGTAAAATTTGAAATTTACACTGATTTATCTGTAAAAGTGTTGGATAGGAATTATAAAATAGGAGATGGAGATGGATATAGAAGTTCAAGAGAGCTATGAGTCAGGTTAGCAATCAGAACTGAAATAAAAATTACGTCTTCTGTGAAAGATCATTTTGATTACGAGCTGTCACGTTTCTACGACTAAATTTCTGCTAGATTTCAGTTTGGCTTGGACGGGAGTCAGACGATCAAAGTCAATCTACCTTGTTGTTCAAAACGATAAATGCGATAGATAATGTATAAAAATCTAAAATGTAGACCGTAGCATGTTTACTTTGAGGTGTTACTCGACATCCAGGCGACCGATCGACTTTGTTGGAGTATGGGGTGTCGTAAGTGACAAATTGTCATCTTTTCAAGAGAGCTGAGTAGCAATTTGAGCCAAAATCCATGTACAGCAGAATCCCTGGACTTGCATTGTAAAGTAAGATAAGTCTACTTCTAATTCAAACCATGATAATGTAGGGTCTGTATATTTTTTAGTAATCTAACATTTTGTCATACGACCAAGTGGCACTTGTGAAACGTTATAAAATGAACATGTTTGCATATTTGTTCAGGAAGTTATCAGGTTATCAGTTTTTTAATGGATAAGAACAATCTCTGCTTCACTTCTATATGTTTTCTTCTATATAGACTCTACAGTGTTGTTCTATGAATCTGAATCACTAATTTGCTTGTCTTGACTTTTTTTTCATTTTATGAGTAGCGGAAAGAGTTAAGCAAGCACTCTTCGCATAGCCCTGAACGAGTAGAAGCAACAAAGTCAAGCAGTGCATGGTCCTCAGCAACAATGTCGATGGAGCCAATGCACGAATTCAAGCAAAACATCTGCCTCAAGCAAATAAGTGATGCACCAAATATTTTGCCAAATATACAGAATCTCTACATTGGTAGCACTGCTAGATATCAACATGTACATATCCGGATACACTAGCATTTGAGGCAGAATGAGTCAACTGTCATGAAACACATACGTGTATATGCCAACTTCTCACTAAAGATGTCGCTGTGGAAATAATTGATCATAACAAATATTACTTACGCTTCCGAAGAGTCATAACCATCCAAGCACTCAGGCCTCAATTGAATAGTAAGGAAGAAATGAGTAGTTATCAACAGCTCATGCTTTTGCACATACTTACGTCTTCCGATATACCAAGCTCTTTCTTTCTTAATGATTTTCACAATGATAGTGTGGTTTTATCGGGAAATCTTCGATATTTATGCATTTCATTTATTACAAGAATCCATACATCAAGGCTCATCTATTAGATAAATTTTGAAATATGCTGTTTAGGTAAGACGGTCAACTATTTCATGATTGATCACGAAGTACTTGAGGATATTGATGTTCACTTCAGACAAGAGAAAAAGACAAAACCACTCCCAATTGTGCTCGTGCACACTTAAACCGTTAAAAACAAGACAGATGAAAAACTATGCAGCACTTGCAGGTACATAAGCATTAACCTCATCCGTCGCGCACTCAGCACATCCTGGGGGCAGATTGCCCCCCCCCCTACTTAAATTCTTAAGTATTGCTCCGAATCACAACAGTAGAAGGTAACGAAACAACAGTTTTTATTTGTGAACATTCCAATGATGAAATCCTTTTTCTCTTTCTCCTGCATCTTCGTACTATAAACAGCAATTCAAAATTCAAAATTTCCAGTTTTGGCAGATTTTTGAAAATTTCGAAATTTTGCCAACTTTTGGCCACAGAACTCCATAATGATTGCTCTTTACAATGTGAAGCTGGTTGAAGGAGTTAAGACTTTTTTGTGAGTACAAAAGGAGATTGATAAAACTTATTGATGCATGGAACACTAGTCATGCATGCGTATAGGCCTGAATAAGGTGCGCGGGATTTTCCTGTAACAGTAACAATTCCAGTGTATCTGTGAACGGTATTCTACACTTCTAAAGAACTTCAAATCCGATTGTATAGAAAGCAGACGTCTCGCAGATGCCCAAGAAATTCAATGATAATTTAACACGCGGAAAATAGCTGCGCGTCTTGATGGATGTGATTCTCCGACCTCCGGCATTCCAGGCCAACGCTCTACCAACTGAGGAATCGACGGGCAACAGTATGACATAAGTCCTCAATCGAAGAATCTGCGTAATCCAATCAGATGGCCTCATCCCCAAGACAACATGGCATCAACCGTCAAACCTAGCTACTAATGGCAAGATGTCACCAATTCAAAGCCAGCATTATACTTAAAGAAATATTCACAAAAATTATCACAAAATATTTTGATAAGTAGTGTTCACATAATATTTGAATTTCAAACACTCTTTTCGATATCTATGGTATAACAGATGATCATAACATGATTTATTGACTTATGTTAATAAAATACATCACTCACATTGAAGATCGAGACACTTAGTTGAAAGTTATCAGATCATACAATCCAGGCATTCAAAAACTTACTTTTCAAACTGTCTTACATTTATTTGACTTCCCAGGCCGGTATGGGTAGTGCTAAGGCAAAGCCTTCAAACAGGTGTGAAATCTGGAACTGAAAATGATGCTTGAACATGGAACGCTTGTCGATCTATTACGTTTTTAAGAATAGAAATGTGGACTGACACAACTAGAGTGCGTTCGTCTTTTTTCGCTTGTTGGAAGTGGAATTATCCACTATTACGTCCTAATTTCGTTTTTCCAATCAATCACAAACCGATAATCGTGGACAATACCTAGGAGATGATGTTTGATAGCTTACTGCATGCTGCATGTTACTTTTTATTATGACAAAGCTACATGAAATTTGAAAAGCACACTGATTAACAGACCACAATAGTAAGAATGAAACGGAAGTGTTGTGTGATGGCAAGATGCCTCATCAGTGTGAATCAATAGCAGTTTTGTTCACTGCTTTTTAAGTATATGATATAAATTTCGAGATTCTGACTGTCCAACATGTCATTTCAGACACATGGAAAATTCTCCACAACTTGGAATTCTTGATGACAGAAGTTCGAATGCGATAGACTATCTCAAGGACATTAGGGCTGAATTAAGTGAGGATGTTGATCCCTACAATGATGAGCACGTGAGTATTTAAATTATCTAAAGCTTTTATAAAAAAATCAGCATTTAAAAAAATGAGCTGGTAGCTCATTATTTTGGAATTTTCATATTCAATTTCAGCCTCTTCCGTGGGAATGAGTAAACCCAAGCCTCCCTATCGAACAGGAAGGCTGTATATTTTTTCTCATTGTATCCGACCTTGTTCTGCGTCCCATTAATGCTAGGATGAGAGTTCCTCCTATGGAATGCTCGAGCTCATCCAGATATTGGGAGATATTTGTAGTAGTACGACAAGGAAATCTCCATCTGTGCGATATTCCATGAATATTGGCAGCAAACGCCAGTTGTGGCTCCGATTCAGCTAGTTTTGCCAATGCAGAAATATCTACCACTTACTAACTTGCATTTCAATAAAATCTTTAATGGCATTCACATTTCCGATAAAAGATCCGAGGTATTTATGTCCATCAACAATTAAATTCAATCGCGGGAATAAATGTTCTGCCTTATGAAGAAATTCAGGCCTCACTATGAGCCATGATTTAGATTGACTTGGAAAATAATCGATCAATGGATCATATTGTTGCAATTCATCCCACCATGTTCGCATTTCTTCTAAACTTCCTGCTCCAGCTCCATCATCAGCCTAAAAAATCGTTTTCAGCCTGCCATGATCTACTAAGCATCCATCACACAAGAGCATCGTGCTTAGTGCATAAAATCCCATCGATTCAGGACCTCCCTGAGTGGTTCTTTCTCTAGATAGCGTAGTTTCATTTGAATTGGTAATAAATAGTACTGCTTCAGTATGGTACAAATTTCTGATACAAATAGATAATTCTGGACAAGTGAATTGCATGTCATGCAATACTGCTTGTCGATTTAATGCATTGACCACATCACTGGCATCCACTAGCAAAATCGCTTCAGTTCAGGGATCATCGTACATTTTCTTCATTGCATGATTAGAAGCCTCAATACCACCTTTCAAACCAGATCAAGTCTGAAGTGGTGCAGTTGTACCTACCAATTCTGGTTTCAGAAATGAAATGACTGCACTGCTCACTATTCGTCTGAATGCTTCACCAATACCGATAGGTCTGACACCTGGTCGTTTGCCAAGCGGTACCAGTCGGCTGGCTACACAAGCCTGCAGCTGAGATTGTTCTATAGGATTCATGATCAATTTTTTCGTCAAATCTGCAATAACGTTAAATAAATGTGCAGTTTTCTTCTTGAATTGTTTTGAGCATAACAATCTCTTCCACAGATCATTATCAGCACCAGAAGAGCCAGCAGACCCATTAACTCTTTTCGCTGCATATTGTATCGCAGTAGCATTGATTTCTTCAAAAATCACTTCAAATATTTTCTTCGGTAAAGGTACTTGAATTGTGCTTCCAATTTTTACAGGTTTTGATGCAGGATGCTTATCAGCAAGATCAACCAAAAGATCAGGAATACTTCAAGAGCTGTTTTTTTCTTTGCAACCAAAACATTTCGTGGCAGTGGAAACTTTTCCTTGTTCCATCAAAGATTTGAAGCGCTTTTCGCTGTCAATTGAACTGGCGTACTTTTTTTGACGAAAATCATTTTTAAATTGCTCTGCATTCCGATGAAAGTTCATCATTTTTGCCTTTTTTCCACAGAAGTACTCACTTCTCTAGATATTTGGGATGTTCTTTTGTCTTCGATTGCTTGGGCGGTTTTTGCAGCACTAGATGAAATAAAACTGAAACCATAGTGAGTACAATGGATTTAAATGCTGAACCATTATTGAAAAGAGTTATAATGCTCGCTACTTCGTCAATAAAATCTTCACCAGCTTTACCACCGGGAAAATTAGATAGGTTTCTTTTCCAACGTACGATTTCTTCATAAACTGAATTGATATATTTCCTTAGATCTTCTCCTTTGCGTTCACTCCATTTCGCGTTAATGATATTGTCGTAGGAAGTCACTTCATTTTCACTGCCTTGTGGAATTTGGGCTGTAGTGACTGCTTCAACCGACTGATCATTCAGACCTTGTCTATTTGTACCTATACATGTAACTTCGATATTAGTTACTTGCGAAGATTGAAGTATGCATGTGTTACAATGCCAAATACTTAAGTGTAGAGCAGCTGATTGAGTTAGTCCAACACAAGATAAATGTGACCACTGCTGGCAATTATAACATCGTACCATGTATTTTTTCCTTTTGTTCATAGAGCAACAAATTTGGCAGATTTTTTCATGATGAAACTTAGAAATGTTGATTGGCTTTTCAATTGTCCGACCTGCAGCTGTCCGACTTTCAGCTGTCCGACCTGCAGTCACCTCGCTGCCACTGCGCGAATCTCATCGTTGTCAGATTTTTCCCGAAGATGCGCAGTTCTCGCCCTTTTCCCATCGCCCAGCTGGTCGCCTCATTCCTCAATATTTGCCTGTAACTGATTTTGTGACGTCATGCATTTCTCCCACTAGAAAGGATTTCCCTCCTCCGTCAGCTGTTAATAAACCGCCTGGTTCTGATCGTCGACCACCTGCCATCCTGTCATTACCGCGACCTGAGCGTCATTGTGATAGACCGCCTTCTCGTCTCACGTTTGGCCTCCTTAACATCAGATCTTTACTTAACAAGGTTGATGATGTTCTTAATCTACGTCGCACTAGATCGATCGATGTTCTTTTGTTGACCGAAACCTGGCATGATTCCGATTCCATTGCCATTCGCCGGATACTTCAGGATAATCTTACTGTTGCTGAGAGAGCTCGACAGCATGATCCTTTGACCGACCAGTCCCTAGTGACCAATCACGGAGGTGTCCTTATCATTGCGCCAGGAGCTTTCAAACTCACACGTATTACACTTTCTGTTGATCCTACATCGTTCGAATGTTTATGTGTCCGCCTCGTCAGTGGTCCTTCTGTATGCATAGTGCTACTTTGCTACAGAACAGGCCCAATCAGTACTACTTTCTATGATGAGCTCTCCGACGTCCTCGAGCAACTGACAATACTGTCGGACACTGTGTTGATATCTGGTGACCTGAATATCCATCTTGAACGTCTCTCCGATTCAAATACCATCAAATTATTTGATCTCATGTCCTGCTTTGGATTTACAAGCAAGGTCGATACACCAACACATGCTGCTGGTGGTACGCTGGACGTTTTGTTTTCTTCTGTCCCAAATTTTCCTAGTTCGGTGGTAGTTTCGGATCCAGGTCTATCTGACCATTTACTACTACGCTGGACCTGCTCTTTTCATCGACCTCCTATCATTTACAAGGATTTAACATTTCGCCCATGGAGCAAATTGAATGTGTCCGAACTTCGTGACAGGCTACTTTCTTCGCCTCTGTGTGATGCTTCATCTTGGTCTGATGACCCAAATGAACTCGTAGCTCTATTTGAACAGACCTTCAACACAACACTCGACTCTCTTATCCCAGAGAAAACGTCCCGACGCCGTGTACGACCCTCTAATCCATGGTTTGACTCTGATTGTCGGGAGGCAAAGAAGTGTATTCGCTATCTTGAGCGACAAGTTAAACGTACATCTGCTTCGACTCCTGATCCAAATCTACCTTATATTCTCTGGAAAGAAGGGCTTCGTATATATCGCGAAGTAATGGATAAAAGACCGTTCCAGGACACCATAAAATCAAAAAATAGTACTTTTAAAAACGACATAAATTTATGAATTTAGACCCTTTTTCAGGTTTTTAAGACCTAAATTCATGAATTTGGTTCATTCAAAAAGTACCATTTTTTTCAAAAATGGTACTTTTAAAAACAACATAAATTCATGAATTTGAACCCTTTTTCAGGTTATGAAGACCTAAATTCATAAATCGGCTAAAGCCAGAGGAGCTTCGCTCCGATTTGGGTGTTTTTAAAAATACCCAATTTTTCAAATTTTTCAAAATCTCAAATTTGAGAATTACAATCGGGCGAAGCGCGAAGCCCTTCGGTTCGATTTTCACCCCCAAAATCATGACCGTTCCAGGACACCGAAAATCATAAAAGTTAAGAATCTCAAATTTGTGATTATGACATTTTTCATTGCTTAAATCATGACCGTTCTAGGACACCGAAAACCCGGACACCGAAAAAATCATAAAAGTTGAGAATTTCAAATTCATGAATTTTATCCATCTTTCAGGTTTTTAAAATATATCATGTGACTAAAATATTTCTTTAAAAATGGATGAAACAAAAGTGGAAGGAACTTCAGAAATGGATTGAAACAAAATGGAAGGAACTTCAGAAATGGAAGAAACAAAAGTGGAAGGAACTTCAGAAATGGAAGAAACCTCAAGAATATATCCTTCGTTATCTCAATTAAAAATAAGTGAAATGGTTCTCAATTATTATTAAGATTAGAGCACTATGATAAATTAAGAAGACGCAATTATTATTAGTCATTCTTCGTTATTGTATGCTCAACATTATTTAAAGTACTAATTGTGTGAACTAGAAGATCATTGTAACTCATAAACTCAAAATTATTCAATGAACCCGTACACTGCCTGATAATTGAAGAGAGACAGAGATTGAAGAGACAGAGATTGAAGAGACAGAGATTGAAGAGAGAGAAACGTCTAGCAGCTTTCCCCTAAAATTATCATGCTATATCTTGTCATTTCAATTTACCCATCGGTAAACTTTTGACATTTCAACTTACGCGTGCGTAAAGTTTTGACATTTCAATTTACACCCTACGTAAATTATTTTCAGAATCTGTTTTCAAAATCTATTTTCAAAATCCATTTGCAAAGTCTATTTTCAAATTCAGTTTTAGAAATCGATTTGCAAATTCATTTAGCGTTTGCCAAACACATACGGGTAGTAAAGTACTTCCATTGTGAAACATGAATAGATTAAGCACATAAGAGTGCATTGACAATAAAAGCAAATGACAATAAAATTCTTCTTCTGAATTTAGAACGCATAGACGGCGACATGCGGGATAGTTGTTATGACAATTTTAAACAATCATTTTACGATGAAACATATTTACAAATGAAGTTCATGAAGAAAATTGAAATATATAAAACAATATAGATTAGAATCGGCTAAAGCCAGAGGAGCTTCGCTCCGATAATTATAATATAATCATTTCAAAATCGAATAAGTAGTAAGGAAAGACATCATTAGAGAACAGTTTTAAATCAATACCCCCTCCCTTCTGTCTTCTAGGGATTCCTATAAGAAATATTTTTAATTATAAAATGAGCAACATAAATGAGTTTTTAAATTATATGGAACACAAACGACAACGAATTTCGACCTAAAGAAAATCGCAAATCAATTAGGAATAAAGAATTTTCATGTTCTAATGAGAAACGAATTACAATTCCTAAAAAATAGACCAACAGGAACCTTCAGTTCACGGAACAAAGTTCCATCAATAATTGTAAATTTCATAACGAATCTTCACACTTCAGACCAAAACGGCGTACATTGGTCAGCAGGTATCTTTAGTAAAAACGGAGATAATTATTATTTTGACTCATAGGGCTTCCACCTACAAATGAAGTAAAAGAATTACTTGGAACGGGAACTTACAATACGTTTCAAATTCAAAAACCGGGATCAAATTATTGTGGACAATGATGTCTTTATGTTTTATTTAAATTACAAAAAGGAGTACCGTTTCTAGATATTATGTTAGAGTTAAACAATCTATAACTAAAGCGAAGCTAGCTAAAGCGCACTAGAGGTTAAAGCTCTGTTTTCTGTAATTCATTTTGATAAAAACGGCCTCTGATATTCTCATTATCTAAATCTTTAATTTCATAAGTAATCGGAATAATTGATTTATTTTGCAAACTTCAAATATTTCTTTAGTCCAATAGCCAACAAAGCCTTTTTCAAATTTATTCTTATATTTAAATATTCTAACTCTATCTCCAATTTTAAATTTCGGCTTACTAAGTTTCTGCAAATTCGGATTACTCTCATTCGAATAATTATTCTCGATCTATTTTCTTTCGTATTATAATCAGGGTCGTCAGAAGCATTCTTTGGGGTTTCTTCAATACCTGAATGAACTTTATTATTGTACTCTTCTACAACTCCTGGTAATATCTCTCAACATTTCTGATTTCCTTGCTGAGTAACTTTTTGAAAATTTTATTTTTTAACGTACCGATTGCAATCTTTCTATCACTTAACAGCTTTTTCCTGCGTTTCTCAGGTTGAATAAACAGTTTCAAATAGTGGTCTGAACGTTTCGGTTATAAAATTCCGATCCTTTATCAACAACAAACAATTTCTTGGCTTTCTCTTACTTTCTTTAAAGATTTCTTCAAACGCATATTTAACTGAAGACCCCTTACTTTTATTTTTTAAAGGCTTTACCCAAGCATATCGTGTATATAAATCTATAACGGTTCAATGCGTATTTGTAGTCAGACTTTGTCTTAGAACCTTCGGTTCGGTCCCCTTTCTATTCGGCATGATGAATAAGATCAGCACTCAACAAGAGTATCTTCATCTTTATTAAATACTTTTACTTTTAATAAATATTTAGGCTTTCTGTATCCCTTCCCCTATGAATTTCAGATGCATAAACGTCTGAAATTTGATTTT